>JAUNZM010000198.1:0-1286994 GCA_033459285.1 Clamator glandarius
TTTCTTTTCTTTCTTTCTTTCTTCTTCCTTCCTTCCTTCCTTCCTTCCTTCCTTCCTTCCTTCCTTTCTTCCTTCCTTTCTTCTTCCTTCCTTTCTTTTTTTTTTTTCCTGCAGCCTCTCTCTCCCTCACATAGAGAGAGTTCAAAAAGAAAGCTCTCTCTCTCTTGCCTTCCTTCTGCTTAGTTTCGGTTCTTTGTGTATTTATATTTCCTATTTGCATAACAGAGTACAAGATTCCATGAAAACATAGTCAAGATATAAAGTCTCTACATTTCTATATCTTTACCAGAGACCCACCTGTTTTGGGTTCATTGCTGGTAATATCTTAAGTGCAAACAAATATAGATCAATAAACATCTTGATTAAACCAATGAGGAAGAAAGCAAAAGCAAAATATAAATAAAAAAGATCTCACTCTCTGCATTATCTCTTCTGAGTCCTTCATGGAAATACTACAAGAAACTTTGCAAGTCTGATTTCACACAAGGAAAATGATTGAATACCAACTACCAGCTACATGGAAAATCCTACACATTTTTCATGTTAAAATTAAGAAAAGTCATTCTTTTGCACTTTTATTTTGGTGGAGCTGGTGAGGTTTTGGCCTTCTCACAGTAACTTAAGAAAAGTCAGAAACAACCTATTTTAGTGTGAGTAATCTACTTTGTATACCTGGACATCCGTGTTAAAGAATATTTGATACAAGCCTTCAAGCTGAATCAATACAGACCAGTGAATGTTTTTCAAACCTTTCAAATTATGTGTGTAATATATGTAACTACAAAAGTGCAATCAGAAAGTATATAAAGTTTTCAATACATTCAAATTAATTCGATGGCAAGCTCCTTAAACAATCATGTGGATCTCACTAAGTTATTTCTTGGTTTTCTCTAGTACCCAATAACCAACTAGTCTTGTTGCACTGAGCATGGTTTAGTTTCATCTGAATTGCATACTTTACATAAGATGCAAACAGTACATCCTTAAGTCTGAAACCTCTGTTGTTATTACTGGACAACAGTACTGGTCTTCAGAGAAAATAATCAGACTAAATGATTTTTTTCCTACCTTTTCTTTGAATATATAATTTAACACTTCCTTCTACATCCTTTTTAATTCTTGCAAGTTTGTCTTAGTAGGAAGAAAAAGAAATCTCATCTTACGTGCAAGATTCGCTGTCTCACCTTATTTACACCCAAGGAGAAAAAACTTACATTCTTGTCAATGCTTGAAGGGAATTTTAAACCCGTTATTGTCAGAGTATGCAATTTGTTCCCTATCATGTGTTTTCATGGAAGTTAGATAGCAAATCAATGTTTTCAGAATGATTCTCTCTTAATGGAGATCTATAACTTTCTTTTATATGTTTTAGGGCTTTAAGACTGCAATTATAAAAGACAATATGGGTATTTTGACTTGACTGGAAGAAAACATATTAAAAAAATCAAAGCTACTATTTAAGCTAGTATGACATAAAAGTAACACTTGAAGTAACTCCATTATATTTTTGAGTGAAACATATAACATCTCAGGATAACACGTCATTTCAATCAAAGGGTCTTCCTTCAGACTTTCAGGTTACAGATGGACATTTTAAGTGCAATGCAATTTCAGACATTGAAGCTACAATTAATGTAGCACATACCTGTGATAACAGTTTTGATTATTAATTTCAAGGATGGAACTATTTAAGCTTACTTAAAACTTAAGCATAAATTCATTACATTGCTTGTCACTTAGATTTACAGGACATGTAAAATACAGGTTTTCCACAGCAGAGGTGACAAATTAAAATACAGTAACTTTTAGATTCTTGACAAAAAAACCTAGAGCTTAAATGTAAGGAATCAACATTCTCAGAATTATCGGTGCCTGATCCTCCAAGAAGTCTGATAATATTTCTAGCCAGTTGGATTTTTTTTTTTATTTTGTTTGTGGGTTTGGTTTTATATGGTGGGGTTTTGTTCTTTTTTCATTTTGATTTTCATTTTCATTTTTGTTTTCATTTTTGTTTTCGGTTTTGTTTTTTTTCTTTTTTAATGTAGTATAATTTGATTTAACATTTCTCCCTATCACAGCTGGATCTTAGCTCAAATAATTAAAGTTCGATCTGAACTTGCATGAAAGTTTGCAAGACAAGAAGTATGATATTTAGTAAATTTTATTGCTCCACTGCCCAACCAGATGGTGATGTGCTTGCAGTGGGGTCTGTTTGCTCCAGTGCCAGTGAGAAATCGCTGATGAAAGAACTCAAATCATTCAAATCATCAGATAGTTAGAATAGTAATCATGGTAATGAACTGGCAAAAATTAGCTTAAGATCTAACCTGTATTTTTACTGCTGTATTTTTTGTTTCTCTATTAGATAACCATAAAGACTTAGAGATATTGATGTTAGAAACCTCTTCTGGGAAGACTGATACAGAAAACTCTGGTAATTTTTAGCTGACAGGGCACTGTATGGTGCTTCAGAAGAAGAAGTAAAAAGACCAAAATATAAAATTATAAAATAAATTAATATTTTTTGCTGTTGTTTATTTTCTGAAATAATATCACGCCTAGGTGTGTAAAACTACCCTGTAAAATATATAACACCAATCAAATCATAATTTAATAAGATATTTTTAGCCAAAAGTTTTATAGATTGTCCTGCTTTATAAGCAGTATAAAGAATGTCAGCTGAATAAAGCCTCTGCACAAAAGAAAATCAGCCACAATAATGTATATTCTGTTATTCAGGCAATGTACATAATATTTTATATTTTACCAAATAATAAATAGTTTACATTAAATTTTTTAAAAAGCATTTTAGAATGATCAACTATTAAGTGCGTCCTGCTTTTCTTGGGACAAAGAATTTGTCTTTTAAATATTTTAAACTACAAATTCAAGGCAACGAATTCTCATACTCTTCACACTTCAATTTTAGCAACAGTATAAATACGTTAAAGGACTAATTAATTTGCATCAGTCTCTTCCTGTGTTAATATTGACACTTAGGTATTTACTTTTAAATCATATTGACAGTTTAGTTCATACTGATAACCCTTGTGTCCATCACCATGTGAACAGAATCAGTAATACGTGTTTCAGTAGCAATATCTTGCCCTCCCTGCAGTTGTTTTGAAAATGATGTCTTGATATTTATCATGCAGCTTTTTTTCCATAAATAATAGAAGTTAGGAGTTTTAAATAAAGTTTTCAGCTGAATAATCATAACCCAGGCATTGAGGTTATAACAACATGTTCAAAGACTATGAACACTTTCAAATGAACATGCATACAAAAAATTGCTTATATACACATAGAAATATTTTTGCTTAGGCACTCAACTATTCTTTCAAATATAATGCTGTTACTATCACAGAATTTAATTCTTATTTACTGATTTTATGTTCTGCAACTCAACAGATCATTTAAGGCATTCTTTTTTTTACCATGAGGGATCATTTCTTACTTCAATGTTTCTCAATTACAGAATCAAACTCAAGAATCTTTCTTTTTATATGATAAAGCTCTTTGTTTTTCCTTTAGTTAGTATGGTTAGTTACAATCTAAGCAAAGTTTGTAACCTACAGTCAGTATCTTTATCTGTTCTAAAAACCTAGATAAAATTTCATTTGATCCTTTTTTCCCCATTGTTGTTCCTCTTTCGTAGAAGGTTTTAGATTATAATCACATTTACCTGAACAGATTTCATTCTGCCTTCACACAGTGTGTCTCTGTTTTCAATTCTCCACTCAAGTGTATTATCATCACTAATTGTTTATACTTATACCTGTTTTCAGGTGATCTCAGATAGTATTGTTAATGCTGCTCCACATTTTTTGGATCTACTTATGAGAATTGCTAAGTAACAAACTCACTAGTTAGTTCTAGCAGCTGCTGACAGTTTCTGGGATGAAATCCAAATGTAGACGAGAAAGAACCTTCACTGAAACCTTTAAAGAGGTGCTGAGGGGCATAGTTTAGTGTTTGATAGGAATGGTTGCACTCGATGATCCAGTGGGTCTCTTTCAACCTGGTTATTCTGTGATTCTGTTGTCCACAGACTTAGCAAAATTGTACAGGTGCAAAACATTGAAACATATTGAGCATAACAGCAAAATGGCTGATGCTGAGCAAATCTGTCCAGAAAGAAAAATCAATCTCTTTAAAGATGCTGAAGAATATCCTGATGTGTAAACAACCAAAACTTTCTGTATTCCTTTAATGACTTTTATGTCACAGGACCTGGGATACAACTTCTTGTAGTTGTCAAAAATCTGTAATAATATTATCTTCTGCAAATACGGATTGAAAATACAAATTCCAAACTGCATCCATCTAGTCTATGAAAGTTTAGATTGTTATCCTATATTGCCATCCCTCATATCTTTAATGTACTTGACAGGATTAATGTACTTCACAGGGTTATGACTCCTAGTGTATACTCCCTACGCTTTTACTTCACATTGAACATTAACTGGGAAATTTGATTAATCCAGTCAGCAGTTCTAGATACTCCAGGGCAAAATACAAGCTCACAAGGTTATTCTCTTCAAATACATAATATACTATAATGAAACATGGCTGAACAGTCAGTCTCAGAGAATGGTGATCACTGTCACAAAGACAAGTAAGTAAATATACCTCATGGGTCAATACTGGTTTCAGTCCTCTTTGACATCTTTATTAATGATCTGTATGGTGGGGCAGAGGGTGTCCTCAGCAGTTTTACAGATAACACCAAACTGGGAAGAGTGGCTGGTACATCAGAGGGTCCTGTTGTCATTCAGAGGGACTTCAACAGGCTAGAGAAACAGGCTGACAGAAACCTCAAGATGTTAATCAAAGGGAAGTGCATAGTCCTGCAGCTAGGGAGGAACAATCTCATGCAGCAGAATATGATGGGGGACAACTGGCTGTAAAGCTGCTTGGCAGAAAAGGCCCTGGGAATCCTGGTGGATGTCGAGTTGAACATAAACCAGCAATGTGTTCTTAAGGCAAATAAGATTAATAGTATCCCATGTTGCATTAGGAGGATTGTTGCTATCAGGTTGAGAGAAGTGATCCTTCCCCAGCACTGGTGAGGCAACATTTGAAGTACTGTGTCCAGTTCTGGGCTTCCAAGTGCGAGAGAAATGTGGATATACTGGAAAAAAATACCAGCAAATGGCTATTAAGATGATTAAGACACTATCAGCTGGTCAAATCCTCAAAACTCCAGCCATTCTAGTAGCTGAAGTGACAAGAGTTCTGCCAATTTTGAAACTTTCTTTTTTTTCAGTCACAAAACTGGTTATCATCATCACCATGACCAATAGTTGGGAGGAAGATATAGTATCTCAGTAAATAATTTCAGCATTACAGCTGATTCTAAAACCTATCACAATGTAACAGTATTCCCATAGTAATAAAAATAATTGTAGGATTTCTGATTGATGTAGTCTGAATATATCAGCTGCAATATAGATATTAGACATTAGAGCTCATTCATGAACAGTGTAACCACTAGGCTGTAATAAGTCTGTGATGGGTTTCTCTTAGTCTCTTCTGATGAAGTTCTTTTACTTCATACAGAATGTTTCAATAAACAGAGAACATGAACAAGTAAAGACCTACAACTGGTCAAACAGCCTGACCAGTTCAGAGCTGACCAGAAGTTAAAGCGTATTATTAAGGGCATTGTGAAAATGCCTCTTAAATGCTGCAGACTTGAGGTATCTACCACCTCTCTAGGAAGCCTGCTACAGTGTTTGACCACCCTCTCAATAAAGAAATGCTTCCTAATGTCCACGTTAAACCTCTTCTGGTACAGCTTTGAACCATCTCCACATGTACTGTTAGAGGACACTTGGGAGAAGAAATCAGCTCCTTCCTCTCTATTTTCCCTCCTCAGGAAGCCATAGAGAGCAATGAAGTGACTTTCCAGTCTCCTTTTCTCCAAAGAAGACAAACTCAGAGTTCTTTTTCATTGATCCTAGGACAATTACAACATTTGTCATATGGTACAGAATATTAATTTTTAAAAACATGGATCTAAGTTCCTATCAGTGAATAATTACATTAACACATATTTGGTCAGGCTTTTAAAGGAATGGGAGGCATTCTTCCTGATCTTTTATTCAGTTTAGATATGTTTGGAGCTCTGTAAGCGACCTCTAGCTGGAAGATAGCTGGAAAATATCATTAGATCTCAGATGTGACCTAGATCTGGAAGAAATTTAATTCTCCTAAAATGTCTATCTAAACATTTGTGGTGCTTAACTCAGCTTTCCCATTGTGGCCCCTCCAAGATGAAGATGATCATATGACTAAAGGATTAACCACTTGTTCGTATTCCCTATGTATTTAAAGAATCTGTATTAACTGAAAAAACGTCATCAGAAGAAAGACAAAGTCATCACAGATGTATCATAGCTTGGTGTTGAAACAATTCCTGAATGAGATCTACCATCTAATATCTGTATTACAGCTACTATATTCAGGGGTGTTATTTCTTTTAATGAATTTTAAACATCTGACAATTATGTTCTTGCATGAAGTTAATGTTTGGATCCCTTTTATGATCAATAAAGAGGATGACATGCACCAGAGTGGAATGACTCGGTCTTGGAAGAGGGCTACCTCTATTTTCAGGAAAAGCATAGAAAAATAAAATCTAATAGAACTAAAACAGAACATATGACCTAGGCTTAGGGTTAGATGTTTAGGCTACAGCTTACTGGAGTTTTCTAATTTTTTACTACCATTTCAATGTTTGCATCAGGCATCCTAAGTAATAATTAGGTACATATGCTCCTTATGGTTATAATTCGGGAAGAGTGGCTGGAAACCTGACTGGCAGAGAAGGACCTGGGGGTATTGGTTGACAGCTGACTGAACATGAGCCAGCAGTGAGCCCAAGTGGCCAAGTAGGCCAATAGCATCTTGGCTTGTATCAGAAACAGTATGGCTAGCAGGACCAGGGAAGTGATTCTGTCCCTGTACTCAGCACTGGGGAGGCCACACCTTGAATACTGTCTTCAGTTTTGGGCCCCTCACTACAAGAAAGACATTGAGGTCCTGGAGCGCATCCAGAGAAGAGCAATGAAGCTGGGGAAAGGCTGTAGAATAATTCTTATGAGGAGGGGCTGAGGGAATTGGGGTAGTTTCACCTAGTGAAGAGGAGGCTAAGGAGAGACCTTATCATTGTCTACAGCTACCTGAAAGGAGATTGTAGAGAGATGTATCACTTTGCCCAAGTGATAGGCAGTAGGACAAGATGGAATGTCCTCAAGCTACACCAGGGGAGGTTCAGATTGGACATAGGAAAAATTTCTTCATTGAAAGGGTTACCGGGCACTGGAACAGGCTGTTCAGGGAGGTGGTTGAGTCACCATCCCTGGAAACGTTTAAAAGACGGGTAGATAAAGTGCTTAGGGATATGATTTAGTAGTTGATAGGTACAATTGGGCTTGATGATCTCAATGGTATTTTTCAACCTAATGATTCTATGATTCTATGATCAGTGAATTTAGCCTTTTGGCTAAAAAAATCCATAAGAAGAAATTTCTAGGGGGTGTTCATAGAGCACTTTTACCTCTAGCAGACAGTGCTGTTTCTCACTAAATCCCCAAGGGTGCTTCAGATATGCATGACTCCATGCACCTGTGTAGTGTATTGTATTCAAAACTGATTTATATAATCTCCTGGAAACAATTTGTAAATGTTATCCTTCACCCTCTTTACATATAAACTGCCAATATTTCTCAAGGTGTAATGGCTATAAAAGTCTGTACTTCAGAATGCTTAGTCTAAAACAGTAGACACCTCAGAGAAGTCATGCATGACTAATGCCAGTTTAGAGCAGCTTGTTCTCTTCATCCTCAGCTTGGAGAAACCACAATGGGGAAGGTGAGTTTAGTACCACATACTTTTACATAAATATTATATGAGCATTAAAATTCTGATTGTCAGCTAGCTAGAAAACTACCTGTGAAACAACATGCAAAAGTCTGAAAGTTAATGAAACAGAAAAGGAACTGCAAGAAATAAATACAGAAATTGCCTTTATTCAATAGTCTGTTCTCATCCTCTCCATTGCCATAGGATCTTACCTCTAATTGTGAATTACAAATCTCAAATATAAAATTGCACAATATCAACTGAACTTCAATGGAACAACCTGTTAAAAGCCATTATATATTCATGCCTAGGTTATTTTTCATAACACATTCAGTCAATTACTTTGTTTACTTTCCATATTTCATACAGTGCAAGTAGGGATTAAAAAATACGGACACAAATAAATATGTTAATTTTTATTACGTTATACTTCTTTTCAAAAGTCAAATATTATGGCATTTAGGCTAAACTGAATGTGTGCTGGATCACATTAAAAGGTCTATTTTTCTTAACATTTCATTAGGACTTATTAAGGCATTATTGACTATCTCAGCTATCCAAATCAACACTGACTAAAAATCAACACTGATTAAAAATCTCCTTAGAACTACCACCAATAAAGACAGGTACCATCCAGGGGAAAATATCTTTAAAGGAAAGCA
Source organism: Clamator glandarius (assembly GCA_033459285.1). NCBI lineage: Eukaryota > Metazoa > Chordata > Aves > Cuculiformes > Cuculidae > Clamator > Clamator glandarius. Next base: position 8,532 of record JAUNZM010000198.1, read on the forward strand.
CTCTTCTTCTCTCTCTTCCTCTGTCATTTTAAATTGATTATTCTTCAGAACAGAAAATTTATGGATATGTGTTTAAAGAGGAACCACAAGATAAAATGATAGGAAAAAAAAGGCTGTAAAAAGGAAAAAAAAAACAACAAAACCAAACTCAAAGAAAAAAATGACAAAATAATGTAAGAAGATTAGTCCATTAGTGAGAGACAAAAATGAGTGTATACTGAAGTGATAAGTGAATCTTCATGTTAGGTCTGTTCAGCTCGCAATTTGAGAACTTGTTTCTTTTAATGGACTTATGCAATACATGCTTCTGTTTCCAAGAGGGCTTATTGGATGTTATTCTTCAGTGGTACCCTAAGGTGTAACTTTAAAACTGTGTTATTGAAGACTACACCAAGAATGTATGATTACCCATTTTGAAAGAAAACTACAAGAGCGTTTCTAGAGCCTAAGAGACTACAGAACAAATAGAAAAATGCATGGCATTGTGAAGAACATACTAAATAGTACACCTTTTAGTTTCATATCCATATTATATTTGAAACATGATAGAAGGCACATTCTGAAATAAGATTTAAAAAAAAGAAAAAATTTCTTAGGCAAATAAAGTTCTCTAGGCTGCTCACAAAAGAGTTATTTCACATCACAGCACAACAGAAATGACAGAAGATTTTAGATCTGCCCCACAGGTAGCCTTTGGTGCAGACAGAGAACACAATAAAATTAGTCATCACTACAGAGACTGCCTCATTTGAAAAGGTTCAGTCAAAAAGCAGCTGGTTTTCATTCAGACAAGATCTTTATTGTTGTAGCTTGCTTTTCTATAATTTCACATTATATATTTTAGGTCTGAAATATCAGTTTCAGGAGTGGCTTCTTGCATATGACAGCTTTCCTCATGACAACCTTGCAAGGTGAGCAGGCTGATGGAATTGATGCAACTTTGAACTTAAAGCTATTTTGAGCAAGAGATCAGACAAGATGGAAGTCTCTTCCAGGCTGAATTTTACTGTGATCCTATGATCTGCAGAATCCAATTCAAACCCCAGAGCTTCATGGACCCTGCAGAAAATATAAAACATCCTTTTGAGAGAATACGTGCAGGTGAATCTATTCCATAATCTGTCTATAGGATGATTCTCCCTTATTGTAAACAAGCATTACTTGTTTAGGAAGACTACAAGTACTGCATTTTGTGAGGTTTATGCCTATGAAATACTTCTTGTACAAATCAGGCATCCCAAAGCAGATCCGGTTCTTCTATGATTCCGAACATTGACAAGTGCTCATATATTTCTCATGTGATTTTCTGTGTGGCCCTTATTTTATTTGTGTCACTCATTTTCTTATCCAGCTTATCCATGCTGGAAACTTTTGACAGTCTGAGTGCACACAGTCCAAAACTAACAAGTGAAGCTTATCAGAAGATACCCTTTTTTTTTTTTTGTGCCTCTGATCACAACACTTGAACTTTGGTCTCTTTATCTTTTATCAAAACAAACTTTCAAATCCTTTCAAGTACAGCAGCCTCAAGAGTGCTGGTATCAGCTTTCCTCAGTCATACAGGGCTACAGACATTTTCTCACTGCATCTTTGTGCGTCATGTGTGAAGGCTCTGCTTGAATAAGACAAATAGGAAAATGTTACAATAGCCTTTTACAGCAAAGCTATAGAAAGGGGAGAGTCTGCTGAGACTGTTGTGCTTGAAAGGATGTCCTTGAATGATTTAAGAATAGTCTGACTGATATTATGAATACAGTACAATACAAAGATGAAATAACGAAGGAGACAATGCAAGAGGTGCCAGAACTGTGAAAATATTTTTAGGTGAAATATGTTGTTTTATTTTAGTGTATTTTGTGTTTAAAATTGCATATGTAGCATTTTCCTTTATTCAGTGTCTCGTTTTTCAGGATACGTTTTCAGTATCATGATTTAAGTTAGAAGATGAGAGACTTCAGAGGGAGAGTTTACCAGTCTGCCTAACCCTTTCTCCAATAATCTCACAAGAATGGAAACAAACTAGGCAGCTCATCAAGTTACGGCAAAAACTGAACAATCACGCAAGGACAATTATTATTGTCCAGCTTGCTCAACACCATTGCACTTGGGCTCTCATGAGGAATCTCGCAAAGACAATTAATCTTGTCTAGCTTTCTGAGCTTAAATCAGAAACACCTTTTAAATCTCCCTTAATGGTAAGATTCCTGAGACTTGTATAAGTGCAAACAAATCAATTTTAGTAAAACAAATCTATTATAACGATTCATTTCCCAATAAGGGTTTGGTGGTAGCTAAGGTTAAGATACTGTTTGCAAAAATATATTAAAATTCAAGCTCCCAAACATAGATCAAAGCAATATGCAGGTAAGAACTGTGTAGTTAAGGTCAAAGTATAGAGAGATGCTAATAATTAGTTTGATGTTAAGACACATATTTAGTGAGAGTAACACAAATTCTTACCCCACATGGTGTCCCCAATTGAGAGAAGGGAAGATGTGGTGGACATGACACACAGAGTTGTGAGCAAAAGGACATCTTTATTGGTTTTATGAGACTTTTTATATCCTTTCTGGGACTGTGTGTTCATATATGATTGGTTTAGCCAAAGACCAACAGTTCATAATTGGATGACTCTTTCTCTGTTGTAAATTCATAACTGGATGATTCCACCTGTGGCCTGGCAGCTTCTTAAGCTTTTTTGCTCAGGTCTTTTTGGCACTTTCCATTTTCTTCAAGGATACACGGGTATCTGTTCAAGGCCAATGTATGCTCGCATTCCTATCCCTTGGACCAGCTGAGGTTTCCCACACAACATGTCAGCTGATCCTAAAAGTTTTGATGACATTTCCCTAACCAAATACTTTCCCCTTTGCTTTCATTTTATATAATAACTTGTGCCTTTGGGGCAGAGTTTTAGGTGGAACTTGAGTGACTAAAGACATTACGTCAAATGTTGCTGACTGGTGGAAAAATGTTCTTGCTTTGAATGCCAAAACTTCGCAGTATGAGTAGTAATGGGAGTAGTTTGCCTCAGAGGCAGGGAGTAGGCAGGTAGCCTTAGGTGTGGAGGTGTGTTTTAGTATTATAATGATATTACAATGGTGTTATAATGAGTACAGGTCAGCTGCAGGGCATGATTGTCAGAGAAGCAGCTGCAATTTGTCTTCCTGGAGAGATAACTGGGCTGTTGTCCTTGGGTACCATTTTCCATGCTGACAGTGGGGTCTGGCTACATCTGTCTTCAAACATATTGACCTTAACTTTACAGGGCAAGATATCCTTGCTGCATTCCCATCTGGTGAAAAGTATGCTGCTCTGTGTGTATTGCATCTCCATTGACTTTGTTTTAAAGAAAGCTGCCTTGTACTAAGTTTAGGAAGGGGAGTATTCAGAAAACTTTAGGGTTCCCTTTTCTCCCCACATTTATCTTTATTCTCACATTTAGTTTAATTCCCACAGTCAGCAATGCCATTTGAAAATCCAGATGACACAGGCTGATAAAAATACCAGGGGGTGGGGAGGATGTGGAAGAAAAGCATTGATTGGCAATCTATGCCATGCCAGGTGAACAGTAAGAGGTGGGTTACAGTGCTTATTTTTTAGGCGAAATTTACTGTGCAGGGATAGGCCTTCCAGCCAAGCAGGAGTGGAGGCATAAATATGAGAGATATTTGATGCAAAGAGGATCACTTAGGGCTACTATCAAGTCTAGGAAACAATGGTGAAAAGAAAGCAAATGAAAATTAGCAAATGAAGAGACAATTTATACAAAATCTCAGAGAACTTAGGACAATAATGCAATACTTTAAGGGATTTAACCAGAAACATTTTCCTAGTTTGGCATCATAGGTATCTGTAAAATCAGTATTTCAGTGGATTTAGCTATAGTGGAAATAACACTAAGCAGTGAGAGGTACTGAGGTAAAATGTCTTGTAGAGGATGTCTAAAATAGTATTCATAATAAAGAACTCACAAGAGGATGAAATGCAATACATTCTTCTGTGTAATCATATAAATGAGGCAAATGAGTTTTCATCAAGATTAAAATGCATATTCTCTTACCCTTTTTCCTGTTAAAAAAATACTTTGCTTTTCATTTACTGCTCATTTTTTTTTAAAAAAAAATGCTTTCTAAGATGATGTGCAGCTCCTCACACTTACTAAATTAATTATAAGCCACAAATACATAGAATTCTCTATCTAATCACACACGGGTTTTAACTGTGTGCCAAATTCAATGGGTCAACCTGCTTAAACTATCCATATGTGTGTCTGCATATATAAAAGGAAGAAAAATTTCACCAAAGAAATATAAGCATATATACGGAAGATTTTTGAGAACATGCCTCTGGTTAACTTGATTAAGCACTTATTAATCTGTTTCACCAGTTTATCACAAAGACGTTCCAAGAAATACAGGGGACTATGTGAATCCAATTTGCTATTACAAAAATTCAACCCAAATCCTAGAAGGCTACATGAACACATTTTTCTGTGCTTCAATTAGTTGTTAAGTCAGACAAGGAGCATTGAGGGACAACCAAGAATTCCAGAATATAAATCTCCAGGTGTGCAATCAATTCAAGAGAAGTAGTGAACATTCTTCTTACCCAGTATATGTGAATTAAGTCATATTAACATTATTCAATAAATAATAAAAGCCAGAAAATGGACTTTACTTGCTGAAATCCATAAATACTGAGTTTTATTATATGAATTTGTGGACGTTTTTAAGATCAAAGAGAGACAAAAAAGGAGTATCTGCAGTCTGTCACAGATAAATCATATATAACCAGGACTGAATACTGAATAAAACAAATGAAATCTGTACACTGCCTGTTGTCATTACCTGTAACATAATCCTCAAATACCTTATTGCTTTCAGACACGAGGTTGAATACATTAAATGACTGATAATGCAATGCAGAAACTTACAGTGCTAGATCACAGAATCACAGAATCATGGAATAACCAGGTTGGAAGAGACCCATTGGATCGTCGAGTCCAACCATTCCCACCAGTCTCTAAATCATGCTCCTAAGTACCTCATCCACCCTAACCTTAAACACCTCCAGGGACGGTGACTCAACCACCTCCCTTGGCAGACCGTTCCAATGCCTAACCACCCTCTCCATGAAGAATTTTTTCCTAATCTCAAGCCTAAATCTCCCCTGGCGGAGCTTGAGGCCATTCCCTCTCGTCCTGTCCCCTGTCACTTGGGAGAAGAGGCCAGCTCCCTCCTCTCCACAACCTCCCTTCAGGTAGTTGTAGAGAGCAATGAGGTCTCCCCTCAGCCTCCTCTTCTCCAGGCTAAACAGCCCCAGCTCTCCCAGTCACTCCTCATAAGATTTGTTCTCCAGCCCCTTCACCAGCTTTGTTGCTCTTCTCTGGACTCGCTCCAGAGCCACAACATCCCTCTTGTGGTGAGGGGCCCAGAACTGAACACAGGACTCAAGGTGCGGTCTCACCAGTGCTGAGTACACTGAGATAACTCAAAGTGGTACATATATTGCATGGATATATCATATAAAGTCAGTATTTTTGGGGTTTTTTTCAGTATACTCATTGTTGATTAGTGTAATCATGGTTTGAAAAGAGAGGAAACAATCCATTATTAACTTTGTGCTGCCATTTACTAACAATAAATACACATGGACGGTACTCAGTAGTTTTGGCCTACCCCCATATACTTGTATCTCAGAAAATACTCAGACAGAACTACTTTGTACTTCTGCTGGCTTTATGACCAGAGGTCAAATCTGAAAGCTGAACCTTAAGGATTTCAAAGAAATCTGCTCCAAGGAACTTAACACCTTAATATTAAGTGTCATTCATGAATTTGCATTTAAATGTGTGTCAATAGTTCATATCAGAGTCAATCATGTGCACCATGGAGAACAGAGTTCACTGCCACCAGTTATACTGTGTTGCTCACATCCTTCATTGTCCATCTTAAGTAATATTTCATATGAGAACTCTCCCTTCTGCCTTAGGTATCACATATTTTAATAAAAAATAGCATTAGAAAGTGTATAACTGTTAATAGCATAGGTATATGATTACCTAATCTGTGGGAAGCTTTTGAATACGTTAATCACACACATCATTAAATGGTATATCTGTTCAGAAAGAATAGCGACCTGTGATGACTTGTGGTTACTGGTCATTATTGGAAAACAAATTCAAGTGCTGGGTAAAATCAGATACAGGGATAGCAATGAAAACGAAGAATAAGGGGGCTGGAACTAGATGATCTTTAAGGTCTCTTCCAACCCTAATTATTCTATGATTCTATGCATAAACATTCAATGTTTGTAGGAAGTACTTCTGTAGCAAATTTCAAGTATGATATAGAGTTGAAGAACAGTGAAGAAACAGCAAGAAGTAGAGGATGACGGAAAATATATGATTCTGCACTTTGCAGTAAGAACCACTTGCTTAATGCTTCTCCTGGCAAAGTGAAGTACAAATTTTAAGGAACTGTTAGAACTTAATCCTAGAATTATAATGTGTGTCAAAATTAACTTTTAATTCTATATATATCTATAGTTAATATTTTTAATACTCATAAATGTATTCAACAGTGTATTTTGCCAAAGTGTACCATGAATACTTTGCAGATATAAATTCATAAACTTGTATCTCCTAATATGACCACTTAGAAATTTTCTACTAGGACCAATTAGAAAACCCCAGAGCAGGAAACAGTCATTCCAACAAAAGAAGAGTTTATGATTTATACTGGCACTTAAAGATAATTAAAGGGACATGGAGACACACTGCTGAGGAAGCCCATTGAAGACAACAGAAAAGAACACTGCAAAGCCAAGCACAAGGTCTGACCTCCTGCACATAAAAAATTATTTTCTCCACTGTTTCACCTGAAGAACTGGGATTAAAAATACTCCTGTTATTTCTAAAGTCAAAATATCAGGGCCAAGATTAAGTAAGAAATACTCACTAGAAAGATCATGGAAAGCACCAAAGATCTCTGGTATTTACCAGAGATTTAAATATATTTAGTTCTAAAATTATTGTTGAAACAAAGCAGAGAAAGAAGCCAATTAGTGCAGTTCCATTCCTACAGAATCACAATACTTGTAAATTATTTTGTGTTTAATTAAATGATTGCACATTTCAGCTGAAAATTAAAAATAATTACAATATGATTAAATTAATGACCTAAGAAAATTCAACAATGTTTGGACTATGTTATTATTAAGAGAAATATTATTTTTCATATATGCTTGACTTACTGAACATAAAAAATGGGAAAATGTATAATGTAATTAGATGATCAAGGACACAGTAGTATCACATTGAACTGTAAAGCAAGTCTAGTGGGATATGCAGTGATATCAGTCCAGTGACATTAATCCTCTGTTGAAAGGAGTTTTGATATCAGCTAGAAATATGCTGAGAAAATTAATTAGAGAAAAATCATTACTGGAGACATAATGTCAGATCTTCATTAAACATCATACAAAAGGGGCTCACTTAATTGATAAATTTTTCTATTAATATGGAAATATAGACTCATGTTTGAATAATAATGATATGTTTTACAATTTGCTGCCAACATTCTTAAAAATTACAACCTGGAAATGTTGCAAATTATGGAAATCAAAATTACCTAAATTAAAGTAATTTTCAAAGAAGAGAAAATATAGGGGTTTTCCATCCTAGTTTGGTTTTTGTCAGTGTGAATGTTACATAAATTTCTATCTCATTCAGATGTGTTTTTATTTGTTTCATTTCCTGATGTTGATATACTTGTGGTTTTTGTAATAATACTTCTGTCTCCCAGGTGATAGAACAAGATTTTACAGATATTCACTTTCAAAGTAAGGAAGGGAATGAAATTTATTTTCCTTTGCTTCAGAAAACTTGACCCTTACAGCAGACAGAGCAGAAGAAAAGTCACCACCATCAACTATGGGCTCTGTGGCACTCTCAACATACTTCAGTACAATAATCTAGATTGTGAGTGATAATTGTGTAGCTACACAATCTTTATAAAAGCTCATCCCAGATGTGGTCTCTGCACTGAAACAAGAGGAAAGGTACTAAAGCCTTGATTTCCAGAAGGAACCATGAATAATTAGATCAGAAGTGGCAGCACAGTTTTCACAAGACATGAAGCAAGACACAGTAGGAACAGTATATAGATTTAATGGAGTTTTGGGGTTTTTTCTTCTATGTACTTCATTCTACCTTTTAAGCAAAATAAGCAATGTTACCTCTCAAAAACTGTAAACTGTGCTACTATTGCACAACAACCCCAGGATAGGACTATCTCCAAGATATTCTGTGCTCTCTCCAAGAGTATAATTAATCTTAGAAACAAACAAACAAACAAACAAAATATAGAAGTCATCTAGTGACAACTCTGGAAGTCATCTAGTCCAAACTCCTACTCAAAATATGGCGTACTTGAAACTGAGATTAATTTGTTTAAGGTCTTATCCATCTCTATTTTCAAAACTTCCAAACGATAGAAAGTCTGCAACAACTTTGGGCAACATTTTACAGGGTTTAACAATTCCGACGTTGAAACTTTCCTTATATTCAGTAAGGATTTTCAACAGCTTTTGTATCATGTCTCTTGCAGTTTCCTTGTGAATCTCTAACACAAATCTGATACCATCTTCTCCAAGCTCCTCCCCCTTTGGCCACAGAATATCTGCAATTAGATATGTCAGGAAGTAGCAAGTGGAAACATGATACAAGGGTGGCACCAGGGAAAGCAAAGGCAGTTGCATCACAGGCAAGTACCAATACTGAGCAGATGTCTCTTGGAAATATGGAAGATGTACACATATATGCAGACCTGTGTAAAAAAGCATCAGTCAAATTGATTTTTAAGATAAAATATTACAACTATTAGATATGTAGATCACAGATTGCAAAATAATGCACTTGTGCATGCATGCATTTTATGTTTATATAAATGTTCATGCATCTGTTTATAGATAGCTATATTTCTGAAATTTTATGTCCATTAAATATAGTTTTTAATTAATGAGCTGTGCGTACTAATAGCGACACTTTTATTCAAGGAAGTATCATTAAACATTATGAAGTCTTCACTACATACAAAATACAAGATTATAGCTGTGATACTGTGATGTTTCATTGCTATAACAAAGCTTTGTCATGGTGTGATTCACTAGATTACAAAAGATCCATTTTAAACAAATCATCATCTATACAATATTGCTGTATGCATTAGAAAGATCTCTTGCCACTAGCTCATTAGCTTTACTTCCCATATTGTTCCCGTAGTACATAGAAGCTATGAGAATTATAGTGCATCAGCTGCCAAATGTTTCCCACCAACAGCTTTCATCATGTATCTGATCATGTTCCAGCACATTTAATCTCAAAGCTTTTCTCTGAGACGTAGAAGTACTATTATGCCTACTCTACAGTTGGATATTTAGGCACACTCCCATGCAATTATATAGTCCTTGTGCAATTAACCATCTAATAATTGCTTAGGCAAAATTCAGGATTCTAAGTAAATATTGAATTTAAATAAGGATTTATACAACTTCCTACTTATTGTAGCGGGTATGCGAATTATTCTCATCACTGCTACAAGGAGTGTTTCCATTGATATGTAATGGCTGCTTCAGTAAGAAAAACACAAATCTTTCTTGGATACCATTTTTGTTTCTTACTCTCCATTCTTTACATAAGGAATCATGAGAAAAAATTGAAGACAATTGTGCAGCTGAGAGAGGAGATTATCACTTCTATTTTGCTTTTAGATTCCAGTGAAGCTCAATTATATTTTTTATTTCCTGCATGGCTTTGATATTCAGCTGTACAAATAGCCTCTGCACTTTATTATACAGTAAATTTGTTCAATTAATCAGTAATCAGTTAGGAAACATCCATCAGGGTTGAAAGGCATAAGAAAGTTCTGTGAAAAACATTCCTTAATGAAACTGTGTCTTCAGTATTTTAGACTAAGGCTTTTCAGTCTAATCTTCTCAGATGTGATGTGGTAAGAAGCAGCAGTGTAATTGCCATTGTAACATTAAAAAGATTGGCAATCCACTTGTAACTGAAATTAAAATATAGTTATTGGTATCACTGGGTAATGTTTTAAGGCACCACAGACTTTTTTCTTAAACATTTATCCAAATAAGAGGAAAACAATTTTTTAGCTTAACCCTCAAAGGCAATTGTAATGCAAGAGAGAGCTAGGAGAACAAAGAAAAAAAAACATGGATGTAGTTGGGAAAACATGAAGCAAACTGCATTGCAAAGCTGACATGGTATGTTTTATGAGAGAGAAGGAATGGAAATACGATCAGACATGAGGACAAAATGTTAAGATGAAAGTAAGAAGAATAAATGTAAACAAGATGCAAAGAAAAGTATCAGAGGGAATGAAAAGTATTTTCATTTAAGAACAAAAGTACTGAAGACTGCAAAAGGAATTGTTCCCATTTCTTTCTTAACTTAATTCTTTGTAATTCTTTTTATCTCTCAAGATAATAGATACTACTGTCAGATCAGTGAAGAATTTTGCATATAGCTATGCATTATTGCTCATCCTTCTTAATCTAAAGAAAACTTTCGAATTATTGATATTGATGCCAAAGTTTAAGTATTATTAATTCAAGGCAGAGAGTGGTGTGAGTGCAACTCTGCTGATACCTGAAAACAAGTTCATTTTCTTAGAGGGTTGCTGTTCTATTCACATGCCAAAGATTTCTTTGTTTCTTTCTGGGAAAGAGACTACCATAGTTGAATGTGCAGTGACCCTTACTCTCAAGGAGAGGCGCTATATTGGACCTTGTTCTCACAAAAAAAAAGAAGGGTTGATGGGGAATGTGAAGCTCAAGGAAATCATTCTCTGCAGTGACCATGAAAAAATGCATTTCAAGATCCTTAGGGCAGCAAGGAGGGTGCACGGCAAACTCACTTCAGGAGAGTAGATATTGACCTCACCAGGTATCTGCTTAATAGAAAGACACTCAGATATAAAGGAAATCTTCAAAAGGTTTGATTTTTTTTAAGCTTACTACCTTTCGGAAAACAAACAAACAAGACCAACAACAAAAAGAGGCCCCTCTGACATCTGTGATGAAAGGATATCTAATAACCAAGTGATAATCAAAGATAATGTTTCACAAATGGAAATGACTGACATAAGGGTACTGAATTAGACTGAACCACACCTTAACAGGATGGATTGAAGGGAAATAGATATCTAAAGGTATTAAATTGTTACAACTTTCCAAGAGATAATCCATATTTAGCCGTAAAACCAGCTAATTGAGCCATGCTATCCTGGCACAAAAATTAATTCAGCACACCAGGTCTATATGTAAGTAATCCAGAGCTCAATTATTGACACAAGACTGAGGGCACTTTCTGTAAGTGCTACTATATTCACTGATGAGAGTGCAATTTGGTCTGTTTAAGTATGAGCTGAGAACAATATCTCTACTCTCTCTTAGTCTTCAGAAGCCTAAAAGGGTGAAATTAAAACCAAAACAAGCACAGGATGACTTTGATGCTATACTTATACCTTTAACTTCAATACAGGATAAGACTGAAATCCATAGAGTGAAGGGCTTATTTTATGCTCTGACAGTATTATACTTAAGAACACAGTAATGCAATTTCTAAATGCTTTTATTAACATAGAGATTATTTTGTTTGTGCACTGCTTCTGCCGGTTGCTTTTTCTGAATCTGCATATCTGAGGTGTTGAGAGCACAAAGTACTCTTGAAATCCTTCTTAGTAAAAAATCCTGTTTAATATATTGTCTTGCATAGACTCCAAGTATTGTAAGCAAACTTTATTTTTTTTCATAAAAACATTTGAAATATTTGAGGTAGTATAAATCACAAAATACATTTCTCCCCAAGAGAGCTAACATGATTTCTTCCCCCTTTAGAGTCCAAAATTTCTAAGTATTTCAGTCTCACCTACCACTTTCTTCTGTGACTTGTGTTTTGATGAATAAATTGTCCCCTAAAATCTCTTGCCATGTACTTGCCTGTTATGTCTTTGTCCAGGCTCACTCACGCAGAAAACCTATTTTACCCTGAAGGTGAGAGTCTGGCTAAAAGTCATCAAAGGTGAAAGCCTCAGACTGCATCTGCATGGCGACTTTGGTGATTCTTTGAAGAGCTGTTAAACCCACTGTTGGGGGTAAAATCCTCCACAATGGTATTGCTCACGACATGCTGATATTGTAGTTACAAATCCACTTCAGTTCTACTGTACTGTTACCAGAAATGAAGTTAGACCCTTCTCAGTCATAGAGTGAAGGCAGACAGGGAACTGCTTTGGATGTCAAAATGACAGTAAATCTTAATTTTACAGAGCTGCAAAATTTTGTAAAAACTCATTCCCATGTATTCCAAGTTTACTTGACTTCTACTCAAAATGTGTTCTTTCCTTTGAGAAAGTTCCAAGTCATAGGACAGTGAGTAAAGTCTTAAATTCAGCATAGAAGATAGACTAAGAAATACAGCTGCTTAGGCAATCCCCATAGTGTCTTGGGACAACACTACATAACTGGGATTAGATTGAAAACTTGTTGCCAGTCAGCTAGGACCTGACGGTAGCTGAAAGAAAGATATCTCCATCATTGTACTGTGGACATGAGGTGCAGAGATCAGAGGAAGTACAGTAAAATAGTCTGCACTCCTAAACTCAAGGCAAATGTCATTGGTTAATCGGACTCTGCCCGTACATAGGTGATAACTGTCGCAGACTGAGGAAGGAATATCTTCTCCTTTCATTGCTGTTTATGCAGTTAAATAGGCTTAGCGATTTCTAATGGTCCTCAGCAACCTGGCAACTCTTTGGTATTCAGGGGATGTTAGAAGCCCAAGGACATTTGTATAATCTTTCCTCTGAAAGAGTTTTTTCTTTCATTTAGATGATGACCTTGCTGTGCTCATCTACTTCATTTCTAAAAAGCTTTATAAATTACTTTTATATTAACCTAAACTCCAACACTCTGTATAACAGTCTGTCTCCTACACAAACATCCTTAACATTAAATTGTCTGATAAAACCTTATAGTATCTTATTTTTAAATAACATAAAATTATATATGCATTTGTTCTGTGTACATAGGTATTCAGAACTAAATCTTAGCATTGATCAAAATTAGTGGAATTTTGCAAAAATCCTTCACTGTTTCACTTCAGACAAGTTTAGAATTGGATTTAAATTGTAAATTGGTAATTTATACAAAACAGAAACATAAAAAAGGTTTTGGTATAAAATTGTCAATAGTATATACAGGTACGCAGTGTGTTTAAGTGGTGTATAATCTCTGGTGTTTGAAGACACGTATCTGTTTCAGGAAAAGAAATATGGAGCTTTTTTCACCTGTCATTTTTTACAATGAAATTATGCATATACTTCTATCTTCTAGCACAGAAAAGAGTGCTAGGAATTGAAATAAAATTATTTTGTCAAGTAATTAAATGAATAAAAAATTCAGTGGTAAGTAAATTCACGTAGACCTAATAGCTGTATCTGAAATTTTCTTAGATATATTTGAACTACCAACTGGATAATAAATTGAAGTGATGTGTGTCACTTTAAAACAGCTAGTTGCACATTGCTAAAGCTAGAAAAAACAACACATAATAAATGCCTCCTGTAGCACTCAGACAGCTGTAAATCTAAAGATTTATTCACTGGTATAACAATATCATAAAAATTTTAAAGATATAACCAAGATGGTATTGTGACAAGTAACACAAAAAGTTTTGTTCATCACCACTTTACTGTTGCCCTTCTTTGTTACTGCAATACACTGCTCACTCATGGTGAGCCTGTTGTGCACCAAGATCCCCAATACTTTCTCCACAGAGCTGCTCTCCAGCTAGGTGGAATCCAGTCTGAGCTCTGTTCTAGGGTTATGCATTCCCAGGTGCAATATCTTACACTTATCTCCACTGAACTTCATAAGGCTCCTGCTGACCCACTTGTCCAGGCTGCCCAGGTCTTCACAGAGAGTAGCTCTTCACTCTGGAGTGTCAACTTCCTCACTGAACTTGGTGTCATCTGCAAAATTCATCAGGGTGTTCTTGATCTAGGTAACTTATGAAGATATTAAACAGATATTAGTGATGTCCAGTATAGATTTGTAGAGCTTCAGGGAAGATATGACTGTTCATTGAGAGTGGAAATGCAGATAGATATAATAATCATGTTCTCAGATAACCTGTAGAAGCTGATTCGAAAGTAAAAGTAAGCAAAATCAAAATTATGTTTTGGGGGTTTTTTTTGTTTTTTTTTAGGGTTTTTTTAAATGGACTTACGGATTAAGAAATGAAAGCATACTGCAGCAAGAATAATTGCCTATATTGGCCACAGTTGGCATGATTTTGGTAGCAGAGAGCTGCAGGCATGACCTGAGTGGGAAGAGAACAAGGGCTGCACTGTGCTGATAATGGAAAGTTTCAGCTGACTCTGGAATGGATGACACTGACTCATCATGCACTAAAAGTGGAACGAGTCAGAAGAGCTCTTGGGACCTCTGCAAAAATGTATTCAAGAAGTGGTGGTAGCCAATGGGGGCACAAAAGGAGATGTGAGGAGATACAGGAGTAGGTGTCATGACCTATCCTGAACAGTCCAGGGGTCACTGGAGCAAGAACCTGGGTCTCCCTATAAAATATATGTGTTCAGTATGCACTGAGATAAATGAAGGTAATCCAATGCCAAATGATTGGTCCAAAAAGGAACTTATTTGTCCAGGCATTCTAAAGGATAAAATTTGCACTGGCATAATTAACGTGTGTTATGGGCAAAGAAAGAAAGAGAGAAAGGGAAGAAAAGCAAGAGAGAGAGAAAAGATACCACCCAGGCTCCAGTCCTCCTCTTCTCTCTCCCAGGATGCGAGGTTTGCTGCTGCACATGGCCTCTTTTCCAGAGGATTATTTATATGTTTTGCATAGTTCTTCTTCCAGGAAAGTTCTGGAACGGAGTTAGGGAATTCAGAGGGTTCTCGGTATAGTTCTGCCCCTGCTCTCCCTAGGGGCAAGATTGCAGCATGACCACTCTACTTAGCAAGTGCAGCTGGGCTGCTTGCAAGAGTGAGATAAGGTGTTGAAGGATGCTGCCTCTGCAACAGTCTCAGTCATGATTTAAGACAGCCAAAAGAAGAACTATGAGCTGAGAGAAAACTGCAGTATTTATTTTTGCTCTCTAAATGTAGGCAGGTAGAAGGGAATGAAATGACTGGAACTGTCCAACCTGATACTTGGCACAGAAACAGTCATGAAACAATAAATGCAAAGTTTTGTAATCCATTATTTTAAATTCTGGTTGGTAGTTATTCCTTATCACAGTAATCGACAGCTACAATCTTACAATTTCAAATACAGTATTACAGCAAAAGAAAAACACAGTTCTTCACATGACTGAAAAAGTAATTAGGCTGTTTTCTTTTGTTGAAAGGGCACTAAAAACTGATATCTTTTTCTTTTTTTTTGTTTTGAACATGTTAAAAACATCAGATCTGTCATGTGATTTTTTTTTTTTTGTTTCCAATCTGTATTTTGCGGTTCATGTCAAATTATCCTGGCAGATAGAGTAAGAGTCTCTACAGTATTGGTGCTGCTGTCAGACTGAGTGGCTGGGCTGAAGGATTGATGCTATTAGCTAATGTAGTTGATAAGAATGCAAAAGCATTAGTATTGTCTCTTGTAAAGAAGCAATCAAATTTGTTAGCATTTACTTTTCAAATTTAAAGTAGTCTGCACTGGACTGATACAAAAAGATCAGTGTATATCAGTATGTAGTAAGCATTAACAAAACTTAGCCATTTTTAAGACCATATTTTGATATGCCAAAATCTGTCACCCTTGTTCAGTGGGCACAGCACTACATTTTTTAAGTAGACCTACTACGCCATGAACAGCTACTGCATTTTCAGTGCTGCTGAAAATTCAAGTCACTTATAAACTCTTGGTTTAAGAATTTCTATTTGTAAATGTATATTTTTAAAACCATACAAAAGTGAAATATTATAACGATATACACAATTATATTACCTTTCTGAAGGTGGTACTTCTCAAAATATTTTAACGTAATTGCTTAGTGGTCTGTCTGACCATGTCTTTGGGAATTGCAGTGCAACTTCCAGAAACTTAATTTAGACACCTGTTTTTAAAAGTTGTGGATGTTATCTTTTACCCTCCCCCTTAAAGGGTTAGGATAAACACTCAGTTCTGCGAAAATATCTCTAAGATTTTTACAGTGAAGAAGTATTCTGTATCTGTCAGAAGAAATATCACAATGCAAAACATGAGACTTTGTTGGACTGAAGGTAGAACAGGAAAGTAAAAAAGAAATATCTTCAAAATAACCTTATGGAAAACAAATTCAATTGCTCAGTTCATATTTTTCTATTGCAACTAGGAGTAAAGGAGGCATAATGAGGTAAAACAGTGCAACTGGAGGGAAGGAAAAGATGCTATGACCTTGAGTCAGTTTTCCAGAAGCTGGATATTGATTTTAAAAAAGTCAAATACAGATTTAAAGATGATATTAAATGATTTTGACAGAACTTGTGTTCTTTTAAGTTATACTATCTA
Organism: Clamator glandarius; assembly: GCA_033459285.1. Classification (NCBI taxonomy): domain Eukaryota; kingdom Metazoa; phylum Chordata; class Aves; order Cuculiformes; family Cuculidae; genus Clamator; species Clamator glandarius. Next base: position 25,126 of record JAUNZM010000198.1, read on the forward strand.
CAGAATTTTTTTGTGTGTGTTTTTCACTAAAACAATCATAATTATATTCATTCCACTTGGAAATAATAGAACAACAATCCTGAAAAATATTGAAATCCATCATTATAATAGCTAGAGTTTATCAAGACATGGTAAAATTTACTACTGTGTTAGGTACATTTTATTGAACAGTCCCATTCAGGAATTTGATCCTATTTTGATTCTTTAATTATTTTAACATTCTAGTAGAGAAATTCCTCAGAAGAATTAATAGAAAAATCACTTTAAATTCATAGTTGTTCACACTTGTCTTCTGGAAATTTAGTTATTCAGTATTTTATTTAAGAAAGTAGAGAGGATATTCAGGAGGCTCATAAAGTTCATAAATACATCAGAATATGAAATAGTTTTTTTCTACACTGCAACATATCAATGGTTAAGCTTCCTAATGGTTAAGGACCTGTAATGCCAAGAAATACTGGCTCAACAATTTCACAAGGACTTCTCTCTAAGAAATCTGACTGTGGTAAAGCTTACACACAGAGATAAGTTTTACTTTGAAAAATATGTAAAATCTTTCCATCTGTCTTTCTACGTTATTTTTCATTGATTTACCATTGACAGTACTAAGGATTTGATAATTTTTGTTTTCCTATTTTTGAAATAGTCCCTCTCAAGATCTCTTCTGGATCTTTCCCACTCAGCTTTCACACAGATACATTATCAAGGGCTAGAGACCATTCTGCATGGTGAATTTAGACGTGGCTATCATGTTACATGCTGTCAGAGAATATGAAACTATGGTTCTAGACCAAACTGTGTCAGTTTACTGCAGTGTCATTAGACATTCATTCTCTGGCATATTTAATTTGCAGACTTACAGAGGAAATAGAAGTTGTTGGTTTTTTGTTTGTTTGTTTGTTTGTTTTATTTCAAGACTATTAGCACATAATTCTGCTGTATTTCTCAATTGCTCTCAAGAGGATTCCACACTACCAGTCCACAATCAGAGGTAGAACCACTCCTATTTACAGCCTTACTTACTTATTATTCACGTACATGAGTCTACAAAGAAAATTGTTACGTCCTTTTATTTTTTCACTTTTTCTGCCCAGATTGAAGGAGCTAAGTTCTATCTACCTAACTGTTCTAGCCCTGGGTTTGGCATTTTGATTTTTTGCATGGTTACTTAATACCTCTTTAACCAGCAAAATCTTATCCTTGCTGCAAACAGTTGGAGATTTCCCATAGACTAAAGAAAGAGTTGGTTTGGGTCCTGCACTTGGGGCACAACAACCCTAAGCAGAGGTACAGACTAGGAGAAACCTGGCTGGAAAGCTGCCAGGAGGAGAGGGACCTGGAGGTGCTGGTTGACAACCGACTGAACATGAGCCAGCAGTGTGCCCAGGTGGCCAAAAAGGCCAATGGCATCCTGGCTTGTATCAGAAACGGAGTAACCAGCAGGTCCAGGGAGGTTATTCTCCCCCTGTACTCGGCACTGGTGAGACCGCACCTCGAGTACTGTGTTCAGTTCTGGGCCCCTCACCACAAGAAGGATGTTGTGGCTCTGGAGCGAGTCCAGAGAAGGGCAACAAAGCTGGTGAAGGGGCTGGAGAACAGGCCTTATGAGGAGCGGCTGAGAGAGCTGGGGTTGTTCAGCCTGGAGAAGAGGAGGCTGAGGGGAGACCTTATTACTCTCTACAACTACCTGAAGGGAGGTTGTGGAGAGGAGGGAGCTGGCCTCTTCTCCCAAGTGACAGGGGACAGGAGGAGAGGGAATGGCCTCAAGCTCCGCCAGGGGAGATTTAGGCTTGAGATTAGGAAGAAATTCTTCACGGAGAGGGTGGTTAGGCGTTGGAACGGTCTGTCCAGGGAGGTGGTTGAGTCACCGTCCCTGGAGGTGTTTAAGGTTAGGGTAGATGAGGTGCTTAGGAGCATGATTTAGGGATTGGTGGGAATGGTTGGACTCGACGATCCAGTGGGTCTCTTCCAACCTGGTCATTCTATGATTCTGTGTGTGTGTGCCCAAATATTGATTAAATGTAGATTTTTTTTTTTTTGGTAATGGTTTAGTTTATTTAATTCTGTCAGTCAGCTTAATTTTTTTTGCATAAAGGTTAAATTACTTTTTAATGAATGATAAACATCTGATCTTTAGCCATCTGATTTTATTTCATGATATAATACTTTTATTATTTATATTTAAAATGTTTCTCAAAAAAATGCAGTGTCCTGTTTAGATAAACTCTTCAGCCAGACAAATTTCAGCTTTTACTATTTTTTCCACTAATGGAAATGATTCCTTATTCATAGTAATGGACAATGACATCTCAGCAAGTACATAAATCTCACAGTACCTTGACCTTTTTGCAAAATTGAAAAATCTGAAAAAAAATTGACTAAACATTTGCGAGAACTGACCTTCTCTGTTCTACATGCTGTATTTTATGGTGACAGCTCTAATTATCGCTGAAATACAGCCATCAAAAAGTTGCCATTTTGCATTGTGTACAAGAATAAGCAACACCCATTACAGTGTGCTAAGCACTCTAGCTGAGTTCTAATGCCGTATATTTAACTGAATCTATACTTTGTTTCAACTAGAGTTAAGGATATCCATTAACTGTGTCCTCATAAATGATTCCTACTTATTATTACAGAAATATAATGTGGCAGAGTAAAAGGAAAACTCATAATGTATGAATATGCAGATTGAGTACTTAAAATGCAGAGAGAACATGTTCAGGATTCTGAATACATATTTAGTAACAAATTCTTCACTGACTTGCTCTGATTTCAACATGAATGATTTGAATATAAGACAAAGCAGAATTTAGCTGTTAATGTGAGTTTAACCACCAATCCCTTGGCAACAGTAGCCCCAAAGTCTAAGTAGAGTTTCAAAAGAAAGGCGATGAGGAAGCTACATAGAGGAAGAGCAGCACTGTTTGAATTTCCAGTTAAAGACTGCTTTATGCAGTCCATAACTCTAATATACTAACTTGAAGTTTCGTTCTGAAGTCTTCACCATGCCCTATATTTCAGTTTTCTGTGGTCTTTTAATGTAGCTCTTAGTCTAAAACAGCTTAATAAGAAAGTGTAAATGAGTGGAAACATTTTCCAGAGATCATTATTTCAGGCATTTTTAAGTTTTATGATTGTATTTTTGTTTTTATTGTCTAGTTTGAATATGTTACAGAACAAAAGGCTGTTAAATCAGCATATGAATAACACAAATACACACAAAAAATTCTTACCTAATCTACTGATAACATTACAATAGAAACCATAGTTAATAAAAAATAAATTGGTTTTGTGCTAGAGGAAAAAAAGAAGATTCAATCTTCATTAACAAAACTGACTTACATATTTAATTTCCATGTCTATTCCTTTCTATTTCTTATTTGACTCACTCTATCTTTTCTTACCTCTCCCTGCTTTACAATTGTTAGTTAGTATCCTTTCCAGAAATTCACAACCATTTATTTTACTTAATAGGCTAATTAGATGCTACCAGAATGGCACCTGGTGGCAAGAAAATATTGTCCTGGAATTTCTAGGAAAGAAGAAGTATAGTTACAATCAAATCATCAGCCTTCAGTGATGAATGCAAAGCCTCCAAGAACTTGATCAGCTATAACACAGCCCTATCTTATATATCATTGCATACTAGTTGCTTAAACTGATACATTTGTAAAGACAGGTGATTCTGACTTTGGGTGGATTTTATCTCCAAAAATACTGTGTAATTCATGGGAATCAATAAAATTAGAGCTTAGTGTGGCCTGCTGGTGATCCACAGAAGGCAGTGTTGGTTAGTACTAGATTTACACATAGGTACCAGTTCCATAGTCTACCACTGGAACCTTTTGAATCCTTTTGTCATGAATTGAAAGTCATTGTGTTACTCTAATAAAATCACTTGTGTTTCAGGTATTCATGGAGTGAAATATCTGTGATGATGTAATGGTACGTGCTCGTTCAGGCAAGGTTAGCGAATAAGAAAGCATTGCCCAAGGCTTACGACTCAGTGTCATATCCCATAGTCAAGATTAGAGCAGCAGGATTAGTATTAAGAATGAATACTATTAAGAAAGCTTTAATGCACAGTAGTTACAGTTGGTCCCATGAAGCCATACTGTAGTACGTGCCTCTTTCAAGAGAATCGTTCACATAGGCAGAAGTGAAGGGCTATACACTGGCATTTTGTCGTGTGGAATGTAATTGGTGATGGTTAAAGCCAAAAACTACCTAGGAAGTTTTTGTCTTTAAGAATTATAGAGTTAAAAAAACACCCTTTAATCTAAATAAAATTGTAACATTCGTTTTAATATTGGATGTTAATACATTCAATTCTCATATGGAGCAAATTTTATAATTTTATTTAGATTTTTGGGTTACTGTAAGCAATTTTCTCTTAGAGTGGATAAAATTATTGGTCTGTGACTAACGAGATATCAGAAGAAAAGAAAAACCCTTTATGTTCTTCTTCTGTAACAAACACCATATTCAGAAGTAAGTTAATTGCTTCTACAAAGCAAATAATTTCACCTACTCTAAAAGTATTTTAGAATTTTAACATTCACTTTAAGTACAATGGCTGTAAATCTTACCTTCCTATTACTTCCCTGTAAATTGATATTATTAGCAATGCATCCCTGTCAAAAATAAGAACGTTGTTTCACAATATAGTTTACTTCCACTAGATAAAAAGCTCCTTGCGTCTATATTCCTCAAAATCTTCAAAATTATCTGCACAAAGTATAAGAACACTGAGTGAGGCAAACCACATGGCAACTTACTGGGTAATAGACATTGGATTTTCAGACCTCCTGGTTCCTTGTCAGTCTTCATTATTTCTTTAGCCATAGGTTCCATTGCAAACCTGAATCTCTTATGAACTGATGATGTATTCATCCCATACAGTACTTTACTATGACCTTTTTGAAAATCTAGGAATCCTATATATGTTTTTTCAAGCTACCAAAAAACCACCACATGGTAGTATCAACGGTAAAAGCGACATTTTTTTTTTTCACAAAAATTAGACTGTTAGCATTGAACTGTACAAAACAAACAAAAGTCAGTAATAACTGAAATATTTACTTTCAGAAAGAGGATACACATTTTGTATACATGTGTCTTTAATAATTTATTATATTTGTTCCTCTTGTTGGATTTCCTTTCCATGCACTTTATCCCTACCACAAGCAGGGAAAATTAATGATAAATTATTTCATAAATAATTTATTTTTCATAAGTACACATTAGAAACAAATTAAAAAGTTCTATGATGTCTAATCTATACTAGATTCTAGTTTTAGAAAATTTTATTATATGCTGAATTATATGAAAGCATTATAAAATAATAAATGTGCAAGCTATAATAGAACAAGTATAAATAATAATAAAACTACATTTCTTGTCAGTCAGCAAGATACGTATCTACTAATAAATTATTGTATTCACTGGTCTTTCATATGATCAGTCTGACACTTAACACTCAAAATTGTGAAGATGCTCGAAATGAAAGAGCCTTTGTTGGCAGTAGGAAAGAAATTGACATTCTGAAATGCAGAACTGATACAAACCTAAAAATAGTATTGTAGGACAGACTTTGAAAGGAGTTCTTTCCACGGTCCACTAGCAGATGGTGTAGTGTTCAATACCTAAAGTTTCCTATGTTTTCCTTATTTTTGTCCCTTAAACTTTTCACTGTTGTGCTTCAAGAATCATGCAGTAAATATCTATTCATTTGAAAACATCATTTAAAATATTTAAGGATTTCTTCCTTTTCTTTTATTTGATGATTTCTGTCTAATCTTAAATTCACATTTGTTAATAGTTCTCTGAAAAGAACAGGGATATTAGTTACAGAAGAAAATGTAGAAGTAGTGTAAAATATTGGCAATATATTTCTCATGAGATTTGCACATTTTTTTCTCCCATGTGAATCCATCTGCACAGAAAATGAACTACAGTGCAGCTGTATTTTTCAGGAAAGGCAGCAGAAGACCTACAAAAAAGGGAAAAAAATAGATTTAAAGATTTTTCAAAAACATTAATTAGTTCTGTATGTATGATTGTGATATCCTCATTTTATAGATGTAATTTACACAGAACATGCATCAGTTTAATGAAAAATGTTTTAAGCAGACTAACATCAGATGTCTATGTGAAGAGACATATTGACGTTTCAAAGCTACTTATTTTATACTTAAATGTCCAAAGGACTGGAGATCTGGTGCTGAAGTACCAACTTTTTGCAAACCTTTGACAGTACCAGGAGTCTAAATCATGAATGAATGCCTGATTATGAAACATGTATTGACAAATTAAACATTGCTTCTTATCAAAATAACAAACAGAAAACAGACACAGAGTGTACTAGAGCTGAAATAATATTAACTGGTTTTGTAAGTTTTTTTGTAGGCGTGAAAATGCTTTGTAAATTTTAGTCTCTAGCCTAAATTAGATTAACAAGGAATGCTAAATTAAGAATAAAAGGAAAGAGTCATAAATGGGTGGCTTAAGAAGCAGTAATATTTTTTCCAACAGCGTGATCATAGAATGGGATCAAGCAAGTTCAAGAAGAATGTGTTAGACTCAATGTTAGTTTCCGTGGAGACAGAGTGACACACTACTTACGTCCATTTTTCCTGTTTATAGCAATGTGGTTTACATTAATTAATAGAAGAAGCACTTGCCTTATAGCAAGGTTTCTCTGACAATGACCTCTCACTTATACTAACTTCCTCACCTGCCAGTACAATAAAGTCCTCAGTTTCTTGTAACTTTGTCTGAAGCTTAGTTTAACCCTAAAAGACACTTACCTTGTTTCTCAACAAATTTAAACCTCTATGTGACAATATTTAAAATATTTGTTGCAGGAAAAAGCCTATCTGAAATTACTTCTCAAACAAGTGAGACCTAGACCACATCTGGCAGTATCTAATTGATTATAACTCTCCTGAATATGCTGGGAAATGTGAGAAGCATGCATGAGTTTTGTTGTGTAACTGTGAAAAAATTTACATTCTTAGGAGTCAGCTGGGACAGAGGCTAAAATATGATAGTCATACAGGTAACAGCTGCAAGTTGTCTTCATATAGTGGGAAAGTAAGACGTATTGACCTGAAGCTACCTACCGTAGATGTCTATTGACAACTTACACTACAATCTAATTCAAGAAAGCAATAAACCATTAGGACAGTAGCACTACAACACCAACATACAACACCATACTGAAGTCTTCATCTTGTCATTGAAGCAAATGTCCTGTTCCTCCTGGTCTATGGCACTGACCACAAGTGCAGAGGAGAAGCTTGACACTTGATTGGAAAGAACATGAAGTGTTTGAGTAGAACTTCATGATGCGACTGACAAAGATTAATAGAAGCAAACACAGAGTCCTGCACCTTGGGACAAAGAACTTGATGCACCAGTACATGTTGGTGCCAATCAGCTTAAAAGCAGACTTTCAGGAAAGGCCTCAGTGGTCTTGACTGGCAATAAGTTGAACAAGAGTCAGCAATGCTCCTTTGTGTTAAAGAAGGCTTACACCATCCTGGAATCTCTCAGCAACAGTGCAGATATGTGCAGGGAGGTGATTCTTCATCCATCTACTAGTGAGACCCCATTTGACTTTGTCAAGTACAGAGCCTCCCAGCAGAAGAGACATGGACATACTGGAGCAAGGACAGCAAAAGTTCATGAAAATCACAGAAATGTAGAATGATTTGAGTTGGAAGGGACTCTAAAGATCATCCCCCAGTGCCATGGGCAGGGACACCTCTCACTAGATCAGACTGCTCAAAGCCTTATTCAACCTGGCCTTGAACACTTCCAGGGAGGAGATATACACAGCTTCTCTGGAAAACATGTTCCAGTGTCTCACCACCCTCGCTGTAAGGAATTTTCTCCTAATGTCTAATCTAAATCTGCCCCTCTCCAATTTATAACTATTCCCCTTCATCCTACATGCCTATGTAAAAAATCACTCCTCAGCTTTCTTGTAGGTCCCCATACTGGAAGGTCACTGTAAGGTCTTCTTCAAGCCTTCTTCTCTCCTCCATGCTGAACAAGCCCAACTCTCTCAGCCTGTCATTGTATGGGAGGTGCTCCAGCCCTCTGATCATCTTTGCAGCCCTTGTCTGGACTCAAAAAACACCAATGCAACACAACCCAACCTAGTGCATTAAAATACCTAGAAGAATTGTTTCCTGGCACACAATGTCCTTCAAATATCCTTCGAACTTTGTCTTGGAGAATGCTTTTGGAACTGGGTCAAAACTATGCAAAAGAATGCTCTAACAGTTAAACAATAGTAAATCAATCTTATGACCTGGATCTACTTAGCTTACAACAACACATATAGAGTTACAGGCCTGACCTACAACTATAGTTAGTAGACAGTAATCTTTACCTGAAATTTTAGATTTGTCAGCATTAAAAGCACAAACAAACCTAAAAAGAAGTATTCACTTATTTCACAACTTATTATATACTGAGGAAATCTTCCTGGTTTTGAGTTGTGCACTCCTTGGTTTTACAGTCCCTGCAATGCAGTCCTCCTTTTCTTCTGTTACAAATTTCTTTTCCCTACTTTTCTCCTTTACCACTACTCTACTATGGAAAGTGAATAAGAGCCTGCACCTGAAAGCAGACCTAATACAGTTTTATGACGGACCGCTTGAAGTTTGCCTGAGATTTGGCCAGGTCCTGCCTTTCTGATTGATAATAGTGAGCTTCCTGAGATTCAACTGTGGGAATTTCTTACTAAAGGGATGACTTGTTGGACCATTATCTAACCTCTGGGTCTCATTTTTAGTGAGGTTGGATTGTTGCAAAGTAGAGACACTAAAGGTGGTCTCTGTTATCTGCTTCAGTCTTCAAAAAAAAACCCAACAAACCCAAATTTCTCTTCTTAAGAAGAGAAAGAATTTGAAGCTAACAAAGCAAGCTATATTATTTTTGGTTTTGTTTTTCTTTTCATGTATTTATACTAAGTGTAACTTATAGATATCTCCACTTTAAAAAAAAATATGTTTTGTGTTGCAAAACATTCTTGCACTGTAGTAATGATCAGAGATAATATTTTTAACATTGTCAACAAAAAACATTTCTCAGTAATTCCTCTCTACTATAAATCAGATATTTTTAAGATATTGAACCGTATGGGGTTTTTTTAATGAAAAATCTGAATGCATTTAGTTTCTGTCTATTGGATTATGGTTTTCAGTATTTTTATCATACATAGGGTTACTTTCAATTATTAAAAAGTAGAATAAGCACATGTTTATTAATGTTAGCTTTTTTTGCCTTTGCTTATATCCACAGCCCAATGAGATATACCAATAAGTATAAGACAACAAGAAGCACTCAGAAACATGATGGTCTTAATGATATATATCCATTTAAAATGAAACTTTTATTTTTTAATTTAAAAACCAAGCCATTTTTGTTTCTATGTTGTTAGAATTTCACTTGGAATACAAGAAACACACATGGCAATATTATTCTAAGAGAAAGAGATGTCAGCTTGCTTAAAAGCAGAGAAGAGAGGGCAATGTTTTCTTCATTTATATTGGAGCTGATTTATATATTTGCAGGAATCTGTAAGAAAGACTGAAAAGTCAGTGAAGCAGAAGCATCTTTTCATAAGCAGTTTGCAGTATTTTTTCTGTCTTCCAGACAGCAGTAAATTGAATGAACACTGAATAAATATGACCAGCATCACAACATAATGTGTGAGAAGAGTTGTGATCAACATCTGAAAAAATCAAAATATGCCGGGAAAAAAATAAAATAATGTGAATCTATTGATGCCATTAAAGTATAAGATAAAAAATAACTAATTTTAGCAGTTTCTCTAAAATATTCCTTATATTCTTAATATAGGAAACTGAATGTACTAAATTTTTTCTTAAGAGTGTATGTGCAAAAAGCAAAGCAGAAACATGCTGGTTGTAATCAAAAAACTAACATTTTCCTTGTTTTTCTGCAGCATGAAATATGTACGCCTTCTGAAATCTCAAATTTATCCTCCCACTGACTAATTTCTGATCAGTCTCAAATGCTCTCACCAAATGCTTTGAAACTTTGCCATGGGTGACTCCAAAGCAAAGCAGCATAAAGCCAGCAATATATACAGCTCACAGAGGAGTTTAAATTATTTTTTTAATGGGAGTTTGGTAAACTTTTCTGTTGGTACACAATAAAGCTTCTTTTTATACCTCTGTGTTGTTTCTGGTTATTCAATTAGGGATGATGTATTAAGATTGCATGTTTTACAGCAAATCTGCCAGGGAACTTCCTTTCTACTTTCCTTTACAGACCTCCAAACAGTTTTCTACTGAATTGAAATAAAAGAAAAATTGTTTTCAGAAACATTGGAAGATCTCCTATGTTTGCACTCTAGAAACGGAAAACTATACTATCTTTTAAAATTAACAATCTCATTTAATTAATGTCATTATTAGCTAACCAGAAATCATTTAGAATTAAACCATACACTATTTAAAAAATTATCACTAGTAACTTCAGAAAAAGCAATTATTTGAGCTTTACAGAGCCTGGAATTTCGGCAACATTTCCCTCAGTTATCTGGCTTTTGCTGGAACAGGTGGGAATTTTTGTGTTCTTAATTGAGCTAAACTGCTGTTTCATATGTTTTGAGATGTGGCAGGTATCAGGATGTTGCTGCATTTTAGACTATCCTTTCATCATGCTTTTAAAACTAATGGTTCTACCCACACACAGATTAATAGACTAGATATTACTTCCCTATCTAAATGTAAAAAAATGGTAAATCTTATTAAATTAGTTGAGTATAAGAAAACTTGAAGAAGTCATCACAGGCAGAGAAGAAAGGCTAATCCATTGAGGAAGAATAATTTGAAAATGCAAAATATCCAGAAACATGAGAGGAATCCAAAATTCCTTACATTTGTCTGATGAGATTTCTGAAGATCTTGTCACTAATTTTCTTGGAAACACACTCATCTAACAATTTCTTTTTTCATCAAAAGAGAAATGTCAAGCCATATTAACATTGCACAAGTGTCACTCAAGCAGTGAAGCAGATTAAAGAGGTTATGTGAAGCCACATTCCTTCCTCAAAGGCAATGGATCCTTTCTTTCATCTAACTAGTCTTGAGGTGTTTTCATTCCCACCTTATCTGAGGATACTTATTTTTGTTTGACTCCAACTGTGTAACCCCAGCAGTATAGACTTATGGTTTAGACTTCAAAGCTTTTCTGTAAATTTATTCTAGCTCTTTCTTTCCTCTCATCCAAAAGCAGCCGTCTTTTCTATATGGGTGGAGGTATAGTGGAAATAGGCTTAGAAGAATGATTCGTCTGAAAGTTTGTGCATTACATTATGATTGTATACAAGTGACAGAAGCTTTCTACAGATTATTAAATATTGGTACAAACGCTATAGATGCCTGGAGCACAGTTGTCATGTGATGGAGGTTGAAATCGGGACCAGAAGAAAGACAGCTCAAATATTGTCAATGATGTCACTATGATTTTTAAAATGAAGTGAGGGGGAGAAAGTAGGTGCCTTGGATTCATAAGAAATGCTGGGCAACTACAGATTTTGAGAAGATGATACATAAACAGAGCCTAGAGACAAATGGTATTCTAGTTCAAAGCTGAGCCTGTAGTGATTTCCTGCCTTAAATGCTTAGGCTTTACATTGCCAAATTTGTTAAAAGCAAGATGAATTGCTTTTATATGAATAGAAAAACATATCAATGTCACTGCTGTCAGTGTCAATTTCAAAACTTTTAACTTCAAGCCCTCTACTCCTTATTTTTTCTTAATTTAGGGATTTTCCTAATGGTTGTTAAAGCTTGACTGCACTGACTCTGTCATTGACTATTATTCTCTGCTGTCCAAGGAACCTTTTGACAGAATTCAGAACATCACTTTCAGTTAATATTTGTATGTTTTTGCCCCTTCCTTAATCTTTTTACAATTCCCTCTTCAAAAAAAAATATATATTCTTTTGGTTTGCTTTTTTTTTTCATTTATGCCATGCTTTTGGCTATATGATTCTGGAGTAAAACCTGAAATTATCCTTCTGTTTGGATGGTTACAGATCATAGAGACATATGATGGTTTTGGTTGGAAGGGACTTTAAAGATCACCTAGATCTAAACCCCTTGCCACAAGCAGGAACACCTTCCACTGGATCAGGATGGTCAAGACCTCATCTGACTTGGCCTTGAACACCTGCAGGGATGCGGCATCCACAGCTTCTCTGGGCAACCTGTTCCAATGCCTCACCACTGGAATTCTCCCTTATATCTAATCTAAATCTCCCCTCTTTCAGCTTAAAACTGTTAGCCCTCCTCCTGTCATTGCTCTCCCTGATAAAGAACCCCTCCCTAGATGTCTTCAGAATTATAAATGACAAAACCAAAACTGACGTTTAAGACCAGGTCATCAAGCAGCAATTTAGTATTTAGATCTGAGATGACAAAACATGCATTATCTTTCCTTAGTGGCATCCAAATCTGGGATATAAGACAGCAGCAACTTGAAAGAAAAAGCTTGGGAAGGACAAATTATTAAAAAGAGAATTTTGAGAAACCACCTGTACTTATGGTGAGACCAGATGTGAAATTTTTACTAACTTGGTACCCCTAGTGTGTAAGTTATGGCTAGGAAACAAACTCCCACCCAGCTCTTGTGTCCCTTAGTATAAATATAGCCCTATTAAATTTCTATTGCTTTCAGTTTTACAAAGAATTCACCATAAATTCATAATTTAAATAAAGTTTTAGAATTAAACTCCTCATATTTAGTGGTGAAAGAATCCAAATTTTGAAGTTGAATAGTGCTCTAGATTAGGGATTTTATGTTTTTCTCTTTCTTGATGGAATAAGAGATTGTAAACTGAAGAATTATATAAATTGCTTTGAACATAAAAAAAAGTTCTCAGTGAAGGCCCAGTTTCACAGTCATTCCTTAATATCATCAGGTCTTAGAAGGATCAAAAGAAGTGACTTTGATGTGCCTCGGAATAAATCTTGATTTAGAAAGACTTTTCTTGCTGTCACCTCTTTGATTTTTGAAAGGTTAAAAAAAAGGATCGTTGTCAAGTCTGGAATTGATATAGTATTGTGAGGATTGGATTTCAAGACTGTAATTCATAAACACATTTACTGATGTGTTGACAGGATCATTCCAGATGGGGGTTCCAAGGGGCCTGTAAGCCTATATCACTTAGGATTTGGTACACATTAAATATTTCATTGAATATTTTAATCTCACAGCTTTTCTATATTGTTCATATATAGATAGAATTAAACCTGGTCAAGAACGTCAAGGGCAGCAAAAAAAACATCTATAGGTAAATCAGTGATAAAAGGAAAATCAAGTACCTATGGACCCCCTTCCAGAAGGAAACTGGAGAACTGGTTATCCAGGACATGGAGAAGGCCGAGGTACTCAATGACATTTTTGCCTCTGTCTTCACCTTCACAGTGCCTAAATCCACGGGACGTGATGAGATACATCTGCAGATCCCGATGGAACAGACAGATGAAGTTGCTAAGCCACTATCAATCATATTTCAGAAGTCATGGCAGTCCAATGAAGTTCCTACTGCCTGGAAAAGGTAGGCCTGTGGAAACAGGCCAGTAAGTCTATATGTGCCCAGTAAGATCATGGAGCAGATCCTCCTGGAAATTCTTTGCTCTTTCGCCTCTCCCATCCAGATGATCTTGTCATTTTCTGGAAAATCTTCAGAGCTTTTGCTGGTTCTTTCCTCTCAATGAAATTTGTTCACTGCCTAATGCTATGGTACATTTTCTTCTGTCTTCCTCTTATTTTGATAAAGTAATCTGTCAGCAGAATTTCAGTCTGCAATTTGATGTATTATCGGAGCTTCACAAAAGAGTGTCAATGATTAAACTTTGATAGATTGATTTTGGCTACGTGTCCTTAACTGAAAGTTTAAATTATCATGCATAGAGTATAAAGTAGATGCAGGCTAATATGAATGTAGTATTCACTCTTCTAGTATACTCAGAAGACAATTTAGACAATGCGATGATACTAAAAGATGTGGCTAGGTATGTCTGCTATGAATCAATTACTGCTTTTTCCCTTGACAGAGTCTAGATCTATACAGGAAAACAAATAAAAAGATAAACCAAATCTCATAAGAAAGGAAATCCATCTTAGTTTCTAAGTGACCCCAATTTAGTGAGGATTAACCTTTCTAGTGTAAGCCAACTTGTTATTGACTGGAATTGGTAACATGTATAATGGCTAAAACTGTGGAAAACATTCACATTAATACGTATATTACTTACCCAGCTTCTTTCTATTTATTTTGATATTTTGCTTTATTGAAATAAAGACAGTTCAGTTACAGCTCTGTCTTAACATTTTGTCCCCTAAGCTCGCACATTTATTATCAGCTATAACTTTTGCTGTCTATATTAATTCTGGGTCACTGAAAGGGCAATATCCAAGGAAAATGCAATTGCTGGAGGTATTAGTGAAGGGAGAAAATGTTCCTTTTTCCTTTTTCTTGTTTTTATTCTTCGTTTTCTTCTTTCCATCTTTTCCTTTTCCTCCTCCCCTCCTCTTCTTCCTTTCCTTTCTTTTTCTTTTTGCTTTTTTTCCCTTTTCTTTTTCCTTTCCCTCTCCCTCTTCACTCCCTTTCACTCTTTCATTTTCCTTTTCAATTCCTTTTTCCTTTTTTTCCCTGTTTCACTTTTCTTTTTCATTTTTCCCTTTTAATATTTTCTAAAAAGCAATTCTTTAGCTTTCTTCAGCATTGAAAAAACACATTGAACTCTAAATTTACTACTAACCTCATCGTATTCCATCTGGTTTAGAAGACCTGCTCATTTAAAAAAAATAAATAATTTCAATATATATCTATATGACATGCATACATGCCATGTCTTCCTCCTTTTTGTATTCTTTCAGCTAGTGAAGTAATGGAAAATAAATGTGTTATCTCTTTATATTTTCAATGTATTTTTTAAATACATGAACACTTCTTGAGTCATGACAAATTTAAGGATGTTTTTATTCCATGAAAACTATCCAGGAAAGCTTATTTATCTTTTCTTGTTTGTTATGCAACAAGGTATAATGTGCTTCTAGACTACAGTATCCGAGTGACACTTTGTCTATTATAAATACAAAAGTGTATTTATATATTGATTCAAAAATCAGTATTTTTCTTTCATAAGCATTGTTTGATGACAGCAATCACTCAGTTCACTATTTCACATTTTTCCAGCTAACAATGGTACGTCTTGAGTAACAGACTTTCTGGTTCCTTTTTTTTGTCCATTATGCACAATATTTTTTTTCTTTTCCAAACAATTGTGGAGGTAAGGAGTTTAAGAATCTCATATCTGATCATTTACCCCAAATCATGCATCTTTTTCTTACTTATTTATGGTAAATTAGAAAGTTTTCAGGAGTCTGTTCTGTAAAGGGGATACAGTGGAAATTGATTTTTTTTATGCCACCTATTCTACCTTTTCAAACAACTGATGGATGTTTTTACAATACAGAATAATATTTCATAAGTACCTAATTTACTTAATAAGAATATTGGTCAAAATTTTGGCCAGTTGTGAATGACAATGAATGAAATCTCCTGTTTAGCACTAACTCTAAGAATAGTCTAAAAGAAAAAATTCATTTAGAAATGCCTAAATAATTTTAACTAAATCCTAGATTAAGCGTTTTATGAAATCAATTTATATGAAATTCCATAGTTTTACAATTTCAGTACTTTAACTGAAAAACTGGAAAAGCTCTCTCAAACTTCCAGTGCCATGCTGCTTGCCATAAAGTTGAGTCAAATCAGATTGATTTTACTCAAAATTTGAAAAGTGTGTTTTAATGTAGTACTTTAAACTTCACAGCCTGACAGAAAAGCTGAAGGATTTACTAATAAGGAGATTCATCTTAGAGACAGACTGTGATATTGCAGTATACCTACATCGTATGTGTTTTTACAATAAAGTCTAAGAATGGCTCCTGTGGTTTCTTGTCCTTTTCTTTAGTGCTGCTTATTTTCCCAGGTGATTTTTTCAGCTTTAGCTTATAACCACAGTGAAACCAATAAAAACAGTATTTTCTGATAGATAACATTTATGATGTTGCAGTAATATACAGAATGCATAGAGGTATATGTAGTGTGTCATATTATATGTAATAATTTCACAGAACCTATCAAATGATTGAAAGTTAACTACCATGTCTAGATATTCCTTTCTGTTTTCATAAGACCTTTTATTCTTCATAAGTATTTGTTCTTTTTCAGGTTCTATTTCCATTTTATTGATGCATGACTAAGGACACAACCTTTACCATTAGTTTGTTCTATTTTGGTATTAATACTTTGCGAGAAAAGGCAATGACAGACATGGCTTTTCCACAATCAAAATCCTCATTAGATGTCTTTAAATGCCTCAGCCACTTCAAATTGGATCAGGCTGAAGCTTGACAACTGAGCTGTCAGCTTAAATGCAGTTTGGGATTTTTATTTTTTTGGGGTTGTTTGTTTTGTTTAAAAAACACAACAAAATGAAACCATATAAAACTAATAAACTGTTTAAAAATATGGAGGACCAAACACCTAATTAGAGAATTTCAGCTTACTCATACCGTTGACAAGCTATAAAAAATTCAGATAATCAGAAACATCTTAAGATTCTTTAAGTACACACAGTTATTAACAAAAATATACGTAATGTATAAATCTTACAAATGGTAATGTATAAATCTTACAAATTGTAATGTATAAATCTTTGGCCTCAAGCTCTGCCAGGGGAGATTTAGGCTTGAGATAAGGAAAAAATTCTTCACGGAAAGGGTGGTTAGGCATTGGAACAGTCTGCCCAGGGAAGTGGTTGAGTCATTGTCCCTGGAGGTGTTTAAGGTGAGGGTGGATGAGGTACTTAGGGGCATGATTTAGGGATTGGTGGGAATGGTTGGACTCGACGATCCGGTGGGTCTCTTCCAACCTGGTTGTTCTGTGATTCTGTGATTGTGTGATTGTGTGATTCTGTGAAATATTGAAAAGAATTTGGTCAAGTTTGCTCATATCACTTTTGTTTTCATTCTGGTGATTGCCTGTTCATTTGATTGCTTTAACAGTACAGGTTATAATTTGAAAAATAATACCATTAAAATTTCATTATTCCATTTAGTAGTGTAGGAAGGACTAGCAAATTCCTTGAGACCATGATAAATTCAAATTCTTCTTCATGAACTATATGAGTGACAGTCTGAAGTATACTATGCTCACTGTGTATTAAAGGAATACATATTCAAGCAACTTGGAATTCTCTGAATGCTACCTTGTTGTGATTATCTTTTATAACTTTGGTACCGGTAACATGCTCCTTCTCTGGATCACCATGTCTGATGCTTTAGAGATTCAAAGTCTGTATATTCTGATAAAAGTTCATTAGATGTGTCCGAATTACTTTTCAAGGATTTATGCAAGTTTACATTGTTTTTTTTTCTATTTCAATATTGAACAGTAGATACCTGTTGCCTATACTTTTACAGTATTCCCTTGAAGCCACTGCTAGTAATTTCCAGAGGTCTATTGGACTAGGCTATGCCTTGCTTAGCTGGGAAGTATTTCACAACAGAATGACTGAAGACTTCTTAAAATCCTGAATAGAAATCCTTGTAAATAAAAATTTTATTCAGAACAATGACATGTTTATCCATGTGAGAAGGTAATAATTTCTTGTAACAGAAATGGAATATTGCATTTAAATAACAAAAGAAAAAACTGCTACTGAACACAAAATATTTATTTATTTATTTATTTATTTGTTCATGATTTTGCTAAATAAAAATGTTATTTTCTACATGGCACATTAAATGGTAAATCTTAGTTACGTTAAGACTGTTCATTACACTCTTTACACATAGAACTTTTTTAATCTGAAGTAGCTCTGTAAATTTTAATTTCTCCACATTTCTCCTAATCTTGTTCTTCTTTTCAAAATGAAGGATTTGAAACTTCAGTAAGCTAATTTACTCAAGGCAAATTATGTATAATGAATTACCTTAAATACATGAAAATACAGATGTTAATTTTCTATTTGAGAGGCAGTCGTAAAATAAAAATGTCACAGCGTTACATAATAGGATTTTATAAAAATACTGGATTGATTGTTGGTTCTTAAATGCCAAAATTTCAGCCATTTTTAGGTGATCCATGGAAGTACTGAAATCTGACCTTAATTAATTAATTAATGTAAAATTAAGATAATTAAAGTGATCATTAAAGGCAATAGCCATTTGGAACATCCCCAAATATAATAAAGGCATAAGCTATATCCTTTTAGTTTTCATGGTGATCTACATGTATTTTCCTAAGAACATAGTCCTGAGATTTTGCAATAAAAAACAAGATCCCAAGCTCCACAGAATTTATAGTATGATTCACTAGAGTGTCAAATTGATTGACATATCCAGATCTTGGTGCCCAGATACTCATAGATTACAATAACTAATTTTCCAGTAAAGACTTATTTGCAGGATGAGAGCTGTGTCCATAATATATAAATGAAAGGTTATGGAAAACGTGTGACTAGAGAATGATTGGGTAATATAGATTCATAAACCTAGAATTTGCTGATAGCTTTCATTTTTTTTTAAACTGACTTTAAAACAGACATTGTTATTGTCGTGGAGAGAGAGTTAAATTCATAGGTCCAATAAACGAACAAAAAATTATTTGCTTATAGTTCTCTGAGCCAATTGAGGCAGACATACTTTTGTCAGCAGCATATGTTCTGCCTAAGGAAGAGAATATGTGCTGCCAATACTTAAAGACCTATGCTTTACTGAGCAGCATGTGAAATCAAATTTCAGTATGCAGAACTTAAGGAGGAGAAGTAACACAGATTGGGTAAAGCTTGTCCTTTGAGATGTTCAGTATGGCTTAGATGAAAGTCATAAAAGAAGAATTGTTATTAACAAACAGTGGCAACATATAGTCTTCAATAAATTTTTTGAAGAAAAGTGAATTACCTTCTTATCCATATTATATCACTTAAAATGAATCAGTGTACTAAATATTTTTCCTTTAAAGTCAAATCCTCTCTTCTTTTCCATACAGTAAAGAGAAAAAAAATCTTGTTGAAAACTATAGAAAGCATTGAGTGGTATTGTCTTTTTAAAATGAATTTTTAAATGATAAGATATCTCTGGAAACTTAACTAAGGCACATGGAAAATAAGGAGGGGATTGCTGAGAGAAAACATGATGTCACTGAGTGTAGGTGATGTCTGATGAATGTGATGTCCTTCTGGGATAGGGCTACAGCACTGGTGGATAAAGGAAGAGTAATTGACACCATCTATCTCACCTTGTGCAAATCATTTGACACTGTCCCATACAACTTTCTTGTCTCCAAATTGGAGTGACATGGGTCTGATGGATGGACTTCTCAGGGGATAAGTAATTGGCTGGATAGTCACACTCAAAGAGTCAATGGCTTAATGTCCAAGTGGAGACTGGTGACAAATGGTATTCCTCAGGTTCAGTACTAGGACATATGTTTTTTAACAATTTTGTCATAGAAATGGACAGTGGTATTGAGGGTACCCTCAGGAAATTTGGCCATGACACTAAATTTTGTGGTGCAGTCAAAACACTGGGGCTTGGAAGACTTCAGAGGTGGGCTTATGTAAACTTTATGAAGTTCAACAAGGCCGAGTCCAAGGTCCTGCACCTGGGCCGGCGCAATCCCAAGCACAAATACAGGCTGTGTGGAGAATGGATTGAGAGTAGCCCTGAAGAGAAGGACTTGAGAGTGCTTGTGGATGAGAAGCTTATCATAAGCTGGCAATGTGTGCCTGCAGACGAGAAAGCAAACCATATTCTAGGCTACATCAAAAATTGTGACCAGCAGATTGCTGAAAGTGATTCTTCCCCTCTACTCCACTCTTGTGAGACCTCACCTGGAATATTGTGTTTAATTCTGGAGTCCTCAGCATTGGAGGGGCATAGATCTGTTAGAGTGAATCCAGAGGAGACCCACAAAGATGATCAGATGGCTAGAGCACATCCTGTACAAGGACCGGTTGAGAGAATTGGGCTTGTTTAGCCTAGAGAAGAGAAGGCTCCAGGGGGACCTTACATCAACCTTCCAGTACTTAAAGGGGGCCTACAGTTGGGGAGGGGCTCTTTATCAGGGACTGTAGTAATAGGATAAGAAGTAAAGGTTTTAAACTGAAAGAAGGTAGATTTCAATTAGATATAAGGAAGATTTTTTTTCCTTGTGAGGATGATGAGGCACTGGAAAAAGTTACCTAGAGAATTTATGGAAGCCGCATTCTTGGAGGTGTTCAAAGCCAGATTGGATAAGGCTTTGAGCAACAGTATCTAGTGGCAGGTTTCCCTTCCCATGGCAGAAAGGTTGGGACCAGTTGATCTTTAAGGTCCTTTCCAAGCCATGTTCTCTGTCCCTCAGTCATCCTAGTAGCCCTCCTCCAGACTCATTCCAGTTTTTCAGTACTTCTTTCTTGCATTAAAGGACTGAAAGTGAATGCAGTACTGCAAATGTGGACTCATGAATGCCAACTAGAAGGAAATAATTATCACCCATGACCTTCTGGATAAATTCCTCCTAATGCAGCCCAGTACATGGTTAGCCCTCACTGTCACGAGTGTGCACTATTGATTCAGGCTCTACTTCCTACTTATTTATTCACCAGGATCCCTGGTCTTTTTTTCAAAGTCTCCTCTAACACAGTCAGCTCCCAGTATTTCTTCCCAACCTGAAATTTCAAGTTTTCAATTTCAGATTTTCCTCTACTAATTTAATGAGATTTCAATTAGCCAATTCAACTAGCTTGTAAAAGTATTCCTGAATGTCCTCCAGGAAAGTTATGATTTAAATGGGATATGCAGACATTTAAGAAAAATAATTATGATCAACAATGAAATCTGATAATACAATAAAAGATTCGCTTGCTTTTGAATATCATCCAATAAGGTATTTCACAGCAGTCTCTTTCCACATATCTTATGGAAAAATCCCCATATTTATGTACACACTAATGCAAGGCTCATACACTCTGGGTTGATTTCCAGTTGTAATTTTCTTTTACTTTCAGGAAAGTAATTCCTCCTTGTACCTGAGTTCCAGGTGCAAATTATTGCACCCAGTGTTTTATTCACTGGAGTCTAAGGTTAAATTCACTGATGCACAAAAGGCAGTCAGACAATAAATTGCATGGATGAAATGCAAAACTCATTGCACAGAGAATCGTTATGCAAATAAGCTTCTATGCACCCATATATCTTTTAGTCAAGCTCACAGTAATTTTCTAAAATATATACTTGTGCCTTAAAAGGTATTTATCTTCAGCCTTCATTAAGAGGAAAACAATATTTTAGAATTATTTACTTCAAATTTTAAGTCCAAGATCAGTCTATTTGTTTTTGCAAAAGTTTATTTTCATGGTACTGAATAAACAAAATTAATTTGATCTTCAGCCATGCCTAAATCAAAAGTAGCTAAAAGTAACCCTTTCTCTGTAAAAAAAAAAGAACCTTACAATATTCAATATGGAGTTAGAGACACACAAATTTTTGGGAACATTAGTGACAAAGCCCAATGGATTAGTGGTTCTTATGCTATTATTACCATATCAATAATTAGCACTACATGAAAAAAAGAAGGTATGACAATTTAAGTTCATAGGTCTTATAGGGATCCAGCTGAAGAGATAATTTCCATTGGTGCAAATGTTTATCAGTATTTACATACAAATATGTACTTTTTCTATATTATTAACCTATTTAATACATGTACTTTTTCTATATTACTAACCTATTTAATACATGTATCTCTTAAAATATTCAACATTTTTCTTTTATGGTCTTCACTCTGCATTGTTCTTCAAGAACTACAACTTGTCGTTTCTTCTGTTTCCCTAACCTACATAATACTTATTTTCAAAATGGACACATTGGTATATCTGTGTGTGTGTGTATGTGTAGTTACAGTGATGTAGCCAAAGTTCTGTTTGTCATATATGGCTTCTGACATGCCTGTTCAATTGTTTATAATAATCTCTTTTCATAGATTTAGGGCTGGTCCTCAGGGTAGTGTGACTTGATGGTTTAGTGCAAAATGTTCATCAAATGATGTTGCCAAGACTCATGTTTTTCCCCTAACATTTTACTTATTAAGCTGTATGTGGAACATCTGAAAGCAATGCCTGCCACCAAATAAAATGCTTTTTCTTAACTTTTGATTTCTAATTATGTTCTCTATTCATTTTACTCTGATATGCAGATATCTTACCTGATTTCTGGCAATACCCTCATTAAACATGGTTCAGCACCAATGTCTCTCTAAGTAACTACTACAGTCAGTTGTATATGATGCATTGACTTAAGTGCAGTAAGTATTTGAAATTTTAGGATGCAAAGAAACCAGGAAAATCCTTTCAGTATAAAGTATTTTGCCTTATCAGTTTTGTCTGCATGTTTTAATGATTAAATCAAAGGAAATAGAAGCAGAAATACTTAGCAGTCTTCTGGTTTATTTCTTATTATTTGCTCTGTGATATTCTTGAGAAAGTAATTTCTTATCATAAGTGGATGTGTTTTTAAGGTCAGGTGGTGTGAAAGTATGTAGTCTCAGAAACAGGAATATCTCAAGTTTTGAAACTAATCTCTAAGTAGAAAAGGAAGTGAGGACAAAAAATACAAATAATAATCAACAAGCCCAAACAGCAAACAAAAATAAGCACATTATGAACAAATTAAAACAGAAAGTAAAATGAGCAGAAGCTACTGAAGTGTAAAAATGTAAAAGGAAATTTTAAATCTCCAAGAAAACCACACCTGGAATGCTAAATTCATTTTAAAATATAGAAGAAATTGTAAAAAGATTAAGTGTAATTTTACATAATGTCCACCCCAGGTCACCTCCAGTAAATTGATAGACAAGCTGGTAAAAAGCCTGGAACTAGACAACAGTGACAAATAGTAAGTCAAGAAGTAAGTGGTCATGAATTACTTTTGTTCCAAGTGTAAATGAAGTACACCAAAATATTTATATTGCATGTGCATTTTAATCAGTCTATAAATAATAAGAAAGTGTAATGAAGCAACAGTTCGTTACAGTTGGAAAGAAATATACAGAATTCATGCATGCATTTGCAGCGAAAAATCACTTGCTTATTACCACCACTTAAAAATGCAGGTGAAGAAATAGATCCCAACTGACTTTTCTGTCTTTTGCTTAGTCAGACACTGATCACAGGTATTCAATGTTGCCTCTAGTAGTTAATTGTGGTAGAAAAGTGTATTTTTTAAGAAATGTTATTGATATTTTGTTTTGTGTCTAACTAATCATTTTTTAAATACTTTTCCCTTGATATCAGAGGACATACAAATATTTAACACACTAGTGTTTTTTTAAACTTGAACTCTTTTACCATGTAGCCATTCACTGCAATATCACAGAACAGCTGAATCTTTTAAGCTGAAAGAGATCTCAGGAGGTCTCTAGTCCAACCTCCTGCTTCAAGTAGGCTCTGCTGTGAGAGCAGACAAAGGTTATTAGGCAGATTTTGGAAAACTTCAACAAGAGAGATACGACTGCTTCACTAGGCAATCTCTTTCAATGCTTCATGGTCCTTGTGGTGAAAATACTTTTTTCCTCATAAGTCAGGCTGCTTCCATTTAAATTTATAACCACTGTCATTCATTGTCCTGCCCTGCACCTCAGTAAATAATCTGGCTCTGTCTTCTCAGTAATTTTGTCATGGGTACTGGCAGGATGCTGTCAAGGTACCCCAAAGATGTTTCTTCTTCAAGCTGACCAAGCCCAGCTCCACAAGCCATCACTCAAAGCGTAAGTTTGTTAGCCCCAACCAGCTTAGTGGCCCTCTGCTAAAATCACTACAATTTATCAACTTCTTTTTTGAACTGGAAGCCAAAACTCAATGCGATATTCCAGATATGGTCTGTATCTGAGATTGTTTGAGTAGTTCTTTTACAGCCTGAGAACAATTATTTCCGCAAAAAATCTCAGCATTGCATAGCTTGTAATTCCAATCTTCTAGAACAGAAGCACATTTAATAACCATCTGCTATTATCTTAACCAAATTCAAACCTGATAAAAATCATGTGAAATATAGCTTTTTTTAATTATAGATCTAGAAATTAAACTAGTCAGGATCCTTGCAGTACATTTCCCTAATGACAACACAACTTCTGTTTTAAGAAATTATTGAACAGAAAAGAGCTAAGATTGTTTAGGGAAGGGCTTATCTCTTACTAGTAACAAATCATGTGTGTTATGGAAAGATAGGATGTAAGAGTTGCAGAATACTAAGTATTTTACACATTTTTTAATATAAACTGAAGTAGGTAATCAATATCACCTACTTCTAATGAGGAACCCTGTGGAAAGGAAAAAATGTAACATGATTATTTTGAACAGATTACAACACTGATTTCCCCACTATTCTTAAGAATACTACTTGAAAGAAAGCTAGAAATGTCAATGTATATTTGGTGTGTATCTGTAGTATTATAAATCACCTTAGGATGTCAATTTAAACACTTTTAGTGCCTTACTACTCCACTTTTAGTGCCTTATTATACTTACTGATAAGTATTCACTGCCTTTTTATTTGATTTAGCTCCTTAATTTGCAAGAAGAATTTAACAGATATTTTATATAACAGAAGAATCTGAATATTAAGGAATTAGAAAAGAAGCAAGCTGATTCACTAACTGCCCATGATGCAGCTGAAAAAAAAGAAAAAATTAATTGCTTCATTAAGATCCAACCTACCAGGAGGTTATTGCAGTTAAAGCTTAAGGTCTTCAGACATATCTAGGTAAGTGACAGCTGTTTTTCAAGGTAGTGACTTCAGATGATTCACCAAAACTAATTGTAATTGTGTGCCTTTTGGTTCCAAGAGAAATACCTTTCAGGAATGGAGTCTAAATTACCTACTGGCTTTAGACCTTAGTCAGTACCATGGAGACATTAGTCACTAATAAATCTTCAAGGTGACTATGAGACAATCAGCCAATGCAAACACTTTTGACACACAAATGCAAGGAAAAAAAAAAAAAGAAGTCTTGATTATGGCTGGGATAGAGTTGATTTTCTTCCCAGTATCTGCTGCATTTTGGATTTTGTGTGAGAATAATGTTGACATCATACACTGCTTTAATTGTTTCTAGATAATGCTAGGTTTTGCTCAGCTGGTATAAAATTAGTTTTTTTCTCAGAAGTCGTAATTTTTTTCCAGATTTTAGTATAAAAAGAATGCTCAAAAGCTTACTGGTGTTTCTGATTGTTCATAGGAAATCAAGGACTTTTTCAGTTTCACGTTTTACAAGTAAGCAGTGGTATATAGCTGGGAAGTAAAGAGCCAGGATAGCTGACGTCAAGTGGCCAGTGGATGTATTCAGTGCCACGAATGTCATGCCTTGTTTCTAAGTGGGAAGATTTTAGGGGCTGCCCCCTGCTCTTGGTCCCCCTGCTCTCGGTGTCCCATTTTCAACGCTCTGCATCCAGTGTTCTGGATATTTTGATGTCTGTGCTGGTTGTGGTTCCTGACGTCACTGGGGCCACAGGACTAGCTGTTTCCTCTGTTTGGAGCACACAGCCTGTCCAGGTCCCACTGGATGACATCCTGTCCTTCTGGCGTGGCAACTACACCACTCAGCTTGGTGTCATCAGCAACCTTGCTGAGGGTGCACACAATCTCACTGTCTAGATCATTAATGAAGATATTCAACAGCACTGGACCCCTGAGGGTAACCACTTGTCACAGATTTCCATTTGGACTAAAAGCCACTGACCACTACTCTCTGAATACGACCAGCCAGCCAGTTTCTTAACCACTGTACCATCCACCTATCAAATCCATGTCTCGACAATTTAGAGAGAAGGATGTTGTGGGGGACTGTGTCAAAGGCTTTACAGAAGTCTAGATAGATCACATCTGTCTGTTTCCCTGTGTCCACTGCTGCGGTTACCCCATGTTAGAAAGCCACTTAGTCATACAGGATTTTCCCCCAGTGAAGCCAGGCTGGCTGCCATTAATCACCTTGATGTCCTCCATATGCTTTAGCATGACTTCTAGGAGGATCTGTTCCATGATCTTCCCAGACACAGACGTAAGGCTGACAGGTTGGTATTTCCCAGGGTCATCTTTTCTACCCTTTTTAAAAATTGTTTTAAAACAACATTACCCTTCTTCCAGTCACTGCGGAGTTCTCTGGATTGTCATGACTTTTCAAATATCATGGAGAGCGTCTTGGCAACCATATCAGCCAATTCTCTCAGGACTTTGAGATGAAACTTATCAAGTCCCATAGACTTAAATATGTTCAGGTTCCTCAGGTGGTCATGAAACTAATTCTCCTCTACTGTGGGAGGGGGTTTATCCCCCTGGTCACCATCTTGCTGTCCCATGACTCAGGAGGGGTTAGGAGAGTGATTGTCAATGAAGACTGAGGCAAAAAATTTGTTAAGTACCTCAACCTTCTCCTTGTCTGTTGATACTAGGTCACCATTCCCAACCATCAGTTGGAGTATGTTCTCTTTGACCTTCCTCTTCTGATTGACATACCTGTAGAAGCCCTTCTTGTTAGTCCTTACTTCCCTTGTCAAGTTCAGCTCAAGCTGCACCTTGGCCTTCCTGACCTCATCCCTACACAACTGGGCAGTGTCCCTATACACATCCCAGGTTCCCTGACCCTGTTTGTACTGCCTGTGCAGTTCCCTCTTCTTTAGTTTAACCAGCAGGTCTCGACTCAACCGTGCTGGTCTCTTCCCTTTGCTGCCTGATTTCCTACCTATGGGCACTGAGCGCTCTGTGCCTCATGGAAAGCTCTGTTCTGCTCTGCTGTCCCCGAGGACCATGTCCCAGGGGTCCTACTGAGTAACTCCTTGTAGAGCTGGAAGTCTGTTTTCCTGAAATGTAGAGTCCTTTGTACTTAAGATCTCAGAAGATGTGTGTGTTAGGGCAAATACAGGTTATATTAATTTGATTTTCAGTTATACATGGAATAGGTTAGGTATCAGGTATTTATGTAAGTATTTGAATTAGAGTATTTTCTTCTCTCTCCTTTTGGCAATTTTTGCCATTAATATATTTACTGTGAGCAAATAAATAGTTTCATTACCACTTTACTAATGTAAATCTGTGAGATCTCATGAGGAATAACAAGTAAAAGAAATGTTTGAATCTATCAGTTTATCAATGATTTAATTAATAGATGCATCCTGCAAGCAGAAAATACATTCTTGTTGCTGTTAGCATGGATCAAAGAAATTACTAAGAAAGAGCATTTGAAATAGGGGAAAGGTAGGAAGAAGGCACCAGAGAATGGGAGTGGTAATAACTGATCTACATTTCTGAATGTATGAGATAAAATATTTTTTCTGCTTTTCCTGACTAAATTTTATTTTCTTACAATGTAAAGTTTGAAGTCTTTTTATGTTCTTTTATTTTTTTAAGCTTCCTTAAGTTTGTATGTCACAATGAAACTTCTGAAGTAGTTTTCTTTCACCCCTTTTTGTCTTCCACTATTCTAAAATATGTATTCATTGGGCACATTGAGGTCAGAAATTCTTGATCTTCAGTATTACATGAATACTGCATTTCTACTGTCATTTCTGAATCACATTTGCAGAGAAGAAAGAAGAAGGCAAAACCACATTATTATATTTTTTATTCACAAAACTCTACAAAATAAAAAAGCACACAGATTTGACAGCTCTGTGGGGGTGCAGAGTTCCTTGTCTGAAACTACCATCTACCAGCCAAAACAAAACAGGACAGCTGGGGTTGTTCAGCCTGGAGAAGAGGAGGCTGAAGGGAGACCTCATTGCTTCTATAACTACCTGAAAGGAGGTTGTGGAGAAGAGGGTGCTGGCCTCTTCTCCCAAGTGACAGGAGACAGGACAAGAGGGAATGGCCTCAAGCTCCCCCAGGGGAGATTTAGGCTTGAGATTAGGAAAAAAAACTCACAGAAGGGTCATTGGGCACTGGAACAGGCTGCCCAGAGAGGTGGTTGATTCACCTTCCCTGGAGGTGTTTAAGGCACAGGTGGACAAGGTGCTAAGGGGCATGGGTTAGTGTTTGATAGGAATGGTGGACTCGATGATCCAGTGGGTCTCTTCCAACCTGGTTATTCTATGGTTCTATGATTCTATGAATTCCTGCAGCCAGTTCCGGAGAGGAAGTTAAAGGACTGGAACCAGCAAATAAGGTCATCCATGACACCTGGAAGTAAGAAATCATTGGAGATTTGAAAATCTAAACTAAAGGATTCTAGGGCGTAGGAAGCACAACTTAAAGTAAACTTGATAGAGGGAAAAAGTTTTTAAAATAAATGATACTTTGAAAAAAATGATCCAATAATGTTAATGCCCTGGGGCCTGTTTCTGAGGCACTTAAAAAGGAAATCAACATATTGTACAAGAAAACAGAAATTCTAATGAAACATAAGTGACAGAATCAGGAATAATTTATTTCCTGTTGCACATGCTGATCTTCAGAAATTTCAGGAGTACACATTACTATTTAATGTAAGCTAGTTTCAGACCTAGGGGGTCTTGATTGTCCCCAGTTCCTTTTTAATCTGTTAGTCTTGACTACTCTATTAATAACCTTGTTCTTACCACCACCACCACTTCCCATCCCTGCATGCCACCCCTGCCCAGGTTTTTCTGTTTTTAGCTTTTCACTGTTACTTTTCCTCCTGCCATTTTCTAAGGGTATGAACGATTTCCTACTTTGATTTGTATCGTTATGCTGTAGGATCTTACATTTCAGGCATTGATCTTATCATAATATGGATTGAACTTTGCTTAAGTGAATCATGTTTAGCTCCTTCAGTCTCTTTATTTCCCACTATAATGCTGATATTTATAAAATGTTACAAGAATTCTGTATATGAATATAAACTTTCAGCATTGAAACTATGCAATGTAACTTTATTACTTTGCTGACACACAGCATTAGTGTTCATATCAGCATCACAGTGAATGCTTGTATTTTTTACTATATTATTCCTGGATATTTCAGACTTATCAGTACTGTTCTGAAGGTTTTCACTGTGCTGTTTATTTATTTCTTTCCCTTACTGGGGTGATGTAGAAGAGAGGAGTTAGCAACCTAAGGTATGTACAAAGTGCCTAGCTAGTTTACATCAGGGCTGACAGTGAATACTGCTCTAAAAAGAAATAGTTTCCACAACCTGGCTCTGGGGCACACAAAGTATGTGTAAAAATCCTCCTGTAAGTCAGCTAGACTTTGAAGGGGGTAGGCACATTTTTCTGCCAGAAATGGCTGTAATCTACTTCTGAGTGCCCATTAAAGCTTTCTTTCTATAAAAATAGTGTACTGTATACAAGAAGGTACTCTGATCTCCTGTTGAAGTTCAGTTCAGAAGCAGGATAAGTAGCATTTTGCTATGTTAGCAAAATTATATTTTGGTTTTTTTCCAGGCATTTGCAATGGAACAAAGTTCCATTTAAGTGGGGAAAATGAAAGTCAGTTGATTCTCACAGAATAGTTCTGTTATCATGTAAAAACATTGTTCTGCTAGACTCTGCATACTCCATGATATGTGATTATCCAGCATAGAATTTGCTTAAATTCATATATTATGAACTAGGGAGGTAAAAAAACCCCTACATCTGTGTATATAACTGTGTGATTTAAGATTACAGTAAGCCCAAAGGAATCTCCTGCTGGTGTGCTGTGTGTTGTGAGGTGATTTGTCTTCTCAGAAATGGTTAGCCACCCTTTACCACTTAAAATACTAGATATGAGGAGGCATTACTTCCTGGGATAGATGCTTGTAACACAATAGATGTAGCCAAATAACAACCCTGTTATCGTATGTAATATTTCTCCAGAATATCAGCCTGTTCTTAGTGCCTGTAAATGATTCTTTTTAAACAGACAGGATCTCTTGAACAAATACAATTATTTTGTTTAAAATTTTATTTACAAACCCCTAAAACATAAGATGGGAGCTGTATTTTCATAGTACTTCCTTGCCTGTCTCTTTGACAATAGCATTGTAAAAGCTATGCTCTCATGTTTTATTCCATGTTTTAATTTGCACCACGAATCTGAAGGATTTTGTGCCTAAGCAGTTTGTGAAAGGCATATTTTGCAAATATTAAGATGTATTTAAGTCTTTCATTAAATCCCTGTTATCAAGATTTACAAAATACCATTTGTACATAAGAAGCTACTCTTTTTTTTTTAAATAACTTTGTGATTATTATTGGTTGGTTTGAAAGCCTAAAAGAAACAGCAAGTAAAACTGTTAAGGAAGATTACAAAAGTTAATAAGAGGTGATTTTAGGTGTAACTAGATAATCATGAGTAATTTTGATGACGATATGACAACTTTTTTCACATTGGCTCCTGATAAATTGCTGTATCTCTTAGAGGGAAGTTTATTATACGAATAGATTTATTTAAATGTAGTGCTACAATACAATGCAATACTGTTGTCCTAATGTACTTAATGTCCCTTCTTTCAACTCATATATGAATTTACAACCACTTCTTCTTGATTTTAAAATCTTAACTATTTTAAAATATGTTAAGACATAAATTAGATACATTGCATTGTTTTGATGCAAGGTCTTAGTTGGATTGTTTTCAGCAGCAGACAAAAAAGGACAAAAAGAGTTGTCTCACTGTTTACTTCTTTTTTTGCTCACTAAAGAAACAAGCACTTCATGACTTGACAAAAAATGGTTTAACTAGAAGAAGTATTTATTTAACTAACATTTCCTGAAAAAAATTAATAAAATATTAAGTGTCCAGAAGTGATTTTTATTCAGATTCCCTGATTATTATTCTTCACTGTTTCAGGGGTCCTCCAGTTAAGCAAAAACCTTTCAGGTTCCAAGAGCATACATGAATGCTTATTTTATATCAGACGATCCTAGCAGTTCTGTCTTAATATGTCAGAGCAAAAATTAATTATTTATGTTAGAACTTCCTTGTTTCTTTATAATATTATTCTTGATTTTGTTTTGGTTTGGTTTGGGTTTTTTTTGCGAGGGAGAAAAGCTTTGTTTCTGCTGAGGAGCAATGGAAAAAGTGAGAGAGACAGAGGGAAGGAAGAAGAAAAGAAGGAAACTTTTGGTAAAATTATTGAATAAGTCTTTATTAATTGTCAAAAAGTCTGTCTGTTTTAGAAAAGAATATCAAACTTGGAACAAGTCAGTGCTAGTATTAAAGTATGACACAGAAAGAAACCAACCAACATGAAAAAAATGTTTCTTTCTGTCCTGCAACTGGACAGGTTGTTAGTTTATCATGTCATCAGGTCACATTATTTACATTATTTGATAGCTCTGAATACATTTCATTCAGCTAGAAGAATTGGTTTTCTGAAAGAAATTTGAATCCTAAGGAGTAGAGGAGGGGGCAGATAATTGATGTTTCAGATCCACATCCTGAAGTCTTTCTACGTGCCCACGATTACATTAGTATGACTCCACTAACTCCAGTGTGAGAGTTTGTGCATTTCATCAGAGTTCCACTAATTGCAACATCAAATTAATACTATAGTTCACAATTTTCTCTCCTGTGTAGAGAAAACTTGGTAGGGGTGCGGCAGCTGGTAGGGTGATGACAGCTGAAGAAGCCTGAAAAAATGATAGTGTGATGGAGCAAAATAGTGCTTTCTTTGGATATAGAATAAATATTACAAAGGTAAGGCTGAAATTAAAAAAAAAAAAGTAACTAAGGGTATTAAAATTATTTAATTTACACATTTTCTTATAGATATGGTGAGGACACGCATACTGAAATATATAGGAGAAGTAGAAGTGCATATTAGAGCTTATGAATAATGTTCTTAAATCAATACTCATCTGTGATTCATTGTCTGGGGCTATATTTTGAAATATGTAAACAAGACCCTGCCCTTCCTACACATATTGAGTCTTCTAGAAGTGTTTGGGAGAGTGCCTCAAATGTGAAAAAGGTAACAAGGAAATAGACTAGTCTCTTTCTAGTTTCTTCTACAAATAAGAAGCATGATCTCTCTGCACAGAACAGAAAAGTAGGAACATTTGACTATCGTACCTACTTCCATATTAGCCTAGGTGGTGAAAAATGCCAGAGAGATCTAAAGAAAGACATTCCCTTCTCATGACTCAGTCTATGACAGTAGGATTTCCAGTTTTCCCCCCCTCTGTTTTCTAAGATATAATCTCGTATTTAGATAAGGTATTTCTACATGTTATGGAGTGTGCAACTGAATTTTGATAAGAATTCTGAATTTTTAGATATTGTCTTCAACCAGTCTCAAAGTCAACTCTTTGGGTTACATAATGTTGAGTCTCCTTGACTTTTTTTAATCTAAATCTAGAATTGTGAGTCACAATACCTTTGTTTATTGACTGTGTTCTAGAGGGACAGAAATAAGCTCTGAATAAGTTTGGGACATTCAGCTGATCATCATTGATCATTACCAAGAATCAGTTTTTTTTCCCCGAAACTAAACAATCACTAATCATTATTTGAATTACAGAATGAACATTCTCAGAGCCAAAACCAAAGAAAATTATGTTTTGAAATTCATGGAGGATTTGGAAGTCTCCATTGTTTCCAATGCCTCACTCCCTTTTCTCCTGTTTTTGTTCTTAAACATAGTCTACAAGTGTCTTTTGAAGCTCACCCCAGGGAAGTTCAGTATTAAAAGTTAATGTCTGTTGGCTGAGGCTTCCTACTGTCTCAGCAAAGACAAGTTTCTAAAATACATTACCTTTTCAATTCTAAAGTTTCTGCTTAGACAGCTAGTCTCTGTTTTCCTCTATTTTTGCCCAAAGTGAGATCTTAATCCATTCTTTTCCCATTAAATATAGTTTCTGAATTTAGGGAAAAAAATGATCATGTGCAGCAAATATAGAAATATTCTAAGTATTTTCCTTCTTTCTACATTTCTTCAAGTATTCACAAGGTATAAACAAATAATGTATACATATATATGGAAATGTCCTCCATGATGCCTTTTTTCCTATACTTTTTGATGCTCGGGTACAAAAGTATATATTCAAAAGAAAAAAGAAAATTATAAATAGGAATGCAACATGAGACTCCCAAAAAAGCACACAGTTCATACTGCCTTCAGTGTAAGTTGGCAAAGAAGATAAGAACTTTTTTAACGTGGAGCAGATATAGAGCAGATATAGAACTCCTATTTGCATAGTCCCCATGGCTACACCTGTGCTGATAAATGAAGTATGATGAGGCACACTCCCAGACACAAAGATGAATTTGTCCACAATAGTAGGCATGTATGTTCATAAACTTTCTCTGCCTCTGAAGCATTTGTGGGAGTGTTAGCTTACACAGTCCTGAAGTCCTGAATGTCAATAACTCTTCTAGTCTTTCCTGAGTACATAAAAATTGTGTGCAATGCCCAGGAATTAACAAGGTTCTGTGTAATTCATTAATTCAGACATAGCTCAAGGGCATAATGATGCCACCTGGGTTACCCAGAAGGGTGCAACAACTCACGTTATAACTGGGCAGCTGAATCCAACACAGGCATCACGTAACGTAAAAACATTATAGTGGTGTTGAGCATGACTCTTTAGCCTGGATCAACAACCTTGGCAATGTGCATCTCCATGAATTCGTCATACAGGCTGTCTTGAGACTGATTTACAAAGGCAGCCTTCTGCAGGGTTACCAGTACTTGGTGCTAGATAAAACAGAATGAAGGTAAGACTCCCTAAAGCAAAAGTGCAGTCATTGAAACTATCCATTCATAGCCATTGTTCTCTTTGCACTGGTAAATGATCTCATGCAGTTCATTAACAAATTTGGAGCTTCAGCTGAGCCTTCAGTGAGAAAAAAAGCACTTAATAAATTGGGAAAATAGCAGGGATTTTATCCTATTATCATTTTTTTATTTTTTTGCACTGATATAGCATAGGCTTTCCAAAGACAAGAATCAATATTTACACAAAATATTTGGAGGTAAAGTTGCATATGGATTTTTATACATAGACATAAACAAAATTGTACTCTTAGAAACATATTTCTGCACTAAAAAAATGTAAAATACATTGACAGAATAAATAAACCTCTGTACCTAAGTCACATCCTGGCCTCAGCATGCCCCAGTCTCCATGGACACACTTGAAACCTGGGGCTGGGATTGCCTAAGTGCCCCCCATCTGTCTGTTCCTGTCTGGGACAGTGAGATGGGTGCTGGGTGCCAGGCCCTGCCCTTCCAACACAGAGGAGCCACCACAGCTCAGCGCCAGGTTCCCAGTGACTCATCAGCTTACCTGACAACTGATACTTAAGTATTTTTTTAGTATATATCACATGTATAAAGGAGACGGGTGTTAGCAGCCTGCATATATAAAGAGGCCAAGAGGATAATTATTGCTCTATAAGGAAGAAAATTGAATGTGTATTGCAGGATTCTTAAAGCTATGCTGGCATTAGTAATTACACTTATTCAGGAATGTCCCTCAGGCACTGGGACTGACTGTCACCGAATAGCCTGGATTTATGCTAACAGAGCACAGACTCCACCAGAGTCTGGCTGCATGCAGCCTGTCTAATAAGAATGCTCTGACTCCTGAGGTGCTCCTAGGAAGTTACTCTCACAAATGTAAAGCAGCTGCATATTTCTCGTGTTACAGCAAAAAAGAAGGAAGAGAATGAGGTATATATAAAACTGTACGTCTCTAACTTTCTTGTTGCACTTGAAGGACCGAAACTGGGAATAATTTAGAAAGTAGGTCTACCTTCAATCCCAGCACAAGCATATGGAGTATATACTTCTGAACTGTATTAATAAGGCACCTACTTGACCCTTGTAGATAATGCTATGCTGAACATTCACATTTCTATGCAAAGTAAGAAAAGCAAAACTTCCTACAAAAGTGAAAATATGCATGAAGAATTCCTTCATTTATTGTTACGTTGACATCATTAATAAAAGACACACATAACTTGCTGGACAAGGGGAAAACTAAAAGATTTTGAAAACTACCTTCTACTACTACTACTAATTGCATAGCAACAGCACATCAATCTAAAAGCACATTTTATTTCTGCAAGAATGTGAATATGAAACAAGATAGATAGTAACATTATGTTTAAACTCATAACTCTTAATAGAAGTATTAAACTTCACGCATACATTATAACACCAGTAAGCTGCTACAGAAATCTCTGCTTGTTTTGGCTTTTTTTGTGTGTGAATTTATGCTTGGGAGCAAAATTAGTAACTAATATGGCTGTTTATTAATGAAATACTAGTGATATAGTCTTTTGCATCTACATTAGCTAACAAACGAACAAAAATCCAAATGGAAACAAATTTAAGAAAGGCTTAAGTCAATGCATGGGCTGATATCTGCTGATATTTAATTTACATCAATATATCAATCCAGGTTTTAACAGATTTCTACATTAAAATGTTAGCTCTGTCAAAATGAACAGAAGGATCCTATATTTTAGAAACATAATTTGATTATTCCAAAATACATAGAACAAAACTTAAAATGCCAAATAGTCCAAGTTCATTATCACACTCAATTTTAAGGCACAAACATTAAATTTATGTAGATATTCAAATAGAAAATCTGATTCATCCTGCTGAGCTGATATGCTCAGTTAAACTTCTTATGTTAATGGACTCATCTTCATAGCTGATACAGAGAAATAAGCTTTCTCTGGAAGTTTGTAGATTTTCTGCCTCTTACAGAACAGAATTTCATTGGTGAACTTACTGGTTAGTTCCAAACTTCAAAAGAAACACTGTAGGGTCTGTTATTCTGTCAGAATACTCTTTCTTTTAGGAGATGACAATGTCACCAAGATAGATCAACTCCTCCCCACCTCCTACCTGTTTCAGTATCTTCTCTCAGTGATAGTTTATTCCTTTTTTTGTTCCCATCTCTCCTGCTTATCACAGCTGAGCCCCACTCTGTTCTTTTTACCTGTACTAGTTGCTGAGAAGGACTGACTGAAGACAGACTAACAGTAACAGACACAGTTCTCAGGAACACTGTAATAGTTTTGCTCCACTTCGTCCTAACAAAGTGGTATCTTGGCCATTGCCTGTTACTAGTTTTGGGCCAGTTAAGCTTTTCTTGAAGAAAACGGTACTTTGACAACTTGTCTGTGAGTTTTATTCAGCTCTGTATCTCATCCTCTTTACTTCCCATTGACCCCTAAGGTTTTTTTTACATGAAACATCTCCAAATTTCTGCAACAGGGAAATAAACAGTAAATATATTGGTCTGCCTTTTCTTTAGCACTGGGAAAGACTACAGTTGCACTGAAAATGGCTGGTTTTGGTTATGTATAAATCCCATTTGTTTCTCTACAGATTTTGTATTACCTAGGAATTAAAAAAAAAATCCAGAACATTATTTTCCTTGAATGCTTTCCAAAACTTAAGCTTGGACCATAAACTTTGAGTTGTGTTTTTAAGCTAATGATTTTTTAAGTGTGTAGGATATTGCATCTAAAACACTGGGGTTTTTTAATGTGTATGAGAATATACACTGTTTTTCTTACAAGTATAAAGTTCATTGGCAGTCAAAACAATTTCATTGTTATGGTAATAAATGTATCTCAAAGTCACTGGTGACTACCAGGAATTGTAATATGTAATGTACAACAAAACATAAAGCAAAAGAATGGAAATAGACAAAAAAGAGGCAAACACATTCAGCAGTTGTCTTCTTAAGTGGGGCTATCTATGAATGGGAGTGAATGTATGTTTTAACTTATGAGAACAGCTATTCGTAAGAAAATATAATAAGAAAAAGAATATATTGCAACAGGATATCAATTATATCAAGAGATTAACCAAAAAATTTACGATCAGATAGGGCACAAGCTTCCTAGGATTAGCTAAAAAAGAAACAAACACAAGATCCAGTAACCAGGCCTTTCAATGTACCTTCTGAAATCCCGTCTATCTCTAAACACTTAATAGTGGCAACAGTCAGGACACTGGACCAGTTTAAAAAAAGAATGGCAACTTTAATATTCTTAGGTCAGAATACACTTTTTCAATATAAGAAAATTTCTGCCATACTCATATATCTTCCTCAAGATTTCAAGTTTCTTTAGCAACACAAATTCTGAGATATCTTCCAAATTTCCATACCTCACAAATACTAAAAATAATAATAAAATTCTACTGTGCTCACATTCCCCTCCTCTTATATTCTGAAGCCTTAATTTGTAATTATGTATATTCACACAGAACAGTGAAGTACACTCTGAAATTAAGAATTTCAGGTCCTAGCAATTTTAGTGCTTATCTTTTGGAGGTGGCTTATGAAAAACTGTAGATTCAAAATTTTTCATGAAGACTAGGAAAAAATTTGAGAAAAAAATTAGAGAAGAGATTATTATCAAAAGAAAAAGAAATAATAGAAAAAAAGAAAGAGAAAACAAAGTAAGATCAGCTATCAGAAGATGACACAGAGGGTGGAATGGCAGGCAGGGCTATTTTATGGAAATTTTTATGGGAAAGGCCTGCATGTAGCTTGTAGGAAAAAAATATGGTAACAAGAGAAAAGTAACATCAAAGAAAATTAGGAAATAATTCACAGGTAAAATAATTAGGATTTTGAAAATATAAAAGACAAAGATGTTTAGTATTATAAGTTGAGAAGGAAATTCAAGGAAGTAGATTACTATAATGTATCCCTTGTGACACCGCTTTTATATTTTGACTTCCTACATGTCTGTATATATAATGTGACAAACATATATGTTCTGTACTTGGAACAGCCAAAATGTTAAATTCAAGTTTATACTGAAGTAAGTCACAGAATGAAAAAAATATATGATCAATCATAAATTCAATGATTTAATAATTTTGTGCTGATTATTGCTATTTAAAAAAAAATAGAAGGAAAATGAAAAAGAACAATCAGAATAAACACTTAGAAGTCAGGATTAATTCTTCTCATCCGTGCTTAGCTGTGACCTGTTCTGCATATATTTACAAGTTGCTTCCAAACTTGTGGCACATTTTGATATATGTGCTCATATTGGCAGATATTTTCCCACTGGACCTTTAGCATACTATATCTAGAGTTTAAATTTACCCTCAGAAGTACATTTTTTCTTGAGAGGCGAAATATTCTCTCCCCTGATATAGATCATTTTTTAACACAGTGTAGTGAAGCTGTGAATTGCTATGAAATGATCTGAAGTTTAGGAAAAGCTAAATCAGGTTGTTGAAGTCTTTAATCAAAGACTAAGAAACACAATGTTGTGGCCAACTAAATTCTTTATCTTTTTACCCTTTTCTGTGCTTTTGCTTTTGGTATCTAATAGCAGGAAGGAATCAAGAAAAGGCTCTAGGTTATGGATGTACAAACCTCAGGCCAATGCAATCTGTACTCCCCACATTAATAAAGGAAAAGTTTCCCATAAACATGTAGAGTTACAGGTGGCAGCATTTGAAATCCAGACCTTGCACCAAATAATTGAAGTAGAAGAATAGAAGTACCTGGTGCCAGTGCCGACTGACACAAAGGCAAAGGAGTTTTGCAGGCAGCTACCTATGTGTAATGTGGGTACTTGAAAGCACTCCCTATCTGAACACAGTGGGCCAGGGATGAGGTCATTGAGCTCTGTCAGTTGGCTATGTGACCGAAATTTCACTTCTTGGACTATATGTAAAAGGACCTTTTTATATTAGTCCTTATTTTAGTGCTGGATGATTCAATTTCAAAATACAATGCAGATTTATGTATGCAACTGACTCATGCTAAGTGATATGCTAAAATTTTTCTGTCAGTTCAAGCTGAAGAATTCCTATTAATATCAGAGATATGGTTGATGAAGATCTGGAATATTTCTTGCTTTTAAATCATGCAATGTCTAAGATTTTTCTGCTGTAGTCAAAAATTAATTTTGGATGTTGAAACAGTTGACTACTATCTGAGTTTTATTACCTTTCTGGTTTATTGTTTATCTACATCTGTCCCCTTCAGGCAGCCGGCTGGATGTTTGTATCTTTTTTTTTCCTGAATCATTCTTTGAAATACCATTAACATTCATACAAAATCCTTAATTAAAGACAGCTTGATTTACCATTTGCATATTTATCAGTTCAGGATCTGTTAAGCCTGAGTGACTATTACATCTTGCTCACTGCATTGGACCAAATTTGTGACAGTGACTAACCTGAGGAATCCAAAATACACTGGCATATTTTCTAAGGATTCTAATTCTGACCCATATCCAGACAATCCTCCTTCTGTTTCCTTGTTCACTTTTAAATCTGCATACAGGGTGAAGTTTTTTTGTTTTGGAGTACACAGTATTCATTTTTTAGGAGGTACTTCTTTTCTTTATGGTTTTCTGCCTTTCCTCCCCCTTGTCAAACAGAAATCTTTTTTCCAGAAAACAGTTGGGATTCCATTATACTTACACTTTTAAAACTAAACAATTTTTCTCTTATGCATCTTAGCCTGTCAAATAGGAAACTTCATAGAATTTCCAGATTTATTTGAGATTCCTTGAAATCAAGCAGAATTGGGCTATGTATTACTCTAGAAAGTTTGTGCCTCTTGCTGGTATTAGGGACAGAAGAGGTAGCTGTGCTTTAAAACAATTTCAAACAAATTTCCAGTGCTAATGTCTTTGTCTCTGTTGTAAGAAATAGCTTGAGCACTATCGTCATTTTGTTCAATGACAATATGAAATATAGTTCAGAACAATTTATCCTCTCAAGTATCATGCAAAAAACTCTCTCAGAGCCAGGAGACACTGGCTTAGTCCTTAACTCAACTACATATTTCTTACATTACCATAGGTGAGTTATTTAAGGTCAGCTCAAAAAAAATTACATTTATAAATTACACTCCAGAGACCAAATTTTATTTGCTTTTGATGAGAAACTAAACATCTAAATGGACAGTAGGAACTTAAACATTTTTAAGGATATGAATCTTTATTCCTTATAATTCAGTTACTATTTTACAAATACGAACATGTTTATTTGAAACTTTTCAAAAACATATTTCACTGTTGCAAACCTTTGATTTATAAGTATTTAACTTCATTTTTATCAAGGAAGTTTTCCAAGTTGAAAATATAATTTATGGTTAGACAGAAAAAAGAGTTGAAAAACCATGTTTCATACATTTAGGCAAAATTCATATCTCTGTTCCTCCAACCTGGATCTCCCTCTTTCTATGTGAATAGCTAAAGGTATCAAAATCTGAAAAATCATAGAATCATAGAATCATAGAATAACCAGGTTGGAAGAGACCCACCAGATCATCGAGTCCAACCATTCCTATCAAACACTAAACCATGCCCCTTAGCACCTCATCCACCCGTGCCTTACACATCTCCAAGGAAGGTGAATCAACCACCTCCCTGGGAAGCCTGTGCCAGTGCCCAATGACCCTTTCTGTGATTTTTTTTTTCCTAATGTCCAGCTTAAATCTCCCCTGGGGGAGCTTGAGTCCATTCCCTCTTGTCCCGTCCCCTCTCACTTGGGAGAAGAGGCCAGCACCCTCCTCTC
Source organism: Clamator glandarius (assembly GCA_033459285.1). Lineage (NCBI taxonomy): Eukaryota > Metazoa > Chordata > Aves > Cuculiformes > Cuculidae > Clamator > Clamator glandarius. The sequence continues at coordinate 65,696 of JAUNZM010000198.1, forward strand.
TACAACCTCCCCTCAGGTAGTTGTAGAGAGCAATGAGGTCTCCTCTCAGCCTCCTCTTCTCTAGGCTGAACACCCCCAGTTCTCTCAGCCATTCCTCATAAGGCCTGTTCTCCAGCCCCTTCACCAGCTTTGTTGCTCTTCTCTGGACTCGCTCCAGAGCCTCAACATCCCTCCTGTGGTGAGGGGCCCAGAAATGAACACAGTATTTGAGGAGTGGTCTTACCACGGCCAAGCACAGAGGGAGAACAACCTCCCTGGACCTGTTGGTCACGGCATTTCTGATCCACGTCAAGATGCCATTGGCCTTCTTGTCCACCTGGGCACACTGCTGGCTCATGTTCAGTCGGCTGTCAACCAACACCCCCAGGTCCTTCTCCTCCTGGCAGCTTTCCAGCCAGGTCTCTCCTAGTTTGTACCTCTGCTTAGGGTTGTTGTGCCCCAAATGCAGGACCCGGCATTTGGCCTTGTTAAACCTCATGCCGTTGGACTCTGCCCAGCAGTCCAGCATGTTCAGATCCCTTTGCAGAGCCTCCCTGCCCCCAGCAGATCCACACTTCCACCCAGCTTAATGTCATCCACCAACTTGCTAAGGGAGCACTCGATGCCTTCATCCAGGTCATTGATAAAGACATTGAACAGGGCTGGACCCAGCACTGAGCCCTGGGGAACTCCACTTTTTAACTGGCAAATATTTTCTGAAACTATATTCCTCATTTCAAATTAGCACTAGGAATCCATACTTTATACTCGCTCACTTTGTTTCTTCTGTTTATCTGGATTTTGAATATGAGGAGTGTACAATGACGTCTTATTTCAGCTGGTACTTTTATTTGATATTCTCATACAAATAATTACCTCTTCTACCATTTGCTCCATGCTTTTGATATGTTCCAGCTTTGATCATTTCAAAGGAAAAGACATTTTGAGCTAAATGGTATTTGATGAAATTGCGTGATCTTATGAAACAAAGCAATATTCTTTTAAATTTATTAGATGCTTTCTCAAAGTCAGGGGCAGCATATTTTTATCTCGTCATTTCCAGTAGCAAGAATTTTCCAACATCACTTTGTAAGGCCTGAACAAGCTATTAAATCCAAACAAATCATCAGAGAAAAAGGTGCAGGGCTTAGAGAGGATATTTATAATAAGTGTTGCTGCAGTTTTTACATGTGTTTTGTTTTGCTACATGTAGCTGTTGCCTCTTGCAGTTTCTTCCTAAACATTCTTGCTTTTCACCTCAGAGGAGGCAAATGGAAAAGTAAATGAAAACTCATTAACCTTAACAATTCATATGTTTGGCTTTAAGTTTTTATGGATACTGTTTGAATGGGTGAAACCTGTGCTGACAGGCAACTCCTTTTAGAACTAATTGCTCCACCATAACTTTCTGTTTTATAATTTCATTAGAATTTCTGAAGTGAATTACAGTCCAATTTGAGGAAAAATTACCTTTGTAGAGTATGTTGTTAATCAATATACAACCATTTTTATGTAGTCATAAACTCTTAAACATGACTTAAACATTGCAGTGACAAAATATAAGCCTTCTTTTCAGATATATTTCAAAATCAAATGCAATACATGGTACTTTCAAGAATTATATCTGAAACTTTTCATGATATAATAGAAAGGAAAGACCTCCTTATTGTTTTATATTCTTTTATACTCTTTTATACATCAAATAATATTTTATATTACTTTTTATTATATATATAGGGAGGCAACTGCAAGTATTGGATTTTCCCTTAAATAGAAAAAAAAGGAATACAAGCCTAGAGAATTATAAAGAAGAAAAAAGTTTATAAAAGGAAGATTCTTTTCTGAGTCTTTGAACTCAAGCTTCTGAATTTTCGCATAACTCCACAATTCTCTATATTCTTCCTTGTTTATTCCACTTTCCCTTTGAAACAAGTAAGGAGAAAGGGAAATCTATAAGTGAAAAAAGGAAGGATAAACTTCAAAAGATTTCCACCTCATAACATCTGAGAAGAGAAAAATGTAAGGAAGAATCTCTAGGGGGTTTTGTGGTTTTTTTGATTTGAAGTTTTTGGTTCTTGGTTTGGTTTGGATTTTTTTAACATTGTGAAGGATATGGTTTTGTGTTTAAAATATAAACATATATAACATAAAAAAGGACAGATATTAAAGTAGAAAACACTAGTTGTATGCTACATAATCCCAGTTAATTTATCTGTATATACACGTATGAATACATGAGAAAGAAACATTTATTTTTAACATTTGGAAAAGTTTACTGTTATGAAATTTGGAAAGCTTTGCTAAGGAGTAATGTTTATATTGTTTTAATTTTTCTATTAACTATGTAGTGTTTCTGTTTAGGAATTCTGTTTATGATCATATGTGAAATGTCCTTTATAATGCCTGTATTTTTTAAGTTATAGTAAAAATATGCATTTCATTTCAAACAACTTCTGATTGGTTTTATAGATTGAACAAATAACAACAAATAAAGGTTCTTCCATAAGCTTGTCTTCTCTGCAGTATATTGAGCAGTAATCATCAAATCTAAACCTCACTTTTAATTTTAAAAACATTTTGTTACACAAATAATACCAGGTATTAATCAGCTGCCATACCTCTGAGAAATCCCTGACACTCAGGTAGAATAGGTCAATATATTCATATAGCTACCCTAAGTAAACATTAAATGATTATTCTAGACTAAATACTGTGAGGAGAGGCTGAGGGGTGATTTGTATTTAAATCCCAGTATTTGTAAGCAAAATATGAAAACATTTATCACTTCTAAATAGCATATAATAGCATATCAGTTGCAATCTTTTCAGAGGTTCATTCCAAAACACACTCTGGCTAACAGTATTTTATGTATATTATATACATTATATAAAAGTCTTTCTGGAATATATTTTTGTGAACTTCTGATGTATTAGAAATCTTCAAATGAACCTCAGCAATGGATAGACACACTTTTAAATGAAATTATGTAGGGAATTGAGAGAAGTAATCCTTGCCTATGGCTCATGATAAAAAAGTACGTACTGGTGCTAAAGGGGAAAGGGTAAAGTGGTCTTAAAACCTTCTGTGATCTTCCCCTCAAAAAATGCAAACTAAACGGAGATTCATACCTCTTAACTTTTTCCCCTTAATGTTTCCCTACCTTTTCAATGATGTTCAAAGTATTTCATTATCATTTAATTGGAAAAATAAATAGCTCTACACAGGAGGAAAATAACATCCATACATCACTACATTTTTAAGCAAAGATCTCTGCCTTGGTGAGTAAAAAGTGAAAACAATTTATTTTAATGCTATCAGGTAAATCTCCTGAGGAGGTTGTATCTTATCTACCTCTATCTCTACCTCTACCTCTACCTCTACCTCTACCTCTACCTCTACCTCTACCTCTAACTCTAACTCTAACTCTACCTCTTTCTAATCTATATACACATGTATTTTTTAAAGAAAAAAAAAAGAAACAAAGCTGACACATAGCTGAAGTAGCTATATAAGAAGCAGAAGTCCTTTGAATTAGAGAAGAATAAGATAGGAACGGATTCCCCTTAAATCATAACATGATTGTTCCCACCTGCTTGCCTCCTTACCATTGTAAGCATGGCACTTAGTGGAATTACAAAATTAATAATAATTTGGGTGATTTAAGGTTGAAATAAGAGCTTAATAGTTACTTCTGAGAATTCTGGAGAGTGTCATTTTGTCATTTTGAATGAGCAGAAACTGACTAAATTTTCATAGTGGCTGCAGGATTTATAGCAATATTATGAATACAAGTAATTATGATCGTGCATGTCTTATGAATCTCTAAAAATGAAGATGAACGTCTGTCATCTTCATCTCAGCAAAAACCTTATGAGAAACCCCTCTTCAGTTTCAGCAGAGTTCTTCTGACTGTTTTTTCTTTCATGTGTTCATTCATTTATTGTGACTGAATATATATGTATGCATACTTCTGTTAAGGAATTATACAGAATTTTGTTGGGAGTGTTTAGAATACTGAAAAATCAGACCTTTTTAAAAGTAGACTTTACAAAAATCTTTTGTTAGAAAAACACTTTGTGTGAATGGTCATTTCTTACAAAATATTGATTGTCATCACTGTCAATATAGAACAGTTAATGTCTAATAATTAGATTTTGTTTGCTATGAGTATACAATAAGGATTTGATGCTGTACATTTAGCAGTGGTGGCTGGCATTCATGATAGTTCTTAATCACTGAGGCCAAAATGATCAAGGCTAAAAGCAAGAGGATTTAGAACTGGAGTGGGAAATCTCCTTTGCTACTGATAATGTTTTCCGTTTTTTCAGTTTTGACAGACAGTTTGGGATAATGCTTTGCCTATTTGCAATATCTTGTGTTTTGTTCATTTTTGGGGTGCTGTTTTGTACCTTGGATTCCTCCTACATAGAGGTAAATCATTCTTTTCTCATTTGGTAATTATATTGCTCACTTGTCCAATTGGGCTTTCACAGCGTCAAAAAAACCACTTATTATTTGTACTCTCATAACAACATTTCAACATCGTTATTTGTTCACTAAAATACTCATTTAATGATTCAATAAACTTATATTTATGTTCAAGGCAAGGCAGCCAACAGTAACCTGGCTTGTACTAAAAATTATGTAGCCAAAAATTATGTAGGGAAGTGATTATTCTCCTGTATTTGGTGTTCGTGAGGCCACACTTTGAATATTGTGTTTAGTTTTGGGCCCCACTACAAGAAAGATACTGAGGTGTTGGGGGGTGTGCAAAGAAGAAAAGCAAAGCTGGTGAAGGGTCTGGAGCACAAGTCTTATGAAGAGTGGCTGTCAGAACTGTGGTTGTTTAGTTTGGAGAAAAGGAGGCTGAAGGGATACTGTATTTCTCTCTCAGACTACCTGAGACAAAGTTGTGTTGAGGTGGGTATTGGTCTCTTCTCCCAAGTGACTAGTGATAGGATGAGAGGAAATGGACTCAGATGGCTTCAGGGGAGGTTTTATACTTAATATGAGGGAAAATTTATTTACTGAAAGATTGGTGAAACATTGGGACAGGGTCCCTAGGGAAGCGGTGGAGTCTTCTTTCCTGGAGGTGTTAAAAAAACGCATGGATGTTGTACTTCGGGGCATGATTTATTAGGTGTGAGGGTGTTTGGCTTGATATTAAAGGTCTTTTCTAACCCTGACAACTCTGTGATTCTGTTCTATGACTCTATAATATCAATCACATCCTGCTTAAGCAATTTGTAAATGTCATGAGTCTGGCTTAGGCTACACCTCACTAATTTCTAGTGTTGTGACATGTTTCACCAATACTGATATTTGTGTTGGAAATTTCCAGTTCCCTTGTAGATTGACAGAAATACATAGAATAAATTACAGAATTTAAGACTGTATACAGTTTCCTAATTAGCCTTTGAGACGGAATAATAACTTTTTTTTTTTCAAGATAATCTTGTTAGGTAAATCTGAATGTGGTCACCTTTCAGCTGCTAAGGCAAGGAAAGCTTCTAAGCAAGGAAATCATAGACTCATAGAATCACCAGGTTGGAAAAGAACTTCTGGATCATCTAGTCTAAACATTCCTATCTGCCAGTAAACCATGTCCCTGAGCACCTTGTCTACCTGTCATTTAAATATCTGCAGGGATGATTACTCCACCACCTCCCTGGGCAGCATGTTCCAATGCCAATGACCCTTTCTGTGAAAAATGTCTTTCTGACACCCAGTCTGAACCTCCCCTGGCTCAGCTTGAGGCTATTTCCCCTTCTCCTGTCCCCTGTTACTTGGAAGAAGAGGCCATTACCCTCCTCTCTACAACCTTTCAGGTAGTTATAGAGAGCAATGAGATCTCCCCTCAGCCTCCTCTTCTCCAGGCTAAACAACCCCAGCTGCCTCAGCTGTTCCTCGTAAAACTTTTTCTCCAGCCCCTTCACCAGCTTCATTGCTCTTCTTTGGACATGATCCAGAGCCTCAACATCCTAAGAACTTTTTCCTTAGGCTTGAGATTGGGAAAAAGTTCTTCACGGAGAGGGTGGTTAGGCATTGGAACGGTCTGCCAAGGGAGGTGGTTGAGTCACCGTCCCTGGAGGTGTTTAAGGTGAGGGTAGATGAGGTGCTTAGGAGCATGATTTAGGGATTGGTGGGAATGGTTGGACTCGACAATCCAGTGGGTCTCTTCCAAACTGGTTATTCTGTGGTTCTTGTAGCAAGGGGCTCAGAACTGAACACAGTATTTGAGGTGCAGTCTCACCAGTGCCAAGTACAGGGGCAGAATAACCTCCCTGGACCTGCTGGCCATGCTGTTTCTGATACAAGCCAAGATGCTGCCAGCCTTCTTGTCCACCTGAACACACTGTCTGAAACATAGTATTGCTTCATAGACATTAAACATGACTTCCAGCTGACAGTGAGATGTCTTTCTTTAGGTAATATTTTGTCTTCATGCTTTAAAATTCTGTTCTAAATAGAAGGGAACTTGAGTACTGATGATTAGTTCTGCTGTTATTAATATTTACTTCCCTTTTATAGAGCTATTTACCATCTTCCTTTCCTGTGAATAGAAAAAGATCTTACTGTCTTTGTAAAAATATTTTACATAAAGTATTGTCAGATCAGATCTTACCCAAAAAAACATAGTTAGCATAATTTTCTATCCATTAGCTTAAATTTTCAATAGCTTAAATATTAACAAGCTTAAATGTTCATTAGCTTAAAGCCAAAAACCTAATTAGTTAATTTAATTTTATTCGTAACATGCAGACAGTAAATAAAGATGTTTAATTGCCTGTACATTTCCCAACCACCTTGCGGGTAGCAGTATTGAAATTGTCATAGATGAAACTCCAGAAGGTTGAGAATTACAGATCACATCATTATAAGAGATACACTGTTTACATTAAACTTGACTTTTCCCACTGTTTCATTTACATTAGGTTTATTGCTACCAGTGATGTCCTTTTTGTTTATTGTGCAGTACCCTTGTTTAGGCTGCACTTTGAGACAGAGGATGTATTTATTTATTCAGTTTCTGAAGATAACTGTCCATTTTTTTCTCTTGAAAATATCTTTTTGCTTATTTACATGGAAGCTTCATATTGGCAGGAATCAAAAAACCCACGAAACAACCCAGCCCCCCTGGATCTACCACATGGTAAAATCATGAATGTACTGTGACTTTTTTTTCTTTCTTGTTTCAGTTTTCTAGAAATAATAAGTGTTAGCTGTTTCTCTAGGTTGTCTTTCCCTCCAATGTCTTCTTCTTAACTTTGCAGATACACCTTTCATGTTCTGACTTGATCCAAATTGCATTAAAATCTCCTGGAAGATTTCTCCCTTTCACTTTTTTCCTACAGCAGCATGGATCAGAAATCATCCTGCAGTGTCAAGACAAGACATCCACTGAATAATGCTTCAGTTGTACAACGTCTGCCTTAGAAGGTCAGACAAAACTTTTCTGAATTGAACAGGATGCTGTCTTCAACAGTGATCTGCCATTGAAAAAGTGATCGTTATTGTGAAAAAAAAAAAGATCTCTATGAACACAAAAGTTCTGCAAGTGCACAGCATTATTTTCTGTTGCTGCACAAGTTATTTGTACAGTAACAGAGTAGCACTGTGACCTTTTCATGGCCCTCAAAAGTTAGAGCCATCTCAAAAAGCATTCTCTGATCAGCCATTTATTATTTTGTCATAGAGTAATTGTTATACCCACTGATCTAAATCTCAGCCCTGTTCTCCCTCCATCTCCCCTGAAGGGAAAAGGGAGAGGGAAATGGCAGGAAACCTTGTGGATTGGAAACTAAAACTACAGTTTTAATGAAATAATAGTAATAATAATAACTAATTAAAATAATAAAATATATACAAATATATGAGATTGCACTCCCACCCCTCCATGACTATATGTCACCACAAATACTGGATCAAATACCAATCCTGTGTACCCACACCTTTTAGATAGGTATTAGGTTCCCATCCACTGAAAACTGGAGCAACATTTCTCTTGAAAGTAACTCTATGTGACTTTTGTTTTAACTCACGAACTCATGACTTAAGGGCAGCAATAGGTTGTCTGTCCCATCTTCTCATGTCCTCTCTGTGGTCACACAGGAAAGACCACAAAATGAGAAATGAGGTCTCCCCTCAGCCTTCTCTTCTCTTGGCTAAACAAACCCAGTTCCCTCAGTTGCTTCTCATAAGAATTGTTCTCCAGCCCCTTGACCAGCTTCGTTGCTCAGTGGTTTAACAGTGGAGTTGGCAGTTATGTTAATGGTTGGACTAAATGATCTTAAAGGTCTTTTCCAGCCTAAATGATTCTGTGATTCTATAATTATTTATAGGATTAATAATATGTAAGAAGGCATATCAATATTTCTCCTTGGAAGTTCGTGCTCTGTGGAGGGTCAGAGCATGGAAACACCTGGAGATTCACTTGAATGGTGCTGAGAAAGCTGTCAGAGGGGAATAAGTTGGTAGAGTTCAATTGCTCTAGTACCCCCAAGCTGAAAAGTGTCCCATGAGCTTAAGAAATGGCTACGAGGAGCCAATGGTGTGCTAGTCAACACATGGGAACCAAAGGGGCACTGAATGCATGGTAGAAAATACAGAGTTGTCTCTCATGTATATAGCCTAAATAATTGACATAAGGAAATAAATGTTTTTCAATACAGGAAATAGAGGAAATTAGTAGAAATTTGCAACAGAACTCTCATCTCCTGGTCTGGCTTCCAGAGCTCAGGGCCAGCTCAGAGCCAGGGCAGCTGAGGGCATCTTCCTTCCTCTGGGGAGAAGCTCCCAGGCAGTGCTGGGGAGAGGCTGTGACCAGCACCCACTCAAACCCAAGGAAGCTGCCTTCCAGCTGAAACTCTGAAGCCTGAGTTACAGTCTCTGCTCCAGCACAACTCTGCCCTGCTAAACCCTGTTCATGGGCCCCGCTGAGCTGGGCTTGGCAAATGCACTCTGATGTTTTGGCCTGGCTTTGGGCCACCCCCGTGGAGTTGCCTGTTGCTTGAGTTTGGGGCTGCCATCATCTGTCCTGCTTTTGCCAGAGGCAGCGGGACGGGCCCTGGCCACAAGGTGCTTGAGGCTCTCAGTGCTTTTGGGAGGCCCTAAGAGTGCCTGGCTCCCAGGAGCCACCAGCTCCCATGACATCCAGGCAATGTTTTTCCTATTTTGGACGTGCAAGCAGGGTCCTGCTGGTGGACTTCCAGTCTCCCATTCTGGGACACAGACCCAGTTCCCCCCTGCTGCACAACCTCTTCATGGTCTACATCAAGTTTACTATGCTTTAATTGAAGGTGCTGCAAACTGAGGAACAATGCAGAAAGATCATGGCCAATAGGCTCTATTTTTTTGGGGGGGTTTTTTTGTTACCTTGACCATTAGTATCACTGCTCCAAGATATAATTTATACAATATACTTAAGGTAATATGATCGTTTGTAACTGCCAGCTGAATTCTTGCAAGACTACACACAGTAATGATAGATCTAGAGGGTTTAAGCAGTTAGCATGGATGTTTAACTTTAGACTTGTCATAGATAATCTTATTATGTTTTAGTATTTTGGCCAAAATTGTTAAGAAAAATGGCCAAAGAAGAAATAAAGTTGGGGGAAAGAGGGAAAGGTAGAAACAAAAAGAAAAAAAAAAAGAATCATGAGGCTCTGGGCCATGTTTTCAGAACTATTACTTTTCAGAATAAGTACAGAGACATACAGAGTTCTTGCTTGCATTTTCTTCAAAGAGAAAGACTTAAAAGCTAATGACAGAAACTTAGGCCAGAGAAAGAAAAGCTCCTAAATAGAAGGAGACAAGTACAATTAAAAATAAAAATAAAAAACAACCAGAAACAAACAAACAAACAAACAAACCAAACAATAAATACCAACAACCTCAATTTCATGACAAAAAAATGACGTTTCATGAGCTTGATCTATACTCATACTCTGTCAGCCCAGGTCAATCAATACTGAAATGAAATCAGGTGAAATAGATAACACCTTGATCCTTCTACCAGAATGAGGAAGTCTGAAGGGCTGTAAAACTTCATGAGGAGATACCCATTAGATTAAAACAAGCTAAACCAACATGTCCCAAGAGATAAAAACTGCTAGAAGAAATAGTTTTTCTCATTCTTGAATAAAGCAGAACTAATATTTCAACTGACAGAAATGTACTGAGTAAATTTAGAAGATACTTACGTATTAAGACCTATTGGTCAGAACACAAACATACTTTCCTGCCTAATTAATTATTACTAGTTCATTTCTATTCAGAATTTGATGTTAAACATTACAAACTAAAAAGTCAATGGTTAGGCAGGAGCTAGTACTAGGTAAACTTGTTTTTTTCATCTTGATTACAAAGGCTGTATTTTGACAACTTAATGTAGGAACCTAATTCAAGGGATGTTAATATTTATTTGGAGATTTTCTTTATTTACACCCAGTACAAACAAATACTGTTTTGAACTCCTGCTTGTAACAGCTAGGATTATTTAATGTAGCTGAAAATGGATTGTCATGTTTGAAACTATGTTAGTTAGCTACACATAGATATGCCCCCTTGACAATCTATTTCCTTCTTTCCTCCATCTTGATGAGATGATGATGCAGCAACCTGCTGATGTGCATGAGTAGTAACCAAAAAATAGCACATATGTGTAAAAAGAAAATTGAATCTATGAAGAATGGAAAATCTGAAGTTAAGGGTACAATACATAAAGTGTATTATATCAGAACATGTTGAATGTTTAGGAATTAATTGCAATTAGGAATGCAAGTACTTCTGTGAACCAAGGGAAATTTATTACTGCATAATAACTACTACTACAATTGGAATACTTGAAATTCTATTATTCTTTCATGTTTGTTATTTTTTCTAAATCACAGCAAAACAATTTCACAACTGTATTTATTCTGTATAATATAACATATGAGTCTAGAGTTGTATTTATCCTGTTTTATTTGCTCATTGGCATATAAATTTCCTCAATTTCTGCGGGAGAAAAAGCAGAAAAGGAAGATTATTATTTTATTGATTCTTTATATTATCTCTTCGGGGTTATTGACACTAGCCAGCAGCTAAAACCCCACACAGTTATTGCTCTCTCCTCTGCATCCCCTCAATGGGACATGGGAGAGAATAGTAAGAATAAAAATTAGAAAGCTTGTAGGCTGAGATAAAAGTTTTATAAATTAAAGGAAAAAAAAAGTCATGTAAAAGCAATCACTCAGCACCTCCTATAAGCGAACTCACGCCCAGTTAGTGTCTAGGCAACAGCTGCCTTGGAAAACACCTATTTTTATCTTTGATTGCAATATTGCATGATATGGAATATCCCTTTGGTAAGTTCAGATCACCTGTCCCAACTGTGTGTTTTTCCTCTGTGATTACATGGCAGCTACCATTGAGGTTATCTAACTGATGTTTATAGAGATCACAGACATGCAACTAAAACGAAGGATAATCCTGAGGGGTTGTTGGTTTTTTTCTTGTTACATCACGAGACTCAAGAGAGTCATCCAGCACTGACATGAAGTAAGTCCAATTTCAGAAGTGCTGTGTACACCTAAGATTTTATTTTTATTTGCTCAGGTACTACATATAGGTACAAATAAAATGGGGGAACCCCCAGGCATATACAATGAAAAGGCTGGAATTCAAAGACTGAAGAACTTAAAGTAGTACAGAAGTTATAAAGAGAAAGAAAACAAACAAACAAACAAAATTTTAGGTTTGGAAAAGTTTTGGAGAATAAGAAGCAGCCTAGATTTTGGAAATTAAAATGACTCATGTAGAAGTATGCAAATCTTCAATAAGGAGCAAACAGTTCCTTAGAAGTGAAATGTGGAATTTTGGCTATACCCTTTGAAGTCACAAATTATCCCATAAAAAAATGAGCTTATACTAAATTTCTGTTGTATTAGGGAAAGCAGATATAGCAAGGAAATTACTGTATAATTCCTCATTACAAAGCATGCACTATAAGTACTAATTTGCTATTACTACATTTATATGTAGAAGAAAACATTAGAAATACTTTTTTTTCCTCTTAATGTTTATTTTTTTTATTTTTGCTCTTCATTTCAGATCATTCTAAAATCATCACTATGGACATTAGCCTCCATTATTTTTATCCCAGTTGTAAACATTTCATAGAAACATTTACATTGGAAAAGACCCTAAATATCATTAAGTCCAATCCTCAGTCTAACACTGCCAAGTCCACTACTAAACCACGTCAACACGCCTTATACATACCTCCAGACATGGTGGCTCAACCACCTTCTTGGGCAGCCAGTTGCAATGATCTGATAGAAATACATCTATAAACAGCATGTGAAGCATAATGAATTATTAGTCTCCCTTCTGAGAGTCTTTTCATCATCACAGAAAACTACCGAAATACCAAAAAATATATGATGTAGGATTTTTGGACATCAGCTAGGACCTTACAACTTTAAAACTATTGATTCCTCTATATTTTAAGTCCTATATTCATTCAAACCTAGATAATTCTTCAGCATTTATAATAGTCACATAGCTTTAAACAGTGCTCTTTCTTTCTTTCTTTCTTTCTTTCTTTCTTTCTTTCTTTCTTTCTTTCTTTCTTTCTTTCTTTCTTTCTTTCTTTCTTTCTTTCTTTCTTTCTTTCTTTCTTTCTTTCTTTCTTTCTTTCTTTCTTTCTTTCCTTCTTTCCTTCTTTCCTTCTTTCCTTCTTTCCTTCTTTCCTTCTTTCCTTCTTTCCTTCCCTTCTTTCTTTCCTTCTTTCTTCTTTCTTCTTCTTCTTTCTTTCTTAACAACATTTTGCTAGATTTCCAAGAGAGGAGGCTTGAATCATACACAGTCACCCTCTACTTCAGCAATTTAGAACAATACTTAATAATGCTGACATCTATGCTGTTATTTCTTTTTGTATGACTAATGGAACCATAGACCCTTAAATGTTATGAATGGGCAAAGGTGTAACATTTAAAAGATGAAAACCTTAGTGAATTTTTCAGAAAATATGACCCAAAATGAAAGCTAATTAATTTCCCTGACAGAAAATTATGCCATTGTGTTTTACCGGAACTGTTTACTTCAATTCTGCTAATGTATTTTCTTAAAAATACCTCTGGCTATGACCTTATGCAGTATATTTTCCTGTAACTCCTGTGCTTATTGTATGTATTCTAGCTCTACACTTCCAAAGTTAAATTACTACCACACGACCTCATGAAAAAATCACAAAGATTTTAACTGGAAAGAATAAGTTTTTTTCAGACAGCCTGTGGAATTATGAGAGTAGTCCATGAGTAGCATAGTTCTATAAGGTGCTTCAGAAGACTTCTAGAAATTCCTTCTTAAACTCACTATATTTTTCAAAGATTTTTTTCAACTAGAATATGTCAAGTGATTTTCTGTTGGTTTATTTTAATGGATAATTAGTATCAACAATTAAAGTAGTTTTTCATTTATCACATGTATGGAATCTCATGTGAAAAAACCCTCTTGATTAATCATAATATTTTTTTCTTCCTAAAATGTAAATGATGCACAATTTTTCTTTGGACTACACTACTCACAAAATAAACTTCAAGTTCTCATTTTCTAGGTAGAATTCGATAAGAAATACACAAATATTTTCCATAAATTTAAACTTTTTTTGGCCTTCTAGGAACACAATGAAATATTAAGAAGCTGAATTTAAAACAACTTTGTGATATCACTATATTTCCACTCATTTCTAACTTTTTTTAATTTGCTAGATAGAAGTAAATGCAATGAATAAGTGCAACAAGACAGCTGAAAATGCAGTTCTCAAACATCTTTTAAAATAACTTTGCTCTTAAACACTAAACTCCTTATGGCAAAGTTCACATTTCTGTTCTACAACTGTACAATGCTTAGCAGAGTGGTAATTTTACGATCCACAATTGTTTTACCAAAATACAGTTAAGGACTAATCATTTTAAGATGATGTGTGGATACCCATTGAACTTTACTATAGATTAATAATAAATGTATGGAAAAACTACTTGTTATACATGTTTAGTGCAAAATACTATTTTTAGTATCCTAAACTATTTGCATTTTGTATTTACATGAACAGTGGTATCTGTTATATCTAGTAATATGACATAATGCTGATAACCTTCCCATGATGTGATTAATCTAACTGCATTATCACTACAGAGTAATTCATATTAGTGCACGTTTGAAGTATAATCAAGTCTTTGCTTGTATTTGTCCTAATCCTAACTGAATCTCAATTTCACAAGAAAGTTTGACCCTCAGCAATTTTGCTGACAAAAATCTAGGAAGAGTTTTGTTTGTTACATGAGGCAGTTGTCCTGCTATTCAGAGGTACCTCAACAGGATGGAGAAACAGGCTAGCAGGAACCTCATGAAATGCAACAAAGGAAAACAAAAGTCCTGCATCCACATTGTCAGACTAGGGGCCAACAAGCAGGAAAAGCAGCTTGTCAGTAAAAGGCTTGAATGTGAGCCAAGCCAGCATCACATCTTTGACTGTGTGTCAGACTCTGCTGTGGCCAGTAATGGGCTCATCCAGTACAAGCAAAAGAAGTGCATTGAGGAGGCATAAAGGTGATAAAGGGATTGGATCAGCTTTCATACAAGCAGAGTCTAAGTTTTGACTGCATAGCGTGAAGGTGAGAAGGCTCAGGTTGATTTTATCAGTGCGTATAAACAGTCGATGGGAGGGGATGGAGAAGACGGAACTCTTCTCATTAGTTCCCAGTGACAGACAGGGCAAGAGGCAACTTAAACAGATTGAAACAGGAGATATATGTCTTAGGCATAAGGACTAAATTTGAACTGTGTGGACAGATAAATCCTGTAACAGGTTCCCCAGAAAGTTTGTGAGGTCTCCATCTTTAGATATATTTAAACCTGACTGGACAGAGATCTGAGCATTCATGTTTGTTCTAGTTTGAGCAGGGAAGTCATATGAGACAATTTTTGGAGGCATCTGCCAGCCTCAAAGATTCTGTGCTATTATGAAAATTCATATGATAGATTTTACACTGATGTCCTTTTGTATTTTATGCAATTCCAGTGATTCTCATGAAATGAAGATTGTCCCAAGTAGGCCTACAGTGGTAATTAATTTAAACTTCCAAGCAAGTGTGTTCCAAATTCAAACATTAAAAAATACACTGAAAAGTAATAAGGGCTTATTCTACCTGACCTACCTCAAGAACTCTAATATAGAACTGGATCATAAATATGCACAACATGGCAGATGTCAAGCCTCATGAATACATATAAATATTCATCAACTTCTGGAATTCTAAGGTACCCACTGAGTGTGTTTACACTTGAACAAGAAAATTAAAGCATTCTGCTCACATTCCTAAAACATAATTCATAATTTGAAAAGTAATTATCACATGTGAAAAGCTTTATGACTATTATAATATTAATCCCTGTGGAACAACTCAATCTTCCCATAGTAATGAAGGGTATTTTAAAATAAAGCTAGAAAAGATGTCAAGGAAAAATATGCTTAAACCTTGAAAGAAGTTTTCAGGTAATTCTTAAAAAAAAAATCTGATATTTTAGTGTTCTTTAAAAGCGATATCTAAACCTTTTTAAGAAGAAGGCTAAGCCAAAAGATAGGAACCCTAAAATCTATCCATGTATCAACTGCAGTATTAAATAAGGTAATGACTACATGCACAACAGAGATATAGTCCATATCTACAAATAGATATCTTTCTGACTGCTTTGGGTTCTGAGATGTATCCAACTATTGTAGAGCAACTCTAACCTAATTTCCATTTTGAATGTAAAGCTATCTGGTGATCCAATTTCCTTAGGGACACTTCACTCCAGAAAGCCCCCTCATAGTTTCTGTCTCTTTTATTGATTTTTTAAGGAATCCTTTGAAATGGCATCTAATCTTTTTTAATAGGTTTTATCTATTTGCAAATTAAAACTAAGTTTTCAGGTAGTAGAATTTCAGGTAGTAAATGATCTCTTTCCTGGAGTAGTTCCTCACATAGTTTTTGCTCAAGTTACCCAAGATTCTCCAAAATAGTACCTAGGCACAGCATGGATTGGGAAACACTCCCAATAGTACGTTTTCATGTGCCAACTTTTTTTCAAAGATTAGGAAAATTTAGAAGTAAATGGTCAAACAGTGTTTGGTCTCAATGGCAAAGAACAGCCTTGTTAAACAGTTATAGATGATCTACCACTAAAAGAAGCAACCTTCCAAATTCCATCTGAGATTTTCTGTCCTCTGTCTTCTACTACTAGTAGCGCATGACTGACCTCATGAGTTTAGAGAGCTAAAATATTAGAATATTATATGCATTTCTTTGGGGTTTTCTTCCTTCAGGATTCCTCCTTGGACCAGATGGGCTGATAGTCACCCAAGCAATAATGGTCAAAGTAAAGAGAAAGCGATGGAGGTATTTAAGGGGAAATGGCAGATGGGGAAACTGGACTGCCAATTTTAATAGCAGTTACTTAGTAGACTGGTTTAGCCATCATGTCAAATTGCATCCTCAGCTTCTATTTTTGTGTCTTTCATACCTAAAATGAAGTGAAGCTGTACTTGTATGCTTAGCAGCCTTCCACATCTCTCTCAAGTATCCCTTTCTTTAGGTTTGAGGGCATATATGGAAAATTCTCTGATCAGTCTGTCTAGATTCTAGTGCCATGGGTACTTAAAAGTTAATTCTTGTCTTGCTTATTCCTTCAGCTGGCTGACTGTCTTGTGTGCCTCTGTGTGCATTAATAAAATCACATTAAAGATTGCATTAGTTAACCCTCATATAATTCATAGTCTCTGGTGTGTACAAGTCTTCTGCATAAGCCAACTAGAGACAAGGATTACACATTCATCAGTAACTCGTGCTCGCTTCGGCAGCACATATACTAAAATTGGAATGATACAGAGAAGATTAGCATGGCCCCTGAGCAAGGATGACACACAAAAATTTTTTGGCTGGAAAGCTGCCAGGAGGAGAAGGACCTGGGGGTGCTGGTTGACAACTGACTGAACATGAGCCAGCAGTGTGCCCAGGTGGCCAAGAAGGCCAATGGCATCTTGGCTTGTATCAGAAATGGCATGACCAGCAGGTCCAGGGAGGTTATTCTCCCCCTGTACTCGGCACTGGTGAGTCCGCACCTCGAGTACTGTGTTCAGTTCTGGGCCCCTCACCACAAGAGGGATGTTGTGGCTCTGGAGCGAGTCCAGAGAAGAGCAACAAAGCTGGTGAAGGGGCTGGAGAACAAATCTTATGAGGAGCGGCTGAGAGAGCTGGGGTTGTTCAGCCTGGAGAAGAGGAGGCTGAGGGGAGACCTTATTACTCTTTACAATTACCTGAAGGGAGGTTGTGGAGAGGAGGGAGCTGACCTCTTCTCCCAAGTGACAGGGGACAGGACGAGAGGGAATGGCCTCAAGCTCCGCCAGGGGAGATTTAGGCTTGAGATTAGGAAAAAGTTCTTCATGGAGAGGGTGGTTAGGCATTGGAACAGTCTGCCAAGGGAGGTGGTTGAGTCACCGTCCCTGGAGGTGTTTAAGGTGAGGGTAGATGAGGTACTTAGGAGCATGATTTAGGGATTGGTGGGAATGGTTGGACTCGACGATCCAATGGGTCTCTTCCAACCTGGTTATTCTGTGATTCTGTGATTCTGTGAACTCTCTTCCTCAGTCCATTGTAAATTTTAGGGGATTTTCTATCACAGCAGTTCCGTTTAACATAGCTAGTGCTAGCTATGAGTGCACAAACGTTCAAAGGACTGTCTCCTAAGCACATGGATGGATATAGAGCTGTGGTGTAATCTGGTCCTGACTTCATAGCGATTGTCAGCACACTCGTATAGTGCACCAATATTAATAAGCGGTATCTCTCAATTGATTTGTTGACTTCTATCCAAAATATATTATTTTGGATTTTCTTTACAGTTCTGTGCACAAAGTAATCAATATCTTTGCGAGAAATATTCCAAAGAAATAGAAAGGGTAGTGTTGCATGTAGTTCCAGAAGATATCATCCAGGTACTCGTAAGAGCCAATAGAAGAGGCTCTACAGGAATGTATTTTACACTTGAACTTAGTCTGCAATGTAAGGGAATCCTCCAGTAACAAACTTAGTGTTTTCCAGAATAAGAAGGCCTACTAGATCACATTTTCTTTAGGAGATGTTCAGCCCTATTCAATCTCTTGTTCCTCCAAAGGGTTTGGAAATATGCCAGGGATTCAGAAGACAGGTGTTCTCAGATAGATAAAAAGTTTATCTATTTATCCATCCTGCAGCAATGAAATCTCTGAGCACAATAGAATGTATCATTGGTGCAGTATGACTGTCATGTGAAGAGGGTTTTGAAGGGGAATATGCCAGAGCACATCATATTTTGAAGTGATATGTGTCAGCTGCAGAATATATTTAAGGGTTCAGTGGCACAAACAGAACCAAACCTAATGCTGCAGGACAGAGTAGGGACACAGATTTTTACCTGTAGGCAACATAATGTAGAAGACAATTTTAGATTAGAATAAGAAAATGACCTACTTAGCAGAACACTTTTACATAAGGAAATTCTTGGAATGCTTAAACCAAAGGATAACTTAGACATAAGTGAGATGTGTTTCATTTGGCATCTGAAATCCATTCTCCATTCTCATATTTGAAAAAATAGCTGAGAAATTTGATTTTATCTTGTTACACGGTTAGCTTTTGCAACATAGCGTAGTGGTTCTGATACTTTCAAGAAGTGCTTGATACAATTTTGGCATTAGTCAAAGCAATTCCTTTTATCATTTTCAAACTGAATGTACATTTGTAGATTATTTCTGCTAAACATTTAAATGACTTAATGATTTTAATATGAAAACTAAACTCATGTTAATAGTAAATGGTCTGTATAACACTATTTTCAAACAATTTCCAAGTTTCTGGCAACACAAGTCCCCTGAATGTAAATTAGAAAAAAAAACAAAACAAAACCAAAACAAAACCACCTTATTTGCTTCTTCTGTTCATCTCCAGCTCGAGGCTAAGAAAATTTCATTTATTCAGATCATTAGAGTTATATGGTAGATCTGGTACCCTGTGGACCATACATTTAATAATAAGTATCAGACATCCAAGGAAGAAAGGAAACCTTGCCATCCTTAGACAGAAATTAACCAGCTTGAAATACACTAAAGAAAAGAGAATCATAGAATCACCGATTGGAAAAGACCCATCAGCTCATTGAGTCCAACCATTCCTATCAAACACTAAACCATGCCCCTCAGCACCTCATTCACCTGTGCCTTAAATACCTCCAGGGAAGGTGAATCAACCACCTCCTTGGGAAGCTTGTGCCAGTGCCCAATGACCCTTTCTGTGAAAATTTTTTTGCCTAATGTCCAGCCTAAATCTCCCCTGGTGGAGCTTGAGGCCATGCCCTCTTGTCCTGTGCCCTGTCATTTGGGAGAAGAGGCCATTACCCTCCTCTCTGCCACCTCCCCTTAGGTAGTTGTAGAGAGCAATGAAGTCTCCCTCAGCCTCCTCTTCTCCAGGCTAAACAACCCCAGCTCTCTCAGACGTCCTCATAAGGCCTGTTCTCCAGCCCCTTCACCAGCTTTGTTGCTCTTCTCTGGACTCGCTCCAGAGCCTCAACATCCTTCTTGTGGTGAGGGGCCCAGAAATGAACACAGGATTCCATGTGCGTTCTCACCAGTGCCTAATACAGAAGGAGAATAGCCTCCCTGGACCTGCTGGTCATGCCATTTCTGATACAAACCAAGATGCCATTGGCCTTCTTGGCCACCTGGGCACACTGCTGGCTCATGTTCAGTTGCTGTCAACAAACACCCCCAGGTTCCTCTCCTCCAGGCAGCTTTCCAGCCAGACTTCTCCTAGTCTGTAGCACTGCACAGGGTACAGGATTGTTGTGCCCCAAGTGCAGGACCCGGCATCAATATACCTGTAAATCAAATGCTATTTTTAATAAAACACAGTTTTTTTTAAACTTATAATGGTTAAACATTCTTGTTGTGACTTTACAGTTTCTTTAAGAAGTTTTAAGACCAATCCACAATTTTTTTCTCAAACTTTGGCTTGAATATGTCCTGATGTTTTCACTTATTCTTAACAGTATGGAAAAAGAAAGTATGAAGGAAACAAAGTCTGTCTAAAGTCACATTCTGATATTAGGTCTAAAAATTATCTCTTCAGTATTAGTCAGTCTATTAATATTAAATCATTTTTACCCGTATAGCTAAATATACAACACAATTACAAGAAACATACAAGGGTTTTTTTTATGAAAATAAACATATCTTTTTTAAAAAATTGGTACTTATTATAGTATATACAGTGTTACAAATACACATTGGAACAAATCTTGTCCAATATCACCAGTTAGAGCATCACCTAAGCCCCAGTTTTCATTTCTATTAAACTGATATTTGAGGGCAAATTGTTTAACATGCATTATAGAATTCTTCAAGGTGTTTTCATAAACTGTTCAATTTACAGAATTTGTCTGTCAAAATTATACCTCCATAAAACTTAACAGGTAGGTCAAATGTAGTGAATCACTGAAGAAAAGAAGCCTTTGAGATACAGGAGCTCTTTAAAGTTACAGAATTGCAAAAAAAAAAGAAAAAAAATAATTTAGGTTTGAAGGGACTAATATATTCCCATCTTATTCAAAGTAAGGACTGCTTGAAAGGTAGATCAAATTTCTAAGTTGAAACAGTTTGTTTAGGGTTAAATTCAGTTCCATTAGTATCTGCAAGATCAGAGATTCCACAGTCTCTGTGTGGTAAAATTAATTAATTTGTCTCTTGTTTTCAATGTTGACAGAAAAAGATCATTCCAGTTAAGACTTTTTTCAGGCAGAGCAAATACAGTTGCTCCCCAAAAGGATTTTGCAATCTATGTAGTACAAACTGGTATTGGCTATTAGAATCTTTCTACATCAAAAGATGAGAATACCACACATAAATTTAATTATCACAGTAATGCGCAATCTGAATAATCAACTTAAAATATTAATCAGCAAGTTATATTTTGCCTTATGAATATGATTATAGCACTGAATTTCATACATGGTATGTTACTGCATATTAGGAACTCTGGTAGAAAAAAAAAATAAAGTACTCAAATTCCCAGATATTTAAATGGCGTTAAAGCATGCAGACTAAAAAGACAAGAGATATTTCTTAGAACTTGAGCTCCAGTCTAGTGCTTTTACCACTTCAAAAACCTTACAAATAGATTGATAAACAGGTTATGTGTTTAATATTTCTAGACAGTGAGTTATGTTAGTATTATTGAGCAAGATATCATTTAGCATTTATTCATAGCATCCAACCATATAGTAATTATATTTTGGAATACAGCGATGAAATACATATATTCTTTATGTCAAAATTTGATCAAAGATGATTAGATAATTGTTAAACAGAACTCAGTTAATCATCTGGTTTTCATCACTCCTATCCAGTAAACTATGTATAATCCGATGATTGTATGAATAATCCAGTGATTGTATGTATAATCCAATGATTGCTATGTGTATTGATTATTTCTAACACTCAAACATAATAATAATAATAAAGAAGGGTGAGATACTTGGACATTTCCAAATATCAGAGAGCTTATTCAGTTCATTTCTGTCCTTACTTAACAGTCATATTTAATAACTGACTTAAAGTCTTATGCTGGAGTACTGTTGCTCTTCTTTTGGCCACTGAGATTCTCATTTCATAGGGGATATTTTTGCATTCAGATCCAGCATTTCTGAAATGCATAATTTTCCACTTCATTTGAACATTGGCTGAGTGAATTGAACATAGTTCATTCCATAATCTAATCTGTTGTTTACTATCATCAGAAGAGTAAACGTATCCCTTTGTTTCTTTTTACTAAGTTAAACTAACTCACTGAATAAGTAACTAACTAACTAACTAAATAAATAAATAACATGTCATGCTGATGTGTGACAGACATTTACTGATTCATGAGAGTATTTAACAATATCACTGATAAATTTTATACATAATACAGTGAAGAAAGGAAACACATCGCTAATCGGCATCTGAGGTAAAAGCTTCTTCTGTACATATATAACCATTAATATTCCCTTTCTAAAAGTGTTATTCAAACAATTCCTTGACTTTAGTGTAGAGCTCGGTGTCAGACGCAGATGCACCAGTAGCACACACAGCTCCTCAAGGAGCTTAATTCCCATGACTGCCCCTGAGCAGAGCCATTTCAATGAAACTAATCAAGTTCAAACAAGAGTAAAGGTAGCTAAATGAGTCTAAAGTGGTAAGAAGGGTCCAAGGTCAGGCCAGGATGTCAAGTTTGCTAGGCAGAGTCTTTGTTTAGGATCAAGTTGGTCTACAGACAGGCACAAGCACCTGCAATGGATCTCAAGCAAGGGCCAGCACCAGAAAAAAGAAGAGCAGCTTCTGAGCAAAAGAGGGAGGAGGCTGCTGCTGAACCTTCTCACAGTCCACCTCCCAGAAGAAAGATGTCATATTATAGGTGGCTTTAAACACAGACAACAAAACATCTCAGACTGTTGCATACAAAGAGTAGCACTGCTGACAAAAGTCCATTGAGTCCATATAAGAAACAAGATAAGGCTCTTCCATTTTCACAGGTGAGCCAAAAGTCCTATTCCCTGTCATGCCAAATCATCAGGAAGAAGGATTTGATGCTATCTCCTCTAGCCTCTGCTGTCTGAGTTAATCATGTATTTCCTAAGAGCAAAGTGGTAAAGCAGACATTCTCTTACAGAAATGTGTCTGCAAAAGCACCCTACTACTAAGAAATAATTTTTTAAAAGATGCAGTTCTTCTAATCAATGGCTTATAAGAATCTGCTATGGAATAACAGCTGATTACTGAATAAATAATAATGATTTTATATAGATATATTGCTGATAATTCTGATACGTGTGAATAAATAAATGTCTTTCAGTATTAATATTAAAAACAAACTATTGGAAGTCATAAATATGTATGCTATTTTTTGAAGAATTTGAAACATATATGTTACTGTTATTTCCCCAACTTATATTTTCCCCATGGAAAAGGGACATTAGTAATTTTTTTTGAAGACATTTTGCAATTATTTAAATTCACTGTAAAACAATGTACTTTGCTTTTAAACAATCATGAAGAGCATTTCCTTTAAAAACAGATGCTCATTTCTCTTCCTTTTCAGTTTGTTTGAAACATATATAACAGTAACATTTTACTCATGTGTTATTATGGCCTCAAGTTGCAAAAGGGGAGGAACAGATTAGACATCAGGAAAAATTTCATCACAGGAAGGGTTATCAGACTGTGGAACTAGCTGCCCAAGGAAGTGATTGATCCACTACCTCTGGAAATATTTAAAAGATGGGTAGATTAAATGCTTAGGAATATGGTTTAGTAATGGACAGGTACAGTTGGAGTTGATAATCTCAAAGGTGTTTTTCCAACCAAATGATTTTGTGATTCTAAATGTAGGTCCTATTTCAGAACTATTTGGTTTACTCCATGGTGAGTAGAAAGAGGATAAGCTGAAGAAAATGACATGTTGTTTGGACAACTGTGTAACTAGGCATGTAACTTGGAAACATCTAAAATGATAGCAAAAGGGTATCTTGTAGGATGTATACACAGCTACAATTTTATAAAATATTGATTTGAACATCTTCTAGCATTAAACTATTATATTTCTCCTTATTTCAAAAGCTATATCTCTGAGATATCTCATCCTACCTACACAGGCAGGAAAACAGAAAAACATGAGAATTTCCTGTGTATAAAGCTACTAGATATTCTTTTCTTTCTTCATCTAATCTCATCTCTCTTCTCTATGAATTGGTGACTTACAGTTCAGATAGGTGAGCATCCTGGTTGAGACTGTGAAAATGTCAGCCTTAACATTTTCAGTGTTACGTATGCTGAGGCTTTGTAGTTCCACCTTCTGTTGCAGGCTGTTTGGAGCTAGAAAATGCCTATGGCTTTAGCGTGGGACAACACAAAAAAGTATGAGGAAGTGAATTAAAAAAATATATATCTCTTTCTGGATATGTGGTATGTTACTTGGTGGTGTCTCAATTTGATCACCAATCTTAGTTGTCAAAGTGCCTGTTTTCACCAGAATTTAAGAATGAAGTATGATCTATGTTTGTTAGCATCTCACTGTCCTCAAATAAAGTTAAGAAAAACAGTAATGTATCTTTAGTTTGAAACCTAATGTCTCAAATGAACTGAACATCAGTTCTGTATTGTCAGAATGATTTAATATCTTGTCTTGTAATGCTTATATTAAGCTGGTTAGTATCTCAAAGATTCCTCAAGTGAATGATGTTATTTAAGCTTTGCAGTAACAAGCAAAAAGTCTTCAGTTCATATTTAATCACAAAGATGCCACAAATAAAGCTAAAATGCAGTTACTGAACACAGCATAAAACAGTTTTATCTCTGAAAGTTTGGTATCACATGTACAGTAATACCATTTGACTTTAATAATGATTATATTGGCCAAGTGTAGAAGTAGGTCATTCTGAAATATAGGCCTTGTGTAACTACATAAAATCTGCATGGATCTGTAGCATTCAACAATTTTGATTTAGTCATGTAATTTTTATCCGAACATGCCAAGATGTAGAACACAATCTGCACACTTCCTGTCTGATTTTGGATTTGTTGCCTCGTACAATAATGGACTCCTAGTCAAAACACAGTTAAAACCATCTATAAGCCCTGCTTTCAGTGGAGTTATATTTTATTCAAACAATTACCTTGACATATTTTCATTCCTACAGTCTATCCATTCAATAGTAAGTTATGTATCAACTAAGATTCCAAATGAAGGTGTAGTTCGACATATATAACAGTGATCTATCAAGTTATATAGCTTCTTCAGAAGTGATATGTCATGCAGTAAGATCTAAACTATAAAGCATGCTTACTGAGAAATGTTGCTATCAGATTAACAATTGCATGCACAATAAAAGTATTTACAGAATGATAAAATTATGAATTGCAATGATAAACTGAACCTCCAGTTCACAAGGATGAGCCAAGTTGATAAAAGTCAGGAATTAAACCATACAAGCATGATACTACCCTTTTGATTGTACTTTAAGAAAGCAAGAGCCCACAGGTTCACTAACACAATAGTATGTATGCACACACATGCCTGTATAAATATATATATACGCACAAACATATGGTATGGCCTATAATTTGAATAGATAATTAAAGCAAAAGTGATCTTAGAAGCATAAAGTAAAATAAATATAATTTTATTTCCATTACAATTTCCTAAAGTGATGTGGAGCAATCAAGAAACCATTCTGCCTTTAACTTAGTTTTCATCTGAAATATTTGTTCTCCTGAAACTTGGTAAGTAAGCTTTTTGCAGGATGTGATTGTATTCTATTTCCAAACGTAGCCAACATTTCAAATACTCTAATCCTTCCTTCCATTAGAGATTCAGATTAATTTTGCTGTTGCAAAAATAATCAGATTTTAGTTTCCTAAATACTTTTAGAACAGCATTTTATTTAAAGAAAAATAACCAGAATATTAAATAAAATCTGAAGCTATTAGATGAATATTTCTTTACTTTAATGTGAATATTTGCCTATCAATCTGACCCTTTTCAGATTTCTTTTACCTATGCTTCAGTACAAAATACGTTGTTAGAAAAGTTGGAACAAAACTCTTTTTTAATCTGTTCATATGTATGAACATTTTTTTTGTTACAGTTTTCCTTTACAAGATCATTTTCTATTTCCGCCTCAGCCTCCCAGGTTCTTTGCACAATCAGCATGATGCTCTGCAGGTGGAACTGAACCTTGATGACGATGGTGGGTCTTAGCCTAGAAACATTCCCTAGATTAAGACACCCTAAGCCATCTATCAAAACAGCTTCTATAAAGAAGAAAAGATGGGTCATCGTCACAGGGTCTCCCTTCTGAAGGGAACAGAAGGCCTGATATGCAGAACAGACCCATTACATAGCAAAGTATGCTGCCCACCTGGGGCCTTGATTAGAGATGTGGAAAGAAAACTTCCAGCTCTGGTCAGGCCCATGAATCATTATTCCCTATTGATTTTCCAAGCAGGCAGTAATGAAAAAGCCAGTAAGAAATCAGAGGGCAATTAAAAGGGACTTCAGATGAATAGTGAAGGGATTGGTAGTGTTCTCCTCTGTCATTCCTGGAGAGGGAATGAGAAGGAAAGGAGTAGGAAGAGCCAGGAAACAAATACCCAGCTCCGAACATGGTGCAAGGAACAAAACTTTTGGTTTTTGTCCATGGATTGGCCTGCACAACACCAGACTTGCTGGCAAAGGATAGGGAACACCTGCTCCTAAGGGGCAAAAGGATTCTTACCAAGAAGTAAGCAGGGCTCATCAATAGAGCTCTAAACTAGAGCCCTCTATGTTAGAGAATATTTTGATAGCCTTGAGCTCAATGATGGTGATGATGGAGTTGAGTGTCTATGGGTAAAAATCAGTGGAATGCCCAACAAGTAATATATTATGTTGGGAGTCAGCTATTGACCACCCAGCCAGGAAACTAGAGGCTGATGAGATATTCTACAAGCAACTGGGAAAAGTCTCACTATTGCTAGCCCTTATACTTGTGGGAGACTTCAACTTACCACATTTCTGGTGGGAGTATAATACAGCAGAAAGAAAACAGTCTAGGAGGTTCCTGGAGTGTATGGAAGACAACATCATGACACAACTGGTGAGTGAGCTGACTAAATAATGAAGAGCATGCCATCCTCATGTGCCAAAAAATGAGCTGTCAGGGAAGAAAATCAGGTTGGCAGAGCAGAGTTTTGCATGGATCTCAGAAAACAGAGGAAAGTATAGAACTTTGGAAGAAGGGCAGGCATCTCAGGAGGACTATAAGGATGAAGTGAGATCATGTAGAGAGAAAATCAGAAGGACTAAATCCCAACTGGATCTTAAATTGGCTAATTCTGTGAGAGATAATAAAAAATGTTTCTACAAATACATTAACAACAAAAGGAAGGCAAAGGAGAGTCTCAGTCCTTTACTAGATGCAGGGGGAACAATAGTGACAAAGGATGAGGATAAGGATGAAGTACTTAATGCCTTCTTTGCCTCAGTATTTAATAGTAAAGTAAGATGTTCTCTGGGTTCACGCCCTCCTGAGACAGAAGACAGGAAGAAGGAGCTGAACAAAGCTCCCATGATCCAAGAGGAAATGGTTCAAGGCCAATTGGACATTCAGAAATTTGTAGCACCAAATGGGATCCATCTGACAGTATTAAGGGAGCTGGTGGAGGTGTTCACCAAACCACTTTCCATCGTATACCAGCAGTCCTGGCTGACTGTGGAAGTTCCACTTGACTGGAGGTTGGCAAATGTTATGCCCATTTACAAGTAGGGTTGGAGGGAGGATTAAGGGAATTGCAGACCTGTCAGTCTGACCTGGGTGCTTGGGAAGGTGATGGAGCATGTCATCTGCAGTGTTATCACACAGCCCACGTAAGACAACCAGATGATCAGGCCCAGTCAACACAGATTTATGAATGGCAGATCCTGCCAATCTAACCTGATATCCTTCAGTTACAAGGTTACACTCTTAATGGACAAGGGAAAGGCAATGGGTATAGTGTACCAGGATTTTAGTAAAGCCTTTGACACTGTCTCACAGCATTCTGCTTGAGAAACTGGCTGCCACTTCCCTGGACAGGTGTACCCTCTCCTGGGTTAAAAACTGGCTGGATGGCTGGACTTAAAGAGTGGTGGTGAATGGACTTAAATCTAGCTGGAGGCCAGTCACAAGTGTTGTTCCCCAGGCTTTGGTGCTGGGTCCAGTCCTGTTCAATATCTTTATCAATGATCCAGATGAGGGAATTGGGTGTACCCTTAATATGTTTGCAAATGACACTAAGCTGGGCAGAAGGGTCAATCCGCTGGAGGGTGGGGAGGTTCTACAGAGGGATCAGAACAGGCTGAGACCAGTGGGATGAGGTTCAACAACGCCAAGTGTTGAGTCCTGCAGTTGGGACAAAACAACCCCTTGTAGTGCTGCAGGCTTGGGGAATAGTGGCTAGATTCTCCTATGGATATATTGAAAACCTGTGGAGCATCAGAGAATCATAGAATGTTGTGAGTTGGAAGAGGCCCACAAGGATCTTTGAGTCCAACTCCTGTCCCTACATACGACAAGCCCAAAATTCACACCATGTGTCTGAGGTCATTGTCCAAATGCTTCCTGAATATTGACAGGCTGGATGCTGTTACTGGTTCCCTGTGGAGCCTGTTCCAGTGCTCTACCACCCTCTTGCTGAAGACCCTTTTCCTAAATCTCAGATCTAAATCTCCCCTGGCACATCTTCCTGCTACTACCTTCAGTGCTAACTTGTCTGGACATATTGCTACATAACCAGCTCTAGGTGAAGCCGCTTAAGCAGGGGATTTAGATTAGACAGTCTCCAGAGGTCCCTTCCAACACCTACCATTCCATGCTCATTGGGATGCAATCTGTGCCACTTTTGTTTGACATATAATTTGTAAAGAGAAATGGGAATCCTGCGTCACTGAATTTTTATAGTGCAAAGGAAATCTAAATTAAGTGGATAGATTTTATCTACCAAGTGCTCCCATAGCTACAACTACTACTTCTGAAATTACCAGTCTCATATGACTCCCCACCATGAATTTCTCTACCAAAAATACGACCACACAGGTACCCTGCTGTTGTTTCAAATGAAAGATGTCAGGCTTAGTTTCTTGAACTTGCTTTACTCTATTGATGCTATTACAGTATTTTTACTGTAATTCACAGTCCAAAACCTATTCCCAACTTTACTTCTTTTCTGTACCCAAAACTTTGTTATATCTTACGTCTGCCAGATTCTTCCCTCCCTGTCCTAAGACTGGGTTGATACCCCATGGGTTATATGCTGTTGATTTATTTGCCTTTCCAAGTGTCTCATGTACCCCATCTAAAAACTTGGGCAGGCTAGACATTCAAGTGCTTGTACGTCTCTGAAAACAAAATGGGATATTTGTGCAATTCTATAGCTAGAGGAGGGGAAAGATACTCTAGCAGGCTAAAAGGAAGAGAAGAAGAGAGACACTTCAATCATTTTTTTTTCTGTCTTACAGGCTTATCTAGCTAAGCCAGAGGCAAATATCTCTGATGTTGGGGTTGGAAATCTACTAGAAGTCCTGCACTAGAAATTAATAGTCTTCTCATTATTGTGCTGCATAAATATGTATTTTAGAACAGTATTAAAAAAAACCAAACAAGCTAACACTTCAGATATGATATATTTGTTTTGTGCAGTCTCTGAAAAGTATGGGTTCTGGTATTCATCAAAAATGAAACTTCTAAAAAAATAAGAATTCTTTCTTTTGTTTGAATTCATGACTGAGTTGAGCTTGTTCAGTATTACAAATATAAAATATTGTCACTGAGGATTTTTAGATTCATCATATGCTCAGCAATTAAAGAAGTCCAATACCAATTCATTTCAAACTTGTTTTAAACAGAAGCAGTAAGCTACTGTTGGAGTAGGAAAAAGATGACAAAAGGAAAAAAGGTCTGTTCTGTAATTAAATTAATTAATTGTTCCTGAAACCATTAAAAATGTATGATTAAAGAGTTAAGGAAAACATCAGAGTAGATTGCAACCAGAATGGAATTGTCAATGCAGTGTCAAAAAGTTTTTGTTCTCTGTCACTTAGGTATCATACCAAAAAGGTTTGGTATCTGAAGTAGATCAGTTCTATATGAAAATCAATTACAAACACAGGACTGTGAAAAATTATGTTCTAAATTATCAGTACAAAAAACCCAACCCTAAACAAAACAGAACTTCTGATCATAAGGACTGAAAATATTTACATATTTTATTTATTTCAGAATTAATATTTAATAAAACAAAAAAAATTCTATTCAGTAGCACAGAGACTTGGAAAAAAAACCCACCCAAATCTGCAAGGTAAAGGTAGTCCATTTAGAATATAATTTGGTAACTGAAAAGGAAATAAAATAATAGAAATTCTGAGCACCAAAACACAAAAGACCTGTAGATGTGTACAATGTGTGAAAACTCCTGAAAAATCATTGAACTAGGGAACTTGTGATTCCATAGCATTTGTAATGTTAATATAGAGGTCAGTTTGTAAAATTTACAGGAAAAATACTTATAGCCCTCAGTTAAGTTAAAGCAATGCATGCAGGTAAAAAGCTCTATAGAATTGTGATATCCTAGCTATTAAGTGGAAAGAGATCCATCTTCCCACTGACAGCATCACTGGTTCTATTCCCCTGGTCTTGCTGCTAATTAGAGTAGAATATTTAATAACACAACAAAACTTCTGTGTCATAAGTTATGACATTAGTAACAAAATATTAAAAACCAGACTGATGCATTAATCAAGGTTTTTAAGGATGAAATTTAGAACGATTATAAATTACTACAAATCTGACTCTCTAAAGATAAAGGAAGTACGGACTACATTGCCACATAAGAATATCTTAGGATTTCCCCACTCTCTGGGAAACAGTGAATAAAAAATACAGTTTAAAAAAATAGCAATTAATAGTTTATATTTGAATAAGAGATAAAATCCCAAAATAGTTGACTTTAGTCTTTCTAAGTTACTATATACCTCCAAGACACTTCTGGTTTGGACAATTAAAGGGGAACAATGTAAAAATTTATAATGTAAAATAAACAGCTGGAAATGTATATTGTTACTTCAGGGTTTTGCATTATGGACAGTATGTTGAAACTAATTAGTTAAAGGAGTTAAACAACTTAAAAATTAAAAGCCCAGGCAACACTGAGATGACAAGCACTATAGGAACGTTTCTATGTTAATTGTTACATTCCTCTGTATAAACAGGAATCTGAAAACTACAAACAAGATTTACAGAGAAAAAGCTGTGTTTTTCAGTGAGCATATAGTATGTAACTTTATCATTCCAGTTGCCTATGTTTTAAAATAAATTGTATATTTCTGTAAGGTTGTGATAATTTCTTTATACAAATTTATTATTGAATATTTTCCACAATTTTCCTTTGTTTTTAACAGGAAAAGCTGTGAATGTGTTTTTGTGGCTATCAGACTGAGAATGGGAGCAATTGTTGCAGAAATGAGAGCACATACACTGGAAAAGGATCAGCAATGTGCAATATTTTAAAAGAAAAACAGCGTTACACAGGGTACATCGATTCATATGGAAGTGCAAGAGTTGGATTTGTTTCCCTTTCAATGGAAGATCCCAACATGCAGCCACGATTGCTTGGTCAGGGTCATACTGGGAGGGTGGGGTGAGGGAAGAGCAGAGCACACCATCACACACTGAGAAGTATTCAAATAATATTCTGGTATTTAGTTAATAAACACCATTCACTAATCCAAATTTCCAATTTTAGTAAGTTTTAATGTCTTAAATGAAATGCTGTTGAATATTTTTCCATATACTTTTGCAACAAAGCTTAATTATTACTTCAGTATTTGCAGTCCCAATTGTGCTGAGTCTCTGAATCTTTGAAAATATCATATGATGATAGTGATATTTCATATATAATTTCAATACTCAGTGCAGCTCTAAAGCAAAGATGCAATAAATTAATCAAGTAATTAAGTATAGTCATCAAATTATGGAGGGTTCCTTTGATATCTCATATGAAGTTTAAATTCAAGCTTAGTGTTTATTGAAATGCTTATTTTTCATTGTTTATATTCTAACAGGACTCTTTCAGGATTACGAAAAATCACAGAACAACCAGGTTGGAACAGAACCACTGGATCATCGAGTCCAACCATTCCTATCAATCTCTAAACCATGCCCCTTAAGACCTCGTCCACCTGTGCCTTAAACACCTCCAGAGAAGGTGAATCAACCACCTCCCTGGGCAGCCTGTTCCAGTGCCCAATGACCCTTTCTGTGAAAAATTTTTGCCTAATATCCAGCCTAAATCTCCCCTGGCAGAGCTTGAGGCCATTCCCTCTTGTCCTGCCCCCTGTCACTTTGGAGAAGAGGCCAGCACCCTCCTCTCCACAACTTCCTTTCAGGTACTTATAGAGAGCAATGAAGTCTCCTCTCAGCCTCCAAAATGTTGCTGTGTCTTCTGCATTCAAGATGTCTGCTAGTGCATCTTCATGTTACTGCTACATTTATGTTCTTTCTCATCTGGTCTATTTCTAGTACAAGGCATTTGTAAATAATATGACTGATCATAAGGAAAATCTCCAAAATCTGGATATACTTTCCATTTTTTTCTCAAAAAAAACAAGTATCCTTCATCTGTCTTCTAAACAGGCCCTTCTTACAAATGCTAGGAGATAAAATGTGACTTATTCAATCATCTTTCTTCAAAAATAAAATAAGTCCTTGAGCCTCAACAGCAAAGTTTGTGTTTACTCTAAGAAAACAAAGTAACACAAAACACTTATCACAATCTCAAAGGCACCTGAAGGCCTTTTTATGAAGCTAAGAATGAAGGTAAGAAACTGGCCACTTTTTAAACTACAGTGAGAAGAGAGATGGAGAAAATGTTTTCACGCATCAAACTGAATCTGTTGATTTTTACAACAAAATAAATGTATAACTGAGAGCATCAAGGGGGGGAATGGGAGTGATCCAGATATGCCGAGTCACAAGGTTAGAGAAAAACTTCAAATCAGTCTCTGTAATAAATAAGGACAAACTACTCAGTGGGGGAATGAAACTGGAAATGTTATGTTCCTAGGTGTCACACTGTGGCTAAAAGCTTTGGAGGATAAGCAAAAGTAGGAAGACAAGATACAAAGTCTGTAGTTCTAGTTGTGCAAAAACAATTTACTACTCTGAATTACAGATTACAAATTACATTTTAATAAAGTAGAATATTCAGGATTATGGAGTTTATGAAAAGAAAACTTCAGAAGCAAGAAAGTTTGCCGTGTTTTCATTCAAGGGTAAATGAAAGAATTGTACTTAGTTCTAAATAAATTATACTAATTTCTAATAAACAAATACATTTTAATTCTCAGGAATTTTTAGCATCTCTAGAACTTACAAATATGATAAATAGTAAAAAGTCTTAGGAATACCTAAACAGTTGATACTTACCAGTAATTTCATCCCATTGTTCAGTAACTGGGTCCTTATATATCTGGAAATGGGTTAGAGAGGAATGGTCTGCAGATCCAGTCCTATGAGGTCCTCCTGCCTCTTGAAACACTTTCACAGGGGAACTCTAACTGCAAAATATTAATCCTTTAGAAGATTTGTAGAGTCATCTAGCTGGTTGCCACTCTGTAGACATAAGCCATACATTTATATCTGTATCCTCACTTACACAGTTCTGTAGATTTTATACAATTCTGAGAGAAGTAGAAAAAAATGACACTGACTTCAAATTGAGATCTTGCTTGAAGATCAAACAAATTCACTGTGCATTGGGGAAAATAAATTTCAGGAATATGTACAGATAAAACGTCACTGGAATGACAAGGACTGTATTGTATCTCATCATCCTAGAATTTTGAGTTCTGCTTTATGGCTACCTTCTTTTTAAACCTCCTGTGTATATGGAAACTAGGAAGCTCATCAGGACTGGCAGATATGTTGTCTTTATTCCTTGATCCTCCCTCCCTATTTAAGTATTTCTTCTCTTAAAAAAAATAGATGTAGTCTTGATATGTCTTTATTTTTATTATCATTATTTTAATGTCACCCTTACTTATTGCAATGTAATTATTAAGTTACTCCGATTTCATGAAGTGCCATCCTCAGTTGTTCTGAACTACAATGACCTTGGATGCAAACGTACTTATTAAATACATTCCTGTATATTCAAGACTTGTACTATTCACCTTCTGTTTTTTTGGTGCACTTGTAATTGTCTAGTATTGCTTTTAAAAGTCACAGTCATATCATGGAATAGGAAGAACTTCTTGAAGAGATGGAATATCCTTACAGAAATTGGAACAGATGAAATGAAAAACAGTATTTCCCAGTAGAGCTTGCAATCATATTATACACTCTTTCCTTCCCTGTACACACAGAAATACCGTCTATCACTACACTATCTCATACACAGTAAAGTCTTTCTTTCAAGAATAATCCAAGTTTGCTGTTGAGTTACCTTTTCAGAGAATTACTACAGTATTTTCAGTATGCCACTTCTGTGGAATATCATGCTAAGGCAAGCTTAGTCTAATAACAGTCAACCAGCATTTACTGCTAAAAAAACATGTCTTGTTTGTGAGCCACATCTTATCCTTTAAATTAAAACTGAACAACAGCACTAACCATGGAGTGTTGGAATGTGTTATATATATCATAACAAAGCAACAGATGAGGTCATGACAGTAAAAGGCTTTTGATACAAGAACTTATAATCTTTTAACTTTTTCTTCCCTTACATAGGTTTCTGTAAGTAGTTCACAATCAAAACAATAGCAGTGCACTGTTTATCGGTTGGGAATTCTCATAGAGACATGAGATATAGACACATTTTATTTTTCCAATGTATCTAGTATTTGAGTCAATAGGAAAGTTTTTAATAGAAAGTTCAATGAAAATAAGACTATATCATAAACTGCTTAAACTGCATTGACCATTATATTTACAGCTATAGAAGTAGTTTTATAGATTTTTTTTTTTTTTTTTAAGACAGCATTCATTACACTACATTATGGTACATCAATGTTGCAACTAAAGCAGTATCAGCATGCAATTAATGTAAATTCATTTGCTTTGTTTGTAGGAAACTATTAAAACGTTCCACTTAAACCTGTACATTTTAAGTATCAGCCAAGCTTATGACAAAATTCTTAAAACAGCCATAAGACAGCAAAGGCCATGAACCAGTCAAACAGTCCAATCTGCAGTGTAGTTAAATAATACTGAAAGTAACACCAGTGTAACAGAGCTGTCTAAAATCACTGTCGTAAGCAGATATATTAGAGTTTTAGCAGATATGGAATAGGATCCAAACAGAAACACCAATTTATCAGATACTGACAACACTGAGTCTGCAGAAAATTCTACAAGGGTGGGCAGTCAAGGCTCAAAATGAGAGGAAATAAGAAGCAGATGAAAGCATTGAGGGAAAAGAGAAATTATTCTTTGTCCTAAATTAAGGTCCAATTAAATACTAGCCAATTCAGAAAAACATTAGGAAAGAACCCTTAACAGAGACAAACAGGAGTAAAAGAAATTTTTTTTCTGTCACCAAGACGATGTCTCCCTTCCAGGATAATAGTGTTAATAAAGCAAACTACATTCGAGCTTGGTTTGGCTTGATTTTGTTTTGTTTTATATCAATTTCATGTTCACACTAGCATAAATTTGGACTATTTAACTGGAAATTTAGTCTCTGAGAAAAAGGCGACTGTTCAGGAATTTATAAGAAATATGTTAGATTTTGACAGTTGGTCTGCAAGGATATCCAGCCGGCAGGAATTTTAAACTTCTCATTGTTCAGCATTACATTATCTTTAATTACTAAGATGTCCTATACAAAGCAAAGCAGTGCTACAACACCTTGAGACCCATCCACTGAACTGGGTCTGATTTCTGTTTATATTTTTTTACCAGCATCAATTATATATGCATATTTTTATGTGAAATATTTTATGGAGAAATGTAATTTCAATACATTCAGCTATTTTAAGAAAAAAACCCACTTTTTGATCAGGTCTACAAGAAACCATTTCTCCCCTATTATGAGGCAAGTATATAATATTTAGAAGATCAAGATTGAAGATATTGCATTGCATAAAGGAGAGTGCTCTAAGATGGAAAACTTTCTTGAATCAGCTAATTGTATTCAAGCACTTCTCTCTGGTGAATCAGGCTGTTTTTCAGAACTAAACAGAATTTTTACACTTTTTTACAATAAAATATTTAGCATTTTTCTGTATCTTTCAAAACTTGCACATTTCTTTTTAGAAAAATATATTCATTTGTGCATGGAAAAGTGTTGCAGAAAAGATTTGCTATCTTCTTATATTTAGTTTTTAATGACAGAGTAGTATAATGCCACAGAGACAGCTAGAGTTTTTTCTGTTTCTGAATTTAAAGTACTACCCACATCTGAGTGGCAACTCCAGAGTGTGGGAGGTCTCATGCCATTGTGAAGTAGCAATTAAATGCTATAATCAGAATCTGAAGTGATGAGAACACAACAAAGACTGTCCTTGTTCCCTTAGGCCTTGGCTATGGTGGCATTGAAGGAGTTGTTCCCCTTTTTAAACTGCCTCTCACAATACCTGCCTAGAACTGAATAGATTCTATCTAAAATGGAAGAAAATTTAAGAAAAGGAAAAAGACAGAGATCACTGATGTAGGCAGTTGAGAGATTAAATAACACTTCTCTGTGTGTAAAGGAAGACTGAGCAATCAGTGCATCAGACTGAAGAAACTGAATGAGATGTCCAAGGGCTAGTGAAAGACCTGACTAAACCAGGCTACAACCAAGGACTCTGCAAAAGAAGTTTCTCTAGTCTTGTGTTTGATGGATGAAAAAGAGAAGAAAGGGAAAAGACTATTATGGAGAAAAACAGCTAGTGATGAGCATTTGTGCACATATCATTGACTGCACTGCAGGTGTTTCTGAAAAGCAGACGCCTACTCATAGTCTATGTTTATGAGACACATAGATCTAAATTATGCAGCATTCATTCCAAACCCATTAGGGGTGGAACAAGCCTGCTAGTCATATTAATAATCCAAGTCAATGTTTATATAATTTTACATCAATTGTCTGGAGTCTCTGCTTAAAAAGGGCAAAATGAGAATCTAAAATTACAGCAAAATTGGTAATGAAATAATCAGGTTCTGGCCAATCAAATTACAAGGAAAGTAAGAAAAAACAGAATTAAAGCAATTTCATGTGAATGTCATATTAAACAATGAGGCTCAGAATAGGTAAAAATCTCATGAGAGTTGTTTTACTATGGATTTGGAAAAGAAAGTGACAACCTTTCAATCACCTTACTGCAGGTGAATTCTTAACCTACTCTACAAAACCAACATAGGTAAATGGCACAATTGATCTGAAAAAAGAAGCATGAGATGAGCAGGTGGTGTTACAAAAAAAGTCAGCCAGAAGTGTGAGGTTGAAAAAGGGAGGGAAGAAAACATCTGCTTAAACAAAGCATGAGCTCTTCATAGATAGATGAGTAGGTACCTTCGTTCCCTGCAATTCAGACTTGAAAGTGATTTTGGCTAGTGGTTCAGTGCTGAAGAGAAAGAATTTAAAAAAATAGAGGATAACTTATTAAAATTATCAATATAGTCAGAGTGATTTTACATTTTAGTTTAAAAAAAATGTTTAGAGTAAACCTTCATAGAGAACATAAGAAATGAAGTCAGTGCTACTAACTCCTGCTGGTTTACACAATTCTTTACATTACAAATATTCTGGTTTACTGAGTAAAGGGTATATGTGAAGCTAACATATCTTTTCCTTTCCTTAACTACTTTTTTCACTAGACTCTCCTTCCTTGAAGACCAAACAGGTAGCTGTCCAGGTTAATGAAATCAGCATCAGTATTGGGAGTTCTGTGTTAGATGATTTCTCATTTCTGAAGGATTTAAGAAGGATTTTAACAGTGTGGCAATCAGTTTCCTCTGAAACATTCCTCTGAATTTTCTGAAGGAAGAAGTCTTTTAAAAATCCTGCCTACTCTAATCTCTGAAACATTAGGCTGATATTTCATGTAAATAAATACTTATAGGTTTTTATTCCTAAATTACACCTTTTCAGTTCAAAAAAGTTTGATTGTTTTTCTAATAACATCCTCTCATTTATCGTGAAGAAATATCATCTTCATCTAAGAACATCTAGAAACTGGGAAGCCCCAGTAAAAAAATATTGATCTTTCTGCTTTGGAAATTAAATTACCTTCATGGCATCCAGGTGAATTTGGATACTTCAGAAATAAACAAAAAAACAAACATAAATTTAATTCCAGTGGGAAAAGTTAGTATGGAAGACATACTTGTGAGACCTTTAATTTATTTCTGGAAAGAAAGAGGAATTGAACTTTTACCAGTGAAGTAAGTACTCTTTGCAGTGTAAAACACATGAATACCCTCCCTTCAACCTCGCCACTTGCAGAATGGGCAAGATATCTGAAAACTCAAAAATGCAGACTAATGAAAGCAAAATCAGGTACGTTTCATACCTGTAAACTCAAAAAACAGTGCAAGCTAGCAGAAGAGGACTTTTTTAGAAATTTGGCACAAACACAGAATATATACATTTTTGAAGTGACAGATGATAAATTGACTAAGGTTTTTACAGTTCAATAGATACTTTATTGTGCATCTGCTCTTTTCCTTTAATCTGCTTTGTACTTTCTGAAACTATAATACTGAAACCAGTGTCCTTGTAATTAATTATTGAGTTGAATGCCAGGAGCTCTCACAATTTAACCTCAAGGTTAGTGAGGAACTAATATATCATTTATTTTGGCTAGCTTCTTCGTATCACCTTCTGCTAATAGGACCCAAGAGATAACTATAAGCATAGTTATATCAACAAAACATGTTGCATACTGCATAAACATGCTACCACCTGATAATTCTTATGAATATATCCAGAGGGGCTTCATAGCTGTTGAAAACAAGTTTTTTAGATAAAATGCAACTTAACAGAGTTCAATGGCAAGTTTACCCTATTACTTACTATATGGAGGAAAAATGCAGAGGGGTAATCAGGTTAGAATTGGTTAGGAATGATTTACACGTGGACTGAGGATGCAAAAAGCTAAGTGAGACACTTCTGTCGAGTCAAAAGGTTGAGAATGAACATGCTTGCTTTCTAAACTTCTTCTAAGAGAGCAGTCAAGGTGTGTTTCCCAGATTCAATCAATAATTTGTGGCTACAGGATTCAGAGGGTAAGGATTTAACATATTTAGAATTAAAGTATTACATGTGTATTTTCTGTGTCGCTTAGCTAAAATTTCAAAGTTTCATCATGCTTCCCCAATTCACATACCTTCCACCTGTGCATCTGGTGTCAGTTTGCTCCAAAGTTCAAATCCAAGGTTTCTCAAAGCAGACTCTCAGACATCAGATTTTATAAAATAAATAATTTAATAGGATAGTACAAGGGCATGATCAGCACTAGAGATGAAAGAAATAGAACCCAAAAGTCACAAAGAAATCCCTATGTTATGCTACTCTTACAGACTATTTATCTAACCTTTACATGATGGTTCGGTTCACTAGTAGTAGGGTCTCTGTTTTACTTATTTTTTACCTGTCTTTCAGACAAGTTGTTACTTTGTCTAGGTGCACCTGTTGTTGATGGTCTATATCCTTGAAGCCTCTGAATTTATTTTGGTTCTAGAGACCTGGTTTTGACTAAATAGGTACCGGTTTATGGCAGGCTTAGGTGGAAATTCACAGCTCATGGCCTAATGCTCCAGAAAATCTAGCTACTCATGCTAAGCAAACAGCTTGCTAAAGCACATAATATTATAACATGAAGGGATTAATTCTGTTTAAAATGTTACTTATTCGATCTAAACAAATAATCACTGCTGAAGAGAAGAATTGCCTTGCGTCTAGTTGCCATACAGAGAGGATTCATTTGGGTCTTACAAGCAATCTGTGGTTGGAAAAAATTCTTGTTGCTTTGCGGAGTATATTTGGAGGCATCCCAGCACAATGGGAGGTCATCACCATCCAGCCACATTGCCTAACAGAGAAAGCTTAGAAGAGGTTCACTTAGGCTGTCATATTTATGGGATAAAAATGTTTGGCTTGTAGTCAAGTTGTATACAATAGGAAAAGTATGTACGAGGCTCCTTGCACTCACAGCTTCTCAGTGTTCACTGTGTCACTGTGCTCCTTGTGAGTTTGCTAGAGGAGTTCTTGGCCCAGACATGGCTCAGTCCTTTGCATCCTTTGGAACCTGCAACAAACTGCCACTGATTTGACTGATGAGGGTGGAATTCATCTGTCACAGAGGCCTAGCAACATTTTTCAGAGATACTCACAAGAATGAGCTAAGGGGGTAGGAAACTCTCCCTAAGACAATGTGTCTCCTCCTGTCCTCATGTACAGATGCTTGACAAAACCAGAGCTATAATTGTTTTGGAGATTCATGGAAAGTTTCAGCACGTTTAATGGAATGTATGAGAAAGAACAGTGTAGGTGCTCCACAAAAGGTAATTTGTAAACTTACAATAAGATTTGCTATTGTAATTCAGAAAGATAAATTTTACAAAAAGCACAAGTTAATCAAATAGACTATACAAAAAATGTCAGGACATAGAGGCATACAGTGACATTGACAGATTCCTCCCCAGGTTCTGCTAGGTCATCTTCAAGTTGATGTCAGTGAAACTTTAAAAGTAAGTTATATTTTATGTTCATGAGAGATAGAACGACAAGATTTGATTTACTGTTTTTTTAAATTATTTTTGAGGAGAGGGTGCGGGGAATAAAATAATTAAAACAAAGGGACTTCAGCATATAGAGATGCTGCTAAGTCTTTTTCATGGGAAAAAAAAAGAATAATTCTCCTTTAGGTCAATGAGCTCAAATTCTTAAGTAAAGCATACCATTAGGTTTATCTTATGATATCTTTCTTTTCCCCCCTTAATAGAAAATAGTGAGTGGACAGCTGGTGGAGTTAGAGGATTCAGATACATGCTTCCCTGGTTGCAACTTGTCTAAAACAGAAGAACATGACAAGAAAAATAAATGTATGAATGTATAACTACTTCTGAGAAGTCTAGCATACTTTTCAGAACTTGTTTTTCTTCAAAATAAAATTGAAGCTTGAAACATAGTTTTACAGAATAAGATTTTAAAAAGTATTTGATGAACTTTTATTTTAATTAAGAAATGTGAATCTTTATGTTTTTGGGAGTACTTTTTGTAAATTGATATCAGAAGGAATATATTGGTGAGGTACCATTATTCAAGCCAATGGTCTTTAGTTTTCATGAATTTAGGTTGATTGTTGACTCATCAAAGTGGACCTGTTCGGTTAGAACTAAATGAAAGACAGTGAAATTAGACTTACTGCTAAATTACCTTGAGAGTTATTTGTTCTCTATTCTTATGTTAACTGTTAAGTATCTCTTCTCTCATTTGCTTTTGTGAGGATCTCACAGTATAAGTACTCAAGAGATTCCTTAGAATTAGTAGGTAAGCTACAGCTGTGAGAAAACAAAGGATAAGTCTAAACTTAAAAGTAAAAAAAATGTTATTCCTGATTCAGTATTACACATGTTGTATCAAAGGTGTATGGATGCATCAAGAAATGCAAAAGCACAAATCAAAGTTGTAAGTTCAGTCACTGGAAAATTATTTTACTGTTTGGTTTTTATCCAAGAAATCAGACTGAAATGGGTACAAATGGAGACAAAATATATTGAATATATGGGTATGTATTTTTTATTTCATATTAAACAAAGAAAGTCTATTCAGGTGATAAAGCAATGAATTTAGCATGACAGCTCATGCAGAACAGAATCGCGTTATTTCTTCATTATCAGCTATAAAATTGATTTGGTATAATTCTGAAAAATCTTTGGGTGATGTTTCTTGTAAATCTGTATATATCTTTAGATAAAGACTGTCTTTCATTTATTTTTCAATAATTTATTCTCTTCTATCACCAAAACGTTGAAGCCACCCATTTAGTATAATGAAAAAAAACTTTATTTGAGGTCACTCTTCATTCTATTGTCAACATTTTAAGTTTTCAAAATCCATGGAAACCATTTCACTATTAGATAAAACAAGTGGTTTTTTTCTTAATCAGTTTCTGTTACTTTTTGTTTCAACCCAAGTTTATGGAAAAAAAAATCCTTCAAGTATTGCTGGAAACATTTTGTTGTTGTTCTCAGACCCTCCTGTGAACAGAAAAATCTATTATTTTCTCAGCACTTGTCTTCAGCTTTGGTTTTTTGTTTGCACAAGTATTTGTATCGGCTACTAAGAGGAGACCACAGGAGGGCAGGAAGTCAGGATCCTTTTCAACTTGCTGTTATAGTAGCTTAAAATCAGCTGCCACTGCTTTAGGCTCAAGTTCTTGAAACAAAGTCACGACTGATGTGTTGGAGATTTAGCAAAGCTGATAAACTTCCCAGCTAATTGCCCTAGTTGAGGCTCTCCCACATATTTTTTTGTTGTTAGACTACAACCAGAACTTTCTTATTCTCTTGGAAGTCAGCATTTCATTGGTTGTTTTGAATATTGATACATAAAATTGACAAGAAACTAAAAGATGTACCCATAACAGCATATAAAACAATTTGTCCTTCACTGCTTTGTTTCATATCTGATTATGTCTACCAGAAATCTAATGATATAAGGCATCTACCAGGAAGGAAGGAAAGAGAAGATAAATTATGTTATACAGTCTTCAGGCACAGATTTTGAGAGAAAAATAAATTTAGATGGAAAAGAGGTAAATGCAATGTTATGGAATTAGATGAAGTATTGTTACACAATGCTAAAAAACTCTGCTGTGGGAGCTAATTCTGCTGGTGCAAGTACACAGAGAGATAGAGAATCCCTGTAACTATAAGTACAGCACATTCATTCAGATATATCTTGGGGTAACACAGCCTCCTTTTTTTATCAAATTTTGGGTTAATTATGCCAAAGTTGCTGCCTAAATACCATGAAAGTAAAGTACATAAAAGTATAACCCACATACTAATCATCAATTACATTACTCTGATATTTTAATGGCTTAATTTAGAATTCTGGATGATTATGTGGTCTAAATTATTTGTGGCTGCTAAACTTTTATCATCATCTTTTTCTACCAGGCAACTCTAATTTGATAGCACATAGCTCATAGATGATTTTTCTCGGTTCATTGAAGTTCTGAAGGCAGAATGTTTTAGCAATCACTACAGGTTCAGGAACCCAAGGTAAAACACACTGTTTTGTGGTGAACTTTATGGGCTGTCTTTTTGTTTCAATGCACTTGTTATCCGCACAGGACTTAGAGTAAGCTGCTATCAATATGATAGAAGATACAAAAATCACTCCTTCATTTTTCACATATAAATCAGTAACAGGCTGAAATAATTTGACATACAAATATACAAAAATATATGGCTTATAATTAGAGTATTTTTTATTTAAATGGGTTTAAAAAATATAAGCAAAGTGGCTACACTTTCACTCATTTATAAACTCTTCTGATGCCACTCAGGAAAAAAATAAACATGACCCATGGCCAGTGACAATTTTGCAATAGTGATAACTTCTTCAGTGATAGTGATTACTTTATACTGAACACCTGTATTCTTGGAGATTCTATCCAAGAAAAGCAAGCACTCTAAAAAGGCTGCATATAATTTTCATTAATCAGAATGCCAAAGGAATATAAAATTAAAAACTGTATTTTAAAATATGTGAATTATTCAAAGCCTTAAAGCACACAGTGGCTTATGAGGCAAAAATGAGTTTATAGCATGATGCAGTGGCTGAAAAGAAAATTAGTTCATGAAACTGTAAATTCATGTACAGAGGTACAACCAAGACAACACAACCACCTGTGGCACCAGTTTCTAAAACAGTAGTGAAACAACTGAGATGTACGTTCAGAATCATAGAATCATAGAATAACCAGGTTGGAAGAGACCCACTGGATCATGGAGTCCAACCATTCCTATCAAATACTAAACCATGTCCCTTACCACCTCATCCACCCCGTGCCTTAAACACCTCCAGGGAAGGTGAATCAACCACCTCTGTGGGCAGTCTCTTCCAGTGCCCAATGACCCATTCCATGAATATTTTTTCCAAACGTCTGGCCTAAACCTCCCCTGGCAGAGCTTGAGGCCATTTCCCCTTGTCCTGTCTCCTGTTACTTGTGAAAAGAGGCCAGCTCCCTCCTCTCCAAAACCTCCTTACAGGTATTTGTAGAGAGCAAAGAGGTCTCCCCTCAGCCTCCTCTTCTCCAGGCTAAACAACCCCAGCTCTCTCAGCCGCTCCTCATATGGCCTGTTCTCCAGCCCCTT
This sequence comes from Clamator glandarius, assembly GCA_033459285.1. Classification (NCBI taxonomy): domain Eukaryota; kingdom Metazoa; phylum Chordata; class Aves; order Cuculiformes; family Cuculidae; genus Clamator; species Clamator glandarius. The sequence goes on from JAUNZM010000198.1 coordinate 109,655, forward strand.
CACCAGCTTTGTTGCTCTTCTCTGAACTCATTCCAGAGCCACAACATGTTTCTTGTGGTGAGGGCCCCAGAACTGAACACAGAATTCAAGGAGCGGTCTCAAAGAGGGAGAATAACCTCCCTGGACCTGCTGGTCACGCCGTTTCTGATCCAAGCCAAGATGCCATTAGCCTTCTTGGCCACCTGGGCACACTGCTGGCTCATGTTCAGTCGCTGTCAACCAACACCCCCAGGTCCCTCTCCTCCAGGCAACTTTCTAGACAGGCTTCTCCCAGTCTGCAGCACTGCATAGGGTTGTTGTGTCCCAAGTGCACGACCCAGCATTTGGCCTTGTTAAACCTCATGCCATTGGACTCTGCCCAGCAGTCCAGCCTGTTCAGATCCCTTTGCAAAGTCTCCTGACCCTCCAGCAGATCCACACTTCCACCCAGCTTTGTGTCGTCTGCAAACTTGCTAAGGGGGCACTCGATGCCTTCATCCAGGTCATTGATAAAGACATTGAACAGGACTGGACCCAGCACTGAGCCCTGGGGAACCCCACTTGTCACTGGTCTCCAGCTGGATTTAACATCATTAAGCACCACTCTATGGGCCTGGCCATCCAACCAGTTTTCCACCCAGGAGAATGTTTGTCTGTCCAGGCCAGAGGCTGACAGTTTCTATAGCAGATTGCTGTGAGAAACTGTATCAAAGGCTTTACTGAAGTCCACAGCCTTTCCCTCATCTAGTAGCTGAGTCACTTTGTCATAGAAGGCGATCAGGTTAGTTTGGCAAGATCTGCCTTTTGTGAACCTGTGTTGACTGGGCCTGATCACCCAGTTCTCTTGCATGTGCTTCATGATAGCACTCAAGATCACCTGTTCCAGGTGGGTTCACAGAAAAGTTAATTTGACACTGGAACAGGCTGCCCAGGGAAGTGGTTGATTCACCTTCCCTGGAGGTGTTTAAGGCACGGGTGGATGAGGTGCTAAGGGGCATGATTTAGTGTTTGATAGGAATGGTTGGATTCGATGATCCAGGGGGTCCCTTCCAATCTGGTTGTTCTGTGATTCTGTGATTTATGGAAGACAGTGAAAGCACCTATCTGGTTATGTTACTCACAGTGTTATTAGCTATGAAACTACACAAATCAAATTAAAGAGAAGAGGAACATAAAAAACCCCGATATTTCTTCCTAGTCATGCACATTTTTCTTCTCTTGGTGAACATATAGGTCCATAGAATGGCTTGGGTTGGAATGGACCATAAAGATCATCTAATTCCAACCTTACTGCTGTGGGCAGGGAGATCTGCCACTAGGTCAGGTTGCTCAAAACCTCATCCAGTCTGGCCGTGAACACCTCCAAGGTTGGAGCTTCCATGACTTCTCTGGAAAACGTGTTCCAGTGCCTCACCACACACATTGCAAAAAAAATCCATCCTAATATCTAATCTAAATCTTTCCTTTTTCAGCTTAAAATCTCTTGTCCTCTTACTACACTCACTGATAAATAAGCCCTCCTTATCTTTCCTGTAGACCTCCTTTAAGTAGTAGAAGGCTGCCAGAAAGTCTCCCCACAGCTTTCACTTCTCCAGGCTGAACAAGCCCAATTGTCTCAGCCTGTACTCATATGCGAGGTGCTCCAGCACTCTGATCATCTTCATGGCCTCCTCTGGACTCACTCTAACAGATTCATGTCCTTCGTGTGCTGAGGACTCCAGAACTGAATGTAGTACTCCAGGTCAAGTTTCACAAGAGCAGAGTAGTGTAGGACCAATAACTGGTTTAGTCTCATCTCACTAAGAAATACCAAGAGTATAAATCTGGCATCTAGTATACTCTGTTTTGAGGTCTGTAACTCCATGTATAGGATGGGCTTGTATCTCTCTCCTCCACAAGCAGGGATACCTCTCCTTGGTAAGATTTATAACTCCAACCTTGTCAGATATTACTAAGGAAATTATAGTTAATTATAAGCACTTAATTTGTAGTTTTAGCCTGATTTTGCAGTTAGTGAATTAATCACTGGTGATTTCAAACTTGTTATACCTGTCACTTCAATAAATTATTTTACTGATTCAGCTTTCTGAATCTGATCAGTGAAAAATGGGCTCTGACATGCAAACACTGGTCCTATCAACCTCATGAAACTGCTCAGTGAGAGTTCTCTGCAGACACTGACAGGCTTGGTTGAGCAAGTCAATTTTGTGAAACTGTTCAGTGAAAGTCCTTCTTCAGATGCTGACAGGCAAGTTAACTCTGATGGGTAGGCTTCCTTTTCTTCGCCAGACATCATACTCTTTGCCCTTTTTACTCAACAACACCTATATAGCAGAATGCCATGAAATGACCCCAGGACAGATTTAAAGAAGGCAACACAGGTTCCATATAGTTTTGCTATGATCTTGGGTTAATTTAACCTTATCAGCAGGAAGCAGTATGCATTTCCCTTAAACACATTTCTGTCTGTCACCTCACTTTAGAAACTGGTGAAAGAAAGCACAGAGAGCCTACTAAAAGACAGAACTTATATAGTGGCATCATTAATCCACCTTTCTAAAGCTAATTTCCTAAACTTTCCTTTGTCAATTAGCCACCAGGATCAATATTTATGTATTTTTTTGATAGCCTTAATTTTCAGAAATTCTGAATCTATTAAACCCCATTAAAGCTAACAAAAGACAGCTTTAAAACCAATAACTTTAGAAATTGTTCAAGAATTGTTATATCCACCTGCTCCATGGAAAATTACTCCATTATATAGGATATCCGCTTCAAAAGAATTGCATCAAGAGATGACTGATAATATCTTATGAAATTCTTTGGAAAGCTCAGAACTTGTAGCATTTATGGCCAACATTTTCAATTTAAGTAAGCAGAAGATGCACAGAAATATATGTTGTTCTAACCGCAAAATTGAATTGGTAGTTTCTAATTGAATGAAAAAACTCTTCTTAGTGTAAAATCCTAGTTAGTCCATCAAAAATTCTATGGTCTCACTGGCTAGAGAACTAATTCGGTCTCTTTAAGTCCTTTTAGTCTTTATATAAAGCACAAGAATAAAATTTAACATGCTAAATTAAACTAAAGGGCAATTTTTTAAGTCCTAAATTCAGAAACAAGTAGTGTTTCAGCAATTTAATGACATGAATTCAGCTTACTTAATGAAAAAATAAAATTAAGAGAGTTTAATCATCTTTAAATCTTATTAAACCTGGTAGAGTGCTAATACAATATATCAAATATATAAAGCAAATATTACTATTGCTCTAATATGATTAGAATATTACTTAATATGTAAGTGTTTTATTAAACAGTCATACTAATAGCATACACTTTAATCTTCCTATAAAGGTGTTTGACAGTAGGAAAAAAAGCCAGTGCATTTCTGCTCCCATTGTTATTTTATTCTGTAGACTTATGCTTTTCCTAAAAAAAGTAATTTACTCCTTACTTGAGTGCTTTTTCTTATTACAGTTTTATATCTGCAGTACCTCTGGGAGGAAAAACAAACCTTGATTACAAGGAAAAAGCTGCAGGTCAAAAGACAGCATCACCAACATGCTCAGCATGTAAATCAGAATTTCTGGAAAAGCTTTATTAATTCTGGCAGTCAGTCGTTAAAACAGAGCCGTACAATGTTCAAGATAACCATATGTCTTATTTTTCTCTGAAGGGAACATAATGTCATAGATTTCTTCTTTCCAATTTTATATGGATTCTATATGGGTTTTTGTTCCACTTTTGTGGAAATGAGTGTATTTACAGCATCACATCTGGCATCTCCCAATGCCAGATCTCATTCATAAAAACATCCCAGGAGATCTGTGTCTTCCATTATCCTTTCTCTCCGTAACCATTTTGGTAAATACCACTCTCATGAACTTTCCCTTTCTAGCAAAATCTAGGCTTTCTTCAGATCCTCTGAACACTGTCCTATTTGTTCCTCTCCCAGCTGGAATTGGACTCATAAGTACTATAAAACATTTAATTCTCACATCTGAAATATATTCCATTATGGATTTTGTGTCTGTTTACACTGAAAAATCCAAGCATTTGCTTTTCCATTTCACTTTTTTTGATATATTCAAATGTGTACAGATATTTAAATATGAATACATTGAATGTATGTATACATCTTTTGTGGAATAAACTGCATTATGCTGTACAATGTTGTAGATACGTTGGGCTGGTTTTTTTATCGATTTTTCTCCTTAGGTAGCCAATAATATCTGTGTGCAGTGACTATAAACTGGGGAGAATTACTACTTTTCTGATTTAATGAGGTTTTGCATCCTCTTTTCTCTGATATAAATAAATAAGGCAGATAAAAAAAAAATAAGACGTGATGTTGAGTGCGATCATGAAGCACTTGCAAGAGAACCGGGTGATCAGGCCCAGTCAACACGGGTTCATGAAAGGCAGGTCTTGCCAGAGTAATCTGATCACTTTCTATGACCAAGTGACTAAACTCTTGGACGAGGGAAAGGCTGTGGATGTGGTTTTCCTGGACTTCAGTAAAGCCTTTGATACAGTTTCTCACAGCATTCTGCTTCAGAAACTGTCGGCCTCTGGCCTGGACGGGTGCACACTCTCCTGGGTGAAAAACTGGTTGAATGACCGGGCCCAGAGGGTGGTGGTAAATGGAGTTAAATCCAGCTGGAGGCCAGTTACAAGTGGGGTTCCCCAGGGCTCAGTGCTGGGTCCAGTCCTGTTTAATGTCTTTATCAATGACCTGGATGAAGGCATCGAGTGCCCCCTTAGCAAGTTTGCAGATGACACCAAGCTGGGTGGAAGTGTGGATCTGCTGGAGGGTCGGGAGGCTCTGCAAAGGGATCTGAACAGGCTGGACTGCTGGGCTGAGACCAACGGCATGAGGTTTAACAAGGCCAAATGCCGGGTCCTGCACTTGGGACACAACAACCCTAAGCAGAGGTACAGACTAGGAGAAACCTGGCTGGAAAGCTGCCTGGAGGAGAGGGACCTCAGGGTGTTGGTTGACAGCCTACTCAATATGAGCCAGCAGTGTGCCCAGGTGGCCAAGAAGGCCAATGGCATCTTGGCTTGTATCAGAAATGGCATGACCAGCAGGTCCAGGGAGGTTAGTATCCTTCTCTACTTGTCACTGGTGAGACCGCACCTCAAGTACTGTGTTCAGTTCTGGGCCCCTCACCACAAGAAGGATGTTGAGGCTCTGGAGCGAGTCCAGAGAAGGGCAACAAAGCTGGTGAAGGGGCTGGAGAACAAATCTTATGAGGAGCGGCTGAGAGAGCTGGGGTTGTTCAGCCTGGAGAAGAGGAGGCTGAGGGGAGACCTTATTACTCTTTACAATTACCTGAAGGGAGGTTGTGGAGAGGAGGGTGCTGGCCTCTTCTCCCAAGTGCCAGGGGACAGGATGAGAGGGAATGGCCTCAGGCTCCACCAGGGGAGATTTAGGCTTGAGATTAGGAAAAAGTTCTTCACAGAGAGGGTGGTTAGGCATTGGAACGGTCTGCCAAGGGAGGTGATTGAGTCACCATCCCTGGAGGTGTTTAAGGTTAGGGTAGACGAGGTGCTTAGGAGCATGATTTAGGGATTGGTGGGAATGGTTGGACTCGACGATCCAGTGGGTCTCTTCCAACCTGGTTATTCTGTGATTCTGTGATTCTGTGATTCTGTAGAACCTAACATACAGTTCTGTTAACAATGGAAGAGGTTGACATTTGCAAAACTGAGATGTGGAAAGTGAAAGGAAGCCATGTCCCAGTATGATATGGGAAGTAGTTCCACAGCAACTGTCACAAAAAACTACTAGACCTGTTTCTGAATGGCTGAATCTTTTTTATCCATCATTTCATAGTATTCTGCTCTTAAAATGTCACATTTTATTACTCTCTAACTTGCTTATTCATTTAGACTGATGTGGAGTGCCTACGGGGCTCACCTGTGGCCTGAATAACAACAGATGTTGAGACAGAAATGTGAATATACACAGTATGTGTCAACAGGACTCCCAAAACTCTTTGGTAGTGTGCTGTTTGGGAGGGTGTTTGCCTAAATCTTATAAGGTTAAAAAAGATAATGATCCTATATCAAATTAAACAGTAGCCAAAGTATCACAAAGAGACACTTGAAATATGATTCAGGTTGAAAAGATATAAAAGAATCATGAATATTTTTAACAGTGAGGTGAGAACTTGGAGCAGCACTTTCTGCTCCCCAACTGCATTGTGACCTGTCAATTTGTGTGATGTACCAGCCTTGAGGTGCTAGAGCACCAAGATGGGGTGCAGTATACAGAAACTATGAAATCCTGAGCCGCTTTCTCACTGGAAACAATGAGGATCAATGAAGTGTTGGGAGATGCACTGATATGTCCAAAACTGGAGCACTCACAGAAAGGGTTGGCATGTAGGGAAGTCTGCACTCAGGAGAGTCGATTCACTTGTAACTCTGAATGTGTGTGTATGTAGCAAAAGCATTTCAGGACTGGAAATACAAGGGTGTTGGGAAATTTATGAGTATATATTAACATTTCAGAAAAGCATAGTGATATTTCTGTTGAATTGCAGATATTGATCTAGAAACTACAGTTCACCTATTGCTGATTAATTATGTGTTTCTAGTAAATCAATAAGCCACTTAGTCTTGGTTTCGTTTAGAATATATGAACTAAGCAATAATGAGGAAACAATGGACTTTGCCAATTCCAGGTAACTTAGACTAGTCAAATGGAACACATCAGACTCCCAGACTGTTAGACACTCACCACTTTGTTATGGCTAAAAAGGGGTATGTGCTGTACATATGGAGAAAGGAACCTGGTATTAGTTCAACTATTACTTTTGTGTTATAATAGAGATATAACAAACATTTTTAGTTCAGTTATACTGCTAATGCTCGTTGTTTACATAAATACAGAAATTTCTCAGTAATATCATACAGGAAAACTCCAGAATATCTATCCTCTTTCTGTGGTGTTATATTCACCCTTCTAAAATCACCCTGTGCCTTCAGATCAACAGTACCAGTCTGTCTCAAGAAGAACAGGGACCACCAGGTCATAATTTATACAAACTAGCACCAGCTCAGATGCAGGCAACTGCAGCAAGTGCTGAGCCCTGTCCAGGCTGCACAGTACAATACTATGGATTTTTGGTAGTAATGGCAGGTATCATATTAGTGGGATCACCACAAAATGGAGGAAATGGATCAGCTCTTTCATTGACTTATATTTTTCTTTAGTAAAATGGTGTGGTTTGGTGAAGATGATAGTCTTTATCTAATGTTATCGTGCTTTTCTGGTAAACATCACAGAAAAATTTACCTTATCCCAAATTATATTTAAAATGCATGAAGCTTCTCAGAAAGAATGGAAAGCAATCCCTTTGGAAATTTCCTTTCAAACAGGGCACTGAATCATAAGAACGAGTAACAGTGTAAGAGTAGGAATATTTCCAATCACTTTCTTGGCTTCTTGTGAAATTTTAAAGTAAGAAATGTCACCCTAAAATGAAAAATATATATTTTTTAATATACAATTGGATGAATTATAACAGAAAATTTCAATTTCAATGAATCAGTATTTTATGATGAAAACCAACAATTTCATGAGCAATTACTTGTTAAGTTTAGTAAAACTTTTCATTAACAGGGAACCATTATGAGGACACATACTAACAGAACAAGTGCCAAACTTGAATCTCAGTATGAAGTGCTAAAAATAAAGTTTATCACCTCTTCCATTTGTTCATTTCCTGTTCAATTGCCCCCAAAATGGAGAAAAGATAACCAAATAGCAAGTGATTATAAATGAGTGCCAGTTGTAAGAACGTAGAAATAAGAATGATATATCACAGAGCTTCCCAATAAAAAATTGCACCATAGACTATTAATTCAAATTATTTGAAATGCATTAGATACCAGTTGAATTCATACTGTCATGAAGCCTTTACAAGCTAAGCTAATATATTTAATGAAAAAAGTAACCATAATATAAAACACAAAAAGTAATTTCTCATTAACTTTTTCTTTTGCTTTAATGACATTTATGTACAGCAGAATATACTGAAAAAAAAAGTTAATTTTGATGTGGTTTTACCATTCACTGTACCTTTCCATATGGACATCAACCCCCAATATGAGTGTTTAAGTACTATTAATGAAGTTCAGCCAAACAAACTTTTTAACCCACTGCAGCTCATTTGAACAAACAAGAAAATGAAATCAATAGATATTTTATAAAGAAATAACTATCATTTCCCTTTAAGCTAAAAGAAACATTTTTATTAATACCATGACTGAATCACAAGTGAGCATTAAATTTGAAATTTCTAGGTGAAGTTTAAATCTCATTGGGATAAATCCTAATGTTCTATGTTAACTCTCTTGAATGAGGATCTATTAACAGTTATTTTCACAAGAATGTTACTTTCAAAATGCCATAAAAATCAAATGTGACTTAACAGAAAGTGGAAAGAATAGTGCTGTTAATAACAGGTTTGATTCTTAAAAGGGAACGTGAAACCCTATAGATATGATTTATGTCCTTTTTATGTTAACAAATTGCAGACTATATTCCTTTATTCTCTCCACAGTGCCTGACGAACTCAACAAAGAGAGCCTTGGAATACTAACGTACCCATGTTCAGGACTGAAAATACCTTTCCTATGTTGACTCCACATAAAATAATGGGCCTTACTAGACTGATCATCATCTTTTTTTGGCTTTATGCACTTTTCCTGCACAGCCTAATGCTGTGCTGGGGAACATAGAATCCACTCAGGATTAACTCGGGATACCTGCTTCTGAAACCTTCACCATTTTTAAGTAGGCATGAGCTCTATCTGAATTTTAGCTTCCACAGAAGTTAAACAAACAAATCAACAAAAAAAAAAACCCAACCTGCTAAAGCTTTTTGGAAAAGACTTATTAGAAGGCTAATCAGTGTGTTTGATGCGATCCCTGAATCACTCTTGTCAAGGTCAAGATTATTTCCATGTTTCACAAATCAGCTCTTTCCACCAAAGCGTAAACCAAAAGATTTTTATGAAAAAGATCTTAAGCACTCTGGAAATAATTCTGCATAAAAATATTAAGCTAGTGCTAACAGCCATGGAATCCAGTTATCTTCAGGAACAGTAATCACAGCTCAGACATTCTTAATGTAAATCAAAAAAGTTTGAACTGCTGTGTTCCAGGAAATATTTTGGAAGATTGATTCAAGTTAAGAGAATGTGCTGAGGCAAACATCTTGTGTTTTAAAATAACAGCAAAACTCACTCTTCAGAACAGTGTATGCATTGAAAATCTACCTATACTGTTTTCACAGCATGACAGAAACTTCACTTGCTGAAAATCTCAGAGTGTAAAGTTTCACGGATTATGTTGTTTGGTCAATTTAATTATTTGTTGATGTATATTTTAGCAATTATTTATTCTTCTGTGTGTCAGCAGTATAAATCCCTCTGAGGAAGAAATGTAGGATTAAAAAATATGTAAGAATTATTTACACAGCATCTCTTCAAACTCAATCTACCATCTAAAGAAATCACTCAGGCAAAAAGAACTCCTCATTATTATCACCTGGCTTGCTTAGAAAGAAATGCTAGTGGCTCTGATATTCTATGGATATCATTTTTCAAATGCATCCATCTGGAAAAAAAATCTCATATTGATGTTAATACAGTTTGTTATTCTGTTCTATTATTCATCATACTGTAAGGAAGGAGTATAACACAATTCTCCCTTGATAATGTAAGAAGAATAGATGTGATCCAGCATCCGAAATTAAAATTAATTATGTCTTTCAAGCTTAGAAAAGTCAAATTAGCATCTTAACAGTACTGACAATTGCATGTTTTCTATTGAACATGAGTTTTTCACCTTTTCCACAGTGTATAATGCAGTGAAACACAAAGTTTACTTATTTAAATGGTTCTTGGAAGGAAAATTCTATCAAAAAATCATTTTCAAGGAAACACTGTAGATACAATGATAGTTACTCATAAAGTTCACAGAGCATTACTTCAAGGGCATCACATATCTGAAACTGCAATAGTACAAAATTCCAGACATTGCAAATCTCCTTGGGTAGGTAGGTTTGTTCTGCCTTATAAGCATTGCTCTGGCACTGGAACACACAAGCTGACAAAGCATTTGTGTTCAGTTCAGTGTGTCTAAACAGCATATGGGAACTCAATTCCTAAAATAAAGTTTAGATTGTCGATTGTCGCAACAATGACCAGTTCTTCTGATCAAAAGGTTTAAACCTTAAATAATTTACATTGAAATATCCAAGCACACAACTTCCAATTTCATAAGGAGAAATAAAATGCTCATAAGGTGTAAGTATTCCTATGACTATCATCATCACAATAAGGCACAAATAAGAGGCTAATATCGAAATAATGATTAAAATATTTTAAATATGTTTTATACATATATTTTAAACACATTTTCTCACTATCTGATTTTTCTGTCATATAACTGATTGTGAAGAAATATCGCTGTAAACAGAGCTTTTAAGATTTAAATACCTGAGGGAAATTGCTGATTAATGTTGCTGTTTAAACTGAGGTTAATTAATTGTGATAAAGATTAATTGGTCTCTCCCCTTCTCTCTTTTTGAAAATAATTTCTGTGATGAGACCATGATACCTATTAATCCATATCAAAACTTCTAAATGTGGAAATAATGAAGAATAAATAGTGAATATATTTAATGAATATAATTCTGAGGGAAAAAATGAAATTAAATAATAAAATAAAGGCTAGTTCCACTTTACTTTATGATAATGTGTTGATTTATCCAGCGCTTCCACAAGGAAGTGAGTGTGGAACATGACAGTTAGCCATAATATCATATATATTTGTATGAGCTATGGTCCAGTCTTGCAAAGCAGTGTTTAAAATAGCCTTATCAATAGTGATACAATTTCAAAGGAATTGAAGGTACTGGGTATTTAAGGGAACATTTACTTATTTAATTGAAGGCCACCTGCCTGGATTCAGATGACTAAGACAAAGCTTATTATTATTTGTTTCCCCACACACACTTAATAGAACAGCACCGGTACTGGAAGAGGTGAAGAAATATTGAGGACCTCTGTTTTTCAGCACTGTTGGTGACTGGTTCACCTCTCCTGTTAAACAGTGGGCCAATATTCTCCTTTTGTTTCTGCTTATTGTTAACACATCTGAATCATCTCCTTTTAATTTTTAAGATATTTGAAAGAATAAACAATTGTTTAAGTCAAAATTATTTAAATGAATGTAATTACATTCCCCTCCATTTCTTTCAAATTGCAGTGTTTCTGCACTACAAAACATTAGTATTTGACTGTGTGAAGCATGACATTTAAAATTAACTATTTATTCATTTTATATTTGGTAAGTTATATTCCTGTCATTCAATTACTTAAAGTACACCAGCTGAAAAAACACTTGACTTCTCCAATGGACTCAAGAAAATGACTCCTGACAGATCTGTTATTTGTGAGCAAATAACAAAAAAACCCTCTTTATATGTCATTTTTTGTGATTTTTTTCCATAGTATATAACTCAAAAAGGAAAAAAATTTGTAACACTACAATGTAACTACGTTTCCAGATTCAGAATACACAGAGCATTGCTTCAATCTAATAACACTTAGTTTCTGTCTTTTAAATAACAGCCTAACACTCATACACTGAAGAAAAATCATGAGTTCACTCCTCTGTTGCCAAATGCTTGATTTCAAATTGGAAACCAAACCAAATAGCCTACAGTCAGCCTTTTTTTCTTCAACCACAGAGTTCCAACAATGTAAATTGTTTCCTAGAATTCTCTTCTCTGGCTACTGTTCACTGATTTTGAACACAATGCCTCTTCACTTTTTTTCTTTTCCAGTGGCTCTGACAAGTCCTCTGATCAAAACTGTGCCAGTCTTAATTTGGTGAAGTATCCAAAAAGGAAACAGGAAGCTGTAGCCAAGATCATGGGAAAAATCATCTCTGTCTTCTATGAAACAACGCATTATTTTCAGCCATTAAAAAACTGATTGTTGGGAATGTAAGCTTAATAAAAATGCATATATAACATAAAAGACAAGAACTTTTTCCTTGTTATACTCTCCATACCAGATAGGACATTTTAACTGCCTGCCAGGAGTATCACTTAACTGACTGCATGGCATCACAGCTAAATTACAAAACAGAGGAATATCATACATCTCTGCTTCCGCAATGGCAGTAGCACTACAGTCCAACTGCAGAGAAAGTATACCCTCCATATATGCAGATGTCCTAATATCTTAATCATTCCAACTGAGGCATACATTTGAGTGCACCATTGCTCTTACTCTAAGCCTGAAGTTAATTTTCTTTGAGAATTAGTCTGGATATGCAGACCAGGTGGGCAATAATTGTGTCTATTCATAATCTGAACTCATATGAAGTCAGTTCTAAGATAACTAGATCCAGTATATGTTAAAGTATTACTCTGTAATGTGGGTGCTTCCTTCATTCATTCTCTCTTATTTTAAAACATTAGGAGTTTAATTATAATTTTTTTTCTTCCTGGCACTGATAAATTAAAATTTGAAGTGTGTAGTTTCATGGCTTTCAGAAAAATTTCTCTAAAGAGTGGAGTGGAGTCATCTTTTACCTAGTCCATTGGACAGGCAACAGTTACATTTTGGTTCTGAACTAATACAAGAGATGTGCAAAAAAAATACCACATCCCTAAAAGCTTTACATAGAATCAAAAGAACACTTAGGGCTGGAAGGGACCTTAAATATTATCTAGTTCAAACCCCTCTGACATAGGCAGGGACATCACACTAGATCACTGCCCAAAGCCCCACCCATCCTGGCTTTGAACACCTCCAGGGATGGGGCATCCACAGCTTCCCTTGGCAATGAGTTCCAGTGTCTCACACTCTCATGGTGAAGAAATTCTTCCTAAAGTCTAGTCTAAATCTGTCCCTTGTGCATGACGTGCATGACATGAGGACATAGTGGGCTGCTAATAGTATCTTATTTCAAATGAACTATGCAAGCATCCAGATGATATGATTATCTGATCTGTGTTTAGGACAAAGCGTCAAGCTGTGTAATAATATTATGTCTACTTACCTGGTCACAAATGCTATAATAAATTATATCTTGTCAGTGAAAGTGCATACACTTATGGGAAATCATCCTGAAGTAATGACTATGTGGTATTTTACCTCCCTAAATGGTCTGTTTTACCTCAGAGTGCTGTATATCGATGCTGAATTAAGTGATTCCTGTATGGTACTAAACTCTCAGTATTCTACTTGTATATAAAGCACTTCTTGATCCCCTGGCATAAAATGTAAGATGCTATCAGATGTCCAGACAGCTTCTTTCCTGGTAAATTTAACACTATTCAAGTGTTTGAGAATTCCCAGTCTAATATAAACTGACAAAATTAAAGACTCCTGAGGAAGTCTGTGAAGAGGGTTTCAAATGAAAGTGGCAAAAACTCAGTAACCTAACTTTTGAATCCATTCACACATAATCTACAAGTTTACGTATCATATACTTCACCTCTAAAAATACCTGTAAAACGGAATTGGTTCACTGGATAAAAAGGCAAAACTTGCCTTCCTGTCATCACAGTTTGTCCAATACATGGTTCACAGAATGAATGTTTATTGTAGGAAGACAGCTGTGAGACTTACGTAAACCAAGGTAAAAGACTCACCAGTAAAGGGGCCATCTTTTATTCAGTGGGCTGATTGTCTCTAACAGAAGTTAAAGGCCTTGCTATTAATGGTCTCCAATTTTACATCCATTCTCTTTCATACCACCAATACAGATAACAGTGTCCTCCCCCAGGCTAGGAGGGGCTGAGCAGTAATGTCCTCTTTGCCTGGAACTACCACCCTTCTCGTGTGGTGACTCTGCAGTCCTAAAGATATCAATGTTATTTTCTGTGCTTTGTTGTGCTGTTACTAACTGGATTGACTTTCTTATGAAATGAATATAAGGGCATGAATTGCGTTCTATGTAACTCCTGTCAGCTTCTAAGAAGGCTTTAGGATAGAAAACCTTCTGTGAAAGCAGTAGAGGACTGTATAATGTACAAAAATGTTACTGTGTCTATGCCCATTTCCTCTGAGTGAGGTATCTCCAGGAAAAAAAACCCTAACCAAACAGCCACCAGGTTTTCTTTTGAAAGGAAAGAGAGCCAGATAGTAAATGAATATCTACCCAGAAAAGTGCTAGCAGAAGCCTGGCAGCCAAGAGGCTAAATTATTTGGTAGAGGAGACATACTTTTAGATATACCTAAACTGGAAAACCAATGACACTCTCCAAATATACTCTTTAAAGTGGCAGAGAAATAAGACAGTTTAGAACTGATATAATTCTGTTCTGAGTCAAGAAAGAAGTCTATACTGCAGGCAGTACCGATGCTTTTCTGCTCAGTTAGAGACACATGTGAGACAGCTGTGGGAGCCATAGACACACTCTATTTAGTTTCTCTGGTAATTAGTTATTGGCAGGAAATTCAGTTCTGTCCTTGCAAAGTCAGCACAAGACTTACCATTGACTACCATTGTAACAGGATGAGCAGTACAGATATGCAGCTGATCCTCCTACAGCTTGTACAATATAACTAGCCCATAATTAAGTGGCTTCAACAGAATTTGAACATGATTTTTAATGGCACATTATTCCTTTGGTAATATCTTCTCACTTCCCAGTGGGAAAATAAAACTAGATTATGGACTGAGTCTTCATCTTGGGAGAAGTTTCTATGAAATGATTCCTTACTTTCCTAATATAAGATGTAATTCTAAAACACCTAAGGACAGCCAAATTCAAGTGAGGTGCTCTCATAGAAATATATCTGAACATTTTCTAAATATGAAAGTAATTTATATTCCAAAAAAATCCAAGACCATGTATAATAATTATTATAAACCCACAAGTCTGCTTATTCTTTCATTTATGAACCTAGATATATAATCTTATAAACACAGAGATATACCATTAAGAACAAATATATATAGATATATATATTTAGTTTTGAGCCATGACTACTCTTTTTTACCTCAACACTAAGACTGTTCAAGGACCATTGATATTAACTCTGAGAAACGCTATTGTTTGGCTGTTTTAACTATTTTCTATTTCACCCAAATGCTGAAATAGATAGTCTTTTATGAATCCACAATGTCTTCCTGACTGCCCTTCACATTCTTCTCACCTACGTGCTTTAGAGAAAATTGTCTAAAAAGAACTCCGACAGTGTAATCAGTAACAGGATTTTGAGATAAGCTACTGCTCTTGTGCACTGAATGTTGTCACTCAGTATGCCTAAAAAGAAGGGAAAAAAATCCCAATAATTCTATCAATTCCAAAATTGCCTTTAAAACACTTAATAGCTATCTTGATACAAAGTGGTGCATACAAACTGGAAAAGTCTTAGGAAGGAATCTTCTACTATAAAAATCAATATTTAAAGACTTGTGTCACCATGCTATTGATCATTTAGAGGACACTTGTCTTTTTTTTTTTTATTTTGCAACATACCTCTTTGCCTTTTCTACTGCCTACCTGTGAAGGGGACATTTAACATGCAGGCCTTGCCTTTCCTACAGTATTGTTGAAAATGAATGAAAAGCAATTGCCTAACTGACATCTAGTATGCACATTACATATAGGTACAGCTGGTATGAAAAGACATGGGATCTGAAGACTGTTCACATAAGCCTCTTGCTTTTTTGAGTAGTTTTTCAGAAAAAAAAATAATGCTATACCAATGTCCAAAGATCTCAAAATCATAGCTACTTGTATTAGAACCTAAAATTGGAAAAATTTAAACAATTAACTCTCTTTTTTTGCTTCACTGATTTTTTTGTAATGCTATGCCCTATTGTGTAGACAGCTACCCTAATTCTAGCATTATTTTTAAGAAAGTTGGCTGTAGCAGAACCACAAATGATTCTCAGGTCTCAGTTTCACTTTTCTCTTTGATGATGTTTTAATCAATTAATCGTTTCCACATTCTCCAGTGTTTTCTCTGGGAGATGCAATGACAGCTCTGGATACCACTATATTCCTATGCAGCTCTTTGGGCATTCTGCGTCTCTCTATCCTATATCTCATAAGGACAAAAGTGTTTAGCCTGATAACAGGTTCAGTCTGGCTTTGAACTATCAGGGCAACTGTGGGTTTCAGGTACATGATACACATAAATAACAGCTTTTTCCAGAATAAATGAAAATGCTATTGTTAATAACAGGTGTGCGTGCCATGATTTAGTTCATATCATGATCAAGCCAGAGCAGCTGGTTACAGTAATGCTTGGCTCAGCCTACAAACATTGATATTTTTTTCTAAGGAATCTTAATCAGAAGTTTTCATGAAGTTGAAGAAGACATACATTATTGTTTTAAAAGGCAAGATTCAATGCATCAAAGTAATGCATATATGAGGTCTAGCATATGAGTGAAATTGTTAGGGTAAAGAGAAAAGAAAGAGAAAATTAATCTTTCGCTGCATGAGTGACTTTAAGAATTGTGAAAGATAGCATTAGATACATCAGAGGTTAAAGAGGGATTCTCTAAACAAAGTGAAAGAATAATAAATTTTTAGAAAAGAAAGTTAGAACCTGCAGAGTGCTCTTGTAGATGTTCAAAAACTACAGTGGTTAGAAAAGTTAACATCCTTTAATATAGGGATTTTCTTGTGGAAGAACGTAACCAGTTAACTGGAGAGAATCTGTGACACAGAAAAAGGCTCTGCCAGAGTTCTGCTAAATAAAGTATTTATTTTTGATTCTTTTAGTTTCTTTTCTTTAACTAACCATGCCATGTGCAAACATTTGAACTTCCACTGTTCTGTCAGTTGTTGAAAATAGCTTTACTTGAGTTTTGTCTTGTTCTGCAAAACAGACAACTCCTTCATTTTCTTTATGACCATGCATACTAATTTGGGTAAATCCTCTTCAGTTCCTTACTTTCAAATACTTCTCCTTGAAAACATAAGGAAAAAAAGAAGCAAAAATATTACAAATATGAATTTTCAACTTTACTGAGCACAGTAAAGTAGCCAGTTCTGATGCAGAGTGACATTGGATTCAAATACATAGCTGGACAATGTTCTGAACAGTTTTCTGTTATTCTGTAAAGATTATGCAACCACAGGTATGATCTTGCAATTCCAGGTTACCAAAGATGACAACACTTAATGTCTACAGGAAAGGACAAAGCTGGCACTTGATGATATTAGACATTAAAAAATGGAAAAATCTATCAAACTTTCAAAAACAAGTCTATTTGGCTCTTTTTCCTTCTTCAAAGATTTGCTTTTTATGTACAGAATTAAAACTTGTTATTTTCAATCCATTTGTTTTATCAGGATGATGGCATATACTGTTACCATTTAGTTATTAATGAAAGTATACCAACTACTTTTATCCCAGTAATAAAGGAGTATATAGGATTGTCAAAGAAAACAGTTGCATAATTTTCATTTATGACTTAAAAATATCCATTGCTGCCGTTCCTCACTTCCACTTAACATTTTGAAATACGGAGATGTTAAAACATGCATAATAAGGTATTTGAACTATTGCTGTTAACCAGTTCTTAAATACACATTCAAACATTTCTGTCAATCTCTAATCTCTATAATATATTGATTAAACCTTCCTTGAAAATAAGGCCTAAATGGAAAAAGAAAAAACACAACCAACCAGCACTAACAACAACCAAACAACCCATTCAAAACTCCAAACACAAAAATCATGAAAAGATGAGCTTTAGTTAAGAAAAACTGCATAATTTAATAGATGGATTACCTGTAGTACTAATAGAGTGATTTATTACCATCTTCATGTAGGTCAGTTAGGACTGACAATAGTAAGCAATTATATAGGTCAAGTTAACACTGAAAAGTACTAGTGCTACTGCATTCTTTTCAGGAGCTATGCGTAAATCTTCCCACTTGTCATGTTTTAGCCCCACCTGGCTGAATTTCAGCAGATAAAGCCATGCAGTTGAACTTCCAAAATTGCTTTCTAAACCTTACCCCTCCTCCACCCTGAGGGAATTGCGAGGAAAAAGACGCGCTGGATGGAAACTAAAACTACACCTTTAATGAAATAATAATAATAATAATAAACAATAATAATAATAACAACTATGTAGTAATGAAATATATCCAAGTATATGAGATCGTGCCCCCAAGCCAACCCTCAAGTGGCTCAGTTTCTTTATTGCTCATCATTTCAGAAGCCAGATGTTGTTGCAGAAAAGCCCACTGGAAACTTGGAAAACTGTAAGCAACTCCTATATAGTATTTGCTAGCATAAAGGATTGCATATGAATTTGAAAATGAGGAAAAGCTCCAACATGAGGATGCTCCGACTTGAAATACCAAGGTGCATACAAAACTAGATCACATTCCTTTATTATTACTTTTATCATTACTATTAATTTTCTGGTCCTGTTCTACAGAATCTTATATAGCAGTAAAAACAGTACTATACAAACAACATAATGTATCTTAGATCTCTCCTTAGTTATTAGAGAAATTACCTAATTGAGCTATGCAATCTCATTTTGCCTTATGCTTTACAAAATTGGAATATAATACATTATAGGGGAATATACTTTTAATCAACTGGAACAGCTGCATCAAATCATTGCAGAGATAATTTCTACAATTCAGCATGCAAGTTAATTTAGTAACGTATTAAGGAAAAAATGTGTTCTGCAATTTTCCTGCCTCGAAATACACAGGTAGAGAAAATATTGATATTTAATTTTATTGTCTGTAACTGGTGAATTTAAAGTATTTTTTTGTAACAGCAGAGCTTGAGCTGAAAGGTGTTTTAAAATAATGGGGTTGTATTTCTGGACAATAACCTGAAGTCAAGAAAATAATTCACAACATTGTAAGCAAACATCAAGAGTAGACATCTGTAAGAGGATAAATTAACTTCATGTGTAAGACCAGTTCGTAGGCATATGTCATGAAACATAGATGTGGAAAGACAGCTCATCAAAAGTAATGAGAGTGAAACAGAAGGATAAGAGAGTCTACATTATTGTTTGGCCATGTTACTTGTAAAAGATAAATATATAGAAATATGTATATCTATAGGTATAAAGATACATTATATATATTAGGACTGCTGATATATTATTCTTAGCTGCGCAAAGTTAAGATGACCCTTAATTATTTCCCTCTGCTTTCTCATATCACTATCACTTCACCAAAATAATAATTTCTTTTAAAGACTTTCACATACCTCAAATAAGCAATTACTTTTCCCCAAAGAATTTCAAAAGTCCTGGTTTGAAGACCTTTATTATTGATTTAAATGACTTATTTTGATGTAATTGTAGTGTTTTTTCCACTACCCCCTACTTTTTTTCCTTTTCTTTGTAAACTCTTAGGGGTGGTCTTTTTAGATCACATTTTGATTACTATTACACATCTTATATGGTTGGAATCAGTCATGACATTAAAATGGTTACTGCTCCGGCCAGCAAAGAAGAAAATATTTAAACGCTCTTAAGACACAGAATTTCCTAAGCCTAATAAAGTATTGTGCCTCTAACTTGTTTGCTTGTTTGTTTTTTCCACAATTCTTGAAGGAAACAAGGATATCCAAAACCAAAGAATCAGCTTATATTTATTTTGAGTGATAAGATGAAAAAAAATATGAGTCTATATTAAAGGATTCAACTGGAATTCAGAATGTGTGGAGTGTAGCTTTACAAAGTCATCCATAATCTTCCTGCATGACTGAACAAGGCACTTCTCTATGCTCCAATTCCAACCTTCATCCTCTGCCAATTTTAGGTCAGTCAGGAAAGAGTGCCTTATAAAGCAGACAAAATGTTACTTTTGAAAGCACTGTTGTGAAACTTGAATGAATTCTTCTGCTCCTGAGATCAGAAACCAACAACTGAGTGACAGGGGAAGCTTGAGTAATAAAAACAAGATGGAGGGAAGAGAAATAGAGTACCTAATGTTACAGTACCCTTGCTTCATTTAGTGGAAACTGATACTTCATTGATTCCTAATTTAATTCCTTCAAAATGAAACAACTTCAACCTGAACAGCTTCACTGGAAGACATAAAAATCTTACATGCAGTAAGGAATACTTGTGTATGTATCCTACTTGAAGAATGTAACACTCAAAATCTTTTTATGTGCAAATGGAGGAGGACGCATTTCATGAGACTACAAAAATTTATTGTTAGTCTACTTAAAGTTTAAATGGATAACTAATTTACAGCAGCTTATATGGTTTGTCCAGCTAAAATGATGCTAACATTTATAGTCCAAATTATCTAAATAACTCAGAACAAATATCAAACAATATACTTGCATTTTGTTATATGTAAAATTTCTGTTACTCCCTTTTGTCTGCTATGCTCACCCTTATGCTGTTCCTGTGGGATCCACTGACGATGCACCCACCTGTATTTAGCAAAAGAGGAGTACCACAAGTTGTCTTCATGCCAAGTTCATCTTTGGGATGACAGCTATGTCAATGATGGGATTCCTTTTGCCTTGCCAATATTCTGATTTTTTTTCCTTCCTTATTGTGGGGTTTACTTTAGACTATTTTCTATCTTTTACATATTTACACATTTTTAAAACTGTAAACCCAGTTTTTATTAGTTCTCAAACAGGCACTACTTTAAGTGGCCATTCTTGAATTCTTCATAGTGCTTATTTTTTTATCATCTCATTCCTATAATTGACTACATGGTAGAGGCCTTGTCTTCACTTTCACATTCACAGCCTCTATTATCATACCAGGTCTGCATTTTTCTGCAGTGATGTTGCATTATAGTCAAATATATTTCAATATAGACAGAAAAATCATTCAGTATTACTTATATAATATACAAAAGATATTGCTGTAGTATACAAAGGTAAGAAAAAAACTTCAAAATCAACTCAAAAAAAGCTGTTGCAGCTAAAGAAGCTGAGAGGGGAAGAAAAGAAGGATGGAAAAATGTCAGTACAAAAGTCTATGACCTGTTACTAACAATGGTAATGCAGTATGTATTGGGCTGTGGGCTATAAGATCAAGTGCTGTACTAAGTGAGGAGTCACATAAAAAAGAAAAGTATTTTCTTTCTGCTTTTAAATAAAAGCAGGATCATAATTTTATTTTGCAGAGGATCTGGTCCTGTTGGTGTGCTTTGATATGGTCCTAGAAAAGACTGTAGACTAAAACATTTTAGAGGAGTTAGGCGGAGGAACAAATAGTTCCTAAATCCTGACAGGACTTAATGTAAACTATATGCTGAGCCATCTAGCTCTGTCATGAAGTGATATCAATTGTCAAAAAATCTTCACAGTAGAAAGAAAGGCTACTGAAGGTTCCTGTCAAGGAGTGGGAGGGAAACTCCTTGGAGAAGGCAACAGCTAAGTACAAACATTTTTCATTTCACTTGTGGACACAGTTCCAAATATTGCACAATCCCTATTGTAGGTCTATCTAAACTAAGACAAGAGGAGTATAATGAAGCAATGAAGAAGAGAAATAAAAAATGAACACCACCTAAAATAAAAAGAAAAGAAACACTACAGATAACACATACTGTTCACTTTCTTTGAAATGCAAATCACAGCTGTAGCATTGATTATGACAGCTGTGTGCCTTTGCCTTCATGTAAAATTGCAGCAAGGAATTCTCATGTGAACATCCTCTCTGTTGGACCACAGAGAAATGACAAATAGACTTGTTTTCTTATAGCAGAATCCTGTATTATCTTAAAAGATTGATGTGGCACATGCATGATGTGTATGTGCTCAGTGTGGCTCAGAAGCTCATTTGACGCTGCACAACTCAGGGATCCCAAGATCTAAAAAGATTTGGGACTATCTATACCATTCTAACTTTCTTTATAGAGTTAGCTTTAATAAATAATTATGTTTCAGATTACTCTTTGAAGAGCTGAAGTGCCTTTCTTGCAGGGATTATCATGTCCCAGCACCTCCTGTTGCAAAACAGCAGAAAAGTAGTTTCAAAAAAATATTTAGATCATTATCTATGCTCCATGTTTTCCCTTTACTTTCTGTTCAAATAACTGTAATTTTTAAAGGCTACTTTAAAAAAAATCAATAATTGTTTACAAAACCTCCTTCCCATTTAAGAAGAAAAAGAAGTATTAAGTGCCTGCAGTCTTTAAATTTACATTATTTTCAGTTTCTCTACAAACATATAACGTATCTGCAAAGAAAAGCCAAGCACAGAAATTTTGGGCAGAGAAATAAGGATTTACTTAACTGCCTATGAATTAATTTATAAGAATATTCTTCACTGATTTGCAGGGAAATTATTATATTGAAAATGAAGAAGAGCAAGCTCTCTTTTTTATCAGAAAGTGTAGGTACTCTGAAATATGGGTATAAGTCATTAAATCATTTCTTATTATCATCAGCCTTTACAATACAAATTTGTCTCTCACAGGCACATTACAGACACAGATTTTTGTGCCTCAGAGTCATCATATTTTGTTGGATTTTCCACAAATATGTTTGAATTTCTTCCTATGAAAAGGGAGAATACAAACTGGATTGCTGCAATATGCTTCACAGGGATTTTAAATGATATCCAGGTATAACCCTGTAGAGTACAATTTGGCATGAAATAAACAACATGAAATGGAAATTATATATTGTGCATCTCTCAAGTGCATAATGTGTAAGTTCAATTCAAATCCAAATGCCCATGAAATGCAGTTGGAGAAAAAAGCCAGCAAAACTAAAACTTCCTGCAGTTTTTTATTCTTGCAATTTCATCATCCACAGCAATTGACTGAGAGAGCTGGGGTTGTTTAGCCTGGAGAAGAGGAGGATGATGGGAGACCTCATTACTCTCTACAACTACCTGAAAGGAAGTTGTGGAGAGGAGGGTGCTGGCCTCTTCTCCCTAATGACACAGGACAGGACAAGAGGGAATGGCCTCAAGCTCCACCAGGGGAGGTTTAGGATAGACATTAGGAAAAAAAATGTCACGGAATGGCCTGGTCCTAGGAACAGGCTATCAGGGAGGTGGTTGAGTAACCTTCCCTGAAGATGTTTAAGGGCAAGTGGATGAGGTGCTGAGCAGCATGATTTAGTGCTTGATAGGAAAGGTTGGACTTGATGATCTCATGGATCTTTTCCAACCTGGTGGTTCTATGATTCTATGATTCTATTAACATCAGCATTATCATCCAGCCTTCAAAAACATTTCTACACTGGAAAAAAGTACACTGTTTCTCACATTACTCTGTTTGAGAAACTGGCTGCCATTGGCCTGGGCAGGCATACCCCCTGCTATGTAAAAAAGTGACTGGATGACTGGCCCCATAAAGTCATGGTAAATAGAGTTAAATCCAGTTGGAGGACATTCACAAGGGATGTACCCCAGGGCTCAGTGTTAGGTCCAGTTCTATTCAATATCTTTATCAACCTGGATGGAGAGATTGACTAAATTGATTAACTTAGTACGTTGATGGATGACATTAAGCTGGGCAGAAGTGTCGATCTGCTTGAGAAGAGGAATGTTCTTCAGAGAGACCTGAACAAGCTGGATCAATGGGCTGAGACCAACAGGATGAGATTTAACAAGGCCAAGTGCCAAATCCTGCACTTGGGACACAGCAATTCAGTGCAGTGTTACAGGCTTGGGGAACAATGGCTAGAAAGCTGCCTGTCAAAGGAGGAGGTGGAGGTGTTGACTGACAGCTGGCTGAATGAGTCAGCAGAGTGCCCAGGTGGCCAATAAGGCCAAGTACATCTTGACCTGCATCAGAAACAGCATGGCCAGCAGTATCACCCAGACAGAGCCACAGTGGGTGCAGGCAGCTACTCAGACCCTGAGCTGCAGACAGTGCACCCCTCCCACCATGCGCCTGTTACCGGTTCCACTTGTGAAAGCTGCACTCAAGTGGGGAACTCCTTCGTATGGTGAAGGAGCGAAGGGAGGAGGTAAAGAGGCTGAGGACCATCAGGGAATGTGAGAGGGAGATAGACCAGTGGAGTAGTGCCCTCTCACTAACTCAGCAGCCTGCTGGAGATGGTGTGTCCAAACACCATCCACCTGCAAACTGCAAGGTTGAGGTTACAAGAGATGGGGAATTGGCCGCAAGTTCCTGCCAGACGAAGGAAACCTGCTCCCCTCAACCAGACAGCAAAACCTGAGACATTCCTGGTGAACAAGTACCATGTGCTGCAGGTGGAATCCAATCCTGAGGGTGATGGCTCCCACAGCCTAGAATCTTTCCCTAGGCATCACCATCCTCAGAAAAAGATAAAAACATCCTCCATTATGAATAAGAGGAGCATGATTGTTGTAGAGGATTCCCTCCTAAAAGGAATGGAGGGACCAATTTGCAGACTGGACCAGCTCCACAGAGAGGTCTGCTACTTACTGGAGGCATCAGTGAAGGAGGCAGCTAGAAAACTTCCTTCCTTGGTCCACAAGACAGACTACCATCCTCTGATAATAGTCCAAACTGTAATGATGATTTAGTAAGCAGAAAGACCAAAGCCATCAAGAAAGACTTCAGGGCCTTTGGGAAAATGATGGAGGGCTCTGGGGCACAAATAGTATTCTGCTCCATCCCAAGGCTAAACAGAGAGGAGCTAGAAGTCAGGAAGAAGAACTTGATTAATGCCTGGCTCTGAGCCTGGTGTGAGGAAAGGGGCTTTGGCTTCTTTGATCATGGGGTGGCTTACGCACCTCCCAACTTTGTTGCTAAAGATAGGACACGTGGGTCTCCTAGAGGGCCTAAAGCAAGGAGCCTATGATGTCATTGTCATCACATAAACGTGGTGGGATGACTCATATAACTGGAGTACAGATATGGTGGGGTACAAACTCTTCAGGCAGGATAGAAAGGGAAGGAGAGGAGGTGGGGTAGCCCTCTTTGTAAGGGAGGACTTGGACACTATTGAGATGGATTGTGGTGATGAGGAGATTGAGTACCTGTGGGTTAAAATCAGAGGAACCCATAAGAAGGTAGATTTTGTGATGGGAGTCTGTTACAGGCCACCCAGCCAAGGAGAAGCAGCTGACGAGCTCTTCTATAAACAGCTGAGGTTAATCTCTAGATCAATGCCTCTCGTTCTTGTGGGAGACTTCAATCTTCCTGATATCTGCTGGAAGTACAACAGAGCAGAAAGGAAGCAGTCTAGGAGGCTCCTGGAGTGTGTCGAAGACAACTTCCTTGCACAGCTGGTGAATGGACCAACAAGGGATGGTGCCCTCCTGGACCTGCTGTTTGTGAACAAAGAAGGCCTTGTGGGGGATGTGGCAGTAGGAGGACACCTTGGACTAAGTGATCATGACATGACAGGGTTTTCTGTTCTAGGCAAAGTGAAGAGGGTGGTTAGCAGGACATTAGCATTAAATTTCCAGAGGGCAGACTTTGAACTCTTCAGATGGCTGGTTGGCAAAGTCTCATGGGAGACAGTGCTTAAGGGCAAGGGAGTCCATGTGGGCTGGGAGCTCTTCAGAAAGGAGATCCTAGCAGCTCAGGAGAAAGCCATCCCCATGTTCCGGAAAAAAAAGCCGGCAGGGCTAAAAACCAGCTTGGTTGAACAGAGAGATCTTGAGTGATATCAAGAAGAAGAGTAAATTTTATGGGCTCTGGAAGAGGGGGGAGGCCTCTTGGGTGGACTACAGGAGGGAAGTGAGATGTGTAGAGAAAAAATCAGAAGGGCAAAGGCTCAACTAGAAATCAGATTGGCAAAGTCTGTGAAAGATTAAAAAAAATCTTTCTATAAATATATAAATAATAAAAGGAGGACTAGGGAGACCATACAGTCCCTATTGAATGCAGAAAGAACAACAGTGACAGGGGTTGAGGAAAAGGCTGAGGTACTTAATGCCTTCTTTGCCTCAGTCTTTAATTGTAAAGAAAGTTGTTCCTCTGTGTACAAACCCAGGAGCTAGAGGAGCAAAATGAGGCTCCCATGATCCAACAGGAGGTGATTAGAGACTTGCTTGCCCAACTGACACCCACAGGTCTATGGGGCCGGATGGGATTCACCCAAGGGTATTGAAGGAGCTGGCAGGTGTGCTGGCCAAACCCCTTTCCATCATCTTCCAACAGTCCTGGAAGACTGGGGAAGTTCCACTGGACTGGAGGCTGGCTGACGTTGTGCCCATCTACAAGAAAGGTTGCAGGGAGGATCCAGGGAACTACAGGCCTGTCAGTCTGACCTCAGTGCCAGGGAAAGTCATGGAACAGGTGATCTTGAGTGCTATCATGAAGCACTTGCAAGAGAACTGAGTGATCAGGCCCAGTCAACACAGGTACACAAAAGGCAGGTCTTGCCAAACTAACCTGATTGCCTCCTATGACCATGTGACTCGGCTGCTGGATGAGGGAAAGGCTGTGGATGTGCTCTTTGGACTTCAGGAAAGCCTTTGACCCAGTTTCTCACAGCATTCTGCTTCAGGAACTGCCAGCCTCTGGCCTGGACAGGCGCACACTCTCCTGGGTGGAAAACTGGCTGGATGGCCAGGCCCAGAGAGTAGTGTTTAATGGTGTTAAATCCAGCTGGAGGCCAGTGACAAGTGGGGTTCCCCAGGGCTCAGTGCTGGGTCCAGTCCTGTTCAATGTCTTTATCAATGACCTAGATGAAAGCATCGAGTGCTCCCTTAGCAAGTTTGCAGACGACACAAAGCTGGGAGGAAGTGTTGATCTGCTGGAGGGTCGGGAGGCTCTGCAAAGGGACCTGAACAGGCTGGACTGCGGGGCTGAGACCAATGGCATGAGGTTTAACAAGGCCAAATGCTGGGTCCTGCACTTGGGGCACAACAACCCTAAGCAGAGGTACAGACTAGGAGAAACCTGGCTGGAAAGCTGCCTGGAGGAGAGGGACCTCAGGGTGTTGGTTGACAGCCTACTCAATATGAGCCAGCAGTGTGCCCAGGTGGCCAAGAAGGCCAATGGCATCTTGGCTTGTATCAGAAATGGCATGACCAGCAGATCCAGGGAGGTTCTTCTCCCTCTGTACTCAGCACTGGTGAGACCGCTCCTTGAATCCTGTGTTCAGTTCTGGGCCCCTCACCACAAGAAGGATGTTGAGGCTCTGGAGCGAGTCCAGAGAAGAGCAACAAAGCTGGTGAAGGGGCTGGAGAACAGGCCTTATGAGGAACAGCTGAGAGAGCTGGGGGTGTTTAGCCTGGAGAAGAGGAGGCTGAGGGAAGACCTCATTTCTCTCTACAACTACCTGAGGGGAGGTTGTAGAGAGGAGGGTGCTGGCCTCTTCTCCCAAGTGACAGGAGACAGGACGAGAGGGAATGGCCTCAAGCTCCACCAGGGGAGATTTAGGCTGGACATTAGGCAAATTTTTTTCACAGAAAGGGTCATTGGGAGCTGGCACAAGCTTCCCAGGGAGGTGGTTGATTCACCTTCCCTGGAGGTGTTTAAGGCACGAGTGGATGAGGTGCTGAGGGGCACGGTTTAGTGTTTGATAGGAATGGTTGGACTTGATGATCCAGTGGGTCTCTTCCAACCTGGTTATTCTGTGTGATTCTGTGTATGGTTATGGAGGTCATCCTTCTCCTGTACTCAGCATTGGCTGAGGATGCATCTCAAATACTATTTGCAGTTTTTGGATTCTCACACTGCAGGAAGGACATTGAGGCACTGGAATATGTGTAGAGAAGGACAAGATGTCTGGTGATGGGGCTAGTGAACAAGTCTTACAAGGAGTGGTTGAGGGAATGTTTAGCTTAGAGAAAACAAGGCTGAGGGGAGACCTTATCAGTTACTGGACAGGAAGTTGCAGCAAGGTGGGTGCTGGTCTTTTCTCCCAAGTTATAAGTGATAAGATGGGATTAAATAGCCTCAAGATACACCAGATTAGATATTGGAAAAAAAATTGTCACTGAAAGGGTTATGGAGATATGTAATAGATGGATAGATGAGGTACTCAGAGATACGGTTGGACTCAATGATTTCAAAGGTCTTTTCCAACCAAATGATTCTATGATTCTGTTACTACAATACGAACTGCTGTTATTTGAATTATTTTGATCATAGTCAAATATGATATTTTGATACCTACTAGGGCTTGCTGATTCCCTTTCCCACCTCTCCATCATGAACACTGGAATATAATGCCATCAATAAGATAAAGTGTAGTAATATAAGATATCTCAGAAAGTTCATTTTTCCTGATGTTAGTATCACAGATTACTTAAAAACACGAATAGCACTATTTATTTTAACACACTTTCATCAGAAGTTTCCTAGAACACAGTACTTATCCTGTTCTTACTGAAGCCCTAGATTTGACATCACTATTTTGAGTGAAATCTGTTTACACTTAAAACTGAGGAATTTGTGACTGAAATTAGAAATAGAGGAGCTCAGAAAAACGGGCTAAAAAGGTGTAGAAAAGCATTCAATTGGTGAAGATGTATCCAAAAATATATGCATAAATTTCTTGCATTGTGAAATAGGATACAAAAAATAGGCTAAAGAATCGCTGAAAAAAAGAAAATGGGAAATATGATATTTCTTGTTTAAATAGGATGTCAAGAAGGCAGGCAAAATGGTGGCAATTATGTTTCTATACCAATATTAAAATCCAAGAAAATAATAAACCAGGTAAAGAAACTATAATACCTTGCCCTAGATGAAGACATTAAAAAACCAGATAAATCAGAAAATTGTTGGCAGTCACTGGGACAGTAAATGTAAAAATGCATGTGACAGTCTAGTACTGCATGAGAAAGAGCACTTCAATTCAAAATAGATTAACAGATTCAGCACAGAATATGAATGAAGAAAAATTACAGTATTTTTTTGCTGGATATCATCAACATCCTCCTGTAGGTTAGGCAAATGACTCTGGGAAGTGAAACGGAAGGCATTTTAAGAGACTAACCATGTTTGTGTTAGGATCAGCTAACCAGGAAGACCATTAAGAAATAAAGTTTACCATTGATTTGGTACAAAAATTATACATGTTCTTGATCGAAATCTTCAGAAAAAATGTAATTTCATAATTATTTTGACATACTTAGATTCAACTGTTACACAGAGAAGTAAAAGACAAAAGGAATTGTTTATCCTGGAGAAAAGGATGCTGAGGGGAGACCTTATTGCTCTCTATAACTGCATGAAAGGAGATAGTAGTGAGGTTTGTGTTGGTTTTCTCTCTTAAATAACAAGTGATAGGATGACAGGAAACGGCCTCATGCTGCTCCCAGGGAGGTTTAGATTGGATATTAGGAAAAAATGTGTTTACCGAAAGAGTGACAAAGCATTGGAACAGGCTGCCTGGGCCTGTTGTAGCACTTCAGGGCATGTTTTAGTAGTCATGGTAGTATTGGTCTGATGTTTTGGCTTGATGAATTTACAGGTCTTTTCCAGCCTTAATGATTCTACCATTAAGAAAAAAACTAGGATAGAAAACATAAGAAATCATTATACCACTATTTAAATCCCCAGCTAATCATTAAATAGTATCATTGCTCTTCCAGTGATGATATTAAGTCTCATACAGTTTAATTGCACTGCTCGGCCTCTGCAGCAACAAAATGCAGGCATTCAGATTCACTCATGATACCAAATTGGGAAGAGGGGTTCATATTCTGGAGTCTGCTAATATTCTGTAAGCTAAGGAAATAGGATGACATCTCTTGAAGTTCAGAAATGGCAAATGTGGAGCCCTGCAACTAGCACCGATTAAGCTCATGCACCAATAAAGACCAGAGTCTGACTGGCTGGCAGTAGCTTCACAGAAAATGTAGCTTCAGCAAGCTGAGCCTAAGCCAGCTATGCAGCCTTGCAGTTATAAGACTAAAATCAGGGCAGGGAGAAGGGGCGTGGGGGAGTGGGAAGGCAATGATGTTCCTTTAAAGGATATAACTAACCCTATACAGTGCGAGGTGGCACAACTATTAAAGGAATCTGATAGTTTTCATTAGTTTTCATTTTGTGTTTCTTTCACAAGTCGTTGGGAAAGTTAGAATTCACGAACATACCAACCTACAGCTGAAAAAAAAAATAAAAAGCACTTCTGGTGGCTCAAGGGAAGCAGTCAGAATAATTTCCTTAGGCATCTGGGCTGCTGCACTGAAGGAAAAGTGAAAAATAGGTGTGGATCATGTCAACTCAAACATATTTTAAAGAAATAGGAAAATGAAAGATGTTTTTCCTCCAAGCTTATTAAGAAGGGTGCTTAAGCTAATATCTCTATCACTATCACAATTGCCTAAATAATTTCTGTCTGACTTGAAATGATTTTTTATAAAGTATAAATTAGAACATCTATTCCATTTACTATGCATAATAAATGCGCACAATATCAGGATACACGAAGCTGGAAACTTTACTGTGAGTTTTCCAGTTTATGTGTGACTGTTGGAAACTTTCTTAATGATGAAGGGTACTTATGGGAAGGATACTTCAACGTGTTCTTGACTGAGACTAAATCTTCATCTCATATTGTCCCTCTGCAGACATAGTTCTTTAATAGATCAGAAAGAACTTGGAAAAGAATATTTGCTAGAATTATGAGTGCATAAGGAAATTACTTTGTCACCTAGTTTTAAAATAAGGTTGGAAAAAATAATAAAGTAAGTAATTTGAAGGTAATAGATGATGTTTGGACTAAGAAAATTGAAGGGATGTAATCTATGTTAAGAGACAGATTTGTACAGAGGAGAATAATCTACAGGCATTAAACATAGAAGTCTATGTGCTTATCTCTGTAACTGTGAAATCACTTAAATTTCAGACAGATTACAAAATTTATTATAGTGTAATCCTTGTAGCTTTAATGAATGAAGGAAAATAAAAACAAACCTGTATATAATAAAATATAAGGTATCTGGGATGCATATGTTAAAGGAGTTTAAACACAATTAAAATCACATTGATTGCGATACAAGATCGTTGTGGTTGTTTCCAACACAGATGTATTTTTAAGAAAAGAAAGTGCAAGCAAAAGTAAGGGAATTTTTTTTTGATATTTTCTATATTTAATACTAAATGGAAGTATATACATATTTAAGATTTATTGAATAACAAGTTATTTGTAAATCTTTACAAAGAAGACACAAAAAGCAAAATAAACTTTAAGGAAAGACTATTAAGAGCCATGTATTCTTAGAAGTAAAGTTACCATAAGAGAGTAAATAACATATTTGATGTCAAGGTCACTCAACAAGAAATTGAAGTTACAGAGAACATTGTACCAAGTTAGTTATTTTTATGCTAGGTTCTGCATAGTCACGTGTAGTTAAAAGTATCATACAGGTAAGAAATCATTTTATCAAAACTAAATTGAGGTCAAGAAAGACTCCCTGAATATTACACAAATGATCGGTGATATTGTCATTAGTTGAGAACAAGGAAATGTGAAAAGGTCACGAGCAGAATCTGAAATTTCTGAGAAACAGAAAATAGAGAGAAAAAGATCAAGAGGAATCAGGTTAACCTGAAATTGCATTGTATCTGCCTTAGTAAGAGAAAGTACCATGTGTCATACTTCTGCTGACAAAAGGAGAACCAAATTACGATAAAAAAAAAAATCAGAAAGATGCTCATTCCTATAAATAAGCACTAGTCAAAGAACCTTAAGAATAGTGCTGGACTTCCATTTGTCATAAAACTGAACCTCTGAGCCAACTACCTTAAAGCCAACATATGAGAACAGGCAGAAAGACAACAAAAAGCTTTTGAATAAGTAAAGAAGCTAATTTCAAATTCTCCCTTAATGAAATATCATAGCACAAAGGAATGGCTATTCTTAGAAAGTGACAGGTTTTAGAACAATTGGGGGACCACATAATGTAGAGGAATTGTCTAAAGGCACTTATGAGCAATGATTTCTTAGTTAATGAATGAGAAAGAATTAGCAGGAGACCTTTACAAAACTGAGTAAAATCATTTAAAATGTCTGTCAGAACAAAAAAAGCAGTACAGTGCCACGTGTCCTCAACTTTGCTTATGGCTTAAATTTCTGAAAACATTATTTTAAAAGAAGAATGTGAAACCAACTCATCAACATGTACATTGAACTGGGTCTGACACAGCTAGGATCTCCTGCATTATCTTTCCAAACCCCACCAAAATGCAAGAATTGTCCAGCACATTTTCAGGTGTGATCGTCCCATACAGTTAGTGTCCCTCAAAATTATGCCTTACTGCAATTTGGCCATCAGCATGTCACCTTTCCATTGAAAACCTCTTTAATCCCCTTCTTTCAATGCTGTGACACACAACCTTCTCAACATATTCTGGCTGCCAAAAAAAAAAAAAAGTCAAGATTTGCACATCAGTCACTTTCCTCAGGCTGAACAGATGTATTTGACTTTAACATTCTCAATGTCAGGGTGCTGCATGGGCCAGCTGCTCCCTGGAGTCTAGGGGCAGCAAAGGCTGCTCAGGGTGGCAGATCAGGTCCTGGCTGACAAGACCAATCCCACTACCCCTGCAAGGAGCAGGGCAATGGAGGGACACTGAGGCAGACCAAGTCCTGGGCATCAGGTATCTCCGGGGGGACAAGCTCAAACCAGGCAGGGATGTCAGGCCATGTGTAAGGGTTAGGATTAGACACAATGAGGTGGACCGCGGTTAGACATGACCCTTGGCTGGCCAGGCAGGTCTTCTACAGGACGTTTACGTTTCCTTATGTTAACTCAGCAGCTAGTCAAAGGCATAGACACTGTTATTGTGCATAGATGTTTTTGAACAAAGGGTTTGCCACACACTTGCAAACTCCTTTTCTGGATATTTCCAAGAAGTCGCATATCTTTGACAAATCAGAGGTAATAGATAAGCACCAAACTACTAGTTCTATAGGGATCCAAATGTTCAGTAAGATTCTGGTTAAATTCTCAAATCTATCAAATGCTCTCAGAACTGATTTAATAAACGGGTCTCCATTTAATAAACAGGACCTGGTTAGTATTCATGTTGAAGATAGTGACCACTGATTCTCTGTAACAGAGTCATGGAGCAGCAGAAGGGTTTCTTTTGCATGACAACATGAAGGCAGAGATGTAAGTGTGAACACACTTATTAATTGCTGACACCTCAAAGTCATATAGAACTTTGGTGTTTATATGGGATATAGAATATCCTAGTGGTAGCATTTTCTGATAACCCATATTTATACACAATATATAGTTTCTGATTTTTTTAAGATACTTTTTAGCCCTCAAATTGTTAACATGAGTGTAATTTGTGACACTACTTTCTTTTATTAATCTCAGAACAGTGCAGTTTCAAGTAGTTAAAAGCTTTAGCAAGATGTGTGTCCTGAATCAAAAAGCTTCCTTTTCTTAGAATACTTTTCAAGCAGTGGAAACAAAATAAGGCAGCATAAAGGCTGTGTAGGCATTGCTTATGAAAATGGGAGGAACTCGGCCTTGTTCTCATCTTGTAATAAAATATCAGAACAAGCATTGGGGTTTAAAAGCAGTCTAATGTGGAGACAAAGGAGAAGAACACAAATACTACCAGTCAAAATCTGAGAGTTTAAATTTCTACTCAGTAATCTCTGGAGTAAAAATAAAGCAGGCAAGCATTATCCTACAACAGATTTGCCAAGAATGTAAATTATATTAGTGGAAAAATTCTCACAAACAAGGTACAATAGCAAAATAATGATTATAGTAAGAGGAAAATGTTTAATTTAACAAGTTATTAAAAGAGATACAAATGAAAAAGGATGAGAACAAAAGGCAAATGGTGATATAATAGTAGAAATATACAATATCCCTTAAAACCAGGCACAGTAAGTAGGCTGGAAGATGCAGAGATAGTGAGGTCAGAGAGGACAGGAAACGGAATGGGTGTGGGGATGACACTGCTTCACCACAGCAAAGTACCTCAAGGATTTGAAGTATTTTATCTCCTAGATTCCGGGTGAGCCAGAAGCAAATAAGTTACAAAACTAGGTCAGGTCAAATAATAATAAAGTTGTAAAATGTGGTTTGAGACAAATCATAATGCACAGTATGGTGGAGTGCTAAATTAACACATAAAAAATGAAAGTGACACGGGGGCAACACAAAAAGAAAGTAAGAAGGAACAGAATAAAATTTATCTACATCTCTCTGGACCTTAACTGCTCATGACTGTAAAACCTCAACAGAGCCTGAAGCCCAGTCACTCACTCTAAGAGGCTTTTGCTTCTTTCATTTTTCAAAAGAATCTTTTATCCCATTTTATATCTTCATGAGCATCTGTGGTTTTGTTGCACACACTTTTAAAAATGTGGTGAAGGTATGCTTTTTAATTTCTTGCAACATTTGTTCATTAGAAACCAGGGGAAAATGTTATTCAAACTAATGGAATCACAGTCACCCCTCATGTATTTATTATGACGGAATAATATAGGCCTCTATACCACATCTCCATAGATTTTATTGTGACATCCTTTGAAAGATACAGCACTGACAATGAATGCCAAGAGGCAGGGTAAGAAGCGACAGCATGAAGTAAAAAAGATGGTTTTGGAATCATGTCAGTTGTATTTACTGACATGGCATGGAGAATGCTTAGCCAGCTGTAAAATGAGCACTGATTCTTACATCCATGCTTTCTATCCCATCTCCAACAGACTGTCTCACTTATTTGATCCCCTCATCCAAATTCTAAGTATAAGTTTGCTTCAGTTATGTGTACATGTATACAAGTTCACATACAGACACACGTATGACGGCCATTCTCAGATGTCATCCTAACTAAGCTATACTTAGACTTTGGAAGGTACTTTTTCTTTCTTATTTTGTAATAATGAAGAAAACAAACTCCTTCCCCAAGTTTACTGAGGAATTACAAAGCCATCAAGTAATTAATCAGTCATGAAGTTCTCCAGGCATGCTGAATAAGTATTCATGTGCCTTCAAGGTAAAGTTGCCATCATCAAAGCTGGTGATACAGAGGTTATCCTTCATTTACTATTCAGACTAGCCAGGACTATGGTGGAAGTCAGCAGTGTAGTGACCCACTGATCAATTTTAAACAGAACTAGAACTAAAACTACACAGATAGTTGTTCTTAAGAGTGTAAAGAATAGATAATGTACATCTAAGTAAGGAGTGAAGTTTGTAGTAGAATGACTTCAGTGGAATGATTTGGGTTGGGAATTCTAGCTTATTGGCCATTTGCAACATCCAGATGTAAAGGAATTGAATAGGCTATTTAAAAGTAATTGATTCTACCACAAGTTTTATTTGCATATATAACTGAATAGTCTCAGACTTAATATGGAAATAGGATTTCCTTTGTTTTGTAGTACAGGGCTTGATAATTCAGAGACATCAGTTCCTACTGTTAGCACATGTTATTTGTGTGTATTATACTATACAAAACACTATAAATTCATAAAACTTATAAGGAGAATGACCTACCAATGAAAACACTAGAAGGATTAGTTTAGTCTTTCCTAAATTCCAGGTAAGATTATCCATTTACATTGCAATTGTTCAGGAAAATCACTCGGATCTTAATGGATTTAAATTCTGAGACCAAGGCAAGGCACAATTGTTCATATGAAATGGATTCAGTTGTCTGTAATCATATTTGGTTTTGTGTCTGGAATCATCACCCTTAGAAATTACTCCAAAGTTCTTCCAGGAACAACTATAAACCATCTTCTCAGCCAAGACACAGTCACCTAGTATTATTATAAACAACCAAAGGAACAAATAAAATTGAAGGGGCAGGCAGGTATACAATGCCAGGAGACATCCACATTTCACAGGAGCAGGTACCTGCAGTCTTAAAAATCTGAGTTTGCTTTTACCTGTGCCTCAGTTCACCTCATTATCTGAGGTTTTCCTTCACTACCAAATCTTGTACAGATAGGATGTACCAGAGCTACATAAATTGCAACTACCTTAAGTAAGCAATGAGGAAAGCTAGCAAATGTGGCTTTGAGTGTGACCTCAAGTCCAGCCCTCCACTGTGTTCCTAATTAAGTGCACCTAAAAGTTTATTTTACCAAATAAGGTTCGAATCTTTGAACACTTAATACCAGATTATGTTATTTAACAAGAACTTCCATGTTCTTTTTTATTCAGTGTTTTGTTAATACACAAGCAAGCAGGACATACACAAGGCCAAAGTTTAGAATAAAGTGGTGAAATGGTTTCTTTTTTTATGAAGCTTCATATGTATTCATGTACTTTGGAAAAACAGTGGTGTCTTTGGCACAGTCTACCTTAGCACTAATCACATTATAAAAGATACATCTTCAAACAGATAAGGATAGAAAAATTAATTTCTAAGAATATTCCCAATTATCCAGGATGAGGCACTCTTAGAATTTTAAGCAGGAAAATAAAGCATAAGAACTAAGAACAGAAGAGTTTGCCAGCTTTTAAAAGTTAGATGTCTTTTCTCTGTTGCACACCAAGCAATTTTAACCATTGATAATTAGTAATTTTAAGTCCAGTTAGTAACTTCCAGTACAGAAGTAGATTAATGTGGCAGAAATACATAAGTTGCAATTAAAATTTCAATTTGACTACTCATAGCACTGCAGCTAAACTCAGCAAAAGCAGCTAAATCACTTCAGGCAGCTAGTTCATACTGTGCCTTCTACTGCTCTAGACACATAATGACAGCACCACTCATACATAATCACAGAATCATAGAATCACAGAATAACCACGTTGGAAGAGACCCGCTGGATCGTCGAGTCCAACCATTCCCACCAATCCCTAAATCATGCTCCTAAGTACCTCATCCACCCTCACCTTAAACACCTCCAGGGACGGTGACTCAACCACCTCCCTGGGCAGACCGTTCCAATGCCTAACCACCCTCTCCGTGAAGAACTTTTTCCTAATCTCAAGCCTAAATCTCCCCTGGCGGAGCTTGAGGCCATTCCCTCTCCTCCTGTCCCCTGTCACTTGGGAGAAGAGGCCAGCAACCTCCTCTCCACAACCTCCCTTCAGGTAGTTGTAGAGAGTAATAAGGTCTCTTCTCAGCCTCCTCTTCTCCAGGCTGAACAACCCCAGCTCTCTCAGCCGCTCCTCATAAGATTTGTTCTCCAGCCCCTTCACCAGCTTTGTTGCCCTTCTCTGGACTCGCTCCAGAGCCACAACATCCTTCTTGTGGTGAGGGGCCCAGAACTGAACACAGTACTCGAGGTGCGGTCTCACCAGTGCCGAGTACAGGGGGAGAATAACCACCCTGGACCTGCTGGTTGCGCCGTTCCTGATCCAAGCCAAGATGCCATTGGCCTTTTTGGCCACCTGGGCACACTGCTGGCTCATGTTCAGTCGGTTGTCAACCAACACCCCCAGGTCCTTCTCCTCCTGGCAGCTTTCCAGCCAGGTTTCTCCTAGTTTGTACCTCTGCTTAGGGTTGTTGTGCCCCAAGTGCAGGACCCGGCATTTGGCATAAGCTGTATTGACTGCAGGGTGATTGCATTCCTAGGTAATATCCAGATACAAACACTCATCATATTAGAGAACTGAATTCTGATTATGCTATATATCTAAAGACAAAAAAGCTGCAGATGTTGATTAGCTAAAAGAACAATTAGGTTTTTTGAAAGACTATTGAATTCGGAGAATATGGGTTTCAATTATACCCAAGATATTTTTTTTCGTATTCCCAAAGCCAGGAAATTAAGCATGACAAAATTTGCAGTTAATAAGTTAGGAAGTCTGCCTACAAGCACTTACATTGTCGTCTTTGAGCACAGTACAAACTGAAAAATCATCAGAGTTACCCAAGATTTACTGAGGAAATTATACTGGAGAAAATAGACTGTGGTTGTGTTTTAACGTCTTAGCAACTTTCAACTAAAGACCCTAGAATGGAAACAAAATAACCTCAATCTCAAACATTAAATGACTATATCAAACACTTTAAAAGAATCTTACATAAGAGTAAGATTCTTTATTCTAACACTGGTATTATTTCAGAAGACTTGGCAGAAACTGCATAATTTTCTCATTGTACTTCAGTATAAAATATCAAACTTTGGTACCAAATCAAGTTTTGTGAGGCCATCATTTCTTTTCCACTGAATCTGATGACTTAGTGATAGACACGAATATAAAATCAATGCAACAGCTGGGAAATTAGACAGACACCTGTCAAAAGCTCTTAGTCTAGGAAAAAAATATTGTAGTCAACAGTTTCAAAAATTGCTGTTTAAAATTAAAGTCTGCAATTAACAGTTAGCATTATATATCAATGACCTCATTGAACACCTACCTGATTTACTGACCACAGTGAGGAGGGCTGAGCACCTGAAATCTGAGCTGGAGTGAGTGGGAGTGGCATATGCTGATCAGTTCTCAAAATCCTTAGCAGGATTCCTGTTGGGTAAACAAATTCATATGTAAATATCTAACTTTAAGCCTCAATGTTTGAAGGACAGTTAAATAAGTTTGTGCTTCAAAATAACACTTTTAATATCAACAACAATCCACAAAATTGAGATATTCAAGAGGAAAAAAAAAAATATCTGGTCACAGTGAATATATGAATACATCAAGTTTTCTTAAAACTAGAGCCCTAAGATGAACAATATTCTACAGATGATTAAGTGATTCTTTCCCAGCAGACACCAGATGGTTGTTAAATGACAGATGAGGTCTACATTTGATAAAGTCAACAAACCAGGCTGTAGCATATTTAAAACTAGTGCGCATGTTTGGGAGACTAAGAACTCACTGGTGAGTATAAGAAGTTAGTTTGCAACCATTCAGCTATCAAGGTTTGTTTTGTATCAACATTTTCCCAGTTGAAATGGTATCTTTACCAGTCTTAAATGCTATTAAGCTCACTCTTGATGAAAGACACAACTGAGTGGCCTGACTAGGAAAGTCTCATTCTTTGAAGTGAATATTATCACTAAACGAGCAAAAGAAAATCCTATTGACTCACATAAGAGTTCTGTTTGATATTACAAGATATGGTGACTAATATTTTCATTTATTTGCTGATTAAAATAAGAATTACTGACACAGAATTAATTTTGTAGATCCCCCAAATCTAGATCACATCATTAGCCTGATCTGATGCTTCCTGAGCTGTTGATAGAAGTGATATTGAAAACATTTTCATAGAATCATAGAATGGTTTGGGTTGGAAGGGACCATAGAGATCATCTAGTTCCAACCACCCTGTCATGGGCAGGAACACCTCCCACCAGATCAGGCTGCTCAAGACCCCACCTCCAGGCATGGGGCAGCCACAACATCCCTGGGCAACTAGTTCCAGTGCCTCACCAGCCTTATTGTGAAAAATTTCCTCCTAATGTCTAGTCTAAATCTTCCCCTTTCCAATTTATAGCCATTACCTCTAACCCTATCACTACATGCCTTTATAAAAAGTCCCTCCCTGGCTTTTAAATGCAGATTTTGGTGGAAAGGTAAAATTATCTTTTCACTAACTTTTAGCTTGTTATCTAAAATGCTTTGTTGTGACTTTGCAGATCTGCATATTTAGGAATCCATCACTCATTTATACTGGCTGAGGTCATGAAAAAGTATCAAGACCACATTTAAAGGACATGAGGGTTGCAGAGTACTCCTCTCAGAAATGTGAAAAAACCTTCACCTTAGCTCAAAAGTCAGTATACATAATCACAGTCTTTATCTCTCCAAGCTCCACTTGAACACTCCTTCTACCTCCAGTTACATGGTCTCAGCAAGGAAGCGTGCTGGAAACACAGATGCACTTTCCATGGTCTCAGATTAAACATAACGTTGCACAACACACAGAAACAGACATTTGGGGAAAAAAATATGAACTGCTGCAGCAAGAATAGAGCACACCAAGGATAAATAAACTGTCTATAAATATTCAGATAGATGAACTATGTAGCTGAATTTTTTAGATGGTTATAACCTGTTCAAATACCATTGGATTTGGCAGTGGCAAATACACTTTTCCTCTATCAAATACCCTCCCTCTGAAACATACCATACACGCACATACCCATTTCAAGCATGTACCCAAAGAATTCTTAAAAAAAATTTTTAAGGATTTTTTATATTGGAACACGTGTCCAAAACTCAATATGTTTGAACAGATTTTGCTGAAATTATGAAAATAAAATTAACATTCAGGAAAATGTATATCTCATATAAATGTAGCCGAGTTCCAGTTAGCTGAAGAACTGTCCAAGGATGGAAGTTGTCAGCAATTTATACCTGCTCTACTTACCTTAAACATTATTAAATAATGCTACAATTCCTTAAATATTAGTGTTTGCAAAGTACAAGGTGTGTATTGCCAGTAAAAATCTTGGTAGTCATTTACCAACACTGCTCTTAGGTAGTCACAGCATGAAATTGTAAACAGATAATTACACTTATAAGACAGCACCCAAAGCCCAACAGGCATGTCACAGATAACATAGAAATTAAAACATTTCCTGTTTAAGCAGCAATTTTTTTCAACATATATCCTGTAATTTTCACATTCATTTTAATCTGAGCATTAGCTTGAGGAAAACACATAAAGGTTCTGCTACAATGAAAAAAAGTATTTTTTCATTGTCAATATTAGCTCATTCCTGATAAAAGCTCATTTGGAGCTTTAGATTTTCAGTCTACCTATCCAATTTGTTCCAACAAAATACCGTTATTTGAAAAATTAGAGGCTTTATTTTTGGTGTGGTGTTTTTTGGGGTTTTGTTTAGATTTTTTAAA
Organism: Clamator glandarius; assembly: GCA_033459285.1. Taxonomy (NCBI): domain Eukaryota; kingdom Metazoa; phylum Chordata; class Aves; order Cuculiformes; family Cuculidae; genus Clamator; species Clamator glandarius. The sequence continues at coordinate 150,258 of JAUNZM010000198.1, forward strand.
ACCCTCAGTTCCTTCTGTTACTTGCAGATTTATTTATCAGTTGCCCAATTATAATGCTTATAATACCGCATCCCACAAATTTATACAAAAGACTCAGAGGGTGGCAGAGCTACAGCAGCACAAATCTTACCTACAAGGCTCTAGAAACTCATAGACGACATAGACTGCTTTGCACACATCTGTAAGAGCATAATTGCATTAAATGAACTCCCATCCAAAGAGGTTCAAGAAAACAGCATGCCAAGTCACCAAGCATGCAGGCAAACAAAGCAAATACTGATTACACTGTATTGTGTTGTTGAAAGGGATAAATAGTAGTTACTCACTGATAAGGTAAACTTGTGCCTTTATGTATTTCACAGACCATATCAGAGACTTCATCTTAGCCTGCATATAAAGGTCCTCAGCAGTTGTCATAGTCCTTGAGCTGCATATAACTAGTGCCAGCTGATTGCCTTGGCCTTGAAACAGCATTGCCTGTACAATAAATACAGTGAATGACACCCGTGCTTACTTCGGTTGACTAACTTATATCACAAAAGGTAAAAAAGTAGCACTGCTGCAGGTAAGCATTTGTAGGATTTACTTCACATGCATGCTTCCCATGCACTTAATGAATTTCTCATGAGCTGATTTATACACAATATTCTAAATATTTTGGTAAAAAAACTTGAAACCAATATTACCAAATAATCTGTTAAATTCTGGTCTTGAGGAAAAGAAGCAAGATTACAGAACACACAAAGAAAGGAGAATACTAGTGCAGGCCAACAGAAGGAAAATATTTAGGAAAACATAAGCCCTGTAAAACAGTGTTAAAATACTGAGTAGTATTTCTTCAGAGATTTATTTAATATATGACACTTCCAATTTGTTAATTAGGGTATTGTCAAAGAATTTCTCTTGACATATTCTAACTATCACAGAGCATTCTCCAAAATATTAGATAAAAATATCACAGAATCACAGAATAACCAGGTTGGAAGAGACCCACTGGATCGTCGAGTCCAACCGTTCCCACGAATCCCTAAATCATGCCCCTAAGTACCTCATCTACCCTAACCTTAAACACCTCCAGGGACGGTGACTCAACCACCTCCCTTGGCAGACCGTTCCAATGCCTAACCACCCTCTCCGTGAAGAACTTTTTCCTAATCTCAAGCCTAAATCTCCCCTGGCGGAGCTGGGGCCATTCCCTCTCGTCCTGTCCCCTGTCACTTGGGAGAAGAGGCCAGCACCCTCCTCTCCACAACCTCCCTTCCAGGTAGTTGTAGAGAGTAATAAGGTCTCCCCTCAGCCTCCTCTTCTCCAGGCTGAACAACCCCAGCTCTCTCAGCCGCTCCTCATAAGATTTGTTCTCCAGCCCCTTCACCAGCTTTGTTGCTCTTCTCTGGACTCGCTCCAGAGCCTCAACATCCTTCTTGTGGTGAGGGGCCCAGAACTGAACACAGTACTCGAGGTGCGGTCTCACCAGTGCCGAGTACAGGGGGAGAATAACCACCCTGGACCTGCTGGTTACGCCGTTCCTGATCCAAGCCAAGATGCCACTGGCCTTTTTGGCCACCTGGGCACACTGCTGGCTCATGTTCAGTCGGTTGTCAACCAGCACCCCCAGGTCCTTCTCCTCCTGGCAGCTTTCCAGCCAGGTTTCTCCTAGTCTGTACCTCTGCTTAGGGTTGTTGTGCCCCAAGTGCAGGACCCGGCATTTGGCCTTGTTAAACCTCATGCCGTTGGTCTCAGCCCAGCAGTCCAGCCTGTTCAGGTCCCTTTGCAGAGCCTCCCGACCCTCCAGCAGAGGGTATGAGCATATGAAATGTCTAGTGTATTTTGTTGAATTCCATCACCTCTAAATAGATGTTTCAATAAAAGACAGTACCATGCATCTAATAAAAGAAACATGTTAATAAATAAATACACTAAAAACAAATCCACACAGGATTTGTTACTTTTATCATCATCTGAAACTTCAATGTTCAAAAATATTTTCTGAAGTTAGTCACCAAAGGAAAGTATTTATATTTTTATCTGTCATAATATTATTAACTTGATCACAAGTGTTCTTAATTAAATTTCTCTCTTATTATAACTAGATAATTCTTCCAGCTGCATTTGATTTATTCCGCTCTTAACAAAATCTTCCAGTTGACTAGTAGCAAACAAGAGACATGCAAATGACTTAAGAATTCTTAAAACTTTTCCAGAAAGAATATCTGTACTAAGATTTAAAGAGCTCATGGTAAAATAATGAACGCTTCATTATTATAAAAAATGTCTACCATGCATTATGCTATCAGAATATATACCCAACAACTACATTTTTTTTAACCAAAGTAATATATAAGATTTCACACTATTTTCTTGTCAGAAAATAACAAATTCTAGTAGAAATCTGATCTAAAGTTTCAAAGTTGAACAACACTTATTTTCAGAGAAAGATGCAGCACATGACACAGACTTCTAGTGCACTTTCTGGAAGAAATAAGACATTTCTGGAGTATGTATTTGATCTTGAATCTCACTTTCCACTGACTCTTTTGTAAGCAAAGTCTGAACACAGAGACAATGATCTATGACTTTTTAGCTTTTCCTAGCAAGATAATGGTTTAAATGTCATCCTCACAGCCTCTTGTGATATTTCTTGCTTTGATTGTTCTCATTTTAAGCCCTTTTTGACTCTATTGTTTCTTGGAGTCTTGCAAAAAATCCTTTCCTAATAATTCACAGAATTATTCCAAGTACTTTTCTAGTAAATTCCAAGACACCTGCTAAGCTTTTACACTCTTGCCACTCCAGTGTCGGATGGGTTTCATTGTGAAGTCTAGGGAATTAACAGGAGTGACATTATTTTGATCAACAGAGCTGAAAGGAAAGAAAACCAAGATCCACAGAAGTATATTGCTTTAATGGGGTTGCAGGTGTTCTGATACTACTTCAAAAGTGAACACAGGAGATTAATTCAGCTTTCAGAAAGCTGTGAGGAAGACCTCAGAGATCAGTTCCTATAATTATCTTATCCTTCTTCTGAGACAATGTGATACGCATAGGTAGCAGTTGGAAAATTTCAAAAAAAAAAACCAAATCAAAGATATGTGAGCAGTTTCTAAATAATTGACTGAGTGATTCAAAAGCAAAATATATAAATAAGCTAATAAAAAGAGATATGCACTGGATTCAAACTGCAAGTTTTAAAGCTTGGAAGTTTGTAGTAATAAGTAACCATAGACTCAAGATACATCATCCTTTCTTTCCAGTCTAGTCCTGACCGGTAGATCTTCTTTGATTTAAGCACTGAAAAATATGAGATGGCAGCACTTTCTTGGGGAATTTAGTATCTTAGGATCATGGTTTATATCTTATGTATATATTGATCAAGAATCTCCTGGGTTCATTTGTTTTCTCTTTTCAATTTCTTGTGGATATTTTTCATTGGAGAAGGGGGGGAGTTCTGCCCAGATGTTTATCATTCAGCGCAGCTTCAGATTTGATTGTTTTCCATGAACAAGGAGGAATATAAATATATTTCTCTTCTGCACAGACAAATACAAGCAGGGTATTGTCCTTGCAAGATACTACCTCTTCTGAATGTTATAACAGATTTATCATTTTCCCATGATAAGTGCTATGATAAAAGCAGCTAATGCAATGTTATCTGACAGGAAACTGCCAAAATTACTTGTAAATAGAAAAGAAAATAGCTTTGTTATTTGTAGAATAATCTTGCGCATTAGCAATATGTCCCTTTCTGTTTCCGCTGTCTTGCTTATCTTTTTTTTCCATTTTCTTTTTTTCTAAAATATTACATTTTTTTGGATGACCATCTTTTTTATTTTTCTGCCTTTTGATTTTAATGATAAATCAATTAATCACTTCCATATAAATGAATTAATCCACTTTCATTACGAGTTTTCAGAAGTAAGACATATTAGTTTTCCAGGGAAATTTTTATATGAAATTTGGAACAATTGAAATACTATCCCTTCTGTTTCCTTCCACTTAGTTTCTAATTATGGACAAAACTCATGCTGAATAAAGTTAGAAAGAAAAGTTTGGGTTGTAAAAGTAATGAAAAGGAAATAGTAAATAGAACTACTAAAGTTATCTCCTGGGTTTAAGTAGTCAGCAGACACCAGTCAATCAAGATGAGACTAATGATTAAATTTAAAACTGAATTTCATTGCATCATTTTGTACAAACAGCAATACAAACACAGATTTATTTATTTATTCTCAATAAGTCCTATGCATATACTTTAAATTTCTCTGGCCTATTGTGGATAGATTAAATAAGTGGTAGAACATTATTATAATTTATTAATTCTAATGCTATTCATGTTATCATAGAATCATAGAATCATCAGGTTGGAAATGACCAACTGGATCATCGAGTCCAACCATTCCTATCAAACACTAAACCATGCCCCTTAGCACCTCATCCACCCATCTTTTAAACACTTCCAGGGAACGTGACTCAACCACGTCCCTGGGCACCTGTTCCAGTGCCCAAATGACCCTTTCCATGAAATATTTTTTCTTGATGTCAAGCCTGAACCTCCTCTGGCGGAGCTTGAGGCCATTTTCTCTCGTCCTGTCCCCTGTCACTTGGGAGAAGAGGCCAGCTCCCTGCTCTCCACAACCTCCTTTCAGGTAGTTGTAGAGAGCAATAAAGTCTCCCCTCAACCTCCTCTTCTACAGGCTAAATAACCCCAGTTCTCTCACCCGCTCCTCATAAATCATGTTGATCAGTTCATAATATTCCTCAAAGAAAACATTGAAAAACCTCTGTAAACTTTTATAATGTTTAGGATATTTAATTTCAAACCTATTTTTAAAACAGCTACAACAAAATACCAGAATAAACACATAAAGGAACAACTAACACACTAGATTTTCCTTTGTAAGAAAAGAATATTTAATAGCGAAAAGGTTGTTTTACACATAATTATGAAAAAATTATATTTATTGGAAATGGATCATGTGTGTGAAGGAAGTAATTTATATTGTAAAAACATCATGGTTCTTCTCCTTAGAGAAAGTAACCTAGAACAGTCAAGAAAGAAACCTTTATTGTCATGATCTTTAAAATCTAGAAGGAATAAAAAAATCTCAGGAAAATATGAAATGTAAAAATTACTTTTACCTTTGAAAGTGATTGATCAAGTGAAAAAACAATGTTAAGTTCCTTTCTTCATAAAGTCAGTCAAGTGATCTACTGGTCAGATAAAACTTCTGATAATATTTTATATTATTGTTAAGTCAGGATGTTATAAATCAGTGAGACTTACTAATGAATGTATTAATTTTATTGAAGAATAAATGTTTGCTTACAGATAGAATTGACACACATTTCTTATATATATCGGTTAATTTGCTTGTCTGTTCTTCAGAAATATTTTACTTTTACACTATATTAGTTTTTAAGCAATTATAGCAAAGTATGATGACTACAAACTAGGGAAACTAAAAAAAAAGACAAAATGGGTGCAATATCAGAAATACAAGTGGTAATTTGCTGGAAGGAAATTGCTAAATCAATTGGCTAAGTTCTTATACAATATTTTGATTGTTCAGTTTGTTTTTTTCTTAGGCAAATTCCATCCCTTCTAAGTGAAAGAAGGTATTATAAATACAGAGGGTGATTAAAAATATTGAGGGGAAGATTTAAAATTAAACATTACAGTTGAAACAGAAAAGGTGTTGGATTGTACAAAAACTTAATAGTACCAGGGCAAGATTATACCATAGAGCTTAATAACGAGGTGTTACAAAGCAGATGAAGATGAAACAAGTCTAGAAAAGAGATTAGAGGAAAAGCTCAGTTGTCACTGCCTTTCAAAAGGTGAAAAGAGGAAAATGAGATATTGAGGTGTGTCTTCAGTGGCTCTGCCACTAAGAACTGGAAAGTATTCACTTTGTGTGTATTATGATCATATGCACTGCATAACAGGATTTGAAGAAGAGCTGACACAGAGATGGACTAGTAGGCTGAGAACCAGAACAGATGCCTTTCTTTATCAGTGGATACAAGGATTGTGAACTGCCTGATCTAGCCAAACAGCACTGAGAATAGATGTGATTTCCTTAAATTTATCAAGGTAAGCAGTAAGAAAGAAATGATGCATATTTAGCCTGAACACATAAGTTGGAGAAATTTTAGTTGTGTGTGTGTGTATCTTGATCGGCATCAGACCTACAGTAAAACTGAAACTGAGCTGGATTTGGAATTCAAGACCAAGAATATCCTTCCCATTCTTATAATTCCACTCTTGTAATTAGTCTTTGGACAAAAAAATAAGATTGATAGGTCATTACAGTTAAGTGAAGTCAGCCCTCCCACATGTACTCTAGTAAATTCAATGACCTTTTTCCACCAAAGTCAAAAGCAAAGGAATCTGATTTTGATTTAAACTGTGATCCAAATTCTTAATAAAAAATTACTAGAAGTGATTTTTACTATGCAAGAAACCCCAGAATATGTTTTCTATTTTCTTCTTTTATTCTTTCTTCTTGTATAAAATTCTTATTTGTCTCATTGAAAAGGATTGTGCCAAACTTTGATATATCAGAACAAGGAACTACACTACCTTCTCTGCGTCTCTCTTTTCCTTATTTTAGACAAGATTTAAGGAGCTTAAGGTGGTTGTAGATTCCTCCCGATCCTGAATCAGAAACACATGTAAGCATATGCTGCTGATGGAACATGAAGTTGAGAATAGTTTCATAGAATCATTGTATCGTAGAATGGTTTGGGTTGGAAGGGACCTTAAAGATCATCTAGTTCCAGTCACCCAGTCATGGCCAGTGGCACCTCCCACCAGAACAGGCTGCTCAAGGCCCCATCCAGCTTGGCCTTGAACACTTCCAGGGAGGGGGAATCCACAATTTCTCTGAAAACATGTTCCAGAGACTCACCACCCTGAGTTCTTGCTTGTATCAGTTAAATTTTAGACCAGAAAGCCAAAGAACTGTAGCAGAGCGATATTGTCAGCACCTACATTTCAGAAGACTGGATTTAATCTTTGATGTACAGATGTCTTGGTAGGCAAGAGTCACAAAACAAGTAGCACATAAATCAAAGACTTTTCTATATCACTAATCCAACAAAAATGCAGGTTTTGGATCAATCCATTTTAGAGTCTCTTTATTTTACAGTCTGTTTATCTTTCGGCTTCACAGTTTTAGTAACTAAGAGAGTTTCCGGTTGTACCCAATGTTTCTTTGATCTGCTTATATGCTCTCTACAAATTAGAATTGTAATCAAATTGCAGGACAGCAGCATTTTATTATAACCTGTCAACTTCTTCAAGAATACCACTTAAAAGTTGCTAATCTAAATAGCTAGTAGACACAAAAGTCTGGGCCAGATAGAAGCCCCAAAATGCAATCAGTCTTTCCAAAATTGTTATGGAAAATAAATAAATCCTGAGGGCCTTGTGTTAAGAAAGAATTACATAAAATGGAAAAACATGCTTGTTGAATCAGAAGTACAAAGAATAGATTGTATTGAAGTTAAATATATTTGAAATGTATTGTGTATATTTTGCACTTTTCTCTCATTATAACTTTAATGTATTAACTCAGAGTTGGCATATCAGTGCTTCCTAAAATCATATTTTGTAATGTAATTTCATGTGAATTAAGTAACCACCTTAAAGGTAGTCAGACAACTCATTCACACCCAATGTCACATATCCACATATGGCAAGAAACATTTTTGTCCAGGGTTTCTAACAGAATCAGTCATCTCTGTTGGATAAATTGTCCATCCCCTTTAACTTTACAGCAGATTTCTCTGCATCCCTGTGCATCTCTTTCATCCTCTCCTTCTGAAAAATGGCTCATTATTAGTTTTGAAAGAAAAAAACAAGTCAGTGATTAAGCTAAGCATAGTTCAGCTCTCAGGCTGTGCAAAAAAAAAGCAGTTTTCATCATCAGTCTGGATATCAGCACTTCCGACTAGAAGTACGTTGTTCTGCAGTGGCACCTTGGTGATGATGAAAAGCTGAGGACGTTCCAAAAATGCAGCTTCACTGAAGCAAGCCCCCTTCATGGAATCAGGCGTTTGAAAAGCAATCATTCTGAACATGTGTTTGATCCCAGCACAGCATGTCTTTTCAAAATGATATTTTGAGCTTCAGAGGGAAAGCTTATATTTTAGAAGAAGGGCTGCTGAGTAGTAATTGTTACTAGAGCTATATAGTATTTAGAAGATTAAAATATCCACTGGTTTGCAAAAAGATCTACTAGTCCAACCCTACCTCTTTACCTCACAACAGGAAAAGTTAAATAGTCTTGCAATGGGGTATTCACAATGTAATAAACATAATAGTGCTTTCAATCAGCTCTCTGCCTCCATGAATTCCTCTAGAATATTTCCAAGCTATTGTTCAGCTGAATTTGATCTTTCATAATCTAACATCTTTAAATCTAAATATTCTATGTATAACTGAGATCTAGTAAAAAAATTTCCATGTGGGTAAAGGTCACCGTAGAAATGCGTTCTAAATGTATCAATGATACATTAAATGTATAATTTATCTAATGTATCAATGATACATTTAGTCACACAAAGTAACTGCAGGGAAAGCCCTTTCCTTCTATCTGGCTTTTCAGTTTAGCAGATTTCATTGCCTCTTTTCTTAATCATCTTAATGGTCTTCAAAAGGTCACCTTGCTCCTTTATCCTCTGCATTTTGAGTTTACTCTTTTTTTTAATTATTTTTTTATTTACCTCCTTCTGCAACTAATTCCTTTGTTTATCTTAGAGATGTGCCAGTCTGGATCCTTGGAGCTGAGTACCTCCTTGCTGCCTAGCTCTGCTCTGACACTATAACCCTGTAGGCAGCAGAGGCTCACCACGGGGAGGAATGAGCTCTGCAAAGGTTCCCGTGAAATCACAGCCAACGACAGTGAAGGGAAACCATGGAGACATCTTGTTTCTTCTGTCCTTGTCTTTTGCAGAAACGCATGGTACTTATACAGCAAACTGTAAACAAATGTGTAATTATGCCATTCATCAGAAATGCAAATCTTTTCCTGGCACCCCGTCCCAATTAGTTCAGCATTCATAACACAAAATCTGTGAAATCTGGGAAAATTAGTACTAAATAACTCCATAAAAGTTTGGAAATAAATTCCATTGGCAGTTGAAGAGAGGCATAAACCAAATATTTTTTTTTGTTTTCTTTATTTCAGCAAATCTGAGTGTACTTCAAGTTCACCCACTGCATTTTAAGCAATCTTTCTCTTTTAACCATTGTAGGATATTAATGTAAGATATGGAGAGAGAAGCTTGTACATTCCAACTGATGAAAGTGCTTTATAAAAAGATATTCCATTTCATATTGAACATTACAGCAAAGTTAACTATTGATACTGAAGTCATTCTCTCTTCTATGTGTGTATATGCATAAAAAATGCCCTTAAAAGGGAAATATGGTGTATATTTAGCTGTGGAAATAATTTCCAAATGTAGAAGTATATGTTCTTACACTCATATATGTGTATTTAAGGAACAGGATACATATTTCCCAGGGCACACAACTTCAAAGCTTATGTAACAGTTAAATACTGGAACTCCTGTATATTTAATACAGGCGTAGGATTTTCATAAATAACTAACCATAAAAATTCATGGACTTGTGACCGTGCACTCGATATCTTCATAGGACTCCAGAGGTCTGGATGTTTTATTGAGTAAATGCAAGGTTTAACATTTTTTTTAATAAAATCTGAGAAGAAAAGAGACATTCTGCCTGAAACTCTTCAAAATATTAGGAAAGGTTTACATCCATCTGCTTCACAACATGCGATATCCCAGTTCATTAAGGAAATAAGATCCTTGTGTTTGTTACTAGTAAAAAATATTTTCATAGAAAGTGATAATTAAGGTAAATTATATTTGTAAAAGTTTGGCTTTCATTTCTTGGACTGAGCAACAAATGAAACTGTATGCCTATATTCCTAAATTTGTGGTAATTAAAGATGATTTCTAGCATTTTTATTTTCAGGCTGCCTGAGAATGTCACTGTATTTTTCAGATGAAATATGTTACTCTAGAATTCAAGAGGCAGAGGTAATCCCAGCTAATTATCAAATGAATTCATCAGAAAATTTTATGTGATTCTGCATATCTACTGTTGCTTTTAAATACAAGGAATATCCTTTTTATTATTATAAATATTTTTGTGTATACCATTTATTCTTAGTAACATCTATGGACATGCTAACATTAAAAAAATCTTATTTTATTGTTATAGATTCAGTAGAAATCAAATATCAACTCTACTAGCTGCAAATGAAAATTACAATTTCACCAAATGAGAACATGAGAACTTGAATAGCAGGAGCTGTCTTTCTGGTGGCAGCACAAAGTACATGGCACTTTGTGGAGGCTGTCGCATTCTTTGATAATTATGTTATGAATTAAAAAGTCTGAGACAACTTTAATGGCCCTTGCTCCTAAAGATGTGTGATTGACTGGCCCTGGACCTTCTTTCTTCCTCTCCTGTTTTGTGCTTTGCTTGTTTGTTTATGGCTTGGTCTATCCACTCATCATTTAAGTCATCTACACATCATGTAAGTCATTTATGTGTTTGGCACGTGAACTAACATAGTTGTATTTAAGGATTTTGGAAGTGTGTGTTTCTTTCTGGAGACCTTTTTCTATTCCTTTCCTCTCTAGTTACAAAAGAAAAAAAAAGGAATAAAAAGGTGGAGTATCTAAATGCATTCATAAATAAAAGAAGCTGAGAATAAGACATTTTCTCTAAAATAAAAACTTTACATTAATTCAGGAGGTGATTTCATTGAGAGGAACATTAAGCTGTATTTTGTTCTTTGTATTATCTGTAGTCTTTGTCTTTTACCACCACTGTTTGATTTTTTTTCCTTTCACCATGCCATATTAATTTAATAGTGTTTGAAACAGTAAATATATGCAGATCTTATTCTGAAATACTCCCCAACTCAAAATGCCTTCAGGTTCTTTGGTATTCTCACACACCAACACGATTATTAAAAAAAGAAGTCCAGACCCCAAATATATATTGAACTAATAAATATAATATCCCTATATTCTCAGTGAAAATTAGGAATGTATTATTACAGCATGAATACCTTCTGGTGTCCCTCTGTTTTTTATCCAAGCAGAGTATTTCTAAACAGACAAAAGCTGATGCAAATAATAAAGGGAAGGTAAAAGTATAATGCTGCTCTAAGTCTCAATAGGTATTTTGGGGATTATTTTTGAACTGATTCTTGAAGTTTTAAGCTCCATCAAGGGATGCTTAACCTATTTTTAATTCTTTTTCCCCAATATAAAACACATTATTGTGCTCTGGCCAGTTACATTAGAATTTTCAAGTGTGCTTCTATGCCTGAGTAATAGAGAAGTGAAACAAAACTAGATAATTAATTGAGAAGAGGGAAAACTGCTTTTGTAGTAGACATCTGAGAAAATGAGTGATAATCCTCCATCACCATTCTACTTCCTCTTGAGGGGAGAGAAATTCCCAGAAATAGAGACAACAATCAGGTTATGTATTTTCTGAGTAGCAAGACATGAAAAGTGGTTGGTGAAGAACAAAAATATGGTACAAAACCACAAGAAAATTGTACACCACTTCTCTCAATAAGCCCAAGATCAGAAAATAGCTTGTGTGGATTTTTCTGCTGTTTTCAGTCTAGCTCACGTGCTGCATCATTGTCAATTCCTTGCAAATATAGACTATCTATTCCAGTCTTTAAGAAGAAAAAGCACTTTGTGAGCATTTTTTATGATTTTTGAAGGCAAAGGAAAGTTTACTGCTGGTATTATCTTTCTGCCAGTTTAACTTACATAGTTTCAAATCTTTTTGACAGTTCTATGAAACTTGAGATAATTGAAGTTCAAATACAGGTGTAGTAAATTGAAATACAAATGCTGTATCTGTTTCTAAGGAAAAGATTCTTCATTTATCCATTACTCTTTTGAAAATACTTGCTTGGATCAGATAATAAGTCAGCAAATACTTTAATTTCAATATAAGGACTATAGAATTGGGAAGACAGTTGCAACTAGGGTTTTTATTTCCATTGTATGCTCTCTTTGGAAGTAGCTTTTCAGAAGTATTTTCATGTACTGTTTTCCAATTGTTATATTTTTGTATTATTACAAATTAGATTTATATATTCTGTATAGACTATTATTAAACATAATAAGACTTGTACAATTTTTGTAAGGTTAATAACTTCTTTAAGTCTCATTTTATTTCTCATTCTTTCGGACTTGGAAAGAAAACACAAGAACTCTGAATACTACAGTACGAACCAGCAAATTTGAATAATTTCTAAAGTAACTGAAATTAAGAAATCAATATAATGTAGACTAGTTCACATTAGTTGAATTTTTTCAGTCCCTCAAAAATCTTCAAAGAAATGCTTGGAAAAAATGGATTATATTATTCAACCTATATTTATTTATTAGGTTCTTTTTTTTTCATTTTTTAAACTAGTGTTAGACAACAAATGTTACTTAATCTTGAAAGTGATGATACATTTCTTGACACTATGGTGGCACTGAGAATCACTTCTTGACCATTTCTCAGAAAAAAGTTCTTCATAAAAGCTGTGCCGTCATCATTTCAGCAACTACTTATTTTCTGGCATTAATACAAAATAAGTCTTTTCATTAGGGTAATGTAAAGATTCAGTAGTTATAAGTACTCTTAAGACACAAACCCTCTAGATGCTCGGCGAACATTATCAAACATTGGTCTTTCAAAATAAAAATGTTAATTATGGTGACCACTATGTGGAAAAATAAAATAGAAAGCAGCCTGAGAGATGAGTAGGACTGTAAGGAAAGCTGCTACCAGATGTGGCTTCAGTACAGAAACCCTCTTGAGGTCCAAACTTCTACTTAGACAACAAGATAAAGAATACCAAATCCAGGAAAATAAGCCCAACTGTGGTGGTAGTTGGTGTGAGTCTGTTCGTTTGGATGGTTTTTATGGTTGTGGTGGGGTTTTGTCTCTTTTGGTTTAGGTTGGGCTTTTTGGGTTGTTTTAACCTCTGAAAATAATAGAACTATAGAGACACCTACTGGTATTTTCATAATACTGAAAATTAGTAAGTCTCTTGGGAAAACACTGAAACATTTAGCTGTATATTGAAATATTTTAATTCCTATTATAGCTTTTGAGTCTAGATTAAAATTCCTACATAATTTTTCTTATCTAGAAAACAAAAGTGATAATTCACTGTTTACATTAAATTCAGAATATGCCAGATATGCAGTGTCTTCCTCAAATTACCATTTCTTGAAAATGATATATCCAATATGAGAGTTCTTAATGAAGTCAGACTTTACAACACGAGTACATATTCCTTTTATTTTTCCACGTAAAGTGGAAATGGTAGAGGACCAAATATATATTGACTACAGTGCAGAATAAACTCGTTATAACAACCCTAGACTCTTTTGGACACCTAGAGCAATTCCCTAATGTCTCCAGTTATTGTTTTAACTTTTCACCATAGTAGTAAAAATCTTGTATTTTCCTTTTACACCTTAATTCTTAAATACTTACCATCTGCTTCTACTTTTTTGGATTAAGTTACTGACAGTTCTCAAAGGAAAGAACTCAGTTTTTAAAATTAAAACTTTCTGAAAGATGTGGATGAATTTCACATTGAACGAGCCTGAAAAGACATTATGTTTCCAAAACAACTGGTGACTTTCATTTAACAGACACAAGGCCAATCTGATCACTGTTTTCCTTTTTTTGTTTTTTTTTTTCAAGGTTGAGAACAAAAACATTTTCCTATGTGATACCTGACTACCTGACCATTATTTAATTAAAACCACAAACTTATTATGTACTAATTATGATTCAAAATATTTCCCAGAGGGATCAGAGGCAGGAATCTGATGTAATATGGTGTGACAGCTGGCTGCTATTCCTTTCTTATCATTGACACCAGTTCTCAAGATGATCTCTGCTGTAGCTTGTTTTATCTGAGGGGAAAAAAACAGCACTGCAAAAATTTAGTGAAAGGGTAATATCCTTGGACTGACCAGTATTCCAGTCCTACAATAGGGATAATTGATTTTAATACAATTTACTCCATTGCATTCTAAGAGAAAGTACTGGGACTGTTTAGTTTGGAAGAGGAAGTTGAGGGGAGATATTATTGCCATATACAACCACCAGAAAGGAGGTTTTACTGAGATGGGTGTTAGTTGAGGACAAGTGGAAATGGCCTCAAGTTGCACCACAGAAGGTTCAGATTTGATAACAGGAAAAAAAAACATTATTGAAAGAGTGGTGAAGCATTGGAACAGGCTGCCCAGGAAAGTGGTGGAGTCATTGTCCCCAGAGGTGTTTAATAAACATATCATGTGGCACTTTGGGGCACGGTTTACTAGAAATGGTGGTATTGGGCTGACGGTTGGACTTGATTACCCTAGAGATCTTTTTCAACCTTAATGATTCTATGATTCTATGACTAAATGGAGCTTGTTAAATTCTCATATTGAGCTCTGGTTGTGAACAGATTCAATTCTATATAAAAGAATTTTATAACTAATGTGTTATTCATATTTTTTACTGTTTTATGAAACATACTTCTATTTACATGCTTGTTCTGGTTAAATCTGCATTGTAAGCAAATGCTTTTCTGAATCACAATTTATGTATTTCAATGTAATTAAGTAATTCAGAAAATATGGAGCATCAGTAAATACTGAATTTGACTTATGCTGACTGAAGAAAAGTGTGTCATTAACATAAACTCTATTAGTTATGGCAATAAAGTAGCATTTTAAATTAAGAATATGTATAATAATTCAATACTGCTTCGGAATGAAATTTCTTTCTTCCAGAACTACCTTTTTTACCATTTGTCATCATCAATAGAGTAAAAGCCTTTACAGGTCAACTGAGCAGATTAGTCCCACTCATTAGATTAGCAAAACAATGTGAAACATTTCTTCTAACAATGTGGGTAATAGCAAAATAATCTATATTTACAGTTGTGAAGTTTTTTTATTTGATTCATAAGTTGTTGATGGGTATTCACAATTAAATGAATCAAAAGTTATGTTGTCTTTCAATAAGAAAAAAGTGTTGAAAATTGCATGTGGAAAAGAAATAATTCTGATGCTTAGATCTTAGTAGTAAATGTCCAATTAACCACTAGAGTGGGTTGCTGACAGTAGAGAATCCATTCTTAACTCTATGACACCAAATGAAGGTACAGTTTGTATTCCAGCTCTTGAATTCTTAAGAATTTTCTTAGTACCTTTTGCAGTCCTAAGGATAAATACAGTCACTTCAAGCAACCACAGCTCTGCTCAAACGAATTGGGCTATAGTAAGCCTGTAAAACCTGCTTTTGTATATTGAATTTCTCAGTCCCTATATTGCTGAGTGTTTTTTGTATAAATACTCTCAATTCCAAGTGATCTTCTCTAGAGTAGAAGAGCTGGCTGAACTACAGGGTATATGCATTTGTATACCAACCTGATATAGTTTATGTCACTTTTTCTGTTCATATAATACGCACAAACAGATTTGTCTTTCTGAACATCTTTTCTCAAAATAATTTTAACACATTGTGGAAGTGTATTTAACTTAAAAATCTTTTTGAAATCCATTTGCCTTGTCTGCATCTTTACTTTATCTGTTTATCTGTTATTTATGGCATGTCTAGACTGAAAACAACTGATACTTGTCTTAACCTAGGAAAACTAAGATTTCTAAAAATGCTTCAGTCTTGGAGTGAACTGGTAAAAGTTAACTTCAAGACATATTGTACCTTGAAATAATGTAATTTTGAAATATATATGAAACAATTCACTTAAACCTTGATCATTTGTAATAGTTTTTAATAATTTATTCAAAGCTCTTATTGCCAGGATATAGAGTCAAAAAAATGAGCGTTTAATTGTCATAGTATAACTTTCTATAACTTAAAAATCCATTAATTTCCAGAAGTCCATCGACTAGCCTTTTTTCTAATCAAGTTTAGTTTTGAAAGTCCACAAGCTTTCACACACACACACACACACACAAACTGGTTAAAAAATTTGCCATTAGCAATTATGGAAGTATGCATTTCTTCAATACAGAGACAGAGTAAATTTCAGCTTGGGAAGATTTTTTAATTTGAAAATTTAAAAAGTCACACTCATCTGCATTGTGATTCCTTGATGTTATTATCTCCATCACTTCCATATCCTATGTAAAGGCATTGTAACTTTCACTTCAAAGGATAATTAGATTTTGATTCTCCCTTTTACCTTACCAGTTAATATTTTTAACTTCTTAAATTCATCATTAAATGCAGTTGTAATCAGCCACTGAGTTCAAAAAAATATTAGTGCAAATAAAGAAAGACCAAGAGGTCACCTATGCCTGTTCCCAAATAAAATAAGATCAAAAAAAAAATAGTTTTTCACATAATCCATACCAGTAGAATAGTTGTCTATGTAGTAATTTGTGATTAGGTGGTTTTGATTAGGAAGTTGTGATTAGGAGTCTGCTAATTTAAGAGAATCTTAATATTTCCTTTTTTGTTCTGCACATTTTCAGGAGTCTAAGAGGCAATGACCTGAAATGAAAATTTTCCCCTTAGATGAGTTTATGTTATAACTCTAACTTACTATTTAGTTTAAGAAAATCTGTAGGAATTGAATATTTTTTAAGATCTCAGGTTGGTCAGGTTAGATATGAATACTTATTGAGAGATAATAGAAGACAGGATGTCATATGAGTTCTACACACAATATTTTCCACAGAAATTGTTTCTAATGTTAAGAAGTACTAATGTCCACACTAAGTAAAGAGAGAATTTTCTGTAGCTGACTAGCCTCAGTACATAGCATTATAGGTTTCTCCTGATATTATACCCCTGTGACCCTGACAAATAACGTGTTCACATGCCTAGGTATATAATATCTGAAATAACGACAAGACTGTGTTGCAGCCCACCAGAGTGGGTCATTCTGCCTATGTAAGAAATGAATCCAAAGAAGTTTCCCAAATAATGAAATCCAATCTAGTTCATTACATGTAACCAGGAAAAAAAGAATTCTGTAAAGAAAGTTCTCCACAATATCCAGGATAGACCCTGCCACTTTTCTTGGTGCACAAAAATACTTCCTTGTACCCTGGAGACAATTTGAAGACTTCTATTTAGACACCAGAAGCAAAACCTACAATATGCTACAGGAAGAGGGTGAAAACTTTATAAGCCTCACAATTACCCTAAATTTTCAGAATGGAATCTATTAATGAAAGCTACAAGGTAATCTTAGGGCATGTACTTATTCTGTTCTACAGAAGAAGGCAAAAACTAACTGACAATCTGGGCTGAAGATTAGCAACTTCCTTTTTTGACTCAAAACAGCAAACTGATGAAGATGGAAAGAACAATCCATACACATTGTTTTTAATCATGACTAGTGATCAATGTTTTTGTAAAAATAAAGTGAAAACCCATAAGAAAAGAAAGCATATGACAAGTAATCAGTCTTATCATGGGAGAAGTCCTCTTTCTCTTGTTTCATACTGACAATTGCACTGGTAGACAGTCAGATTTAGAATTACTGTACCATTGAGAAAATACATTCTTTTTTTCAAAGAGGTCTCTTGAAGACATTAGATGCCTGAAAATTCAGTGGAGAAACTGGTAGTTTGTTCTCCCATTTATTGAAATATATCTTCAGAAATCCCTCCCATAAGCTTATAATGAGTGCTCCTATAATTATATTGGTGACCACATCTTTGTCTTTGGTTCAAAGTGCTTTGATAGCTAAAAATATCATTTTAAATTCTGCAACTTACTCCTCAAAAAAAAAATAGACTTAACAGTAATAGCTACAGTTTCCAAAGCTTTGTAGATCACTGTAACTCTTATAAAGGTCAAAGTATAAAAACCCTCAGTTTCTTCTCATTTTTTTTAATATGTTCCAGAGGCATATGAACCCTCTAGGAATTTGAAAAGAGGTGCTGCCAGCCAGGGAATTAAATGTCGTGTTTTAAATGATGTCTGTAGAATCACTTCCAGAATTACTGGGCACACTGGATGTTGTTGATTTAGAAGTCGAATGCTTTATTTTACTGTATTTCAATTTTTGCTTCTATTAAAAGGGAGGTGCTAGGAAGACTTATCTTCATGGCTGGAAGTTGAGCATAATGTTCTTACAGCTTTCCTTTAAGCATAAGGTTAGGTGTTGAGCAATTACTGTCAACAATTACTTCTAAATTAACAATTTTTTCTGAAAATCTCTATTCCCTTTAGGCACCAGTGTTTAAAGTCCATATAATGGATATAAAAATAAATAGACAGACAGATAGACAGATAGATACATAGATAGATCTATTTGTACAGTATTTACCAATGGTCATTATTTCAAAGCCAATTATATTAATGACAAAAAAATATTTATTTAACTTCTTTATTCTAAATTAAATACTTGTTTGTTTCTGAGCATCCTTTACATTTTGCTTTATGTGTCAAAGAACAGCACAAAACCAATCAGAAACACCTGGAGCCTGGAGCTTTTGATGATGCAGGTAATGATGGCTATTAAAAATAAATACACAGCTGTCACTTTTAAGAATGGCCTGAATTTTTGAGGCTTCCACTATGTAGTTCACGTAGCCTCGCAAATGTACCATATGTTTGCCTCCTGGGGCATGTCTACACAAACTGGTTTATCTAAAACTGAGATGCATTGAGGCAAAAGCTGCAGTGAAACTGCTCTGATGCAATTGCATCTGAGATAACTGCCAAAGCATGCTACTTCTCAAATTATTATTTCTACATGAAGGAAATCTATCTCAAAGCATGTGCTCAACCATGATAAGTCCATTCACTATGCTTTCTGAACTGCTGTTTTGTCCTATCCACTGTGGGATTGTTCCTGCTGCAGCAAAGGAATAGTTTTCCAATTATACTACAGTTTTTGATGGAAATCATATTCCTATTCTTGATTCATGCACAGGCCTCACAGTTCATAAATGAGAATATGACTTCTTTATAGAATTCCTTCTAGCAGAGAAATATTTATAACAAAATTTTCAGGTAGTCAAGAAATATTCATAAAAAATATTCAGGAGTTGTGTTCTGTGTAACAAAATGGAAGAAAAAGGATTACTTTTTATTTGAGATTCTACTACTATGTGTGCGGCAGAATTGCACTTAGTATCTGGTTAACATATAGACCTGCATAATGAACAAACTAGCAGCTGTGGGATGACAGTGCAGTGTGCCTTTGGGAGACTAAGGTGATTATTTAGTAAGCAGCTAGGCAGAATCCAGGATTAGTGCTCAATACAGTAACTTCAAGAACAAAACTCAATACTTTGCTGAAATCTAGAAGACAGAACAATGAGACTATCCAATAAGTAGCTTACTTGTTTGTGCGAGGTCCTTCGGGTGTATTATCTTATATGCTTTTTACTCCACTCAAGAGTGAATATTGACCTTAATATGTTTTGCCTGTCTTTATGATTTTTAAAATATAAACAATATTAGCAAATTTTTCAAGGAGGTCAGTAGACTTTCTTGGGCTCTCCTGCCATCACACAAGGATATCCTCAGTGATTAGTGCACACAGTTTTCAGGTCTTTGTAGGTTCACTGGCCATTTGAGGTACAATCTATGTATGCCTCACGTCACAACACATGCTCTAAACTTCATGCACTTTCAGCTTTTAAAGCTTAACATGAGAAATCCAAAATCCACAGTTATGAACTCTAAAGATAATAAACCTTTGGAAAAGCATGATTATGCAGGCTTAGATAAGCCTTGGATCTATGTAAAGGGTTTATTATGCATTTTATATGCAACATCCTTGGATCATAGGAGAAAAAAAGGCTTCCTCTTGTCTTTCAATGGCTAAACGTAACAATAAGCAGATGCAAAGAAATAAATAAAAATATCTGTAGTTGTTCATTGTTCTCCAAATAAGACATTAACACAAAAGCTTTGTGCTCCAGAGATTCTAGAAGAATAATTAAGTCTCTTTGTAAGTGGCAGGTAGACTATTTCATATGAGAAGATCCAGAAGCACTATGAGATTTGTGCTAAGGAGGAAACACAGTGCTTTATCCATTTCCAGTTAGATTTGTGTGAGAAAAAACCTGAAATGAGTGAATCAGAAGCCAGAGCTAAGGAATCACTTCCCAAAATACACTGAGGATTAAAGCACTAATGAACTATAAATACATGTTTTGTAGGCTGATATGAGTTAGAGAGGCT
Source organism: Clamator glandarius (assembly GCA_033459285.1). Taxonomy (NCBI): domain Eukaryota; kingdom Metazoa; phylum Chordata; class Aves; order Cuculiformes; family Cuculidae; genus Clamator; species Clamator glandarius. The sequence goes on from JAUNZM010000198.1 coordinate 170,506, forward strand.
CAAAGACATTTGGTTCCCTTTTGTCACGTGTAATAGATAAGTCTCTGACAGGTGGCTGAGGGATGATCTTCCATTGAGCTATGAGGTTAAAGACAGATCCCTTTTACATTCTAAGATTCTTTTCAAAGAGGAGCCTACATGCAGTTGGATTCATCTCTAGTTTCAGACTTCGTTGATGGCTTATGCCTAAAGGGTTGTGTGGTACACGTATATATGTTCACCACCAGTCAGAATTAGTGTCACCTCTAGGAGTCTCCTGAGAGACTGTCACTCACAGGGTAATACTTGCTGCCAGTGAGACCAGGTGCCCTGTCAACAAAATAGTTTAGAAAGTTTAGTAATGCCTGTCAGAGAGACAATTTTGCAACACTGAAGCAGTAAGGAATTTAATTAAAGAGACAGATTAAGCAAATTCTGGATTGCTGTTGACAAATTCACCTTCTGCATTAACATTAGATTATTATAATCTGTTAACAATGATCACATATATATATATATATATATATATATATACACACATATACACATATATATATATGTATATATGAAGTAACTGAAACTGAAGTTAGTAGCTATTTTCCTGGGGAACATCCAACAATGTCAAAGGCTCAATTCTTACCCCAAAAGTGTCCCTTCTTGGAGAGAAGGGAAGAAAGGTCCAGGCCTGTCAACTTGTCAGGTAAGGTAATAATTTTACTTCCCTTAAAGAAAGGGTCAGTGAGCTCAAAATGTGCTTTTAGGGATGTTTCTGTTCTTAACTGAAGCAACATCAGACTGAGAAGCCTCTGCCGCACCGTAGGTATCATTTAGCTGATTTGAGAGACCATCATCCGATCCATATGTCTTGCAAGATTAATTTACTTGTTGTTCAAGTAGAATTGCTCCCTTTTGCAAACTGCTCCCTTTTGCAAAGTTCAGTGCTTTCCATCTGCAAGGTCTAGGAAGTCCGTTATACCATACATTTCTTAGCTGTTTTTAATGTCAGGCAGGACTGCAGACACCAATATCTGATTACATACCATTATGTTCAAGTAACTGATACAGAATAAACTGAAAGGAGAAGAGAGGTAAATAAAATTTTTGAAGGATACAGTCCAGGTGTACTCATTTTTCCTAATATTGTTCATCACCTTTGTGATTTTATCTTAATCAGTCCTGAATCAGCCAATAAGAATCTGTCCAATTAAAATGAGTTCCTGTTGTGTTACATGCAGAATAAGACTGAATCACAATCTCAATCATAGAACCATAGAATCATAGAATGCTTTGAGTTGGGAGGGGCCTTTAAAATCATCTAGTTCCAACCCCCTGACACGGGCACTGACACCTCTTTGAACGCTTTTAGGGAGGTAGCATTCACAACTTCCCTAGGCAACCTGTCCCTGTGCATCACCACCCTCACTGTGAAGAATTTCTTCCTGGTATCTAGTTTAAATCTTCCTCTTTCCAATTTAAAGCCATTTCCCCTCATCCTATCACTACATATCCTTGTAAAAACTTCCTCCTCAGTTTTTTTGTAGGCCTCTTTCAGGTACCGAAAGGCTGTAACAAGGTCTCCCCAGAGCCTTCTCTTCTCCAGGCTGAACAAGCCCAACTCTCTCAGCCTGTCCTCATAGAAGTGCTCCAACTTTCTTTTTGTTTTAATGGCCCTCCTCTGGACCCATCCCAACAGTTCCATATCCTCCTTATGTGGAGGATTCCAGAACTGAACACAATACTACATATGGGGTCTCATGAGAACAGAGTAAAGAGAGAGAAATATCTCCCTCAACCTACTGGCCATGCTTCTTTTTATGCAGCTTAGGATACGGTTGGTGTTTTGGGCTGTGAGTGTACACTGCCAGCTCATCAGTCTATACCCCCAGGTCCTTCTCCATGGGGTTGTCCTCAATCATGTCATTCCCCAGCCTGTATGAAAACTGTAGATTACCCCAAACCAGGTGTAGGTGCTTTGTTGAACCTCATGAGGTTAACACAGGAATACTTCTCCAACTTGTGCAGCTTCCTCTGGATGACATCCCATCCTTCTCATGTGACAGCTTCAGCACTCAACTTGGTGTCATCTGCAAAGTTGCTGAGGATACACTCTATCTTGCTGTCTGTACCATTGATGAAAATATTGAACAGCACTGGTCCCAATACAAACTCCCAAGGAACATCTCATTTCACAGATCACTATCTGGACATCATGTCATTGACCACTCAACCAATTCCTTATCCACGGAACAGTCTACCCATCAAATCCACATCTCTCCAATTTAGAGAGAAGTCTGTTATAGGGGACCATGTCAAAGGCTTTGCAGAACTCCAGATATATTACATCCATTGCTTTTCCTGTGTCCACTGATATGATCACCCCATCATAGAAAGCCTCTAGATGGGTCAGGCAGGATTTGCTTTTGGTGAAGCCATGCTGGCTGCCTCTAATCACTTCCCTGTCTTCAATGTTCAATAATTGAACACCTGTCCTCATTCCATGAGATTAAAGAGCAAAGGTGTCTCCAGAGGGTTGTTTTGAGTAGTGGGATATAGTCACCAGTTTGGAAGCTAGCTCTTTGCAGGGGAGTCATGCTCCTTGCTTATAGCAGGAGTTGAGTATGCCTGTCTCCAAATATTCCATCACCTGCTTCACAGAGCAAGATGTCCTTGCTGCATTCCTGTCTGATGAACAGTGCGTGCTGCTTCTGCACTAACTTTGATTTTTAAAGACTCGTAATCAGCCTTGAGGCTTTATTTCTGCATTTAGCTTTATTTTCACATTCCCTCATCCACTTTCTGTAGATTGAAATAACATTGGCTAGCTTCCAGTCAACAAAGACCCCTCCAGCCTCCCAAGATCTTTAGTAGATGATCAAGAAAGTTCCTGCCATAATCTCTGCTAACTCCTTCAGGACTCTCTCTGGGCTTAATGGAGTTGTGAACATTCAGCTGGTACAGCTGTTCAGCTGAAACACTTACAGTTTCAGTGTCCACAAATAGAAAGTCACAGCTCCAGCACTTACATACCTCTGACTCAGGGAACCAGGAAGCCTAAAGTCTCAGTATTATTAAAGATTGGGGCAAAATACACATTGAAGGTATCCATTTTTTCTTCATCTCTATTAGTCAAATGACCATCTTCAACAAGCTTCAGTCCAATGTTTTCTTTAGATCACCTCTTTTTATTAACATAACTGAAAAAAGCTATTATTATCTGAAGCAACATTTTGTCTGTTCTCCTTGCACAAATTACTCACAGCTCTGTATTCTTCCAGCAAAGCCTGACCTTTCCTCCAGTCATCGTACAGTTCCCTTTTCCTCTTGAGCTCCATGAGCTGCTCCCTGTTCAGCCAAGCTTGTCTTCTATTCCTCTTGCTTGACTTCCAGCACAGCTGAATTGTCTGCTCCTGTGCGTCTAAAAACTGGTTCTTAAAGTCTGACATGCACTCATGGACTACTAAGCCCTCAAAAGCAGATTCACAAGTACTGTGCTAAATAGATCTCTAATAGCTTCAAGTTTGCTTTCCTGATGTCCAGACTGGCAATTCTTCTGTCCTGGAAATGAGTGAAAATGTCATATCTTGGCAGATAGAATGAATATTTTGGCTAAAGTTGATCACAAAGAATTTAGCAAAGTGAATTACATGTGTCGCATAGACTATTTAAAAAACTCATTCAGTTTGAAGGATATCTATTATCCTTTTTCACAAAACAAAATTTTCTGAAACATATTTGATACCTGCTCATAACATCAAATACAAAGATTCTTTGCAACTTAAAAATATCTGTATTAAGATACTATTGAAATAGTCAAATGACAGAAACATTTATTCATTCATAAGTTATTTTCAGATTGTTGCAGTTTCATACAAGTGTCAAGAATGAGCAAATTTAAAATATGTGTGCGTGCGTGTGTGTGTGTGTGTTAACATTATGATAGCTAAACAGTTATTAAATTAAATAACCCATAAGAAAAGTGTACTAAACTGTTAATGCACTATCTTTTATAAAAATATGCAGTTAGAAATATCATATAAAAATTCTTGTATTCAGAAGTTTATGGAGCATAAATAGATTACTGATAATCCTTCATTCATGAAAATTCCCATCTGATACAAATATCTTACTTGTCTTTTGCCTAGGGAATATTTTAAAGGAGTTAGTTTGTTATAAGTTCCAAAATGGTTCATTTTCAATCATTTTTGGTTTTAATCCTATCTTTATAAAGACATATCTGGTTTTGAAATTGTATACTTTTTGTTAGTGTGTGTTTAATTTTACTGGCCAAACACTAGGTTTTAAAATGTTTAAATTAAAAAAGACATACGTAAAACTCATGTAGAAATTATTTGTGACATTGTATCATAAACACACAGGAGGTATGATTTGTGCAAATTTCACTGTTCAGGCGACCAAGGAGATCTTGGGAAAATTACCACTTTACAGTTGAGCCCACATAGTACATCATGAACTGCTTTGCAGATACAGAGGAAACATGTCTGGGACCTTATTCAGTAATTCCCCTTTTTCTGTTTCCTGCAGGTTTCCAGTGCACTTTGAAGCAAACAGATATCATGCATAGAAAAGAGGGATACCTACAAGGTGCTAGCACCTAAATATAGTTTTGGTGGTAATGATGGAACCAGGGCTAAAGACAGATAAAAACTCCTGTTTGCTTTTGAACGATCCAGGTTAAAACAAGTAGCCTGGACTCATGCTAATGAAACTGCAGCAGCTCCAAGCTGGACACAGCCTGCATCTGATCGGTTTGCAGCAGGGACAGAGCAGCAGCTTGGATCTATTGGTATACCAAAGTCCCAAGCCTCTGTCTGTGTTTTCTACTCTGCTTAACAGAGCTGTGATCACTGAAATCAGAGATGCTGTAAGAAAACTAACCATGTGTCATTTTTCAATATAAAGTGTTAATATTTCCTCTACACTTACGATTAAACAGTATAAGTGACAGTATAAGTGACTATGCTCAACACCTCTGATAATTAGGATATAAATGCAGGTTTTCAATCTAAGAATAATGATTAGATAAGAATGAACTGATTAAAATTAATTGAAGATCATATTGTTTAGATTAATGATTAGGTTTTCCAACCATGCTTGAAAGTATAGGTTGTGGTTCTTCCTCTTGGCTTCAGGCCTTAGTCACAGTAATTTCCCATCAGCTAAACCTTATGTTTCTCTAAACTAGTTCTGAGTGGTCTTTGATGTAGTACTTGTCATTTTTTTTACAGATGATACAGAATTAAATTAAGAAAGAGTGAGATAATTGAAAAATGTAGGTTGCAGCAAAACATGGCTTTTTAAGCTTTGTCTGGTCTAGAAAGAATACATTTACAGTATCGATTTACAATTCCCACTCCTAAATTACACATTGTGGAAGCTTTGCAGAAGTCTGTTAATTATCTGCTTGACCAAAAGAATCCATATTGCCATGAGTGTGAATTTCGTCAGTGAAGACAGCAGAATTATTCTGCCTAATTAGACTGTATACTTTATTTCACATCTGTACTTTATTAAGATAAAGAAAATTCCACTTAAATTGAAAATAGTCTTTACGAACTTTAACTTCCTACCGTAACTAGTATACCCCTAAGACGTGCAGAATTCAGAGATTGAAGTTGGTCAGTTGTCCTCTGTGACACAGAATGTCCTGATTCTCCTGATGATATTCTCTCTATGAGAATAGAAGTGCACTAAGCAAAATCAGTGTGAATGTCTGTAATTGTAATCAGCTCAGGCTTTATGGCAGAATAATTATTCAATTTTAAAAGTACATACTTAATAAGCACTGAGTCTGGCAATTGTCTTAGTCGACACTCTCTTTTCTTAAGAGTTAGTACCCTCTTTTTACTCAGCACTGAGAGAGGAAGTTTTTTACATTTGAGAGCTGTAAATATTTCTGTTAATTTTACTGAGTATTTTCTATGATTTATCTATATAGCCCTTTGAAAAACAGTGATGCCTATGATATGTAATTGGAACTGGGCATCCTGCTCTGAGTTCATAGGAGCCTAATTAAAGTGTTACAAAGACTGAGCAATCATCTAAATCAAAGACAATGATTTAGAGCATGGGAATAAACCATTTGGATGCAGACAACAGAGAGGGAAAAGTGCACTGAAAAACTCTGAGGAGTAACTCCATGCATCTATTTGGATTCCTAATTATTGCTGTAAAGGACCTGTGTGCAGGCCCTCCCAGAAGTCCCTATGTACAACTAATGGAAGCTTTTGATGGAGAACATATGCCTGCCAGATGTGATTGCAAAATCCTACCATAGCACAACAATAATCAAATAGATTTTTATTCTGCTTGTACCTGCGTAGGAAGTTGCAGCAGTTGCTTTCCATATTCCAAGGGTTCTGTTTGCTCTCTCCTTTCCTTAGCAGTATATAGCCATAAAGGTCTAGTTCTTGAAACTTTGCAGAGGAAAACTGTAGCAATGCATGAGGTCTTTGTGGAACAGACAGCTTGATAGGAACATACACCACCGGTTGGGTAAGAACTCTCACCTTGCACATTTCTCCTGTCGTGAGAAGGCTATTTCTGCTTGTGTATATTACCTGCAAGTGAATTAGAAGTGTTAGATTTAATATCTGAATGTTAGGATTCATTGGACAATGTGGCATTGATTAACACCACCTTAGTAGTTTGCTCTCATCTATGTATTACCACTATGGTAAGATTCTGAAGTTCCTTCTCCCTGAAAATTATTATAAGAGGATGATAATTAAACTGGCACAATAAACACAAAGCATCTAACTAGCTAAGAGGATGACCTATATCTCTGCATGAATAGGATTAGAAAAACTATATTTGAAACAAAATCCACTGAGAAAATTCTGACTATATTAGTAAAATTATTGTTTTATATGAAAAAATTGTCTGAAGATAGTAGCAACTTAGTTACTACTAAGACAAACCAAATGAATAAGAAATATCTTTGTCTAATTTTCTTTAGTGGATGTCTCTCATCTTAAGATTTGCGTTTCTGTTCTCTTAGATTTCATAGCATTAAATTTTAAAATGGTGTTTATATCAAAATGAGAGTTCAGCTCTCTTTAAATTTTATGCTACAGGATTTTGTAATGCTAGGTGAAGTCTACCAAGAACTCAGAGAGAAGTAACATTTAACCTTTAAAATCAATTGTCATTGAATTGCATTAATATTAAAATGCTTTTTATATGCAACAAGGGTATTCAGAATTCAGATTTTAAAAAGCAATGGAAGCACAAAAGAAAAAATAGAAAAAACGATCTATGACCCTACTTACTTTGCAAATTAACTACAAAGACAAAAACTTGGGAGTGCTAAGCACATGTAATTTTTCTCCATTTACAAAAAAATGCTGATATATCATACCAAATAATATAGAATAAAATTAGAATACGTGTTATAAGACAAGATACAATGTACATTTTTTAAAATACAGAATTATTTAGAGACATGTTTTCATTGATCAAGCATGTCCTTAAAGTAAGTTTTAGAGGTTTCCTTGTTTATTTTCCTTTGAATAACCTGTACTTCCAGAAAAATGTTTCAGTCCCACTGAAAGCAATATGATCTTTTGGAAAGCAGCATTATTTTCTGTATTACAGCTCTGTAATGAGCTCTGTGCAAGTGAAATTCTGCGTATCTCTGAGTCTCTGTGAGGTCAGCAGCATTCCAGGTCAGTGCAACGGACCACTACTGTGGAGGATATTTCAAGATAATTCCAAAAGCATGACTCCTGAGGAGAAATTCAGATATGCTTAATTTTAATGCTGACTTCAACAGAGCAAAGAATATTTATAAGTTTACATGACTTTGCGTCAGGTTGAAGGGAGTACCTAGAGAATCTGTAAGAATGTCTACATTTGCAGTATAGACTTTAAATCATAAGCACTTTTTTAAGTAAGAAAATGTATATTCAATGACTCTCCAATATTCTACTTCAGATTTCAGCAGATCATACAGGCTATAAGAACGCATATTTTGTTAATAATTATTTACAAGAATATAAAGTCTTTAAATCCTAATTCTGATATCACATCTAATTCTCACATGCACTCTTGAAAAACAAATATAAACCCCTCCTTCTGAAATATTTGATACTTCAAAATACTTAGAATTAAGATTATAGGTTAAAGGGTATAGTCAATCCTATTTTATTGTTGAAATTGGTTTAAAAGGAGCAATTATTTCACATTTATAGTGTCATTTCTGTAGCAACTGAGAATATAAAAGAGTAATATGTTACAGAACTGTACCAAAACCATGACCATATTTGTAATACTGTGTTTTGTGCCTCATATCAGTAAATCTAACACACTCCCCTAGTCATAATTGCTTTTGTATGGAATGCAGTCATATATGCTCTAGCATAGTGATTGCATCATGCCCAAACATGATGAGATAATATGACAGTTAATGATACTGAGCAGGGAATCCATCATGCTTATTTTTGGACTCCCAATTAAAGTAAGTAGTTTAAAAGTTTCAGCTCCCTCTATAGTCAATAAAGTAAAATGGTCACCTCTGGTTGGTGGTACAGTATGTCTAAACTCATTCCCTGGCTGCACTTCTGGCTTTCAACATTGCCTTTGAGTGCTGACTTCTTCTGGAAAGAGAGTGACTACAGGTCTGCCTTATGTTTGATATATCAAACAATAAGGAAAATAATTTAATTTTAAAGAAATAGGTAATTCTGTTATAACTCTTTTTTGTTTACCGAGTTTGACAGCTTTCTTGTTTTTTACACCAACTATGTTGATCACTCAGGTAGATACTAACAGTAAATTGCATTCTGGTATTAAATAGGTTTGGCTGACATCTACTAGGGATGTTTAAGCGTATGGATATTTTATAACTAAATTTTTCCTTACTCTTCTTTTATTTTTCTTATGCAACTGCAGGTTTCTATGCTTTAAAAAAAAATATGTTGTGCATGTATTTGTTTCTCAGATTGAAGTTTATATGAAAACTGTATGCCCAACCCAAAACTTACTCAGTGTGTTGTCAGATCTATTTTCTAGAAGTGCTGTCACCCCAAATCATAACAATAAAGTCAATAAGAGCTATGCTTTGTCAAATTTTGAGTTTTGATTAGTAATTAACAAATAGGGCAACCATTTCATTAACAGCCAGCATCCCTGTATCCATCAAAACAGTACTATTTGCAGCCATGAGCAACCTAGTGAGAATAATTTAGACCTGGAACATTGGATTCAGATGTTTGAGCATAGCATCTAACATAGCGTGTCTTTGATCTAAACAAAGATTTGTGTTAGTAAAGTATTAATTCTTTCACTATCTGAGAACTAGGCTCTGGTAACTTCATTTAGACAAGCTTGATCATGGAAAGGGGAAAATTACAGTCACAGAGAAGGGGTAGTGGGAAAGGAGCAAAGTTTTGAAAGGCAAAATGACTTTTAACTTCTTCAGGGAGACTTCTATTTGTATTCCACAACTGACTATAAATTAAATACACTGTTATAATCATGCCATATAAAATAGTGCAAAACTAGAACAGATCAAAATAATGAAAAAAAAATCATGGTAATATTTTAGATTTAAAAAATTCTTGTAGAAGCAAATTAAATTTCAGACAAATTTAAGGTTTTATTAAAAAAAATCATTATATAGTGAGTTAAGTTCATGCTTTCAGAAATGGATTTATTTTAGACTAGATCAAGAAAAAGAAAATGAAGATTTTACTGCAGTGCATACAGTGTGCTTATCTCCATTGGACTGTGATACTGGAGCTATTCAAACAGAAACCAGTTGACAATTTTGTCCTCTAGGCTCATCATACACTGACTCTTCTGCCAATAAAACTTCATTCATAAACTTGGAGTTACTCCCAATTTATATTTGTGCTAGTGAAAAGAGAATCAGACTCATTGATTTTGTGACAAACTGCTAATGGTTCTTTAAGGGTGTCCTGCTTTTAAATGAATGTAAGGGTTGATTGCTTCCATACTGCATACTTACTGCTTCCTTCTGTCCTTGACCTTTATCTGAGAGACGCAATTTCAGTATGACTTGGTAAAAGACTTCAGGAGACCCTGCACCTGGTATTCTGCAATTTTCCTTTGATTTACATTTCACAGGAAAAAAAAGAAGAAGAAGCAAAGTAGATTAATGACATTGATTATAATTTACTTACATATGTATGTTCAGTGAGTTTCAATGCATGCATGCGTGAAAATAACAAATATGAATTAACAGAAAGTGTTTAATTAGTTCAGTTAAAACTAAAAGATAACCAAAGAGTCTGATTCCTTAACTTCTATTAATTTTACTCCCTGGCTTTTGAAATTTGTCCCTAAAAGTCAGGAGGAATTGCTCCTTAGGTTCACTGCATGTTTCCAAGTACTTCCACTCCTCCTTTTGTAACATTTTAGTTATACTGTATATTTTTTCTTGCGTATATGGATAGCCTTCTACCTTTCTCCAAACTTGTAAGTCCCTTTGTACACTTTAATATACAATACCTGTTACTGCTGCTTTATAAAGAATCGCCAAAGAGTATGTTCTTTTGCAATAACATGGATCTGCACTGTAAATACTTTATGAACTTTCATCAGGAATTAATGTATAAAATAATTAAATGTTAGCCCCATTATTCAAGAAATGTATCAAGCCCTTTAAGCATAATTGCCCCACAGTAAATTACCAAAGAACATTTGAAATACTTCATTAACAGCTGAAAAAGGTATGATTATCTTTAAACATGGTAACTGGAGTGCATTTCATATAGTATATATTGACTTTGTGAGTGCAATGAAAGAAATGCTTTACATGCTTCTCTGTGATTGAGTACCAATGCCAAATTACGAACAGAATGAGTGCAAGATTTAGAGAAATTAAGTCAATAACAGCAAATATAATAGGCAACATGAACAAAACAAAAATCAAAGGTTCATCAAGAGGAAAAACATACGTTAGAATAGAGAAACAATAATCATCAGAATTTAAACAGCAACAATAAATCTCTAATTCAAGGTGAATGGACTACAAATCATGTTTATTTTTGGGGAACCTTAAGAAATGTAATGGTGGAGTCATTTAAAAATACTAATCATCCTGAAGTGAAAAGTGATACATCTAAGAAAATAAAGTTTGTCCCAAAGTAAAACGATGTAAAGACAAAAGTTACAGTAATGGAGGGCTGGAGAAATACAATTACATCTGACGTGTCTTAGGTTTTATATTGTTTCAGAGTGTTTAGAAATCACTGGATTGCAAGATGGTAAACCTCATTCATTAATCATACGATCATCACGATTATTTTGGAGTGAAGAACTGCTCTGCTATATCAAACTGTAAAAATCAACATTGAACTTTCTTTTTTTCAGATACCTTTAAATTAGATAACTTTTTTTTAATTTCATGGCTTCCCTTTTTTGCAGATTTTCCATCTTATTTTCATTCACTTTTCCTGTATACTGTTTTTCAAACTCTTTTTGTGTTCCAGTGTCTACATTCAGTTTCATCTTTTAACTCTTTTCAGACCTAGTCTTTCCATTTCAGCCCAACCTCTAAAGTCTTTTAAGACCAAAATTTTTTGCTCTCACTTCAAAAAACTAATCTACTCTAAAAATTATTGATTAATCTCTTTTCTTCTATTCCACTTTACATGCATTGCTGACAAGAACTGTTTAATGGATCTCCTTCCCTGAATGCTTGCAGTTCTACTTATGAACAGTTCTGCCCTTCAGTCTTCACTAAAAATGACTGTAATGACCAAATCTTAGAATCTTTCCTCAATCATTATCTGTAAACCTTATTCCATCCCAATCTATTCTTAATGCTTTTACTAAAAACCTGGTGCTGAGTGGCAAGACAAGACCAGTCTACTATACTTATTTTCATGTTTTCAGTTTTGAATTTAGATCTGTGAATGAAATGAAGAATAGGTTTTGGATATTACTTACAATTATTCATCATTAAGGTCTCATCAAATGAGTCTTTGCAAGTTAGCTACTACATCTCTTTCATTGTGTCCATAAACCACGTAATGAAAGCGTGTTGTTTGAGAAAACCTAGCCAAGTATCATTCTTCTGTGTATGCTTATGTATATAAGACAGAAATAAACTCTGGAAGTCTTCTTTTTTAAAAATAGGGGAAGAATGTAGGGTTTTTGTCTCACACAAATCTATTTTAATATCTAGCACCTCATGTATTTTAAAATTAAAGAAACATGGGGCACAATGATTTATTTTTGTCCTCTGACACTGATATATGATAGAAATATGTATATAATTTTCTCATGAATTGTATATGGAAATATCCTTCAGTTATGTTAATTAGTAGATAAAGAGACAGAAGCATATATACTTATTCTCCTATATGAAATGATCAAAACAACACTGAAAGTGTGTTGACTTTGTAAGTCCAGTGTAAGCCCAAATACACTGCTATCTCTGGAGTACACAGGCAAGTAACATAAAATCATAGAATGGTTTAAAAGGGACCATAAAGATCAGCTATTTCCAACCACGCTGATTATACTACCACTAGATCATGTGTATCAAAGCCTCATCCAACCTGGCTTTGAACACCTCCAGGAATGGAACATCCACAGCTTTGGTAGACAAGCTGTTCCAATACCTCAACATTACCACAGAAAAAAAATCATTCCTAATAAAAAATATAAATCTACCCTCTCTCAACTATTACCCTTCATCTTATCACTACAATCCCTGATAAAGAGCCCCTCCCCAGATTTTGTGTAGGCCCCCTTTACGTACTAGAAGGCTACTATAAGTTTTCCCCAGAACCTTCTCTTCTCTAGGCTGAACAACACCAACTTACAGGCTGTCCTCATATACGAGGTGCTCCAGCCCTCTGAATATCTTTGCATCCCTCCTCTGGAATAACTCTAACAGATTCATGTCCTTCCTGTGCTGATGACTCCAGAACTGTATGCAGTGCTCCAGGTGAGGTCTCATCACAGAAGAGTAGCTGGGGATAATCACCTCCCTTGACCTGCTGGTCACACGTCTGATACAGCCCAGATACTGTTGACTTTCTGGGCTGCAAGCAGACATTTCCCACTCTCATCCAACTGCACTCACAAGTCCTTCTCTTCAGGGCTACTCTCAATCTGTTCTGACCCAGCCTATACTTGTGCTTGTCATTGCCCTAACCCAGGTGCAGGACCTTGCATTTGGCCTTCTTGAACTTCATGAATTTTGTACAGGCCCACCTGTCAAGTCTTGTCCAGGTGCTTCTGGATGGCATCCCTTCCCTCCAGTGTGTCATCTGCACCACACAGCTTGATATCATCAGCAAACTTGCTGAGCGTACCCTTAATCCCACTGCCCATACCCATGACAAAGATGTTAAACAACAGTGGCCCCAATAGCAAACCTTACAGAATGCCACCCATCACCAACCTCCACTTGGACATTGAATCATTGACCACAGCTCTTTTAGGTGTGACCATTCAGCCAATTACTTCTCCACTGAGGGGTCCATCCATTAAATCCACGTCTCACCAACTTAGAGACAAGGATTTAATGCAGGAAAGCGCTGAAAAGACATGTTGGTCTCTCTGACCCACTCTAGCTGCTGCATTCAAGCCACCAGACACGCACATGTTCACAGAAGAGATTTTCTTCCAGGAAAAAAAGTTAGAAAATGGAGTTTAATTATTGATATAGAAGATAGGCACTGTATAAAATTCATTCTAGATCAGTATTAGTTATAAATATTTTTGTAACAGATATTCAGTAAGTATCTGTTGCATGGAGTTTCATGTTTCATATTTGAAAAAATATTGGATTATAATTATCTCAATAAATCTGCAAGCTATGAAAGCTTTCCTAGTTCTCATTAACCCGATACTTAGAGCAAACAGTATCAGATAGTCTCATTAAGACATATAAAATGCAGAGAGCAAGCTTAATTTTTCTCTTAGTTAATTTAATTTCATATTTGAAAAAAACTTCTCTCCAGCACTACATAGCACTCTCTTACTTTTAAAATACTAATTTTCAGCACATTTAGATCTCACTTTAATTTATATTCATTATTATCTATTAATTATATAAAATACACTGAATCATGAGGGTTGACACAGTAAATAGATGTCAAGTATAGCAATTTTCAGAAGGTTGTTTTGGGAAGGGAGGGTGACTAGTTCATAATTTATTTTTTCAACAACAAAATTTCCTGTGTTTTTTTCATTATCACAACACACTGATGTTATAATTTAACTCTATATAGAGTCTATAAAGCACTGTACCCTTGCAAATGGCATTAGTGACATCAACAGAGAAGACAAAAAAAAGTTTTATGGCATTATTGCCTGAAGATGGCTACAAGATTAAGACTGATAAGAAGTGAAGCAATAATATACATACTGTCTTTCTCCAGTACTAAAGAAAGATACTTGTCAAAACCAGGTTTGATTCTACAGGTCACTGATTTATTTACTTTCTGAATTCCATTTATTTCTCAGTGTTATCTAAATAAATAGAGTTTCATTGCACACAAGACTTTACAGTGCACAGCTGAAAATGAGTATTCACCGAGTCTGAGGAGAGAGATTTGAATTTATTCCTAATTGACATATTGCGTAACAAGGCTCATTTAAAGAGGGAGTTAATTTCTGCAATGAATATTTTATGTTTTGAAGAGCCTAATAACAGAACCTAACTATAACTGAAGAAATAATGTTCAAGAAGTCCACATGTAAGGGTTGGAGCACTCTGCATTTTCAATACTGGATGGGGGATGACATGATTGAGAGCAGCTCTGTGGAGAAGGACTTGTGGGTGCTGGTTAATGAGAAGCCAAACCTGAGCTGTCAGTGTTCAATCAATGAGTCGTCAAAGGATGCCAGCCATACACTGGGCTGCATCAAAAAAAGTACAGCAAAGAGGTCAAGAGAGGTATTTCTCCCTGTACTCTGCTCTAGAGAGACCCCACATGGAGTATTGTATCCAGTTCTGGAATCCCCAACATAAGAAGGATATGGAATTGTTGGAACAGCTCCAGAGGAGGGCCATGAAGATGATCAGAGGGCTTGACCACCTCTGCTATAAGGACTGTCTGAGGGAGTTGGGGTTATTCAGCCTGGAGAAGTGAAGGCTCCAGGGACACATTACAGTGGCCTTCTGGTACCAGAAAGGGGTCTACAAGAAAGCTGGGGAGGGACTTTTTACATTGGCATGTAGTGACAGGATGAGGGGGAATGGCTTTATATTAGAAGCGGTCAGATTTAAACTAGACATTAACAAGAAATTCTTCACAATTACGGTGATGAGGCACTGGAACAGGTTGTCCAGGGAAGCAGTGTATGCCCCGTCCCTGGTAGTGTTCAAGGCCAAGTTGTATGGGGACTTGAACAGCCTAGTCATAGAATCATAAGATCATAGAATCATAGAATGACTCACAGAATCATAGAATCACCAGGTTGGAAAAGACCCATCAGATCATCGAATCCAACCATTCCTATCAAATACTAAACCATGACCTTCAGCACCTTGTCTTAACCATCTCCCTGGGAAGCCCATTCCAGTGCCCAATGACCCTTTCTGTGAAAAATGTTTTCCTAATATTCAGGTCGAACCTCCCCTGGCGGAGCTTGAGGCCATTCCCTCTCGTGGTGCCCCCTGTCACTTGGGAGAAGAGGCCAGCACCCTCCCCTCCCCTCCCCTCTCCTCTCCTCCCCTCCCCTCCCCTCCCCTGCCTCAGGCAGGTTTTGAATGTCTCTAGAGGAGAAGACTCTAAGCACTCCCTGGACAGCCTGTTGCAGTGCTCTGTCATCCTCAAAGTAAAGAAGTTTTTCTTTTGATGAGGTGGAACTTTGTGTGTTCCATTTTGTTCCCATTGTCCTGTCATTAGGCACTGCTGAAAAGAGTCTGGCTCCATCCTCCTGACACACAAGCCTTTGATATTATAAAAATTGATAAGATCTCCTCTCAGTTATGTCTTCTTCAGCCTCAACAGATCCAAGTCATAGAATCACAGAACCATGGATGTCTCAGCCTTTCTTCATAAGAGAGATGCTCTATGTCCACGTCCAGAGAAGGAGGCTGGAGAACAAGTCTCATGAGAAGTGGCTGAGGGAACTGAGGTTGTTTAGCCTAGAGAGAAGGAAACTGTGGAGAGACCTTATAACCACCTACAACTACCTGAAAGGAGGTTGTAGTGAGGTGGGTGTTGGTCTCTTCTCCCAGGCGACAGTTGATAGGATGAGAGGGAATGGCCTCAAGTTGGGCCAGGCAAGGTTCAGATTAGACATTAGGAAAAATTTCTTCACCAAAAGGGTTATCAAGCACTGGAAGAGGTGTCCAGGGAAGTAGTTGAGTCACCATCCCTGGAGGTATTTAAAAGAAGAGTAGATAAAGCCCTTAGAAATATGGTTTAGTCCTGGACACGTATAGCTGGACTTGATCTGAAAGGTCTTTTCCAACCAAGTGATTCTATGATTCTGTGAATTTTACAATGGTTTTTAACATCCTATTCTTCTTTCACATGTGAAGATCCACTGACTTCAGTAGGAATGTATAAGATGAGAACATGACATTTGGTACTTTCTAATTGATAACAGCCTGCCATGATATATATTTTTTTCTATGATCTGCAAGCTATTTCGTCTGCACTTAAGAGCATTGCCTGAGCATCACCATTGTCTGAGGCCATAATCTTCTACAAATCACTACATTTGAACAAAGAATATATGTACTTTACAGTCTCTAGACTTTTCTTAGCAGGTGAACTAGTGAATGCGAGCTCTATTTTTTAAGCAAAAATATATTGTAACCACTGATACACAATTTGGCTCATGAATTTTCAGTAAGCATTTCTAATTTAATATGGATCCTATTTGTAAAATCTAACAAAATGTCAATGGCATAAGGCAAAATGCAGGATGCAAGAAATGACAAAAGAAAGCATAACATGACTGGAGAATCGAAACCACAAGTTTCCTACTGCTATCAAACATTGTACTCATCAATAAAAGCATAAATTTCACATTTTAATAGAATTTTCAAAGTAGAATTCTTTGATTTGTTCTTCATCAGAAATCAGAACTGTAAAGTAAACCAGCTTCTACAGTCACAACACTAACCTAGGATAGTCCACAAGGTTCATTTATAACTTTCTTCTTGTCATTAACCAACCTGCACAAATTCTTAGTTATAAAACCTTTATACTACATGTTATTGTGTGTTACCTGTTTTACTTTAAATTCCATTTGCTTTAGATTTACTTGACATCTTTTATAAAAAATTTACTCTACTTTGGAATGAAGTCTGGATTTAATTCTTTTTTTTTATTTCTTTCTTTTTTTGCTCCTTTTTATATCCTGAAGTATTAGTCATATCTTTTCTGAACAACCTTGTCAAAAGAATGAGGTCACAGTTAAGATATTTTAGCCTTCTCTTGTAACAAAAGCACATTAAGAAAGAAAGCCTGTTTTAATATAAATAACCTTTCTTTCTTTTGCTTCATTGGAGATCAGGAAATAATTCTAATATTTTTCCTGTTTAATTTTAAATTAATCATAGCATAAAAATTATACAGAAAAAGAAGCATCTGAACTACAGCATAAATTTTAATAACTGAAGATACAATTGAAGAAAAATAATGGATTTTATTCATAGTAATTTTGTAATTTTCAGGTCCCAGGTTCTAGCTTTTTCTTGTTTCCCATGTTGTTTTGGAGTTTAAATTCATATCCCCCAGAAAGCCCTTTTTCAGTACATGTATATGCAATTACAAATAAAATACATAATGGATTTTATTGTGGTTTTGTGACAAAGTTTCGGTAGTAGGGGTGCTACAAGGGTGGCTTCTGTCAGAAAATGCATGAAGTTTCCCCCATGCCTAACAGAACCAGTGTGAGCCAGCTGCAAGATGGACCCACTGCTGTGCAAGACCAAGCTAACCAGCAACGGAGGTAGCAGCTCTGTGGTAACATGTTTAAGAAAGAGAAAAATCTCTGTACAACAGCAGCTGGAAAGTTGAGGAGTAAACAGAAATGAAAGAAATAAGTCTGCAGACACCACAGACAGTGAAATGGAAAGAGGAAGAAGTACTTAAGGCACTGGAGGAGAGATTCCCTTTGGCACCATGCAGAAGACCATGGTGAGGCAGGTTATCCCCCTACAGAACACAAAGGGGAACAGTGAATCAATTATCCTCCTGCAGCCTGTGGAGGACCCCACACCAGAGCAGGTGGACAAATGAAGGAGGCTGTGACACTATAGGAAGTCTGTGCTAAAGCAATCTATTTATAGGATCTGTGGACCTAATTGAAACAGGACTTGTGAAACTGAGGGGACCCACGCTGGAGCAGTCTGTTTCTGAAGGACTTCACCCCATTGGAAAGACCATGTTTGAGAAGTTTGTGGAGAACTGTCTCCAGTTGGTGTGGACCTCATGCTGGAGCAGGGGAAGAGTGTGAGGAAGAAAGAGAAGCAGAGACAACATGTGATCACTTGACCATAACCCCCATTCCTCATCTTTCTTCACCACTCAGGGGAAGGACATGGAGAAATCCGGAGTGAAATTGAGTTCTGGAAGAAGATAGAGGTGGAGGGAAGGTGTTTTAGGATTTGCTTCTATTTCTTATTATCCAACTCTGATTTGATTGTTAATAAATTAAATTAAATTCCCAGATTTGAGTATTTTATCTGTGATGGCATTTGGTGAGTGATCTCTCCTTGCCCTTATGTTGACACATGAACTTTTCATTATATTTTATCTCCCCCTCTCCAGTTGAGAAAAGAGAGTGATAGAGTGGTCTTAGTGGACACCTGACAACTAGTCAAGTGCAACCTACTCCGTGGAAATTTTGTTCCTTTCTAAGATTCAGCTTTTTCCTTCTGTAGGATGAGATATTGGTATCCTTTCAGATATTATTTACATTTATGCACATACTTATACCAAGCACTTCTTCAGTACTGTCTTTTTCAATCAGTACTTATATGTGGACCTTAATTATGTAAAAAAATGTATAGTCTTTTTAAAAATTGCTATTTTTATTTCCCAGAGCAATTTATTATTAATCCAAATTCAGTAACTCTTTTCAAACTTTGAGCTGTCAGAACTTGAATGATATGCCACAATGGCCTTTATGAGAAAAAGCAGGATTTACATGTCTCAGTACATGTCTTTTTCTCTTTAAAAGAAAAGGAAAATCTCTTGAGTTTGGATATTATATAAACCCTAGAGCAGATGGAGCGAATAACATTACACAATTATCAGGTGTCTAGTCTTAAGCTCAGTTCATTTATAAATTTAGTTTCCTTTGGTTGTATCTAAATGAGAATATTAAAAAGCCCAATTGTTTTTCTATGGTTGTAATCTACATGTGAACCACAGTGCCTATCTGTCAATGCTTGCATATGATGCATATATATGGTTCATATAGGGAATATATCAGCTGGAAGATACTTTGATGATGTAACAAGTATTAAGGACACTAACTTTCATATCAAATGAAGTTTGATCACTATTAAATAAATTTGGTGTAATTTTTGAGTCGCCATTTCAAACTCCAGCATAAAAAAAGCTGAGGGGAGAAAATGAGAAGATATCTAGAAAAGCATCTGCAGAAAATGTCAATCTTCTCAATATTTTTTATTATGTTTTATTAGCAAGAAAAGAGGTCTCTTGTTGTATATGAATGATTGAGGAATGTATTAAGTACAAAATCTTTAAACACCTAAACAAAGCTTTCTTTCTTACTTGGTCTTAGTACAACTCTTGATACAGACAATGGAGAGAAACAGACTTTTCATGAGTTTCCAGAGCCACTTAAATGAATATAATCCAAAATGTTGCTATGAGTTACCCAACGGAGAAAACTACCCAAAGCAGAGAAAGATGACACACAGTAACTTTCTAGCTTAGGCTTTAATCATTACATATTGAATTGGATTTATGCGCAAGGTTTCAGCAGTGGGGGAGACTGAAGGTGTGATCTTTGTGAAAATATCGCAGGAGCTACATCCTTGAATGCTGCAATTTCATGCGGACACAGCACATGACACAGCTGAACCAATTAGCAGTACTGGTAGCACCTCTGCGAAAATGTATTTAAGAAAGGGTAAAAAAGGCTACACAACAACTGTGTGAGAGAAGAGTAAGAAAAAAAATCCTGCAGACATTAAGGTCAGTGATGAAGGAGGGGAAGGAATTGCTTCAGACACCAGAGCAGCCTGTGGAGAATACTACAAAGAGCAAGTTGTCTGTCTGCTGTCCATGGAGAAATATGCATTCAAATAGATTTCCAATTCCTCCAAACAGTTCAACACAACACACTGGCTGAGTGACTTGCATAAGGAGTGGAGTCCGAGTCATGGACATGGGAACTTAATAGATAAGATGGATATTTGATGGGATTGGCCTACAGAATAAGGGAACTCTATCTGTGTGTATTAAAAGATGGAAAGGGAGTTGGTGGACAATATGGGTATATTAGATAGTGCAGACTATAGTCATGATCCATGCTCCTCTTACAATTTATCTATATCTCTGTGTTTGCATGCATACATATTACACCGTGTAGTAAATAGGAGTGAATTTCATAATTTTTAATATGATTAAATCACTAATTAGTTTTATTATAACACATACATTGACTCATTTTTAATTACTTTGTTAATCAATTGATAACTAAGTTTTAATAGGACTTTTGCAATCGTACCTTAAGAGATTCTAAAATCACTGATAAGCCAAAGTATTATAAATTCCTATATACTACACTAGAAGACAGCTTTTCCCAACTCCCAGGGCTGTATCCCTGAACTTTCATCTCATAGAATAACCAGATAATCAAAACTATTATCTGGAAGCTCCACCCCCCTTCCCAGAGTGTGTAGCAGAGCAAGACTTCTTCAGTACAACTATAGAAGGTACCTTGTATTTTGTTATATCATAAAACATTTGTAATCTATTTGCTACATCTTACCTTCCATTTATATGTTTTGAGAAAACAAGACATTTGTGCTACCCAGGAAAGAACATTTCCAAATTGCTATATGTGCACAAAGAAGTACTGGAAATTTGTGAAGTATGAATGTTCATACCAGCTAATATTGTTTGTGTGTTTGATGTTTCAGGGTGCAAAAAGGAGTCAGCTCATGCTCAGATCAGCTTATTTGCCATTCTTCCTTCACTCCACTCTCAAAGACTTAATGGGCCGATAGTGGAGGTTTAGAACAATAAAAGGAAGTTAGAGCTACTGGGTTTTTTCAGTTCTAAACATGCAGCTCCAAAAATGCAATTCAATACTGTTCACAACTTTTGATTAAACAATTTTGCTTAAACAAGCTTAAACTTCTTCCATCATCCTGCAGAAATGGAAAGAAAATAGCAAAAGGAAGAAATAGAAAACATTTTTCCCCAACTTTACTTTTTAAAATAAATGTTCAGTAACAAACTTCACTAAAATTAATTACATTATATATTAAAAATCTACAGCATCTGAAAAAATTTGGCTCAGCCTTAGAGAGAATTATGTTCTGTTTTTCCAGGAATAGAAAAATAACGATTTTCCTTTTAATGGTTTTTTTTTTTTTAATTAGAGGGAGGGAAAGAGGGTTAACAAAGGATACAAAATTGCCAAAGCTGGGAAACAGTAATAATTGATACACTGCTATTTTAAATGTGTTCGCCTGCTAAGGTATTTTTATAGCTCTGCTTAGTAACATTAAAAGCAAGAAAAAAGTGGACATGTTAATGGAATTTATGGAACTAAGTTAAAGTATGGCCATAGATGTATAAATGTGTTTGTGTGTATATATATATGACTATACATGAGACAAGGAAAAGACAAGGAGTTAAATAACATACATATAAACCGATCTTATATCATGTTGCAACATTGTACAGCATAAATGTCTTTCATCACCTTAAATAATTGCTTCCTGAAGTATGGAGTACCAGAGTAAACAAAAAAAGGATTTCCAACGTTCTCTAAATAACTCAGAGGAAATTAGATTAAGAAGTGATGATATCTATGTCATTAATTATAATGGCAATAATTAAGATCAACGTCCTTAGAAAAGTTGGCTTAGTCCTACTTATAAGTAAACAAACAGCTTATACTTGGCTAAGAAAACAGAGAACACCATTTTTAATAAAGTCATGAAGAAAATAATCAGTCTGTCCAGTTAAAAATATTTCAGCAGTAATGGACCCAGGAGTACCTGTACTACTTGCCACTTTACTTGTTTTCTAGTAGTTATTTTTCTGGCCAAACAAAAAAACTGACAGAGAGAGACTTAAATGACTTCCAGTTTAGAACTGGATAATGATTACTTGAGCTTTTCATCAATCACAACTGAAAATTCCCATCAGCTCTTTTTGCCCTGAGGTAATTTTTCACCTGCCTCACAAACAGATTGTGTTTCATGTTCTTAAAAAGTATATCTTGTTCAATCATATACAGTTGTTTTTAGTTCTGAGTGTTATCATTCCACTTCATTAAAAGACATCTTGGACATTAAAAGCATTGTCTTGGAGAATACACTCACTCAAAATTACATTTCTATAACAAAATATCAAACAAAAAAACCCCCAGATAAAACAACTGTTTTTAAAATCAATGTATATTTTTACCTGTTATCTTTTTACTCTTATAAGTCTTTACAATACAGGACAAAAAACCAGACTACATTGTATCTGATACTGTCATATTTATTTTCCTTTTTTTCTGTTATATCTAGTATGAATAATGTTAAGTCTGTCTCTAATACTTCATGGAATCTCCAGGATTATATCTAAAATCTAATTGGAAAATAAGCTGGAAGGAGTGATTTTTTCTACTTCTTGTTATAATGAGAAAACACACATTTGAGAAATAAATATTATGTTAGCAAAAGCAGAGAATAAGCAGAAGAGTCATTATCTTAAAATACAGAATTTGAACAGATGCTATCCTGAAAAATGTTTAAAATATGCAGAAAAGATACAGATAGCTTTAGAGGCTAGTCTGAATGTTAAAATGGTATATGTGTCCCTCAGAGGTCCATACTGGCACTGGTGATGTTTAATATCTTTATCAATGATATTGACAGCGAGAGGGAGTGCACCCTCAACAAGTTCTCAGATGACACCAAGCTGAGTGGTGCAATTGCCACACTGGAAGGATTGGATATCATCCAGAGGGGCCTGGCCAGGCTGGAGAAGTGGGTCTATGTGAACCTCATGAGGTTCAACAAGGATAACAACAAGGTCCTACACTTGGGTCAGGGCAAACTCCGTTTTCAGTAAATGATGGGGTATGACATGATTTAGAACTTCCCTGCAGAGAAGGACTTGTGGGTGCTAGTCGATAAGAAGCTGGACATGAGCTAGCAGTGTGCCACTACGGAGGCCAACCGTATGTATCCTGGGTTCTGCATCAAAAGAAGTGCAGCCAGCAGGTCAAGGGAAGTGATTCTACCCCTCTATTCCTCTCTTGTGAGACCTCATCTGGAATATTGTGTCCAGTTCTGGAATCCTCAATGTAAGAAGAATACAAAAATGATCCGAGAGCTGGAGGACCTTCCCTATGAGGACAGGCTGAGAGAGCTGGGGTTGTTCAGCCTGGAGAAGAGAAGGACCCAAGAAGATCCTATAGTGACCTTGCAGTGCTTCAGAACAACCTACAAGAAAGCTGGAGAGGGACTATTCATCAAAGCTTGTGGTGATAGGACAAAGTGGATTGGATATAAGCTGGAGAAGGGCAGATTTAGACTAGAAATTAGGAAGAATTTCTTCACCATGAGAGTGGTGAGGCCTTGTAACAGATTGCCAAGGGAAGTTGTGGCTGCCCCATCCCTGGAGGTGTTCAAGGCCAGGTTGGATGGGACCTTGGGTAAGGTCCCCTGGTCTAGTGGGATGTCCCTGCCTATGGCAGGTGGGTTGGAACTAGATGATCTCTGAGGTCCCTTCCAATCCTAACTGTTCTATGATTCTATGATTCTGTGTTTGAGTGACACATTCCCATATCTATTAACTTCTTGCCTTTGAAGGACTCTGGATCTAAGATGACTCAAATGAAAACAAAACATGTGTTTTAAAAATAATAATTAGGGTGTGAAAAACTTAGCATTTGGGCTGTAGATTCTGTGTTAGAAACCTCTAAGTTTTATGATATTTTTAATTAAGCTTGTAGGAAAACTCTTTTACTCTTTCTGAAGAAATGTACATTTTGGACCAAATTACTTGAATATATTTTAATAAATTTATATCATTCTTAATATGGGTTTTTCAAATTTGTGTCAAAGTAAATGTTTATCAGAAAAAATACCATTGATTTGGGATTTGCTGTGCTTTTACATATATCAATCACATCTTAGATAACTTACTTATTTTTTCTAGTACCAGTAATTGACAAAAAATCCCACGGAACAAAAACAGTTAAGTCCATATCCAAAAGTCATTCACGCAACTAAATGCATGAGAAGGAAGAAGTAGAGTAGGCTTTTACTCTTGGGGTTTTTAGTTGTGGAAATAAGTGAAGAGTCTTACTAGAGACAAGATATCTTCTCTGGTGGGCTGCTTATGTCCTCTCACAGGGTCTCCATAGGAATATAAGGGACACTGAATACATTACTTTCAACTATTGGAATATTTGATGTCCATTGCAATGTCCTAGAGTCTCAAATTATATCATAGAATCATAGAATCACCAGACTTTCTGTTTCTTTCCATGCTGCAGTACTGATGCTTGCTGGCCCCACTTCACGCTAAAGGCCATGGTAATTACTGCAAGAAAGCAGGAAACTACTTCTGCCCCCTGAGAAGATTTTGCTCAGACTTGAGTGCTGCAGCCAAGAGCAGTCCAAGACACAGCTGTTGCTTTTGCTGCAAAACCCTTCCTTTTCAACCAGAATGTGTAGCACCTAAAAAAAATCTACAGTGTACATGAAAAATGAACAAAAGATACTCTGTAAGATCTCAAAGATCCAGTAAACTGTTTCTAGAACCATCGTCCTAAAATACTACCTTTCTGTAACCACAGTGACTGTAGTAAATCAGTAGAGATACACAGATTCAGAGAGATAAATCCATAAAAAGGAGGGTTTCAAGAGGTCTTATTAAAAAATTTTCTGATAGATTTGTTGGAGCAATTTTTGTTTATTTTGTTCTGTGCTTTGCACAGAGTTTTGCACAAGTTATTTGTCATCTCTGTATTTAGATGTGTTCCCAGATGGGTTTGAACATAGCTTCTCTTATTTCTGCATGCAAAATGTTGCAGCTGTATACAAGGGAACAGAATTAGATCCATTGGGTTGTTATTATTATTATTCATTGACTAAAACATAGAGATATTACTGGCATTGCAGTCTTTCCAATTTAAAACCAGAGAAAGTGGAAGGTAAGATCCATATATAGAAGACACTATATTTTTCTGAACAAGAAGCTTAGTTTTACTTCTCTGATGTCATTTAAAGGTCAAGGTGAGGACATATTGAAAAAAATAATGTATCTTCACTCATTCAAACATACAGAATGACCTTTCCCTGAAATCTAAATTAATGTAGTTTTCATTAAATATTTCATATTGTAAGGTTTTCAACATGTGACTTAGCAGAGGGAATAGAAATGTTACTACTAGACATATGCATGTATATAATAGCTTTACTTAAAATCTGAAATCAAAAAGCTAAAATAACCTACTGAATGGTTAGTTTTACTTGAAGAATATCATAAGGGATCATGAGCTGTGATCATAGCAGCTTAGTTCTGAATACAGAATTTTATAAGCTTGCAAATTTTGGAAACTGAGGAAACACTCTTTCTCTTGTGTTTCCTATATTAATGCTAGTTATCCACTCTGGCAGTATGCAATGCTTTAAAAACTAAAAAATGGCATTACAGTTTCTATTTGTGAAGTAAAAAATAAGTGGAATGGTCTGTAAGGTCAGGCTAATGCATAAGAAGAAATAACAAAGCTCAGCTGGCAACTAAATGGGAAAACATGTTTTAGCCACAGGTCAAATAAAATTGCCAAAAAGAAACACAAACTTGAATAAAGAAAAATAAAATCTTGCCCTATTTATACAACAAAGTCACATAAAATTTATCTTCCTTATGTCACTGAAAAGACCAAACAATGAAAATGAAATCTCAATATAATATCACATCTGCACACTAACGACTACATTACAAAGTGAATGCAAATGCCCTCCAGGGACTCCAAGCACTTCAAGACACATTAAAATAAATATTTTTTTTTTTAAAAAAAAAAAGATTGAGTAGGATTCCCTACATAGAGAGAGAAAAAGAAATATTTAATGAAAACTCGAGACAGACAAGTGTTAAAAAAGTTCTATATGATTTACAGATTAAAATATAAATGGAAAGGATGGAGTTCCTACTGCCTTTTTCCATCCCACAAACAAACAATAAAAAGAAAATAACTCTCTGGGAAAACTCAAGCTAAGATGTCTGACTCTATTTCTTATCCCTCAGGGAAGCTCTCACAGCGAGATATAGCATTTTCCATATCATAGTTTAACTTTTATCTAATGAGAAAAGAAACACTGATATACTTGTATTTGTATCTAGGGGAAAAAAAGTCAAATCCAGTCTCCTTATGTATGGAGAACTTGTAAGCAATATAAGCATCTTTTCTAATATTTCCTGGATTTCATATTGAAAAGGCATTTGTCTCCGACAAAGTCTGTGAAAGAAAAAGTGCAACAATCATCTGTAAATTACTGATACAACAGTAGGAAATAAATTACTGATTAACCAAGAACACAAATGCCCTACGGTTGAATTACTTTATGTAGCATTCTTATTAATTATGTTTCTAAAGCAACCACAAGGAATTATCACCACAGACAGTCACTGATATTGTTAACTAATGTCCTAATAAAGGAATGGGTTTTTACAGTCAAAGGCAATAAAAGAAATAACAAAATCCCTCCCAAAAGAGACTATTTCATTGTATCAAGAAAAGAAAAATATTAACATAATTACTATTGAGTTGACTGAATGCATATTTAAATGTATCTATCAGGGTACAGGTACAGCATTTATTTCTGTGTTTAATCTATCATTTTTCTGGTGCATGTTGTATGAAAGATGAGAAGTTTCAAATATAATTTTGCAACTATGAAGCATTAGATTGTCAACCTTGATTTTGAAAAGAAACTTAAAAAAATGTCAGCCAACATTAAAACTGTAACAAAAAAAAATGATTATTTATCTCCATTCATACTGGGTTTAATTGAGTAAATTCTTGAATAGTTTCCTTGAGGAGGACATCTTTTTTTTTTTTTTTTATTCTGCTCCAAGGACAGAGATAAAACCTAATTAAAAGAAGAAAACCTTTTCAAATCAAGGAAAAGCTCTTTAGCTATCTAAGGGTCAACATTTAACTGTAGTTATAATCACTTCTATTGAGACTAGTAAGAGTATTCTTAATCTTTGCTTTCCAGTAAATAAATAAATAAATAATGAGGAAGAAAATACATGCATTACTAAGTAGATTTGGGTTTAAGAACCATCCTTAACATGCAAACAAAACCACATTCTTTTATATTTACCGTTGTTCTTTCTACATGGTAGCAGTAACTTCAGAGAATAAGAGAATACTGTTTTTTAGGACAGGATTAGACTTAAATTTTATACATATGTGTATTTTATATAAGAACAAAATTAATGAATATCCATTTAAAAATGAACTAAAAATACAGAAAAATAAAACCAACCCCCCAAGACAATAGGTAACACTTGTGTAAAGTTTCACTGTTTTCATCTCTCATGCCCATTCTGGACAAGCGGTTAGATCACTCGTGGTTTGACAATCAGATAAGCTAAAATACATCTTTGACAATGCAAGCATTAAATACTAAACACGCATTGTTCTACTGGGAGATATTGTTTGATATGAATGGAATTGTTTGTAAACCATCTTTTTTTTTTTTTTTAATACTCCAGCCAAATTTTTTTCCACATCTGACTGCTGGTCTGAAGTGTCCAAAATGGTACGTGGTGGTGACAAGAATTAGATTTTTTTCTAGAATGCTACATTGCTTAATGATATAGGATGGAAAGTCTTCATAATTCCTTCCTTTACTCCCTCCATTTCATGGCTATTCATAATCCATTCCTATACAGCAACATGAAACTTTGAATATATTTCAAAAGTTTCACTAGAATATTTCAACTTTCAGGCTTCATGTGTAAACTGAAATAATTGGTACTGCCCATTAAATACTAAATTAAACGGGAAAATACAGAAAATAATATTATAGCCTGGTTTTGTATATGTCATCAAACTTTTTGCTTGCAACATAAAAAGTACAGTGTAATAGCAGAACATTTACTGTTATTCATTAGTGATTTAAGGTCTGCTTCCATTTTACTTTACTTTGGCCACCATTGTAATATCTGTTATTTCTGTTTAAAAATATCTCTTTCAGTATGCTCCTCACAGCAAAATGCACTGAGTTGAATAACTTCTCTTTGGTTTAATGTTTTGAAAAAAAAAGCTTTTCCTTTTTACACAGTATAAAGATAAAAGTTAAGATCTTTCCATCATGTTTTAGATTTATTTTGGCCAGGTGTGGCAAAAAGACTAAGACAGTAGTGAAACAGGGGCAAAATACAGTCTTAAAGGAGGAATAAAGTAACTAAATCAACAAATATGGAGAGAGATATTTGTGTCTAGTGCCTGATCCACATTATCAATGAAACAGTACTAAAATTCATGATACTAATTGGTTTTGGTTTTTTCCTGTCTGAAGCAAAACTGGCTGCAGCAACTGAATGGCTGCTTTCCATCTTGAGAAAGATTTTTTCACTGGCTTCAAGGAAATAGCATTTTTAATGGCTTTCATCTTTTTCTTTGTGTTCTTTCTGTCTTAGTTTTAGCACTTTTTCCAGGAATGTATTACAAGGAGCTCCAGTTGTTTCAAATATAACAGCAAAAGAGAGAACACTTTTGCCTTGAAGCTTTTATTGTGTCTTGACACATGCTGAAGAGAGAGAAATTCTCCAGAGCTTTAAGCAACTTTCTTAAATCAACTGGTTCTGTTCTGACTACATATTCAGAGAAACAGAAAGTGAAAAAAAGACAAAAAGCATGCTTTTAAGTCTTAAAGTCAGAGCTGCAGAAGTTTTCCATTGAAAAAACTAAATCTCCAAATCATTACTGTGTTTTAACCTTGATGTCAGGACTTATTCCACATAGCATCAGAAACAATAATTGCAAATAAACATCTAAGACTAAACTGATAAAGCAAGCACTACTTACTTCTATAAAAAGTTTCATTCAACTTGAGTCAGGAAACTCACAGCAGGAAGATATATATGTTTAATGCTACAGTTACATATCAAGTGACTAGGTAAATACAATCATGCCTCACTTAATAGTGTTATATGCTTCCAACCAGAGCGCTGTTAGTAGATTTCACAGTTAAGCAAGTTGACGCATACATAATGACATAATCTGACTTAACCTACCCTAAGCTAACCTAACCCAACATTAACATAATATATACATCACATACATAAGTAATAATTATTGAAATACAGGAATAAATATATATTAGTATTGTAACAGTGTAATAATAATATTACTGTAATGTACTGTACTTAACAACTCCATCATGGAGCTGAAGTTTTCTATGCTCACTTGTCTTGTGAAATGAGGCAGAGGGGATGTTTAAGACAACTCAATGCCGTAGCTATAGAGGATGCATTCAAAGCCATTTATACAAATTTAATACAGTACTGTACTGTATCACACAGCGCAATTTCCTTTCTCATTGAATGTGCCAAACACAGATCATAGCCAATTTGAATAATACCTTTTTCTTCCTCATCTTATTTTATCTCTTTAACCTTGATGTACAGGTCTATTACCTTATTTTTCTTCTTAGGAGCTGTTGTATGGAGGCCATGCTGAATGAAAATGGAGAGTATATAAAACCACTTTCAATAGAAGCATTGTAGTGTTTGTTTACATACTTTATGCCATTTACATCCTTCCGTAAAGCACATCTTTATTCGGGACAGTACTTACAAACCTTCAGAGCTCTGAATGCATGCTGTAGTAGAAGCAATTATTGACTAAGAGGTTTGTGTTGCCCAGGAAACAAGAAATTACTAATGAAACCTACTCTGATAGTTTCAAAAGATGGAAAATACAATAGGTACATATGTACATCTATATTACTTACATATATTTTCATGTATACAATTCCTTTGTGTATAAGCATACATTATATACATATCCTCAGTAATGTCTGTCTCCATAAAGCAGTAAACCATTAGAAGTTTTGAAGTAAAAATTGCACCAGAATGAAATTTAGCACAAAGACAGGATTTTCCTCATGAAATATAAATACTTCTATGGATTTGTCAAAAATATTTTTGTTCAAAAATTATGGACAACACAAAAAATAATTTAATTAACTAATGAAATAATATAATAAATAAAATGTAAGCATTAATATATAAAAGCCTTAAGTACACACACTTGATATTTTTACTAAATTTCTTTTAATAAATATATAGAATAGAATATGGAAACAACTCCTGAATATGAGGAGCTCTAGGTACAGATATTTGCTTTTTTTTACCTGTAAGTCATGATTTTTTCAGAAACTGCTGATTCATCAGACCTAATAAACCTAAAATAAACATCAATAGATTGACAGAGTGTAACAGATTGGTAAAGATGTTGGATTATTTAATGTGCTAGGAGAACCAACCTCAGATCAACAGACCTTAAATTTAGCGCTAAAAGCTCAGAGTCAAACTTTTCACTGCCTGAATTTGAAGATAACCTGGTATGAAAATTGAGCTTTAAATTTTTAAGAAGACCTATTTTAATTTGGTCTTGCCTTGTTACCACACAGAAGTAAACAGGAACTCTAAAGCTATATGCAAATTGAAAACACCTGGGTTTGCAGATCATGTTGACAACTGCCCAGGATGCACAACATCAGGTTCAATAACTCTCATAGCCCCTGACATGCTGTTGGAGAATTAGCAGGGGATGTATGAGGGACATGTCATGGCCAAACTTCCCCCTGGGAAATGGGAACCTTGGAAGGTCCCAGTAGCGTCACAGCTACTAAGCCTAACTGAGACAGTGGGATTGATGTTTCTTTTACCTAGACAATCTCTTTCCTGTGCTCAGAAATTTTCATTGATAATAAAAATAAATGGAACTTGATTTACAAATATAGCCATAGACTTGGTTTTCACCCTTCCTTCTAAAATCCAAGGCTAGAGAAGTGATCCAGCCTTAAGAGCAAAGACTGTGAACATCCTGAACAGGGTCCTAATGCAATTTAATAATCTGAAGCAAGAGGCTCTTCTGCAAAACTAAAGCTTTCCATCAAATGGAATTTGTGAAGCTTGGGCAGCTTTTGCATGTCCATATTGCAATTGTCTTTTCATGTCTTGCCCAGTGAGGTCACCTGTTGTGGTTAAATTGAAAGTTGTATGCAGACCTACTAATCTCACTGTAGACTTTATCTCTGTGGAGGTCTAGCTTAAAACTTTATTCAACAGGACAGAAATGCAGCCTCTGTAAGAATTCTGATTGCTGTCATTTACAGTTATCTTAGAGAGGATCTGTGGTAGTAATTCAACCAGAACTGATCCTGATGCCTGTTCTCTGAAAAAAAAGGATTCATTGTCAAGAGTAGATTCTGCTAGAGAAGTCTTAATCTCATTAGATTCCAATAACCTAAATACATCTAAAAAAGAGTAAATATATGCAATCAAGTGGAGAAGGGGATCGCATTGAAGGAGAAAGGAAATTAAGTCAGAGAGTAAGTTATTAAGAGGTAGAAAAGGAGGGATATGAAAGTGCAGAAGATTCTGGAAAGGAAAATGCCATTAAGGTACCCTCTCTT
The DNA here is from genome assembly GCA_033459285.1 of Clamator glandarius. Lineage (NCBI taxonomy): Eukaryota > Metazoa > Chordata > Aves > Cuculiformes > Cuculidae > Clamator > Clamator glandarius. Next base: position 202,325 of record JAUNZM010000198.1, read on the forward strand.
ATGTCTTTCAAACATTTCTCCATTTCTCACTTTTATCTATGAAAATAATTTTAATTTCTTCACTAGAACCTCATTAGAATCACTTTATAAAAATATTACTAATGCATTCATAGGATCACAAATAAATCACATAAAAATATCTACATATCTCCTGTTCACTGGTTTATAATTTTCCTCTTTCATTTAAGAATTATGATGAGAATGTGTAAATAGACAAGAGATGATTTTCATAGATATCAAAAATCTTTGCCTATACTACAAAGAAGACTTCAAGAGCTGGAATTTAAAAAGAACAGCAATATCAATTTGAACACAAGTAATGCTAAACTTTATGAAGAGAAACTGATGTCTTAGAAGTGCATGATTAGTCCATGGGAAAATTTTGAAGTATATCAGAATGTGTCCCACATTCTGTATTTTCCTTGAGTGATCAGACACAGGAATAGATAAAAAGACAGAAAGTATCATGGGCAGGGACAGCCTACTAGATCAGGTTACCCAAGGCCCCATCCAACCTTGCCTTGAACACCTCCATGGATGGGACATCGACAACTTGCCTTGGTAAGCTGTTCCAGTGTCTCACTACTCTGATGGTGAAGAAATTCTTCCATATGTCTAGTCTAAATCTGCCCTTCTCAGGTTTATATCTGTTCTCCCTTCTCCTGTCACCACAAACCTTTATAAATTACCCCTCTCCAGCTTTCTTGTAGGCTCTCTGAGGTACTGGAAGGTTTCTATAATATCTCCTTGGAGCCTTCTCTTTTCCAGGCTGAACAAAACCAACTCTCAGCCTGCCCTCATAGGGAAGGTTCTCCATCCCTCAGATCATCTTTGTAGACCTCCTCTGGACCCATTCCAACAGTTTCATATCCTTCTTACATTGAAGATTCCATAATTGGACCTAGTACTCCAGTCAAGGTCTGAGGGCTCAGTGCTGGGTCGAGTTCTGTTCAATATCTTTATCAGTGATCTGGATGAGGGGATTGAATGTATCCTTAGTAAGTTTACAGATAACATTAATCTGGGAGGAATTGTTTTTTCTGGTTAAGGGTAGGGAGGCTCTACAAAGGGGTCAGAATAGGCTGCATCAATTGACTGAGATCAACAGGGTGAGGTCCAACAAGGCCAAGTGCCGAGTTCTGCACCTGGGACACAGCAACTCTGTGCAGCTCTACAGGCTTGGGAAAGAGTGGCTAGAAAGCTGCCTGTCAGAGAAGGAACTGGAGGTGTTGGTTTATAGCCAGCTGAATATGAGTCAGCAGTGTGCCCAGTTGGCCAAGAAGGCTGATAGGATCTCGCCTTGTATAAAAAGGTGTGACCAGGAGGATCAGGGAAGTGATTCTGCCCCTGTACTCAACGCTGGTGAGGCTGCATCTTGAATCCTGTGTTTAGTTTTGGGACCCTCACTAGAAGAAGGACATTGTGGGGTTGGAGTGTGTCCAGAGAAGGGCAATGAAACTGGTGAGGGGGCTAGAGAACAAGTCTTACAAAGAGCAGCTGAGGGTTCTGGGGTTGTGACGGGGCGGGTGTTGGTCTCTTCTCCCATATAACAGGTGGTAGGATGAGAGAATGGCCTCACGTTGTGACAGGGGAGGTTCTGATTAGACATTAAGAAATAATTCTTCACCAAAAGGGTTATTGGGCCCCAGCAGCTGCTGCCCAGGAAGCTGGTTGAGTCACTATCCCTGGAGGTATACAAAAGATGGGTAGATGAAGTGCTTAGGAATATGATTTAATAGTGGATAGGTATGCTTGGACTCGATGATCTCTAAAGTGTTTTCCAACCTAGCGGTTCTACGATTCTGTGATTTTATGAAAGATAACTCTGAAAACAGAGAGACTATTTGCTGAATATAAAGTCCAGAAAAATAGTTTTTTTTTTGTATATTACATATCTACAAGTAAGATTTCGAACTAGTTAGCTATAGTCTTTCTAAATACAGAACATAGGAAAAAGAGAGTAGTCTGTTAGCATGTCAGATTACATTAATGTACTGAAAAAGGAGAAATGCAGAGTGACAGTCGCTATTATGTCAAGTTGACCAGTTAGACTGTGGTTTTGGAGACATTCTTATAAGAAGTTCCCAAGTTTTACTACATCACTGCATAGAAAATGTTTTCTGTTCTCCATATGTAAATTGGTATAAAAATATTGCCTGGTGATTTCTTCTAGGATGAGCAGAAATAGTAACCTCAAACTGCACAAGGGGATGTTTAGCTTGGATATTAGGAAAAATTTCTCCACTGAAAGACTTGTGAAGAATTGGAACAGGCTGCCCAGGGAAGTGGTTGAACCACCCTCCCTGGAGGTATTTGAAAGTCATGGTGCTTAGGGACATGATTTAATGTTGGAATTGTCAATGTTTGATTTATTCCTGGACTTGATCTTAAAGGTCTTTCCCAGCCTAAATGATTTTGCAATTCTATAATCTTATCTAGAAGAAGGTTCTCTGTATAATATTCCTGACAATATTCTTTTTCTAGAGTTCTCTTAGGAAGACTGAGAGCATCTGCTATGCTGTAGGTCTACCAGAGACAAGTATTGTCACCTCTTGTCCATCTACAAGAAGAGTCAGAAAGAGGATCCAGGAAACTACAGGCTTGTCAACCTGACCTCAATATCAGGAAAGATTATGGAGCAGTTCATCTTGAATGAGCTCACCAGGCAAATACAGGCCAGCCAGGGCATCAGGCCCAGGGCACATGGATTCATGAAGGACAGGGCCTGTCTCACCAACCTGAACTCCTTCTATGATCAGGTGACCCGCCTACTGGATGAAGGAAAGGCTGCAGAGTTTATTTAACTCAACTGCAGTAAAGCTTTTGACACTATTGAAGTGGATAGGAGGAGGCTGAAGGGAGACCTTTTTACTCTCTACAACAGCCTGAAAGGGGATTGTAGTTAGCTGGGTGCTGGTCTCTTCTCCAAAGTAATAAGTGATAGGATGAGGGGAAATGACCTCAAATTGCTCCAGGGGCGGTTTAGATTGGATATTAGCAAAATAATATTTACCAAAAGAGGGATTAAGCATTGGAACAGGCTGCCCATGGAAGTGATGGTGTCCATCACTGGAGGTGTTCAAAAGACATGTAGATTTGGCATTTCACGACATGGTTTACTAAGCATGGTGATGGCCTTATCACTGGACTGGATGATCAGCATGGAGGTCCTGAAGGAAGGCTGCTCACAAAGTTGTGCTGGATCATGCATTTACCAGCCCTGACTGTTACGAGACAAGGTCCCTCAGCATTTCTCTGTGTTCATTTCCATATGTCTTCCCCAACTTCAGGTCCTTCCTCAACCTCCAGGATCTTTCCTTCAGACAGTATCTTCACTACCTTCTTTTCAGGCCCCTTCTATCCAGGGCCACTTCATTTTTGTGACCACTGCTTTAAGTCTCCTTTTCCTTGGTTTCCCAGACTATCTGAATAGTTCTTTAGGTCCATAAACAGAACATGTGATCAGCTTTACAACAGATGCTTCTGTTACATATGTCTCTATTATCTGGCAGATTCAGGACAATCCCCTTGATTTGTGACTTGTATAATCTTCCATAAACCTGGACTTAATGAAGTTTAAGGAGGGAAAGTACAAAGGTCCTGCACCTAGGGAAGAAAAGCCTTATGTACCAGTATATTCTGGTTGCAAGCTGGCTGGAAAGTAACTTGACAGAAAAGGGCCTGGGGGTCCTGGTGAACATCAAGTCAAACATGAGCCAACAACATGCCATTGCAACCAAGAAGTCTAATGATATCCTAAGCCGCATTAGGAGAAGTGTTGCCATGAGACTGAGGGAGGTGATCCTTTCCCTTTCAGCACTGGTGAGGACACATCTGGAGTGCTGTGTTCATTTCTAGGCTCCACAGTGCAAGAGAAATATGGACTTATAGAAGAGAGTCCAGCAAATGGCCACTAAGATTAAGGGACTAGACTATCTCTTATATGATGAAAGACTGAGAGAGTTGGGAGTGCTCAACTTGGAGAAGAGAAGATTCAGGAGAGGAGGTTGGATTTATCAATGAATATAAATACCTGTATGGAAAGTACAAAGAAAATGGAGCCAGACTGTTTTCAGTGGTTTCCAGTGACAGGATCAGAGGCAATAGGCACAAACTGAATCTATTTTCCAACTGCCTGCTTCAAATTAACCCAAGATATTTACTTTTTTATTTGCTCCAGAAAACAAAACAACACAACAATGCATGAGGACAGTTTGAATTTGAATACATTTCTCTTACACTTCTACACTTCAAATAAAGCTTAGCCAAAATTCTAGGAAGACCAGAATAATAAAAGAACTAGGAGCTTTTGTCAGTTTAATGAATCACAGGTTAGAAGAAATGAATACAGTATTTAAAACTGTAGGTTATTTGTGTCTTTTTTTTACTAGTCTGGAATTTTATATTTTATCATCATCTGATTGAATGTAACAAGTAATGCTATATATGTAAATTAATACAATGCTTGCACCTGTTAATATAACAGATTCAAGCATTCAAAACCTTAAGTTAGAATAAAATTTATTTAACTGCATGAATCATACAACACATTGCTACAGAAGGCATATTAAAAATATATGTTGAAGTTACTTTCTACTTCCATTTCGACATCCTTTTAGGCACTCGGAAATTCTTTGTCAGACATAAAGTGTTTCATACCTACTACTGCATAATATAACAATCGGAACACTTCAGTGAATGTAACAGCAAATTTCTGAAGAATTGTAGAAATAAGGCAAGTCTTTGCTGCACAAACATTTACAGTCTGCAAAGGAAAAGAGTTAGTGTTTCATTAAGTTCTGAAGTGACTCACTTGCAATATCCTGAATTTCTTTAAAAGAGAGCTTCAGGTGTTGAAAGACTGGGAAGACAACTCTTTACTATTAATTTCCTGAAATCTCTGTTTCCTTTGCAAAATGTTACCTCAAGAATTTTAAATTATTTTATTTCAGTTTCTCCATTTATAATTTATCATGTATTTCTCCATACATGCATAGGCTTCCTGTAAAGGTATGTATAGGAGTTAGTGCACATAAGGCTTTATGTTTCTTCAGAGGAGAAGAGTAACAAATAGATGAATTCTGAAAGTAAGAACAACTGTAACTTATTTTATAAAAATCAACAGAAACCATCAACCATCAGTCATTGAGCTATGTGGTTTAGAAAAATGGGCTAGAAGTCATCTTCTGTTGACAGGTCTGGGTGCCTTTTCTCTTCAATTGCCAATATATTTCAGAGCTTTTATGTGCTGTAACATCTTCTGCAGAGTTGTCAAAACAATGCTAATCCCTCAGTACAGGTCAGGTAGTCTCCACCTCTCATCTTTGTCAAATGAGCCACATATTCTGGCACAGATAAGAAATTTTGAAAAACTAAACCACAGAAATCTCAGGCAGGTGGTTGGTAATTCTGAAGTGCCTCACTTACATCAACAAAAACGATGTTCCTCCAGGCTTAGCATTTCTCAGTAGTGGTGTAAAAAGCAAAGCTCCCCGAAGATTTTTTGCTGATACGATTAAACTGTACTTCCCAATAAGAAGACATAATAACAGAACAAATTTTCAGTACTCTGTTGTCATCATTTCCCTCTCTTCCCCATCTTCTGGCCACATTAGTCTCAGAGTCTTTCATAGCCGGATTGCATAAGAATGATTTGGTTCAGTTTTGACTAAGGATTTTGTCTAAGCATTTTTCAGAGTTTATTTGTATCTGTGAGTTCCGGATTTCTGATTCCACTACTTTTCCAAGAGTGTTCTTCCTATGTGATAAGACTTCTAAACATAGTTGAAATCTAGAGCTATTTAACAATGATTTTATGGTACATTGTTGTATTCGGCTTTTACTTCAGTGTGTAGGGAAATGTAGAAGAAACAGCATGAACTTCCTACAAGTATTTTTGCTCAGTATCTATACATATTCTTTAATATATGTTCTTTAAATTTATGTTTTCTAAAAATGATTCTATATATATTAAATATTTTTCAAAGTTTTGTGTTTATATGGTTTCCATAGAAAGGCAAGATGAATCCTCTTTATTTCATTTTATGTTAAATACTTGCAATGCAAGAAAACAGTATTTTCATCTCCGTTGTCTTTCATCAAACTCCGAAAGTGTAGATGAACCTGATTCCTTCAAGCCTTTTTCCCAGGTTCCTCATAAATCAATAAATCAGATTAAACAGCTTGCAATGAAAAACAAGGGTATTTCCCCCCCATTTTTTTCAGCAAAATATTGATTCCCTGAAGAGCACCTTTCTATCCAGGAGTTAATTTGTGGTCACCAAGGGGAAGACTTCATACAGTCTGAAGAACCTAAAGTCTAAGGCAGCTACAAGATGTGAGATGGAGCTTTTAGCAGTTTTTCACTCTGTTGAACACCCTATCATCCAATAAGTATCTTAAGTACTTCAAAACTTGTTATTTGTTGTATGTGGTAGTTTTTTACTGATGATAGTTGTGCTATAGGTATAAACGCAATAATTTTGAAATTTCTGAGGATTCATGGTAGCATTTCAAAATCTGTTGGTAAATAGTGAGAGATTTTGTAGGTTTTGCATGCATCAGACTTACACATTTCACTACACATTCCTGTAGCTTCTCTCATTGTCAGAAAATCAAACTTGTTAATTTCCTATACCAGCATATGCAAGATATTTTATAAGTGAAATTGAGAATTAATATCATATATACATGTTTTACATACATGTGTGTATGTAAAACTATTATCAGCTACAGTTCACACCAAACAAAACAAATAGAAATGATGAAGCGGGGTGTATTTTAATTCTTCCACATATGTACATGTATGTGTATGTATATATACATATAGACATGGAAGGAGTTGTTGTATATGCGTATGGGTATAAATTAATAAAAAAAATCATTCTAATAGGACTAAATAATCTGTTGAGAAACAGTTACTTTGAATTTTTTTTATGAAATTATGATTTATTAACTTATTGCTAACTTTCTTGAAAGGAACAATAAAATCAATTCCTAAACATGATTAAAACGTAGGAAGGAATGATAAATTCTGAATGAATATATATTTCAGGATGTTTATGTCCTTTTTCAAAGTTAATGAATGAAAATCAATCCAGATTCCATTGTTGAGCAACTATTTTCCACCTCCAAGAAAGCTGCAAATACTGTAGTCAATAATAGTACAAGAACCAATAATATTTTGAAGTGTTAAATCAGACAAATAGGTTTTCAATTTACCCCCAAAGCTGGAGAGTAATATTTCATGACTAGGTCAAATGAATGGATGTTGACAGCTTAGAAGCTGGGTTGAATTTTCCAGTTGATTATTAAATCTCCAAATTAAATCGCAATTGGGGTTCAGGTTTTTTTTTCCTTTTTTTTGTTTTTTTTTTCTTCCATGAAGTAAACTGTTCTGTTTCCCGGTGATGTGGAACTAGCGAAAATATTTAAATGTTTTAACATGTCATGAGACTAGAGCTTGTTAAAAAAAATTGAAAGAAATGTTGATCCAGAAATGTCTAATATGTCAGGGAAATATCAAATCATATTAACACCTCATATGGAAACCAATAAGCCAAGCCATTCAGCTTCCCAAGTCTTCCAAATGAATCTGAGTGATTTTCCCAGGTTCCCACAACTCTTTACAAATTTCTGCTGCTCTCCATCTGCTGAGGTCTCTATCGCCCTAATCCTGTGCACACTACAGCTGTTCCTTCTGTGGACTAGCCAAAAAGACTAAAACATTGTGGAGAAAAGTATTCTTTTTATCTGGCCAACAGGCAGAGATCCCAGGGATGCACACAGTGGTATACCCAGGCTGTCAGGAAACCAGCTTGACCAGGTTTGCTGGGCAATCAGGTATTTAGCCTCATGCTTTTCACGGAGAGCCTGAGAAACTTCAGGGTTTCCTTAGCAACTGGCTTTGTTGGCTTCTGGTCTGGAGATTTGACTAAGCGTCTCCCTAGTCTTCCAGATGGCTAGAGCAACTCACTTCCTACATAGCTGGTTTGCCTGACTGCCAGGCTCATTGGACTATTGACATCCCCAAAATGATAGAAATTGAAGTTTAGCTGGAATCACCTAAATTCTAGTAGCAGCTCTAAAAGCTATTGTCTGCTGATTGAATGCTCCCCTTGCTGAATCATAGATCCCACTTAGTTAATTTGCTGGTTTGCAGAAACTAGTAAAAAAAAATAATTAAAAGGCAGCTGGGGAAGTCTGGAAACTGAGTGTAATCTTGTGACATTTGATTTCCACTAAATAAAACATAATACTTCTTAACTTTTCTTTTTTTGAACCATGTTGAAGTCATTTGTAAATTACAGAAATGTTTTGCAGGTCAGATATTTTTTTTCTTTAATCAGCTTATGCCAGCAGCAATTTTTGAATAATTTTCTAGCTATCACCTTGAAAATAAGTAGGTGAATTTATAATTACAAACTTTTTAAAATATAAATTATATAATTAGTGACTTGCACAGATGAAAGTTACTTATTCTCAGTAGATTCACTTCCTGATAACGCTGCTCCTTCTTACCTGTCATTATAGGGGTATGAATTAGGACAAACATCCTAATCCTCACATTTGTATTTTCTTTCACCCTCTTTTTATCAAGATCAGGTTCTTACTCTATCAGCCCTATGCAAGATTTCCTGCCACTACTACAAGTTACCACCATGTGGTTACAATTATTTTCCTCTCCTCCGTAAGACAGTAGAGTACTAGATATTCCCATTTTATGGCCAGGGCTCTTAGTAGCTATAACTATACCACTCAGACTGTGTAGCCTGTAGTCTGGTGCACTCTAAGTCATAACTCTAAGAGACTATATCACTATATTTTTTTAGCTATCTGAACTCAGGTTGCCTACAATCCTAAACTGTTTTTATACCTCCTATACTTGGTACTGTAACTGCTTGCTAGAAAAGATACCAAGCTCTTCATGTAACTATCGCTAATCATAAGGTGCTTCTCTAAGGCTGAATGGATAATTCTGGGGAATGTAGGCATCTGCTCAAGCATTCTAATAAGCTGAGGGGCTCTTTCCCTTTATTGGTTATAAAAATATTCTGGATAACTACAGATAACATTTGCTGAGATGGGTACCTCACTGAATGATTTGTCTCAGAGCTCAAAGAAAATACAAGTGCAAAGTGCATCTTATCACTTGCAAATTGGAGTCCAAATAATTAATGTACAGTCCTGATTATCAAACAATCTTTCCACTTTGCCCCTGTATTGTTTCCTCTCCCTCTGTTCTCTAACTACTCCTTCTTACTTCCTACTTCTTCAACAAAGTGTACTCAATTTAAAGAGACAATAACATCCTTAGTGTCTTTAGGAAACCCTAGGGTTATTAACTAAACACTTTCAATGATTATTGAACATAGTGAGGCTATTAATGTTTTAAGTTTTAAGTTTTAATAGCAGGATTTCCCTAGTTAGTTTCCCAGGATAAAATTGCTTTTGCTTGTTCCAAATGCTCACCTGTTTAATTCATACACTGCTTCACTTATATGCAATAATGCCCACAGACAGAAGCTCCAACAATCCTCATGCCTCTGACATCTGAACATATTTGGTATATACATTTCTGTGTGAAAAATAATGGCCTAGAAGAATGTGTACTGCTTTATTGCAAAAACCTAGGTGGCAAAATCTGTTTTGAGAAAACCTATTCAGACCAAGACACTTTAACAAAAATCCCAGATTTTATTTTTATCCACCACTCAAGCATATGCCAAAATAATTTATCTATCTTAATGATTTTTTTTTAATAATGTTAAAAAACGGTTTGTATAACTGCCTGAAATACAAATTGTAAGGAACTGTAGGTGGGAGAAATAAGAACCATTAACAGAACTAGTAATATTTCTGCTAAATAATTTTCAACATTTGGGAACACTTCTCTAAAAAACAAAACCAACCAAAAAAAATAGCAGAACAACTTTGTATATAGGCATTAAAATGCATGTGTATTTCATGTGAAACAGGTATAAAAGTACTAGCATCCTTCTCCAGGAAGCTCCTTCTTTTTTAAAAAATCTTCATAAAATTCATGCCACTCATCACAGTGTGTTCAGAAATATTTTAGGGTGAAAAATGTTGCAAATGTAGAAAAGAAAGATATTCAAACAAACCAAAGATTACCATCTATATTCCTGAATGTGCGGACTGATCCACTCTGGGGAAATTAAATAGCTATGTCTATAAAATTTCTTACAATGGGATAACCGATCTCTTTTTTTCCAATTAATCTTTCTGTAGGAGGAAAAAAAGACACAAAATATTAATTTAGATAAAATTCTGTCTTGCTAATAAAGGGAAGGGTTATCAATTGAATAACCACTTATTCACATAGTAATTCATGGTCTCAAAATCACGTATTAAATCTGGTCTTAGATGAAGATTGAGAGTCTACTCCTTCAAACCTCTGTTTAAAACAGTAACTGTAACTTTAGTATTTTCCATATGTTAACACCTAAAAGTATTCCTGAAATTGAAAATTTTTAGTAAGATTATGGGTCTTGTAAGCATAGGGAAACAAGGCAAGGTGAGGCAAAGAAAGGAAAGGAAGGGTAGGGTTTGGTTTTGGTTTTTTTAGGAAAATCTCATCATTTTATAGACAAATGTCGAAACTTCAAAGGCTGATGTCACAGAAAACTCTCGATTATCCAAATTCAGTTGCTGAATTAATTTAGTCCTGAATGACACACAGAATATTTGATTTCAGCTTGCATTTTATTATTTTATAACAGGAATTAAAGCATAGAAATCTCCATTTTTAGAAGCTGTTGACCTGAAACCACACTAGTAGCTCACAACAGATTTTGAGGTTCTATATCTAAACCTCACTAATTTTCTCACTTTTTGAAAGGGAATGGAAATGAATGAAAATGTACCCTCTGAAAGCTTCTGAACTATTCTTAGTTCTTCCTGCCGGGGCTGTTTTCAAATGATGTACAATAAATACGCATTATGAAGCTGAGTAATCAATTCTATTATTTGTTTTTATATACTTTGCAAAACTAAGTTCAGAAGAGAAAGATATATCTAGTTGGATGACGAAGCAATGTCTCCGAAGTGCTGACAGTGACAATATTCAGGAAATGAGGCATTCCTGAAATCAATATAAAAATAATAAGAAGGACTATTTTTCCAGTTTTAATTAACTTATAATGTTTTGTTAAAGGCAATAGAGCTGTGCATATTTGTTTTATCAAAAGTTTGATGTTTAATAATTTGTTTTAGAAGGGCTTGAATTCTTTCTAATTGAGACACATTCTATATAAAATACCTTAATTTACATAATCATCAAGTTATTTTAATTCCCTGCTTACAATCACTTACATGTTACTCTTCCAGGACACCTATCACTTTAATGTATAGGAACTAAGTCTTAGGAAGTTTATTTTAAAAAAATGTGAAGAAAAAGGTACTGTAAAGTTGTGTTTCAGACTGTCAAGAAGCTGGAAGGCAGAAAGAGACATGCTTATTATTCCTTCTGGTTACATCGGCTGCTACTATGCGAATTTTTTTTTTGTTCTTGTTCTTGTAGCTGTGAGCAAAACTGTCACGGGAAAATGCCTTAACTATTTTACTTATCCAAAAGTACAAAAGCTTCCTGAACCTTCCTTAACTTTACAGGTCTGATGGGACTAGAGCACTTTCAAAATGTTATTTTCTACCTGTGTTCTCTAACTTCTAGAATTTTAGTCTAAATCCCAGTGTGCTTTCCTTGATGCAATGCCAGTGTGCTTTTGTCATTTTAAGAGCTTTCTGTTCAATATGACTTTCACTACCTAGCTCTCCTTACTCTTAGATGTTACTCACAGCAATAAAGGCCATCTATGTGACTACTTTGTTTAATGGTGAACAAATATTATTGTTTCATGATTTGTAAAACTAGACTGAGACCTCAAAAACACAGAGTTGAGAAGACTATTACTAATAAGTATTTACATTGAAAATATTAGGTAATTCATAAAAACAGGGCATGTAGAAATTGATTGCTACTTCTTGCTAAAGTTATGACATCACAGAATGTAATTAAGAATACTTTGAATCAACACTCCATCATTTTAAAATAGTTCCCAGTGTTCTTGGCCTATGAGTGAAAACAACTTTTGACTATAAGGAAAACAATTCCACAGTACACACAATGATAAAAACAAGTTTCAAATTTACATATTTGTGCACTCATGTACCTCAGTAGACCTATCTAGAAAAAGGCTTGTTGAAAGAAACAATTTAAGAATGGTGTATTTTTTCAGAAGAAAAACAAAATCTCTCATTAAACCTTTGTGTTTCCACTGCAGAATTTCATCTGCTTGTTTGTTTTCTCTTTTTTAGTTCAATGCAGACTGCAAGTTTATATTCTGAACTTCAACAGTGCTTGATTTGCAGAAGTTTACAAAATGTGAGCAGTGCACTGTAGCAAGTATTCATCTACAGACTTACCAAAAGAATATATGAAATTAGGAGATGGGGGAAAAAAGTAGTCAACAGAGATGCATTCTCTTGGTTTATTGTGTGGAGTGGGAGCCCTCTTTAAAAAAAAAAAATCACCTTTTGTGTTAAAGTTTCAAGTTTCCTTCCCCTACCAACAGGGAAATTAAAAAGCTTTTGAAAATGCTGTCTTTTGAACAATGGTAAAGTGCTTTTAGAGTTTAGGCTCCATAAGTAAGTAATGAGATTTTCAGCCTTTGGTTCCATTTTTTATAAGCATAGTGAAAATGTGTGATCAAGAGTAAAAGTAATCTTTGTTAACATGGTATAAAGAATGTAGGCAGTTCTGGCTCAGTAACAGATAAACATTTACCCTGTGAATCCATTTAAAGCAGAGGAATCACTGTTTGTGAGTCTTGGCCTTGGATGTGCTTAATCCACCAGCATTTTCTGTTAATGAATTTTGAATAGTCATGACAAAACTAATTACCGCAAAGATGGGAAAAGAAGTTTGGCAGGAAAAGAGGTGACATTTTATAATGGTAAATAATATCTCTCCTTGACAATATGCAGCAGCACTGTACTATGTGCAGTGCATAGTGTAACAGAATGGGTTATGCATTAAGTTAATCAGATAAGAATTGTAGTGTAAGGTTTTTACAAAGTTCTGAGGATATTCCAGTTATTCTTCTCAGGAAACCTATAAGACTGACCTCGTAATCTAAGGTTTGGGTTTTTGTTTTGTGGTTGGGGTTATTTTATTTTGTTTTGGTTTTGGTTTTTTTCTTTTTAACTGAAGTAGAGGTTAATTCAATGAAAACAAATATGGGTTTTTTACTAAAGTGGTGATCAGGATGTGTTGCAAGGCATTGGAGACTGCCCCTCTTACCTGTACTTGACACTTGGGTCTGAATTCTTCAAGGTCATCTTCTTTGATTTTGAATAAAGTATAAATCAAGTTAATAGCCTTGCTTCATAAACATATTTCCCGAGGATTTGAAAAAAAGCATGTGGATTGTGCTGCATAGGTTTTCCATAATTATTCCATGTTTATGCTCCCAGTCCCTACTTGAAGGACATCAGCCTTTCCTTTACATTATCTCTTCATATTTCAGACTTCTTTTAGGTTATAATCAGTTACTAAAAGGCTGTAAAATTTGTGTGGGATCAGAACTGATTATAAACTCTGCCTTGTTTTCAAACTGTTAGAACATGTCAGTTTCTCATTCGTAATGACAGTGGGCATATAGCAATTTTCATGCTAGGAACCTGTAACATTTTAGCACTACATAAAATGTATAATTGATATGAGATAATGGACGGAAAATCAGGTAAACTTTGTGTGGTTTCTGTAGCTGGATTTAGCTTCCAAGCTAAACAAAACCAAAGACTGTAACCCTTACTGTGCTGTTCTTTGTATTTGTAGCAAGAGTGGTGCTAATAACACACAGGTATTTGGGAGTTATACTCACAGAGCATCAAGGCTGTCTCTCCATATCCCAACAAAGGCCACTAGGCTGAGGGTGGGCAAAAGAGTGGGAAGGGACACAAGTGGGACAGCTGTCCAAAGAACACCAAAGGGATATTCCATGCCATACATTGTTATGGTCAGCAATAAAAACTGAAGCAAAGAGAGGAGAAGGGGGGAAATGGCTTTAAAGCTGTTTCTCTTCCAAAGCAACAACTATATGTACTGAGGTCTTATTTCCCAGTCTAGACATCACCTGCTGATGGGAAGTCTTTTTGCTTTGCTTCACTTCCCAGTGAAGTGTAGTCTTTGATTTTCTTTATGAAACTGTCTTTATCTCAATCCATAAGTTTTTCATCTCATTTCGTCTTTGTCCTGCTGAGATGGGAGTATGGGAATGATTTGCTGAGCACTTAGCAGCTAGGTAAGGTCAGCTCACCACACCATCTAAAAAGTAAAGAAAAGGTATTTTAATGACTGGATGCATATAAAAGATTTAATTGTGAAATTATGACATGAATATTGACAGTCTAATGCAGAATCACTATAAGATATATTTAGGTTACCATCCATTTGTTAAATCTCCTCTTAAAAACTTCCACTGAAGAGCTTTTGAAATGTTCTTTACCCATAACTGTGTGGCTAGGGATCGGTAAGGGTCAGGAAGACATTCATAATATATTGTGTTAATGGAAGATGTCTTAAAAGGAAAATAAAGAGCTCTTTTGTAAAGATGAAAAGAGGTGAGCTATCTTTGACTGTGACTGGGTTTTCCTAAATGTGAGAGAGTTTAAGTTTTATGTTCTTTATATGTGTGTGTATATATGTATATTACAGATAATTAGAAGCTATAGTTTGCATATACATTTAATAGTTTCTGGACAATTTTGTAATTATAGATTAATGTTAAATCCCTAGCAACAGGTATTAATAGAAAATATTAAATAGTAGTTAACTAGATTAGAACTACTTAGAAAAAAAATTAAATAGAATTGAAATCAGAGCTCCTGTTTTGAAGCATATTTTGAACACCATATGTTCATTACTCCAGGGAGAAAGCTCCTCCTAAACCAGAACAGAAATGAACATTTGGGAAAGATTGTGTTAAGCAACTACTTAGAAATTCACTATGTGAAAATAACATTAAATCATTTGCATAAGATATAGTGTATGCCTACATTTGAAGATAAAAAAGTGATTGAGTTATTTCACAACTGGCTGCTCCAGAGGGAAATATCACTATATTTTAAAACCTTTATATTGATGGTTACAGTCTCATTGTGAGCAAGTATTTTTTCGCTTCTGATTACATTTGTAGTATGTCTGGTTAAATGCTAGTCCATAAACTGTTCTGCAAAATTTTTCTTTTTCTATTTTTTAAAAGGTACAAAAGAGAAGTATTTACTATTGTAGAATACTTATCTGTCTGGCTAGGGGATCTATGCCTGCTGTAATGGGTATTTGTACAGAGTAATATTTTCTTAGTCTCATGAGATGTTACCTCTGCTTCAAATAGACAAAAGGCTGTAAAAGGAAGCATTAGGTCAAAGTGCTTTCACCATTTCCTGAAAATAAATCTATTTTTCCTTTTGTTGATATGTTTAAGGCAGCTGTTAGCATGCCAAACCTATTTATGAAACATGCAGAACATACCCTGAATGAAATACATTTCGCAAACTAAAGAGAAGTGCCATGGAGCTGGAGCACCTTCATTGAAAGAAAGCACATAGTTGGAGACAGAGACAAACCTCCTATTTAAACAACACAGGATTAAGCCACTAGTGATTTTTGCATGTTATGTTTTCATATTTTGTATTAAGCTTGCTAAAACTGGGTTATTTTAAAGCCAAAAAAATCTTAAGAAAAGATAAATTCTAAGTTTTCATGCAATAGGATATGCCAAAACTTTCATTAACAGATATCTGTTCAGTTAATCAAACACAAACAACCTCCCCTCACCTTTTAGGAGCTGAAGATACATACAAGGTACAAAAAAATTCCGTTAAGTCTATCAACCTCTTCGTATGTTTAAGTGGGAACATTGTCTTATAAAAGACAATGTAACACTGATACTTTGTGACAAATTGTGATTCAGTGCAACATGGTTTGATGCGCTAATAAAATACAACTTGTAAATGTATATTACCTATGGCAAACTATGTCCTGTCAAAACTAATGAAAATTAAAATATTTGCCTGTCACAGATGAGTAGAATTTAATTTTATGCTATTCCTTTCTGACATGTAAACACATTTTGGTACTGATAAAGTACAGTTAAAAATCATTCTGTCTAAAGAAGTAGAATTTAGAGGAAGCTTGCAGAAAATTGGAATTTATGATAGGGAGGTAAAGGATGAAAATGTTACACTTGACTGGCTGAGGTCAGGTATAACATGACATAATCTACACACCTGCAGTGAGATTCCACTAAGTTTCTCATATCATGCCTGAATACTGTCCTTAAAAACACTGTTGTCAAAAGAGATTCAGCTGAAATAAAATGTTGATTAACAGGCATGATGACATTTTTCCCGCAAGTGGCACCAGTGGCTGTTCTGTGTCTGGCTAGTATTTGGGAAATATTTTGGGTATTTTTCATCTCCAGCTGAAGATGACTAATGTGCTAACTGTAAAGGACTGCTGGAAGCTAAGCCCTGGGGTTGCTTGAGAGCATAAACTCTAGCTAGCAGTTAATCTAACCAGACTTTCAAATAAGGGACAGGTATAGGAAATAGTGTGCTCTTGGGAACATCAATTTGTGTACCAACAAAGCTGCTAAAAAAATCTTTGCACAATTCCCAAAGTTTAACTCTGGCACTCTCTTCTAACTAAAATTTCATGCATATCCCTCCACATATATTGGTGTGCGCGCTGAAGTTTCCATTGTAACTAAAGTACTAGCCAGCATTGCTTTTTGAACTGCTATATGATTCATATAATTCTTGCTGGTTTAATTTTATTTTTATAGCTGGTGTGTGATTTTTCCTTACTAAAATATTTTTAGTAAAGAATTCCTTATACTTTTGTTATATTTAAAGAAAATACTGAAGTTTAAAAATCATAGTACTGAACACAAGATGTTATCTAAACACAAGCAAACACAAAAATACATAGACATATACACATATATACATATTTCAATGACCATTAACACTTTGCAGATCAACAGCTCCCTTGTCTTCCAAGGAGTAGCACACAACTTCCAGAGATGATTCAATAATTCAGCAGCAGAAATTTTTTGAAGCAGAAAAGCTGCACTGTAAGGTTGCTACAGAGCTCCAGAACTGTGTCAGGGTCCTTTCATGAAAAGGTCTGGTCTCTCAAGGAAAGGACCACAACAGCAGAGACTTGCACATGCAAAGGTAAGGCTAATCATCTTGTGCAGGAGGAATGCTGGAGCTATTAATAGTATTAAAATTAATAAATGCTTAATAATTAAAATAAAATGCGTAATAATGAAAATTAATGCTGGAATTATTAAAACTCAAGTTAAGGCACTTAAATTTTTCTCTTGATAGTTGATCCTGATCTTTCTCAGTGCAAGGGTTGATTAGCTATATCATAACTGGACATCCATATATTTCTGTTGGTGAAACAAGTAGAGTTAATGCTTTGTTTTTCATGAAGTCCCTTAAAAGTTGATAGAAATGATACGGCTAGAGGGGTTTTTTTGGTTTTTTTTTTTTTGGTTATTCTTGTGTCTGCTTCTGTTTCATATTTGTGTCTTTTCTCTTTAGTATCCTTCGTTATTCTTCTATTGGCATAAATGTTGGACCAAGGAAACAACTGGAAGATCTTCCATTTACTTCAAGCAATCTAGTCATCTCTGTTCCTTGATGTTACAAGTTTGATCACAAAAATAATTTCACAAAATCCCTTTTTGAGTGCAAAGTTTGAATTGCATTCTCAATTAATTGTCATTGTCCAGTGGATACTTCTGCAACACAAGTTTTTGACAGAACTTTTAATTCCTATATCTAGTGATCAAAGAGCTTCTTTTTTTTAAAATAAAATATATTTACCCAGTATACATATAACAAATAAGTTAAATTATTTTCTTCACTCTCTAATGACATGAGAGTGTTTCAGAGGGATTTGGAGAAAGACTCTGGCTTATGCTGGTGGAATTGAACAACATCATGATGGCAATTAGCATAGTTATTGTAGCTTAAAGATTAAATGATTGTACAGAGGATCAGAAACTAATTATCAATCCTGTGTCATAATACTGTACACAAGTTTTAAATGAAGTGAAGGGTGAGGGAGGAGAATCAGATATATTAAAGCCCAGGCAAACAATTCCAAATAAGTAAAAGATTGGAGGGCTTGTCTAAGTAACCTGGAAGTAATTTATATTCAAATTAATATTTAATTTTTTCTTACCCAGGACATGCAAGTTTTTTTTTTATTTCACCTTCACCTGGTCCTTATTACCTTCAAAAAAGAAGATGTGCACTCCAAACAGTCCTGAATCAAACTACAGTGGATGAAGATTTCTAAAAATATGAGATCTTTTTCCAAAGGGAATGTTTAAAAGAGCACATTCCATGAGCATTAAATACTTCATAACTCCTAGCCAGTGTCAGCAAAATGAAAATTTTGGTAGGTTTTAAATAATTTCATTATTTAATGGAGGAGTCATCACAAAATAAAGACAAGGTGAACATGGAAATGCATGAAATTTGCTGAGGTACTATCGAACAACTTGTTAGTAATCAAGTTTTTATTCATACTGTTGTTACTGTAAGAAAGTTGTGAAAATGCCTCTTTCATTGCAGCACATCTAAACAATATATATTAAATTTCTGTTACATTGAAAATTAAATTTCCATTCACAATATCATAAATAATTCTTACCTATAATTTCTACATATAAGAAATTTTCAGTTTTATCATGATAAAACTTAAAGTGGAGAAAAAAACTTAAAACAAACATGAGCAGATATTAAGCAAATACATATAGAGATTTGTAATTTAAACTCTGGTAGAAGATCAACTGTTATGAGGACATCCATAACATATCTGGAAACAAGATTTCCTATTTTGATGTTAAAAAAAATAAAGTGCAGCTTTTAAGAAAACTAAGGTGAGTTGCAGACAACCAGACTTTTTTTAAATAAAGTCTCCTTATTGAAGTGAAAATTCTTTCTTATTCTACAGTGAACATCCTATTACCTGTAGATTTATAATTGTAAAGAAAATAGCCTTTATATGCACTAATGAAAATTAATTCCAATTAATAGGTTGGGAAATAGGCAGTTGTGATTTTATCAAGATTCAGTTCCTGAATTTATTGAGTTGTGATTGTTTTTATTATGCGTGACTGATTTGTCACACATAAAATTAAGAGAGATCGCTTCCTCATATTGTTATTATATTGAGATTGAAAAAGTTATTTATCATCATTGTTTACTGCACTCCGTAGTATTTCAATGCCCCACATTTCTAATTCTGTTATATTATTATGTCATATGACTGTGCTTTAATTCTTCATTACATTGCAAAGTCTGGTAAGGGGGGAAATTGAGGCATCTATAAAAATAAGAGAGGAGTACTTTTTTCAGAACTTCTGGAGAAGAAAACATATTGAAATAAGCTATTTCAACCATAATGAAAGTCTTCTTGCAACATAATTGCAAAGGTAGAAAACTAAAAAATAATTATCAAGAAAGAATAGTTTGTAATAGGATGAAGAGGGGAAAATGGGACTATAATATTTGTTTCAATTTTGCCTTAAATGGCTGGAAAAGGAGGTTGGGAGACAGTACAAGACTTTTGTTGTAATTTATGAGTATTTTGGATATAGGCTATAATACATACATTGCAATATATAAATAAATGTTACCTTCAAAAGGAAAACAAATGTGAGATTGATTTTGTCCTACTAACAAGCTGGTTTCCCCAGCTATATAAATTCTTATTTGTTCAGTTTCCTCCATTCTTTATGAACAGTATTTAGTACTTCCAGTTTTCACTTTGGGTTCCACAGATAGGCCTAATTTGCCACTTCTTCAGAGATTTCCAATGTAAGTTAGAATAAGATATCTGGAAGGAATCACCTAAAAGTAACACTTCCCACCTGTCTGCATTTCACAGAGGAACGGAGGCTCCGTGTTCTACTGCTGTGCATGAGAGGCTGGAAGCAAGAAACATTGTCCTCTCCTCTCTCCCTCCACTGAGAGACAGGGAGCCAAGACACACAACCAGGAACCTAACTTTCATGTAGCTAAAACTGACTGAGATGAATCCTTGCATCTTCCAAATGCAGATTTCCTATTTCAGCTTCTAAACTAGCACTCACGAGGATGAAGTCTTTCATATTTTAATGACTTTCTAATCCTCGGGTGATTTTAGGTTTGGTTCTTAGTATGCTCATGCAATTTATCACCAACCAGAGTAGATATGACCTCTCATCCACAAACATGACTAAAGGAGTTTATCTCACTGTATTTCCTTTATACATAATAGACTAAATCACTCTCAAACCATGAAAATATACATGAAAGAGTATGTTAGAAAACACTTGTCTATTGTAAACAAAAGAAGATAATTATATTTTAATATTCTTTTTTAGTATTAAAATAAGACTTTTCAGAGTGCAAGAAATCTTCAACAAAAATAAAAGTGGCATTACTTTGCAGACAAGAACTAAAAAGGAGAAAGACTCAGACTCCTTCTTCCAAAGGGTCTTATGTTTTGAATTTTTCATTATCTTTAATAGAGAAACAGTTCTAGGCACAGAAGTCATACCAAGATTCATTAGTTAACTTGCATTTAAATATCTTAAAATAACAGAAAAGCAATTTAAAACTCTAAGTTCAGTTACTTGGTGTCTATATTCCAGTAAAAAAAACATTTATGGAATGGAAAGTTACAATTCTATTAATTACATGTGTAGTACTCTTTAAATACTCTCATATTTTATTTGAAGACATGTCTTCCCAGGGGTTCGAGGAGAAGTATGAGATTCCCAAGGTCCAAGAGGAGGTGGTTAGAGACTTGCTTGCCCAGCTAGATGCCCACAAGTCTATGGAGCCGGATGGAGTCCACTCAAGAGTTTTGAGGGAACTGGCTTATGTGCTGGCCAAACCCCTTTCCATCATCTTCCAAAAGTCCTGGATGACTGGGGAGGTTCCGCTGGACTGGAGGCTGGCTGATGTCTTGCCCATCTACAAGAAGGGGCGCAGGGAGGATCCGGGGAACTACAGGCCTGTCAGTCTGACCTCGGTACTGGGGAAAGTCATGGAGAGGATGACCTTGAGTGCTATCAAGAAGCACTTGCAAGAGAACAGGGTGATCAGGCCCAGTCAACACGGGTTCATGAAAGGCAGGTCTTGCCAGAGTAATCTGATCATCTTCTATGACCGAGTAACTACACTCTTGGATGAGGGAAAGGCTGTGGATGTGGTCTTCCTGGACTTCAGTAAAGCCTTTGATACAGTTTCTCACAGCATTCTGCTTCAGAAACTGTCGGCCTCTGGCCTGGACGGGCGCACACTCTCCTGGGTGAAAAACTGGTTGAATGACCGGGCCCAGAGGGTGGTGGTAAATGGAGTTAAATCCAGCTGGAGGCCAGTGACAAGAGGGGTTCCCCAGGGATCAGTCCTGGGTCCAGTCCTGTTTAATGTCTTTATCAACGACCTGGATGAAGGCATTGAGTGCCCGCTTAGCAAGTTTGCAGATGACACCAAGCTGGGTGGAAGTGTGGATCTGCTGGAGGGTCGGGAGGCTCTGCAAAGGGACCTGAACAGGCTGGACTGCTGGGCTGAGACCAATGGCATGAGGTTTAACAAGGCCAAATGCCGGGTCCTGCACTTGGGGCACAACAACCCTAAGCAGAGGTACAAACTAGGAGAAACCTGGCTGGAAAGCTGCCAGGAGGAGAAGGACCTGGGGGTGTTGGTTGACAACTGACTGAACATGAGCCAGCAGTGTGCCCAGGTGGCCAAGAAGGCCAGTGGCATCTTGACTTGTATCAGGAACGGCATAACCAGCAGGTCCAGGGAGATTATTCTCCCCCTGTACTCGGCACTGGTGAGACCGCACCTCGAGTCCTGTGTTCAGTTCTGGGCCCCTCACCACAAGAAGGATGTTGAGGCTCTGGAGCGAGTCCAGAGAAGAGCAACAAAGCTGGTGAAGGGGCTGGAGAATAAACCTTACGAGGAGCGGCTGAGAGAGCTGGGGTTGTTTAGCCTGGAGAAGAGGAGGCTGAGGGGAGACCTTATTACTCTCTACAACTACCTGAAGGGAGGTTGTGGAGAGGAGGGAGCTGGCCTCTTCTCCCAAGTGACAGGGGACAGGACGAGAGGGAATGGCCTCAAGCTCCACCAGGGGAGATTTAGGCTTGAGATTAGGAAAAAATTCTTCACGGAGAGGGTGGTTAGGCATTGGAATGGTCTGCCAAGGGAGGTGGTTGAGTCACCGTCCCTGGAGGTGTTTAAGGTTAGGGTAGATGAGGTACTTAGGGGCATGATTTAGGGATTGGTGGGAATGGTTGGACTCAAAGATCCAGTGGGTCTCTTCCAACCTGGTTACTCTGTGATTCTGTGATTCTGTGATGTCAAAGAAAATTAAGCGTACATGTGACTACCCAGTGTCAATAGTGTGTAAAGTTTAATTACTTCACCAAGAACTACACCTAATGCAAAATTCAGTGAAAGATGCCATCTGAAAAATGTTTTCATGATGGATTCCAAACAATTTACTAGTCTTTTAATAGTAGTTTATGGTTAGAAATTCCAAAGGCCAGTGGGAAAATTATAGCTACATCACTGATTTTAATTTTGATCTCTCTTTTTTTAAATCATCTTCCACAACACAATAATGTTTGAGCAGATCCGCAGCACAAACAGAAACAAATCAAATCACCTTAGCCTAAGAAAACTATGAAACAAAGGTAGTCTGCTGCAAGTGTAATATTAGGAACAAACAGATGTCTAACTTCTGACTGATTTCAGCAGATAGATATTTATATATTGCTGAAACTTGATCATCATTAGAAGTAGTCTGAATGAGAGCTTTGGGAAGAACCTAGAGAAAAAGGTAAGGAAAGTATTTTGCTAGAGAACTTAATTGTAAGAAGAAAAATAAAATTAATTCATGAACAATGAATGTGACTGAAAAAATTGCTATGCCTGTCATGCTCTGTAGCAAACTGACTAAACTCACAGATGCAACTCCTTTTTTTTTTCTATTAACTGCAAATGAGACAAAAAATATTTTTGGCAGTTGTGGATTACAAAAAATGTATTGTTTCATATGGCATTACTAACATCTAAAAGGTGAAAGGTTTTTTTTTTTACTTAAATTAGACCAATACAGCTCTCCAGCTAGAAGTAAAAAATTTATACGCATACTTCAATAAGCATTTAGTGCAAAGAATCATTGTAAAGAAGAAAGCAGAAAGTACTCTCCCACATTCAATCAGAAACAATTGTGCCTGGGAGGAAAGTCATAAGGATGATTTTAAAAATTATTTTAGTCTACTTAATTAAAAACAGTATACACGTCAAAAATTAGTTCTGTATCATAATTATTTTACATATTTTCTTCTGTTTTGTTTTTTTTTAAAAAACCCCACTTTTTGAAATGTCGAAGTCCATTGGAAGAAGGAAAATCACACAAATAAATTAATACTAGAGTATTGGCTACAGTAATTTCTTGTGGTTCAAGAGAAAGTAGGGCCCAGTTTGTGCTCATAATTAATAGTCATGACACAGACACACACAATCTTGTTATCTGGCTTACTAATCTTGAGAGAAGAGCTTTATATAAATTTTCTGCTGAGCACTGAGGCTAATTATTTTGACATGGGCAATCCATGGGAGTGGCTCCACTGCAATTGTTTCTCAGATTTAAGAAAGAATTGGTTGATTATATGCTTAGTTAGGGCAGTCTTGCTTTTGGAGGTCCTGAGAGAAATTAGCAAGAAAGTAGAATTACAGCCACAAATTTCTGGAAGAGATTTTAACTTTTAGGACTCTGCTTGGTGAGATCCCATGGGAAATAGTTCTGAAAAGCAAAATGGCACCAGAGTGCTAGTTAACTTTCAAGGACAGTGTCCTCAAAGCACAGAGCTGCTCATTCTGACATGCAGAAAGCTGAGCAGCTGAGGCAGAAGGCCAGCAATGGGTTGAGCTTGAGTGCAGAAAGGAAGTTCATGGAGGGTAGGAGAAAGGATGGGCCACCTGGACAGATCACAGAGACCTTGCTCGTGTGTGCTGGTTTGAACATCAGAAAGTCAATGTTGAGCAGGAGTTGGCATTGGCAAGAGATGTCAAAGGGAAGAAGACAAGCTTCCAGAAGTTCATAGGTAGAAGAAAGGCTGAGGAAATTGTGCATCCACTGCTCAGTCAGAAGGACATCTGCTGATGACAGATATAGAGAAAACAGTCTCACAGGTCCCTGAGCTTACATTCAGGTTTTGAAGAAGTGAAAACTGAAGACAGAGTTAAAGATCACTTAACTCACTTGGATCTGCACAAGGCCATGGCACCAGATGCTTTGCAACAGCAGACATGGATGGAGCTGGTCAATGTCTTAGCCAGGCCACTCTTTATCACCTTTAAAAGGCCATGGCAAGGTAATGCATTACCAATGTCAAGTAAAAGGCAATCATCATGTATCTTGAAAACAAACAAGTGGAGTGGTGTGAGGAAACTGCAGTCCAGGCAGCCTTGTCTCATTTCCTCAGAAAATTAGGCAACCAGGAGTTTCCACAAAGGAGAATAACAGCTAACACAGAGCTGAAATTAGTAACATTAAGAATTTCACTAATGCTGAAAGCATTTTGGAGATATTTTAAAGTTGTTTGCAAAAATCTTTATCAGTCCCCAAGGTTCAAATCAATGATAAAAGGTACAAAAAGTAAATCAGCCTCCTATGTAGTACATTAAAATTACATTGGCACCAGCTACGATTACCCCCAGCTAGAGTTTTGTATCAACTTTTTCTCTAATTTGTGTTTCAGCTGGAGTATTTAGTCTTGGTCTGAATGTGGTTTTCTTCAGAAACCTGATAATCATATACTAAACATTATAAGCTTTGAGGTGAAAAGCATCTTGCATTTAGATTAATAAAAAATAATGTATTTTGTAAAACTATATTTTTTTTGTTATCTATTTCTTGCCCAATTATATCATGGTGGACCTGGGAATTTTGTTCTTTTGTCTTGCGTAGTTTTAGTTAAAAAGAAAAGAGAACAATAATGTTGCTTGAAATCCGTTAAATGCTGATCTGGCATAAAATAGTTTATTTTGCTATCAGTCAACTTGTCTAGAGTTCCAGACAGCAATTTTCCTGTGACACAGTCATATATAACATGATGTATTTGTATGTAACGCATCATTTCTTGGATATGCACTTGATAGTCCTAGTATAAAAAAAAATCAATTCACTACATTACTTTCAAATTTTACAAATTTTACATAAATATTATTTTTCAGTGTAAATACACAAAAGTGATGTTCCTTTAAGATTCAGAGAGTTAACAGTAATGAAGTTTACTTAAACTGATGATTTTATTATTGAAATTAAAACCATCAGTGCCTATTTTAGTTTTTCAAGGTTCAATTAAATGAAAAAGCAAACCTTTGCTACTTTTAAAGAGAGAAGTAGGCAATCCAGTTATATGTAAATGGAAAGACCCATGCCTCTGTTGAATTTCGTTCAGTTCCTTATCAAATCCACTGGTCCATACTTAGACTGCTAGACTGGAAAAGAAATCAAAGCAAAAACTCATTAGGCAGAATCTCTTCACGTAGTATCCATACCAATGAGTAAGTAAATCCAGCATTCCATCTCTATATGATCTTTAGAAAAGAAAATTTAAGTATTGTTCTCCTTTTTTTTTGTCAATTGACATCAGAACTACATCAAGCAGCTTCCTCAAGCCAATAACAGGGTGTTCCTTTGGCACAGAGTTCAAGAGAAGGAAGCAGAGATAAGCTTTATCACTCCTTCTTTGAGAAAACACAAGGAATTGCAGCATGCATAATGTCTACTCAGGAACGCTTGCACAGCAGTTATTAACTTTCTTAGGTCTGGGAATTGGGAATGTACATGAAGACAGCTGCCTCACTCTTGTCATATAGTACAAATATCAATTATGGATAACCTGAATACACAGGAACAGGTTGAGATGAGGGAACTAATTCCTTCTCAGAATTTATAGGGCAGAGAGAACTGCTGTATAGGCCAATTAGATTCCCAACATTGTCTTATAGGACAACATTGTTCCAATAAAATTATATGATGCACTTTTCCTTTCTCCAGAATGTGAATCCCTGATTAACCATCTTTCTTAATGATTATTAATCTTCTTACAAACTAGAACTCCATTCCCCTCCCCCTCCTTCACCCTTTCCCCCTCTCCCTCTCCCTCTTCCTCCTCCCCTTTCCCAGATATTCCCTTTCTGATTTTTCCTAACTAAATAATGGTTCCTTGAATTCACCCATGATGTGTGATGTTAGGAGTGTTAGTTCTGGTAAACTAAACTGCAAGACTGATCATAAATATCTCACAATGAGCCGCTAAATATTTTTTCTGTTTACTAACTCAATGAAACCTGTGGCATAAATAATTGTCTGATATTTTTCCCTCTATTTATGTTTGCAGAACTAAAATCTGGGTGTATCAGTCTGTCAAAAATAATTACTAATGTAGAAAAATGTTTCCTTTTTAGGACCAAAATCCTCAGTCAAAACATTTTGACTTCATTCTGTTAGCCTTAAGCAGATTGTTCTGAGATTTCCAAGCTCATGCTAGACTGGATTTTCCAGTGCTGGTGCATACAAAATGCTAGCTATGAATAAAGCCACCTGGACTCTCTTGGACTTATGAACTAATTTACTGAAAGGTCTGGGAGCTCTGTGTCTCAGCCACACTAAGAAACATCTCTCTGTAAAATTATTCATTACTGGTCTGCAGTTTCCCCACTGTGTGTAAATGTTAATTACAGAGGAATAGCTGGAACCTTGCTTATTTTATTTAGCAGGTTACATGGCAAAGATATGTTCAGGAATATAGGAGGATATATCTAAATCTAAGACTTTTACTCTTTGCAGTAACATTTTATGAGAAAGTATATAAATGTGAGTCTGCTAGTTTAATACTTACCCAAATCAAACCAAAAGAAAAAAACCCTTTGCTTAATCTATGTCTCTGTCTCTCTGAGCCTAGTTTATGTAATATGTGAAATTTACAAAAATCCAAATTTATGACTCTTGCATCATTACACTGAACTATAAAGTCTTATTTTAAAATCACTGGTAGCAGTTTACAATGTTGATCATGGTGTCCTCTTTGAAGTAATAAGAAGCATTTATAGGGTAACCATCTGCCCTTAGTTCAATGGACATGATTTTTTTCTTCATCTGTAGTCAGAAATGTGAATCAGTCAATGAAATTGCTGTATAAAATGCCAAACAATGTGTTTATTGATTAGACACTGCTTCCAGTATATCATTCAGTTTAAGGAATCCTGTCCTTCATAAAACCAATTGCATAGCTGAAAAAGAGCAAAACAAATAAAAATAAAACAGATAGAAAGCAAAATTCTCTGACTTAGCATTGTCCTCAGACTGCAAAGAACTGAACATCTGAAACGGACATGAAAGTGACTTCATATGAAGAACAGCATGTACTGCATCAGCAAGTCTAAATAAAAACTGAAACTGAAGGAAAAAAATGCCTCAACCTAACAAAATTTGATAGTGCAAAAGTAAATTGAAACTGCTTGCAGGTGAATGTTAGTATGATTCTTAGGGCTAGAGTATCTTTAATGCAGCATGGGACTATTAAAAATTATATTAAAAGAGCTCCTTCTGGAAGAGTTTAAAATTTTATATGTGGAGATGACATAAGCCATCTCTGGGAATAGTTATTATGGTTCAGGATCTGTTAGAAGGACACTGGCTGCCAAGAGGCTTCCCTGCACTGTAATAGTGCTGTACACTAGCAGTGGAGCTAACATAAAAAGTGAACTTCATTTGAGCTTAGGCTTCAGAAAATAAAAATTAAAAATATCTCCAGAAAATCCAAAACTATAGAGAATTCCTTTAAAAATTATTTTTTTTTTCCCTTCATGTTTCGGCATGACATTTTGGTTTTAACACTGAAGAACTTCATAACAAGGAATTTTTTTGAGTACTAACTGTACTCAAAATGTACTCAAAAATATGATCTACATACCTCTTATCAGCTACCAGCAACTGGTATCTTTGCAATAGCATTGCAATATTAGCCCTTATGGTAGGTTTTGGTTTTCTTATTTTTCTTTTTTTTAAAACCCAACAACTTCCACTGTCCGTGAAATGTAAAATTATTTTTGAAGAAAGCATCTATAGTTTATCTGAAAGGATTTTCATTGGAGTTATCCTATGTACTAAACCTTTCAGTGACTAAAGTTGATCAAGAAGATCCTTAAATCAAACAAAACCAACCCAAATTAAAAAAAAAAAAATAAGAAATTCGTCTTCAGGCAGACATCTTTGTAGAGATTTTCACACATGAAGAAATATCTTATCTATATTTCCAGTGAAAGAAAGGAATGCTATGCTACACTCTGAGCACCTGAATTGTTTCTTACTGATTCATTTAGAGTTTCTCCCAGACCTCTTGGAAGACAAGTGTTCCAGCAGCAGTCATTCACCTTTCAGTGTCCTGACGTCCTAGTAATATGAAAGTGCCTGAATTTACTTAATAGTCCATATGACCTCAATGTGTGATCAAATGCTCTGATGTCAGTGAGACATTTCATATCTGGAAGCTAAATATAAGGAATATTTACAGGAATGATGATGTTGAATACCAGTAAAATAAGCTTTTAGATTACCTAGAGCTTACTGAACAAGAAGGATGTATTCTATTCTGGACAATAACAGCATAAAATAAATCTTTTGAGGCTGTTTATGTTAAGGGCCCCTACAAAAGCATACTGATTTGTATGTAAAAATAAATCTTGTTGATGATAGGCATCATTTCCTCAAATGCTTCCTGAAAGCAGTCCAAAGCAAAAGAGAGAGAGACACACAGAGTTAAAGAAGAAGAACTAATATAAGACATCTGGACATTACTAAGGCCTTCTTTTCCCAGAAAAAAAACAAATTAGAAATCCTTCAAATGATGCTGAAGTCTGAAAAAAAAATAAAATTAATAAATAAAAATTATATGTTTCAAATATTTTTCTTTAAAACGTTGAGATAATTAGCAAGTGCATTTTTCAAAATATTGGTTATCACAGGACTTGTGAGAGGAAGGACATACACAGAGCAGTACATTAATCAGTACAGAAACCTGATTTTATATGATATGTCAGCTGTTAGAGTAAAGGTAAAATTTGGTTCAAGTGTGGATAACAAAACTCTGTAAAATGACTGCCCAACAGTGAAAACAATCTATAATATTTATTTTTTTAAAAAATCAATTTTAACTTCTTGGATGTCTCCATTTGTTTTCAGAAAATCGGCCTTCACAGAATCTTTTTTAAATTTAACCATATTGCCTCTGTAGGAACCAACAGTGATGATAATTGATGTAAAACACAGTCCTAGAGAAGTATTTAAAAAATCTGATCTTTATGCATACTAAAAGAAGACAGAAGGGCATTTGTATATTTTTCTATAACAAAATTTGCCACAATGAACTGGGAATAATTTATTATTTTTTTTACTGGAAGTAGAGCTTGGAAACATTTATATTATGCTGCACATATTTCCCCAGTTACTCTTTCATGACATGTTGTCGCAACTAACAGGAAAACCCTTAAGAAAAAGCAAATCCATGTAACACTTCAGAAAAATGCTGAAGAGTTAGAAAAAGTAGATTACAACCTGTATGCAAGAAGGAAAAGCTGGGCAAAAGGATTAGCATGCAAGCAGAGGAATTTGTTTGTGATGCCAGAGCACAGACTGTAAAGTAGACCAGGTTTAAGTATTTTGGTATGCTCGGGGTCTTTCATTATCACTCTTATCCTGGAGTGAGATATCTAGTCAGCTGCACAGAGAACTGACAGTCTAGGACATTAAATAGCCCTGCTGGCTCACTCCTGCACTTTCTGTCAGACTAATCTTTTCCTCTAAACTTGTCTTTTGTATCAGTGCTGTGCTTTTCCATCATTTCCTGATGGTGTGCCCCTGCCTTTTCTGATGCGGGAGCTGACAGGCAACTGCAGATTCTGAAAGCTCCTGAGCTCTGAGGGGCAAAAGCTACAAATACTGTTACTGAAAATGTTAGCTGACAGAAACAAAGGCAAGTTTGTGCTTTATGAAACATTCTATATGAAACAAAAAAAATGTCAATGGCTTTGAGATGTTTTGTAAGGAACCTGTCAGTGTTGAAATACTTTCTAGTTTCCTTCGCTTTGCACTTGGAACCCTTCATCCCAGGTTCAGTGCCCTCCTCCTGAACTCTCTCTCACGCTGCAGCTGGGCACTGCCCAGGAGAGTGATGCTGACAAAGGCCAAAACTGTGCCAATTTGTAGCTGAGTAAATGGTAACAATAATTGTATGTCAGCATGTTCACTATATAGTTTACTGTTGGAGATATTTCCGAGTAACCTTGTGTTGGGAAAAGCAATACAGAGATACACCATCTAGAGTAAATTTACTGAAAAAAAAACAACTAAAGAAAAAATACCAAAGAATGTGGAATGACTAGTTTGAATATGGCAGAAATCTAATTTTTGTGTTAGCACAAATGTACATTTGTTAATAAATTCTCTTTATTAAATAAACTCTTTATTAAATAAGATATGGGGATTTGGAGATTGTGCAGCACTGATCTGTGCAAGTCCTGTTTCTCGGTTGCTCGCATCCAAAAAGTCATGATATTTTTATGGTCTCCCCTAGCACTCCTCACCACAATGGACCAAATTCACTAAGACACGGAGCATTATAAATTTAGTTTTCTTCCCTAATGGTTTTGTGGGAAGTGATGGAAAACCCAGTGATTTTAATGGGAAAGAATTCAGCTCCCTGGATACCTATGCAGTGTGAAAGTGATAGATTGGGAATTCAATATAATTTATTAGTGATTCATTGCAAGATTAAACAACACAAAACCAAATAAAATATAGTCATGTAGGCAAGGTTAAATAACTGAAAAAAATAGGGCAATTCTTTCATCTTCATGGTATTTGTAATCCACATCATACTAGTATTGAATTACTGTCAGCAAATAATTTGATAATTACTACGAAGTGACGTTGCTTTATCACGTTTTATGCATTCTTCTCAATTACACATGAACCTTCAATAATTGCTTACTAATTTAGAAGTTTGATCAGCAAGATAAGAACTGAAAAGATATTGATATAGATTTAGCTTCTCAGCTTGGTGACTCTTAAAATAAATTGGGGTTCAGAAAAGTAAGTTGGATAGTATAGGAAACTTTCCTCATTATCATCTAAATTGGCTTTGGAAGTATTTTTATATCTGCCATTTCTTAGACTGATATTACATTGATACTATGGTTACCTACAAATAGGAAAATAAATTGCATCTAACCTAGTATACTTTAAAGTTATCTAAATGGATCAATAATTAAGTTCTAGAATAACTAACTGAGAAGAGTGCTGTTTTCTTCATTTTTTTCCTAGTAAGCAGGACTACTAAGTGATTTTGAGACATGCCCAAGTATAGGCAGACAAGTCAACAATACATCTAAAAAAAAGTACTTCCATTCCTTTAATTAGCGACAAAGGAGTATCAACATTGAAAACATTCTGTTTTAAATGGAATTTTCCATTGTACCCTGTTACTTACAATTGTATAACTAGTGTGACTTCCATATATAAAAATCCAATAAAGAATTGTGAGAGCAGCCCTATGTAGGTCACGAAAAGAATGAGAAATTAATCAGATGAAGTCATTCTGTGGTACTGTGTGCTCAGCAGTAAAATGACACAAAGCCACATCCACGTGGTTCACAAAAGCTTAATTCATTTGGATACTTGTGATCAAAGGCTTTGAATAATTACAATGAAATGTCAAGTTTGAAACATTCTTTCTAGAATGAATCAAAGATGGAAAAAAAACCAACAAGGGTAAGGAAACGAAAAGGAATATGAAGTCTAACAATAAAATTATATCCACAAAATTGCCTTTTCCAAGGGAAAAAAAAATTACTTTTTCCCCCCAGAAAATGCATTTTTTGAACTATAGAACAGTTCCTCTTATTTATTCTTTCAGAATTTCAGTGACTGTCACAGTGCAATGGTGGCACCTATTGGTCTATGATATATTTGAAAATCACACTCTGCAGAGCATATTTTTTCTAAATTAATACAATTCATTCTCTGTTTCTGCATGCTGAGAGCAGCACTAGAATGACAATTCCTGCATTGAGGTGACAGCATGATTCACAGTAATAGCTCTGAAATTAGTAATTTCTGATTCAGGATTCTTCCCACATGTTGTGACTATATTTTTAAATTAAAGCAACTGCTACAGACTTGATCTTTTAACAGGTAGTGGGTCTATCATTTTCCCTCTAGTATAACTGGATGGGTGCTCTCTTCTGTGCATGAGTAATTTTCTCTGATGTTTCCTGAGAAGAGAGAATAAATAAGGGGAGCATACGTACAAGAATAGCTAATGGAAGTCCTGTGTGACTCAAGCTGTGCAAAATGGGGTGTGATGTTTCTTAATCTGTCAGAAAGAAAAGTATTCAGAAAAAAATGAGGTGTTATGGGGAGGGACAGGGATGGATTCACAGCATTCCCAGAGCTCACTGTCCTGAGTGGAGTGCTAAGCAATCACATTAGTGAGCTGTAGTTCTTTCAGCAAGTTTGTGCACGTAAGTAAAAAGGACTTTTCAGCTTCCTCCAAAGTTTTTTTTTCCCATCCTTTTCTTCTCAGGATAAGGAGCTTCCCAGAAAAAGACAGTAAGAAAATGAGTTTGCCTTCAGCACAAGCAATAAGTGATACATGTTTGAGAATATCACAGGGATTCAAAATACAAAAAAGAGATACTGCTTTGAAGAAATAAGGAACATTGACACTGGGATTTCCCTTCCCCTTCACCTTCTTCTTCCCCTTCTCTCTCACCTTCTCCTTCCCCTTCACCTTCTCTTTTCCTTTCTCCCTTTTCCTTCTCTTCCTTCCCCTTCCCCTCCTGTTCTTGTCCTTGACTTTTGTCCTGAATAACTTTAAAAGTAAGGCATATACTTTAACTTTTTTATATATGCAAATTAAACAGTCTCTGGGCTATTTTTATGGAAAAGAATATAGAATTTAGGTACTCTGCTTAATTTTGAATCTGTGTCAGGATCAGAGAGGTATGTAGACTAGTCGACATTTGTAGTAAAGTGAGACAATTACGACTTAATACTACCTCAGGTAATAACTGCATTCATGTTTAATTCAGAATGGGAGCTTAGTTAAAGATATGAATGTTATATAGGCAAAATTACAAGCAGTTGAATGAACAAATAGTATTATCTAGGTTCAGCCTATTGTTGAAGATTTAAAGCTTTCGCTTCTTGCTTTTATCCATATTATTCTTAACATATCACTTCTGACATTCACCTTATATTTTACCAGTCATTCAAAATCATTACTTTTTACAACTAACTTTGTTGTTGCCTTTCATTTCTAACAACTACCCCAAAATCTACACTGTCAGCAAACTTTTCACCTGACTACACACTTTCTTTTCCGGATTATATATTTAAGAGTATACAGAACCGGACAAATAGCACTAACTCCTATCAGATTCTATTGATAGTCTCCTTTCTATTTCAGGAAAGTGATCATTTACTCTTTCCATTTGTATTACATAAATTATTCTGCCATAAATACAGAAGAGCTTCCATTTTATCCCAAAGTACCTAGCTCCTTCCATGCTTGTTTTGCATGCACCTTAATATATATTTTTTTAGTTTTTTTTTTTTATATATAACAGTACACTTGATTAATTGTCTTTATCCCTTATTTACAATCTGAATGAATGCCTTATAGGTTTGAAATAGATTTTGAGCTGACTTTCTTAAGAAAAGCTTTATCTTTATTCTAAATAATTCACTTACAACAGGCATGGAATGAAAAAATCAAGCATCATGTGCAAAACAGAATTAAATACTTGTATATATTAAATATAAACATGTTTGGAAATTGATTCTGTGAGATATTCCAGATGAATGTGTAGAATTTATACACAGGTGTATTAGGGCTGCTTTTCCCAAAAATGATTTGATAACAGTCTTTTAAAATCACAAACCTGTTGCTAAACATTGAGATAAAACAAACTCTTGATTTAAGCTTTCCATATGGAGACTCATTGGATTTATTGTATTACTGTAAAATGAGTAAATAACTACACACGTTTCTAACTGTACTGAATTCTTTATGGATTATGACTGCTGGTTAAAATCTGCTACCTGAGCTTTTAGGTCATTCTTTCAGATTCAGAAATTGACAAGCATGCTATCTTGCCCTGACACAAGGGGGAAAAAAATATTTTTAATTATCAATTTAATCTGAAGAGAATATAATCGAGGTAGTTGTCTGACCATCTTGTCTAATTCTTCTTTTTAACTCATTTTTTAAACAGAGCATTCACCTTGAATAATCTGGCTTTATAGTTCTTGTTTGAGATGTAACTAAATGAACATTTATTATTATATTTCTTTAAATTTTTTGTGTCATGTGAGAGATACAGAGGAAGAAAAAGGATGACTTTGATTATATACATTTCTAAGAACACTCAGGACTCTATAAAAGCAGTTTCCTCAAAATTCTGTGTCCTGAAAATGTGGCTCTAAAAACATGGAAGATTCACTAAACGTGAAAATTAACATCTAGTTGAACTATCACTTTTATATTGTGGGAGAATTTGACTCCGAATACAACATTTGTTAGGCGTGGGGTTTTTTATCCCTAAGCTAGTTTTTTCAGTTGTAAATAATTCATGGAACAGTTTTGCCGTTTAGTCCTGAGGCAACTCCGTTGTAAAACTTGAAGTGATAAGTTGAGAAGATTTATAAAATTTGAGAATTATGCTTCTGTGTCAAGTTCACAAACAGTTCTCTTGTATCTATTATAACAATTAGAATGATACAATCATATAATGATTTGTGTGGAAGGGACCATAAAGTTCATCTATTTCCACCCCTCCTGCCATGGGAAGGGACATATTCCACTAGATCAGGCTGCTCAAAGCCTCATTCAGCCTGTGCTTGAACACCTCCAGAAATGAGACTTCCATAACTTATCTTTACAATCTGTTCCAGCCCCTCATCACCCTCACAGTAAAAAATGTCTTCCTAAAATCTAATCTGAATCTCCCCACTTTCTGCTGAAAACCTTTACTCCTCATCCTGTCCCTGCAGTCCCTGATAAGAAGTTCCTCCCCAGCTTTCCTGTAGGTGGCCTTTGAGTACTGAAAGGTCTCCTTGGAGCTTTCTCTTCTCCAGGCTGAACAAGGTTACTCTCAGCCTGTCTTTGTGTGGGGGGTGTTCTAGCCCTCTGAACATCTTCGTGATTCTCCTCTGGACTCACTCAAACATATCTATGTCTTTCCTGTGCTAAGGACTCAGAACTGAACACAATACTCCAAGTGAGGTCTCGGGAGAGCAGAGTACAGGGGGAGAAACACCTCCCTCATCCTGCTGTTCAAAATTCGTTTGATTCAGACCAGGATATGACTGGCTTTCTGGGCTGCAAGTGCACGTTGCCAGCTCATGTTGAACTTCTCATCTACCAGCACCGCCTACTCTAGGGCTGCTGTCATTGCATTCTCTGCCCACACTGTAATTGCGTTTGGGATTGCCCCAACCCTGGAGCAGGGCCTTGCACTTGGCAACTTAATATCTAATAAATGCATTAATTTGAACAGAAAGAAAAAGATATTCCATTCACTTTACCCTGAGAACATCTGAAGTTTTGAGCACTTTAATAAATATTGATTTGATTCTTACACTCAAGTTGATTTCTGATTTCCAGAAAAATAGAAAGTAGTTAGAGTTTTTGTATCCTATATATATTTGTATGTATATGAAGTTTCAGTCAGTACCTAATACTACCTCAGGATGATATAACAGTATTTGAATCATTTGAATTAACATTGTGCTGAGATTAATGAAAATAGGCATAAATATGCACAGAGTGCTTATTTTATCTACTTTACTTTTCTGAAATTTCCAGATTTCAGTGATTGACTGATAAAGATCGCTATTAAAATTTGAAATGCTCTATGTCTCTGGCTACCTGGTGGTACCTTCTTATGGTTTGCTACATTCATACTTTTTTGGTATTTATATTTACTCTCCACTATTACTCAAGTCTTTGCACTTTTTACTACACATTGTCTACCAGTTCTGAAAATCTCGATTTCCAATATACTGTTTTTTGAAAAATGCTTCAGCCAGAATGGTGGTAAGAATCAAATACTCATTTGATTAACCAGTGGGTTAGCATGTCCTCCAGAACTTTACAATTCTCATTTCCCCTTGGAATTTAATGTTTGAAAAGATCACTTGGTCACCAGGTTCCTTGTCTTTGTAGGCAATTATGATCCATTATTCCCTTCACAAAACGAGTTGCAATGAAATAAAATTGATATCAAGGGAGTTTGGGATTTTTATTTTTTTAAAAAACTACTACTTTGTGGGAGACTGTTTCTTTGGGAGGGGTACACTTGGCAGTGGGGGAGTTAACAATGGTCTGGTGCTTAGCTGTGAGCCAGGGTCAGCCCACCACAGCATAGAAACTAGACATGAACAAAGATGTTTCTGGGGCATAGATGACTGTAAAACAGGAAAGTATCGGTGACAAGTATTATTGCAAACTTGACCTGATTATCCTTCAGGCATCTACATTTGTCAAGGATCAGAAAAAGCATATTGTATTCCTTCCACCTTAAATCCCTAAATTGTAGATTCTACTATGTTTACATTTCAGATAGCACCTAGGTAAATACAGTAAAAAATATTATAACCTAACAAAGGAATAGAAAGAAATTGTGCAGATTGCAGAAAGCATATCAAATGTCTTATCATTTTAACAGTCTTTGCATATGTATTATTCTGCCTCATGAGTTTGAAATAGTCTTTATTCTTGAGATTTTATTTATAACATAATATAAATTCAGTTCTTCTCTATCCCACAAGCAATATTGCTACTTTGCTTCCCTAGCAACATTCCCATTCAGAGAGGGTGCTGACCTATACCCACAATATATCCTACAGGGACTCCCACACACTAATGCATCTTATGATTAAAAATACTTTTTTTTTATTGCATTTCCCTTGACAACCAACAAATTCAAAATAAATTAAGTGTCCTCCAAAACATGTTTGCTAAGCATAGTGTATATTCTTACATATGTGCTTTTCCAGATGAAATGCCAGTCACAGAAGTTATATTTATTTGATAAAAATAAAATGGTTTATTTTTATTTTTCTTCTTTGATGTGTTAATCTCAACTATTTCTCTTATAAACAGAACTGGTCAGAGAATGCTATTTACATTCTGCAGAATGATTTTAAAGCAGAGAAAATTAAAAATTCCTCAATATTGACTAAAACAGAATATAAATTTCAGAAGCAAAATTATAAGATAAGACATTTATCCTGAAATCTTTCATATTTTTAAATAACAAAAGATAAATTAATGGAATTTTTTTCTACTAAAGTAGTTCAGAATTTCAAGGCCTATCATGTAACAAACATACCCTCCTTGTTGACTGTTGAATTAATGTAGATAAATTAAAATTACTGTTCTTTAATTTCATTTGTCATTCCAAACAGGAATAAATTTATATCATATTTTATGATTAATATCAAATATTATGATGACATTATTAAAAACTTTTCTAATAATCATTATATTCAGTTTCTCCAACTTGTCAGAAATAAGACATATAACAGACACTAATGATATAGTTTTAAATTTTCTAGTGCACTTACATATTTACAATTTTTATTCATTACAATGCAGTATATTTTTAATCTAATAAACCTATTTTACTATCTATATTGAAGTATACCTGTGATTAAAACAATGTTGGTTACAGAACAGTTATTTTAATGGCTGAAGATATGAGTAAACCTCAATGCACAACAATCTTATAATGAACTTTGGTGTTAATGATTAATTGTTATCAACTCATCACATATTTCAAATAAACCAGTTAATTCTTCTGTTAGTAAAAAATATAAAATCATTTTTCATTTCAGATTTTATTACTGTATATTTCTGTCCAAAATCATACATTTGTTTGTACCATAAGAAACTAATAGGACTTAATGTAAGTAATTAAATAGTATAGCTGGTTTATAGTTGTGTAGTCATTTGTGTCCATTATGCTAAAAGCCTTCATATAAACTACACATAAAAATATTAACATAGTCACAATCTATTAATGAAACCAAATTCAAATAATGAAAAGGAAGTACTATGTCTTTATAGTTGAGGAATTTCCTCTGTACCAGAAAATTAACTACTGAACATCAATATAAAAATTAACAAGACTAAATTATACCTGTTATGGAAGACAAACTAAAATCCTTACTGTCCTTATTTTATTCGACTTCTCTGGCTATCCCACTATTGGTGTAAAATAGTCAAGTTTTCACTCCTGAAAAGAACTGTAACTATTTTCATATAACTCTTACAGAATCTCAACATTCATATAAGATCATTAGTACAGTTCTCAAGCCAAAATGATTTGAATAAATTTCTGATTTTCTGCTTTACAGATTACTCAATTACAGTCAAATAATAATTCCTATAGGCACTCTTTTCTTTTACTTTTATGTCCAATTTTTTTTTAAACTGCTCTGCCTGTCAAACAAGAATGTCTCTACCATGGAGACATAATCCCATAAGCCACCAGCTACATACACATAGATTAAATTTTATTCTTTGGATACATATCTAGGCTGAGTCTTCCTTCTTTATGAAAGGTGCTGATTACATTTTCTTGTAACTATTGGCTGTGAAATTCTACAAAGTCTATTTCTGCACATGCAAATTTATTCTATTTTGGTTAAATTTCTATTTATCAATAGTCAAAGCGTCATTTTAATTTCAACTTGTTGCAGAAAAGGCAAGACATTATTGTAGCATTACCTGATTTTTGGTTTCTAAAATGAGTACAAGTGTTTATTGTTCTTTGTGGAAAAATGTAACAATTCACATAATAACAAATTCATCATGTGAACTTTGGGTTCTTCCTTTCAGAATTTGAGTTATATTACTGGAAGGAAAGTAATCATGAATATGATGTATTTTTAATATATAATTTATTTCCATAAGGTGATAATATCTCTTTCTGTGATCTCTTGCAAACTATATCTTTGATTTAACATAGTTATGATTTAACAGAGGAAGGTGACTCTTTCTGCCACTTTAATGAAAGCAGAAGTGTAAACTGAGAAAAAAAAACATCTTTGGTTTGGACATAGTATGCAATCATCTTTTTAGTAAAAAAGAAATATTAACATTTCCAATGAGCATGAGAGATCAATAGGATATGCATTTTAAAATTTTATCTGTGTGAAGTTACTTGCACCAACTGTCTTCCTTTCCCTGAACTTAAGTGTCCATTCAATACTGACTCACAGGGAAAACCATTACCACTACTAAGAACACTTACATTAAAAAATTATTGACAAGTGTCTTCTATATGATGATTATCAGTTTGAGTGACCCGTTAAAGTCACAAGCCTGTATGACATAAAGTCATTGTATGACAGAGTATTACTATACTCTCAAAGGGCCTGTCCTGTGGTCTGTTTTTTTTTTTTTTTTTCTTAGCGACTTAATTACACAAGTAATGAAGATCCATTTTCCTTTATGAATCCTCTTACTGCATAGTCACCACAGCAGCATCATTGCAGTTTACAGCCACTTGGAGTCTGAGTTGATTCAGCTGAAACTATGTATATTGAAGGAGGAAACTTTTCTTCCTAATGATCTCATTAGACTGTGATGAATAATCTCCCCAGAGAGGTCGTCATAGTCATGCCATCAGCATTATTTAAACATTCTACCTCTTTTAATCACTTTTATTATAGCATTGTCTATGAAACCAAGCTAAGACTGGAAATCCCATTGTACTGGGTACATAGTTAAGTACAGTCCTTGCCCTGAAGAGCTTAACATCTAATTAGATTAGACAGCTGTGACAGCAATGTTCAAAATGTCACAAACATTTTTAAAGCTTGCCACAGGTTTGCCACCAATATCACCTCAGGCTTGAAATGTAAAAAATAATAATAATAAAAAAAACTAGCAGAACCAGGAATTTCAGAGAAATGTGAAGTTTTTATACAAAATACAAAGTAGGTGCCTGAAATGAGGGAAATTAAAGTCTAAAAGTTCATATTCACTGTTATTACCCTCTCACTTTTTTACATCTGCTGCAATTTTCATCTGTAGGAGAAACTTGCCTTCTTGTTTACAGCAAATAGTGCTTTGCCTGTCTCCCTTATTTAGAAAGACAGACATGTTTAAGTAATTTTATAAATTAGACACGAACTTGAACTAAGTATAAATAATTTCTGCTATCATTCTCTCCAGATAGATCCTAAATCATTCTACACACATTTATCGGCAAAATCATCCATGTACATTGGTGCTTGATGGTATAAGTATTATTAAAAACACAAAGGATGCTGCAACACTGGCAACATTTTTTAATGGTTCATCTGTCTAGGTAGATTTAACCCCTGGTTCACTGTAGATAGAAAGGAAAATACTGTCACCCATATCTGAAACATTTTATATACCGTTCATCTCAGAGGGCATCTCAGTACTGAGTCACAATACACTCACATACTTTAAGTGTAATTACTTATACCAATCTTAACAATGTGGTACCCAGCTTTCTTATAAAGAGGCATTAGGCAGTATGACTAGTATTTGTCAGGTGTGGTTTGTTCTCCACTTTGTCCTTCCTGCCTGTGTGCAGTAATGTGATAGAATTCAGTTGCTTATTATAAACAGTAGAAACACTGTGGGAGAGATGGGGTGGGGTGAGAGAGAGTACACTTTCTTTTAGCTCTCCAGAGATACAACAGTGTGAAAGCATTTGTGAATATGCAAGTGGTGGGAATAAGGATAAACATGGGGAGAAATTGAAACACTAAAGTTTTCTGGGTACAAAGCAGTTTTTCTTTGGAAGCAAAGTCAGTGGAGTTGTAACACACAAAGGTGCAGCACACTTTTCATCAGAAAGGAATGCAGCAAGGACATCTTGCTCTGTGAAGTGAGGGGCAGGACTTTTGGAGACAAATGTAGCCAGCCCTCACTATCAGCAAGAACCATGCTGCAACTGCCCAATTATTTTTCAAGAAGGCAAAATGCAGTTCCTGCTCTAGTAATCCTGCCCTCCAGTAGACCAGTACTACTCATAACATCATTGTAAGATCAGTATAATACTAAAATACAACTACACACAACATCACAATAACAATAATATTTTTTTCAAATCAATGAATAAAATGACCCTCTAAATTATAAAAAGTAAGCTGATTAATCTTACTTAGAATATTCTTGATGCTGTATAATGGGTCTCATCAGTCTCTACAATTCATTATTATAGAACATTTTGTCATCAGCCAATGAGATAAATGCATGACAATAACTAAGACAATAAAATTACACATATGTGATGATGTCTCAGTCCAGTGGTCCAGCCTGTTCAGATCCCTTTGAAGAGTCTCCCTACCCTCCAGTAGATCTACACTTCCTCCCAGCTTAGTGTCATAAAGACACTGAACAGGGCTGAACCCGGCACAGAGCCCTGGGGCACACCACCTGTAACTGGCCTCCAGCTGGAGTTAACTTCATTTGCCACCACTCTTTGGCCTGGCCATCCAACTACTTTTTCACCCAGGAGAATGTCCAGGTCAGAGGCAGTCTGTTTTGTAAACAGAATGCTATGAGAAGCTGTGTTGATGCTATGAGAACCTGTGTCATTTCTGAACTGTATTTCTTCCAACATAAGTATAGCTACCGCTGTATTTTGCCTACATAGAGTCACAATTACGATCTCCACTTCCTTAAGTCAGTAGGATCTTGTAATGGAATCACCATCTAAGGTTTTTAGGAAAAAAATCAAAACAGAGACGCCATTACCATGCACGTATTCCTCACAACATAATATTGTGTACCTGTGAAGAAAACTAAAAGGCTATAATCTGAATAAAAGCAGTTTTACAGTACTTGAACATTAAAATCACAAGAATTTGTGTATTATAATACACATGCATGTGTATTAATAGTATATGCTTCGAAACAGTAAGACTTATTAAAATGATCAAGCCACATACGATTCTGGTGAACCCTAATAAGAATAGGCAATAATATCTCATCTTAGCATTCCTTTTTACTGCAGTACCTTAAGAAACAGCATGTAGGAAAGAACCCATGATGGCCTATCAAATGTCTATGGTTAGACATTCGCTTAAAAAGATGTAATTTTTTTTGGTAGCATCTGCTCAGAGTTGAATTTGTTCGGTTTTCTTAGCAAGAAACATGATCTCATATTTTCACTAGAATGTCACGGAATCACAGCCTCATTTTCATTGGAAAAGACCTTTAAGTTTATTGAATCCAATTGTTAACCTAGCACTGCCAAGTCCACGACTAAGCCATGTCCCTCAGCACCACAAGTACACACATTTTCAGTTATTCTAGGGATGACAACTCAGCCACTTCCCTGGGCATCCTGTTCCAGTGCTTAATCACCTTTTCAATGACATAATATTTCCCAATACCCGGCCTAAATTTCATTTGGCAGTGCATAGTAACTTTTTAAGTTTGAAGCTTAATATTTCTGACTGGTTTTGTCTAATCCCCACAAGCAGCTAAAGATTTTCCTTCCTTTCCTTCCTTTCTCCTCTTATCAAACTGTTAATGGTAAGTGAGACCTCTTCCTACTCCAGTTATCTACCCTGCTGAAATACAAGGAGTATTACACTGGCCTTCAGTCAGAGATTTTCTGTGAGAAAATCTGCATACATAAAGCAGAAGTTTGCATGGGTAATATAGAATATTCTTAAATCAGTAGTGCCAGCCGTTGTCTCCTGCTCTTTCACTGGATACCGCTAAGGAGAAACTGGCTTCCTCTTCTTTACCAATCAGGCATTTATACATATTGGTATGATTCTCCCTCCATCTTCGTCCTACAAAGTGGACTTGAACTTGCAACTAAGACTCTGACTTCTTGAAACTAAACAGTCCCAGCTCTCTCAGCATCCTTGTATGTCAGATGCTCCAGGTCATTTTTGTGGTCTTTAACTGGCTTCACTTTTGTATGTCTATAAGCAGTCATTTCATCATATGTTCTTTCACTTTTTCTAATTGTGGCTCATTTCACTATCCTGAACAAGTCAATGCAATTTTGCATTTTCTTACTTTTTGTTTACTGTCTGCATCTTTATCATCATGTTCTTTAGCCTAAGGTGATTCTGAGTATTTAACATTCCAAATAGTTGTTTATTTTAAAATACTTTTCTAAAATCACCTTCAAACTATTGTTTGTTTTTTTAGTATGGAATAACTTCTTCAGTCCCTTGAGCATTGTGCCTACCTATTTAATTTGCTTATTTATAAACTGTGCTCTGGAACAGAAGCCACATAAAACCTTCTCCGATTTTGCAATAGGAAAGACTGAATTTCCAAAGTTTCAGCCTCTCCACCAATAACTGAACGGAGATCTTCATGATCTTGAAATATATGGAATAAAACCAAACTAATCCTTCTCTTAACATGTAAAGCCTATATTCTAAGTAACCTCCATATAAAACTGAAAAGACTGCAGTATTTATAAATGTTAATGATTGTTTCATAAAGAGTCATAACAGCATCAGCTCATGCTAACTTATAATAATAAAAGATATTTCTAAGACTAGCTATATAAAGGTCATCATCTTTTTAGATAGTTACAAAATATCTTTCCTTTGTCCATATTAAAAGAACTGCTTCCTTCCTTCATTTTTACCATGTTTTTCCTTGTTTTGGTAGATTAGTAGTTAAAACCAAATTGCTAGGGCTTCAAGTATTTAATTAACATAACAAAAAAGTACTTCTGTCCTTCAGGGATCTCCTTTTGACTCAAATACATTTAGAGATGATAAGGAGTACCTTTCATAGGTCCCTCTCGGGAAGTTATATGCTCAAGTCACGTTTACATTTAAAAGATTTGTTTGTGTAGCTCCCTGTACACCATTTTGGAGACCTGCTTCTTGGAATATCAAATTATATTGTAGTTGATAGATGCGAAGTCTGGTAAGAATAACAGAGTGAATTTTATTGCTTGTTTGTCCTTCAATCCAAACTTAGCATTTTACAAGTTTTTCAACTCAGACTGATAGGCATATAGGAGCTGAAACTACATAGTATTTCAATATCCATACTAAAATATGATCATATTTAGAAATACCTGATAGCACTCATGGTTTGAGGGGGTTTTGATTATTACGAGAAATAACTCTTTTTTCTTACTTTTAAAATTCTCTGTTATGCAAAGTGGAAAAGTAGAGAGGCACTCAAGATGGAAAAATAGTGATATTTAAGATCAGTTTTGATGGTGAAATATAGTGGGTTTTGTACCTCTACTTTACGGAAGTAAATCCAACAGATTCTTAAGTTAGGAGACCA
This sequence comes from Clamator glandarius, assembly GCA_033459285.1. Taxonomy (NCBI): domain Eukaryota; kingdom Metazoa; phylum Chordata; class Aves; order Cuculiformes; family Cuculidae; genus Clamator; species Clamator glandarius. The sequence continues at coordinate 246,835 of JAUNZM010000198.1, forward strand.
ATAATCTTCTATTTTTAGTCAAATTGTGAAATTCTACAGAGTGTCAATTTGGGGGTCCCACTGCACTGAGTTACACTCAAAGTGAGAACAATTCTAGTAATCAGCAAAATGTCCTTATCATGTATTTTTATGTATACAAGTATTTTTATATAGATATACGTTTAATCATAACATTAACTGAATACTAATTCCCTTAAAGAAAATAAAGCCTTTATCTGAAATCAATGGGGGCTACCTCTGGCCCCTACATGTTGCAGCAATACTTCTTTTGTTAATGGAGGAGCGTATTAAAACCATGATTTCTAACTTGGTGACCTAGTATTTTAGGTCAGATCGGTTTGATGCTCTGCCACTCTATGATAATCTTCTTTCTCTGATATTTTTGTGATAAGTTCATGTCACCTTCTATAACCTGAAATCATATTGTCAAATAATGAAAAATTGTACTAGAACAAAGTAATTAGGGTGACTAACTTATTTTTTAAAAGTATTCACTAGGTTGAAAAAGAGCAACTTCTTAATCATCTTTGTTTTTCCTAATTAATATTTGTATTGATTAAGAACTTATTTTGGAAATTTAATTCCTTTTAGATGAAAGTAAAAAAAAAAACAAAAAAAAACCCCCAAAAAATAAGAAATAAGAGCAACAGCAACAACAAAAAACCCCAAAATGGACTGAAACATTTATTACAAGCAAGCCCATAATAACTGCGAGGAACTCAGATGGAGGATTGTTAGTTCACTAGGGAAGTGTTTGGAAAGGATAGTGGCAAACTGTTAGTCTGCATAGGACTGAATTACCAGTTATAGTTACAGCATCTCTGTTAATATTTTTAATTTATTTTTCTTATTTATTATTTCAGCCAGAAATTGCCTTCTTTCAGATGATAAAGTAAGATAAGGAAAAAAAAACTGTTCATGGGGATGTTAGATTCTAATATTTTTGCAACACTTTGTTTTGACAGTTTGGCTGGTTTTGTGATTGCTCTTTACTGACCATGCAACAATTAACCTTAATTTACCCACTTCATAAATATCTGAAAAATCACAATGTACACCGGATTAGTAAGACTTAACTAGAATCATAGAATGATTTAGGTTGGAAAGGACCTTAAAGATCATCTAGTTTCAACACTCCTTGCCATGGGCAGGTGCATTTTCCACTGGATCAGGCCATTTAAGGCTCCATTCAACCTGGCCTTGAACACTTCAAGAGAGGGGAAATCCACAGCTTCCCTGGACAACCTCTTCCAGTGTCTCACCATGCTGATTGTGAATAATTTCCTCCTAATGTCTAGTCTAAATCTTCCCCTCTCTAATTTATAGCCATTCCATATAAGTAGATGGTTGGAGTGGGAGAAGAAGATTGACTGCAATGAAATGCCCCAGAAGAGAGAATAGACTGGTTTTGCAATAAATCAAAAAACCTGGATGACCACCACAGGATAAAAATGTGACATGACTTTAAAGAAATGAGCAGAAAAGTGTGTTCACAAAGGAATACTGATTACAGATTATGGAAATGAATCCATTTTTCCCTTTTGTTTACAATTATGTATAGCAAGTACTGGCACAGTAGTGTGAACAGCATGAGGTAAAATGTAAAACAACCTGAGAGAAAGACTTTGTCACACTATTCAGCCCTCCCATTCTGTGGAGTTAGGAGGGAAAACTTGTAATACTTTGAGACATTAGCATTTAAGCATGAGTTTAACGTGGCATTGGATAAAAAAACCCAAATCTATGACATTATATTTATAAAGCTACCATATAGAAGATAAGCAGTTCTCTTGTTTTGACCTTGTCATATTGTTGATAGTTTGAAGAATCAGAATTATTTGTATTAATATGTCACAGTTATCAATATATCACTCAACTTATTATCTTATAATAAATTTCATGATCACATAATAGTATATACCCTCATGATATATTTATGTCTCATGAAATAACACATCCTAGATTACCTTCTACATTAAGTGTAATTGAAGAAGTGTTATTATTTTGCAATGTACTTCTGTAGGATGTGGTCTGTTGCAATTATTTGGTTAATAGCCACTCTGTACTACAAACTATTTTAGTGACCTTTATTTAAGAAGCACTGGCCTCTCAATTCTTTGTGCTAGACCTCTCCCATTGTGCACTGAAAGAGACCTCAGACTAAAGCCGTGCCATTTCTTTGTGCCATTAATTTTATTCTAGTTTAGCTGTGACTTGAAATATGAAGACATTATTCCCCTTCTCTATGTTCTCAGGAAAAGTGTAATATTACAGAGAAGTAAATACTGAACTGAAGTATTTCATCTTATCCAAAAGGAAAACAGTAGCAGGAAAACTTAGCCATATGGATCTAAGCCAGATTGTAACAATTTCCCTCAAGTTTCATGCATGTGGCCTGGCCCTGTTCAGTATATAAGGCTAAACTCAGATTCAGTTATACTGGAGATGAAATGTGTGTGTATACACACACATATCTACATAGACAGGTATTTTCAATAACGTTGCCAAGATGAGTTAGGCTAAAGTCAGAATATGCCCTTTTCCTTTGTGACTTCACATTCTGATACAGTCAGGGGACTGAAACATTAATCAGTGTGCATAAGACTTAAGTTACAACAAAGAAACATATCTGGTATTTCTTAAAGTTCAATATTTGATCCATGCAACCTAGACATTTTCAGAGGTACTAGATTTTCTACTGTTGAACATATAGATCTAATTTTTTTGGAAGTTTTGATGTCAACACCATCAGAAATCATTAAGTTCTTAGAGACGCATGAGGTGAAAATGAATATCTGAGATTTTAGAGCTCTTCTTTTTCTTATATATTAGTGTATTAAGTAGAATTACAGGGATGGTTTTGTATTACATTAGGGGACATTTATTGCCTGTTTAAAGTCTACTTACTCCTATCTGCTTATCTCTCATTTTACCTCTATGCTATGTTGTATTAATGTATTACTTATGATTCTTTCACTTCACAGTTACCTCGTAGGGCCTTGAATACGTCGTTGAAAGAAATTCACATTTTTTTTCTCAAATATTTTTGTCCATCTAAATCAGCTTTTAAGGAAATTCTTGCTGTTCAACATTGTCAAGCATTAGTCCCAGCTTGCCTAATTTTAGCAGTTAAAACTGTGCAGTTGGGCTCCCAAATCCCACACTTCCTGTGACCCCAAAGGGAAAGAGGAAAGGAAAATCAGAGGAAAGACTTGTGGGTTGGAAACAAAAACTACAGCTTTAACAAAATTATAATAATAACAATAATGAAAATAATTCAAAAGTAATAAAATACATACAAATATATGAGGTAGCACCCCTACTCCTCAATGACTATATGTCATTTCAAATACCATAGAGCAGACATGAGGGAATCAGTCCATGGCTAGAAGGGAACTGGGTTCAGGAACTGGATTTGGAATGCACGGATACAGGATCAAGAACAACCAGACAGACCGGCTCCTCATTGGACATCAGGCATCACAGAAGAGGGATGAGACCCTTGTAGTCTCTCAGTTTTATGCTGAGTATGACGTATATGGGATGAATGTTGGTCCATTTAGGGTCACTTGTTCTGTTTGCCCCTCCTTGGAACTGCAGACCCTTTTCTGCCAGCTAGAGGATGGCCTTGGTTATTATAAACATTGTCTATTTGCATACCGGTGCCCTGTGTTATCACTTTTAGTGAGGAACATTGTCTCAAAAACATGCAAGTAGCTTTCAGAAAATGAAGTTACTTGCTGCAATTGAGCTAGTCAGAAAACTCACTTTGATTTAGCTTAAACCACAACAAAGGTGCTGAAGTTTTTAGCCTCAATTTCATTTAACTCCTAGAAAATAATGACTAAAAGTAAAAAGATGTTAAACTGGAAATAGAAAATTGGATATCAGTTTTTCTGAAGTGTATATGGTGATTTATATGATGCTCTGCTCAGATGCATAATGCAGAATGGTATCTCTTTTGTGCCACAGATAACACAGGTATATAATAATAGAATCATAGAATGTGTTTTATTGGAAAGGACCTTTAAAGAGCATCTAGTGCATCTCCCCTGCTATGAACTTTCACTAACTTTCACTGGATGGATGTAAGCCAATCTAAGTGTCAACTTGTTTTCACATCTAGATGAAACTCCTTTTTTTTCCTTGTCAACTAATTAATCCACACCTATGTGCTTCAGAACTTCTAGCATGATCTTGTGCGAGTACATGGACTACTGTTTAGTCTTTTATGTTATGTAAATGTGAACTATTAAATAACAAAATTTGCAATGAAAATGTTTTTCCTCCAATTTCTTACTATTTGGCATAGTTAAGTTCTATGCACAGTGTTTCAAACCAAACTTATTGATAGATAAAACATTTTCAATAACTGGGCTGAGAAACTGCTTTAGGAACTTATGAAATCCACAAGCTTCAAGTCTACAAGCCACAAGTTTCAACTCATTGCTCAGGCAGTGGAAGCAAGGAGAGATATCCTGGGAAGAGTACAGGAATTCAGCTTGGTTGTGAAAGAAGGGGGTCATGAATGCCAAGGTACAGGTGGAGCTTAACTTGGCAACAGATGCAAAGATTAATAAGGGAATCTACAGGTATGTCAGTCAGAAAAGGAATATCAAAGATCTCCCTCTGATGAGCAAGACTGGTGAACTGCTAACAATGGTCAAGGAGAAGGCTGTGGAACTCAACAGCATTTTTGCCCCTGTCTTTACCCATAATCCCTCTTCCCAAACCTCTCAAGTGGATGATCCACAAGACAGGGACTGGTGGTGCAAAATACCTCCCGCTGTAAGAGATCAGTTTCATGACCACCTGAGAAACCTGAACATATAAAAGCCCACAGGACCTGAGGAGGTGCATCCCAGAATCCTAAGGGAATTGGCTGTTGTAGTTGCCAAGCCACATCCTATTATATCTGAATATCACATCCATTTTTAAAAAGGGTAGAAAGGAGGACCCTAGGACCTACGAGTCTGTCAGCCTTACTTCTGTGCCAGAGAAGATCAAGGAACAGATCCTCCTAGAAGCTATGCTATGTCACATGGAGGACAGGGAAGTGATTTGAGACAGTCAGCATGGCTTCACCAAAGGCAAGTTCTGCCTGACCTACCTAGTGGCCTTCTATGATGGAGTGACTACATCAGTAGACAAGGTAAGAGCCACAGGTGTTACTACTCTGGAATTCTGGAAGGTCTTTGGCACAGTCCCCCACAACATCCTTCTCTCTAAATTATAGAGATATAAATTTGATAAGTGGACTGTTCAGTGGATGAGGAATTGGTTGTATGTTTGCATCCGGAGTGCAGTGGTCAATGGTTCAATGTCCCAATGGAGATCTGTGACAAATGATGTCTCTCAAGGATCCATCCTGGAAACAGTACAGCTTAGTATGAGATTAAGTGCACCCTCAACAAGTTTGTAGATGACAACAGGCTGAGTGGTGTGGCCAACACACCTGAGTGATGAGATGCCATCCAAAAGGACCTGGACAAGTTGGAGAACTGAGCCCATGTGAACCTGATGACGTTCAACAAGGTCAAACGCAAGGTCCTGCATTTGGGTCTGGGAAACCAATATCAATATAATCTGTGTGACAGAGGGATTGAAAGCAGTGCTGCTGAGAAGGATCTGGTGGATGTTGGTTGATAAGAAGCTCAATGTGACCTTGCAATGTATGCTTACAACTCAGAAAGCCAACCCTAAACTGGGCTGCATCAAAAGAAGCAAGGCCAGTAGATCAAGAGAGGTGATTCTGACTCTCTATTCTGCTGCAGTGAGATCCCACCAGGTGTACTCTGTCCAGTTCTGGGGTCCTCTGCACAAGAAAGACATGGACGTTATTGTCACATTTCAATACTCAAATGAAAAGTGGGGACAAACATTTTTTTGAGGGACCTGTTGCGATAGGACAAGGGGTAAAGGCTTTAAGCTAAAAAGGGCAGTTATAAGTTAAAAGACTAGTGATAAGGAAGAGGTGTTTTACCATGAGGGTGATGAAACACTAGAATGGGTCACCCAGAGTGGAGGTAGAAGCCCCATCCCCTGGAAATATCCAAGGTTAGGCTGGACAGGGCTCTGAGTAACCTGATTTAGTTGAAGATGTCCCTGCTTATTGAAGGGGATTAGACTCGATGACCTTTAAAGGCCCCTTCAGATAAAAAACATTCCACAATATATGAATGGTTTTGATGAATTTTATTTTTATACTTTCTGAAAAAGAGAAAGAAAGAGATATAAAAATGAGGAGCAAATGATTTTGCAAAGGAAAAGAAAATTCTAGAGAAAAAGAAAAATCCCTGAGATGCCCATCAAAGAATGTCTCTTACGCCCCTCAGGTTTTTTAACACAAAGCATAAAAGATGGTTTGTTTCATGGGCAAGGCTCAGCCTATGACCCTGCCTACTACGATCCTCTCCACCATCTTTTTGCTTTATTCACCTTTAATCTGACCTCAGTTTCTTTGCAGGCTGTTAATGACCAACTTCCGTGGTTGTTTATGAAGTTATTGTCAGTTACACGATTGAGACTGTGTTATGCAGGATATTGCAGTCAAGGACCTGTGGTCAGGGCCATGAGCTCATTTTCTTGAAACTTATTGTTGTTTCCAGACATGTTTCCTCTCCTCTTAGACCTCAACACACCTGTTTGTTACTGTTTCTAAGCCTAACTCACGGAAAAGGTCAATATTCAGACTGTTGCATGGAGACACTACTTCTGGTCATTGATCCATGAGAGGCCTTGAGAGCCTTGATAACTCCATGTTTCACCATCACATCTGCTGACACCTTGCTTGCCTATTAAAAACGACAAGATAAGACACATATATTACATAGGATGTATCGTAAGCTGCTGTATGCATATGTCAGTACAGACATATAAAAAATCCGACTCCAAACTAAACCTCAAGCTCTCAGACACATTATAAAGTCTAATACAGAAGCTTTTGCCCTATGAAAGACAAGTGGCTTTCCTCATCTTCTGCTTGTATTGAGACTCAAATTATTTATGTATAAAATTCAGTTAAAATCTTTAAAAAAGCAAAAGTGATGTTTTTCTTCCCATAAAATATGATACACAAAACCTTTTCCAGCAATCACTATTCATTTCTAGAATATTTTCCTTTTCTTCACATGTTTCTAATGAAAGATCAGATAAGGGACGTCTCAATCCTCCACTGGTCAGATTTGTGAGTGGCAGTCATCAAATTTAAGTACAAATTTTGCTGTACTGTAATTTCTTAGGCAGTTAGTTCTGTCCAAATAAAGCAATTGAGTTCCAGTAATGACATCCCATTTCCAAAAAAACCTTAAACCATGAAGAAACATAAATTCTCAAGAAAGCTCCATTACACCTGTTAAAGTACGATTATAGGACTCCAGATATCAGAGACAGAAAAAGACCTCTGTGTTAACCCACTATCAATAAAAAATTGATCTACATATTATATGCTCATCTGTAACATACAAAACACGGGAATGATGATCCCATGAGTACAGAGCCTCAGGCTCTGCCACTGCCCTCTACTTTTCCGTGAGCACATTAAGTACCACGCTTTTTCCTTTCATTGCTCTCCTTTTATCTACTCTTCTAAACCTTTTTGCTCTTGTGTCTGGTTTTCATCTACTTTAAGCTGCCGCTGTGGTACTGAATGCTGATGAGACAATAAATTTTAATGCAGACGGTTATTTTTAAATTGTATTTCTTAGCATAGAACAGCCATCCAGTATTTATACGGGGAAACTCTGTATCCAGGTACAATGCTAAGGACAATTGGCTGCTTGCAAGTACGCTGGATGTGTGAGGGACTGCAGCTATGGGTCAATAATGCAACATGGACAAAGACTGATAATAGGACATCCTTTCAACTTGTATTGCTGATTCTCATCCTCTCTTTTCCTTCCTAAAGCCCTGCTGGTGCTGGATTTCTACTGCTTCATCTTGGCCACTGCCACTGTGCAGGGACATTCCCAGTCTGACTCCTGCTCTGCTGGCTCCTTAGGGCAGTGTGTCAGCATTTCTGATTCCTTCCTCTACCTGACTGTGCCAGCTATCACTTTCAACAAAAATTTATGTGCAGTTAAATTTTCTCTATTAAATTTGTTTTGCTTTTTAGAAATGGAAAGAACAAAATTAAATACCTAGAACTGAAATGATCCTTCAAGGTCACGAGTATACTTCCTCCCACTTAAGGGCACTTTTAGGCTATAAAATAAGTGCAGAACAGTTCATGCAAATGCTCATGCTTGTACTATGAAGGTATAGTGTGAAATAAATTTTAACAGTCAGCAAAAAAAGAAAACATTTAATCAGAGAATCTTTGTCAAAGAAAGCAAAAATCTCAGGAAAAATCTCAGGAAACAGAGCCTCCTGAGGAAATAATACAATGTTTAAACTCACTCTCTATTTTTTCTTTTAAACAGGAGAAAAGTAAGGCATAAGGGTTGAATTTAAACAAACATCATAAACATATCACGTATCATGTGTGTCACTATTAACAAGGAAAAGAAGAAAAGGAAGATTTCTTTAACAAGCTTCATAAGAATTTGGCTTGAATGGACACTAAATAACACAAGACTGATTTTTAATCTTTATTTGCTACAGGATGGCAAATCAAGAACATAAAATACTACATTGCTGTATATATTTTATGATATTTGGAACCTTTGAAAATAAAACCTGTTTGGGATTTTTTTTTTTTTAGTTTCAAAGGTTCCGTACTAAATTCGTCTGTAACTGATAGAGCTAAAAAGCTGGGGGTTTTCCATAGACAGTGTAGACCTCATTTACTCTTTCCATTTTACAACCATTTATAGGCATCTATCTTCTAGAACAAACACAAACAAGATGCAGTCAGCAATTTTTCCCATCACTGAAACTCTTGACAGAATATAGATTGGAAAAAAAATCAATTCAGAAAAGGTGAAAGTTGTGCTGATCAGTTGGGGGAAGCAACTTGATGAAAGAGGAAAGCTGAAGCTTTTTCAAACTGCATAGTGAGCCATCACAATGCTGCTGGTAAGCTATGAGGGTAGTGGTTTTCTCTGCACAAATGAAAGTTATTGCTTCTTGTAAGAAATGCAAACTATTTAGACTATCAGATGTGCTGGTGCTGTTAACATATCATAAAACCTTGCAGATTTTTTTATATCAATACTTACTCATACGTTGCTAGTAGCTGAAAATAGTCTAATGATATCCTTCTGTTTATTACCTCAATACAGAGCTCCTTCTTGTAGAACAGATAACTTTATGGAAAAGTCCACAGAATTTAACAAGGGTGAAACAGTATAAATTTACTGAAATGCGAATTCCCTTACACAGAGGATTATGTTCTTTCAAAAATTCTGTGCGTGTAATTCTTTATGTGTTAAAAGTCTCAGGAGAGATTTGTGTTCTCTGCTAAGCTTTAGAGAACATTCTCATAAATAAAATCTTCCTTCAAAGGCATAAGTAGACTGAATACAGCAATGACTTTTTTTTTCCAGGAGATATGTTACCCTTGCCATCTTAGGTTGCATTTGTTCACCTTCAGCTGCAATGTCATTGTCTAGATATTCCAGGTGCTTGCTGCTTTAGGAAAAGTATTCTTTCTTGCTAGACATTCTGGAAATTAGCATCTGTACCAAACAAAGATCGAGAACTGAAGAGATGCTGTTGCTGATAAAGAAAAGTCAGTCCTGCCACACTGCTGTTAAGCATTAATTTAATGATATTCTTGGCTTCCTCAAAGCCTGATTATTTCAATAGACTACTCCCTAAGAGAATTTTAGGTAAGGATTTCCCAGGTCTTCCATTTTAGACAGGAACAGGAGAGATTTGAGATCTCCTCTGGTCCTGAATCAATCTCTAAAAGTAGTACAAATATGGATTGACTGAAGAGCTAGAGGAGGTAGGTGGTCATTTCAGTTTACCCAGGAAAGTTTGATTTATAGTAGCACCCAGGTCATGGTGGGTCACAACCCACAGGAGGCCACTCAACCAGGTAAGCACATCCTGTAACATCCACATGCCATATCAATGACCCAGTTGCTGTTAGCACCCATGGAATCACTGGGGAAGCTTTGAAAAACAGAGAATGAAAGGCATTATTAATGTTCAGAGGAAAGGATTATCTGAGTCAATGAACACACCCGACAGCATTGCATTTTCTGTGAGTTTCTCTAGAAACCCTTTAAGAATGATAAAACAGAGAAATGGTTTCCATTGTATGGATTTAAATTTTAAAAAGTAACATTTTAAGATGCTATTTCCTTGGAACGTGTTGACATTTAGATTTTAAATACTCTACGTGGCTTTTGAGAGTTGCTCATTAAATTCATTTTACAACTGTAGTACGTTGACCTTGGCTGGTTGCAAGGCATACACCCAGCCACTCTCGTCAACCCCCTCAACAGGATTTAGGGGGAAATAAGATGGAAAATCTTGTGGGTTGAGACAAAGGCGGGGAAATAACTTACAAATTACAATCATGGGCAAAACAGCCTTGACTTGGGGAAAATTAATTTAATTTATTACCAGTTAAAAACAGAGTTGGATGGTAAAAAAAAAGAAAAAAAATCAATGAGGTAAAACAACATTCTCCATTCTCCCTGAGCAGCACAGAGAGGAGCAGTGGGCTACAGACAGTCCGCAACAGTTCCTCTCAGCCGCTTCTTAGTCCTCAGACACGTTTTCTACTCCAGCATGCATCCTCTTCATAAGCTACAGTTCTTCAGGGCAGAGTCCTTCTCTAGTCAAACATGGGACCTCCTAGGCTGCATCTTACTCCAGGACATATCCATCTGCTCCATTGTGGAGTACTCCATGGGCTGTAGCATGGATATCTGCTCCACTGTGATCTCTTCCATGGGCAGTAGGGGAATCTTTGCTCTGGCACCTGAAGGACCTCTTCTTCCTTCTCTAATCTTGGTGTTTGCAGGACTGTTTCTCACACTTACCTCCACTGATGTTTGTGAACAGAGAAGGCCTTGTGGGGGATGTGATGGTTGGAGGATGCCTGGGACAAAGTGATGATGAGATGGTAGAATTTTCAGTTCTAGGTGAAGTGAGGAGGGGGATTAGCAGAACAGTCACGTTAAACTTCCAGAGGGCAGACTTTGTATTGTTCAGAAGGCTGGTTGGCAAAGTTGCATGGGAGACACTAATTAAGGGCAAGGGAGACCAAGGGCTGGGCACTCCTCAAAAAGGACATCCAAACAGCTCAGGAGCAAGCTGTCCCCATGTTCTGGAAAAGGAGCTGGCAGGGTAAAAAAGCAGCTTGGTTGAGCAGGGAGATCTTGAGGGATATCAAAAAGAAGAGGAATGCCTATGAACTTTGGAAGAAGGGGCAAGTGTCTTGGATGGAGTACAGGGTGGAAGTCAGATTGTGCAGAGAAAAAATCAGGACTAAAGCCCAACTAGAGCTCAGATTGGTCAAGTCTGTGAAAGACAGCAAAAAGCCTTTCTATAAATACATCAACAATAAAAGGAGAACCAGGGAGAATATTCAGTCTCTAATGGATGCAAATGGAAGAACTGTGACAGGGGATGAGGATAAGGCTGAGGTATTTAATGCCTTCTTTGCCTCGGTAAGGAAAATTGTTCTCTGTGGGTACACGCTCAAGAGTTAGAGGAGCAGAAAAAAGCTCCCATGATCCAAGAGGAGGTGATTAGAGACTTGCTTGCCCAGCTAGACACTCACAAGTCTATGGGGCCAGATGAGATCTAGCAAAGAGTATTGAGGGAGATGGTGGATGTGCTTACAAAACCCTTTCTATCATCTTCCAACAGTCCTGGCTGACTGGGGAAGTTCCACTTGACTGGAGGATGGCTGATGTTATGCTCATCTAAAAGAAGGGTTGGTGGAAGGATCCAGGGAACTACAGGCCTGTCAGTCTGAACTCAGTGCCAGGAAAAGTCATGGAACAGGTGATCTTGAGTGCTATCATGAAGCACATACAAGAGAACTGAGTGATAAGGCCCAGTCAACACGGGTTCACAAAAGGCAGGTCTTGCCAAACTAACCCAATCTCCTTCTATAACAAAATGAACTGCTTACTGGATGAGGGAAAGGCTATGGATGTAGTCTTCTTGGACTTCAGTAAAGCCTTTGACACAGTTTCTCACAGCATTCTGCTTCAGAAACTGTCAGCCTCTGGCCAGGAGGGGTGAATGCTCTCCCAGGTGGAAAAACTGGTTGGATGGCTGGGCCCAGAGAGTGGTGATAAATGGAGTTAAGTCTAGCTGAAGGTCAGTTACAAGTAGCGTCCCACAGGGCTCAATGCTGGGTACAGTCCTGTTCAATGTCTTTATCAATGATGAAGACACTGAGTGCACCCTTAGCTGGGTGGAAGTGTGGATCTGCTGCAGGGTCGGGAGGCTCTGCAAAGGGATCTGAACAGGCTGGAACACTGGGCAGAGTCCAATGGCATGAGGTTTAACAAGGCCAAATGCTGGGTCCTGCACTTGGGGCACAACAACCCTAAGCAGTGCTACAGACTGGGAGAAGCCTGGCTGGAAAGCTGCCAGGAGGAGAGGGACGTGGGGGTGTTGGTGGACAGCAACTGAACATGAGCCAGCAGTGTGCCCAGGTGGCCAAAAAGTCCAATGGCATCCTGGCTTGTATCAGAAATAGTTCAACTAGCAGGTCCAGGGAGGTTATTCTCCCTCCGTACTTGAATCCTGTGTTCGGTTCTGAGCCCCTCACCACAAGAAGGATGTTGAGGCTCTGCAGTGAGTCCAGAGAAGAGCAATGAAGCTGGTGAAGGGGCTGGAGAACAGGCCTTATGAGGAGCGACTGAGAGAGCTGGGGTTGTTTACGCTGGAGAAGAGGAGGCTGAGGGGAGACCTCATTGCTCTCTACAACTACCTGAAAGGAGGTTGTAGAGAGGAGAGTGCTGGCCTCTTCTCCCAAGTAACAGGGGACAGGAGAAGATGGAAAGGTCTCAAGCTGTACCAGAGGAGGTTCAGGCTGGACAAAAGAAAAATAAATTTTCACAGAAAGGGTCATTGGGCACTGGAACAGGCTGCCCAGGTAGGTGTTTGAAAGATAGGTGGATGAGGTGCTCCAGGGCATGATTTAATAGTTGATAGGAATGGTTGAACTCGATGATCCTGGGGTTCTTTTCCAACCTAGTGATTCTGTGAGTCTGTAATTCTTAAATATGTTTTCCCAGTGAAACCACAAACTTCTCTGACAGACTCAGTCATGTCCTGCAGTGAGAATATCTTGGAGCTGGTGGGATCATTGATAACTATTATGGGGCAGGCTCTGGCTTCTGCTCACAGCTCTGCAGCTCCCCATTACAAAAACCTCATCACCTACGTCTAATACAAGAAGTTATAAGATAAATGATACTTATTGCAAATATATAGTCACACATGCAATGTTCCTAAGCCCACTGTGACTTCTAACCTCATGAATTTGCCTAATACTTATGAGATGAATACATTCAAGCATTTAAGAATAGATAAAACTGCAAGGACTGAACAGTAAATTGTCATATTTTTGGTAGTCATAATTTTTAAGAAATTATTTTGCATTTTTCCTGCGTTTCTTCTTAATATAAAAGGAAACATGTTAAAATCTACAATGCATGAAAAAAAAGAGTGTGGTCTAGCACAGACATGTTTTAAAGTCAAGGTGTATAAGCAGTTAGAAGTTGGTGCAGATCTAACATCAAAATATGTATGTCTATTTTTTTCTTTTTTAGTATTACATCTAGATATGGAACTGAAATGAATTGCACCATAGTACAAGGAGCTGAACTGTGTGCTTAATGAAAATATAAAGAGATGATTGCAGCATTGATTGTCATGGCAACTGGAACATAACAGACATGAAACATCGTGATATTATTGTGAGTCATAGGCTCTCTACTTATCAACTTACTGACATGGTGTGAAGCAAGCACTCATGCTTAACGGGGATGCTAGCCAGTACAGCAGCAGGTAATGAAAGGTGATAGGATTTTACTGAGGACCTAATTGGAACAGGCAAAAGTCCTGGGATGCATGAGATATCCAGACTATTGAAAGATGGAATATTACAAACTCCATTCCACATTAGAAGATAGAGATCCATACAAAAGATAGATATAATGTCTGATTGAGCGATCATATTGGGCCATTGGTGTGAAAGAACACATTGTCTATGTGGTCTGAGGAATGTACAAAGGACAAGTGGCTCAAGGCCTGCCAGAACACATGGGTCTTCAGTAGACCCAAATAACACCTGGTCTTTTGTCTTTGCAGGTGACTTCACCTGTCTCTGTAATGTAAGTAGCAGCAGAAAGGAGTAGCAGATGAAAAAACTGTGTATGGGATAACAGGACCATGAACAAACATTATGAGGAGTGGCTGAGGGAACTGAGGTTGTTTAGTCTGCAGAAAAGGATGCTAAAAGATGGTCTTATGGCTCTTTACAACTACCTGAAAGGAGATTGTATCGAGGTGGATGTCTGTCTCTTTTCAGAACTAACAAGTGACCGGACAGGAAGAAACGTCCTCAGTGTGCACTAGGGGATGTTTAGACTAAATATTAAGAAAAATTTCTTCTCCAAAAGTGTTGTCACACGTTGGAATAGGCTATCTAGGGAAGTGGCTGAATCACCAGCTCTGGAAGCATTTAAAAGACAGGCAGATATGGTGGTTATGGTCATGATTCAGTGGTGGACATGGCAGTGTTAGGTTAACGGTTGAACTTGGTGATCTTAAAAGCATTTTCTAACCTAAATGCTTCCTTGACCAGAATAATTTTTTGCTATGGATTTTTAAACTTATTCTCCAACCTTGCTGTTACACAGATGACCTTTGTCATAGAGCCCTTCTCTGCTTTAAAAGACAGAAAAATCTAGGAACCACATATACACTGTGAAAGAAGATTTTCTACTGTTACAGAGTAAATACTTGTCATATATTGTACTATTTGTTTATATAGATAAGTGCCAAAATATAAGTTTAAAGGACTATCTTTGGGGCTCTTAAATATTTAATTTTTGCCTGATTTTCAAGAATGCTGAGATGTATCCTTTCTCTGAGGAATCATAGAATAGTTTAGGTTGGAAGAAACTTTTAAAGATCATATAGTCCAACTCTCCTGCAATGAGCAAGGGACATAGGCAAATAGATTTTCATTGCCTTTCCTCTGCAAGAAGAAAAGAAACATTTCATTTCTGAAACAGATAACCCTGTGAAGTGCATTAACATGCAAAACATACCTGGAAAACCTGTGAATTTGCAAATTCCTATCTATATTTTCAATGAAGTTAGGATTTGGCCTTAACATTATCAGTTATATTAGTAAATATTTCCACTCCCTAGGGAAAGGAGAAAGGGATATGAGAGAAAATGATTTGTATACCTAAACAGTTTTAATGAAGCAAAAATAATAGCATGGAAAATACTACTAATAAGAAAATAATTAAAAAATTACAAATACATAAAATTTCCCCCCCCCCCATTCCCCTGCCCTAGTGACTATGTTACTAGAGATGCTGAAGAGCAGATTTGGGAAAAAGGTCCCAAGGTGGAGTCAGCAGCAGGAGGGAGCTGAATTCAGGAATGGGATTCAGGAATGTATGGATCGGGGGTCAGGACGAAAAGACAGATGAAGTCCGTACTGGATGCTGACCATCAAAGAAGAGAGTTTGACCCTCATGATCCCTCAGTTTTCTACCGAGTATGATGTATATGAGATTGAATACTCAGCTTCTCAGTTTGGGGTACCTGTCCTGTCTGCTTCTTCCTGCAGCTGCAACTTTTTTTCACCCCTTTCATTTATGGCATCCCAACTAGTTCAAAGATGTCCTTCTTTACTATAGGGATAAATATAAGCACTGACCTTTCTGCATACCAGTGCCCCGTGTTATCATTTCTAGAGAGAAACTCTATCTGAAAAACATGCAGCTAACTTTCAGAAAGCGAGTTACTTAGACAAGGCTTAGGTGAATTTATAAAACTGATTCTACTTTAGCTCAAACCAGAACAAAAATTAACAGAAGGAGCTGTATATCCATTCAATATTGTGCTGTATTAGTTATCAGAATTGAAAATATTGTATAGGTAATGTAAGGAACTGAATAACAGAAGTTTAACAATTGAGAAGTTACCTTGCTTGCCCACATCACATTCATGCACAATGTTTTAATGTAGACTCCTTCATCTTCAAATGATTTTGTTTTGTTTCAGTTTTCCAGAGGGCCGAACACCAGCAGTTTAATAAAAATCTGACCACATTAAATTTTTGCTGCTGACAACACAAGACTCAGGAAAGGAGCATAGCTGCTTTACCCCACCATGCCAAGAATCATGGTTCAGCAAGATCTCTTCCATTAATTTCTGTCAAGATCAGAAGAGCTTAAACAGGTATTAAAATACCACTGGAGACGGAAAGATTGCTATTAATAGTGATAGTCACCTTCCCCAAAGAAAACAAAATCTGAATAAGAGCCAATTTACATACATACATATTTATATATGTATATATTAACTGGAACAGAAACCTGGGACTTCTCCATATGTCACATCTCATTCGTTTTACTAACATGGTGTCAGTACAATGACAAAATTAACAACAGACCTGTTGCAGTTCGTGTATTTAAATAGAACTGGTGGATTCTGTTATTTCACATGATGTGAATTGAAGTGGTGCAATAGAGTCATATAATCATGAAGGCTGGAAAAGGACTCTAAGAGAATCAAGTCCAATCATCAGCCCAATACCACCATGGCTACTAAAGCACGGCCTGAAGTGCCATGACTACACATTTTTTTAACACCTCCAGGACTGGAGACTCCGTCATTTCCCTGGAAAACCTGTTCCAATGATTGATCACTCTTTCAGTAAAGAATTTTTTCCTAAACCTCTCCTGGTGCAACCTGAGGCCATTTCCTCTTATTGGTTCACTTGTTTCTTGGAAGAAAAGAACAGCACCTACATCACTACAACATCTGTTCAAGTAGTTCTACAGGGCAATAATATCTCCTCAGCCTCCTCTTCTCCACACTAAACAACCCCAGTTCCTTCAGGTGCTCCAGACACTTCACCATTTTTTTGACCTTCTCTAGAAATGTTCCAGTGTCTCTATGTCCTTCTTGTAATGGGGGCCCCAAAACTGAACACAGTATTTGAGGTGCTGCCTCACCAGTGCCAAGTACAGGGGACTACTGATTTGTCACATTTTAACATGCCTTGGGAAGTTATTTTACCTTGGAAATCTGAGAAGGGGACAATCTATCATGTACATTCTAAGGCAATAGGAATGCTTTCTATATTTTAGGTTGAAAGAAAACAAATTACATTATTTAAATTTGTGGGTTTATTTCACAAGGCAGAAAACTGGTTGTATAGATACAGTGTAGATTACCGTAAGTTGTTCCTCTAATAGATTTCTGTTAGAAAGGACTACACAGAAGAAGCTATTTCAGTCACAGACACCAAAATCTTGAATTTTTTATTTTGTTTTGTTCAAAACTGCCATTGAACACTTATCAGTTTATGTACTGATGATGTAGATAGGTCTCTGCCACAGACTGAGTCAAAGTAGTGGAAGAATAATGGACTTTCAAGCACAGTTTCTGGCTAATTTAAATCATTGACAGGATGATAAAGATTTTATATCATAACATCAATTCTCTTATCATAAGTATGATAAAATATTACTGATGTATAACAATAAATTAAAGTCTAGCTTTAGTTATAGGCACTGCTTTGTATAAGGTTGTGCAGGTATAAAGTTTCACTGCATATGAACAGAGTAAGCAGATAAGCTACTGTTCCTTGTAATGCAAAGAATTCCTGAAGTCGGAAGTTATTATTATCATACACAAGCTGAACAAACTCAACAAAAATTATTGCAGCATCTCTTGTTTAAATATGTAAGAATATCTTAAAATTAAGAAGTTATAAGTACAGCTCTTTTTTCTTTGCACTCCCACTAATCAAATCAGTTGCATTGATTACTCTTCCTGCAGTTTTCCTCTCTTGCTATCCACTCTGTTGCCTCTAATCCTGCAAAACCCCTACTGAAACTCAATAGTGCTGCTGATCAGCGATGAACTACACCTGCCTGACCCATGCTCTGTTCCCTCAGACATCTCTGGCAGGTACCATGGTCGCTTATCACTGCCTGTGGAGAAGCTGGAAATGACCCAGGAGGCATTCTGCTTACTTGGCTATCAGGGCACTGCGATAGCTCAGCCGCATGGCTCTCAGCATCTGCTGACAAAACCAGTTGTAGCTGCCCAGTTCCAAAGAAATCCATCGCAATTCTGCTCAGTAGGTTATATATATGTTGTATCACACTTTCCTCTGTTGCTTATTCTCTTCTATCATGTATCCTACATTCAATTTTATTTACTTATCCATACACTAAACGTACTGATAGTCTCAGCGTTAGCAGCATCACATTTTACTGTCATTCAGGATGGCTTTAGGTGTTTTGTCATTTCTGTGTTTAAAAATTCTCTTCGTGTAACAACACAAGTATTTCCTATAGACATCTTCTTGTGAGTCAGTTACCTACACAAATTTCATATGAGTAATTTGAGATGAACTATTTCAGGGTAGCATAACATTTCTTTAGCTTAAAGAATAAATTTGATCTGCTTTTCAAAAGAGAGATTTTAGGGTTCTTTTTTCCTTTAAAAAAAAAAACCAAAACCAAATCGATGCTTCTACTAAAAGCAGACTTATACTGAATATGGGACTGCATGTATTGAATAACTAGCTACAAACATAAGGATGTCATTTTGCAATGTTATTTAAACTGTTTGAATTGTTTTCAATACAGGAGAGAAAATATTATGTTGTTTTTTTCGTTCTGAGTTTTAGGAAATTTTGAACATACTGAGGACTGAGAGACTGTCAGGATCTATTTAAAGACCTGTGAACCTTTACTAAGTACCTTTCACCCTTTTGTGCCATATGGTCTGTTTACTTCTTCCAATGCAATTTTCACTTCCTGGTATCAGCCATCTTTAAGACTCTACTGCTAGTGGTATCAGTTGACTCAATCTATAGTTAGTCTTATTCAAAGAAGAGCTGAGAACTTCAAAGTATTTCTAATGCCAAAGAGAACAGAATTTGCTTCAGGGAAGTCACATTAAAATGTATGTGTAGTTTAAAGATCTGAATTTTAAGCAGGTAGGAGAGAAATGTTTCGTGTAACGCTGGATGCAACTCGTTTTGTTGGTTAAAATAGAAAAAATGATTTTTTTCTTTCATAAAACAAAAATAATCATTCTCTGAGCTTTTTCCTAAAAAACACTAGAAATAGTCTGTACTTTCACCAACTTTTTTCTCTCTTTTAAAATGCTGCCAGAGCTTTAGGTGCAATTGCAATTCAAGCAGGGAAAACAGCAGGGAAAAATGATACCTAAACTGTCCGTTATTTGTCTATATTCAACTAAGATATTTTGAGTAGTCTAGCTATAATAATTATGTTGTGATATAAAACAAAATACTTCAATGTAAAGCTTGAAATTATTAAAAATACAATCAAATCTTATGCCTGTTTTACTATTCAGCCTGTAATATACAACTGTCTTATACCCTAAAACAATTATATTTCAACAATATAATAAAAAAGGTCTTGAAGTTTAATAGATTTTTTAGTCAGCTTGTCTATATTTCAAAATAAATTAATGTTCATAAAACTTAATATGTTTGTTGCAGTCTAGAATAAAATTCTCCAGACAGTTATTTTTAAAAGAGCTAAAGTCAAAGGTGCAAAATTTCTGTTTACGAACTATGATATAACAAGAAAAACTGAACAAATCAAAGAATTCATAAATTTTTGCTAAGTTCAGGTTAACACAGCCTTAACTGTTTATGGAGAACCAACAATTATACAGGGTTTCCCATTTCTCTGAGTTGGAATGAATTTAGATCTAATTTACTTATTATCTATGATACTGAATTTTGCAAATATGTTTATTTTTTAGACAAAAATCATACTTAAATAATGGTACTACTTAATAGAATGTTATGATAAGGTTATAGTATT
This sequence comes from Clamator glandarius, assembly GCA_033459285.1. Lineage (NCBI taxonomy): Eukaryota > Metazoa > Chordata > Aves > Cuculiformes > Cuculidae > Clamator > Clamator glandarius. The sequence continues at coordinate 266,820 of JAUNZM010000198.1, forward strand.
AGTTTTTGGTGGAGAAAATACATGAAGGAAAATCAGTTTATGTGTGTTTATAGCTAAAGAATTATATGTGCTTGTATCCAAAGTATTGTGAACACCTGATTTCCTACATGACTTAGCTCAGTAGTCAAAGTTCCATGGTTCTTATCCCCAGTTCACTCACATTCCCATCTGGGCATCCAGTTAGAGTTTGCTTTGAGGAGTTCAAATCTGAGGTTTCTCTAAGCAGACTCTCAGACACTGGATTCTTCTATCTGAATATCCAGTGTTAATTTGCACTGAGGTTAGAATGTGAGGTTTCTCAAAGTGGGCTCTCAGAATCACAGAATCATAGAATCTGAAGGGATCATAGAAGATCACAGAAGGAATCATGAAGATCATCTAGTTCCACCCCCTCTGTCATGGACAGGGACAACTTCCACTGGATCAGGTTGCTCAAAGACTCATCCAACCTGGCCCTGAACATCTGCAGGGACAGGACATACACAATTTCTCTGGACAACCTGTTTCAGTGCCTTACCACCCTCACAGTAAAAAATTTCTCCCTAATATCTAATTTAAATCTACAATTTCAAACTAGACTCGTATGTTCCAATATTCATGAATTTCAATTATGAATTCAATATTCATGAATTCAATGTATTTCAATTACTTACATTAAAAAAAAAAAAAGGAATGTTTGGGAATGAGGGCTGTAATTAAAGAATCATAGAATTATTTGGGTTGAAAAGGAACTTTAAAGGTCATCTCTTCCAAACCCCTGTAATGATCAGGAAGTTATTCAAGTAGATCAGATTGCTCAGAGCCCTGTCCAAACTGACCTTGAATCTTTCCAGGGATATAGCATCTACCTCCTCTCTGGGCAACCTGTTCCAGTGTTTCACCACTCTCATGGTAAAAACATTCTTCCTTATATCTAGTCTAAATCTGCCATTTTTAGTTTAAAACTACTGCCCCCTATCCTGTGGCATCAGGCCCTGCTAAAATGTTTGTTCCCATTGTTCTTATAAGCCCCCTTTAGGTACCAAAAGGTTGTCTCCCAAGCCTTTTCTTCCCCAAGGAGAACAATCCCTATTCTCTCTCCCTGTCTTGAACAGAGACTTATTCCCTCTGGGCGTTTTTGTGACCCCCCTCTGGACAGCCTCAGTAGAGGGGCTGAATTACCTTCATCAGTTCTTTTGATGTGGTCTAGGATATAATCAGCCTTCTGAGCTCCAGAATTATAGAAGTGGGAACTACATTTCAGAAAGCAGTAATTCTAAGCAAAAGTTTTGAGACAGGAAACTGATTGAAAGGATGAAAGGTGATACAGTAGTAAAAAAAGACTAATAATATCTTTTGTTATATAAAGAATAATGCAGCAGTAAGAGTATAAAACGACATTATACAACTACTGATCAGATGGATTCCTTGGTGAAATTAGTTGCATTTTCAGTATTGTTTATATTTTTAAAAGGACGTGGAGAACATTAGAGGGCATTAAAAAATCCATAAAATAATTTTAGAGCTAGGATAGGACATGAAATAATTTAAAAAAATAAATAAATAAAATATTTTAACTTAGTCTAGAAGGGGAGGATTAGAGGAGAAAGGTGACTTTTTAACAATGTCTACATGGGATTTTTAAGTAGTAAAATAGTAAGTAGTAAAACAGAATAGTAAAACAGCTTCTCAAACTATCAAAGAAGAATAGGATGTGAAGGGCAGATCTGAAACCAAATATTTTAGTATGTAAGGAATGGTCAATTTCTGGTTTTATGTCTGGTTTCTGTTTATCTTTATTGTATTCCTCCATGTTCTGTGTAGAACTAAACCTGCAGAAGCACATAAGTAATAGTTTCAATATTCAACTCTAATAATTCTCACTTTATTTGTACTGTAACCAGAACTCACAGAAGTTACAAGACAGCAAAGCATCCATATCATTCCAGAACTGCTACTACTTAAATTTTGAGATCAAATAAGATGTAAGACAGGAAGAAATCTAGTAAACTGAAAGTGAGGATGGGCCTGTGACATGATTTGACATGTTTGGGCTGTCAGAGAATATGTAATGCAGGTATCTCATTCTGAGGTAGCCAGAAAGGCTTTACTACCTGTAATGACCTCAGAGTAAAGCTGGGTCACTAGCATCACTGGCCTATTTCTTGCCTCACATACATGATAATAAGCTTTTTACAATAAGTTTTCGACAACTAAAAAAACCTGTTGCTATGTCAGTTATGCCTATAAGACACATCATTGTAAACTGTGTGTGATTGTTGCTTGAAATGAGTTTTAGAAGAGAAATGTCGATGAAGAGAAAATTCTAAAATTGGCATCTACCTTGCAATGGCCTAAAGGAATATAAAAAAAATAACTTCAGACACCACCCAATGACTGTTTTAAATGCTGAATCCAACTATAACCATTTTATTAAATATAAATTAAACCAAAACATGGGGGTTGCAGTTCTTTTTTAGGTAATTTTTTCCATTTAAGACAGAATAATTTCATGATTGATTACTTTCTTTCTGCTTTTAGTTATAAATAAGTATCTAAAAAATAAAATATGACCAATTTTAGTGCATTGGATTTGCCAGAAAGTGAGGAATGCAATTTGAGTGAACGATGCTCAGTATATCACAACTATCGCTTCACTTTGGATTATTCCTTTACTAATTTACTTTCTATAAAAACTACCTACAAAATCACTAAAAAAACCCCTCCCATTTGTAATATAATCCTAATAATGTGTAATATATCCTAATTTCCCTTTCTGAGTTAAGTGCAGGGTTGCACAAATATAACTGAATGCAGAACTTGATCTCAGCAGTGGCTTGTGGCGACTCATGTAATGCATTTCAGAAAATCTTTGTATTTCTTAAGAATAGAAGACATTGTTCTGTCAAAAATGATCAATGTCTTAAAAGCAAGATTACCAAAATAATGAGCATTGGAACACCTGACTTCTACTTCTGGCATTGTATGTCTTCCTTCAGGAAAAAGAGGAAAAATAGATCTCTATGAAGGAAATTCTATTGCCCTTTCCTTCTCCAAGCTCAGTCTCTCACTTGCACTACTATGACAGCTCTGCAGTTGTCTTGGAATTCTCAACTTCAGACTTCCTCCTTGAAATAATGAATGTCAAATATTGGCATATGTTGCCACTATACTGTCATCATGCATCTGTGACTTAGTTCAAAAGTAAAAACATTTCCCCATGATGTGGAGATTCAATCTCTTATATTCTATGTAACAGTCCATGTATGTAGAATCACTCTGACTCAGCCATGGGCCATTTAGCTTTTCCCTTTAAAATGTTGATGGAAAGAATGATATGTGCCCAGGGACAGAAGGTTATGCTAGAACACAGAGGCGTGCTTCAGAATATCTTACCGGGACAGTTTTTTTGGATTTTGTTAAATTCTTTCAGGCAAAGATATAACTGTAACTAAGTTTCTGTGTAAAAGCACAGAAACCTTTACCAGCCTCATTTTGATGAAGTTAACAGAAACCACATTGTCAGTAAATTGATCTGTTGACTTTATTGGAGATCTTACCAGCTGAAGCTGTTTAGGCTACACACGATTAGGTTCAGCAACGACTTTAAGAATCATTGTTCTGGAAAGAGTTCAAAGGATTAAGCAACAGAATATACTTGAAGTTCTTAGTAACATGCGGTCACAACTCCGCCTGGAAAGTCCAGAGGTCACTGGGGTGAGATCATGGGTCTGTCCATAGATTTATGGGTTCAATACCCACCAGGCTAAATGAAGGTAAAACAACAGTTCCAAAACCGAATTTATTTGTACAGTCATTCTTAGGAATAATATTGGCTTTGGCTTTCTATGTCTGTGTAAGGGAAAAGAAAGAAAGAGAGAAAAGGGAGGAAAATGGAGAGAGAGAATAGTGCAAGGACACCACCTGGGCTCTGATCCTCGTCTTCTCCGCCCAAGGTGGTAGACATGCAAATGTGTTCTCTTGCAGGGTATTATTTTTGCCTTTTGATGAGCCAGCGCTGCTTCTAGCAAAGTTCTAGAATTGAGTTCGTGGTGAAGATACTACTTCCAGGGGTTCTCTGGCAAATATCAGGTACTGTTCTACCCCTGCTCTCCCTACTGGCAAGATTTCAACATGACCTCTCTGGGCAGAAAAACACAGCCAGGCTGCTTACAAAAGTGAGATAAAGCTGAAGGACAAAACCTCTATTGCAGTCTTAACATTCAAAAAATGTGGGTTAAGGCAGTAAAAAAGAATCAGCCTCTGAGACCTGCCATCAACATTTTGTGTACTCATTTAAAAATATTTCTGTAAACTATATTTGGTATATTTTCTCCTATCTTCTATCTTTTATATGTATATATATATTCATAGAGTCATAGAATCACCAGATTGAAAAAGTACTCGATCATTGAGTCCAACCATCAAGTTCTCAGATGACCCTGGGAACTACCAAACTGTCAATTCATCTCTGTGCCTGGGAAGATCATGAAAAAGATCCTTCTAGAAGCTATTGCAAAGCACATGGAGAGTGAGGAGGTGATTCAAAATAACCAGTATGGCTTCACCAAAGGCAAGTCCTGCCCAACCAACCTAGTGGCACTCTGTGATGGTGTAACCACATCAGTGGACACTGGAAAAACAATAGATGTATTGCTTAATGGAAGACAAATGGACCTGTTCATAATTTCAAAGGCAACTTTGAAAAAAAAATATTGAAACAAAACTAAATTTGGTTGCCATTGGTTATCTAATTTCTCTAAAAGTTTCTGATTTGGATATCTCTCATTAAAAGCACTCATGGTTCAATTAGTGATGCAGTCTGTGAATTGAAGCTCCTAGTTTAATTTTACATTCAATATTTGAAATCAGTGAGGGTCTCCTAATTTCTTTCAGTGTTGTCAGAAACTTCCTTCACATTCATTGTGGTGCTTTCACAATTTTCATAGGAAAATATACTTTGAAATTTCCCCACACTTATGTGTGTGTGTATATATATACACACACATATAAGATGACGTATGTAAAAAGTAGAGAAACTAAATGTTCTAATTCTAGAAATTAAATGCTCTAATTCTAAAAACTTTGTCTTACAAACATACAATGCATAAGCTTTATGTAACAATTCACCTTTTCTTCCTCAGATAGACTGCAGGAACAAAAGCTGCAACATGAGCCTTAATTGCTACCATTTAATTTAATTTAATTCTTTATGTTAAAGTAAATTGACTCTGTTCTCTGTTCACATTCTTGGAAAGGTAAATTTTAACTCTTATTCATAAATAGAAAGGGTAATAACAATTTGTCTTCAAAGCAATTAGCAATGCTCGTGGGTAACTTAGATTTGAGGGAATGGGTGTGTGAAAATTTTCCAGAAACGTTCTGTGAAACTCTTTAATTGATGTATGTATAATGATTTAAGGCTACCTTCTCTATGCCATTATTTCAAAAGGTCACTTGTTTATGACTGTGTATATACAAGGCACTATTACTGCTACTACTAATAATAGTGGTTTTTCCAGTTCAGTTTCATGAGTGGAATAATTCTGCTTGCTTTGACTAACACGCAGGTCTGGTCAACAGTTGCCAGTCTCATCCTCTCATCTTTCTATATATTCTTGCATTATTCTCCAGTTCTTAGATTTTTTTTCCTTCTTCTTTACTTTTTTGTTTACCATAGAGTGTATTTTATTGAGTAAATAAAATTTTTCATTTATCTCATTCACATTTACTAATGGGCTTAAGCAGGACTAACCTTAAGTGCAGGATCCAATCAATAGTTTTAGGAACTGTGTATGTATTCATGTGGAAATCAAAATAGACATGTTGAAAACTCACATGTGAGGCTTATGTAGAACATTTCTAGAGCCATTAATTTTGAACGCAACCAGCAGTACCACTACACATCACAGCTCTAAGATAAGACTGTCTATAGTTGAACACATATTGAATGGAATGATATGTCTGCTGCTACCCTGTATTCTCCTGACAGTATACTAGAAACTTGATTCACTGCCTGAAAATGCCCCAGGAAATCTGTAAGAGCATTAATCCTTAAATTACAAATTTGTTATCTGAGGGAAGTGGTGTTCATCCTTCTAGCGAACCTTACTTGACTCTTTTGATCAGATGATCTCAGCATCTTTATGTTCAGCAAATCACTTTCTCTAAGACTGAAAAATTATATATGTGTTCTAAACATTTTACTCCAGCAATATTCTAGGAAACATCACTGGTTCTCTGAGAAGTGGAATTTATCTGAATTAAAGGCAATTTTGGCCACTAAGAATGTCAAGGAATGGAATCAACATAGCATGGCTTTCAAGGAAAAGTGTCTTTAAATTCTACTCTGTTCCATGTTACATTTAAATTTTAAAATAAGCAGCACTGTGTCTAAACTGAATAAACTTAAATAAATAAATAATACAATGTATTATTCTACATGAAGAGGACAATTAGGTACCTCATTATGTACCTAATTGGGATAATCATTATGTAACCCCTGGAATGGTTTTGCTCTTTAAAGACAATTTTTATAGGTTTTTTAACATTAGACATAGCTAGTAAACTACGTAGCTCTGGGAAGGGAGAAGAAACCCCTATATGAAGCAGTCACATTTTTGCAGTGATAATCATAAAAAAATATATAACAATAAAGCAATTAATTTCAGAAAACTGAGTCTTTTTGAAAGTAGTGGTAGTTGTTACCAGTGTAAGAAAAGACAAGGCGATTATCCATAATGTTTACTTTTTCAGTATCTTACACTGACCAGAATTGCATCTTTCATAGGTTCAACACTCTTTAATGGTTAGTTTTGTAGACAACATATATAACCTGTGTACAGCAAAAACCAGCAGAATATAAAAATATGAAGAGGTTTGGTTTATTTGTTTCTTCAATTTTTTTTTAAATAAAGTAGTCTATAAATACTTACTAAATTTGATGTACATTTCCATGTAGTCACGAATCTGAAATATTCTATAACCAACTGGCCTCAGTTCTGCATACCACTCACTTATTCTGGAAGATATGGGCTCTTGCTTGCATTCAACCTTAGTGTTAAAGAATGTCTGCAGCCTAAGGTAGAGGAGACGAAAATGGAATTAAAATAACATTACCTATATTATATAAAAGCACTATTGAAATGTAAAGAAGGCATTTCATGATAAATTTTAAAATCTTAGTGCTCATATTCAAAGAAAATTGATAAGTGTAATTTTGCTAATATTAGTGAATTTTGTTAATAAACACAAAAAACATAGGAACGTAAGTTTGGGGCAAAGGCAATGTCTACTAGTCTCTAGTAATTACTGACTCTATTTTCCAAAAAAAAAGTAAGCTAGACTAGAATGAAACCTACAGTAGATTTGGCTGTCAAATTTAAAAACTCTTAAACTTTAAAACTGTTGTCAACAAACCTTAAATGTTTTCTGACTTTCTTGGTTTCTCTCTTTTATTTATATTCAAATTAACAGAAAAATGAAAGAAGCCATATTACTAGAAAATCAGTACTTAAAGTGCATAATAATAAATATATATATTGACAAGAATTGTTAGTGGCAAAGCCATGTTAATTGGATTAATATTGCCTATAGACAGAAAAAGTGAATATATAGTAATGCAGTGAATTAAAAGGAGCTACTAGAACCACTAACATAACTTCATGCATTTTCTCTTTCTTACTTATTTAGCAAAATAAAACGTTGCTCAGAAAGTAAAGCCTATGAATCATCAAATATTTGCATGCATCACATATGGCCAGACCCTACTTACTGCTGATATTTAACCTGCTCTTTTAGTTACCATGCCATTAGCTAGGCGTCCAGCTTTCCAGTGATTTATCTTCTTGGCCCTACAACTTGTCCTGCTGTTACAAGGTTGACTTCTGCTAGCAGGGCATGTAGGGAAGCTCTTCTGCCTCTGTAAAGATAATTACAGGATTTCAGTCTCCAGAGCAACTAATCAATATTGTACAAGTTTTCTGGAGCACTCAATTTTCCTTTTAAGAAAATGGAACAAATAATTGAAAAAGATAAAAGAAGAATCTCATTGCATGAAACAATTAATGAACTTTTATATGGTGAGTAACCACTTTAATAATTTTGGAAGAGCTGCACTGCAAATGCACACATGATGATAAAAAATCCCACACCAAAATATAGCTTAATTATTACTAGTATATTTCTCTTATTCTGAAAGAAGTCTATTTTTACCTAATCTTTAAAGTAATATTAAAATGCAACTCTGTAATTGTAGCACTATATCATCTGCCAAAAAATCAGTTCACATTTTTCCTACAAATGGTATGAAATTAAAATATGTTTATTCATATATTTTTGTATAATCACAAGCTTAGGATCTTGAACCATGCTAATTTACATGAGTAGTTCTGCATGTGCTGAAGCTCCCTGATAGACACAAGCTGTTGCTAAATGCCTCGTAGCACCAAATACGATGATTGCCTCCATAAAACTCATGATTTGCACTGGCTAAAATAAAGACATCCTCTCTCCAGACCACAATTTTGAATGGGTCAAAAAAGGAAGAATTAAATTCATGGAGGACGAAAAAATGAGATTAGGTAGGAAAATGTAGAATCTCCCTTTATTTCTACTTCTTTTCCCATGGAATATAGAACTAGGAATAGAGATGTGGTCTCTTGCCATTTTCTGGATCCAGCCTAGGGAAGTCCCACCAGATGCTAAAAACTGTCCTGACAGTCCAGGGTGGTGCCTGCCACCATTTTCTAGTAGCGGCAGAATCCCATGTACTGACCAGCCATTTACAGTCATGGGGCCTTGGGCAGCCTGATCTCATGGGGCACGTCCTTGACCATCACAGTGGGGTTGGAACTAGATGATCTTTAAAGTCCTTCCAACCCAAACTATTCTATGATTCTATGATTCCACGATTCTATGGTTCTGTGATTACAGAAAAGAAACCTAGTTACTATTCTTGGTTATAAATTTGACATTTAATTTTATTTGAATTCACAGCTGTTTGGATATAGAGGTTTGTGCCTTGTATCTCAATAAACATCAACAATAGTAAACATTGATACTGTCTGCATTTATTTGCACTCCTTTGACAGAAACTTCATCTTGTAGAAGGCTGAAGTGATTGCTGACCTCTTTCACAATGCTCTGCTGTCTCTCTATTCCTGCCTGCACTAAGTACTCTTCCTTCTCTAGAAAGATTATTTAAGCCTAGCTTGGTTTGCATTCTTTTTTTCAAACCAATGTTCTGGTAAATCATTTCATCACTAAAACCACAACACTGCAGATTAATGAAATTCACAATTTTTTTTCTCTATTTTCACATAATGGCCAGCTCTCCAGAAGGAAAATTCTGCATGGAAAACCCCAAACCTGAAGAGGATCCAGATATGCCTACAAGCAAAGACCCTGATCTACCTAACCCTAAACTATGCAAAGGTTTCCAGAACAAAACAGCAAGTCATTTTGATGCATGCTCTTGGGGTAATAGTCAAGGTAATTGGGGATTGTAGTGATGTTTTCCTTAATTGTATCAGAAAGGGAAAAGTGTGTGAGGAATATTGCACTAATAGGACAAGTCAGTAATTGGCTGTGGAATTGGTGTTGGCAGCAGGGTGTTGGGTTCCATAATCCTGGAACCTTGTTTTCAGATCAGCATCTGCTTGGAAGAGATGGAATCCACCACAATAAGCAGGGCTAAATTATTTTCACCAGTAAGGTGAATAACATGTTAAAGAGGGCTTTAAACTAAGAATGGCTGGGGACGGAGAGAGTAATTAGCAGTCCTATGGAGGAGTAATATGAAGGAGTAATATAAAAGATTGCTGAGTAAAGGGATGATGTCACAGGAAGGAATCACAAAATGAACAAAACGGAGTTTAGGCAGAGTCATCTCCAGTACTTACATGTAAGCAAGTAAGTTCCTAAAAGATACCATTATGGAAAAATCCCTAAACTCTCTCTAATAACTCAATATCCTAGGATACCTTTCAGTGTAAACACCCTAAAGCAGAGAGTATGAGGGATAAACATAGTGAGTTAGAGATCTGTGTGCAGTTAAAGGGCTATGAACTTGTGGGATCACAGAGACATGGTGGGAAGGCTCTCATGACTGGAGTGTTGCAATGGAGCAATATAGACTCTTTAGGAAGGACCATATGGGAAGACAAAGAGGGAGAGATGCCGTTTACGTGACAGAACAGTGGAAGTGCATATATCTCTGCCTACGGATGGGTGATGAGAAAACTGAGAGCTTACGGGTTACGATTAAAGAGTGGACAAGCAAAGGGGTCTATATATTGGGTGTCTGCTGTGGGCCACCTGTCTAGCAATAACAAATAGGCCAGTACAGACAGATAAAAGCAGCCTCCCTTTCTCTGGCCCCAGTCCTTAAAGGGGGGTCCACTACTCCAACATCTGTTGGAGGAACACCACTTAAATAATTCAGGAGGTTCCTGAAGAGCATTAATGATAAATTAGTGCTCCAAGTAATAGAGGAGCAAAAAAGGAAAAGTGTTCTGCTGTCCCTCATAGTCACCAACAAGGAGTGACTGAGAAGATCAAAGGCAGTCCTGCTTTCACTGTACACAAGATGGTGGAGTTCAAGATCCTGAGTTCAAGGAGGAGAGTGAAAAGCAAGCTCACAGTTCTGGAGCTCAGAAGAGCAGATTCTGACCTCCTCAAAGATCTTCTTAGAAGAGACTAATGTGATAAGCCCTTGAATGGAAGGAGGGTCCAAGCTGGTTAATATTCAAGGATAAACTTATCAGAGTTCAAAAGAGTTCTGTACCAACAAACTCAAAATAAATCAGAAATGACAGGAGGCCTATGTGGATAAGTAAGGAGCTCCTCAAGCACAAAAATGAGGCACACAGAAGGTGGAAGCAAGGATGAGTAACCTTGAAGGAATACTGAAAAATGGTCCATATATGAAGTAGACATGTAGATTTTTAATAGACTGTAGTGACTGAAATATTCGCTAAACTTTAGCAATTCAGAGTGTCCATACAAACTAAAACAATAGTTTAAACCTGCTTAACTATTATGCAATTGTAACTACCATAATAACAGAGAAGAGCTGGAAGAACCTTATCAGCATACAAATACGAGTATTGATGTCATAGCACTATGGTTGTGATAGGCTCTACCAAATCCTTCAATTTTCTCAGTGCACCAAGATTCAACAGAACCCCTTCTTGGACTTTAGAGTCCCCAGTCATTGCATGGAGTAGGTGGCAATACCTTGATTTCTGTTGGGTTGACTTGCAGATAAATGCTAAATAAATACTCTAAAACCTGATTCTCAGCTGCTGGTAGTTTCAGTGATGATGATCTTTCACCAATCACCAATCCCAGCTTTTGAGCTGTCTTTTATTATTTCAAGGCTCTGTGACCTGCGCCCTTCTGCTTTTATCTTCCTCAGTTTTCCAGACGGATTGTTCATTATTTGCACTTAGGCAACTGCCAAGTTCAGTTACAACTGGTCATCATGCCCTTCTGTTTCCTCATCCTCTGGATATTCCTCTGCAGAGGTGATTACTCAAAATTGAGCTAGAAGTAGCTATTCTTTTTCCGTTGCTCTGCTGTTCTTTTAACCATTTTGCTATTGCAATAGTCTTCCTATATTTTTTCGTATTCTACTTCATCAGTGGTTTGTTAGTTTGTCAATATTACCATGACTTCTAGATATTTTAAAATGCCCTCTTAACACTAAATCAATTACTTGGTTATTTCTTTTCTCAGTACAAGTAATGCTGAATATATTTTTGCAGGGTTGGCAAAAATTGTATCGGAGATAATTTGGGCTTTAACAGTCCCCTCTTCCCTGCTATGATGACTGGCAACATTATGCTGAGGCATAGCACATGCCAATGACTTCTTTCCCTGCAGTTTATGCTGTAATGTCTGGTCTATTCCCATTCCTTGGCTATGAGTTCAAGATCTATTTCTCTTTCTTAAATTTTTCTGATGGAGAGTGTGTGTGTGTGTGTTAACTTACATGTTCTTTGGGAATATGTGCACAGACTTGCTACTAGTTTAGGGTGGGGGAGAACCACAGAAGTGGCAGCTATTGTACTGGGATGGAAGGCACCCCCTCTGTCTGAGAATCAAAGAACTCAGCCTCCTAAACACATTGTCTATCCTGTCCATAGCTGAGTATCTGTCATTTCATTATATCAGCTGCTACTGAGTTGTGATTTCTCCTGTCAATAATTCTAACAGAGAGAACATAGTTTTTTAAGACTCTTCAGTATTTTTCAATGAATGAAAGAAAGAAGGTGTATGAATAACACACCCCATCATCCTCTTTCTATATAAACAACGCTCTATCACATATCAAGTGTTCTATCCAGCTCCCGTTACTCAAGTTTACCTGCAAGCCTCAGTGATACTTATAAATCCATCTTCAACCCTTTAATCTCTGAAGAAAATCTTTCCTCTGAACGAGTTCTTAGCCAGAATTTGTTTAAGGCTGGTTTAAATTACCAACAGAAGATTTAGATCTATGAATAGTGTTCCAAAGAATTGTCCAGAAGCACATGCACTCAGCTTACCAAAACAATATAATTTATGTTACATAATAGGGGTAGTAGAGATATTATGGCCACAAATACTTTGCTCATAACTGATAAGAAATATATGCTTATGCTGTAATATCTATGACTCTTGCAATGCATAACCCTCAACAGAGTAACTAGTTTATTGCTGACTGTAAATTAATATGCAGTATTTTTTCCATAATTTTCCTGTCCATATTTATCACTTACCACTCACTTTTGATAAAAAGACAGCAAAAACCTCTGCATAGGAAGAATTGTTATTTCTTTGATGACAACATTTTATTATGTTAATATTCAAAAATAGTGTGATCTTAGAAAATCTTGTGTTTGATTCTATTATTTTTCATGTGGATTGGTGCTTTCTAAGATGCAATTTTGTGTGTTAGAAGTGGATATTGACATGGTCAGGTATTCTGACCCTATGTTGCATAAAAAAGAAAGGCAAGACGAAGTCTAAAAGTCTTCTTATTGATCTCATTCTTCTCATTTAGCACAACTTTCATTCTATAATAATTTGGGATCTTGGAAGTGAAGAAATATTATCTATAATAAGATCTGAGTGTCCTAGGGTGTTTGCATATGCATCAAATTTTTATGGCTCCTTAACTTAATGTGGTTCACCTAGGACCAGTGTCTATATACTTCTTTAAAAACCTGAACTTGTTAATTAACTCATTACTAAGTCTTTAAGTTTCCTGCAGTTACCTGTGTATGCTCAGAAATTTATCTGGTTCTTATTTAACATCTTGGTTTTATCCAACATTTGAACATCAGGAAGGCAAGAAGTTTAAGATTCCTGCAGCCAGGAATGAAAGAAATCAGGGGAGAAGGGGAAGAACAAATGCTGTGTTAAATGGACTCCAGAAGCCTTCAGACTATTTCTAGACATGAGCATTGAAAGAAGTTTAGACGGTATGGAAGATATACTCAATTAGCCTCATCTCTATGCCAACACAAAAATAGGGATTGAAAAATAAATTGGCAACACAACAGTAGTCTAGTCTTTCTAAATGATCACTATGCATGGTCTGGAATGTTTACATTGCAATATCAAGCCCTTACAATCTTTTAGATACTTGTGGGGCCTATAACATTAATATGAAATATTATTGCAAATTACATAATGATAAAAGAAGTTTCATTAGGTCATCACTATGATTTCTTTACAACGATCTTTCATCAAGACAATATAAAGCAAAACATTCTTAACACTTTGGGGAAAAAAAAAAACCAAACTGAACATAAAGAAAAATCATTAAGAAGTTTTAAAGAAGATCTCAACATTTTTATAGGCCAAAATAGTGAGTCAGGGTACATCAACGGGTTTAACTTCTTTGGGTTTGTGCAGGCTACTGTATTCTATGTGCTGATTGTATTTTCTAACAATGTATTAAGCATTTTACTTTGACTTTCAGAGCATCATTAATATTTAGCGTCATTAAAATCAGCTTCAAGTTTTCCACAACCTGTCCTTCAACAAAATCAAAACCAAAAAAAAATAGAGCACATAAAGACACTGAATACACGCCAGACCTCTAGACTTGGAACTTTATTTTGTTAACAGTGCCATTGAAAAGGGTTTTAAAGCCTCATCAAACAGGACAATAAAGATTGGACTGATTGTAAAGAAATGCAGAAGTATCTCACATCGTTCAGTAGTTGAACAATGAAATAATATGTGGAATTTATCAAGGAGAAATTCCAACTAATGTATATGAGAGAAAAAAAAAACGTTCCTAAATTACGACAGTAAATAGTACAAGCTTACCATTAGTACTATGAGTGAAATAATTAGGTTATGATAGATAGTTTTATGAAAACTCTTTTTCAGTGTGTAACAACAGTTTTAAAAAGGTAATTATTTTTTCAATTCTTTCCTGTATTAGAGGAAACATCAATTTCATTACAATAATTCATTTAATAATACATTTGAAAACTACACTCCCATCTTGAAAGCGACTTGTTATAATAGAAAAGCCAGCAAGGTTTATTGACTTCTGTATTAGAAACTGAGAAGTAAACTGCACTCTGGAAAAAAAATAAATGAGAAGTGATACGAGAAGTCTACCAAACTGCTGTGTGTCATGGGGAGGGTGGGTAGGGAAATAATTATTGTTTCTCTTTTCCAGTACAGAGAGTGGATACAAGAGGCATGAAACATAATAGGAAGCACACCCAATAAGAAGCCAAAGTAGGTGAGATATCAGGCAACTGAAGTGTGAACCTCTGCTGCAGAATTCTGTAGAATTGGCTCTGGTTGAAGGAAAGGCTGACCAACTTTATTAAGATCACTAAATACACAGAAACTGAGTATTAGGCAAGAAAAACACAACGAATTAAAAGCTACAGGAGTTCTCAGGGGGATTTTCATACGTGCTTACTCTGTTATTATAGTCTTGTCTACATATTCATTTTTGGCCATTGTCAAATGCAAATGCGTTGGTAGGTGGACTTTTACCCTGTAAGAATGTCTCTAGATCTCAACCTTTTATGATGAGCAGTTGAATACAATTGCTCTGTGCGATGCTACAGGGCAATGATTGTATGCAATTTTAACTGCCAAGACAATGGAGGAGTACAATGAGGTAGGGACAGCAGGGATTCTGCCCTTGACTCCAAACACAGTTGGGTTCTTACAGGAGCTCTATTTATGCTTTTGTTCAGTTGTTCAACAAAAGTGTATTGTAAAAATGAAAAGTGGTCAGAAAAAGCTGTATGAAAACCTTTATGTTGAGGGAGTAAAGAAACTCATATGATCTAAAAGAAACAAAAGTAATCTCCTGGTCAGCAGGTATACATGCCAAAAGGAAGAGATTTTTGTTGAGCACTGATCTGTCAGTGGATTATACTCTTCGGCTGAAGTGCAGCACACTATATAGCTGCCTTCTGGCTACTGTTTTGATGCATGAAATACGACCTGTACAGTGATTCTGAAATTACTGTGATAAATGGCTACAATGTAATCAAGGCAATAAGCGAATTTGACTTTTTTATAAATAATCTATTAAGATCATGTCAAATAGATCAGTCAGGCATCAAGAAAATTTTGATATATATGAAATTTTACTTAAATACTTGCTCATGTTTTCCCATTGCAAAGGAACACAGCAAGGAAAACTTCAAAATCATGAGAAGTACACAAGTGAATTCTCAGAATTCTGCTACAGATTTTAACCATATATCTGGAAGGAGGTATACATGCCAAAGGAAAGAGATTTTTGATGAACAATAATATGTTCTAAAAAGTCTATGGGGCCTGATGGGATTCACCCAAGATTATTGAAGGAGACGGTGGATGTGCTGGCCAAACCCCTTTCCATCATCTCCCAACAGTCTTGGAAGACTGGGGAAGTTCTACTGGACTGGAGGCTGTCTGATGTTGTGCCCATCTACAAGAAGGGTTGCAGGGAGGATCCAGGGAACTACAGGCCTGTCAGTCTGACCTCAGTGCCAGGGAAAGTCATGGAACAGGTGAACTTGAGTGCTATCATGAAGCACATGCAAGAGAACCGGGTGATCAGGCCCAGACAACATGGGTTCACAAAAGGCAGGTCTTGCCAAACTAACCTGATCGCCTTCTATGACAAAGTGACTCTACTGCTGGACGAGCGAAAAGCTGTGGATCTGGTCTTTCTGGATCTCAGTAAAGCCTTTGACACAGTTTCTCACAGAATTGTCCTTCGGAAACTGTCAGCCTCTGGCCTGGACAGGCACACGCTCTCCTGTGTCGAAAACTGGTTGGATGGCTGGGCCCAGAGAGTGGTGGGAAATGGTGTTAAATCCAGCTGGAGGCCAGTGACAAGTGGGGTTCCCCAGGGCTCAGTGCTGGGTCCAGCCCTGTTCAATGTCTTTATCAATGACCTGGATGAAGGCATCGAGGGCACCCTTAGCATGCTTTTAGATGACACAAAGCTGGGTGGAAGTGTCGATCTGCTGGAGGGTAGGGAGGCTCTGCAAAGGGATCTGAACAGGCTGGAACACTGGGCAGAGTCCAATGGCATGAGGTTTAACAAGGCCAAATGCTGGGTCCTGCACTTGGGACACAACAACCCTATGCAGAGCTACAGACTAGGAGAAGTCTGTCTAGAAAGCTCCCTGGAGGAGAGGGACCTGGGGCTGTTGGTCAACAGCTGACTGAACATGAGCCAGCAGTGTGCCCAGGTGGCCAAGAAGGCCAATGGCATCCTGGCTTGTATCAGAAACGGCTTGACCAGCAGGTCCAGGGAGGTTATTTTCCCTCTGTACTCGCCACTGGTGAGACAGCTCCTTTAATCCTGTGCTCAGTTCTGGGCCCCTCACCACAAGAAGGATGTTGAGGCTCTGAAGTGAGTCCAGAGAAGAGCAACGAAGCTGGTGAAGGGGCTGGAGAACAGGCCTTATGAGGAGCGACTGAGAGAGCTGGGGTTGTTTAGCCTGGAGAAGAGGAGGCTGAGAGGAGACCTCATTGCTCTCTATAACTACCTGAGGGAAGGATGTAGAGAGGAGGGTGCTGGCCTCTTCTCCCAAGTGACAGGGGACAGGACAAGAGGGAATGGCCACAAGCTCCACCAGGGGATATTAAGTCTGGACATTAGGAAAAAATTTTCACAGAAAGGATCATTGGGAACTGGTAGAGGCTGCCCAGGGAGGTGGTTGATTCACCTTCTCTGGAGGTGTTTAAGGCACAGGTGGATGAGGTGCTGAGGGGCACGGTTTAGTGTTTGATAGGAATGGTTGGACTCGATGATCTGGTGGGTCTCTTCCAACCTGGTTATTCTATGATTCTATGATTCTCTGTTTGCGGATTATACTCAGGACTCAAAGGAAAGAAATGGTTAGAATAAACATGTATCTTTTGTTCCAAAACACAAGTGAGCTTTCCTTGCTCAGGAGTGGTCTTCATAATGAGAATAATATTTCTCTTTAGATGGGAGCCAAGCTTCAAGCTAAAAACTGTAAAGTGCAATTTGAAACTACCATTTAAATTAGTTGCCTTACAGAATTGACAGGAATGGATTAAGAGTTTCAATGTAAACATCATGGAAACATGAGAAGAAAATTAATGAAAACACCACATTGACTGAGATATTCAATGACATGTTTCACATAATTTACAGCCTTTATCTGATGATATCCTGGAAATAAAGAATATATTTTGTTTTCAAAGGTATCATTTGCAGAACTGTTTCCCTACTTGGAAAGAAAAATCTGTACCGTGGGACACACTATAGGAGGAAAATACTGATGGTGAAGTTAACTGTATTCATATTCAGTCGACTTTTAAATAGATTTCATAATGAAAAGCACGTTTATTTTAGCTGTAGAAGCAAGCTCACCTCAGGTAAAGAGCTGCAGTGGGATGTCCTGCCCATCATTAGTTCTGTCTGGAAGAGGCAGAAGTATACCTATGCAAACCAGAAGCAATTCAGACTTTAGAGTTTGGACAGAATCATGGTTTAGTCATATTTTTATTTCAGGAAACACCCTTATTCTTGATAATACAAACCAGCAATATAGCATATGGTCTAAGAATGAATTATTTTAAAGGCTTTTGTCAAATGATATTTTACCCTATTCTGCTGAGCTCTTTGGAAATTTTACTGAGGTGGAGGGAAATAGAAGAGCAAGTTGATTATTAATTATTTCCTTACTCATTGAAGTTGTAGATTTGTGGTTAAAGCAAGCATTGTAACTAGAAATCTTGTCACTTAGTATTATAAAACATAAATATATCAGAAACAGGTTGACATCTGTTGACTTTTTTTCTCTTGCACTTTATTTTACAAGTGTTATGGTTTAACCTTGATAAGTAGCTTAGCCCTACACAACCACTTTCTTGCTCCGCCTCAGCAGGATGGGGAACACAATCAGAAGTGTAAATGCACAAAAACTTGTGGGTTGAGATAAAGACAATTTAATAAATATAGGAAAAGCTGTGTATGCAAGCAAAGAAATTCATTAACTACTTCCCTTTGAAGGCAGGTGTTCAACCATATCCAGGAAAGCAGGTCTCAATAACATGTAGCCGTTACTTGAGAAAGCAAATGCCATAGCTGCAAATGTCCTCCTTCTTCCTTGTTCTTCCTCCAGCTTTTATTGCTGAGCATGAAGTCATGTCGTGTAGAATATTCTTTTTTGTAAATTTGGGTCAACAGCCCTGGCTGTGTCCCTTCCCAACATCTTGTGCACCCCCAGCCTACTAGCTGGTAGGATATTAAGAGAAGCAGAAAAACTTGGACTGTGTGAATACTGTTACGCAATAACTAAAACATCCCTGTATTATCAACACTGTTTTCAGCACAAATCTGAATCATAGCCCACATACTAGCTGCTCTAAAGAAAACTAACTATCCCAGACAAAACTAGTATACTAAGATATGCATTTTCAATTCCCTCCTACCTCCAAATGCACTGTACAGTCTAGCTAGTCTCCCGCTGAGCAGGATGATCAGGGCTGAGCCCTGACAGATGGGAGCAAACATTTTGGTAGGATTTGTTTCAATAGGAGAAGGGGTAATAGTTTTAAACGAAAAGAGAATAGATTTAGACTAGATATAAGGAAGAAAATTCTTACTATGAGATTTGTGAGATACTGGAGCAGTTTTCCCAGAGAGATGGCAGTTAGTCTTTCCCTGGAAAAATTCAAGGTCCACTTGGGTGGGGCTCTGAGCAACCTAATCCAGTTTAAGATATTCCAGTTTACTGCAGGCAGGTTGGACTAGATGACCTTTAAAGGTCCCTTACAGTCCAAACTGTACTATAATTCTGTGTAGAGAGAGTCATGGCAATGTTGTTCTGGGCTCATATTAAATTATCTATTATTAAATTTATGCAGGAAGAACAAATTCAGAGAGAGCATGAAGCAGCTTGGCTTGCATACCAGTATCAATACAAAAATATACTGAGGGTGACTTAAACTGTTAGAAAGTTATTAGTCAGAATGTCATGAAGAGCCTGTTCTTCAGTAGGTATCAGTGTTCAGGTTTTTACAGGAATGATTGAGAAAAATAATCTAAATTTTACATGGGAGGATGTTTAAAGTTCATTTTATTTTTTGGTTTGTGGTTTTGGGGGTTTTATTAATTTGGAAGATTTTGCTCCTTGTATCTGTGTTCACTGAAACTTAGCTACTGTAAGAAATTGTACTTGTACCAAAGAATTTTCTAGTGAAACTGGTACAGTGAAATCTTTGTGCAGGAAGTGAAAGGAGACAGGAATAGGCATTTTGACTTACCGGGAAAAAGAAAAACAAATCCAAACTATTTTAAAATCACCAGGTGCTCAGTTGTGGATAAACAATTTTTAATACAGACTCACCAGCCTAACTTTAGTTTCCTAATGAGTTATTCTTTCATCATTATCTAGTAGTTGACTATTAGACATGAAGAGTACAATCTATGTGGAAGAAAAGGAAGTTTTTCTAGAATTTAACTAGAAGAGTTTTTGGGGCAGTGTTCCTCTTTGTGGAGATGGCAAGAGCTGCCCAATGTTAGAAACAGCTGGACCAAGCCATCTCTACAATGGACTCAAGACAAACACAACTGAGATCATCAATAAAACTGTTCTATTTTAAAAAGAGCGAAATGCCAGAAAGCAGAGGGGAGGAAGGGGAAATAATATATGATCCAAGATTAGTGAAGCAAGAGGTGTGGGGGGGGCTTGAGGCACTGGAGCAGTCGTTCCCTTGCAGCCCATGGTGAGAACCACATGGGAGCAGCTGTCAAAACTGTAGCCTGTGGAAACGCTCTTTGCAGCAGGTTTATCCTGAAGAAGGGAACCTATGCTAGAGCAGGACAACGGCCTGAGTAAAGACAGAGTGGCAGAGATGAACTGTTATAAACTGATTATTGTGCCCACTTCTCTTCCACCCTATGCTGTTTAGTGGGGGTGGAGGGAGCAACAGGGTCAAGGGCAGGACACAGATGGGTAGACAGTTGGAAATTAAAGGGTGAAGATAAGCCTGGGGGATTAAAGGTGTAGAGGGATGGTGCTGTTATAATTTTGTCCCTGTTTTTCTCCTTCCAAATCTGGTTCAACTGGAAATAAAGTAAATTAATTTTCATGATGTCTAAATTGTTTTGCCCTTGATAGTAGAACTTCTTAATCTTATTTTATGCCCTTTTCCTGTTGCAGAGGAGGAGTAAAAATGAGGCTGGGCAGGCATCTGGTAGCTGGCTAAGGTCAATCTATTACAGTAGTATAACGAGTCACTCATAAAACTCAGAATTTTTAGAAATAATCAACACTTAGACAAGACCCTGAACAAACTGATCCAGCTTTGAAATTAGCTCTGTTTTGAGAAAGATCTTGAAGAAGTTGACCTCCAGAGTTTCATTCAGCTTAAATAATGTTGTGAACCCAACTACAGAGGGATTTGTTTAGCATTCACATTTCCATTACACTGTATAGAACTATTTGAACATAGTTGCATCCTTTTATTTAGGCAAAATCAGGTTTTCCTGTCTCAGGAGAGGTTAGTTATAGTTATTAACTGTGAAATAAATCTACTTTGAGATAAGCACTAGAAATAAAACCTTAATGGAGTCCTAGTTTTTAGCTTTTTAACCCAGATTAGAGGATGTTGATTTTTCTCTTACTTCTGTTCACCATTGCATAATCAGATCAGTATATTTATACTGCTGTCCTCAGGCTTAACAGAGTACTTGCGATGAATAACAGAATCATAGAATCGTTTGATTGGAAAAGACCTTTGAGATCATCAAGTCCAATCATACCTGTCCCCTACTAAACCATATCCTTGAGCTTCTCGTCTATCCATCTTTTAAAATACTTCCAGCAATGATTACTTAACCACCTACCTGTGCAGCCTGTTCCTGTGCCTGATAACCCTTTTGGTGAAGAAATTCATCCTAATAACTAATCTGAACCTCCCCTGACAAAATTTGAGACCATTCCTTCTTGTCCTTTCACTTGGTACTTGTAAGAAGAGACCAACAACCATCTCACTACAACATCCTTTCAGGTAATTCTAGACAATCATTTTGTCTTCCCTCAGCCTTCTCTTCTCCAGGCAAAACAACACCAGTTCCCTCAGCTGCTCCTTATAAGACTTGTGCTCAAGAAGCTTCACCACTTTCATTGCCCTTCTCTGGGCACACTTCAGCACTTCAATATCTTTCTTGTAGTGAGAGGCCTAAAACTGAACACAGTAGTCAAGGTGTGGCCTCACCAATGCTGTGTACAGGGGAAGGATGACTTCCGTGGTCCTGCTGGCCACACACTGTTTCTGTTACAGGTCAGGATGTCATAGCCCTCCTTGGCTACCTGGGCACAGTGCTGGCTTATGCTCAGATGACTGTTGATGAACACTCCCAGGTCCTTGTCTGCCAGGCAGCTTTCCAGAACCTCTTCCCCAAGCCTGTGGCATTGCATGGGGTTGTAGTGATCGAAGTGCAGGACTTGCCCTTGTTGAACTTCATAACATTGGTCAGAGTCTGTTGGTCCAGCCTGTACAAATCCTTCTGTAGAACCTTGTTACCCTCAAGGAGATCAAAAGTTCTGTCCACTTTAGTGTAATCTGCAAACTGACTGACGGTACATTCAATTCCTTCATCCAGATCTTTGATAAAGATATTGAACAGAGCTGGACCCAACACTGGGCCCAGGGGAACATCACTTATGACCAACCTCCAACTGGATTTAACTTCACTTACCACCACTCTTTGGCCACCCAGCCAGTTTTTTGCCCAGCAGAAGGTATGCCTGTCCAGGCCAGTGGCAGCTAGTTTCTCAAGTAGAATTCTGTGAGAAATGGTGTCAAAGGCTTTATTAATGTTCAGATACACTAATGTTGAGATATGCCTTTCCCTCATCCAGTAAGAGTGTGACCTTGACATCTAGTTTTTAAATCAAAACCCACATAGACTGAAAAATCAGAGTAAAAAAAAATCCCAAATAATATACTTTAACTATAGATGTAATTATAAAACCATGGGCAAAATGCAGTAAACCCTAAGACATTATTTTTTGAACCATTTCTTTCTAGATTTCAGTGGTGATTAGTCTGTATAGGACTCACAGATTCCATTTTCATCCTCACAAGTTGTCTTCTGTCCTGATGTTTTTTGGTTTACCTGTTGCTCGATTAAATATTCCATAGAGTTTTAAGCTAAGATACAGCTATCTAATCTAGGACTTCACTGTCTTAATAATAAATACATTAATAAACAAAGTCCATAAAATACCATCTCATCAGGTGGTTATCCCAAGGTGTCTAAAGTCTACTGGATTTTACAATAAAAGTTTATGCATTCTGTTTTTTTTTCTTGTTACTGCTTAAGATTTATGGGCTATTATTATGAAAGAGAAGTATGTATCAGTGACAAAAATACTTCAAAAGATGATTTCATTATTTTTTTATTTTATACAAAAGACATCTACTTTTCCTACACGTAGGTGAAAGAGTGAATAGACTTCGCTTTAAAATCTGGAAAGTTATTGAAATAAGCAAATAACACATACTTATTCTTTACTAAAATAATAAAACAAAATGCAGCTTACTGAGAAAACATTCAATAAGTATGTGAAGAGTTGACCATGTCTGTCTGCTAGGTATCCACCAAGCCACTGTATCATTCTCTCCTAAGCAGGAGAGGTGGAGAAAATGCAATGAAAAGCCTATTGGTTGAGACAAGTACAGGGAGATCACTCAGCAATTACTGTCATGTGCAAAACAGACTCAGCTTTCGGAAAATAAATTAAATTATTCCAAATAAGAGAGCAGGATAATAAGAAAAAAGAATTAATGTGAAATTACCTTTCTTCTACCCCTCTGTTCTTCCCAGACTCAACTTCACTTCTGTCTCTTCTAATTTCCTTCTCCCAAGTGACACAAGAGCATGAGAAATAAGGGTTGCAGTCAGTTAATCGTGCTTTGCCCCTGCCACTTGTTGTTACTCACGTTGTTTCTCTGCTCTAGTGTGGAGCCCCATTCCAAGGAGATTTCTTCATGAGCTGTTCCAATTTTGGTCTGTCCCACAGACTGCAGTTCTTCAAGAACTGCTCCAGCATCAGGTTCATTTTATGGTGTGCAGTCCCCTACTTTGTCAGAAATAGAGGCAGCTTCTGTCATCTTCTGGCAGAAGCCACCCCTGCAGTCTCCTGCTATCAAAATCTTGCCATGTAAACTCAATGCATATGAAAACAAGGTAAATAAAACTGATATCAAAACTTTGCTCAGCAGAAGAAGCTGCCAGACTCGCTGTTTCCTTAGTCTGCAGCCCAAGATCCCTTTACACTCACTAATTTCTGATAATATTGTAATTAAACTCCTCAGAAATTAGCCAATTAGCCAATTTAGAACACAGAAAGAACAACTATCTATATGATATTTATATACAGAGTTCCTGCACTAAAATCCAGTGGAAGGGAGTTACTGCCTGAAAGAATTTTAGGGTTTGAAATAATCTCTAAATTATAAAATGTTACTCATACTCATAGACATTTGAATGTTAGTTGAAATTCAGGGAAATTACATTGAAATCCATACATATTTGTTTTGGAAATTTGAAGCACAGAAGAATAAATAAGCAAAGTTAGTGCACGTATACATACGTATGTCCATGTGTGTGCGTACATTCCTTGTTTACTATTTTAAAATCTTCATTCATATCTCAGTAAAAGAGAAAAATGAGAGACAACTTAGCTAAAATAAAACTATTCTATTCCAAGAGCGTATTCCTGGCTTTTCATATTGCTAAGCACAAATATACTGCCATACCAATTATGTTATTTAATGTACATTCATCTAATGGATGATGTGCTTTGACTCAGAAGTCTGGCATGATAAAGAATGATAAGAAGTACCAAATATTGGCTAGTAGAAACAGAACTACAGCTACAGCCTTCTGCCTGTACACTTCACTCCCTGTCCATTAGATACTTCTTGATACAAAAACGCATTCTCTACATCTCTACATTAATCTTTCTTAAATATAGGGTTACCAAATCAGTATAAAATTTGGCAGAATACCATTTTCCCCAGAAATATGAAGTAACAGAAATATCAGTTAAGAGTACTGAGTAATCTTGTTTTCTTGTTTCACATATGAGTAAATTTCAGTCTGAAAATTCTGTGGAGGTACTTTCAAACATAGAATACTCGTGATCTTGTTAATGTAGAATATAATATTTTGCTAAACAATTATATATATAACCTTTTCCCAAACAACCTGAAAATTATCTCATTACATGAAACGTGAAATATATAAGATGGATTACAAAATGTCTTTAATACTGGTGTGTTTTTCATTTTATATGAAATAATAGTCATGAGTTTTTCTCTCCTTTGTTTTGGAATCAGCTACAGATTCAAGGCTGTTTTAGATTATAAAAGAATATATTAAAATGAAAGAAAATGTACATTCAGATTTGCTGCTTTATCTCTTTGCAACATTATTGTTTGTGTGTACCATCTTTTTTTCTTTAAATGACAACTTCTTTCTAAAAATTGTAACTGAGGTACCAGTTTGCATTTTACAAAACTGACCTTTACATGATTGCTATTACTGCTTAAAGAATAAAACTGGGTTTCACTAATATTTTCTTTGTCAAGGATCTTCAAACAGAACTTAAAAGAACTGATTTAGTATGTGTAGGAATAGACAACATAAAACACTATTCTGTAGAAAAATAAACTTGTTTTTCAGTCCATTCCTACTTTAACAAACAAGTGAAATTGCTCAGCTATTCTTATGGCCAGAATAAAGATATTCTACCTTTAGTTTAAGTTGTGACACTGAATTATTTAAAACAATAAATCACTGATGAAGAAAATAGTTGTCCATAAGAACAGACTCTAAAGATAGAATAAAGCAATAGTATTTCTTACATCTGCTGCAAAACTGAAATATTAGCAAATTACAGTGGACTAAATGATGTTGTTGTGTTCTTTCAGATATTTAATAGAGATGTAAGTTTCAACTTGATGTACAAAAAAATTTCATAAAAGGATGTAAGTAGACATAACTTCTATGAAACTTAAAATCTGGAAACAGCAAGAAAACTGTTTTTGAAGTCTTAATGATGCAAACATATCACTCATAGGTTCAGCAAGAAATTGTGCAAGTCCTACACTCTTCATAACAAAACACAATGAATAATGGTAAAGATGTGGGATAAATGGCATGTAACAAATTAATTTGGAGCTGAAGAAGGAGACTCAAACAATGTGAATATGATGAGATGCCAAATATTCTAAGGACTTCTGGCTGAAGCTATGCACCTATGAATGACTGATTACTACATAGCTGTAATACCAAGAATGCTGTTCATCTTGCTCAGTCCTGTTGCAGTATTTAACCTTGTTTGCACCTTGTCTCATGAAGTAGTCACTGCGATGGCTGTTAATCATTCTTGTAGTATGCAGGAAGTCAGTTAAGCAGACAGTTTCAGAAGTAAAATACATACATGCATTTCACATCTGAGGAAAGAGTGTTAGGAAAAACTCTTCTCCACTTCCTTTCTTTTTCCTCTGTGCTGCCATCATCTTGTAGTGACTCTTAGAGCACAAGTAGTCTTGCAAATGGGAAAAAGGTAGCATTTCACTAACTAAAATACCTTCTTTGATAAACCTTTTAGAGCCATAAAATGTTATCTTTAAATGTTCTAGGACGTTTTTCACATACAGAGGTGCATGCGCATACCTTCATATATGTGTCTATTCATCTCGAATTCTAAAAGTAAAGGAAATTCAGGGATTATTTCTACCATGTCTTCACATTAAGCACACAGAATGATTTCTTCTTAAAAAAAGCAAATGGCCCTAGTAGTACTTCACTTGCATTTGTTTTATCTAGCTGTAAATGGATTATGGGCTCTCAGGAAAAATAACATCTTTAGTGATCACAAAAATCACTTTTACTAGAAAATTTTATTAAGAGAGAAACAAGTAATAAGGATATATTTCAAAAGATGTTTTAAAAATAAAAGTTATTTGTTTATTCTTTGTAAATATCCATTATACTTTCAACAACAATAAATAAATACTGCAAAAGTATGTCATTATATTGTGATTTTTTCTATAATATATATCATATACATCTTCCTTCCTGACTCATAGTTATCCAACAATTTTGCCTAAGATAGGAGACTTTTATAGATGGCAAATGAACATAGAATCATAGAATCATAGAATAACCAGGTTCGATGAGACCCACCGGATCATCGAGTCCAACCTCTCCTATCAATCACTAAACCATGTCCCTCAGCACCTCATCCACCTGTGCCTTAAACACCTCCAGGGAAGGTGAATCAACCACCTCCCTGAGCAGCCTCTACCAGTTCCAAATGATCCTTTCTGTGAAAAATTTTTTCCTAATGTCCAGCCTAAATCTCCCCTGGTGGAGCTTGTGGCCATTCCCTCTCATCCTGTCCCCTGTCACTTGGGAGAAGAGGCCAGCTCCCTGCTCTCTACAACCTCCTTTCAGGTAGCTATAGAGAGCAATGCGGTCTCCTCTCAGCCTCCTCTTCTCCAGGCTAAACAACTCCAGATCTCTCAGCCTCTCCTCATAAGGCCTGTTCTCCAGCTCCTTCACCAGCTTTGTTGCTCTTTTCTCGACTCGCTCCAGAGCCACAACATCCCTCTTGTGGTGAGGGGCCCAGAACTGAACACAGTACTCGAGGTGCGGTCTCACCAGTGCCGAGTACAGAGGGAGAAGAACCTCCCTGGAACATGTATAACTATTTTCAACTAGTGCAAAGTGAAATGCTATTGCACTGAGGATAGTTCATAATTTAAATCCCTCCCCTCCAGTGTGTTTACCCCACTGAACAGCTTGGTGCCATCAGCAAAGCTGATGAGGCTGACCTTGATCTCAGTGTCCTTATCACCAACAAGATGTTGAATAGCGACAGTCCCATTACTGACCCCTGAGGAATGTCACTCATTACCGATCTCTGCTTGGACACCGAGTCATTGACTGCAATGGCTGTATCCAACTGTTTGAGTGATAAAGATTAAACTGAATAGCAGTGAAAAGTTTTTCATAAAATAACATTTCTATACCTACAGGAAAGTTCTCAATGTAGGATATTCACTTTTGGGGAAAAAAAAATATTGGAAACATTAGTTTTAAAAAAATTATGCCTTTAATGTACAAAACCAAAAAAAATGTCAAAAAAAAAAATTGATATACTACTGTCTTGAGAATTAAAGATTGCTTGGAGAAAGACAAGAAATTATGTAATGTTTTTCATGTGAAGGTAGATTAATTGGCTAGATTTTAATACTTTGGTACAAATAATGAGCAGAGGATATGACACCGGCCCATTTGCTGAAGAAGAGAAGACCTGTGGGGCAACCAGTGAAATCAGGAATAAGGCTGGCATAAAAAGAAAATATTTTCAGCAAAGTATACAATTAAATTGTAGAATTCGTTTGTACACAATATTCTGGAGATCAAAAGTATAAGAGTGTCCAAAATCAATCAAACGTTTGAGAGACAAAGTCTTGCTATTAAGCAGGATGACCCAAGTCCTCTAATGCTGAAAACTTTCAGTAAATGAGGAACGTTTTAATCTTTTCATATTTTGCTGTTAAATTTTTCCTTAAATATCTTCAAATGCAGCTTGAAAGTGAAGCATAATTCCTGAATGATCTTTAATTTGACCCCTGAAGCCAGTTCAAAGCCATTTAATACTTATTTTTTGTTTTGACCTTCAAAGATATATCATTAAGTTTTATCAATATATGAAAAGTATTATATTATTATTATTTTTAATTGTAAATAAATGTATTACCTTATTAAACGTATTATCTTATTATTCTATTCTTTTACTTTGAAAAAAATAAACCCTTAGCACTTCAATAATAGAAATCAAATTGAACCTTGCGAGCAAATGAATGTTTGCTGCATTTTCTTTCTCAATGAATGGTGAAAAAAATGCTTTAATTTTCAGATATGTCCATACATTTGGACTAGAAGTGGCTGACAGTAATTCCTTTTAAGCTCAAAAATAGAAGGAAATTTTTTAGTTACAGCTTGTGCTTGTTATTTTCTCACCCAGAAATCATGACTGACTTTAAAATTCACATTAGCTCTCAAGTCAATTGAATTTGATGTCTTTTAATAAATACATATATAAGGTAACCAAAGTGCTTTGTATTCCACTTCACTCCTGTAATGATATTTCCTTGTCATAAACAATTCCAGGTCTCACTCTTCATGCTGAAACACAGAACAAAATGTTAATAAGGTTTTATAATGTAGGTTCACTCATTGTGATGGAAGTAACTTGGGGAGACAGCCATGTTTCTAAGGGGTAGAGCCTTCCAGAATATTATTCAGAGTAAAAAAGTTAAATTGCAGCTTGCCTTTGGCTTCCAACTCTACACAATTAAAATGTAACAAAAACGAACAATAAACATTACAGAGGAAAGAAGCTTTTCAGTGTCATTTAGTTTACACATATTTATTCTATTGAATACCCCAAAAGCTATTCATAAATATGAGGCCAAAAAGCAGTGGAAAATCCAGGAGAAATCATTTTATCTTGTCTACAGAATCACAGAATAACCAGGTTGGAAGAGACCCACTGGATCGTTGAGTCCAACCATTCCCACCAATCCCTAAATCATGCTCCTAAGCACCTCATCTACCCTAACCTTAAACACCTCCAGGGACGGTGACTCAACCACCTCCCTTGGCAGACCATTCCAATGCCAAACCACCCTCTCCGTGAAGAATTTTTTCCTAATCTCAAGCCTAAATATCCCCTGGCGGAGCTTGTGGCCATTCCCTCTCGTCCTGTCCCCTGTCACTTGGGAGAAGAGGCCAGCACCCTCCTCTCCACAACCTCCCTTCAGGTAGTTGTAGAGAGTAATAAGGTCTCCCCTCAGCCTCCTCTTTTCCAGGCTGAACAACCCCAGCTCTCTCAGCCGCTCCTCATAAGATTTGTTCTCCAGCCCCTTCACCAGCTTCGTTGCCCTTCTCTGGACTCACTCCAGAGCCACAACATCCCTCTTGTGGTGAGGGGCCCAGAACTGAACACAGTACTCGAGGTGCGGTCTCACCAGTGCCAAGTACAGGGGGAGAAGAACCTCCCTGGACCTGCTGGTCACGCCGTTCCTGATACAAGCCAAGATGCCACTGGCCTTCTTGGCCACCTGGGCACACTGCTGGCTCATGTTCAGTCGGTTGTCAACCAACACCCCCAGGTCCTTCTCCTCCTGGCAGCTTTCCAGCCAGGCTTCTCCTAGTCTGTACCTCTGCTTAGGGTTGTTGTGCCCCAAGTGCAGGACCCGGCATTTGGCCTTGTTAAACCTCATGCCGTTGGTCTCAGCCCAGCAGTCCAGCCTGTTCAGATCCCTTTGCAGAGCCTCCCGACCCTCCAGCAGATTGACACTTCCACCCAGCTTGGTGTCATCTGCAAACTTGCTAAGGGAGGACTCGATGCCTTCATCCAGGTCGTTGATAAAGACATTAAACAGGACTGGACCCAGCACTGAGCCCTGGGGAACCCCACTTGTCACTGGCCTCCAGCTGGATTTAACTCCATTTACCACCACCCTCTGGGCCCGGTCATTCAACCAGTTTTCCACCCAGGAGAGTGTGCGACTGTCCAGGCCAGAAGCCGACAGTTTCCGAAGCAGAATGCTATGAGAAACTGTATCAAAGGCTTTATTGAAGTCCAGGAAGACCACATCCACAGCCTTTCCCTCGTCCAAGAGTTTAGTTACTCGGTCATAGAAGGTGATCAGATTACTCTGGCAAGACCTGCCTTTCATGAACCCGTGTTAACTGGGCCTGATCACCCGATTCTCTTGCAAGTGCTTCATGATCGCACTCAAGATCACCCGCTCCATGACTTTCCCCGGTACCGAGGTCAGGCTGACAGGCCTGTAGTTCCCTGGATCGTCCCTGTGCCCCTTCTTATAGATGGGCACGACATCAGCCAGCCTCCAGTCCAGCGGAACCTCCCCAGTCATCCAGGACTGCTGGAAGATGATGGAAAGGGGTTTGGCCAGCACATCCGCCAGTTCCCTCAAAACTCTTGGGTGGACTCCATCCGGCCCCATAGACTTGTGGGCATCTAGCTGGGCAAGCAAGTCTCTAACCACCTCCTCTTGGACCTTGGGAATCTCATACTTCTCTTCCAACCCTTGGGGTTGTGCACAGAAGGAACAATTTTCCTTACTCTTAAAGACTAAGGCAAAGTAGGCATTGAGCACTTCAGCCTTGACTTTGTCCCCTGTTACTGTTGTTCCCTCTGCATCTACTAGGGACTGGAGATTCTCCCTAGCCCTCCTTTTGCTGTTGATGTATTTGTACAAAGACTTTTTGTTGTCTTTCACAGTCTTGGCCAATTGCATAGAACCAACACTATTCTCATGATTCTGTCCTGAAGTTAATACCTGTCTGCAGAATTTTAAAAATTACCAAAATCTTGAGTGTTTAAAAAGAGTTTTTCACTTCACAAACATCAATATTTCAATTAAAATGCAAAATGCCTGTCAGAGAAATCTACTGTGACCAATTACTTAGGTTCAGTTAAAACATTAAGAAATGTCTCACCTATTTCTTGCTAACAGGGAGAATGATGAGATAGCATCACTGAATAAGGAGGAAAGTGTAAAATAGGAATTACATAGATGTTAAGTAATTCACTGTAAGAAATAAACTTTTCCATGGGTAGAAAATTACTGCTGATAGACTGAATTCATTTGCTGCTGTGTTTGTTACACTATTGTATTTGAATCCAACAATGCTATCAGAGAAAATGAAAGAAAAATAAACAAACAAGAAAGCAGAAGTTGCATTTCTAGTAGCCAAACTTTCTAAGAAGCACATTAAGAAAATCTAATCAGGAACAGCTGATTTTAAATATGATAAAAGAAAAAAATTCCCAATCAGACTCTGTCAAATGAGTATAAACTATGTAAATGATAAGCTAAAAGACCATGCTCATGCATATGTATCCCTCTTTTTCCCATATGTTGGTATCTGTTTGTGTCTGGCAAATTTGTTACAGTTATATCATGAAGAGGGCATTACAAAATCGTGTACATATAGATTAGTAATGTATTTGTAAGAATACATTTTCTTCTTAGCGCTGAGAACAATAAGGATGTCACTGCTTCAATAACTGTAAAAAACAGCCAGTGTAGCATTTCAGAAGGATTTGGCATACTGTATAAAAAAATCAAACAGGAAAGTAACCTTTATAGTATGCCAAATGACAGCAGTATGAACCTTCTTTCACATCCTTTGGAGCAGAACTCTCATGATGTTGTCTTTGCTTGTCCAGAAAACACATATAAATCCACAGAAGAGAAAAACAAACTGTCAGAGCACAGCAAAACTCTGCATATCTTGTTTTTTAAATGTTACTAGTTATCATAGAATCATACCAAAGAATTGTTTGGTTGGAAAAGACCTCTGAGATCAATGAGTCCAAATGTACCTGTCCAGTATTAAACCAAATCCCTGAGCATTTCATCCACCCAACTTTTAAATAGCTCCAGAGATGGTGACTCAACCACCTGTTGCACAGCAGTGTGTTCCAGTGTCTGAGAACCCTTTCAGTGAAGAAATTTTTCCTAATGCCTAATATACCCATACAAAGGCATGGTGAATATATATTGCCAGTAACTCATTTAAAATACTTGTGAAAAGTGAGATAACCTTCCTTGGTAATCTATCATTAATAAGGTAGCTGAACTGGATTTTTTTAACATTGGATGGTGGATGGTAGGCAGTAGAGGTGGGTCTAGAGGCTATTTGCTTGACTCTGGAGATGTCACTGCACTATGAAAGCTTTCCTGCTTGTAATAGAGTGAGCCTCCTGGTTAATGTTACCTGCATTTAGCTCTACAAGCAGATGAGAATAAGGGCAAGTTCACATGTACTTTAAAAAAAATCCCTTCACATATTCCCAGTTCCAGGGATCTGTAGACTGAACAAATAAGCAAATTAAAATGATCTCCCTTTTATAGCTAAATACCAGATCCTTTCTCTGGAAAATCTTACCCAGGGAAGGCGAGGCAGAACTGAGCTGATGCTTTCACACTACAGTTTACTCACTGACAGGAAAAAGGACAATAAGCTCATATCACCACCTCTTTACACTACTAGGAAAACAAGTCTGCAATAAGGCTATGGATCTGGATCTGGTTTTTGGTTCTGTAGAAAATCTTGAAAATCTCAAAGTGTTCTTAAATATGTTATGATCACACTCATTTATATATATTTTTTTCTGTCCTCAGTACTACAGTAGCAGTAAAATTATTTAAATCACCTGGAAATACCAATTTATTCCTAATAGCAGCTGTAAAACATCTTAATAAGTATTGCCAAATAGTAGAAATTGACTCATTACTGAGAATAACTTTGTGTGACCTATGGTTGCAACTTTTAATTAAAGTCTCTCTGTAATAACAACATTATCTTGCACCATATCTCTCCTGATATATTATTTTAATGACTTGTATAAATCATGTTGTGTAAATTTATTAGAGACAAAATTAGTAAAGTCCAATGAAATGTTCTAATCAAAACTCTTTTCCTCAGCTGACTTTCTTCTTTCTACCAGGTCCAGGGTCCGCTTCACTGACCTTATTTTGTGTCTGGTTTTTTTGTGTCATGTCTGATAAGTTATGTTCTATCGTAAAATATCTATTCAGCTTTCACAGAATCACAGAATGACCAGGTTAGAAGAGACCCACTGGATCGTCGAGTCCAACCATTCCCACCAATCCCTAAATCATGCTCCTAAGCACCTCATCTACCCTAACCTTAAACACCGTCAGGGAGGGTGACTCAACCACCTCCCTGGGCAGACCATTCCAATGCCTAACCACCCTCTCCGTGAAGAATTTCTTCCTAATCTCAAGCCTAAATCTCCCCTGGCGGAGATTTCCATACTATGTCTTGAAACTTTGGGATTTCTTAGTACTGTTTTGTATTGGATTTATATGTATTTTATCAGCTACATATTTTTACATAAAAATACTTAATGGTTTATAGAATCATAGAATAGTTTGAGTGGGAAGGGACCTTAACAATCATGTAGTTCCAACTCCTCTGCCATAGGTAGGTACACCTTTCACTAGATCAGGTTGCTCACCCAACCTGGTCTTGAACATCTCCAGGGAGTAGTGGTGGAAAGCTCAATAACCTTTTTCTCCAAAGGAACCATTTACTGATATTAACTTCAAAAAAATTAATTGATTGAATTTGCCTGAATGTCAGTGATATATTGTTAAAAACTGATCAGTTACAAGCCTAGTAACATATTTAATCCAAGCAATAATAGTTTCAATTTATAAAACTAGTAATAATTATAGTCAGTAAACCGTTATGTTCTGGGTTTGGGGTTTTTTTGGTTTTTTTTTTTCCTGTGGGGAAAGCTCAGCAATAACAGGTTTTTTTTTTTATATTTAATAGCGTATTTCCAGCTATTTACATGATGAAAGGAGATGTCACTGACAATTCCATTCATCATGTGTGCATGAAGCATCTTAATTTTGTGCACGATACGTATTGTACCAAATTCAGAACTGATATAAACTAGGATGTCTCTGCTGATTTCAGCCAACATCGTCACATTATTCTCCCTCAGCTCATAACTTAATATTCTCATAAAATGCTATTTTAAAAATAAATTCACATATGCTTGTTTTTTTTTTTCAATGTGCTTGCAATAAATTGGACTCTTCTCTATTAATGAACTCATTCTTTCTTGATTTTTTTTTTTAATTTGAAAGATACTTTGAAAATTAACTTGGTCTATCTAAAAACGTTTTTGAGGGCAGGTTAATTTACTGTTGATGATATAGAGAGTTGCAATTTAGTAATTTTTCTCATTAGTAACTTAATTCTTAGTGTAGATTCCATGTCTTTGTCAGGATAACCTTTAGAATATCTTGAGCCAAGAATTAAAAAAAAATTTTTTTTAAAAAATACAACTCCACTATCTCAAGCTATAACACACTAGTATATATCATAGTTGAGGTATGTCAAACAGTTAGGAAGTATTGTGTAGTTAATGAAGGAGGATTTTTGAGATTTATCTGAATTGCCCAAATTACTCGTCCACCTGGACAGCCCTTCAAAGAAACTCAAACACATGGAACAATAATTAATTTTAAAAACAACAACAAGACAATAAAACCCTAAACTATCACATTTCTTTAGTATGAAGACACCTCACAAACTTTTTACACTGGGCAATGATCTGAAACAGTTAAGATTTACAGGAAGATGTAATCTGTTATTATAAAAATTGCTATGGGAGGGGGGAAGGGAGAAGAACCAAATCATTGAACAGAGGAAAGAATGCTCTGTTTGCGTAAAAGATTGCCTGTTCCCAACTCCAACAGTGGTTTCTATCAAATGAATTGATATTAATTTCTCACAGGTATTGCTCATATCCTTAACCAGTCAGAGCTAGAGCTCTTGTCGTGACAATAGCAAAGATTGCTACAAAACAAAACACCCTAAGCTTTACAAAAGTCTCAGGCATTGAATGCATGCAGTGAGAAATCTCTGTTATCAGATGCTTTGAACCTATTTGATTTGTTTTGCTTCTGCTGTTTACATTCCTTCCACTAAGCATCTGTTCATAGGAGTCACTTAAATTTCTATCTCTTTTCTGATTTTATATCATGCCCAGTCTCCACCTGTCTTCTATTACAAAGATAAAACTTTTCACACAACATCTGGATAACAGAAAAATAATAACATCGATATCTGTGACAACAATTTTCAACACTGATGGCTTGTATTATAGCTCTGTATTCACAGGTGCCCTAAAGCCTAAAGGAAACACTTGATTAAGAGAA
This sequence comes from Clamator glandarius, assembly GCA_033459285.1. Taxonomy (NCBI): domain Eukaryota; kingdom Metazoa; phylum Chordata; class Aves; order Cuculiformes; family Cuculidae; genus Clamator; species Clamator glandarius. The sequence goes on from JAUNZM010000198.1 coordinate 302,136, forward strand.
AGTGGTAAGCAGCAACCTTCTCTGACAATATTCAGGGGCTTTCAAACCAGGGTCAACAAGAAGTGTGGCAGCAGGTCTATGAGGTGCTAGGTCTTATTTCATAGAGCCAACTTGTTTGGTTGGGTTTTTTTTTTATCATTGTTTACCAGCTATATGCTAAATCAGATATGATGTAGTTTGAGGTTAATGTAAAAAATGAATTGAGTAAGTACTTGAGTGTTTTTGGCCACTGGAAAACCATAGAGTCAGTGGAGTAACGTGCACCTTAATACATTACTTAAAAAAAAGGAGTTAAAAGAAAATTTAGAATAGACCTCACATTGTAGTTGATGAAGTTTAATAATACAGTTATCTTTTAAAAAATAATTCCTCTCAAGAAAAATAGAGACTCAGCAATTTAAGAATTAAGAGGTGCTGTATCAAAAGAAACTGAACTTTTTTTTCCAAGAGGGAAACACTATATATTCATAGAATCATAGAATCATGAATCACTAGGTTGGAAAAGACCCACTGGGTCATACAGTCCAACCATTCCTATCAATATTAAATGCAAGGGATCTGAAAGAACAAGGCTGAGATTGTGAGGGAGGAGAGAATGTGTTCTGACTACTTCTGAACACAGATAAATTGTAGAACACTGACAAATACGTCTTCTTTCAGACTACTTTATCATATTTGCAAAGGCAAAAAAATAATGTGTAAATGCAGAGGTAAGTTCACATAATGAAGAAAAATACCAAGATCTTCAAACATGCATTGGAAAATTCTGAGGCGAAAGAAATGGCACAAGGAATGTAAAAATGTTGTTTCAGATCATCTGCGGTACCTGTACTACCCACAGCTAGATGACCTCAAACCAGATCTGTAGTTTGCTTCATTCCAAGTTGGTATATCTCACTTAGAGCTTACTTGTCTTGTAATCTGTGGGAACATTTTACAGAGAAGGAGGCTTGGATGCTGTGCGACTGATTGATACTGAGCAATTCTAACAAGGCCTTGAAACAGAGAGCTGAAAGATAAACATAGACCAGCTGAAAGGAATACAACAGCTAGTTCAGTGGGAACAAGTACCAACTGAAAGAAAAACAATTAAAGAGAACTACCAACAGAGTTAATTTTAGTGTAACTTGGTTTCTTAGCATGTGCAGTAGTTTAGCCAATAATATGTTAATAATAGCTTTATGGACAGCTACTTTTAACCAATAATACACTGTAGATACCTTCATGGGCACCCAGTTATGTAACCAAAAAGGGTTTATAAAGAAACAGCTAAGCTCAATAAATTGAACACTTGCTGATCTTATTGACCTCTGCGTTTATTCCGTGATGCTCCCATCAACATTAATCCTCCCTGGACCTCAATAATCCTCATGGAACAGTATGAAAAGAGAAAATAAAGTTGTTCTTGTGAGAGATTTGAACAATGTGAAAGATTTGTTGGAAATTTAACACAAATTAGATGAGTGGAGAGAGCATAAGCATCAATTTGCTGAGGTGCTGGAGGGAATGGAAAAGGGTGGATGTTTGTCCCCACTCCTGCATGTTGAGATGTGAGTCTGTGTCCTTGTTCTGTTGTCATGGGTTTGGAAACAAAGGAACCGGAAGAGAATAGATTGAGTTTTAGGAGCATGATTTAGGGATTGGTGGGAATTGGTGGGTTATTCTGTGATTCTGTGATTCTGTGATTTTTATCTCATCCCTTCTACAAGGTCCAGAATGGGACTTAATATCAAACAGGTTTCTGTCGCATAGCAATACAACCATCTTTGAAGGCATACAGCCCCTCATAAACTTGATTGGCTCAGGACTATCATCAACATATATATTCAGATTATAATGTAAAAATGTTATTGAGTTAAGAGTTCTCCTTTAAGATCAAATCAAGTCATATATGCAGTTCCTGTCCTCAGTGATTTAATAGGAGGGCTGTAATTTGAGCCCCAGGCTGAATACTTGTGTAGAGATATAAAATCATTGCATATTCTACTTGCATTTACAAAACTTGACTAAGAAAATTTACATTAATACTGTCATGGATTTAATGTTCTGGCACAGCTAAATGTGTAAGCACCTGCAAACATAAGCAATTTAGGAAATGTATTTGCCAGCAGAAATGTAAATAACAGGTTGACTGTATTATTTGTCTAAATTCTTAAGTTCAGAAAAACATGAAGTGAAATAAGTTTCCTATGCCATATTTCTTACCAGGAAAATTAAGTCCTACAGATGTTACTTTATCTACTGAGAATACAGTAATTATTTTGCGGTAAAATAACTTTTCAGAAAACACAGCTTCTAGCATGACAAACTGTAGAGAAAAGGCAAATGCTCTTCTTGTATTTTAAAGTGTTTGACAGGATCAATTTTATGTTCAGTTATTGTGCCTTAATACTCATGTGAGGGAATCTGTACTGTACATTGTTTTATTAGTTCTTTCTGTTTCTGTCCTTTACTTTGATCATTCGTGCAAAGTTCAAAGATCAGCTTATTGCCCTTGTAGCTCTGGTGTCTCTGTGCCATCAACAGATGAGTTATTTTTCCTTAGACACTGAGGAAAAGTCTGCATTTCTGGAGTTAAGGTCAATGACTTTTTCTGTTACACCAAAATGTGTTGTACACACTCAAAGACATCTCTCTGTTCTCAGTGGGGAAAAACAATTTCACAAAATGTTTAAGAAGAAATAGCAGTGTAAGATAATTACAAGGATTCAATCCAATGAAAAAAAAAAAAAAAAAAGGAGAAAAAACCCCCACAATGTAGAACTGTATTTTGCCAATAAGGAGAACACAGAGAAAAGGACTTACAAAGTGCCTGGATCCAAACACTGATGTCATGAGTAGATGATCTGAATTTTCTCACAACACTATCCCCGAACCCTGATTTATTAGCACTGCAAGTCAACAGAAGGTTGCAGAAATTTGAAAGTTGGTATGACCATTTTTCAAGTGTAGCACACTGTACTTAGCAGTTCAAATGTATATCCTACATATTTGTAATATAACCTCAGAAGAAGTGAATTTCATTTAAAGAAACATGGAAGGAGAGCAGGAGAAACAGATATAGTAAAATAAAGAAGTTAGAAATGAGGAGATGAGGCTGTGAGGTGACATAGCACCTTTCCCTATGATATATATACATAGGGCCTACTGAAACTCTTCTGGAAAACCACCAAAAGACTTCAGAAAAAGGTACACCAAGAGTACAGAGGAGTGGAAAAGAAAAATAGGCAAAAGGGAAAGAACTTTTCTCTTTTTTTTGTCTGAAGATCATGTTGTCTTCACTTGCAATGGTGAAAAACTTTCACTAACTTTTTTTTTTTTTAATAATAATTTCTGCTTTTTGTCATAGCAAGACAATCTCATGGCTCCTGTTGCAGTTCTATATGTATATATAGTTCTGCCTATGATATCTGATCATGGTGTCTGAAACAGGGAACTAAAAATAACGTTCAATTTTAACTAACTTTCCCAAGATTATGAAATAACATACCTTTCAGCAAAAATTATAACAAAGGACAATCAAGTCCAAATAAAAATATTTGTAATATATAATATGAATGAATAATGTGGACTTTTAGATTGTATAGTGCACTTAGAAAATAATTCAGTGTTTATTCCAGTCATGTTGAAGCTTCATATTTTCATACACTATCATTTACAAAAATGAATAATTATTCTATTAAATTGTGTTTTTTCTTCTAAAAGCTTCTTTTGAAATTGGTCCATATGATCACAATTTCTAAAGTAAAGTCCTCATAATAACTGTCAAGAGATGAGGTTTTAAACATAATATTATAAAGAAAATAAATGTATCCAAACCAGAGAAAACAATTCTCACTTTTAGAAGTGCTTTTAAATAAAAACTTCTTTTAAACAAAAACATACCCTATAAAAAAAATGAATTTATAATATTCCATAGAATATACTTGAAACTTTTACAATACATTTTACTTAAATTCTTGTACGTTATTCACAAAATATAAGGAAAACAGTGCCCAAGAAAAATTTAGTTACTGTTTTTAAAAAAAGTACTTAAGCTTGCATAACTGAAGAGTAATTTGCCCTAGTAATTGACATTTAAAAGAGGATATTCCATGCTTCATCATAGCAAACCTTAATCTCACAGCCCCCAGCCAGACACTTTTTGCTCTCAGAGCTTTCCTGTAATACAGAATACATAGTTATAAGCCAGGAAACGTAATAGCAATCTTTAACCTACTCACAAGATAATGAGCTTTCAATTTCCCAAAAGCACACCTCAGAGCCTTTTAAAATACTCTTTCATCCAAAGTGGAATTAAAATCAGGGTTGGGTAACATTGAAACTAGAAACATCCATGAGAAGTGACCATAGGAACAAGCCTGCCATTCTTCAGTTAGTGAAAACAAGCCTTTCCATCCCAGCCTACACCACACTGGTAAATCAAACATAATAACCACCTGCCATTACTGCACAACCCTGTTTTAGTAAATTCAGACCTGAAAGCCAAGACAAAGGATGGTGCTGCAGCTAGAAAAAAATATCTGGCCCAAATACATATATTGATAAAAATAGATCAGGCACTAATCTCTCAAATATATATTAACTTAATTGAAAAATGTCAGTAAAACATTACTGATGGTTCCTTCATTAGCTGTTAAGAAAATAAAATCATTAAAGGAAAAATAGCCAATTAAAAGAACCTACAAATAATGTGACACCTTAATGATGTGTAGAAATATAACTAATCATTAAGATGGGCAGCTGACATGATCCCAATGGGACAGCACAGATGCTTCTCCTGAGCTTTGTAATTAGTGCCTGCATGCTGCAGTGGCAGGTAGACTGGAAATCTTGATAGATGACTCTTCTGGTGTCTTCTGTGACCAGTTTTAATTGTGCCACAGAACTGAAACTCACAGCTCAACTTTAACCCATCTGAAGGTAAGTCAATTAAGAAAAGCATGTTTAAGATGAGAATGCTGTATAGCTGCCACAGTGAACATATTAGGATGCATGTACACAGACATACCTATACACACACACAAATAATTGAAATAATTAATAAAAATTACCTTAATCAAGCATGAAAAGAAATTTCCCCCATACAGCTTAAATCTGCTGGGTCTAAGTTCAGTTTTATTGTTCAGTTTTATTTGACTTCACTGTCAAAATAAGGTTGACTTTTGCATAGATTCTGTTCAAGTTTTCCAAATATGTTCAACCTCAATTATAGTTTCTTTTGAAATAACCAACTGTTCTCTCAATTAGAGCCAATAGCTAATGATTTACATGAGAACACAGTACTATTTTTTTTATAAAAAGCAAATTTCCATGGTAATCATAATTTTTCCCAGAAGTTCTCAAAATCTATTTTAATAATAACATATTGATTGCATTTAAAAGCATTTTTATAACATTTTATATATTTTACAATACAGTTTAAGAATAACTGTCTCCCTAACTGAGAAAACAACATTGATTTTTATTTCTTCTTGGCTTGCTTGACTCTCTTTGTTAGAAGTCAACCAGTTAGTCACATTGTATACAGGTAATTTGAGTTTAGTTGCATGAAAATATTGCCCTCCTCCGGTTCTTATTTTATTTTTATGATATCAACTAAAGATTTTCCAAAGAGATTACATTATTTTTATTTGTTACCCTTTCCTATATATGTAACCTTTATAAAATTGTTGCTTTAGTGATATTTTTACAATGATTATGATGTCTACATATTGATGATTCATTTATGCAAAACTATCACAAAGTTATCACTCATGCTAGAACAAGTCCATTGTATAATGCAGTTTCTTGATCTTGTTTTTCTCTTTGTCTGGACATTTTACAATATTAATAGTCATTTTCTTGTTCTGAAATAAAAGATAGTTAATGCCTTCAGCCTTTGCTTATTTTGTGGGTTGGGAGATCATGTCAGGTTTTTTGTACTATGTGACAGTTCCATTTGCCTCTTCTATCCTTAATTTAAAGTCCACTTAACAACACATGACTGTTTTGCAAGCTTGAGGTCAGGGACCCTTCTTGATGCAGTGATAGTATTCATAAGAAGATTTCATCAGATGCTTCAGAAACTGGGTCTCAAGTTTGCCGTTGAATCACATACACCTGACAATAGAAATAAAGCTTATATTTTTCCTAACTTAATTTTCATTTCAGGTAACAAAACTATGTGTGCATTTTAAAATTAATATAATTTCAGTATTTGACTACTTGAGAACCTTAGTATGTTCCTTTGATGGTACTTTTATTGTCTATCTTTAAAAATCCTTATCTGTAAATATTACTAAAACCTCTATTATTTGTTAGATTGACTGATTTCATTATGAAACTGGAAAGGTATGGTTGTATATTTAAGAGAAAAAGTACATTGCAGCAGGTTTCCCAAACCAGTTAGGAAATGATGAATAAAATATCCTTTCTAAAATTACTGAAGGCCATTATTTGTGAACTTGTCATGTATCTCACTTCATTATAGCTGCAATTGAAATACTGGAGCTTGTTTTGTCTTTCTTCCTTAAATGTCTCTCTCATAGAAGAATGCATGACAAGAAAAATTAGACTGAAGCAATTCAAATTTTCTTAACCCAAACCAGCTCTATGAATGTCGAACACAGGTATTGTGAAAGACAGTGTTATGGTCACAGAGAAAAGCACTTGAACATGATTTCAGAGAAATATGTGTTGTGTTCCTTGTGTTAAAATCGTCGTCAAGTGAGCATGACAGATTGCTATTTCAGAAGTATCACTCTAAAAAAAACTGAAACCAGGAAATCTTGTAGGAGTTCCAAAATAAAAATAATATTCAGTTGTTCTCAAAGTTGACCATATAAAACCGAAGCAAACCAGGACTGAAATTAAAATAAATAATCCTCCACCTTTGTAGACTGAACATTTTTAGCAGTCTGAATTCTTCCTTTCAGTGACTGCATGACAGAAAAATGAATAAACAAAACTGTAAGAATTATTTGAGTTTCATCTAATCAGTAACCATATAAGATAAACGACTTAAACATTTTGTACAACGCCTAATTACAGGTCAGAATGAAGATCATTTAGTTTCCTAAGTGCAAACGGCAGCTATGCATTGACAGTTACATCTGTAGTCATCAATCAGAATTGCCAAACACAGTCCTGACCAGGTTCTCCAGAGGATCCCGTTGCAGTTCTTATGTACCTCTAGGTATAAAGATCCTCTCAAGTGAGTCAATGCTGCAGATCTAGCAATAGGAAATGAAAAATGATTTGACACGAAAAAGCAAAAACAGAGATTTGCGCTAATACAGTGGCAAAACCAACACATAAAATTGTAGTGGCAATGCTCACAGGAACTGTTCCTGTCTGTGTCCAGATACAAAAATAAAATAAAATAAAATAAAATAAAATAAAATAAAATAAAATAAAATAAAATAAAATAAAATAAAATAAAATAAAATAAAATTAAATTAAATTAAATTAAATTAAATTAAATTAAATTAAATTAAATTTTAAAAACCTCCAGTGATCAAGTTAGGGAAGAGTTTGGAAAGCAGTTCTGCAGATAAGGCAGAAACTAGTAGGTTTAGTTTAGGGATTAGAATCATGTTGTCAATAAAAACAGAAACAAAGCTATGTGCAGTTTGCCATCTTTGTTACCAGAGTTGCTTTCCCTGTTATGTGGCTGCACTTGACTGGGGAAAAAAGAACTAGAATCATATAGTTAGATGGGAACAGTTTTCTTCTCATCCATATATAGTTTAAAGCAGACTTAACTTTAATCAAATCATGAATCACAGAGAAAAATACACTTATTCAAGCGTTCAAAAATGAAAAGCATTAATTACAGGACAGAGGGAACACTAGCTGGGGAAATAAATCTAGCAGAGTATCAAAACCACAGTTAGTAATGGAGTGTCATATAATGTACCTATCTATGGGGCTTCAGTTGCATAGTGTTCAGATTTTAAGGATTAGTATTCTTACTGAAAATTGCATATAGAAGTTATTATTAGAAGCTACAAAAAATATACTTAACATTAATCATGCCATAATTTATTTTAGAAGTAAGGATTATTTTCTTTGTATGCAACTTTTTACTGGTTGATTTCTAAAGTGGATGTACTGATATGAATCCTTTTTTAGCTTATGTATTTCAATTACTTTAGTAGAATATTTAATGGAGATTTTCTCAATTTTCAGAAGTCTATCATTAAGCATACCTTGGATAAATGCTAACCGGAACTACATACTGTTCATAACTTCAGATCAGTAAAAAATGGGGTTATCCTTGCTTGCCTTTATCCCCAGCAGAATAAGTGTTAAATCTACTCACCACATGCCAACAGCAAGAGACCATTTAGATATTGAAGGCTGAAATAACCTGAGAGTTCATTTTAAGTAGGTTGAAGTTGCAAAGGATAATAACATTTACTCATAAGTGTAAGGAATATAGTAGGACTAAGACCTGGCCAGTTTGAATACCTCTTCAGAAAAGCAGATAGCTCGGCAGTAAACCTACATAAAAACACAGTTAAACACTTAATTTGACCTCAGCTTTGCATGTGATCTTCATTAACTTCAAAAAGATCAGTCTAAAAAAATTAGAAGCACCTAACTAACTTCATGTGATACATGCATAAACAGCTAATGATAGCACAAGAACCAGCAATATCACACATGCTTGGCTAAAATGTAAGTTTTCACTAAGTACATAAAACATAGCCTTTATTGATCAACTTTAAGTTCTGGGAGGGTTATGTTAGGTTTCAAGATCTGGTGACCATTTTATATGCAAAAAGACCTCTTGTTTAGAACTTGATCTGCTTAAAAATGGCCTTATTCAACCAAAACCAAGGATCCCTTGTTTTCCTGAGGTAATTTTCAGCCACTCAGATGAAAAGAACATGTCTTTTATTAAACTAAGACAGAGATATTTTGACTTCTGAGTGTGATTTAGCAATTTGTGTTCTGAAAAATATACTGTTGTCAGTATCTTATTTTTTTGATAAAATAAATATTCTTATTTTTTCCACAACAGTTTCAGAAACCACAGAATCAATTCAATTAAAGGAATTGCAGTAAAGCTGATCAGCTTTTTTCTAAAGTTCTTTATTTATTCTCTGTACTTCAAGAAAAGAATCACTAGTAACCATTAGATCAATTAAATTTTGAAGAATTTTTAAATCTGTTGACTACTTAATGGTTAATTTGTCTTTCAGTGCAGCTCAGTTTCAGAAAGAAAGAAAAAATATACCAAATTTTAGTCAGCAAATAAGATAGTTAACTGTGACAAAACTGTTTTGTTCCCCTGCAGGTAATGTAGGTACTGGTAGTAACATCAAGGGATAACTTGTTTCATTATGTCCTTTCCTTGAATTATTATTGAATTTTGAGACCTATTAAGACCAATACAAGAGTGTCTAGCATGGGAAGAGTGATTTTGGACATTTGTACCAACATCACAGTCCTGCACAATTACAATTTAATTGTATAATTTAATTTAAAAAATAGATTGAAAAGGACCTCCAAGGTCATCTAGTCTAATTTCTGTTTTTAAGCAGGTCCATTAGATGGTTTTCCTCAGATTTTGACTATCTCCAAGGGTTGAGATGTCACAGTCTTTCAGCGTAACCTATTTCTGTGTTAGACCACTCAAATGGTAGAAAGTTTTATCACATCTGATCAGAATTTCTCTTGTTGCAACTTGTGCCAATTGCTTTTTGTTATATGATTGTGAACCTCTGAGAAGTTTCACTTTATCTGCACTGTTGCCTCCCATTCTGTACTGAAGACATAAGATTTCTCTTAGCCATCACTATGTAAAAGTGAATCAGATGAGTTCTCTCAGCCGTAGTGTTTCCTTTGCAAATGTACTTCCAGAAGCCACGTCCTACTCAACATTTTCTTTCTGATCTCCAACACAGCACACATGAGCAACATCTCTGTGGTCCTCCCAGGTGGCCCATCCTCAGCTCCACATGACTTGCACTTCTTTCCTGCACTGGAGGTCATCTAGGGACTCCCTTTTTGTCTGTCCTGGTCTTCTGCATCACTTAATCAATTTTTTGCATATTAGTACAAACCACTGGTGCTTTGAGGACATTCTCATTGGTGACCTAAAAGCTCCCCAAGGCCCTTTAGCTCCTTAGGCAAGTCTCTCACGCACTCTCAATAAGTAGATCCCTAAAAAGCCAAAATCTGTTCTCCAGAAGTTTCTGGTAGTATGTTGATAAAACACTCATGGTTTTAGTTGTTGCTAAGAAATCAAGGATTTTTCAGTTTTTCGCGTTTCACCAGCTTACAGCTGCAGAGACAAGGCAGATAACCATAACTGGCCCCTGGAATATTCTATACCTTAACATCACGCTCAGTATAAAACTGGGGCAGACAGGCAATTTGGATAGTGTTCAGCATTCCACTTACTGCTATTGTTGCGTTCATTGTGATCACTGGTATCTCCAATCTCAGCTGTTGCTGCAACTGCTGCGATCCCTGTGCTCACTGTTATTGTTGCACTTACTGAAGTCACTGCTTGGAAGAGGCTAATCATCAGGTGATAAGTGGTTGTATTTTAATATATTCTTTTATATATTTCTTATTATTAATCAGTAGTAATAGTAGTAGCATTACTATTTTAATTTTATCATTCCATTAAAATATGTGAGTTTTCCTTTTCTTTTCTGTTTCGCCTTCCTGTTCCACTGGATAGGGAAGGTGAGAGAGTAGCTGCATACTTTTTATCTGCTGGCTAAGAGACAAACTATGACACACCTCTGAGATAATATATTTAAAAAAGGCTTAAAAATGCTCTGCAGAAGCTGTCAGAGAAAAGAGTAGAAAAAACATGAAAGAAACTTGCAGACAACTATGTCAGAGTAGAAGGAAGGGGAGAAGGTTCTCCAGGTGCTAGAGCACAGATTCCCTTATAGCCAATGCAGAAGACCATAGGGAAACAGATTATCCCTCTGCAGCCCATGAAGGACCACACTGGAGCAGATATCCACCCTGCAGCCTATGGAGGACCCCACTCCAGAGCAGGAGGTTGTGCCCAAAAGACAGTGGCAACCCCTGGACATTCCATGAAGGAGAAGGTGTTCTGCTAAGAGCTGTGACCCAGTGGGAACCCACACAGAAGTAAATAATTTCAAAAGGACAGCATACCATGGAAACGACCCATGCTGGAGCAGTTCTTGAAGATTTGTAGCCTGCGGGATGGACTGACTTGTCAGGAGTTCAGAAACGCCTGTCTCCCATGGGTGGGACACCGTGTTGGAGCAGGGGAAGAACACAAGTAGGAAGGATTGGCAGAGATGAAACATTATGAACTAACTGCAACCTCCATTCCCCATCTCCCTGCACTGCTTGGGGGAAGAAGGCAGAAGAGTCAGGAGTGAAACTGAGCCTGCAATGAAGGGAGGCGTGGGGATAAGCAATTTTTAGGTTTGGGTTTGTGGTTTTTGCTCTATTGTCTTGTTTTTATTCCTATCCTACTCTTTTATTAATTGATGATAAAACAATTTCCCAATTCAGAGTGTTTTGCCTGTCACAGTAATTGATGAGTGATAGCTCTGTCCTTATCTCAGCCCCTTAGCATTTATTCTTATTTTCTTTGACTGTTCTTTGATTAGGAAGATCAAATTCAACACACCCCAGTTGCTAACTAAGTATAGAAAAGGCTGTTTAAACTTTTGGTTTGACGTTTTAATCTAAATTAATTAATTTTAGATTCAATTAGTGTATCTCAATGAGAACAGTTTATACATGATGATTTGTGTGATGTCTACCATATATATCTTGAAGGAATATTAAATCATTCCTATAAACAATACTTTAATACAGATACTGTGAAGAGAACAGTTTTCTTCTCGTTTATTGAGTGTGAGCTTTTGAACTTCAGCTGGTCTTGTTGAGAGTTATCAATCATGTCACCCTGTGTCCTTGCTTGTGAACAGTTCAACAGCTTATATCAGGGTATGAAAATACCTTGGCTTGAAAAGTTTGGGAAGGAAGGTTTTCATCCATCTATATCACCCAAAATCAAGAGGTGAAGTGACAGTATACAGACTGGAAGTAATAGCTTTGAAATGTCTTTTTATAAAATCTATTCCCTGTAGCAATGGGATGTCGTTTCACTCTCAGCTTCTTCCTGTTTTGTTGCAATGCCTGTCACCTCAGAAAAGTGCATTCATTCTATACCCCTAAAGAGAGATTTTTACAGGCACTTTAAAACTGATACACCACTACTTACATGAGCAATAATATTTTCAGAGTGTTTTCCATGTTTTTCTTATTTAGGTGAAGCATCTTGAAAAGATAATGTGTTTCTTACCAGAAAGCACTTTTTACCCTGTTCCTTTGAATCATAAAATACAGCTGCTCAGTCAGGAAGGACTTCTTTTCTAGTAACACTATTTGACTTGTTGGCAAGCTCCTTTGACAGTATGTGCTGGCAGCTCTGGAACTACTTTTAATCAGTCATTTGCTTATGCAGCTGATAGCACTTTTGTGTCTCTAGCCTCAAGGAAACATTTTTTTAAAAAACTTTTTTTAGTCATTCATTCTTATTTCATAGAAGGCAAATCCATTCAATGTGGCAGTTACACAGGTAGAAACATCTTTTTACCAGTAGATACTTTATTTTTCCTTATATCAGGCTACAGAAAAAGTTTTATTTTATTGAGTGAGGGCTAAATGGATTAGTGTTTGATTTAATATACCAAACTATGGAATGACTTAACTGTGTGTGCAGAACAATCTACTTCATATACAATACACTAGATAGATCTGTCTCATTGACAACAGAACTTTTTTGCATTAGATTTTTATGTCAAGTTTATGATTTCTTGTAATAGGTAAATATGTTTATGTATTTGTTCAACATGCCTGTCATGTTTTTTTTTCCAAATTATCTGTGGAAACATATATGCAATACTAAGTGAGGAAGTTTCCAGTATCAAAAAGAATTCAAAGTAACCCAACCCATTTTACTGGTCTCATTTGTGTGACAAGTCTACTAGTATCAGATGGCTCTTTGTATATATGTATATATAGATACATATATATTTGTTTATTTTTATTCTGATTTAGTGGCTAATCCTGGAAACCATTGCTCCACCTGGAGAGAAGAAGGCTCAGGAGAGAGCTTGTCAATTTATATAAATATTTGAAGGTACAGTGTGATGGTTTAACTTCAGCAGACAGCTAATGGCCACAAAATCACACAGGTATTTGTATTCTTTTGGAGGTTTTTTGGCTTTTCACTGGAGATCCTACAAAATGATTACAGAGACCCAATCTATGTGAGGCTCTGTATTTACCTTAATAAAATAGGATCTATTTATCCTTGATTAGGATAAATACCTAATCCTGAGCAGACTAAGATAAATTCCTCCTGAGCAGACTAAGATAAGTATCTCCGTTATATCTACTGCTTTTGGAGAGGGATGATCTGCATTATGAAAAGGAGCAAGAGGGTCGAGTACATCAGTCTCTTTTAATTTAGAGGAAGGGTTTAGAGAAACTTGTCCCATCAAGTTTAATTTCTTCAATTATTTGAATTTATCAGTCAGGATAGTCTGTACCATTATATATGAGTACTTAATACAATATCTGAGAACCTCAGACACAAGTCTTCCAGTAATTTATTTTCAAAAGACATGCTGGAACATTTCCCGTCTGTGTTTTAATGGAATTTTCCCACTTTAGAAGATGGCATAATAATGAAAAATTGCAATCAGTTAAGTACTATTATCAGCAACGGTCACAAAATATTAGTCGGTAAACCCCAGCACTGATATTAAAATGATTTCATTTAGAGACAGGTTGTGAATACTATTTTTGAAAATACTCAGGAAAAGAAAACCAGAATTAAACTGAATAATGCATATTCTTAGATATGCAGTGCATTTCTTGAAAGGATGCCCTAGATTTGGAATAACACCATCTAGTTCCCTATCACTCTTAGTTTATGAATATTTTCTGAAATTAGTGTGGTGATATTATTATGCTCAAAATATAGTGATGGACAGTCATAAACATAGGCTAGACACAAGTGAGGCCAAGAATGTATTACTAGTCTAATCAAAAGTTTTAATGACATAACCAAAACAGGCAAAAAAATATTATTAGGTCAAGTAAGGTGATACTAAAACTCACAGAACAAATTCATTAATATGTATCTCCCTAGCAATGTGACGATTAAATTTTGTTATACAAAATCCTGTTTTATTGTAAACTCCCCTTTTCTTCTGATTCTGTGTTCACCCTTCCACTGTTCTTTCGAGTCCTAAGGCTGAGTCACGGCTTCCACTTCAGGGTGGTAGATTGGGATTACAGTGCATTGTCACCAAGCTGAAATCTTGACATGGAAAAGTATGGTGTTTAATGGTGAGTGTTTCTCTTTGCCAGGATTAGAATGATGTTTATGTTTCCTTTTCATCAACCTAAGATCCACTTGGGGTGTTGTTTTCTTCTGACATGCTTCACACACTGCCTGCCTTGGACCATAAGTCATTTTACTCTTGAATTTTTAGGTATCGTATGCTGAACATGAGTTAGATAATGGTTATTTATCTTTCATAATACCCCTTAAACTCTAAGGGTTTTTTTATCAATTTGCATTTGTATCCATAACTCACTATTAGGAAATTGCTGACAGTCCTTGGCACTTCTGGTATCATTTAACAACTGCCCTCTTTTGCACTGGCTTCCTGAGGCCAAATTTCATTCTGCATATAGTAAGTAGATGTTACTATTGTTAATACAGAAATTATTTGTAGTTGGCATTGCAAAACAAAATAATATCAGTTTAAGAAAAGAAACCTAATTAGATAAAAGCTACATGGTCATTAGACAGTTGCAAAAGCTAAAAAAGCATAATAAGCTCAGGCCAAGAAGTCCAGACAAGTTCAGATATCCTGCACTGTTGGATCAACATACAGTGTGACGATTGTATTGACAGTAGAAAATAAATTACTTACCAGGCTATTTTATCTCAGTTTTCTTTTCTGGAAAATAATACTTTTTTAAACAATTCTTCAGAAACGATTGCACAAAGGTATTTTGCTCTAGAGTTGTTTTATTTTTTTTAAAAAATTGATAACTTTAAGCATTAAGCTATAGTTTTGAATCTGAGCTGTATTCTAAACTCCATGAGACGGACACTAATATTGAATTTCACCCTACGTACACTTCTGATTCAAAATTTTTATAACAAAATTAAAATTTTATAGGTGAATTTCACACTTGTCGGATTTAATCTGTCCAGTAGCTATATTGAAAAAATATAGGAATAGAACATAAAATTAGACTATCTGCTTTCAGAGAAATAAGCCTCCATCTCTTCAAAATAATCACAGAATAACCAGGTTGTAAGAGACCCACTGGATCGTTGAGTCCAACCATTCCCACCAATCCCTAAATCATGCTCCTAAGCACCTCATCTACCCTAAACTTAAACACCTCCAGGGACGGTGACTCAACCACCTCCCTGGGCAGACTGTTCCAATGCCTAACCACCCTCTCCTTGAAGAACTTTTTCCTAATCTCAAGCCTAAATCTCCCCTGGCGGAGCTTGTGGCCATTCCCTCTCGTCCTGTCCCCTGTCACTTGGGAGAAGAGGCCAGCACCCTCCTCTCCACAACCTCCCTTCAGGTAGTTGTAGAGAGTAATAAGGTCTCCCCTCAGCCTCCTCTTCTCCAGGCTAAACAACCCCAGCTTTCTCAGCCGCTCCTCATAAGATTTGCTCTCCAGCCCCTTCACCAGCTTTGTTGCTCTTCTCTGGACTCGCTCCAGAGCCACAACATCCTTCTTGTGGTGAGGGGCCCAGAACTGAACACAGTACTTGAGGTGCGGTCTCACCAATGCCGAGTACAGGGGGAGAATAACCTCCCTGGGCCTGCTGGTCACGCCATTTCTGATACAAGACAAGATGCCATTGGCCTTCTTGGCCACCTGGGCACACTGCTGGCTCATGTTCAGTCGGTTGTCAACCAACACCCCCAGGTCCTTCTCCTCCTGGCAGCTTTCCAGCCAGGCTTCTCCTAGTCTGTACCTCTGCTTAGGGTTTTTGTGCCCCAAGTGCAGGACCCGGCATTTGGCCTTGTTAAACCTCATGCCGTTGGTCTCAGCCCAGCAGTCCAGCCTGTTCAGATCCCTTTGCAGAGCCTCCCGACCCTCCAGCAGATCCACATTTCCACCCAGCTTGGTGTCATCTGCAAACTTGCTAAGGGAGGACTCAATACCTTCATCCAGGTCAATGATAAAGACATTAAATAGGGCTGGACCCAGGACTGAGCCCTGGGGAACCCCACTTGTCACTGGCCTCCAGCTGGATTTAATGTCATTTACAGCACAGTTTCTCCTTAGTGTTTAGTCAGCAGAAGTTTCCCAAAATGTACTTTATCAAAATTCATGGTCAAACTCATGTCATAGAAGAAAGTCAACATTAGACTTTCTTCTAATGGCAGTAAAATTACATGAATGTCTGGAAAAGATTATCTCATTTGCTGACAGAGAAAAAATATAAGATCCATATTTCCATTGATTTATAATACGGTTAATTAAAATATGTTTTATCATTCCAAAACTTTTCAGGCATTTTTCATATGCTCATTTTTGTTCCATCCAGCTTCTCTTGAGTTGTCAGACTACCTTAGGCACCTGAGATAATACACAACATATGTAATACTTAACCATGGCCCGGGTAAGGCTAATTTTCCAGGTTTTATTAACATGCTCACATGATAAGCTATAAGGCTGAATAAAAGGTTTGTCAGTTGTGACTGATGAAGTCATCCCGTGCTTATGCTGATAAAACCTTTATTCAGTTCTGCACTGTTATATATTTTCTCTCACCATGTTTAAAATAAAAGTATCTGTTTGAACAGCTGTCACTTCATTTAGGGTAAAACAATCCTATTCTGCTTCAGCTTCCCATGAAATGGTAGTAAAAACAGACTAGGTAAAAGGTTTTTTTCCTTGTAATTCCAGTTATCAAGAATGAATAGCATGCAGTTACAAGACATAGTTGTCAAAGTTCAACACACGACAGTCCTAAGCAATTTCATGTGAAGTGTCCCAAGAAGAAAAATAAGGTTTATAGCCTAAAAGTTAGGCTAAAAACCTAAAGGCATGATAAATGTAGTAATGTATTACTCACAAACATGTCTTTGAAACTGTCTGACATTCTTGTAAAAACAATATTATCAGGAAATTAAAGCTGCTTGTCTGGATCTAACACTGTCAGATATAAATAAATTTGACAGACCAATGGAGAGTGTCAGCTATGAATTTTTTTAATGTGAACAATCCAGAAATCTATTTTGCCTGTTTTTTTCTGGCATCCATCAAAGCTACATCATCTCACAAGTGGATTTATTTTGCAAATCCATAGTGTATTCCCTGAGGGAATTGAGGATATAAGAACCTGTATGTTTCAATCTTTGCTTATCTCTAAGTCTTATGTAACTTATATTTCTGTTGGAAAATTACTTTTAAAGAAAGAATAGACATACTTCATGTAATATGAATACAATTAATGCAAGTTTAGTAAGTTCAATAGCTGTTTCAGATTTTGTAATGCTAATGTTTTCATTTAATTGCCAAGAATTCAAAAATCTCTATGACAAAAAACAATTCCTATGCATAAACCCTGTTTAAAAATATTGGAAGTTACAAATAAATTAGAAATCTATCTCCATGAAATCATTTTTCAGGCAAAAAATCTTTAATTTAGAGGAGTAGAAACTCCACTAAGAATATTGTTTCTTATTCTTCTAATAATCTGTATCTGCTATGAATCTGTTCCACAAATCAGTAATCTCACTCTCGACAGGTAGATTCTCTCATTGGAAATGAGCCATACAGAAACAAATAAAGCAAATTCTATCATAACTTTCATATATCTTTTCAATGAGAAGGAAATAAATAAATTTCCAGCAACAAAACTTAATCTAAGTTGTACATAAAGTGTTAGATTGTCCTGAATAAAAACAGAAACCAATCAGAAAATGTAGATAAACAGGATGCAAATTACTTCCAGGGTTACACATTTCCTTTGCATCAAATAGCAATAATATACAGGCCTTTTAGGGCTCACTGAAATTTATCACCTGAGTAAGAAGCATTTCATTAAAGTTAAAGTACGTCTGAACTAATGTAGTGTGATGTCAAAAGAATGTGAAATGCTTTATAGACTAATTGAGTTCAAAATTAATCAAAAGTTATGAATGTTATCTGACAATTAAACACAATGTTTCCCTAAAAAGAAATCACTTCTGTGGAGTTAGTTTACATATAGACTTATGTTAGAATTAAAAAATAATACTACATCTTTAAAGAGAATTAACTGAAGATAAGTAATTTTATCTTTGACAATCCCCAATTGTTATTTTTTCAAATGTGACTTTGCTTTTCATAGAATCATAGAATCATAGAATCATAGAATAGTTAGGGTTGCAAGGTACCTTAAAGATCATCTCATTCCAACAACCCTGCCATGGGCAGGGACATCCCACTAGATCAGGCTACCCAAGGCCCCATCCATTCTGGCCTTAAAAACTTCCAAGGATGGAGCATCCACCACTTCCCTTGGCAACCTATTCCAGTGTCTCATTACTCTCATGGTGAAGAAATTCTTCCTAATTTCTAATCTAAATCTGCCCCTTGTCCACAAGCCTTTATGAATAGTCCCTCTCCAGCTTTATTGTAGGCTCCTTTCAGTTTTTAAAGCGTTTTGTACCAAAAGGGAAAATTATATATTATCAGTACTTTCATCA
The DNA here is from genome assembly GCA_033459285.1 of Clamator glandarius. Lineage (NCBI taxonomy): Eukaryota > Metazoa > Chordata > Aves > Cuculiformes > Cuculidae > Clamator > Clamator glandarius. Next base: position 320,885 of record JAUNZM010000198.1, read on the forward strand.
GCTTCATTCTCTCCTAGCTTTCCAAAAGACTGTCATATGTATATCCATTCCAAGCATTTTAAGGTGCTCTGCTACACTGTAGAAAATTACTAATTCCATGTATATTTTTGAGCATATGAGAAATGAGGTGTCATCATCTGAACTTAATATTATAATACGAATTTCATACTTCCTTAAAAGTAATATCTTCCATAACCTGCTAGATTCCTATTATTATTCTGTTGAAAACTGCTTGAGAGTTGCTGAGTTCCTTTGTATCTTAGCAACTATACATTAGAATAATGGACTTCTTCACTATAACCTGAATTATGAGGATATTAGCCATACATTTTATACGTGATAGTTTTAGTAGAAGAGAAAATCCCCCAAGTATTTTAGGGTCAAGGGATATAACTACACCACTGTACAGAATTTTTAATGGATCACAGCAAAGGTAGATGGAAACCCATAGCTTTGTTCTCTTTCACACCACTTCAAATCAGACAGAAGCTGCTTATTGCTGCATAAGAATATGAGAAATACTGCTCCAAAAAGTAACAAGCTGGGATGACTCATTTCCAGTCAAACTGTCCTGCATGTGCTCCCTCACTCTCTTTTTGACTATTAACTATCCTGCCTAGACTTCTCTCATGCATCTGCAAGTTTCATTTCTTCCTAGCAGTATTCTGACATTAGAAAGTTAGGGATTTTTGTAGCTGTAACAATATGCATTCTCAATTGTCTGAACTAACTACTTTTTTTTCAAACTATCTGAAGCTGTTATTAGAAGTATTTGGGGGTTTTGAATGTGTATTGAATCACCAAACCATCCATTTTAACAGTTTACTATGTTCTTGCTCATGGGACAATTGAATTATTAATCCAATAAGGACACTGAGGAAATATCATGACAGTATTGCCCTGGAAAGATTTGGCTGGATGTTCAACATAACTAGGGAAAGAAAAAATTCAGGTAAACATGAAAAAGGCTGTATTACAACTACTTGAAATGTTTTTTTTGACATTTACATCATTAGTGAGTTGGGAGGAGGGAGAGGAAACAATCCAATGTTTTTACTTTGTGCAGGATTATGATCCATCTTATTTTGCATAAAACTGTATCAAGGTGAAACATCTGTAGCACAGCAAACTGAAACACTGAAACAAGTTAAACCTTGTGTTTTGTCTGTCCAGAGGCTATGAGTGAAAATAGTTAAGTCAGTATGAAAAGAAAAAATCCCACATTCTTCCCTCCAGTAACTATTTGTGAAAGTAAAACCTGAAAGATCCATTTGTTTACTTCAGAAAAATAAAAGAATGACATGACCAAAATATCTACGGAGTATCTGGAGCTTTAACACAAGAACACTGCATTACATCAACACAACAAGAATTTCTAGAGCTGTCTCAAAGTAATTCTGCATATCTAGCTGGTAGTCCCTTGTGTATAGACATTACCTCCTACAGCTGCATTGCTTCAGTACTGCTGTACAGCTTCCTTTCAGGCCAAGTACAGTATCCTGGGTTTTTTTGGCTAGATAAATTTGAGATTTATGAAATGGAAAAATTGTACCATGCCATTTAAGCACAGATTCCCTGTAAGAGAAAGAAATCCAGATGGACAAGTGAAAAGAAAAGAAAATGAAATATCATATACTGATCTGGTGTAGGTCTTCACATTGTCTGAATCTGAGTTAACAGAACATAAACTGGTTCTGTTCTGGCAGAGCTTGCAGTAGAGTAAAATTAAGATATTAAATATACATGGAGGATTATTGCTATTTAGAAATGCATATCCTTATGTGTTTTTTTAATTTTTTAATTAAAAAAGAAACCAAGAATGCTGCTGGCTGCTATCACTAGTTAGTCGCTCTGAGGTGAAAACACGAGTCCCAAACCATGGAAGGATTACATAGTGATACAACTCATACATTACATATCATATCTTCCCTAAGGCTTAATTTGTGCTGAGATAAAAACTCATGACTATTCCGAGGACAGAGTAGAACAAAGAGTGAATGAAGAGTCTGCAAACTGAGATTGGTTTATACAGAGAGATAAGGAAACTCCCAAAGAATCCAGATGACAAGCTTTTGGATGATGACCATAGGGCTTGAGTTTTCTAAATTATAGAGATAACTTGAAGGAAGAGTGTCTTTAACTTGTCAATCTTCAATAAATCATTTATCATGTAACTGAAAAGATGCTTTATCCCATAAACTTATAAACATCCTTTATACTTGCATAGTTTCAGTTTTGCAGGCAGAATGCCCTGTAGACATAATAAAATTTTAAACACTTCCTTTTATTTTTTTTTAAAATGCTTGTAAAAACTCACTTTCCAACCAGCAGACATTATAAAACTAAAACCAAATAAAATTATAGTTTTAAACTTCAAACATAGCTCAGGAGATCCTTTTGTCAGAGGAGGAGACAGCATAGGAGGAAATTTATGAAGCAGGGGGACTACATGTTATTAAATGACAATGTTTCACATCTTACATTTTGTGCTGAATAATTTGTATGGGCAAAAGATAAGCAACTCAGATCAAACAATGCCTTAACTTAGAAAACAATCAGGACTGTCTTTTGACTAGTATAGTTAGAATTTCCTCAAGAAAGGAATTAATAGCATTGTCTGAATTAGTCACCTAGTCAGTATCTGAAGAGCATTTGATAGTGCAGTTCTAGAATGTGATTCCACTACTACAAGCAACATAATATATGAATCTTATACATAGACACACTATTCCATACTAGATCATGTAATTTTATGAATCTATCATAAAATTTGAGAAATAAGAACACAGGTGAAAAGAAGCTTTATGATATTTGATAAATTTCAGGAGTGAAAGAGTGGCAGATCCATGATTCTTTTCATTCTAAAAGAAATAAAGACACAGTCTGCACTGGGTTTGATCCCATATGTTCAAGCCACAAGCCATTTCTTACCCAAAAAGGCCTCTGAGTTATGCACGACAGAGGAAGAACTACAGAAGTTTTCTTTAGGGATATTCATTAACAAAATTCATATTTCCATAGGTGAGACCAATATTTTGGAAAAATAAATACCTGGAATATGAAATAATTTCTTCCTCAATTTATTTTAAACCAGCCACTAAAAAGCAGAACTGCTTCACAAAGAGAATGAACTCTGAGTCGAGTGGGATCTTAGGGCAGACTACATCCAGCTGAGGACTGAAATTTCTGTAGCACTCATCACACATATGAGAAAATTATGTTGAACAGTCCTTACCTCAGTAGACAGTAGATACTCGGAGACTGCAATGCTCTCCTGAAACTGTGTTCTCTCTAAATGAATACTAGCTATTATATTAGGTAATGATTAAAAGTGAATACAGGAAATATAAGGGATTAGAGAGTTCTCTTTTTTTAGGGGAGATAAACCTTATTAGATGAAAATGAAAATGAACACACTAATAAAAAGATGTGATATTTAAAAATTTCCATAATACTTCTAGTAAAATGGGGGGGGGGGGGGATCCTCAGACCTCTGCTTGTAAAAGTTAGCCCTGATGAAAGTTTCAACCACTTCAACTAGTACATGAAACAAAGTGTGCACGGGAATCTCTGTCATTGACCTCCAATAAGGTCTGTGATGGAATATTTTCTGTGCCCATCTGCTAGCTTTTCAGTCCACAGTAGTTAAATGTTAATTGCAGTCTATACTGGTCACAGATACCCCAACATGGCATTTATAGGAAAATTTACATACAGCAATAATAGCTTCTTAAAGAGGCAGTTAATTCAGGCCCTTTTACTATGTTGAAATATCAACATCCATTAGTCTGTAGTTAAATACTTTACAAGAGGTGACAAATACTGGAAATACTGGAAATTTTAATGTATTAAGGTTTTAGTTCAGACTGGGAAAAAGTTTTTTATAAAGTGATACGTATCCACCATTAAATTCAGTCATAATAGGCATGTAGTTCAAGATGAAAAAGGAACTCCAAGTTACAAGAAAAAAATAAAGGAAATAAAATTATCCTACCAAATAATATAGGCCTGAACTTACATCAGCCTCAAAATACAGAAACTACAGCTGACCAGGAATGTGAGGAAGCTGCCAATTCAGAAATAAACCTATGAAAAATGCAATCTTTTTAGATTTATAGGGATATTATCTCGTAAAAGAAGAATACATACAGTTTGTCTTGAAGTTTAATTGCAATAACTGTTGAAGAGAATTAAGACACAGCCAGAAATGGTGCCAAATTAGCTCATCAGTTAGATTGCAAGTCCTTTTAGTAGAAAAAAAATATTTTTAAAGAATCTGTAAAACATCACAAGAAGTATCACATCTAAGTACAAATCTTTAAAATGCTTAATTAGGTATAGTTTTAAGACTGAAAAAGGAAAAAGATGTAGGCAACACTCTAAACACACTAAAGTATTAAAAGTGGAATTATCTTTGAAATAATTTGAGCAGAAATTTTAACTAGGAAATCATGACTAAATTCAAACAGTGCTTAGCTCTTTCAACACATCTGAAGGACTGTGTCTTACTTTCTAAGAGACCCTAGTAAACTTTTGGATTTAATAGGACAAAATATTCATCAAATTTGAACCACTGTGGATCCATTACTTTTCCTTTACTTAAGTTTATTTTTTATGGGCTTAGGAATATAAAGACAGTAATTCTACACACAAATTTTAGATAGTTTAATTTCACAGAAATGTTATTTGGAAGATGAAATAACAAACACAATAGAAAATTCATTAAAATCAATGTCTTTGTTTTTTCAATCAAATTTGGTCAAGGTTCACCTTAAAAGCAAATTGATATTTTTTACTTTCTCACTTATCCTGTAATGACGACACACTTTTATTTTAAATTTAAAGCCTGTCCTGTTGGTGGGCAATTCATACTCATTTCACCTGTGGCAAAATTGTCCTTCAGCTTAAATAACCGCTCTGTTTGCTTTTGTGATGTATTTATGAAGAACAATCTGATCTTCTCTCATTCATTTTGCTGGCTACACAAGACCAATTCTTTTAATCCTTTCTCATAAAACTGACTCTCCTTTCCTTAGTAAGTGTGCTTATCTCAGCCTATTCCAATTTCAACTTGTCTTCCATGGTCAAGGTAACTAGAATATTGTATGGTGTTCTAGATGAGGTCTCAGCTCTATCTATAAGATGTCATATGTCTAAAAATAAAAATGAAAATATGTTTCTCCTAATATTATATTTATGTTAAATGTGATTGATTAACTGATCTGATGAACTAATATAATCTACTTGCTTTTATCCTCTTTCCCGTACTCTATTTTAGCTAGTCTTTCTTTAAGAATATTCTTAGAATTCTTCCATAAAAGCATTATAAAACTTTTGTTATTATATTTTACTCTATTTTAGTCTATTTTACTTTCCCAGCCTTTTTGTTCTTTTGGTTGCTTCTACAGTTAGTTAGTCAGTTTTTTATTTAACTATTGTCAATGTAATCTTACATTTTGTGTTTAGCTCATTAGTCTATAGTTACTAAAAAACTAACATACAAAACTACAAGAACAACAAAATCACTATATCTCACTCTGAAAATCTGTCACTGAGCTACTCCATCTCTACAAAATTCTTTCTTAACTGAAAAGCCTCAGTAAAATCTGTAATTATCTTAGTTTAACTAGTTCTTCATTCATCTTTCTTCTGTTAAGGACTGTACATTTTCTTTGTCATCTTAAAGCAAATGCTTAACTGTACTCTTACAGACACAATCTATTTCCCTAATTTATACATGAAGCAAAATTACATAAAAAGTCAGAAGTGCTGAATATTGACAGGACATGCATTAGCAAAACTGCAGAGCACTCTCTATGGCCATTTTTTGAATCTGTATTATTCAATCAGGATTTTTTTATGATTAAAAATATTTCAGAACTTGGAAAAGTGCAGTGATAAACTAAAAGAAGACTAAAACCAAAATTTAGGAAAAAAAATTCAATGCTTTGTTAATTGAAAATGTTTTACACAAGCATTGCATTCTTTATCTAGCTGTGACAGTTGGACACATTTTCTAGATTAAAGATGAGCTAAGGGAGTTAAGGAATCATGGCTTAGTTAGCACAGATGTTCCATAAATAGGAATTTATTTTGAAATATGTTAATCAACTTTCAGATACTGAAAACATGTCAGATAACTATTCATGCAGTTTTATTACATATTAAAATATTTAAGTATTACAATTAAACTCTCCATCATTCTGTATAGGTAAAATTTAAAATGAGAAATTTTGATCTAATACTCAGCTAGCAGCAGCTTTGCAGTAGCTGATATATAACATTAAAAATATACAATAGAGGAAGAGTAGTAGAAGTTCAAATGTTAAAACTCTTATATTTCTGTACAAATTATGGATCATCATCAATACATTACAGGTAATAATTTATGTTCATATTTTACTTACATACTAATACAAATGTAAAATTCTAATTTTGATATTTGAAATAAAAATTGTAACTTTTCAGCTATTTCAGTTAAATTCAATTCTTCTACACAAATTGTACAGTACAAGCTATAAAAATATACATAAATTACTCTGTTCCTCTGAGGATTTTTTCTTTTGTAAAATTTATATGAGAAATATTTCATATTTAAAAAATCAGAACCTACTAGTACCACAGATCTAGCATGTTCTTAATCATGTTCTGTTAACAACAGCAGAGACTAAATCTTTTACGTACCATTTCAAGTCATACTATACATTTGTATAACTTCACTTTGTAAAAGGATGCACTTTTAAATACTAATATTTTTCAGAGAAAATCAACTACAGCTATCTTTGAGCAATCTGAAGTCAAGGAATGATTTTTTGTTTTAACACGGTCAAGAGTCACGCTCATTTCCCCCAATTACCTTTGCTTCTATCACAATGTGAGAATAGCAGGCAAATGGCAGTTGAAGAACACCAATCTCAGTTAACTCTGTCAAACATCATTACCACATAATAGTAAAAAGTCAATTTCTTGCATATTAAGGCGTACAATACTGCAACATGTTTAGTAACTATCATCTGAAAAGCTACTGAAAATGATGAGAAAGCTAGCATAGTTGTTAGTAGATGAGCATGAAATAGTTGTAATGAACTAGAGCAAATATGAATGTTGAGTTTCTTCCAATCTTTATGTAAAGTGGAAAAGTCTCATTTGTAAGTAACAAAGATATTGGTGAATTGAAATCAAGAAAGCTCAAATTTATGTAGGAATTTCTGAACATCACATCTTTTAGAGAAAGTCTACATCTAGAACAATGATTTGAAATACTTTTGTAATGCCAGAGTTGTTTAAAAAAGAAACAAATTCCACAAAGTTGATGTCAATTATTCTTGCAATACATGCTCAAATTCTGTCTGGATTAATCTTCAGCCAATTCACCTTCATCCATCACATTCGGCACTGAAAGAAACAAAACACTTTTTCATTTCTTACCCAAAATCAGCCTCCATCAGACCACTTAAGAAGTCTCTGCTTTTTTGATTAGAAATAGTTGCATAAATATGTGAGCAATGTGACCAGTGAAGGTGCAAAAGTGCGTGTAGTTGTGCATAAGACATATCCAGGTAATAGAAAATTGCAAGGCAAGAGAAGCAGAGAGACAGCAAACGGATAGGGAATCCTGCCAAATACACGAGAATGATGAATTGAAAACTAAATGAGACAATAAATGTTTGTGGCAAACTTCCCCCTTTTAGAAGAGAAGCAATTAGCACAAAAACATCAGGCAAAGACAAATAAAATCGAAGAAAAGAGAAGACTACTTTTTCTTACAATTTTTCTCAAAAACCTCATGATTGATCTCCTCAGCCTTGGTAACCAAGAACCAACAACAACTGCAGTCATCAATACTCACTGTAAGCAGCAGCTTAAGGATATTTTATGTACAGGGTTAATTTTAAAATAGAAGTATTTAAGACAAACAGTTTTCTAGGTGTAGTAGTGAAGATTAATACCAAGAAAGAACTAAATATTAGTCTGACATATAATGTTATTAAACTAAATGAGTGCAGTGTAGTTTTAAATTTTAAAACTATCTTGATTTTGTCAGTCTTCTAAATGCTCCCATTAACACAGTTTCCATTCACTAGGTTATACATATAAATATAGGGAAACAAGTGTTCAGCTTTAACAGTTTTCAGGTACCAAATGCCAGCCATTTGATGCAATATTTAAAATAACTATCTTCAAACCACACATTATATACACATAAAAACTTTATTTGAAATTTTTTTTTCCTTATAATTTGGTTTCTTTGATTTGTCTAACAACTGGTCATAAGGAACTTATTAACCTTTGTAGAATTTATGCCTAAATAACATTTATCTTTACCCATAGCATCATTTAGTTTGTTCTACACAGGACTAGAAATCCATAGGAAAATCATCAGCCCATATGGAAGTAGAAAAAAAAATTGTCTCTAATTCAGTTCAGTAACCTGTATTTTCTTTGCAGTCATAAGTTTGATAAAATGAAAAGAAAATTCAAAAGTTTCATTATAAATCTTACCAAACATCAGGTCTATTGCAAATTACTCTTTCTGGCTCTCCTCATTTTCTAAAAGTTGAAGCAGTTAGGTTTTTTATTTTACTGTGTTAAAACCATGAAGAAAGACATCATGCTTCATTTACTTGCTTTGTGACTATAGTCTACTTTATAAAATAAACACAAATCTGCACACAAGCAATCCTGTTTGCATAGAATATTTGTGTCCTTTATTTTCCTATAGAAACTCTTCCTCATCATGCCTCAAATAGATTAAGTTCATGCAGTGGCAATAGCATTGTAAGGCTTGAGAACTGAAAAAGTTCAGAACTTAAACTTGTCATGTTGTTATGAAACGTAATAACACAGTTTGTTGGGGTTTACTCTAATTAAAATAGTTGTTAACTATTGTAAGAAAGTAGAGCCACAAAAACCTGCTATGAATGCTGCAAAACCTGCAGGTATTCAAAACTCCCTAACTGAGGCTGCAGAGGTCAGACTAGGCCTAATGGGAACCCTCTAACCTCTACACGAATTTATGTCTGACAAGGATATATATAAATTATTCTTTTTTTATTGTTTCCTATCATAATTACTTATTTTTATCAGAAGATATCTTTAGTTGTATCTGGAAGCATTATGCAAGCATAAAATTCCACATTCTCTCCGAAACACAATACCACAGCAGTGCAATCTAGTAACAGTCATTCCTATTCCATGCTATCAACACAAGTACATGGAAAGCCATTGAACATCATTTAAGCTTACAATCATCATATTGACTTGCTGTACGCTGGGCTAGGAAACACAGAAAAAAGAGGATACAAAGTACAGCATTACTAACTTGACTGAGGAAATGAACCACAGTATTAAGTACAAATATCTGTCGCAGAGAATGAAAAATGCCTGAAGTGTCTGACTAGACAGCCTGGATATAATCAGGGTTTATAAGACTGCTAACATAAACAACAGGGTTAGACAAGTTCATTTAAATTTGCTCACAAATGGCCACAGATCTGACTTTCATATCTGTGGAATGCTCAGATGCTTGAAATGTATTGTAACTGCATTAATTAAAATATTAATAGAATGGTTTGGGTTGGAAGATCCATCTAGCTGGAATAACATCTAGTTTCAACCTCCCTGTCATGGGCAGGGAATGAAATTAAATGAACAAGTTTATCTTAAAGATAGCAAAATATTTCATCCAATAAATATAAGTATATGCATAATAGATTCTTTATCACTGACCCATATATGATACACAGAACAGCAATTAAAGGTTTTTTCTCTTTCAGCATGCATTCGAATTGGATTCTTTCCCTAGATCTGACCCCTGAGGGGTACATAAAAGAATAATTAAAATATTTAATAAGCCCTGTAGTATGTACTTTGTAGGTCTAACTTTAGGCAGAAAAAGGATTTGAATTAAACTTATGTTTGGTGAGGAGAACGTGCTAACAAAAAAATGTTAGAAAACAAACATGTACGAAAGAAGATAATTTAAAGTATTAAAACTTGGTGGGATGAATCCTGTGACTGGAGTGTGGCTATCAATGGCTACAGGCTGTTCAGAAGGGACAGACTGGGAAGGAGGGGTGGACACGTTGCCCTCTATGTCAGGCTTCATGTTGAAGTCCTCTCAACCTACTCGAGGACTTCAACAATCCTGATATGTGCTGGAAAAGTGGCACGGCAAGCTGCAGGCAATCCACGAGACTCCTGGAGTGCATTGAAGATAATTTCTTAGTCCAGCTGGTAGAGACCCTCACTCAAAGAGATACAATACTGGATCTGATAGTCACTAATACAAGTGAACTCATCAGTGATGTTAGAATTGGAGGCAGCCTGGGTAGCAGTGACCACACACAGTTGGAATTCAAAGTCCTGAGGGATATAGGACAGGCAAGGAGTATAGTCAGGACCCTAAATTTCAGGAAAGCTGAATTCCAGCTCTTCAGGTAGTTACTCCAAAGGATCCCCTGGGGCATGGTCCTCAGGGACAAGGGAGTACAACAGAGCCAGCAAATATTTAAGGATGCTTTCCATAAAGTGTAAGAGCATTCAGTCCCCACATGTAGGAAAACAGGCAGGAAAAGGAAGAGACCAGTGTGACTGAGTCAAGACTACCTGGTCAAACTTGAGAACAAGAGGGAACTGCACCTGCAGTACAAGCAGGGACAGGGAACCTGGGATGTGTATAGGGACTCTGCCCAGATGTTTAGGGATGAGGTCAGGAAGGCCAAGATGCAGTTGGAGCTAAACTTGGCAAGGGAAGTAAAGACTAACAAGAAAGGCTTCTACAGGAATGTCAATCAGAAGAGGAAAGTCAAAGAGAACGTACTCCCACTCGTGGTTGGGAATGGTGACTTCATATCAATAGACAAGGAGAAGTGTGAGGTACTCAACAACATTTTTGCCTCAGTCTTCACTGATAACTATTCTCCTCACCCCTCCTGAGTCATGGGACAGCAAGATGGTGACCAGGCGGATAAAGCTCCCTTGCACAGTGGAGAGGGATCAGGTCTGTGACCACCTGAGGAACCTGAACATATATAAGTCTATGGGACCTGATGAGATGCACCCCAGAATCCTGAGGGAACTGGCAGATGTGGCTGTCAAGCCACTCTCCGTGATATTTGAAAAGTCATGGCAATTAGGAGAAGTCCCTGGTGACTGGAAGAAGGGTAATGTCATCCCCATTTTTCAAAAGGGTAGAAAAAGCAGCCCTGGGAAACACCGACCTGTCAGCCTCACCTCTGTGCCTGGGAAGGTCATGGAACAGATCCTCCTAGAAAATACACTAAAACACATGGAGGATGGGGAAGTGATTAATGGCAGTCAGCATGGCTTCACCAGGGGCAAGTCCTGCATTACCAACTTAGTGGCTTTCTATGATGGGGTAACCACATCAGTGGGCACAGGTAAACCAATGGATGTGATGTGGTCCCCCACAGTATCCTCCTCTCTGAATTGGAGAGACATGGATTTGATAGGTTGACAGTTCAGTGGATAAGAAACTGGTTTGATGGTCATATTCAGAGAGTAGTGACCAATGGGTCAAAGTCCAGATGGAGATCCATGACAAGTGGAAAACTAAAGAGACAAAATTTGGCAGCATCTATTTAACACATCTACTAAGAACAGTGTTGGAACTAAAATCTTCTGAAGGTAATAGATGTCAGTGAGGTCAGGCTGACTTGCAGTGTTCTAGTGTGTACTCTGAATAACCATCTGGAAATTGATCTTCTACAGTACAGATGAATGGGTAAAGGAATGGATATTGCTTCATACTCTATTAGATTTTATCATGGAGACAAGTCTCTCACTATAATATGTCAGGGGTTTAGAGGAAGACATTTGATTTTTATTTGTCTCACTTCAATCTGCATAATGGAGATACTAACACTACCATACTCAATATTAGACCCCTTCAGTATACTGGAAAGGCATGGAATGACCATAATGTAAAAGAAGTTTCTGGAATGTTATCTTTAGCCTCATTATGTCCACCAGATATCACTTCTATGAAAAACTTGGAGGACAACAATAATTCCTTTTGCAGACACCATAAAAATACACCTATTCAATAACTTGATGTGTGTTACAACCATTTCTATATTTTCATTCCGGAAACTATTTTTTTTTTCTTGTAAACTGTAGTTGTTCTTTTTACTTGTTTCTCCTCAGTCACTAACACACAGTGAATATCCAGTAGTTCAGATTCCATAAATTTCCTTATTTCAATAGAATCATAGGATTGCCTAAAGGATTTTAAGAATCTTTCTCACTTATTCCTTTAGCCTATGATCAACATTGTTACATAATTTTGGTAGGGTTTGGTTTGATTCTTTATAAGCATTTTGATTTTCTTAATTACACCATTTTCTCTGGTTTTGATTATTCTTAAAAATACATTTTTCATTATATAGGTCAGTCATGTAAAACATTTAATGATATAATAACTACTTTTGCAAAAATCTTCCCCAGTTATGAAATACCTGTTTTATTATAAGATGTTAATTTCTGTAGTGAATTATTCATAGTCGCAGTGTTTGCATGTATTTATCTGCACTACACCAAACAGAAACTTAACAAAATGCACGTTGATATATGTATTAAAAGAAGCATATCAAGATTCTCAATTCCTCTCCTGTGGGACCTCATTGGGACTATTGTGTCCAGTTCTGGAATCCTCAACAGTAGAAGGATATAGAACTGCTGGAATGGGTCCAGAGGAGGGCTATAAAGATGATCTGAGGGTCCAAGCACGTTTCATATGAGGACAGGCTGAGAGAGCTAGGGTCGTTCAGCCTGGAGAAGAAAAGGTTCCAAGGAGACTTTATAGCAACCTTCCAATACCTGAAAAGGGCCTACAAGAAAGCTGGTGAGGGACTGTTTACAAAGGCTTGTAGTGATAGGACTAGGGGCAAAGGGTGTAAAGTGAAGAGGGGATTTAGACTAGACAGAAGGACAAAGGACTATGCCTATAAGAATGCTGAGGCACTGGAACAGGTTGCCCAGGGAAGTTATGGATGCCTCATCCCTGGAGGTGTTCAAGGCCAGGTTGGATAGGGCCTTGGGCAGCCTGATCTAGTGGGATGTGTCCCTGCCCATGCTAGGGGAATGGGAACTAGGTGATCTTTAAGGCCCCTTCCAACCCAAACTATAAATCTATAATTCTATGATTTTATACATTTAATGTATTGAGGAAGTTATCTGTCAACTAAGTAATTGAGTAAGAATTAGAAAAAAAAAAAAAAAGCTTAAAAAGTTTTGAAAAAGTCACTGTTTTGAGAGGGCCTGAGGTGGAAAAACAAAATCCGTAATAAGATTTGTGGAAAACAGAAATGGTCCCAGAAGTGCTTCTTACAATTTTTCTACAATTTGCAGCTGATAAGAGAACATTGCTCACAAGTGCCGTAATACTCAGTGCGTGTTGTGTGACAAATTATGGTTGGTACATCTTGATTGTTTTAATCAAAACTTTGATCCCCCTCACATAGTTGATTACATCTACAAAATGTTTGATCGTACTTATTTTAGAACACCTTTCTATCCTATTCTAGTGGTATTTTTCTCCCCTTTGATACAATCATTTAATGGCCAAAAGAGAGATATAATCGCAGCAGTTGGCCACTCTTGTTAGTGTAAATTACCAATACAGAAGCGAGTAGTTATTAGGAGGAAATTATTGAGGAATCTGTTAGAATATAATTATTTCAGAATGGCTATACCAGTTAATCTCCGTCAGTTGATAAAGTTCACAGAATTACATCTGCTCACAGAGAAAAGATCTGCATCTGCTTGGGATTTAGATGTACAAGCTATGTTGCTGAAGCAATTCCCGACTGTAAATCCTTTCATTCAATGCAAGATGCTGCAGTGGAGCAGTGATTTGTCTCATATTTTCTGTTAGAGTAAAAGATTCTACATTATACACACTGAACTACAGAGACTAAGTGTGACCAGAACTGGCTGCAGAAACATGGTTTGTTCATAGCTTACTCCAGCAAACCTGATTGTGGTAATCTCCCTGCCCTAAGCCCTTTTCTTGTCCAGTGTAAAGCATTTCTACTATCTTAAATAAGATCGAGTGTAGAAAATTTCCGACAAAAGCCATATACCATGGTTTATTTTGTCAGCTTATACAGCTTACAAACAAGGCATACAGCAATTATATCAGGCACTCAGAAAGACAATAGACAAGGGCGTTCTGAAATCTTAATTCTAATTTAAAAGGGTTTTTTGTAAGATATCCATTGTCGTCCCATGATTCTGTTATGAGCAGGAAATTCAAAAACATGAAGAATAAGATTGTTGTCACAGATTTCTTTGAGTTAGTACTAATAATAAGATAGAACCAATACATAATAAACCTGAATAAAATAGAGCTGTGTAATCTTATGGTGCTTTTCAATGGCCGAAGTAGAACAAATGGAAAATTGCTGGACAATAGAAAACCCTACATGATCTTCTTCATAATATGTTTGAAATACCTCTGAGTAGTAATGCAAAAACTCCTCATACCTATTCATTTCTGCAGGAAAATGAAAGGCCAAAGAAGATATCCATAGAAATATACCCTCAGAAGTCTTTAAAGCATGATGAAATATTTTTCAGGTATATTTGGTTTTCTGGAAAGAAATAGCAAAAGATGCTGGAATATAGAGGACTCTGACATGGGATTATGATATGAGGCATCTTGCATCCCTGATTTGTATTAGATGAAGTACTCTGAGACATCAAAACGAATGTGATATTTCACGTTATCACAGAAGAATGTATTTCTTTATGAGGCTTTTGTTTTGAAAATTAGAATTGACCTATGCAAATTATATTTGAAAACTCCTCTATTCATGAGAAATTCATATTCATATATTGTAGTAACTATTTCAGTATAACTGAATTCTTGCTTTCCTTCTCTTGCAATAGACCAATTTTCATCCCAACTTTTCAGCTTCCCACTACTGCTTTTGTAACATCTTTTGAGAAACTTGTCATCTTCAATTCTCTTTTTACCAGCAGTTACTTGCTGTTAGTGATTAAAACAAGAAAATACAACTGCAAACATTGAAAGCTTGAGTGATGCTTTAACAGCTTCATAGACTGGAACTCCTCTCTTAGATAAAGCATTCAAAGAATACTTTCCACAGATATAATGTACACTCTTGAACTTTCTTATATCCCACTGAGCATAACATGAAAATGGAAGTATTTCATTATAGCTAAGTGCTATAAACAACCAGTGAAACTGGTGTATACAAGATTAAAAAATACAGATTGTCACTAAGTTCTTTGGAATCTCAAGACCATTTATGCATTTTTGGTTTTAAGTGAAAACAAAGTCATCTATGAGGTACAGCTATTTTAAAGTCAGAACTCCAGAGTCAAGCAGGAGTAGAGTTCACATCAATGTCCTTAAGAAAAAAATAAAATTAAATATGGACATAAAAGTAAATTTACAGTTCAGATGGATTATTTTGAGTCTATATCTCTTGCCACTTTGTAAAATGACAAAGCTAAAATTCAACTGATCGATCTTAAACATAATTATTATCTGGTCAGATTCAAAAATAAATTGCAGACTATATATTTGCTTCCTTCAGTGATAAATAGGACATGTTAGGCCTTGTAATATTTTGGAATAAGATGCATAAGCCTAAATCCTTTTCAACACAAAATTTAGTTCAGATGCATTCCAAAACATGCTGAATGCTTTTCAAGATCTCAGCATTTGCCTCAGCTTTGGACTAGCTAATTAGTGTGTTTTGCATTTGAAAGGAAGATAAATAGAAGGAAATAAGTTACAGTTCAAGGTTTTAATAGGTCCTTTCCTCTTTGTGAATTTCCTTGGAGCTATAGAGTACAGGTCCTGCATAATCATACACAACAGTAAATAATAAGAGCTTCCAGTGACTAATGACGTGTCATAAAAAAACAAGATGTTTTAATTTAGCATTCCTCAAGAAACACATATCATTTTTTTCTAGAATATTAGTCTTTATTAAATACTGAACTAATAGTATTTAGAATACCATTCAATCATTCTCCAAATTCACCAAAATATGCTAACTTACAAGCACAGGAACTCCATCAGAATGTTTGGAAAAATTTTATTGAAGATTTTTTTGGATTTTCTTTAGGTACTTACTAAAATAATACTAATAAAGTACTTCTTGCTAAACAGTTTTATTGTGCTAGTGTGAGTTATCGAGAAATTTCAGATGGTCATACTCTTTTTTCCTTTATATAAATGAAACTTTCTCTACTACCACTATCAGCTTTTTTTGAATGTCTGTATTCCTTTCTCATGGTATGCATTACATGTCCTTCACAAGGGACAAGTCCTGCCTGACCAACCTAGTACCTTTCTATGATGGGGTAACCACATCAGTGGACATGGGAAAATCAGTGGATGTGATCTATTTGGACTGCTGTAAAGCCTTTGGCACAGTCTCCCACAACATCCTACTCTCTAAATTAGAGAGATACAGATTTGATGGATGGACTCTACAGTGGATGAGAAATAGGTTGGATGATTGCATTCAGACAATAGCTCAACATTTGAAGTATCATCGTTTTAAAAAAATGTCTCTTGACAGTATTACTAATTCAGCACAGCTTGTATCTAACCAGAATGACTATTACTGGTAGCCAAAGAAATTGTTAAAGCCAAAAGTCTTCCTAATGTTTTAAATACTTTGCAAATATCTCTGCAAGTAGAATATTCAAATAGATTTGTAAGGAGAATATGAAGTACATCTGAAAATCAAACAGAAAGGAGCCTGAATACCATAGAATAGAATTTATCTTACTGGAAAAGACAGCTGTTGAAGGACTTCTATATCGTTTAGGGGCATACAGATAAGAGATGATGACATCTAATTATTCCTCAGCTAAATAGGGCCACTGCTCAGCTATTAGCTTCTCCATAAAACAATGGCTTTACTCTGAGTGAAGTTATGCATAGATCTCAAAATATGCAGGAATAAAAAGTGAGTGTGAGCACTGAGTGAAGCATGCAGAAAGAAAAAAAAGGGGGGAAAATGGGTCTGTAGCAAGAACAAGACTCTTTACTCCTAGTGATATTGCTTTGAAAACCTCCAGAGGTCTTTACTCCTTTTGTAGTTCATCACAAATGACTCAGAAGTTGATTCCATTGTCTTCTGCCACTCCCAGACCTGGGAGAGAAATTAGCCCTACTTGTTCCCCTGCTCCTGATCCAGAAATAGATAACCAGTCTTTTTTCATCAGTGCAGAGACAGGTATAGATCATATAAAGTCTGCCTCCTCTCCTTTCATGCTTTTCCCTTTTGCACCCACCTTAGTCTTAATTTCCATTTCAAAAGAAAGTATTATGAAGACATGTCCTTATCTGTGCAAACAAATTGTCTCTCATTAGTTAGGATTTTTAACAACTGATGATTTTGTCCAGAAGGTTATTCTGGAAGGTGCAGTATATGCTGCGTCTGAGATACTGCTCCCTATCTACCTTCTGCGTATGTATTTCCATTTGTGCTAATACTTTGGATCATGACTAGCAGTCTAAAAAATATATTTTTCATAGTGATTATAGCAAAGCTCTGATGACCCCACTGTTACAGGTGTGAGTCCCCCACACAGTAATTTTCTATGGAATTTTGAGTAGAGAAAATACTTTCTCATATGTATTCATAAATTCCACGGAGACATCCTGCTTTTCTTTATGTTGTTTTACTAATAGACTGTTATTCTGTCTCTTTCCTAGGCTGCTTGAAATGGGTAATCCATCTGTATCAACTCACTTCCAAGATCATTGCCAAATGCTTTTCTAAGTTTACAAGATATTATGAAGTGATCAGGCCCCTTTAGAAAAAAAAGCTGGCTTACAAGATCCTTGGTATATATTTATCACTTACTGAAGAAGAAATCAAAGCATACTTTGAAAACTGTAAAATCTTTTACTAGCATTTCTCCCAAAATAATCTTGTGCAACCTTGGATAAACAGCTAAACCTTAATGCAACACAATTCCCCCATCTGTTTCACAGAAATAGCACCATAATCAAAGTGATGAATAGCAACTTCAAAATTTTCACCTTGACTTATTGACCAAAAGAGTTAGAAGTCAAATTGAAACATTAAGAATTCCATTTCTTCTCTTGGTCAGCTGAAAATGTTTATCTAAGGACAATCATTTGGTCCTTGTGATTGAAAGATTTAAAAGGAATTTTCAGAATGATATCAGAATAATGGAGTGAAGCAAACCAAAATTTTCATTTTACAATATTCCTGTGAGACTACTAACAGCTTATTCTATTGCTCATATTTGTCTTTTCTCAGAGGAACATCTGCAGCTCTTGCTTCTAATTGTACAATGTTAGTTTCTCACAAATTATAGTTTTCCAGCTGTAGCTCTAAGTGTGATTTTAGACAACGTAGTTTTGATAGATTAATATATCATGATATTTTTCTCTCTATGTATTTTTTTTATTTTATACAGACAGTTTTCTTAAAAATTTACTCAAAATTTATTGTTTGGGTTATTGGCTGAAAATATTTTTAAATCTCTTTTATTATTTGGAGTTTTTAAAAAATCAGTGTTTAACACTTGAAGGGAATGACTGTCTTCCTAAGGAAAAAAACTCATAGAATCATAGAATGATTTGGGTTGGAAAAGGACCTTAAAGATCATCTAGTTCCAATCCCCTGCCATGGGCTAGAACACTTCCCATGAGATCAGGTGGCCCAAGGCCCCAGCCAACCTGGTCTCAAACACTTCCAGAGAAGTGGTGAACACTTTGGAAGGAGGTAGCCTGCTGCCTCCCTGTTAGCAGGCTATTCATTCACCTTATTGTTTAAGACATTTTCTTACAAAAAGGTTGAAGCAAAAAGGAGAAGCCAGAACTACATCTGCTGTTTCTGCATGTGCATCTAAATTTGCATGTTCCTACGTAACAATAATCCACAGCAAAGAAAACCTCAGTGTATCATGTGAAAGGACTCATACTGCTAGCATCTCTTTTCTTTTTTCAGAGAGGTATCGAAAATCAAGTGCATATATGTCTTAATGATATATTCTCCTTTTACATCTTAGATAAAATTCAGGCCCACTTAAGCACTAGTTACTCAGTCTTGCATGATCATTTTTATTGATAGCCTTAAGTGTACACAAAATCACAGCTCTGACTACTCTGAATTACCTTTAACTTCAAAATCAATGCATAAATTGCGTAACAGATAAGCAGATACTTTTGACATTATAATGTTGCATTTTGACATCCTTTCGCAACTAAGCCTCTGGCATTTAGGTATTAAAATATTTACTGGACAAAAAAAATTAAAAAAAAAAAAGAGAAAAAATGGAGGAAGAAACTGGCCCTTGTATCCTAGAAAGTTCAGTGTCATGAAAGGAAGAGATTAAACAGAAAAACTGGAGAGACATGTCAGGATAGATGTCAGGATCTCTCACCTGCCTTTCATCCATAACCTTGCTGGAGCATGCTACTAGAACCTAGTCCAAGGAGCTCAGCAAATATCTTGGATCATCTTACCAGAAAGCAAGAGTCTTTTTAAGGGTAAGAAGTAATTTCATGTCAGGAAGCAGGATTACTACCACAGATTGATTAGTCAATAATCAAACATTAAAGACGTTCATAAAGACTAATTTAATTCATGTAAACATATGTGTTTTCAGATTAAAAATCCACAAATATTTTCTAGATCTTTCCTCCTAAGATACTTTCTGACCAAAAGCATTATAATTTCTCTTCAGCTGCTATAGTATATTAGACCACATCTCAGCTGCTGTCTGTTTCCTCTCATGTAATATACACAATTTTTAATTCACGCATTGAATCTGGTTACAAAGGACATTACCATGTAAGTAATAACCCAGCATGTCTTATCTTTTTTTGCATTTATCAAAATGAAAATGTTCTAAAAAGTAGACCATAATATGTTTTACCATTCCCATTATGAAGTACTCCAGAATGGAGCTAATTATTAGCTCTGAACAGTGTTTTATTAAATTCCTTCATTCACTCAAACCAACATTTTGACAGACTGAAAAACTCAGAGGGAGGTTGCATGAAAAAAAAATCTATATATCACTTCTTTTTAAAAAATTCGGTTCTTGGTCTGGTACATCTGGCCACCTATTCAATTCATGCTAGTTCCTGACTAAGAGTTATCACAACAATGACAAATAGCTTTTCTTAAAAATACTAGTAACTTCTAAAATCTGTTCATCAGCATTCTATTGTAAACTCAAAGCTAAGAACGTAATCTATCTTGATTGCAGCTACATATTTCCCTGACATTTACATTAACCTTTCTTAAAGTATTCAAGGTGGCAATTTGAAAAGAAATCTCAAGGTTTGCAGCTCAAAAATGTCACAGTGTGTTTGTTCTGGCGTCACACTCATAGATAAAACCTTTAAAATGACTCAGCACCTGTACTAAAATTAAGATTGCTTTTGTAAATACGTAACTGACTGGCATCTGCATTATTCAGCAAGTCCTCAATTAATTTGTGAAAAGGCACCATGCCAGTCTAGGAGATGAGTAGGAGCTTTGGCAGAAAAAACACTATGCAAGAGTAGGTGTAAAGACATGATTCTCAGCTTGAAATGCTTCTTCACCTGTGATTAAGAGGATGTGCAATCACTAGCCTAGCTCTAAGCCAAATTAGCTTTAACAAAAATATATGTGCACTGTGCAGCCAGGCATGGTCTGTTTATGACCTTGGTGAATTAAATGGATTCATGTGTGTTTTCCTTCTATGAGCTAAATCTCTGTTTTATCCTATTGCACTCAGCTGAAAGCAAGGATGCAGTTCCAGGATAAATCAATAAAAGGTTGTTTGCTAGTGTAGAGACTATTCTTAGCAGAAAGCCATGTGAAAGAGATTTAAGTGACACAAAATTTATTCATATATCCCTTCAAACAAGCAAAGGAGTCAAAGTGTTTAATCTTCTGGCCACCTATGCAACACCACCAAATAAAAATAATGACTTAAAACAACTGAACTGTGATGAACATAAAATTACCATTTCAAAAACCTGTTCTAGGACAGAAGCCTAAATCTTCTCAGAACCTTGCTTAAGCCAATGGGGTTTTTTAGGAGCTTGCTGGCATACTCACAAACACTGTGGTTTTGGGAGACTGATTATCTCCTTTTTTCTCCCGTTTTGTACTGTTTGAGGACTGACACAAAGCTGAATAATCTTAGGTCAGCTGAGCTGCTGCATGCATTTCGCTGAGCAAAAATGAGGTGAAATATACTGACTTACATATAAATGAATAATGTATAAGTAGTCAGATTTTACTTGCAAATTTGCTTGCCACCTAACGTAAACATAATTAGTATGTGTAGATCAGCTAATGCTCATTAGTGTCTATGTCGGATACCTAAGTCCTTATGGACTCCTTCTTCCTCATAATCTCATCTGAGAAAGGTGATAGTGAATGGTTTCTTTGAGAATGGCTCAACTTGTCACTGCACTTCTTTCATGTTCTACATCAAGAGCTTTCAGCCAGCAGACACAGGCTGTGTGTAACCTGTTGTGCCTGCTCTTGAAATTCTCCTTCTCGTGAGTGGTTCAGGAGTCAGTGGGGAGTGACACCAAATCTGGTGGCAGCAGCAGCCTACCCATGGTTCATGTATTCATGCGTGGGTTTCACTGCACCCAGACAGATGGTATTCATCTGTCTCAGAGTCCCATCAGGGAGTAGGAAAGGTGCTGTGGAGGTTTGTAACCATTCTATGATGGTACATGAAATTAAGAAGCCTAGCGTTTCTCACATAGAAAAATACCATCATGGAAGTATTACGTGTGGAAATGAAATTGTTTCTTAATAATATGCCTGTTTTAACAGAGTTTCAGTGAAAATAAGCAAGGCACAGATAGAAAAACTGTTTGAATAGTGCTGACAACATAGGAGAAATGAAAAAGTGATTACTAACATTCTGTATCATTACTACTTGTGAAGTCAAGCAGTAAAGTTAGCAATGATTTTCTCTACTAGAAATAATAGTCACGAGGCTTTATCAGCTATCCTATTATGCAAGTGATTTAAATTATAAGGTAATTTTGAGCAGGATGGATGAAAGTCAGTCTGACAATTTTGATGTTAGATTATAGTTAGGATATCACCATTAGTATCCTTGTGCAAGCAGTAGACAGAATCTCTGATGAGAGAGGATAGAAGATATATACAAGAGAATGACATTCTAGAGAGTATTGAAAAGAAACAGGACAAACAGTTTGAGTAAAGGGTCTCAGGAGAAAGGATCTGCTGAATGGCACACGTCTGGGCAAAGATAAAGCTCTTAATTGGGCTCAAATCCAATGAAGTCAGAGGACTTCGGATGACCTCATAGTGCATTGCACCTGATCCTTCTCTGACAAAGAGGCTTTTTAAGGGCCAGAGAAAATATAAAAATAGTCTGAAGCAGGAGCTACATACTCTAACTACATGAGACAGTGAAAACACTGCACTGGTTAAATTTTCTATCAGAAAAGTCCAGCTCTCCTGAAATCATCTTAGCTATGAATTCCAGACAGCTATTGTTTTCTAATGCCGTGGTGCCCTAGAAATCATTTAAAATGTCCTCAGAGGCTTGAATTTCATTTTTTATTCAGGTAGAGCTGATCAAACCTTCATTCAGGTGTTTATAGGTTTATGACCTACCTGTGATTGTGTGTTTTTCAAACAGTATTTTTAAATTTCTTAACATCTAGTGCCAATTCTTTCTTCAGAAATTTAGTAGGCCAATTGAAAATCCTTAGGCATCCCACACAAGCTCAAATATAAGAGATTGATTTTGGAGTATACAAAAGAACAGTTATTACAATTGTCAGAAGATAGATGGATGTATGTTACTTAGATAGTGGAATCACTAACATCTCACTAGTGTCCATTTAGCTTCTTCCTCACCATGCACATCCCCATCTCACAGAGTATTAACAACTTATTTGACTCCATAGCTTGCCATATCAGGTAGAGCTGATTTGGACTGGAGACTCCAGAGAGCATGACTGCAAACCTACCAAGTTTAGAACATTTTTGTCATATAATATTGCAGAGACCCATCCAAGTCACATGAGGTTTGGCCTGTACAATCCTCCAGCTTATTTCAGAGCTGTGATCACCCCAACCAACATATCCTCTTTCTGGATGGATTTTAGAATTTCAAAAACTTGCTTAGTTCTGGAAAAAAGATAAAAATTCTTGTCTCTCTTTTTCTTTCTCTCTTTACATACATAGGTATATTTATACACATGCTTGTATTTTACAAGCATTTAGTCTGAAAGTATTAGTTTTATTTTTAATATATTTCAATACCAAAAAAGTAAAAACTATTTAAAATATTTTTTTAAAATCATATCATTTTCTTCATTTCATTTTTATAGAAATCAAAACAATTCCTTGACACATATGAAAGCTACGTACTGCACTTCCCAAACAGCTTTGCTAAAATTCCTGCAAATATATTTCAAATTTAATAAATTTCAGCTCATTGGTCAGCCACTTATTTAGCGTCCATGGAGAACATTATAAATGATGAAATTATCAAAATTCTTCTCAGACAAAGCAAGGCTACTTGGGAAAGTACCTGTTAAAACTCTCCTTTTCAATGGCTATAATGCTTGACAAAAATACTACATGGACTTATTTGTTATCAAATACCATCTACTCTAACACATTCTGCCTGCAGGGACTTAGGCAGAGGCTTAATTTCAGGATACATGTAATGCAATGTATTAGTGGGTGGTTCACTTGACTTACGATTCTTTGTAGATTTTGAACTTTTAGTTTCTTCTTTTATTTAGAATTAGGTACTGTTTTTAGAGGTTTACATTTCTATTCAAGGACTCTTCAGGGACACGAGAGAGAAAATAAGTAATTTTCAGAGTTGCTGGAAGCCTGTGCATCCTAATATATTTATTCTAACTTACATTCAATACCCTGAAATTATTGTGTATTAGCCTCTAAGCTCAATCTCACACACGAATGTTTTGATTAAGAATATGTACTGCAGCAGTCAAACAACAATGGTTCTCTTCATTTCCTTCTTCTTTCAACACCTACAGAAAAATTGTAATAGATGAACTCCTCCAACCATTTATAAATAATGATTTTTTTAACCAGAACCGACTGTTACTCTCAGATTTTACATTGCCTGTCACAACAGATCTTGTTTTATTTATCTCTTAGTATATGAATAATTATTATTTCTAACCATATATGTTTAAAACTTATATAAAATTATGTGAATTGTTGCAACATTAAAAAATGACAACTATGAACTTTAAAATACACCCTCAGATTATGAAGCTTATTCTTAAAATTTCTTTAAAGACTGAGAAAGGAAAGCAGGTAATAAGGAACAAGAGCTTGCAGCATTGTGAAATCCATGCCTGGGTTATAGATGGATGTACCTACCCATCACTCACACATTGATCATTGTCATTCACAGAAGAAGCACAACACAGTAAAGGTCATCTGAAACATTTGAAACGTAAGCAAGGGGACACCTCTCTTTGTCAGAAGGATTTAGTACACATGCCATAAAAATTATTATAGACTTGTGTTAGAAAGGCTCAGCAGGATGAAAACACGTCTGACCAACATTTATAGAAAGAATCATAGAATCATAGAATAGTTAGGGTAAGAAGGGACCTCAAAGATCTTTTAGTTCCAACCCCCCCTACCATGGGAGAGGAACCTTACAGTTCCAGTATTTCAAGTCAACAATCATAACCAAAGCTCAGATTGATGCATTCTTCTAGTTCCATCAAAACCACCAGCAATGAGCATCCAGTCTCATCCTTTGAACACACTTTTCTTAGAATGCCTCCAAATAGAGTAAAGGGCATGTAACAGAACCGTATTTTAGAGATTTTTATAAATATCAGTGCACATAAATAGTTAATTTTTTTAATCTACCAGCTGAGGATATGTATCTTTTTCATGACTGCATTTGACTATCCTCAGCAGCATGTTATGTCCTGTAATAATTTTAGCATAAAGCTCATCATCATTGTATCTCTTTTTTCATGTTTAGCTATGCATTTATAATAATCAGCTTATGGTTCAGTTTACTTCATCATCCTGAATTACATCTGCTATGTAAGCCATATGTTATAGACTCATTTTCCAACTCTATGATAACAAATTCTACTTTCCTCTAGGGACAATAGAACATAGCAACTTTTAATATTTCAGTAGATCTTATCTGTACTGCTTAAAGAAGTAAAAAGATGCATACAATCCAAAGTATACTTTAAGTGATTTCAAGATATGCTTGCAAAATCTAGGCCAGAGGTGGCTTACTTGTCTGATCTTATGAGCTACGTATTTTCATGTGTCTGGAAGGTGCAAGATATATGCCACATATTAGCAATCCAAAGATGTGAGCCTATGGTTACTTATGTGGCTTATTTCTCCCTGTGCCCAGGGCTGTGAGTTACCCAGAAGCCTTCTTGCTATAGCATCCCTGCTCTTCAACTATAAGACAAAATCAAGGTATGAGATCCACGCTTAGACTAACAAGTAAGAAGCAAAGCTACAATATCAATTTTATACTTCCATTCAAAATAAAATTAGTAGTCTTGTCCTGAATTTTGCATTTTACCTTTTATGAATATTTAACTGGGAAGGTCACATCCCTGTATAAGAGGAATATGATCTTTTTCCTCCAGAGAATTTATACAGTCTGTCTTGTTGATAAAACTATGTAACAAATATATTTAGCATTACTTGATGCGAGGAGGCAATTTCAAATGCTGTAAAATGTTATTTTAATTTATGAGTTGTTCAGTAGTTTTGCCACTTCAAAATATTTTTTATAAACCTCTAACAGAAGCATCTTTTACTATATCATCACAAAATCATTATTCATTTTTGCATGTCCTTTATTCAAATGCTACATTCTGAAAGGATAATGTGTAAAGATACTATCTATTTTTGAGAGAAGCAGTGGGACCAATTTAACAAGTGATGGTAGAAATACAGTCAGGAAAAAAGATGATTCAGCTCAAAGAAGTACAAGGTTATACGTCTGGGGAGAAATAATCCAAAATCAGATTCTGTAGAGGAGAAATATGGGGAGTAGGAATGTTTAGAAAGATGTAAGGACAGTAGTATAGAACAAATGTTTCAAAACACTTATATTGCATTCATATAATCAATAAAACAAATCTATTTTACAAATCTGCAAACATAAGGAAATATTTACTGAATCTTGATATAGTCCAATAAGAACATAGTTTCCCAAAATAATTCTCAGTGTAGCATTTCTGTGATGCAAAGAGAACTTAGACATTGACATCTCCCTCTTAACTTTGCAGGTTTCTCACATAAAAGAAAAAGAAGAAACTATGAACATCATCACAGCTACTCCAAAGAAGCAACTGTTCATAACATATTTTTAAAATATCCATCACTGGATGCCTCAATAAGAAAAAAAGGTCACAATTTCTAGATGGCTTTCATGTACATGTGAAAGTGGAATAAACTAACAATTGAAGTAAAAAAATCAGGTTATACACAACTTTTACCTTCAAAACAGCTGCCCAGCATGTGACAAACTGCTAGAAGAATAATTTTTCACCTTTATTCTCTGTATAATGATTCTCTGTATTTCCCCACACATTCTTAATCTCTATGCAGTAAGCCATCTTAAAACAATACCCTTGTCTGTTCCTCTAAATCTTGCTTTCATTAAATCATATTCTATCAAAAAAAAGTTTAATATTAATTCCTGAACAGCTCCACTTTCAAGCTATTTGTATAAACAGTGGGAGTATGTAGAGAATACACATGCCCTGAGGAAACCTTGAGATAGGAATAAAGCTTTTCCTCCCATATTTGTCATGGATACGTATCTTACTACTTAGCACTGGCCAGAGAACCACCTCAGCTGCCTTCTCCACTTCCATGGAAGCAGTTATGCAATAGTTTATGCAATATTTTAGGACTGGATTAGATACAAAGTCTGATTTTAGGACTCGAAACAAAAAAATTATTTTGTTGATGGGTTTTATTTTAAATTAAATTAATACTCTGATGTTTTATGCAATTCCAGTATCTCTTTGCATTGGATACTGTATGAGTATATTTGGTTAAAAGTGGCAAATGTAGATGAGAAAAGCTATTAACAGCTTGCCTTTTGTTGCCTCATAAGCACTGTGAACATTCAAAACACTGTATTCTGAATGCAGATTCAATTTTAAACAAAACCAAAATCATATATATGCAATCACATTATTATGTGAAAAATAACACTTTTTATTTATTTGAT
This sequence comes from Clamator glandarius, assembly GCA_033459285.1. Classification (NCBI taxonomy): domain Eukaryota; kingdom Metazoa; phylum Chordata; class Aves; order Cuculiformes; family Cuculidae; genus Clamator; species Clamator glandarius. Next base: position 348,155 of record JAUNZM010000198.1, read on the forward strand.
TTTTTTTCAATGTGATTAAATAAAGTTTGAAAGTTAAAGAGGTCCAGTTACTTAAAAATAAGTGTCTAGCGAATGCTTGGACATGTTAAGCCCAAATAAATAATTTCTGTGTCTGTTGAAGTGTATTATGTTCATCATTTTTATGCAACATTCTTAAATAATTCATCACCATCACAATGGGTTACATATTAATTATTTGGAAATGCCATTACAGAAGTTATTAATGACACATGGGTAAATCAATAATTCCTCAAAATGAATGACACAGCATCACGATAACATGATGGCATGACACTGCTGAAACACAGCTAACACCAAGTCTGGCTGAATAAACTCCTGTTTGTCTATGACATAGAAATAAACAATAACTTGGATAAAATTAGACCTTGCTAAATATGGTAATTAAATACATATGGTTTTATATGATAGTATCTCTTTTGAGTCTCATACATTCATATGCCTTTTCTGAACTGATCCAATGAATTCTAACAATTTAAATTGCTTACAGATAACACACCTGAAAATATCAAAAAAAAAATAGCTCTCTTATTAAACAGAAAGAACTGTACTTTAGATACAGATTATATGAAAAAGAAGATGATGATAAGAATGTCATAAAGAAGAAATCAATACTAGTGATATCAGGATAAATGGAATGACACTAAAGTTCCTCTAACAGACAAATTTCCAATGTCTTACTGCCTAGGAAGTTTAATAATATCAACGCTCTCCAAATGTGATCTACCAAACACTTTCTTATGAATGAAGCATCTTTCACTGAGTCTAAGATTTTTTTTTATTTAAGAAGAGGAAGAAATATGAAAATAACAGTAATAAAATAGTATAGAGGTTTAATTATTTAGAGATTCTGATATACATGCATCATAACATTGTCTTCAATATACAATGATCAAAAAACCCAAAGGAAACACATAAGACTATTTAAGGAGCAATTCTTTAAAAGTTATTAACACTGCAACTGCATGTTCAGTGGATAAAATTGAGCTAGAAACAGACCAAATCAAAACTATTTTAATTATGAGAATAGCATAATTTCCCGCTACGCAAGCCAGTGACATAAGAAATATAAAAAGCTTCATAAGAAATACAAAAAGCTTCAGCCTCAAGCTGATAAAGAAGTGAGACCTGAATTATATGTAAGCCTTTCCACTTTCAAGTTACTATTATCACTGCTTTGCTGGGACAGCTTGCTTGCTTTTTCCCTATCTGTAGTCTTCATATGTAGTTAGAATATATTTTTGTTTAATTAAAAATATTTTAAAAAGATATACAGAAAGATTATTAAAAGTATTCAGACTCTAGCTGTTTGAAGTCTTTCGCAATATAAATAGTTTTATCTGATATCTAATTTTAGGTCTTGTTTATTCTATAGATATTGTGATTCACCCTTATTTTCTTTCTTTGCTGTATTATTCTGAAATTTAAGCATAAAATCTAGTTTACGAGGGTAAGTAAACATTTTTTCACCAGACATTTCTGTCAAACAAAAAGTTTTTCGAAGTTTAGTGATCTTGAATTTATAAATGCTCATCATTCATTGAATCTTCAATTGAAACTTCAATTGAAAATAAACTGCAATCATAGCTGTTAATGTAGCTGCATTTAAAAGATGTTTTGGTATATAGCACAGAGCAACAAAAAAAAATGACATTACTATCTTACCAACAATCCTGATTAATTTTATCCACTATCTCAGTCTACCTATCTTGAGTACGTATTTTATAGAAACTTGGGAGTCTATAACAATGTTAGCAAACGTGTCCTATCAAGAATACTTCAAAAGTTATCTTTACTGAAAATGGCTTACAGAATAGATGTTAATGGCCCGGCAAGTTGATAATATCATTATCCTGTTCACTGTAGCTCAAAAGTATAATTAGGAGAGTTCTATAAAGCCTAGCCAAATTAAGATACAACTCTACTTTTCTAGCAATTACAAAAGGCCTTCCAAACATAGATAGCTTTATTTAGGTAGCTTTCTATGATTGTTCTTCCCTGAAAGCTCACTCTAAACAAAATTAAGAGAGAAATGGCACTCTGGTAGAGTATTTGAGTAATGTATCTTCAAAGTAATGAGTTCTGACAACTAGCTGGGAGCCATGCTGAAGAACTGCTGTCATTTAAGTCTTTTTTTACTGATTTTCAACACTTAATTAATTTTAATTATCAGAGAAAGAAAAGAAAAGAAAAACCTCATTTCAACTCAATAGTATGTAATCAGATAGGTATCTTGAGCATATCAAAATAGCTTTTCCATGCATGTTCTCTAATGTTTTATTTTTCTTCTGTACATACAAGGATGTATGTATGCACAAAAACACCTAGCAAAACACATTAGCTTTGAAGCCAAGTCCAAAACTAACAACCTCTGTTTAACTAACCTGATTGTGTTTCAAAGTTCATAAGTATCTAGTTGGCTACTAAAACTGAGAATAGGTTAACAGACAAAAAAAACCCCCAAAAACTAAAGGAAATTGGAGCCAAAAAACTAATTCTGAAGCATTTGCTGTGCAAGACAACTGAAACATGGTTTTCCATGGACAGAAAAAAAAATTGAAGTAAAATGTGTTCTGTCAGTAAAACTGATATGGAAGGGAAGTATGCTCTCCCCCTGCAGAATTGAATAGATAACAATAAATTTAAAAGAATGGTGGGTGAAAACAATAGTATTAATGATCTTGGATGCTGAAACCAGAATGCAGACAGCCAGTTCTTCAGCCTTCTTTCATCTGTAAAGAAGTATTAAATAAAATACTTTAGAAGGATTAGATTAACCTGGGTTATATCCATTCTGAAGCATAGCTTTCCTACATTCTGTTACCTTGGAAAACAATTACACCAATACTTCAAGGTTATTTTAAATTACTACATATTCAGATTCAATGGTTTTGGAAAAGTAAAAAATCAAATGCTAGACAAAATTCATTCTACAATGAGTTTCTCTGAAAGGGTGTTTTTTTACATGGAGAAAAAATAGTCATCACTTTAAACAACAGCAATGCTCTCAAAATATATCATACTCAAAAAGATGCAAATAGTATAAACAAAAGTCTATTCACTTATTTTTTTATGCCTGTGTACAATATGTCAGTATATGGGGCCTGTAACTGTAATAAAAGTAGTACATGTAACTGTGGAGGTGGGATTTTTTCCCACCCTGCTAGACACACAGTCCATTCTGTGGTGTTTTCATAACCCTTTTGATGCACTTGGAAAAAAACAACTTCTCTCCTTATTTGGAGCTTTCATAAAGAGAAGAATATCCATTGAAAAAAGGCAGCCATCCAGGACACCAAGGCAATCCTTGGCCCACCCGAAACTGCTGTGACTGAGAAAGAAACTCCCTTATTGCCTGAAGAAGGGGACTGATAATCAAACATCTCAACCAGGCACACTGGGAAATAATACCCATTATTACAACATAGCACTTGGGCACTCTCCCAGTGTTCCCAGGGTTCTGTGTGCCTGGCAAGAGACCCCGTGATCACGTGAGAAAGAGACTGACTATTAATCATGCCCTTCTGTCAGCCTAACCTCAGTGATGAAGAAAGGTATGTAGAAGCTCATCTTGAGTGCCCTCATGCAGCCAGTGCGGGTGATCAGAATGGGTTTAGGAAAGACAGGTCTTGCTTAACCAATCTGATCTCCTTCCATGACAAGGTGACCCTCTTAACAGATGAGGGAAAATCTGTGGATGTTGTATATGTAGACTTCAGTAATGTCTTTGACATCTTTTCCCACAGCATTATCCTGGAGAAACTGACTGCTCATGGCTTGGACAGGCATGTTCTTCATTGAGGAAAAAAATGGCTGGGTGGGGAGCAACAAAAAATTGTGATGAATGGAGTTAAATCTACTTGGTCAGTCACAAGTGGTGTTCCCCATGGTTCAGCATTGGGGTTGTTATATATTTATTTATAAATTATCTGGATGAGACTTTCAAGTGCAACCTTGGTCATTTTGCAGATATCACCATTATGGGTGGCAGTATTGATCTGATTATGGGAAGGGAGGCTCTGCAGAGCTGGATTGACGGGACAGTGCTGACTGTATGGCATTCAGTTAGGCTAAGTGTCGGATCCAGCACTAGGCCACAACAACCTCATGAAATGCTGCATACTTGAGGACAAATGGATGAAAAGCTGCCAGGTGGGAAAAAAAAATGGGCTTATTGGCTGCTAGCCAAATGAATATGAGCAAGCCGTGTGCCCAGATGGCCAAGAAGGTCAACAGCATCCTGGCTTCTATCAGAAACAGTGCTGCCAGCAGGACTAGGGGATGGATTGCTCCCCTGTACTCAGTGTTGGTGAGGCACCTCAAATACAGTGTTCAGTTTTGGGCCCCTTGCTACAAGAAAGACTCTGAGGGGTTGGAGCATGTCATCAGTAGTGGAATGAAGCTGGTGAAAGGTCCACAGTGTAGCTGTTATGAGGAGTGTCTGAGGGAACTGGAGTTGTTGAGCCTCGAGAAAATAGTCTAAGGGGACACGTCATTGTTCTCCACAACTACCTGAAAGGAGATTTCATTGAGGTGGGCATTGCTCTCTTCTCTCAAGTAAGAAGGGATAAGAGAAGAGGTCATGGCCTCAGCTTGCACCAGGGAGGCTTAGACTGGATATCAGGAAAAATTTCTTCACTGAAAGGGTTGTCAAGCGTTGGAATAGGCTACCCAGGGAAGTGCACCCTCCTTGGAAGTATTTAAAAGACATGTAGATGTGGCACTTATGGGCATGATTTAGTGGTTGACTTGGCAGTTTTAACTAACTGTTGGACTAGGTGATCTTAAAGACTTCACTGAACAAAATGATTCTGTGATTCTGCAATTCTCAATACTGCTTTCACTATTTCATGTCATAGCATCATGGAATAGTTTGTGTTGTCAAAGACCTTTAAGTTCATCTATTTCAATAGTCCTGCAATCAGCAGGGACATTTTCAACTAGATTGAATTGCTCAGAGTTCTGTCTGACCTGACCTTGTATCTTTCCAGGGATGGGGCTTCTAACATCTCTGGGAAACCTGTTACAGTATTTCACCATCCCACCTTCCTCATAAAACATTTCTTAATAACTCTTATGTCTAGTTTAAATCTGTCTTCTTTTAATTTAAAACCATTGCACCTTGTTCTATTGCTACAGGTGATACATATCACTCCAGCTTTCTTGTAGATTCCTTTAAATACTGAAAGGCAACAGTAAGTTCTCCCCGGAAACTTCTTTTCTTCAGAAAGAACGACCACAACTCTCTCAGCCTTTCCTCATAGGGGAGACGTTCCATCTCTGTGATCCTTTCTGGATCTTTCCTCTGGACTCACTCCAACAGCTCCATGTCTTTCCTATTATGTCATTTAATGTCCTGTTTCTGTGTGTGCCAGTGTGGTTCTGCTATTGAATTTGGCCTCAAAAGTAAAGTACTTGAATTCTTTTCACCGTAAATTTATAAGCAAGGGACAAAACTCCAACTAGACTGAAGCATTCAGTGCAAATGCTACATGAATTTATTTCTTGTAATGAATCTTCATGGTCCCATTTGAATCTAATCAGATTCACTGGAATATCTAACCTGACCTCAGTTTAATATTTTTCTTCTGACAAGAATACTTTTTGTGATGTAAATGTTTCTTTAAGACCCATCTTCCCCAGACAAGCCTTGTTAAAAAAAAATCAACAATAGTAAAAAAAAACTCTTCTCAGACTTTGAGATTGGATATGGCAATTTATATGAAAATTAATTAATTGTTAGAAAAATTAAATGTCTGTAGGACAAAAGTCATTATAAACATAATTTAGAGCTGTCATTAAAAGGCTTGTCATTAGCAGAAGAAACAAAAGCTGACAGATTAAGGAATAATCTGTACTTCTACATTTTTTTTTTTTCATAGCTACTAGATGTACATTGGAGAAAAATGCCTAATACTGATGTTGTGTCTTTTAGGCAAATCTAAAACAGGGATGTTTTTATATGACTGAACTAGATTAACTGTAAAAAAAAAAACTAAAGAAGCTATGAGGATTTATTTAAATTATTAACATCAGTTTGGTTTTAGAATAACTTGCATAACACTTATTTTACAGAAAATAATACTGAAATGCAATGAGATCATATTTAATATGAATAAAGGTAGAAGTCTCTAGTCCTGACAAATAGAACAGAAATACTCATCTCTGTTTAAAGAAAAGCCTGAAATTAACAATTCCATTTTGTTTGTAGTATAGCAAAAAATCATTTATTGTCAATGTAATATTCACAGTCCTTTGATGATCATGTAAATATATCCAATTTTCTCAGCTGAGATCTACATTGTTCTAAAAATCTGCATAGACCAAAAGACAATTATATCCATCTTTCTTATACATCGATGAATATGTAAACTTATGTTATGCCTTATTTCATGTTTCTGTGTGATTTGGTAGGATGGAAATATATTCCTAATTTTTAGCAGGAAAGAAGCAAAAAACTGTTGGAAAAACAAAAGATTTGTATAATAAACCGTACAGTCATCTGTAGCTGTGGAGCACTGAGCATATTCCACAGGGACTATACTCAGTCTGATCTTGCATGAAACAAACAAAATTTAGGAATGAGTAGCTTGATCCTGCAAGACATCCAAAGTAAACTAGACAACTTGCCAGTCATTTTTTTCAAACACAAATAATCCTTATTGAAATTATAATTGTTTACACAGTCAACAAAATGGTTCACAAATGGCTTTGATTTTAAAGCCAGCATACTTGGGAACTGAAGGACTAAGTTCTATAACGGCCCATGTTTTATGTCTGTACATATACTCTAGACTTCACATACTGCTCAACAAATATATATGTGACAATTTCCCCCTACAAAATGTAGTCAGGGTGTCATGTACTGCTCAGTAAGTAAATGGTGGTGTATGATAGTCAGTTTAGTCATCTGCTCTGGTGTCTTTTCTTTGACCAAGAGTCTGTCTGTAACTCCAGCATGAAAAAAACTTTTGAAATTATTTTATCCATCTCATTATAACTGATTTACATACAGGTAAAAAGGATAGAAATGTGTCTAAATCAATAGACCTTTGTGACATAGCTGACTTTTTAGCGGGCAGCTAGAAAGTATGCAGCCACTCTCAACAACTGGGATGGGGAGGAGAACTGGGAAAGTAAAGGAAAATTCATGGGTTGAGACAAAACCACAATTAATAGAACAATAAAACCAGAAACGTTTGTGATGATAATAATGATAATATAAAAATATAAAAGAGTATATTAAAATACAACCACTCACTAGCTGATGATTAACCCTCCCCAAGCAGTGATTTCAACATGCAGTGAGCACAGAGCTAGTGGCTCAGGGAGCACCAATCACAGAACATGGCTCATAAACCCTGGGCTAATTCCCATTTTTATATTAAACATGATGCTATGGTAAGGAATATTCCATTGGCCAGTTTACCTGAGTTGTCCTTGCTCTGCACCTCTGTGTTTAATAAAACACAGAAACCTTTAAATCCTTGATCTTTTTTTTGAGAAATAACTAAAATCATTGATGTATCATAAAATTTGTACACTAAATCAGAAAAAAAACAGTAGCTGCTGGAAAATTAACTATCTCAGCTGAACATAAATGTTAGCTGGCAACTGCTAAAATAATATGTGTTATCAACATAGTTCTCATATTAAATCCACAATACAGCAGCTACTAGGAAGATAATTAACTCTATCTCAGACAAAACCAGGAAACTTAGGAAGCTGAGAATTTATTCAGGGTAAATGCTATGTTCTCCATCTCTCTTCAGCTGCTATCCCACTCCTTTTCATGGCAGTAGTACTTTCTTTACTTACTTTAATGAAATGCATCTTCAATCTAAGTCACCCTTTGTTTCAGGAACCTATTTCCATTCTATTTTTCACATTTCAGAGTGTCTTCATATTTTATCATTTTTCGAAGGTTTTTAAAAACATTGATGAGTTTTTATACACGGGGATTTCTTTGTCCAAATTGACTTTTAAAAAAAAAAATTGTATTTCTAAAAACTAAAGAAGCAAAATCCTAAGTGAGTATCATAGAAGAAACAAAAGAACAAATAAACAAACAGAACTAAAAGGAAAGTGACTAGTAACTCTAGGATTAACACTACTTAATTTTTGATTGTTTAATTGAAAGAAAATTCAAATAGTAATATTACATTTCTATAATTACTACCCTATTAATGTATTCTTTCTTATCTAAAGAAGCTTTACAATATCCTCCATATGATTTTCCAATTTCCACTAAATTAGAGTTATTACTGCTACACATTTTCTGCTGCTTTTTATAATGTTGAATTTTAAGAGTTTAATTTTATTTGTTAAATGCATGAATAACACTTTAATTTCACTAAGGCAGTAATAAAACCTATAAGGAGTATGAAGGGATTAATAAGGATCTTGAAGTATACTTTACCATAGCTAATAACCCCAGGCTTCCCAGTCTGTGATAAGAAGGAAAAATGATGAAAACTTGTCTATCCATTACATTACAGAATACCAGGACAGCCACCAATTTGTATACAGTGGTTAATCAGATTAAATGAGTCATATATTTATTGTAATTTGTATTGTATTTTTGTAATAATTTTAAAGCCTTTACTTAATCATCAAATCAATAAATTATTTAAGGTGTTGTAACGTTTATGAGAATTATCAATAGCTAGTGGGAATTTATTCTTTAATCAGCAGGTTAGACCTCTAGTGACCAAAGGCTTTTCTGGTAGCTAATAAAAAGCTGGTGTCTTTTGGTTGTTTTGAAATAAGAGAAAAAATGGTGACCTTTGGAATGCTCTAAAGAGGTCACAAAAGGTACAAATATTTTATTGTCAGCTTTTCAAATAGACCAAAACTTAAACACTCTGACAGCAATGAATGATAAACTTACTGAATAAAACCAACACGTCAGGGAGGTTCAGGCTGGACATTAGGAAAAAATTTTTCATGGAAAGGGTCATTGGGCACTGGCAGAGGCTGCCCAGGAAGGTGGTTGAAATCCTTCCCTGGAGGTGTTCAAAGGACGGGTGGATGAGATGCTGAGGGGCATGGTTTAGTGATTGATAGGGATGGCTGGACTCGATAATCCAGTGGGTCTGTTCCAACCTAATGATTCTGCGATTCTGTGATTTTGTGAGAGCCTCAAACCTGTTGTGGAGCAAAACCTAAGGCAGTGTGTGCAAGGAGGGTGTTGATTTTTTGCCCTGTTGATGGAAACGCTTCCACTCACTACCTCCTTTTGAGCCCTGCCTACAACCTTAGGTGAGGAAGATGCCAGATCCTTTTGATTCGAGGCTCTTACCTATGTCTGTGTCTTCTCTTCTGCTTTGGAGATCAGGATGTGAGTCCACCAGTCTATCTCTAGATCACGCTCCCTGATGCTCCTCAGCCTCTCTACTTCCTCCGTCAGGTCTGCCACCAGATTGAAGAGGTAGTCCACCTGCTCGCACCTTATGCAGCCATTGCCCTTGCTGCCCTCCATTTCCAGAGCAAGCTCGTGGCACTCCTTGCAGCCCAAGACCCGGACGGGTCTTCTTCTACTTCATCCATATCTTACACTTCTACTTTTACTTCTACTTCATCCATATCCTACCTCTTTTCAGTGTTTCACTCTGTCCTGGCTTTCTATAATTTTTCAGTCCATTTACCTTTCTAGACTACAGCTGAGCCCAGGAGTTTTGTCAGCTAAAACTATATCGTGATGAATTTCTAATCCTTAATACTTTAGTACAGTCAGTGATTTTTTGACATGTGGCAGCTGGAAAGAATAGAGAAAACACTGGAAGGCTGCCTATAATTAGCATAAATGCACATATAAACTAGTTTAAGGTGTTTTTCAGCTTTACACTTCAGCTTTTAATTGGTCAATTAATTACTTTAGCTCAGGTACACTATAGCCAGGCTATAGAGTATTCTATGACCTTTGATTCAGCAAAAGACTTCTTAGGTTACATGTTATGTTTAATGGTAACCAATTGCACCTCAATCGATATTGTACAGTCACGAAATGCTTTACTAGAGAAACATTAACAGACAGACTGAGTCCCAGCAATATATCTCAAAGCACACCGTGATTTATTGAAGACAACATCTAACTTAGTGACAAAGATATGCCCTTACAACCTGTTTGTATCATTTCTGTTTTGTAGCCAGTGTTGATTGATCCATGGAACATAACAATTAAAGGCAGCTGTTTATCCAAGCTGTCAACAGTTTTGCTCTTTCTTTAGAAGTGGCTTGTTCTGGTACTCATCTCTGTCTTCTCTCCTCCTTTGATTGTCCAAAACCATGTTCAATTCAAATCAAGGCTTTGAATTGCTTAATATTCCCCTTAAGTTAAATGTCAATAATCATGATTTCCTGAATACTATTAGCAGTATTTTCAATGTTATATACGCTTAAGAGGCAATATGCTGTTCTCCCTACAGTAATTTTCAACTAGGTTTTTGATGACAAGATGAGCAAATACGAGTTGAGGGACTCCTGAAAGACACAGGCATTATGTATGAGTTATTTATTTACAGAAGAAAAGAGTAAAGGTAATAGTATTTTTAAGGTCAAATGTGTTCAACGGGAGTTGGGATTTCTTTCCAAGCCTATTAACTCTCTGGACAAAATTGTTTAGAAGTCTAAAATTCTTTCTATTATTCTCTTCTTTTCAGGACAGTGTGTGTGATCTTCATATCAGGGTGTGCTTAAAATTTTCTAAATGTTGTGAATAGGATGACAAGATCATTTAAATATCTTTTACAGTATTAGCAGAGAAGGGAACACCATAATGTTCTCATACAGCAAATTCTTCTACAAATGTAGTGACTGCACTAATTATAATATAAATATTAAGATTACAAAAAACTTTCTTAACAGTCAAGACTGATCCCAGTGACAGAGTTATAATATTAGTAGAAAAACTATGAAATATGTATCTCTCAAACTAATCTGGACACTTAACGCTCTGAATTCACAACAAAATAAAGCAGAGGCACTTCAGTAGTTGATATTATTCAATCTGAGTCAACATTACATTATAAATAAAAATAAAACATCCAAATACAGATATAAAGAAGGATATCTAAATAGCAGAACATTTTAAAAAATAAGAGCATATAAATTGTTTCAGCAATGACCTCTTTAGCCCTTGAAGTACCTAGACTACTGAATAATTTCTGATTTACTAAACCTGAAACATTGCACTTGATTATCAGTGAATAAGTGCCTCAGCAATTCTAAAGAACAAAAAATGAGGTTATAGAGGATTATCTTTGTAGAGTGATGTATCTGTTACCTTGGCAGGTTATCAGGCTTGTGTTTACAAACTGACATTCTTATCCATTTGCAAGTAGAATATGCAAAGTATTATTTCGCAATACAATATTTTTTTTCTCAGAGAAAGTTCCTCTCTAATTATTACTTTTTTAGGTTAGAGGGTTTAAATTTTGCACTCCTTAGAGATGGCCAAAACCCATATTTATTAGTGGAAAAGTCTGACTGAGGTAGGTAAAGGTGGAGGTTAAGTGTTTAGTGGGAGTTACAAAACTTAAAATGAATATGCTTTAACAGTACTGAATGACGATACAATTTCACTGTCTTTTGGTCTTCTTTCCAAATGGCTTTGGATCTCTCATTACTATTTCACCAGGGCAAAGCAGATTTTCCTTTCACATGACTTTGGATCTCTTATTACTATTTCAGCAGGGCAAAGCAGATTTTCCTTTCACATGACTTTGGATCTCTTATTACTATTTCAGCAGGGCAAAGCAGGTATAGGATATATACTTTTCATTTACATGAGTACAGCTCCAAAATCAAACAGTGAGTCAGCTTTTACTTTCATCATGATGTATTTAAGTAAGGGAAGAAAGTAAATGAAATCATTCACAAAACTCACTTTAAAACTTTTAGAATCAAGTATCAGATAAAACTGAATCATAGATATCTTGAGAAATGTAGAACTGATTCAAAAATACTTTTACAAAAGATAGGTTGAAAAGCCTTAACATAAAAGTAGCAGTTAATAAAACCATTTATGAAAAAATCAAAATGTATTTTCATTTCCTGCCTATAATATTTGTTTCTTTGACTTAGTTGTTTCAAGGGATATAAATATGGTACACAGATGGGAAAAAAAAAAAGGAACTGTTGATAAAACTAAAGTTTTCTTAGGTTTGTGAATGCTTGCAGTAACATTTCAGTGTCAACACATGACTGAATAATCATTTTTTTCCTTCTTTTCTACTCCATTAGGGACATTTTCTTTTTACTTATGGAAATTTGTTCTGAAGTTAGGCTCTTGTCATCCTTAAGTTACTATCCACATAAATATTCTTTCAAAATGGATATTCAAGAACTTTTTATATTATGTTAAATTATTCTTACTAGTAGCTGATACTATTGTATTTGATGGATGGGGACTTAATCTACTGTTTATCATTCAAGTCCATTCAGGACCCTACTTGAAATTGTTTAATAAAAAAATTGTTTCCTAATCGAATCAACTTTATATGTTGGATGTCGGCCTTGTTTATTGGGGTTGATGATAGCAGTCAGAAATATACCTGGGACATTCTGAATCAGGGAGTTTAACTCATTTTATTCCAGAGTACACATTTAAATTAGGATAAATAAGTAATTTCTTAAACTTTACTTAGATTGGAGACATTTTCTCTCTTAACTCTAAGGTTAGTAGCTGTTACACATATGCCTACATTGTAAACTTGTAAGGTAAGAAAATCCTGAGACTCTGCTGTACATACAAAAAAATTATTGACACTTTAACAAGGTTGTCTGTACCTAGATACAAGGATTTTTAATCTTTACATTTTTACATTACAAAATTATACAGCTAAAGAAATACTATTTGCCTAGATGGACAAACATATCCAGTAAAGAATAATAAATGGAAACAGTGAAAGGTTCACAGCTGCACCTGGATGAATTTATTTTATTTTTTTTTCCTATTAAAGCAAGAGAATGATGTATTTCATTGTGGCCAATGTTGATTTGTTTTCCACTCAAAACAAAATGGGTTTTTTTGCCATTTTGTGTAAGTCAAAATATTTACATTTATGCAGCTCACAGCAAAAGGACATGTCTGGCTAGGTACAGTCCTCTATGTCATAACAATTCAGGCACAAACTGAGAGTATGATAGGACTGGATTCACTCTACCATCTCTCTGCATGTATGCCAATGTGAAATTCCTGATATTCAAATGAATTGTCTCAGCCAGAATATTTTACAGTATTCAGATGGCACATTATTATTTTCTTCTATTGGAGATATTTTAAATTACATTAAATACTTAAAATATTCATTGAGATAGTGAAAGAGAATGCAAATGATGCCAATAACCATACTTTTTTTTTTTTTTCTGACTTGAACCTTTTTTCTATCTTTATTTTACCTCAGAATGTTATATGGGATGTTCAAGAGGACTTCTATACATCTGTTGTCTGGCAGCTAGGTATAGCAATTTTCTTGCATGTTTACAAAATTTTTTATTGAGATACTAAACTTTCAGACATGGCTGTACGGCAGGTGAGCTGTGTCTGCACAGTTCATCCACTGCATATGGAAACACTGAACTTATTATGAATGCATGACACAGTCATTTTGCCATTAGTAGATCAGATGATTCTCAAAAGTGCCAGATGTCCAACACATCCCCAAAGGACTGTGCACACGCACAGCCCACTTGAAGAAAGCATGCTTACCTAATCCAGTATTTCCTTCAGTATATTAGACTTACAATCTACTTATTTTAAATAAAGTCTTTGGCAGTATCTGCTCCAACGTAAGATTAAATATTCCACACAACTTGAAACAGAGGCAGCAGGAAAAATCTATGAAAATCACCCATGCAAAGCTCAAAGTTAAGAGACCCATGAGAAATGCAGTTTCACGTTCATGCAACCATAGTAAAGAATGGAATTTAACTTGAGTAAAAGGATTGTTAACTGTGCTATACTATTCCATCAACCATGACAAGATATTGTAAATGAAATAATGTGGTGCATTGTAAAAGAATCTGTGAATAATTGATGATTTACTAACTATACTTTTTTTTTCATATCTTCCAAAAACCATGACTAGGTCTATGTAAGAGTGAAATTATGGCATAAAATTATACTCTCTAGGTGTCAATTTCTTCTAACCAATATATTAATCTTTCACAACTTTGGCAAACCCTTTGGTTGTTTTGTAATAAAAAGGTTGGATCCTGGAGCTTTGTAAAATTATATAGTGCAACACAGATCAGAACACACATACAGTGCAGCAGAACTATACTAAAATATTTGGTTTGAGAAAACATGATGCTAAAGAGAGTTACAATATATTAAACTAAGTTAAATAATGAACAGTAGTTGTTGGTTTCTTGTTTCCTGGTAACTCCCTATGCAGCTGTACTCACTGCACTAGATAGGGAACGACAACTGATAGCAAATTGTATTGACACATCTTGGCTGAATATTATTACTTCAGCTAAGATTCTGAATAAATTAATCATAGTATAATAGTATTTCTATTTTACAGCACTTTAGTATCAGAAGAAACAAACCATCATATTCTTAATTAATATACTTTATTATTTCTGTTTATAATTGCTGAATTATGTCACTTAATTGAGTATTAGCTCTTCCTTTACTACTACACAGAATATTAATTAGGGAGTACCTACTTTTTTAACACAATTACATTCCAATTTCTTTGTGAAAGTTAAGCATCCTATCCTAAGTCAATAAATTCTCCAACTCAGGCTACATAAAACAAACAGAGAAACAAGGAATTAAATACTGAGTTTTACATAACTTCAGGACAAAAGGTCTTGGCATGCTTATAAATTGAAAGCAGTGACTTTCACAACCACATTATCATATGTTGTTTTGACAGTTTAAAAATACAGATACATTCAGATGTATTCAGGTCCTTGAAGTAGAAAGGGAAAGGAAACAAGTGGTCTACAGGTATCCATTTGATAATCATGCATTTGAAGTGGACAGAAATAAACATGGATCACAAAACTAAAACTGACCTTCTGTCCTTAACTTTAACTTTAGGCAGGAGATGGAGAGTGTTTTCTACTGAGAAGCCCAAGACTCATCCAGTTCCCCAGACACAGGATTCCATAGTCACTGTGGTGTCCAAAGGTTGCACCTCCAATTTCCAGCTGCTGTGGAAGACAAGTATGTGCCTCCCACAGGTCCTGAGCCATAGCTGTTAGAACTGGGCAGAAGACTTAGATGTTCTTCAGCATCAAAAAAGTTATGGCTGCTTGTTTATGGGAATGGAGTTGAGTTTTACCTGTTAGCAGAAGTTAGTCAAATCAGATTTAGGTTTTTTTGCAGCCACTGTTTCAAGGAATTTCTGTCCTTTTTGCTTGACTTTGTTTATGTTCCATTTAGTGTTTGGTTTAGGTCATATCTTGACCTTCTTCCCCCATCTTCACTATAGATTCAGATACAAGACAACCAGCATATATTCATCCTGTAGCAGGAGTAGAGCAGGAATTTTATTACAAACAAGGAAGAAGAAATAAAAAAATCATTCTTTATCATTCAACAGCAAAGCTATAAACTCATCTAGACCTGTACTGCAGGATTAAAGAACAGGTAGAAATTTCTGTTCCATTACTAGTTGCTCATGCCCTGAGAACTGACTAAAAGAGAGAGGAGGTCAGTTGGACGTCTGTGATACAGTGTCCTGGTGTGACAAATGTGTCAATATTTTTCTGTTGTCAGATTCAGCACAGCTCTGTTCCTGACAATGAATTTTTAAAAATATTATTTTTTCATTCCGAAGACTAAGTCTAAATTGCACAGCTTTAAAAAAAAACAAATAAACAAACAAAAAAAAAACCACCCAAACTTCCTTAACAAGGAAGAAGAGATTGGTTTTGCTGTCAGAAAACCTCTGTTCAACACATTTGTCTTCTTTCTTTTTTCTTTTTTTCTCCCTTCCTACCCACACCTTGCTCCAGGGAAAGACTGGCAAATTCGCAAATGGCCACCAAGCTATAATGTAGCTTATCAATCTCAGTGACAACGTTGAAAAGAACCAAGACTGTTTCACGCTTAATGCTGCAACATCTTCAAATTCAATGCACATGTCTATGGATTTAAAGTCAAGTCAGGAGAGAACTGAGATTCCTTTGTGTATATAAATGAAGCACATACACATTATAATGCTTCTTCCCTTACATTTCATAATATTCATGGAATTTCAAAATGTATTTTAGAAAGATTTCGATTTTGTTTCTTACACCTCACAGATACTTTAAGGTAGGTTCATATTCTTTTTGTTTTGCTTTCGAAATCAGACCTACTTTACAAATAAAATTATCAAAATGCTCAGACACAAGTCTGTTACAAGGCAAAGTTTTATTTAAAATCGCCTTTGTTTTTTATTTCATTGTTGTTTTTATTGTTTCTTGTCTGTTTTCATAAAGATATTGTACATATATTGACATGTTTATAGCAACATAAATATGTATGTATGTATTTTCCATAGTAAATTAGGAATTCACTTTACATCCTATCTTGAAATGAAATGTAAGTTAGTTTGAGATGATAGAAATCTACAGTGTTAGCTCTACTTCTTGTAGTTTAGGAAAGATTAAAATATTTACAACTGTTAATGAACGAGTTCAAAGATATCTATTTGAAATTAAAGTAAGTTTACACTAACTATTAGACTGTAAAAGATTTTTTTAATGTGAAAATTGCATACATAGGCTATCATTTTAAACATATAATAATTTGAAAAGTAGATTCTATTGTCTTTGTAGCAATATAATGTCTCTTAGTTTAAGACTCATAATGTCTCAATGTGTAACACTGAAAGTAGTAGCTTGCTGTAACACAAGCAGCCTTTTGTTCTAAGTGATCCATTAGAGTTCACTAAAAAATAAATTTGCTCTATTTTTCACTTTGTTTAAGAGAAACCTACAGGAAAAGAATTCATTCAAGAGATTACAGATATGTGATATGTAATAATAATTCTTAGAACCAAAAAAACATAGAGCATCTCGAGTTGAAAAGGACCTATAAAGATCATCCAGTCAAACTCCTAGCTCCTTGCAGGGCTATGTAAATCTACACTGTGTAATTAAAAGCATTATCCAGATGCTCCTTGAACTCTGAACATCATGTTCAGCAGCTACTCCTTTAAATATTCTAGGCCTGGTCAAATGTCCTGGAATATCTGCTGTTTCCATCATGTTGTTCTGTCTAAAACATTTCCGGGATTTAAATGTGAGTCTTTGCAGAGTGCATTCTATACAGACTGTACATAAGGCATCAAATTAAATTTAAATGAAACTGATGCAAGATACACCACAGCTGTAAGAAGACATTAAGCTTCTTTGTAAAAGGAAGTAGCTGGAACAATCAAGAGAATATGTGGTGCTGTGAGTGTGCAAGTTTACTCATGTGTCTGACCTATGTGGGCAGAGATGTGCAGTTTGGCTAAAGTTATCCAAGGATATAGTCCTGCTTTGGATCTAATCTGCTATATTTAAATTTAGAAAGGGGAAATTCTGCTCTTCCTTTCTCCTTCCACATTTTGCTGCAAATTCTTTAAAGTTCCTTTCATAAGTGCTTTTGCCATCCCTGCATGAGTTAGATGGAAAATGGAAAGCCCAGGAGGTGGGGAAAGGAGCCAGAAATTGTCTTGTAGAGATCTACATTTAGTTTGCAGAAGGTATTATGAGGAATAGCATAAACAAGTGAAACAGCAAGGAATTTCAACAGAGCCATCATGGGAAAAGCAAACACCACTGATGCAGCCAGAATATGGCCAGAGAACATCAACATCAGAAAAAGTCTAGAGAAATGTCTTTTGAAAGTGACAGCTTACTGAAACACTTTTACTTTATGCAGATAAATTGTTTCCTGGTTCATTTCTCCAGAGCATAGAGAAACAGGATTTTGCATTTTTCTTTACAACTAATCAGCTGCATCAAAGAGAAAAATCCAATCTACTATCACTTTCTCCACTTAGCTCAAATAAATGTGTACTCAGCATTTCTGAGGATCTAAAAATTTAACTGCTTTCTTTAATATAGTTTAAGATTTTCTCAGTGTGTAGATGAAAGAATTTAGAATGTATACACTGGGTTTTTTATATAATTGGATTCAACATCTCACATTAAAACCTTCACAGACCAGTCTCATGCTATTCCTTCATTGTTTTGGTCAGGCTTGGATAAGTTACGATGCTATGTATCTCATTTTTATTCAAGAGATATTTAAATTTATAAGATTTATACATGGCAGATATCTATCATGCTTTTCATGCAATTTTAAAGATCTATGTGGATTTACTAGTTAATAATAAGTCAACAGCTCCTGCTACCTTGTCCTTTTCCATTAGTCAAATATAAAACTATATTTGGGTCATGTGATTCACACAACTACACAACATCCTCTACTAACATAGCTGTATCAGATGTATCTCTCTCAGACGTTTCAGTCTGATTTTTTTTATGTATATTTCTATTTTTCATTTAACAGATAAAGTAGCCAGTTTGAAGCTAACAAATATTTGTTCTAGATTGCAACTGAATTAAAAGTTCACAGTGTTGCTGAAATGAGGAACACACTCCTGAGGCTGTTCAGATTTAGACAATAAAGTGTACATTGTCATCACATAATCGTGTATATGTTTACTGTCAAGGTTAAAGTTTCAGCTTACATTCTCTTTGTATATTGGATTATTTTATACTATGAACTGAATATTGTAGTAAATGCAAACAACATCCTTGTCTGGCACTTAAAACTGGATACAAACCACAGAAATTTAACAAATATTTATCCTCAAACCTACCCTTTCTTGCTAAGTTCCATAGCCCAGTTTGATTAATATTGGACACAATATAAGATGCATCTGTTTGGTTGAACTTTTGACTGATCTCTAGCATACTGAAGGCTTAATATAATTTTTTTCCAATTTCTTAAATAAGCATAAGTAGTTCTAACTTGTAATCATTTAGTACAATGGCTCAAATGTAAATAACTTTATTGCATGAGGAAATTTAACGGGAGAATTTGAGGACACTAGAGATTCATCCTAGTTCCTCACAAGTTTACAAATACAATAGATATAAACCATTTTTTAAAAAAAAAGATTCTATGGAGTCAAGTAATGCAGCAGTCCAAATAAACATAAGATTTAGATCTATCACAGAAAAGTATCAAACAACCCTTCAGTCAACAGGCCTACATGAGTTAACGTAACTGCCACATTTTGCAAGAGTGTATATGTATCTAAATTTCAAGAAAGCAAAATAATATTTGAAAACTTATTTTTTCACAAGAACACAGTAAAATCTCTGGAGAAGAGAAATAGTACATTAAACAACATACAAATAGAAACAATACTAGAAACTTTTAAATACCTTACAGAATACTGAGATAATTCCATAGAAACTAGCTTCTGTAAAATAAAATTGAAGACTTTAGTTTCTTCATAAGTTCTGTATTTTAAATACTGAAGAAAATCCCCATGACTCTGAAAATTATAAAAGTAATGTTCAAGTAGCTACTGAAGCAAAAAAACGCAAACCCTGATAAGGAAAAATTAATGATAGGAAGTCTAATGATTAATGAAAGATCACAGCTAAGTTATCGACAGAGTGCAAGCAGTAATTGACTAAATTTCATAGAAAGCTTAATCCATATGAACTGACAGTGGAAATAATGCATCAAATAATAAGAATGTAATCTGATCAAAGAAACACCTTTCAAATTTTTTTTTCTAAAAAATATTAAATTTTGGATGAAAAGATTGAAAAAATTGTTTCCTTATGAAAGAACAAACTGAAAATTATAGCTGGTTTTTGTTTAATCTGAATGATCTTTTGTTCCATGTTCTTCAATATTGGAAAACTGGAAATTCTTCACATGGAACAATGTAGTCTTGGCCAAAATGAAATTGGATTTGGACCCATTCAGTCAAATTAGTAGCTACTCTTCAATTTCTACAATGTTTTATTATAGGATTGCAAAATCATTCTCAGAGTTCCTCTTAGCTTGATACTATGTAAGTGAAAGGAGATTACAGCCTCTACTTCCAAGTGCAAAACGAACAGTTAACATACAGTTGTCTCTGTCATTTGGTCAGTTTAGCACATTGTAAAGTGTATTGCTGATTTATATATTGTGACAGGATGTCTTTAATGCACATTGTTGCCGTGACTTGTCAAAAAACATACTGATAGACATTTAATAAGCATATAACCTTACGTTAAAAGTAATAATTTTCTTGCTGTCTATTCCCTAAAAAGTAACTGTATACTTGAAAGGATGCATACATTTTTTCTACTCAAGACTTGAATAATTATTTTAAAACTTTTGTTTTCCTTGTAAATTCTGTCTGTATTGTATTGGAGATTTAGAAATGCTGAGTCCAAATTCAACAGGAAACATTTGTAGTATTCTTCTGTCCAGCATTATAAAGTACACTAAGATTTATATTTCCCTTCACCTTATGTGCCATCCAGTGAACCACATGAGTCCCTTCCCAGGACTTTTGCAAAGTATTTGATACTGTCTCATGTGACAGCGTTGTCTCCAAATTGGAAAAGCACAGATTTGATAGATGGACCACTTGGTGGATAAGGAATTAGCTGGATGATCAAATGTGAAGAGTTGGGGTCAGCAGCTCAATGTCCAAGTGGAGACCAGGGGAGAGTGATGTTCCTCGATGCTTGGTATTGTGACTGGCAGACTGTAACATCTGTACCAGTGCAATCAACTGCACTGTTGGTAAACTTGCAGGTGACACCAAGCTGTGTGGTGTGGTCAATGTACTGGAGGAAAGGATGTCATTGAGAGGTACATGGACAGGTTTCAGAAGTGGGCTTGTGTGAACCTCGTGTAGGTAAATAAAACCACAAGCAGGCAGTTGCTGTACTCTGCCTGGTGAGGAAAAAATAGTAGTGTGTCACAGGGTCCTACTGTGAGATCTGTTCTTTAAATCTTTGTCCTCAGTGACTAGGAGGAGGTGATAGAGTGCACTCATCAGTTTAACAGGTGACATCAGTCTAAGGGAACAAACAGTACTCACTAGAACAGAACAATCATCCAGAGGGTCCTGGGCAGACTGGAAGAAAGGTACAACATGAATTTTACGAGATTTAACAATGGTGAATGTCAAGTCCTGCACCTGGGAAGGAAGAAGTCCTGGCAACAGCAAATGCTGGGGCCTGACTCTTTGTGGAGGTCCCGAGTGCTTTTGTGGGCAGTAACCCAAGTGTGAGCCAGTGTAAGCCTGACAGTAAAGGTGCCAACAGCATCATGGGCTATACCATGGCCTGAAGATTAAGTGAAGCAACTACTCCCTTTTAACTCAACACTGGCCAGACTGCATCATCAAGGCTTGTGCCTCCAAGTGCTAGAAAGCTGTAGATAAATGGGATTAAGTTCTGTGAGGGGCCACAGCCTGCCAGTACCCAGGGGAAAGTTACCACAAATCAAGACCCTTTACAGTAGTGCATGACAGGAGAAAGAGAAATAGTGGTCATAAATTGAAACAAGAGATTCTGACTATATGTTAGGACCTATCTTTTCCCCTTAAGGACAGACAGGCATTGGATCAAATTATTCAGAAAGGCTGTACAGTGTCCATCCTTGGAGGTTTTCAGAAATGATCTCATAACTGATGCTGAGCTCTCTCCTGAGACATCCTGTGATTCCGTGTGGAAGGGAATGTCTTTTATAGTTCACTTTAGGTGATAAGTTCTGAATGTGATTGTTTGGGGCAGATTCTCTTCTATTTAAAGAATGTTATTGACAAGGCCTGAGGTGATGGATAATTTCATTTGACTGCTTAATGCTTCAAATTATGCAGAAAATTATTATCAGCATAAAAATCATCTGCCCATCCCTCAAACAGGACCTTTTGTTTATGTCCGTATTTTTTAATTTAATTATCTTATCTCTCCTGCCCACCAGCTAATGCTGTACTGTACCTCTCTATCTCTCTTTCCTGAATCCATACACTGTTGACATGAAAAATCACTTCCAGTGCATACTTGATTGATTTTTTGTTTTGCTTTATTTAAAGACTTTGCAAACTATGCTGATGTTGTACTGAATAGAAAGCATAGATGGATTTTGTCAATGGCTCACTGATCTGTAGTGAAATTAGCCCACGCAGAAATTAGGCACCAGAAGAAACTTACCTAGAAATCCTTAGTTATGTTTCCTTCAGAAGTCAGCAGAAGATTTTTTTGTTGCATAAGGTGAAAGAATTTAATACCGAATCCCACCACCCTGCATACAGACAGGTGCACATTGGATAAACCTCTGAAATAAGCTTCCACTTCATAATGAAACATCCTAACCACAGCCCTTCATATTGTGGTACCAAAGCACCTTATCCACAAGTAACCTAACACATGATTGAATGGGAGGAGCTTGTGCTGAGCTCTTTGAAAACCTGCTATTTCTTTTCAAGGAACCTCTGAACAATCAAATTCTGTTCAGTAATTGAAGCTAATGGATGAGTATATCACATGCTTAGCTTTTACAATCACTCTTCCGTGTTATGCCACAGCTGAAAAGCAGGTGCAAAACACGGCCTGTATTTTCACAGACTTTTATGACAAATAACATTGAGGTCTGCATCTTTTTTGCCATTTTTCATATTCTTTCCACCCAGTGTACAAAAAGACATAGAACCAGAAAATCATGGAATAGTTCTTTCTGTATTTATTCTACTGTATTCATAGTTTAAGTTTAAATATAAAAGCTTTATAACTTGTTATAAGTAAAACCCTTTATTTTGATGATGCAAGCTATGTAAATGCTGAAATTATTTTTTTACACTGAAGGACACAGTAACATACATTTTTCAACTGCCCAGATCAAGTGAATAGATTTAAATTTTCAGATTGTTTCCTATCTACTTTCTTTTCTTCAGCACTAATGCCTTGAGACAGGTACACAGCTACTTTCCTTCTAAAAATTTCTCTGAACATTTTCATCTTCACCTGTTCTTTATGCTGTTTGTTCTGCTATTTAAAGTGACCTTTTGACATTAAAAAAGTATATGGCGGAGCAGATCCTTTATTATTTTTTTTTTAACAAAGAACTGGATACAAAAATTTTACTTCATTATACCACTTCTCTCTATATCACTGGCACAGTAAAAATTCAACACATTCCTGCCCTTAAAAGTTGCTTTGATACCTAAAGTTTTAAATGAAAGGCAAGATAGATATCGATGCACTTGAAGATCTTACAGAAGAGTATTTTCATCTCCAGAACTTTCACAAAAAAAGAGATGTTGATATCAACGGTGCCCCTAAAATTAAGATGGCTCAAGAGACAATGTTTCATTTAATGAATGTCATTTATGTGTGGGAATGCAAGACATCACTGCTTTTGTTCAAAGGTTTACCTTATGTTCTCTGGATGGCATTGATTTTAATGTGTATACTACAGGTCTTATTACTTCAGCCAAAGGAAAGAAAATATATGACAGCTAATAGAAACAGCTAGAATAATTCTGTACAAAGATTTACTTTACCTAATTTATTTGTTTGGGGTTTTTTTGTTTGTTTTCCATTACCCACATGCCCTTATCTATTTTTCACAGTTTTTCAAATCTCATCCTTCTTTGGAGAAGAACATTTGCTTTAGTGTCTTCCAAGCTGAGAGGAATTTTTAAAATACTCATCACTTTACTTATAGAGTATTAACTAAGAAAGTGTTCCAAAATGCAGGTTTTATTCACAGTAGTTCAGGTTTTAATTAAAAGGTTATGTCCAGCTAAAATAGTGACTGAATGCACATGCATTGTACCTTAAAGAACTTGCTAAACATTACCTACCTTGATCCTTTAAAACTTCTTGTAGTGATCAATATTTTTACCATGATTACCCAACTAAGCAAATTAAGGAATGAAAATTTACCAGTCATCAAACATGAAGAGACATTTTGCCCTCTGCTTCTACACTACCTAATCCCATACATTAATCCAACGCTTGATAGACCTGGACTAAGGCCAAGTCTTAGAGAGAGAGACAAAGAGGTTGCTAAAAGCTAATTCATCAAACTCTTATGACACTTTATCTTTGTCCTTTTCAAATCTTCAAACTGGCATATATATATTAAAACATTGCAAAATATGACTTTTACTCAAATTTTCCAATACTAATCCAATATATTACAATTAAAGTTTTATAAGTTGGTTTACTACAACACAGTCTCTGAAATCAAAAATAGTCTATAGCACTTTCTAATCTAGGGATTATTTTAACAACTTTTCTTAAAAAGATAAGAATACTGTCTTTCACAATAGTCAACTTTTCTAATGATAAATTGTCTGGTTTCCTCACTGACTCAGCTGCTTTGCTGATTAGTTCCTTACAGAGTCTGACATAAATAACACCCTTTCCCGGTTATTTAGTGCAATTTGATTTCATGAGCCATTTCATCATTAGAGTTTTTGATACTTCCAATCTGACTTCAATTCACCTTTTTTTCACCTGAATCACTCCTCCAATAAGTAGTTTTTTCATTATTGTCTGTTGTGACAAATGACATGAACAGAATTAAAAGAACCTTTTAGCAAACTCTTTAAGCTCTGTAGTAGCCAGTGCTGCAGTTTCCTGCTCAAGGATCCTGCAAAGATGGGGAAGTCTGTACTATGAAGAAGTTTTCCAATTTCTAACAGCTAACACTGTTAAAGTAGGGTAAGTCTACACATACACTAATAAAGTCACTCACCTCAGGTGCATTCATGACACAAGATCTCCAAGAAAAGGAATATGAAGAGGATTGCATCACACTGCTTAGGCCCCATTTGCCCAAGGATGGATATTTTATTAGCAGTGATGGTTACCCTCATAGCTCTAAGAAGGATTCCTTCTGTTTGTTTTTTTTTTTTTTAACAATGCTAAGTAAATATGTAAAATGAACACATCTGCGTATAAGATGATAGGATGAAGCTGAAAGTTTGAAAGAGAGAGGGTACATGTGCTGGGTGTGCTATGAAGGTGTTTGGGACTATTTGAAAGTGCAAGAGCTGCCGGGATTATATTGTAGACCTATGTAGGGAGGTGGAGTCAAACTTGGTGCACTTTTAAACACATTACCTACAAATATTTGTCCCTAGAGTGCACCATTCTTAGAACTGCAGCTACTATTTGGCTTATAGACAAACTGGCTTTACTTTGAAATAAGTCCTGTGAGCTGTTGAACAGGTAGAGCAGATGATAGGAATACCAGAATTGGTGGATGTACTAGTGTCAGTGTTCTGGTGCGCAGTGTTAGAAAATGAACCAGCATTATCTAACATTGTAGGCATAACCTGCAATTGCTTGCCAAGATCCTCTCTTTGTTTATGTAAAGCACAAGGGACAGATGCTGAACATGCAAGCACTTTAGATCTAATATTAGCAAAAGAAGGCACTAGACATGTGCAAAATACTAGAAGAAAAATGTTTTCTTCAGGGGACAATTGAAAAATACAGTTTTCTTCTGTCTTCTAGTTAGGACTGTGGATTGCATGTCCTGATAAAATCTTACTTGCATCACTGAACTAGCTAATACTCAATATTCTGTCCAGGTCTAGTTTGCAGAAGAGAGCAGCCAAATAGAAGCATGCCATTAGTGTACTTAACTTCAGATTGTCTTTGGGTTTGGGGTTTTTTGTTTGTTTTTGTTGGGGTTTTTTTGTGTTTGTTTTTTTTTGCTATGTGTAATGTTCTCCCCTTCTTCTGGCTTCCTGCTTCTTTTTCTACACACTTTCTCCCAGCTGCTTTTTAGCTCCAAACTGCCTGTTCCTGTTCCCTGTTGGGAAAAGTTAAGTCACCTTTCTAAGCTTCAGCTAATCTACACATAATCCATCATGTGGCACATAAATAAAAGATGTGCTTTGCATAGATATGAATTGCCATTTGAGAGAAAATTTATTCTGGGTGAAATGTTTCACATTTTGCAAATACAGATATACCAAATCTTTAAAGTATAATGCTGTAAGGCAGAAAATTACTTTATGAGGCACTCTATTCAGAACAATATGACATCCTGAATGAGTTCAGGAACGTGCAGATGGTAGCTGAAAAAAGGCAGCAGATTGCAAAGCTCTTAAAGATTACCATGAAGAACAAATGCACTGTCCATTTATTTTTTTTAAAGTACAAATGTATTTTGAATTCATTGGAATGTCTTTTTTTTTTATTGTGCCTCAAAATAGCAATTCTATTCTAAGTGAAACATTCTGTCAGGATGTGTAGTAAAATGCTGAATTAATATGCACTGAAATTCTATTTTAAATATGTGGAGAAAATATGTGAGGATCATGGTTGTAAACATCAATATTTTGCAAGTCCCACAACTATCTTTCCATGATGAGCACAATGTCTTTCCCTAGAAGTTGCTGACTGTAGTTTGTTGTAGCCCACTCGTACCAGGAATTGGTAGAAGGTAGGACTTGCCCAGGAAAACAGAGGAATATGCACTTTGTAAATCCAAGATATTTCTCAGGGCAAGGCTATGAGGGCATTTTTTTTAATACTTATTTCTTTTTAGATGACATTTCAATTGAGGATTTTATGTTCAAATTTCATGCATTTTTCTATTAGGTATTTGAAGTGGCAGAAATATCATCTCCTGATTGCTATAAAGTCAATGTGAAAGAATTATAATGGCTAATGGATTTTTAAATAGTAATCATGATTTTTCTTGTGGGAACCTCCCTTTAACTATACTTTACTGTATGCATGAGCTGATCAGCCTCAGGATTATCCTCTGAACAGAAAACTCAGTAACATTTTCTATTAGGGAGACTTAAATAAATGAAAAATGGAAATGTTATAAAAATATTTTTTGTTTCATCATGTACCTTAGTAATTATAACTTTATTCTACAATTTTTACTTTGTTTTTTCAACAGCATGTATTGCTATAAAGCTTTGCTTTGAGATACAGATTATATAATTCTTTCTTGTCTTGATATGTGTTTGGAAAAATGACACCATGACAAATGAAAAATGACAACATGAGTTAAATTGAGTATACAAATGCCAAACCCTCTTCCTACAAACACACATCTATAGGGATTAGAAACATAAAGACTACAAAAACGCAGATGTGAAACAAAAAAGGGACTTCAATGAAGTAAAATTATTACCGCCATTATGCAAAACCCCACATAACTGAAACAGAAATTAAGACAACTCATTTAGAAGAGTTTATAACAGTTAATTACATTGTTAGAACAGCAGCCTTTTAATGAGAGAATGTCAGCAAACAGAAACATATAAACACTGCTCTTTAGGTGCAATGAACATCTTGCCAACTTCCCATTTCAAATCTTGCTAAAAATTGCTTATAGAAAATTTCAAATAATACATATACTGTGTGATGATGTTATGATGGTCATAGAAAATCCATAACCTAAAACTTAAATTTTCAATACATTTTAAAATATTTTTTCATTGTTTATAATAGTATGTGAACAATCTGTTGATGATTCTGATGAAACATTATAATAAGATTAAGACATATTAAAAAAACCTAAACAAAACCGTGACAAAGTCAGAAAACTGATTCAGGAATCCATAGCACTCTAAGCTACCTTCCAATACCTGAATAGGACCTAAAAGAAAGATGGGGAGGGACTGTTTACAAAGGCTTGCAGTGATAGGACAAGGGGTATTGGGTGCCAACTGGAAAGGAGCAGATTTAGACTAGACATTAGGAAGAATTTCTTCTTCATGAGAGTGATAAGGCACTGGAAAGGGTTTTCCAGGGAAGTTGTGGGTGCCTCATCCCTGCAGGTGTTCAAGGTCTAGGTTGGATGGGGCCTTGGGCAGCCTGATCTAGTGGGATGTCCCTCCCCATGTCAGGGGGGTTGGTACTCGATGATCTCTAAAGGTCACTTCCAGCCCCAACCATTCTACAATTTTACGATTCCTACTGTATTTGCATATATTTTGGCTTGTGAATTGACACATCCAAAATCTATTACATCTTTTGCTTGCATTATAACTCCACTGGAAATGGAGAAATAGATATATTTTTTATTATATGCCCCCTCATTACTGTTTTGATTTGAATTTTTTTAATTGGATATTTTTTTTTCTTCCCTGGATATTTAATAAGATGAAATTTATTTGCTTGGTTTCACAAAAATAAAGTACTTTCAGATTTTTCATCACACTCAAGACTTCAAGATAAACCTTTGTTTCAATATTTCTTATGGTGTTCAGCCTAAGGAGTGAAGATTTCTGAAGGAAAAAGCTCTCCTTTTTTTTTTTTTTTTTTAATTATATATTTTGTGTTTGTTACATTTCCTGGATTAGTTTAGCACTGATTCCTGAAAGAACTTTAAAAAAAGTTAGAACCATGTCTGGATTTACATGGTTTTCAAACAGCATTCCTAGCAAAAGAAGCAGTAGGCCACATTAAATAAAACATTTGTGGTCTTTTCTCTGAAACCAGTCATCTAGGATCCATTTCAGTTCATGCAGAATAAGGCCTTTGAGAAGGATGTTGAAATCTAAAAGCTCACTGAACAGCAACAGGGAAACAAGGAGAACATATTTAGCTTTTCAGTCCCATTCCCAGAGGGATATCCACACCTATGAAGATATTCTCTCTTCAGCTAGTGAAACTAGAAGTGTGTAATTATCCTTGGGTGGAAATCTACAGTCGCTGTTTTAGGAAAACATAGAAACATAGAAGCAGGAATAGGACTTATCTCTGGTGTTACCTTGTGTTTTATTGTTTGTATTTGTGCTAACTTCTGTTTTTAAACAAACACCTATTGCTTAGGGAAGTTCTCTAGGCTGTAGGAGACCTTGGAGGTGAATGCAGCAGTGTAGCTGAATACCCACACTGCACAATTGTTTCTGATTCATTTTCATTCCCTTTCCCTCTCCTGGATTATTTCTCTTCTATGTGAAGTGCTGAATATTCAGCTCTAGAAGAGCCTACAGTTGCATAGTGAAGCAGTAGCCGTGATAAGGATAGTATGATGAGATTTGGGCTGATAAAATGAAATCCTGTTAGGCTGAAATTGATTTGGGCTTTATCTACAGAAGCAAGAATTATGGATCAATAGGAGTGGACGTGTAGAAACAAACAATAGACATGTGAGGCACAATGCCCACATTATGCATATTTTAGGATGATTACTTCAGACCAGCCCTGGTTTGATGATCCCTTTGACTGTATGTTTGCCAGTCGTTAAATGAACAATTATAGATATTCCCCTGGAGCATTTTCTTCCTCATTTTTCATGTTTTTCTTGTTGAATTAAATCCTGTTCATGAGCTCAAACACAGCTGCATGACAAGAACTAAAGGAGAAAATTTGGAAAAAAAAAAAAAAAAAAGAGATTTTCACAACAACCCTATGCAGTGCTACAGACTAGGAGAAGTCTGTCTAGAACAGACTTCTTTTTTAACTTTCCGTTTTGCCCTTCAGGTTTCTTTCTTTTCCCTTTCTTCTGCCACCTTCCCTTTCTCCCTCTACTTTCCCTTCCCCTTCTCCCCTTTCCCTTTCCTTAGTTCCTCAGATATTTAAAGTTTTGTTCCTCATTTTACTAGAGCCCTTGACATTCAGATAGTTTAGTATCTTGGCAACAAGTGTACCAGATTCATAAAGGTGGTTCTGCTTTAATGTTTTATCTTGGTTCAGGAGTGTGCTTTTCATAGAATCACAGAATAACTAGGTTGGAAGAGACCCACCAGATCATCGAGTCCAACCATTCCTATCAAACACTAAACCATGCTCCTCAGCACCTCGTCCACCTGTGCCTTAAACACTTCCAGGGAAGGTGAATCAACCACCTCTCTGGGCAGCCTCTACCAGTGCCCAATGACCCTTTCTGTGAAAAAAATTTGCCTAATGTCCAGCCTAAACCTCCCCTGGTGGAGCTTGTGGCCATTCCCTCTTGTCCTGTCCCCTGTCACTTGGGAGAAGAGGCCAGCACCCTCCTCTCTACAACCTCCCCTCAGGTAGTTATAAAGAGCAATGAGGTCTCCTCTCAGCCTCCTCTTCTCCAGGCTAAACAACCCCAGCTCTCTCAGATGCTCCTCATAAGGCCTGTTCTCCAGCCCCTTCACCAGCTTTGTTGCTCTTCTCTGGACTCACTTCAGAGCCTCAACATCCTTCTTGTGGTGAGGGGCCCAGAACTGAACACAGGATTCGAGGTGCGGTCTCACCAGTGCCGAGTACAGGGGGAGAATAACCTCCCTAGACCTGCTGTTCATGCCGTTTCTGATATGTACAGTAATATCTTTGTTCTGGTTATCACGGACCTCTCCCAGTCATTATATTCTTTTCCTAGATACTAGACAAGAGCCTTGCAACCAGCCAACAATTTCATCCTATCCAAGCGGCAGATGGCAGATGGATTTGAAGACATACAGCTATTCTGAGTAGTCCCTAGTCTAGTGCTCCATCACTGTTGCTTACAGCCCTCCTTCTGCAGCAATACTTGCAGAAATACTTATATTATTGGAGATGCTGGATCCACAATTCCTCTGAATCCATTGACTATTGACAGAATCCATTCACTGCTAAGAATCCCTTCTTATTACCTTTAAATGTCTAGCTAGTTTTATTTCCAGCTGCATTATGGCCTTCCCAATTTTGTTCCTAAGTCCTTGCCTAGTAATCTTCTTGTACTGTTTTTGTGGTTTCTGGCCTTGCGGTTTTGGCTATGGGGCCATTTTTTATTTTCTTCTCAGATTCCATCTGGGGAGGAGTGATTAAGCAACGTTGTGACTTTAACTTGCCAGCTGGGGTTAAACCATGACACTGGCATTTTTTCTACTACTTGTATGGTTTTTTTGCATTCTAATTCATTGAGAATCTCCGTCCTTAGCCAAGCGAGTCTGAAAATCCAAGGCTTTCCATTATAACAGAATGTTTTCCTTAGGATTTCGTTGTTTTCATTAAAAATCAAATAGATTTTCCTCTCCATATCAGCTTCCCAGGGCTCTAATGAGATTAAATTAGGTGATGTCAGCTCTTCTTAAATTTTTTTTCTAATCCTTCCAAACTCATAGCTAAAAATCTACAGAATTCTCATTTTGCTAAAGGACATCTGGAAATCAGAAGGTTGCCAAGCAGAAGGGAAGTGGAAACTACTTTCTGTAATGCAGTCAACAGTCCTTAATCAGGCCCAGGATCTTGAGGACTCTAAGGTAATTAGTTCCATTCAGCTAAATAGAAAATTATTAAAATCACATCACATAGTTTTTATAAGGTCTTCTCTCCAGGGTTCTCAAAATGCTTTGTAATAATTAATTACTTAACTAAGCCTTGTACATGACTTTGGCATAAAATACTAATGTACTCCAATCTACAAATAAACCTGGTCATAATGAATATATCTATGTCAACTGAAGAAAGGTGGTGTACTTGTATAAGCTTGTTTATTCTTTCAGTTAAAGTAAACTTCTCAGAACAATGTGATTAATTGCTTTTTTGTAATGCCTATCACTTTTCATCAACCTGAGACTAGACAATTTCCTTAAGTAACTTACCTATATCCAGATAGAAACTCTGTGCTAGAGAGTGCTTCCCCATGATACAAATCAAAGTTTTATATATAAAATGGTATAAAATTTAATGGTATATATGAAACTTTTTAAAGCAGTCAACATCATTGCAGAATTGTTAGTTCTACTCAGTGGAAGTCAAGTGCATGAACAGAACCAGGGAAGAAACCTTCCTTTCAAATTAGTGTAGTATTAAGACAAGGGCTACCAAACGGATTTATTTCATTGCCATTGGTATGGTTTCATTTTACAGCCATGACCCTAGTTGAGATAGACATATTTTAGTGACTTTCTATTCTGCCTCAAATCTTGTGTGTTAGAGAAGAAAGTTAACCATTTTTAATAGTAGTTTACCAATATTTATTATAATTTTTATTATTTACAAGGAAAAAATAATTAATTATTCTAAGGTAATATTAAGGGAATGTTGAACACAAAACTTTTATAGTTATGGTTCAAATAGACTGAAAAGAGTGGCTTCATGTTATTTCAAAATTAAATAACCAAAGAAGACATCTTTACAAGTAACCAGTATGATCATATCCACAATTTCTGTACAAAGTTTTAGCTCACTTGTATTGAGCTCAGAGTACTTTGATTAATAAGGAACAGCGTATACAACCCAAAGGCATGAGACTTATATAGCTTAATATGCAACACCCTGAATAACAGATTGTTTGTGGATATGGCAAATCCATATGTGCTTCTTGGGATGCTGAAATAAGTATGACTAACTTTCAAAATTCTTTATAAACTAAACTTTCTTAAAATATATAGAGTTATATGCTGTAGTGCATCCAAACTATCAGGAGTGATCCCTAGAATAGTACTTAATTTGACAATTAGCCAGCTAACCCATACACTGAACAGTTCAATTAAGAGGCAGTAAAAATATACTTAGAAATGTTGAAAGGCAAATGGAAGTAAATGGGGGGTTCTACTGAAAAAAAAGACAGTGAAAGAGAGCAAAAGCAACTGCAAAATGGAAAAAAATAATGACTAAAACTGAGTATCCTTGTACAAAAATCTTATGTGAGATATAGTAAATATATTAGTTTGTATTCTGTTATCTAGCCTTTAACTGTTTCTTTAAGGTCTTACTCATTTTTTTTCCTATTAAATTTTAGAGTGTTTTTTGAGAAAGGACTACATTTTCAAACTAATTTTCTGTATTTCCCAGTATACATTTGACTTTAAACTCAAATTCGTGTTCTTTTTACGTTTCAAATGTGTGAACTCTTCCAGGTTGTTTTTCAACTGCTGGTTTTTGGAAGCAGAGGCCTGGATGTGACCCTTGCTGACAGTCTAATGTCTATATTTATTCTAGCCAAAATGAGATCTTGTTACTGATTTTTTTTACAGAGTAACACATATTGGTTTTCCTTCGAAGAGTTATAATGTTATGTGTTATGGCTGTGACTAGTGTTACCATTGTCTATGAACAAAAAGTCAGAAAAATTTTATTTAATGGACAAAGTTAAATTATAGAGCAGTTTTAAAATGTATGCAAAATGTATTTTCATATATGTTATCTAAATATCTAATTTTAAATAAAAGTAGCTCTATGTGTAATTATTAAATAAATTACAGATTTATTAATAAAACATAAGGAATACATAAATTTCCATAGTTTCTTTTCAAGGGAGTTATGTGTCAAATGACTATCACATTTTTATACAGCTTCCTTTACTGAGAAAAATTTTAATCTGTGTTTAAAAAAAGCCAGAGTAAAGAAACGGTAAATAAAAGCAAAGCTGAGGACAGCATAGGAATTGCATAAATGAAAATTTACAGAGTATGAAGTACAAAGCACATTCTCTAGTGCCAATTTCAGCATCTTGAAAACTGCTGAAAACTGTACTGCCAATCCACATTTAGAAGCAATGGTAGAGGATAATAGAGAATATATGAATAAAAGTTGTGCTTAATGTAAAAACATAAGCAATTAAAATCAGGCAGTTAGTTTTAAGTGACTAGCAGGAGGCCAATAAGAGGAGAGGAGAGCTGATCATGCAACAGAGGAAAGGACATAATTAAATAATAAGTAAAGGTATTGTGGACTGACTTTGAAATCTCTGATTTTACTTAGAATAAATAGCTTCACGTGCCTCACAGCCTGCCATAAGTGAGAGCAAGTCACAGAATTCATCCCCACTGTTCCTGCAAAGGAATATACATGGGAACTTGCAAAGAGGAAAACTAACCAACATGATCTGGAAATAGAGACTGTGAAAAAGGCATGCTACCTGAAATTGTAGGGAACTGCATTCAAAGTCTCTTATGTTTCTTTGCTCATAGCCATATTAGAAGGAAAACCAAATGCAATGACAACAAAGGTCCTTCTACAACATTATCGTATCTATAAGACTGGCCAAAGGTGCCTACTTGACTGTTGGACTGGATGCTCTTACAGGTCTTTTCCAACCTTAATGATTCTATGATTCCATTAAAAGCATAAACATAGGGCAATTACTGAGTGATACTTTTCTGAATACCCTCCCACCTTGGATTTGTGCCTCAGGAACTTCATGAATCACTTATAGTTTCCATGGTGCATCATAGGGATTTTTCTTTCTTTTCCCTTGAGCATAACATACTTCCTAGAAACTACATAAGCTTTTAGCATCCATCACAGCCTCTGTGAAGAACTTTTAGTCTTGATGAAGGGAGTAAATACATTGTATAATGTGTATTCCACAACCATCAGTGTTTTTAAGGGTCCCAATGCGCAGTTTGGTGAACACCTTACAGCAAAATGCTGGAAACCAAGCCTGTCATAACACGTTGAGACTAAAATTTATGGATATAGCATTATGTCTGGAGGAATTTCAGTATTAAAATGACAGGATACATGAACAAAAGACAAAGTTGTCTGAAAAAAACATGCAGCAAAATATACAGTTAGCATCCCAGGATGATACAAATGATACCATAGTAAAACTACATCTGTACATGCATTACAGATGGATAACCTGATGGCAAGGAACAAAATTCTGTTCTTGTATTAGTATAGCACAGCATGAAATACAAGCACCCAAGTACATATTCAAATTCGTGAGAACACTAAGATTCTAAGTTAGAGGCCTGTCAGACTCATATGTTATTTTCTATTCTCTCTCCTCATACTGCACATCAACAACTTTACTTTCTCCTGAAAGAGAAATGTGTGACATTGCATGTATTGGTTGCATGTATTGTATTGGTTGGTTATATTTCCCCTGCACTGTTTCCTGCCTTAAGTTCACTTATTTAGAAGTTTTCAAATGTCACAATAAGAAAATATTCAATAGGTGGCACTTCATAAGAATAACGTACCAGCACAACTCTCTTAAAATGGAGCTTTTGAAAATGTTCCTTAAAGGAAAGAGAGTCACAGAAGATGTATTAGCTTGGAAGTAAAATACTACTCTCATTTCACATTTTTTTAAAAGAATAGATTCATATGTTTAGAATATTTAGGTTTAAAAATGGTTTATATTTATTTTTAAAATGGTGTGTTGTGCCTTTGATGTTACAATTCAATGCCAATACTGTTCAAAACAGAAATGTCCTGAATTTGTATATATACAGAATAGGTTTCTCAAAAAACTTATGATAGTCAGTATGTATATTTTTTTAGGATATGCTGTCAAATTTATTTTGTTATGATTTTATCTTGTTATGAAGAAAATGTAAACAACAATTTGAAATGAGTTTCATAGAATCATAGAATAACCAGATTGGAAGAGACTCACCAGATCATCAAGTCCAACAATTCCTATCAAACACTAAACCATGCCCCTCAGCACCTCATCCACCCGTGCCTTAAACACCTCCAGGGAAGGTGAATAAACCACCTCCCTGAGAAGCCTGTTCCAGTGCCCGATGACCCTTTCTGTGAAAATGTTTTGCCTAATATCCAGCCTAAGCCTTCCCTGGCAGAGCTTATTTGCTTACCAAAAGTGAAAGAGAGAGATACCAAAGCTGGGCTCACTTTTTCTTTTATGCTAACATTTTGTTTCAACTCCATATAGATAGACAATTTCCTTCTAATACACCTGACATGTTTATTAGAGCCTTCTGCAAGAGCAATTTCCTTTTTTGATGTAGTCTTTCACAGACTGTATTATTAAAAAGGGAAGAAGAATAAAGAAGAGGGAAAATATATCAGATTTTTAACTGATAAAAAGGATAAACTATTTAAAAATATTTTAAGAATATATACAATATTTTCACAGTTAGTCTTTGCAGCAATACCTATATGAAGATAATCTAAATTCTTTTCACAGTAATATACTCTCTACGCAGACTTCAAACCGTAAAGATCCAGGCAACTGCCTCTAAATGAGACGAGGCCAGAGAAATAGCATTTGGCTCAACATAAACCAGCACTTAATGTATGACACCAGAACCAGATCCACAGTAGGTCAGAGGTTCATCATTTAAGCTTTCATGGCTTTTTTCACTAAACACAGATCCTTGTTCTGAGACAGACTGTCACAAAAAGGTCAAAACACAAATCTGGAGAAGCAGCCTCAACTACCTGCTTTCAAAAGGCAAATTCCACTGTAAAACGACCCTTTAAAGCCAAAAAAACCTACATTAAAGCTGTCCATTATTCATTTACACATCAATGATTATTAACAACACTCCCTGAAAGTATTTTTAATAGATAGTAAACAAACAGTTGACCTAATGGTCCCCATACTATTCACACCTTGTTGCCAATATAAATACCACACTAAAACTTGTTCTCAGAACAAGCAAACTTTATTTTCATTGTCAGGTAGAGACAACTGATATACAAATGGTATTTTAATTTTTTACCATCCACAGGAAACTAGATAATTTTTATACAGACCAGAATCAAATAATCTATTTTGTTGCTTTTTTTTTTTTGTGTAGGATAACTCAATTATATTAATGTTTCATTAAATATATGGATTAAGAATTACTGGAATTTGCCTGATCATCACAGTTCCTGAGGGACAAAATTTTTGTGATCAGCTCTAATATTCTTCCAGATATCTATCTCTAGTGGGTTTTGGACAGGTCAGTTAATAATCCTAAAATTAAATATGTGCATATGTTTACATTTGCTACTATGAATTTTATGTGTTACAGGGAACCAAGTTTACCTTAAAATTAAAAACATAAAAGCCTATATTTTCCATATATGTTTTGCTACAGTGTCTGTAGATGTAGTATAGATTCTCAGTCTTGATTCCACAATAAAACAAGCAATTACAGCCAGATGTCTCCTATATATACGAGCATGCACTGCTACCTATTATTCCACTGTTGTCAGTACTTATGACTAATTCATTGTAACATAAAGGAAATAATATATCCAGACTGAAATATACATATTATTTTTTGTGTCGACATATGGAAATTTAACTACCATGTCCTATTTTTTTCTGCTTTCTTTTGTATAAGTAATGAGTTCTGCCTTCCCTTTCACGAGTGCCCAGCATTCAGCTCTCCCTTTGCAATAGTCTATAAGGGATTGGGCTCCTCTGCTGCATAGCTCCAGGACAACCAGGTGGGAAGTGATTAGCATGGCTCGGAAAAGGCTGTGAGCAGAAAATTGGCTTGTATGCTTTACTGGTGCATTCTGATTCTTGCCCCTGCATGATACTTGGTTTCATTTTTCTCCAGCCTTATTTCTAACTGAAAACAGTTTGGTTTTCTGTCCTCAGGGCCTCTTGTCTTAGGAAAAGGTCTCATTTTTATGAGAGGCTTATGGCACTGAAATCCATTATCTCATTTTCTCTTTTGAATGCTTCCCAGATAAGAGGTCCTGTAACAGGAATGCTCAGTCTGACTCAGGGCAAGTCGGTTATTCTATTATTCTCTTAACTGTTCTCAATAAAAGTAGTTTCCTAACTTCCAGACTATGATACTGGCTGCTGATAACAGATGAAGCTTCTAGCTCTAACAGATTGCAAAGAGCTAGAAGCGTTTCAGCTTTGAAATTGAGGAGGGGAAAATCAGTACATGAAAGATATAGTTTTTAAACAGGGGGGGAAAAAAGATATCAGCATGATATAACAGACAAAGGAATTTAAATGCTCTAGGTGAAGTAGAATCTAAAAATGTATTTTTTGTCTCTGGTAGTTTCATTATTGCCTAGTGTTTTTCTCATCTTCCTAAAAGTTTACCATTTTTGAGCAACAACAGAGGACTATTTTTTATAAATATCATTTTTGTTTTTTTCAGTAACGAAATTTGACTAGTTAAAGAGATACACCCTCTAAATAGACAATTAATAAAATCTTAGCCTTACAGGTAAAAGTCAGTTTATTTGCAACAGGACATTATTTGATAAATTTTAGTTAAAAATAAATGAACTAAGGAATACTGAAAATGTTAGAGCCGTTGTAAATATCTGTGGACATCTAGATCAAAATGAAAAGGCTTGCAATGACAGAATATTGAGAAATATTTATTGGTTCAACCCATGATTTTAATAAAGTGGAAATCTGATTTTGAGCAACAGTGAAAACAAAAAAAGTTCAAATTATAGCCAAAAAAAAGTTTGTTGAGGTAAAATTTTAAATGAGTAAGAAACAGTGTCCATTGTTTTATACCAAATAAATTCATGGACCCTTTGCAACATAAATTTTAAATGACTTTTTTTTAAAAAACATACAATTACTGTTGATTAAAATGAAGAAGTCCAATACTATAAAAGAGAATGTCTCACATGTAGAAGAGTGTATTACCATTTCTCAAAACGTTATTAAGATTTTTATTTAAGGTAATTATGTCTAACAGAATTGAATTTCAGCAGTTATTCTGCATTACAAACAGAGATAATAGTGGTGAATATGTTCATTTCTTTCCAAGTTTTGCTTAGTGTATTCAGATTTATTTTAGATTTAGATTATTTTAGATACAGCATATATATTTTTAAATTACTTAGCTGGCTTGTATAGTTTAAACTGATGAAAAACAATGCAAATATGAGTACAATTTACAGTAGAACTCTTTTTATAATTTATATAATTTTTTAAATTTCAATTTAAGGAAAACCTGAATTCTATTAATGGGGTTACTTTCCTTAAGACATGCTTAAGCCCAAAGACAAAGTGGTATAATAAATTTGAATAAATCTAATTTTTAAACAAAGAAATACCCTAATTTTTTTTCTTTTCTTCATTTTTTATTATCTGTTTTATTTAGATAATGCAGTGTCTTACCTGCAAAGACCATATTTTAAAACTGCAGACTATTAATCTACTCTGAGAGCAAATCTATTCAAGAAACTGCAATTTACCTCATCATAAAGTTCCTTTCTTCCCTTCTGCAAAGAAAGTTTTGCAGGAAAGAATTAAGATCTTTTACATCCATTTGATGATGTAAATGTAGTATGGAAGCTCACATACTTACTGAAAGACAGACAGTGTACTTTTTTTGGCAGGGAGATGGGAAGGGAAAGGAAAGTGATTTCTTCCCACAACTTAAATTTGGCACAATCCATGCATTCTATTTAAACTGTCTGTTGGAGTATATTATGGGAACCTGCATGAAAATTAACTGGTAATACTAAGCAAAGACATTTTCGTGTTTATCTGGTGGTGGGAAAGGTTGACTTCCTGAGCAAGAGACTAAAAACCATAGAATCATAGAATGGTTTCAGTTGGAAAAGAACTTTAAGATCACCAAGTTCAACCATTGATCCAGCCCTGCTAAACCTGACACTAGACATTGTCCCCAAGTGCACCATCTACTCTTGTTTTAAGCACCTCCAGCGACGGTGACTCAATCACTTCCCTGGGCAGCCTATTCCAATGCTTTCAGTAAAGAAATTCCACCTAATTCTCCCCTAGTGCATGTATTGTGCTGTCACTAGCTACTAGGGAGAAGAAACCAACCTCCGCTTTGTTATAACAACCTTTTAGGTAGTTGAAACCTAACTCCTACCTAGCCATTCTCAGGTGCAGAAATACAAGCCTTGTGTACTTTCCTAAGAAGTTCTCTGGGCTTTTTGGAAGATAGTACTTTAAAGTGATTCATTAAATGTACTTGATACTGCTGATCTATCTAAATTAGTCAGTTCTTCTTAAGGCATAATGGCCAGTAGCTTAACAGCAGTGCAGATTACAGCTATTGATCTGCTCAATAATGAAAATGTTTATATTTGTCACAGGGTGAAACCTACTCAGATATACCATGGAGAGAAAACCATTATCTGCTGGGAAAAAAACCCCAGTGCTCAGATGATAGCAGGGAGGCATATCTGAAAGCTCTGGGCTGCATCTACCCTCTGTTAATTTCTTAAAGGTATACATGGTGATGAAAAAAATAAAGAAGTGTGCAGACAAACTGGTCGCTCTCTTCTTGGGGATGGGAGACAAGAATGTGACAGTATATACACCACCATTTATTGGCTTTAAAGACAGGATTGTCAGAAATCTGGCTTAAGAAGCTGTTTGCATTTACAAATGCAAATAGAAATGGACACATCTACAGATACCTATCATCTCAGCTTTGAGCAAGCTGATGTATCTGTAAAGTGCTTGTGGAGCTGTGATCTGGTCCCAGAATGTTGTATTGCCTGTAGTGGAAACATTTCCTTCTCCTTAGAGAGCTAGATTGTTTGGAGATGTTCTTGAACCTTCCATTAAGCATCCTTTTGAATAAATTAAAGACAACTATATTCTGCATTCTCTGCCGAGCAGGAGTTATTAAGTCTGAATAGCCTTTGAATACATCCATGTGACTATTAATGACATATTCTTGATCCTTCATTGCTCTGGGAATACAGCTATGCTTTTGTGATAGTACTGTTCTGCATAATATTCAATACCTATTTATACCATTAAAACATAATATAAAAACAACTTGTAATTAAAGGAGCGTATCTAAGTGTATTCAGTATTATATGGATGTGTTACTGTTATAGGTTATAAAAGGTAAGGCAATAAAAATGCTATATTAACAAAATGGAACAAAATCACTTGGATATAAATTTGAGTAACATTAATCTTGTTCCCATTGGGGGAAGGAAATAAGAGTGCAGAAAACTTTAAGAATGGTATTGCTCTTAAAATCCTATAATTATCTGCTTCTGAGTAGACTAAGCATATGTGGAATTGCCTTCTAAGCTACAGAACTAGTGGACTGGAATATATTATTTCTTCAGAGGACACATGTGAATATAGCAGAAAAACTTTGGTACTGAAAACTTAAATTTTCCTTACAATGCTAGGGAATTCTTTTCCTTAAGAAGACATTTGTGGGCAACTTTTACAATGGATTTTGAGGCACTTCCCCTTTAGTCTTGGCTAGAAGTGTTTTTAAAGGAAAAATCATCTGTAGAGAATAATCTTTGATGGCGCTTTCTTCTATTAAAAGGGCTAATTTTTATAAGCACTTAATAAATTATTTGGCTTTGTACATGCTTATTATTATCTTTTTTTGTTATTAATCAGAAGCAGAGGTTATAAGGAATTTTACAGTAACTATTTCTCATGCATTCTATACTCAAAAACACATGACTGGAATATTATTCAAGTGCCATTCTTTTGAGTTTTCATTTATCACTGTGCAGAATGGCTTGTTAGGTTTCTCTTTTTGGTAGATGTGTCATAGGCTACATAACATTTATTTCTACATCCTCCACCATTTTCTATGGGATCTTTGTATTTATAGCTATTATCCTGTACCTTGATAAAGAGAGAGAATGAT
The DNA here is from genome assembly GCA_033459285.1 of Clamator glandarius. Taxonomy (NCBI): domain Eukaryota; kingdom Metazoa; phylum Chordata; class Aves; order Cuculiformes; family Cuculidae; genus Clamator; species Clamator glandarius. The sequence goes on from JAUNZM010000198.1 coordinate 389,368, forward strand.
GAAGCCAACTGGGAATTTCTGTCTTCCTTTGTTCACTGGCCTTTTCTTCAATAATCCATAACATCAGGTGTACAACACTAAAAATATCTAATCAATCACAGTAGAGCCAAATTTTTATATTGAAATTTCTGAAATATATTGAAAAAACTGACATCATTTTTTTTAGTGTTCAGATTTCCTGTTGTCTGCCCTGAAGAATCTTGAGGTCCAAAGTTCTGCCTGAAAGTATCCTTGAAGTATAAGAGCAATTTACAGTGTCTGATGGAAGCTGAAATACTTTATGAATACAGTGTCAGCATTTTAGTAACTAACTGAAGAGGAAATATTTTCTCAAAGAGACTGGTATATGATGATTTTTCTGTCTTCCTCAGTTCCACTTCCCAGATTCCAGGATGCCTGAGAAACTATTTAAGATTCTATACTAACAAAAATTTTATGTTAACATAACATTTCAATTAAAGTCTACGTCAACTTAAAATGCTAATAAAAAAATTGACAAAACCTATGACATCTCTAAGGTGATAAAGAAGCTAATTTTCTCTAGGGTTTTTTGCTGTTGTATAAAAGAAAGAGCTAACATCAACATCGTTTTACTGCAATGGAGGAGACAAACTATAAAGGTCATCTACATGTTACATTTCAGAAACTGTTTTCATCCCACTGCATTGAAAATATTGCTGCCATAGTAGCAGTGCTTTAATCTTCCAGCCTCTGGCAAAATATTAGTGCTAGGAGGTGCTGAAACTGTTCAGGTTTTGGTACTTTAGCAAGGACAGGGGCTTTTGTTTCTTTTTATTTTTTAAAGGGAAAATCATTCAAGGAATAATGAGAACAGCAGGATTTGAGGTCAGTTGTATTTATTGTATTCACAGCATTGTTTGGTTTGACACTTCTGCACAGAAGAAATTTGTCTTGAGCAGATGAACATGTGGAACAAGACTACTAGGAAGTTTTTGATTCAGCCACTATATGCAGTGGACAGGTACTTCACACTTTCGTAAGTTAAGAACTAGAGGAAAGAATTGAAAAATTCTTTTCAAAGCCCTTTTTTGATCATTTTTTGTGAAGAGATGTACAACAGTCTGAGACGTCATATTGGACTGAAATAGTTAGCACTGAGAAATTTGTGAAAAGGACTGTAACAAAGATGTACAAGAAAGTAAAGATGGGAATTGAAGACAGCATAACGTCTTATGAGGAGACATCATATTATGCTATGATATTTTTCAGAGCTGTTCAATGGGAAGCCACAAATCCATTAAAAAATCATGACATTTGTGCTGAAATTATGTACAGACACATGAAGAAAAACAGAAAGTGAGGAATGTCTGTGAGTACAAGGTGTCAGAAAAGAAAGTGTGATTGATCAAGCCATGAAAGAGGGCATTAACATAAAACTGAACCAAAAGATCTAGCTAGGAAGGGCTCGCGATACCCACACCTTACTAAGACACTTGAGTAGAATAAAGAAGACAAAGAATAGAAACTTCAAGCAAATGTAAAAAAAAAATATATATTTTTAATGGCTATTTTTCGATATTTTTGAGACTGAAGTTTTTTTATATTTTACTCAATGAAAATATCCATAATTTATTACTTATGCCTGGCTCTCAGCAATTTTTTCTCTTTTCTCTTTTGTAATCATAATAAAACATAGTCTTTTACCTTTTAAAATGGGGAAAAGGGTAGTTTCCTCTTCCAGCTCTTAAGATTAAGTCAATCTCACTAAGAATCTGATTTAGATTGCAAAAAATGAGCAAAGAAGAGAGATTAAATTAATATAGTGTATTTTTAAAAAACAGTTTTTGTTAAGAAGGGTATTTTCCTTGACTGGAATAATTTAATGTAGTTTCTTTTCTATTTTATTTCTGAGCAGTTTTAATGCAAGTGAAGGAATATATTAATAATGTGAGCATGCATTAGAGAAAATTTAATAATATTTGGCAATATTTAACAATAACTCTGCAGTTTGGTGACCAGAGCACTGAAATTATGTCTGCAATAGTACTGTTTTATACCAAATGGAAAAATTCAAATAGCAGAAACTAGTACTTCAGAGCCCAGTATTTCAGAGGCTGCAGTTAAAATCCTGACTTTTATCATTGTTCTGATATCATTGCTCATCATTGTTCATACAGAAAATGTGTATGTGACCCTCCTGTGTATGTGATATAATGCCCCCAGATGCTATAGAACAAGTTATGAAGGAGGATCTTCCTCCATAGCTGCTCAAGCTGTTACAAAATCCTCTTGTGAAATCACAAAAACAAAAAAAACCCCACAAGTGTTTACATATTTATCATTTTTCTAAATAATTTTTTCATTTTTTTTTCAGCTGAAATGGTAATTTCTGTTCTTGGGGATCAAAATCACATTTTCCTGTAAATCAATAATTCACCAAAAAAACACTGTTTGTTGATCTCAATAATTCATATTTCTCTAGACTCCTTGTCCTGTTACTGGATTGTATTACAGCACCCTCTCTGGTGTTTATACCTGAAAAAAATGCCTCAACACATGTAATTTTCAGCATAGGAAAGACAAGAATTCCATTTTATTTTGTGTTCTCTTGGTCTCAGATTCAGAACCTACCAGAAATTCAAATAAATCTTTTATTAGGCAGCTATAAAATAATGCTGAAAATAATAGGCATTTAGAAAACTGATATTTTCCAGATGCTGTCTGCTTAATACTTTTACTTGAATGAAAAATATGTACTTTAAGACATAATGAGATCTTCTTTCCCTTAAATGAACGTTAAAACAGTAATGATAAAAAATTAGTGTAGTCAATAAATAAATGAATATAATCATTAAATAAATGAAGTATGACTTTATTCTAAGAATGACAATATAAGAGTCAGGATCAAATTTATAGAAAAGGTAAAAAGACATGCTGACAACACAAAAATAGTTTCAAGCACACTCCTCCCTCACTGCAATACTTTTTTTTTTTTTGAAGTCCCTAAATATGAAATCTGCATGCAGAGAGAATAATTTCGCTTTTCAGGTACACAGATGATCTAGGCAAAAAAGCAACACTGCACTTTGTATATTCTCTGTTGGCAGGAGTACAAAGATCAAATATTGTAAGTGGTAACTTGAAATAGTCTTGAAAAATCATTTTATTTTCACTGATTGTAAAAGTCTGAAATATCATTACATGAAAATAAAATCTACAAAATATTTTTTTTTAGATAACGGCAAGTTAGAGACTTGTAGGAGTTATTTGTAAGTTACTACATTATGGCCTGTTTTCAGATTTAAAATAATTCACTGGAGATTATCCTGAAGCACAAAGTACCCCATTTTCTACTTGATCGTTCATTCATAAGGTCATTTAATTTGGGAGGTAATTCAGACTTCTAGTCCAAAATTCTGCTCAAAATAAATTCACGTCTTAGGTCAGACCAGGTTGCACAAAGCTTAACCCAGCTGGCTCTTGAAAACCACCTTGGTAAATTTAGTACTTAAAGCTATTTATTGTGCAGCAGATATATTTAAGTACATAGAGGAATCTAGGTAGGCCAGATCCCACTCTAAGATCTACAGAGCCCTCCTAATGCCCTTCCTTCTCACTGGCAGGATCAAATCACACCCTGTCTGGGTCTCTATGCCACTGAACACTCCCCTAGAGCCTTGTAGACACACTTGATAATTCCCGGGTCACATCTGTCTGTATCACTGGTGCACACCAGGAAAGGAGTAGGGACTAATAGGCTGGATCAAGCCTTAGTGGCCTTTCTACAAAGTTCTGAATGCAAGCTCCCAGCAATTAGCAAACCTGTCTAGATGAAGAGTCTGGTCAGCAGATGAGAGCCTCTGTTTCCTACGCAGTGACTCTTCGAGCACTGTCACCACTTCCTCCTTCTGGCCCTGAGTGGCTCAGACTCAATGTTTCTTTTGACAGCACCCACAGCTCCTCATCAACCAGAAGTGTGGTGAACCTATTCTTAACTTGTGAGTCATCAAGTGGAGCACTGTGAAACAATGATGGAACAATCCTGCCAAACTATTAATCATGTGGTGGTTTTGCAGAGAATAATAGAGGATCTTTTGTAACTTAGAGGAGGGAAAGAGAATGAGAGAGACATTAACAGTTATTCTGGCTTGGATTTTGAGCATGTTTTCTAGGACAGATGTTACATGTAAAACTAACGTATGCAGACAAATCTGCCAGTGCATGAAGGAAAATGCTACCAGCAATTACCTGCCAGCTGGCTGAAAACAGTAGTCAGGCAGATACATAGAACTGCATTTCATGTTAATGATCCATTTGCAGATCATGTCACCGCTTGATTTACAGTAAACTGAGAAAAAATTGCTACAATGCATGTTACCTTAGGACTTACAACCAGACTGAAGCAGAGATGTCCTATCCTCTGTGATACTTTACATGTTACATTCCCTTGGTGATGATACAACAAAATAATGTCTTTTATACAGCTCTTACAGGCAGAGGTCATGGAAAATTCTAAATACACATGAAAAAGTAGAAGCTTCAGCTCTTAATTCCTCCATGAGATTTTTACCATTCTCCCTCTTTACTTTTAATGCAATAACATGCCAAACTGTACTCTGTTAGGTTACTAATATTGTGCTTGTACAACTGCACCAGGTTTATTGCAATAGCTGTCCTTATTTGAGCAGGACATTGAGACAGATGAGAAAGTTTGACTCTCAAGAAACAATAATAATTTTTTAAAACTCTCTGGAAAGGTTTAGTAAATTAGGCACTGATTTGGTTTTGTGTAACTTCCATTTTCTAGGTAGTAGCAAAAGGACATGAAGCTGATACCAATTTATCTTACAACTAAAGGCAGTAAAATCTCAAATTACTGGGGGTATGTACTGTCCCAAATGTACATAGTGTTTCACTGAATAACTCCTCCCTCTCCTTCTGTGTAAGCAAGGTTCTGTATTAGGGTGAAGAAAAAAACAGACAACTCATGAAATTATGTTTTAATCCTATCAAGGCTTTTCAAGCAATTGGACAAGCATTTTAAGAACCTTGTACTATTGTGTCCTTGGGCTTGCACTGCAGGGCCTGGCATCCAGGATGTGGTCATGGACATGGAGAGGCTCTGAAATAGGAAAAGGCAAAAAGTCTTATCTTCCTTGCCTGCATTACCTTACATGTAACTTACTCTCCAGTTTGTGGTATGTGCACCAAATACATTCTCAATGCAATATAATATGACTGAGGAGTCAAAAGGGAGAGTTAAAAATGCAAATACTTAATTGCTTCTAGAGTCAAAAGAAGTTTGTGCATGGATCATTGACAATTTCGAAAACAGTCTGAACAATAAATTAGAGTATTTTTCATCAGGTAGCAGAGAAGTATTGATTTTGTTCAGTATGACACCCCTCTGCTGCCAGACCTCGTGACGCAGTCCCTTTAGACAGCCAGTATTCTCGTTGCATAGTTGACACATAAGCATGGCAAATTACAGTGTTTATTAAATACAGTTTACACAGAAAGATTTATTGGAAAGTGAGGGATATATGTTGAAATTACTATTTATAAATATTAATATTATTCTACACTGTTCTGGTACAGCCCTACCTCAAGTATGCTGTGCAGGTTTTGGTTCCTCAAGGACATCAAACCATTAGAGTGTGTCCAGGGGAGGATAATCAAGAAGATGAAAAGCCTTGAGGGCAAAACTGCTCCTCAAGGAGCAGCTGAGGCCACTTAATTGTTTTGGCTTGGAGAACAGAAGGCCAAGTAGTGACCTCAAGGCAGCCTACAACTTCCTCAAGAGGAATGATGAAGGGGGAAGTGAGGATATCCTCTTTCTGGTAACTAGTGATAGGACACAAGGAAACGTAGTGCAGCTACATCAAGGGGAGTTCAGACTGGCATTAGGAAAAGGTTATTTATTGAAAGAGTGGTCAGTATTGGTCCTATAATGGATCCCTGCAGAGCCCTGCTAGTGACTGGGGGCCAGTCCAATGTAACCCCATTTACTATGACCCTTTGAGCCTGACCCAATCAGCCAATTGTTCACCTACTGCATTATGTGTTTATCCACCTGTATGCTGGACATTTTGTATAGGAGGATTCTGTGAGAAACAGTATCAATGGCCTTGTGGATATCCAGAAAGATTGCATCAGCTGGTTTCCCTTGGTCACATAGGTAGGTAACCTTGTCATAGAAGGAAATTAAGTTTGTCAGGCAGGACCGTCCCTTTATAAACCTGTGCTGGCTGGGACCAATGGCTATGTTGTCTTTCAGGTGTTTTTCAGTTGCTCCCAGCATAATCTTCACCATAATCTTACCAAGAACTGAAGTGAGACAGGCTTGTAGTTACTGGGAGTCATCCTTGCTGCCCTTCTTGAAGACTGGGACAACGTTTGCCTGCTTCCCATCAACTGGTATCAACAATATTACATTGCTTTTGAATTAGTTTTTACCATTTGCTTAGATGATGGCAATCCTAACATTAATGAATAAAAACAGAGGTTGCTTTTCTATTGAACAGAGTATTGCCAATCTTTAGCTTCTACCAATCCCTTTTCCGTCTTTTGTCAAATATATAGTGTGAAGAATCTAATACTTCTTTCTATAACATGGGTGTGACTACTGAGTTTGGTGAGATGCTTCCAGTTCTTAAAAGGGGAAGAAAAAGCAAAACCAAACCAAACTTTAGTGACGTGTGTTCACCAGTAAGTCTTTCTTAGACAGGGTCTTTTAATATAAATGTTACAGACTTTCGTTAGGAAAGGATTAAAATTCACTCTAAATGTGACTTTGACAGCGCAAGCTTGTGTGTCAGTTACGAGTAGTTTAATGTAGACCTGCAATTTAGGGATGCTAGTAGACTCTATAGATTTCCATATTTGATATACAATTTCAAATTTTAATGAGGTGTTAATTTGCAATAAATAGAAAGTTGAGGATTTTTTTGTTTCATATACTTGAGAGATTTGCATATTTTAATTCAAATATAAAATAACACTCCTGCTTTTCTATTTCATTACTGTGTTTTAAGCTGAACTGTTCTTGTTTGATCTATTTATTTATTTGTTTTTACTTTGAACTACACAGCTAATATAGCATGCCATTGAAACATGATTTTAAGGAATACAGTATGTTCATAACTGTTTAGCTTAGTAGTTAGGATCTCAATTTACCAGCGGGAAGAGGTCAGGCTAAATTATAGTCTTTCCTGAAAACTAATTCTCAAAAAATATTTGAAAGATTTTATGTGACATTTTTTCCTCACAGAGAGATAAATAGAATGATTTAGTTAGACCTTTACTTTCTGGGTTTCTCTGTTTATTCTCTAACATGGAATAAGATTTTCTCATTTACTAATGCCTTAAGTTACATTTATTCAGTTATACATCTAATTTTTTATGGTTTAATTTAATGTCTAAAAACACAGGGGCACACAAATCTTCCCCTTTCTCAAGACACGAAAAAGTGTACATCAGTTTTCCTATCTAAAGTTAACGACAACTGCATGGATATTTCCTGAGTATTGCCTTCTCTTTAATTTATTCCTCTTGCTTTCCCGTAATTAATTTCTAAGGGTTCTGATGCAGAGCTTATCGCTACATTTGTTTCTTTATAAGTCTTTCAGTTTCCCTGGGATATTCTGTCTCAGTCTCTACTGGAACTAGTACTGTTTAATATCTTCATCAACGACATAGACAGTGAGATTGAGTGCACCCTCAGCGGGTTTGCAGAAGACGCCAAGAGGAGTGGTGCGGTTGTCATGCCAGAAGGATGGGATGTCATCCAGAGGGACCTAGACAAGCTGGAGAAGTGGGCCTGTGTGAACCTCATGAGGTTCAATAAGGCCAAGGGCCTGAGCAATCCACATTTTCAGTACAGGCTGGGAGACGACATGATTGAGAGTAGCCCTGCAGAGAAGGAGGAGAAGGACTCGTGGGTTCTCATTGATGAGAAGCTCAACATAAGCCAGCAACGTGCGTTTGCACCCCAGAAGGCCAACTGTATCTTGGGCTGCATCGGAAGAAGCGTGATCAGTAGGTCAAGGGAGGTGATTCTCTGCCTCTCCTCCACTCTTGTGAGAGCCCCTCCCTGAGGTACTATGTCCAGTTCTGGTATCCCCCGATGAGAAGGATATGGAACTGTTGGAAGTGATCCAGAGTAGAGCCACAAAGATGATCAGAGGATAGAAGCAGCTTTCCTGTGAGGACAGGCTGATAGAATTGGGGTTGTTCAATCAGGAGAAGAGAAGGCTCTGGGTAGATCTTAGAGTGGCCTTACAGTACATGAAGGGGGCCTTCAAGAAGGCTTAGTTTAGACATTGGGAAGAAATTCTTCTTGCTGAGAGTGTTAAGACACAGGAAGACGTTGCCCAGGGAAGTTGTGGATGCTCCCTCCCTGGAAGTGTTCCAGTCCAGGATCCCCAAGGATGGGGCCTTGAATATCTTGCTGTAATGGGAGATGTCCCTGTCAAGATCAAGGAAGATTAGTCCAAATATAATTGTTAAATAGTTCTTTATCTCTAACTTGTGTTATTCTGTGATTCTCTGATGTGCACATTTATCATCCTCTCTGATAGGAAATTGATACAGACTTTGGCAGACCACAGCTTTCATTGGGAGCTTACTATCCACTTCTATCCTCAATGGCTACTAACTGTTGAAATTTTGAGCTATTGTATAGTTAACTGAAAAATAACAATTTTATGAGATTCAGTGAGTGATAGATACCATAAATAAATAATTTCAGCAGTAGTTATACATTCTTACGCTAAGTATTTAGAAGAGCAAATGAAAATCAAATAGTAAATATTTGTAGAATTTGTATTTATATTTTCTTCCATCAAATGTTCAGTATTTTAAAGTGTTTATTTCAGTAGTAATGCCTCTATTAAGAAAATCTTAACCTTTTGAAGAATGCTAATGAAAGGTCTGTTGAAGAGTAACAACCTGTTACTCTGATGACTATCAGATAATTTTTACAGTTAAAATAGCATTTTGGTTTAATTTTTTTTCTTAACAGAATGGAATGATGATTCACCATGTATAAAAATGTTGCTGAATGAAACATTGACTCTAAAAAAGAGCATAAAAAATACAGAATCATCTCCTGGATATCCCATGAGTGGTTGGTGCTTGGAAACCACAGGCATTCCGAGCCAAAGAATGGCTGTTGTGTTTAGCAGATAATGAATTGTCCTACAAACCTATTTAAATTTTTAGTTTCTAGAACATCCTGTGGCATTGAGCTTCTTCTTTTCATTTCTCCTGCATTTTGCCCTGGTGCTGCCATTAAACTCAAATGAAACACGGATCCTCATTTTACATACGGCTATTCAAAGACAATGAAAACTTTGTCATGCAGTTCAGGAGGAACAGAATCAGAAGAATACTACTTAAGATGGATACTTGTTGAGCTAACTGGAAAAAAACACATTTTAAATAGTAAAGCAAAAAAACTTATCTACATTTTTCTCTCCCCCCAAAAATATTCTTAAAATTATTATAGATAAAAGTGTTGGCAAAAAGACATAACATGCAAGTTTTTTCTTGATGAGCTTCTAACTGAAACAAACTACAGAGAAGAGGATTGAGTTATGGACACGGACGTTTTAATTCCAAATAATAATTAGAATGAAAGTATACTAGAATTTTACAGTTTTACATTCAGTATCCATTCTGCTTCTTCAAAGAAATATGACTGAAAATTTGATGTTTTAGGATGGATTATTCCTGTCTGTATTATTCACATTTTGATGGTGTTTTATATATCTTGTCATAGTATCTCATGTTCCCTGCTGTAGTATTCATTAACAGGACCATGCTTTTTCTTATCTTTTAAACAGAATAAGCTAGAACTTTCTTTAAAATTTACAGCATAAGCATTGTTATAAACATAACTCAGGGAAGGTTTCTTTAAGAATTTTTTGGGGTTTTTTAGTTTGAAATTTTTCTAATAATAAATATGCATACAACATTTAAACCTAATTGGGTATTGGATATCATAGTTAATTGGAACAGAAATTTCACTTTTGATGAGAATTGCTACTGGGTAGCATTGATACCACGTAAGAATCGGTATACTTCGTAGGAGAAAATAGGAAGGAAAGCACAGTTTGATTATTGGACATGTAATTTTGTTCATGTGGTCTTTTCCAATGAGATAGCGCTGAGCATTTTAGTTAACTCTGTCATGAAGACAGAAAGAGAATTACGTATTTTCTATCTTTGTAACATTCTAATTAGTTCTTTGAATGTAAATAATTGAAAAATTCTGGTTTACATTTCTATATATTGCTGTGCTGTATTTAAATGGAAGGATCCTTAAAGGGAGCAAAAAGACTTTCTGATAAACATTTAAAGAAAATGTGTGATTAGTTGTAGGTGTACATTGGGATATACTGTTTCTCCTCATTTGAATAATCCTAAAAGTATCTTGCAGAGTGGCACACAAAGTAAATTAAAATTCACAAATGCAATGGCGTGATATAGGACAGATGGACAGCAGCTGCTTTAGGAAGGGAGAAAATACTATTCACTCAATGAGGATATGCACCTTCTAAAATTAGGGTATTGCTAGTAACCCAGACCTTCTTTACTCTTCTTTTGTACGTTATTTACCTTTTCTCTGTTTTCTTTATAGTAGTGCTAGTTTCAAATACTGTAGGTATCATTGTGCAAGAAATCAAATAATCTGGTGGCTATACAAGCAAAAATATTCTTCAGACTTTCTATGTGTTTTCAGCTTGGAATGTAAATCCTGAACTATAAAAGGAAAAAAAAAGGAAGCAAGTGGAACACTGGGCATATTAATTGTATGAACTGTGTCAGTCTTTCGTGGAGCTTATGAAATTCCTCTTTCATCTGGTGGCATTTTTTTCAAAAGCCTGGTTTGAGAAATTACTGCATCTGATTTAATTTCTTGATACTTCAGAGACTGGAGTACGCTTAGAACAGTGGAAACTGAATACATTTTCAGGAATGCATGAATCAGGGACAAAAGGACAGACAAAGTTCATATTAGACACCAGGCATCACAGAAGAAGGCCTGACCTTCATGATCCTCTGTGGATCAGTTGTGGATCACCTGTCCTGTCCAGTCCTTCCTGCAGGTGTGACCCCTTTTTGTCCCTTCTACTTACAGCATTCTACCAGCTTTGTATCCATAGGGACAGATCTAAGCAATGGCCATTCAGCACACCAACATTCTGTTACTTGGTGAGAATCATAAATTTTAAATATTAACACCTCCGGAGACAAGGCACTGTCTGAAAAACATGCAGTTAACTTCCAGAAAATGAAGTTACTTAGACAAAGCTTAGCTAAAAAGTTAGACAATTAATTCCTTTTTAGCTCAAATCAGAATACATGTAAAGATTTCAAAGTCATTCTAGCACAGCTTAATTGTATTGTAAGTGACAAAGCTTATGTCATCTTCACTGTTAATTAAGTGTTCCACCTTGAATTCATCTACTTTGTCCAGCCAACACAAAGGAAACTAGTCACCTAACTCATTGAGTGAGTGCCTGAAGACTTGTTGAGAGAACTACACACCCTGCTCTGACACAAGCACAGTGATATGTCTGATCTCTTGTATGCTGGAGCCATTCAGCTGCCAGCTGTTGACAAATCACGCAGACTTCACTTGGCAGAAATAATGATGTTGAGTTATCCATCCTTTCTTAAATAAAGCAATTGTAATTGCTCTGAACTGATTATTCTCCTCCACCCAGCTTCAATTATTTAATATTTCCATCCTAATGTCACTGTCTCCTGGCATTTTTTCCCTTGGCAAAAGGTACACACTTGCTATATTGTGTTGAATGTACATGTTCAGTGTATATTGTATATAGGCTGTACTGTACATTTTGTGTTATTTGTCACAGGGTGTCATACAGGGCACAGATACCTTATAAGACAAGACAAAATACATGTATTAGTATAAAAACCTTGATCTGATATTAAATATAAAGATTTTAGCAACTAATAATTCTTATATAGTTAAGAAATTAGCATTTAAGATTTCAAAAAGTGTTTTGTGTAAATTGTGATCTATACCAGAAGAAAATATAGCCTAGAACAATTTTTGTCAGTAAGAAGGTTCAGAAGATATTTGAGGGAAGAAAAATAAAAGATCAACAATTAAAGAAAAATAATAATATTGATTTTTTTTTTCCCATCATGAAAAATAAACTGAATTTGCACTTGTAAAAATATACAGGATATATTCAGCAGCAAGACAATAAAGAGAAAGTTCAACTAGTTAAAATCACTAGTCTGGGTACTGGAAGCAGCATTTCTGTACAATAGTCTTACCTGGGCCAATAATAGACTGATGGCAAATGAACACAGTGAATTAGGCAAGGTACCCTACACTACGTTCTAAGCTTCTTGAAAGATTATTCTTCCTCATCCAGAGAGACTCAGCTCAAGGGTGGGCAGCCTCTAGACAGTTTGCAGGAAAAACAATAGTTACGGTTTTCTTAGTTGCTATTCACAGATCTAGTCCAATGTAACCATTTGCTCCTCAGGACTTTGGGACTCCCAGTTTTGTAATGCTGTGAGGGCTCCACTCTCCTTACACCTTGCCTGTGCAGTTCCTTTCAGAGACAAGCAGTGTTTATACAAAAATAAGGATAACAGAGAATGAGGACCAAAACCAGTCCTTTTGCTGCATTAGTTTGTTTGGCACGTGTTGATTTGTCTCCCTGGTGTCTGTGTAGATTAAAAAATAGACACTATACAGAGGTTCAGGAGAAAAGGTTTTACATAACTGAACGTTGATATTCAGTAAAAAAACTATACTTTTGATCCGATTTAAATATAATGCAAATGTAGACTTAGTCATGCCGAATATGAACAGCTACTTCATTCACAGTATGAACACCTGAATCATTCTGCTATGCTCACAAGCATTGTTGCAAGTGAGCTGACATTGGCAAACACAATGCTGCTACAAAGGCAATAATTTGAATTCTGACTCTGTTTATGAAAGCTTTATTAAATCAATTAACAAAGATATATTAGGCAAATAAAGTCCACCACCTAACAACTTATTTTGCAAAGATTATAATAGTAAATTTGTCTTCTCAGTAAAAAAAATGTGGGATTTTTTCCCTTTAAATAGACCAGAAGATAATCAGTTAAGGTGGAAATTATGTTTTCACTACACGATGGGGGATAACATGATTGAGAGCAGCCCTGCAGAGAAGGACTTGAGGGTACTACTTGATGAGAAGCTCGACATGAGCCAGCAATGTGTTCTCGCAGCCCAGAAGGCCAACTGGGCTGCATCAAAAGAAGCGTGGCCAGCAGGTCAAGGGAAATGATTCTGTCCCTCTATTCCTCTCTGGCAAGATCTCATCAGGAGTATTGTGCCCAGTTCTGGAATCCTCAACATAAGAAGGATATGGAGATGTTAGAACGGGTCCAGAAGAGGGCTGCAAAGACTATCCAAGTGCTGGGGCACCTTCCCTATGAGGACAGGCTGAGAGATTGGGCGTGTTCAGTCTAGAGAAGAGAAGGCTCCGAGGAGATCTTATAGTGACCTTCCAGTACCTGAAAGGGGCCTACATGAAAGCTGGACAGGGACTATTCATAAAGGCTTGTGGTATTAGGATGAGGGGGAACAGGTACAAACTGGGAAGGGCAGATTTAGATTAGACTTTAGGAATTGTGGTGAGGCACTGGAACAGGTTCCCCAGGAAGTTGTGGATGCCCCATCCCTGGAGGTGTTTAAGGCCAGGCTGGATAGGGCCTTGGGTAACCTGATCTATTGGGATGTCCCTGTCCAGGGCAGGGGATTTTGAACTACATGATCCTTAATGCTCCTTCCAATCCTAACTATTCTATGATTATATGAACCCATGGTTCTATGATTCTATGAAACGCTTTAATTTCCCCCTACTGCACTCACAATCTATGAATATAGAACAACAATAATCTATGGATTCCCTTTCAAGTATAAACTTCAGACAACTTTTATTTCATTTCGCTTGGGGATATTATTAAAATACAATGATGATGCTGTGTGGGCTTAGCTAGATATTTGATTTATTTTCAAGATAAGATAACTGGTGCTGAGTGTATACCCACATATATGAAATGGAAAAGGTTTTATTGAAAGATGCAAATGATATTTTGGAGACTGGTTAAAGCACAACAGCAGAGAAATAAGGTGAAAATTCTGTCCTTATCAGGTCCCATTATGTCTAGTAATTGCATTTCTTATGGTGTTTGAGAAGACCTGCTGCTCTGAGAGACACAGTGGAACGCAGTAACAAACAAAGGTAGAATGCTTTGAATAGAAATTATACTTCAATGCTGTATTCCTTCATAAGTGTATATTTCAACAATAAATTCAATAAAAGTAGTATTCTCAACCAATATAAGCCTTTAGGACCAGATAGGATGGATATTGAAGTACCGAAAGACACCTCTGAAACTGAGTAAAACCATGTGGAAACCAAAAGAGGTCCCCAATAACAGAAGAAAGAAAATCTTACACCTGTCTTCAAAAAGGGACAAGAAGGATGAGTAAATATATAGCAGAGTAGTCAGCCAAACTTCAGTCCCTAGAAAATTCTTGTCCAGGCTAGTCTAGTCACATGAAGCAGTGGCAGGATAATGGGAACAGCCAGCATGGATTTAGCTTAAGGTCATAGAATTATCAAGAGTATGATCATAGAGCTATGACAAATTGACTTCACAGAATCACAGAATCACAGAATCACAGAATCACAGAATCACAGAATAACCAGGTTGGAAGAGATCCACTGGATCGTCAAGTCGAACCATTCCCACCAATCCCTAAATCATGCTCCTAAGCACCTCATCCACCCTCACCTTAAACACCACCAGGGACGGTGAGTCAACCACCTCCCTTGGCAGACCGTTCCAATGCCTAACCACCCTCTCCGTGAAGAACTTTTTCCTAATCTCAAGCCTAAATCTCCCCTGGTGGAGCTTGAGGCCATTCCATCTCGTCCTGTCCCCTGTCACTTGGGAGAAGAGGCCAGCACCCTCCTCTCCACAACCTCTCTTCAGGTAGTTGTAGAGAGTAATAAGGTCTCCCATCAGCCCCCTCTTCTCCAGGCTAAACAGTCCCAGCTCTCCCAGTCGCTCCTCATAAGATTTGTTCTCCAGCCCCTTCACCTTGATCTTGGACTTGATCCATGAATGAACAGAGAGCAATTGAAGGTCTTCATCTTGACTTTAGCAAGGCATTTGACACTGTCTCTCACAATATTCTTGTATCCAAGCTGAAGCATCTTGATGACTGGACTACCAGGAGAGTAAAAATCTTTCTGGATCATTAGGCTGTAGGTTGTTCTTGTTTTATACTTTACCTGGAAATCATTTACAAGGGATTTCTCTGGGGATCTATCCTGTTACATGTCTGGTTTAATATCTCTAAGGAGTGATCTGGAATAGGGGATAAAATGTACCTGCAGCAAATCAGAAGGTCATACCAAACATGGGGTAATAATGCCAGTTGATGTGCTCAGGGACTGGGCTGCCATTCAGAGGGACCTGAACAAGCTGAGGGATCAGTTAAGAAATTCAATATGTTCACACACAGAGTCCTGCATCTATGAAGGACTTACTGGCTGGGGAGCAGCTCTGCTGAGAAAGTCCTGAGGGTCTTGAAAGACACCAAGTTTACCAAAAGTTAACAGTGTGTCCAGTCAAAAGTAAAGGCTAACAGCATACTAACTGTATCAGTGAGGAGCACAGCCAGGAAATAAAGGGAAGAGACTAGTCCCTTTTGACTCAACACTAGATAGACCACATCTGGAACTTGTAGCCTAGGCTTGAGTTCCTGATGCTAGAGAGTGAATGAATAGGAGTAAGCTCAGTGAAGGGCCACCAGAATGGTCAGGATTGGAGTCCTTGCTCTGCTAAGAGAGGCTGAGGGAGCTGAGCTGTTTTATCCTAGAGAAGGGATGGCTTCAAGGGGACATAAAACTTTTGCAGATGAAGAGGAATATGAGGAGCCAAGAAGCTGGAACACAGCCTCCAGTCTAAGAGGTTCTTGGACTTGACTGGCTAAAACCTTGTTCATCCTGGTCTGAATCTGATGTTGTACTTACTTGCAGCAGTAGGCTGGAAAAGAGACCTCTTTAGGCTCCTTCCAAGCTGAATGCTTTGATGATTCATGCCATCTCTAAAGAAAAAGGAGTGAATACTCATGTTTTCTGATGGTCTTCATAGACCAAAGTAAGTATCTTAAAGAGCAATAAGCCATAACAGATACAGTGTAAGATTCAACTCATCTAACTAGAGTAAACTAAAACTTAGGTACTTTTTCTATTTTTTTTGTCTCCTTTTATACTCTGTAGAAGGAATGAAGTATCTCTAAAGTATAATCTATCCAATTTCTAGGTAAATATTTAAACTAAGTGGGGAAGGATTATTCACTGAACATCCCTACCTGTCTTCATTTCCTCCAAAGAGAATAGTTTTAGCTAGCTTCACCTCTATGTTGCACGTAGAAGACGTGTATCATTAAAGGCAGGAACCTTGTATTTATTATGTATTTTACACTAAGTACTCTATATCAAAATACATATAAGCTGTTGCATTAATACATTAGAATAACACAATTTATCAATGAAGTATAATCAAATCAGAAAGAGTTATTTTATTTATTTGTAGAGTAAGTGCTTCAGAAAAAAAAAAAAGTTAAAATAGATTTTTTTCAGCATGAATATACTGTAGCTGTAACTGAATATTTCAGTATTCGTAACAAACCATGACGATGAGACATATTTTTTCTAAAGTATGACACATTTCCTTCCTCTGGTCTGGGAGAAGTCTGTTGCAAGCCTTCCTGTGTCTGTGTCACACTTTCTGGTGTCACAGATTTAAATATATAGCAGCTGGTAAGTATCTTGTTACTAGGAATAAAATTGATCTCCTGTCTCAATCACTGCTCATCTCCACATTCCTCAGTCTTTTCAGCCTAATATCTAGACTCATCTCACCTGCAGTCTCTGGTTCAACATCACAAATGAGCTTGTTTGATGGAGCTGGAACCAGAGAACTGCACTAGCATGTCTGTTCCTCAGAATTATACCACAGCTTCCTTATGCAGGAATGCAAAGAGTGAATGACATTGATTGTACATTTGCACCACAGCAGTCAAAAGCAGCACCAAGACCAAAGTTTCAGCTCCTGTATGCAGTGAATATCGCCATAATTGTGCAAATAAATAATTGTATTTTACTTGCAACTGGAAAAGTGCCATTCAAAATTAGCTTGCTGGTTAGTCAAGGAGTGAGTTCAGCCTCATTGCTCTCACCACACAGTGCGTACTAGACCTCATCCTGCTGGATTTAGAGCCAGAACCTGCAGATACTCCAGCATCTGCTATATGTAACCCAGGAGATCTCTGGGGGAATAAGCTATGGGGTATAATAGGTGTTGGTAGGTGTGAGATCTCAGAGTGCCTGAAAGAGTACTTTTATAACTAGATTTCCTGGAGTCATGAGCAGAAAAATCCAGATAACTATAGATAACATGAATGTTAAACACAGAGTCTTCTCTGTCTGAAATAGCAAACATTATTAAACAATGCTCATTTTGTAACAGTTATGTACAATCTTCCAATGTCCTCATGAAATACAGAGATAAAATTTTATCAAAGGTATATACGTATCTCAAAAGTCTACAAATATTCACTCTAAAAGGAAACAATTTTTTTGAGTTAAGGGAACCACTCAGAGTAAAGCCTGTAGCATGGGGATTATGCTAAGTATTACTTATCAGTATATGAAGATATCAGTATGAAAGGAGCAAAAGAATATTTATTTTGGAATTATTTTATTTAAAAAGGTGAGATATAAACTAGATTCAACACAATACATTCAGTAAGTCTTGATACAGCAATATTCAAGATTTCTCAAAGCTGACTTACTATAAACCAATCTTAATAGTTAAAAGTAGTACATTTAATGAGTAATTTAATTAGGATCATTTGCAGATAGTGTTTCAACTCAAGTTCTTAACTTTGAAAAAGTGGCAGGGAGTATATTCTAATGTTTATTCAGTACTGTCTTCCTCTTCTATTTAATAGCAAGCCACATCAAAAAGAAAGGTATGTAGATTAATTTCTTGAATTTTTTTTTTAATTCACAGATTCTTTCATGCATCTAATAATTTGGAAAGATTTCACATTTAAACATTCACAGCATTTCTCTAGGCTTCTCCATTCTGGTCTTCCAGTAAATTGTCTTCAATTTCCTTTTCTTCACCACGTTTCCCTCTGAGTTTCTAGAATAGCATATCAGTCCCTCCTCCATCTAACATCTAATGAGCAAACCTGAAGGGTAATATAGTTCACTTTCCTAGTGCATATTATGTTCTTTCTTTTCAAAGTTTTATACTTTTTTCATACACTCGAGGAAAAATCTAGAAAAGCAAAACATAATAGCTAAAGGTAATATTTTTACCATGTACTCAACAACTGAGGTGAAAACAATAGTACATCTCACCCAATGAGTTCATCACTTAGTAAAGTGAATTTGAAGACTAAGTTCAAAATAAATGACAGTGCTCTTGCTCTTGGACTTAGAGCTGTCGAGTCACCTGTAGTACTTAAGGGCTTTATGTATCATTGACTATTTACTAATCTTATATTGAGTTGTTTTCATATATGCTGGAGCATTAACTACAGCTTGCTCTATGGTAGGCTGAGTAGGATTATCTCAAATCACACTGTTTTCTTGCCTTCACTGTTAGACAATATTCTATATTCTAGAAATGATGCCTTGAATTTTCTCTCTAAACATTACTCCTATTACTTAGTACATGCACTAATACTGTTAATACAACAATACTTCAGAAAGACTGTCTGATCTAAGATATAAATAACGATATCCAATTATTTAAAAAATAATAATAGATGTATTTTGAGAAATAAGATCTTTAAAATGTTACATTAACTTTCTATAGGATTCTTGAGTTACACAGGCAATCACCAGTTCCTTATAACATTAAGAAATGTTAATACCGGTGATGCAATGAGGAAAAAAGTATTCATTAACAACTAATAATTATTTTCTAGGCAGAGAAACAGTATTCACAGTGAATAAAATTTTACCGAATAGTTGACTCATTTTAATAAATGCTAAATTAATATTTTATCAATATTGTCTATAATTATGCATGTAAACTGCCTTTACTTCACCACTGGACAATTTAATTAATGAAAGATAACCTTGTGAAGCATTGAAAACAAAAGAATTCCATAAACTAAACTCCCATGTTGATTTACATTAACCTAGGAATGGTAATTTTTTATAGACTACATTTCAATCATATATTAGCAAAAATTAATTTATTACAGGAAAACAGACGCAACAAAAAGAAAATGATACTATCCCTCTTTTTGAAAAAATAATTCACATATATGGCATTTGCATGCACTGGAGTCAGGTGGGATGGATTCCAGAGGTAAAAAATGCATTTTGGCAAGAGTAGTCCCTTGTGTTATTCTTACTTTTGTGAAATTTAACTTCAGGATTTAAGTCATGTCTTATGTAGGCAGTTTCAACTAGTATTCAGTCTTCCAAAAACATGCAAATGGATTTTACTATCAGATTTTTGCCTCCTTGCTAATCTTACTTACAATTCCAAACTGAATATCCTCAAAATGGTCAAGAAAAATAAAAACTATTTCAAAGAATGTTTTGAATAAGTATGAAAACCGAATTATTATTTACTGTACTGTGTCAGTAATATGCACCTTGTTGCCCAATTATTTATTCGAGAGAATAGCGTGCAGTATGAAGCATTAACTTGGGTTCTATCTAATGGGTTTTAAAGGGATTAAAGTGTAAAACAAATAAAGACATAGAAAATACAAATGCATTGGCTAGTGTTCTCCCATATAAAATTCATTTTGACTGCAGCACACTCCACATTGTCCTTCTAAATGCCGCTTCACCTGCTGCACACAAAAGAGTGTGTCTACTTTGGTTCCAGCTGGATAAGCTCTTTGAAAGGAACTCTCCCCAGGGAATATATTTTATGCATGAAGCTAAGAATTTATTGCTAGTCTAATTGAAATGCTAATCTGATCAAAATCTAGTGAACAGCTATCCTTAGCCCTCTTAGAATGACATCAGTAGTCAAAGTACAGGAAAGCCTCAGTGGTAATGCACTTATAAACTATTATACATAAGAACATACTAAGAGCTACCCTTTTTCTCTGATGCTGTGCATGCAGTTCCAACATCCCTCTGAACCTCTCCTCAACATCAGGGAAAAAAATTTCACAGAAAGGGTCACTGGACACTGGAAAAGGCTGCCCAGGGAAGTGGTTGATTCACCTTCCCTGGAGGTGTTTAAGGCACGGGTGGACAAGGTGCTAAGGGGCATGGGTTAGTGTTTGATAGGAATGGTTGGACTCGATGATCCAGTGGGTCTCTTCCAACCTGGTTATTCTATGATTCTATGATTCTATGATTCAATGGTGCCAGAGGTCTTCAAGTAGAGAGATAATGGTGTGCCAGAGTGAGCTATCAGCATCCTAGGCTTCATGTTAGTTGGGGTATAGTGTTCAAGGTGGGAATGGGAGAATTCCTTTCTCTTTATACTCAGGCCTAGTTTTCAGATATTTTCTTGCCTCTCACTGGCTTCCAGCCCCACCCATGTGCTGCACCACAGTCTCCTCCAGTCCTGGGAGACACTGGGCAACTGCCTGTCCCACTGTGGCTGTCTGGTTTGCCCTCATTCCTCTATCTTAGCGCTCCACAGAGGTTTGACTCCAGTCAAGCACTAGTACTGTTGACACCAGATCAATGTTATGGCAAGCTGCCACCAGCAGGCCCAGACAAGCATTCAAAAGCCATGAACACTGTCCAATTAGACATCTGTTACTATTTAATTATAATGTGAAAGGAATTCTGTTCATTGTGCTATATTTGACTTTGAAAATATACATAAAAACAGTAAGCACTTTCTCCCTACTCAGTGTTGTTATATAAGTGTGTGCATGTGTGTAAAAGTACATACACATATACATCCATTTACCAACTTTATCCATGATAAAGCTTTGAGTAGGAGATAGAATAATTCAGTGGTTCAGGTCAGCTATGAAGAAATACTGAGGTATCAGAGTATAGTTCATCTTTAAGGAATATGAAATTAATAAATTCAAGGAATGTCATTGATGCCTATTCTGGTTTTGGAGAATAAATCTACTAATCATTAGAAGGGTATCCTAACTTCCAAAGATCTTATAAAATCTTTATCTGCGATGTTATTTTTCGTTAGATCTGATCTTACTTTTCTTCAGCTCCAACACTCTTTTTTAGTCTTTGCATCATATTCTTCAGCATTAGCCTGAGGTAAACTGATGTGCACTTTCCAAGACTTTTTGCTTGTTTTAGGGATGTGTTAGCAGAATACAGTGTATATCCAGAGTTCTGCACTAGGAGGCACACACTGAAACTTTACAGGGGAGTAAGCATTTGATGACAGATAAAAATACAATATATTTTACACACAAAAGAAAGTCAATTTCAGAATAAAACCAAGATTTTACATAGCTCAAAAGAGATGGAATTCTTCCTTCAGAGTCTATCTTACTGTATCTTCCTGGCATAAATGGGCACAATTTTTCAGAACCTATATAGAAATGAAGATAAGGAGATCATTTCTTCAGTTGTAAAATTACTAGGCATGAGAAAATTTCCTGAATTGTATTTCAGATTTATGTGGTTTACAGAACTAGCTCTATATGGCAAACATTGAATTATATCCCATGTTAGACTAGTACATCTTGAGTGCTTTGTCTAAATTATTCTTGAATAACCTAAACACACATTGGTGAAGTACATAAAAAGAATTGTTCCATTTTTATGCAAGAGGCATCCAATCTAACAATACAAAAGATGTATTTTATTGCCATTTTATTATTATTTTCCCTTTCTCATCCTCTCCAGCCACTTCTCACACTTTTTCCTAAGTAATTATAGTTTAGGATGTCAATTCAGTCACAGATACTTTGGTTTTATAACCCTTAATATTTTAGAAGACAGGAACATTGTTGAAAATTATTCAGGAAGATATACGTCTTAATTTATGATTGTGTTACTATAGACATTAACAAAATATTATTATACAGTATTTTTCTTCCTCGGTTATTCCATGGTGGGAACCAAATTCTTAAATTCTTAGTTAAATGTTACTCTGCTCTCGATTACTGCACTCAACCATCTCCAAGTACTTTTTCATGGACTGTGGACTAACTGTGCCAGAAACAATGATGCTGGCTCCACACAGATGCAATTTGGATCCAGTGTGACTTTTTAATTAAGGAAGAAAAAGTAACTAGTATACAAGACTCAATTTGACCTAGAAACAAGACAGACTAACAGCCTTTTTTTCACACAGTCAGGAATCTAAAGTTCTATGACAAGAAAAACTAAGATGACTTTAGTAAACCTGCTCTGATATTCCCATCACTTTACTTAATTGCAAAACTTTCCTGATTTCCTCTGCCATGCATCCTTGATTTATTCCATACAAATTCAGTAGTGTTTCTCATGTCCAGCTCAAACTGGCTTTCACATGGCAAGGCTGCATCTTGCAGAGCCTTTACACTCTGTTCCCAGAGCTCCATGTTGTATTAGGCACTATTAATTTTAAAATATTATAAAGAAAATATTCAGGACCAGCTCAGAACCAACAATACTCCTAAACTAATACCTTCCCGCAATCCTTAGGGAAGCTGATTTTAAAACACCTGAGTGATCTTGTGTGTAGCTATCCACCTTTCAGCAAAAGAACTGAGTTAATAAACAAAATTGATATTGTACTCAGTTACAAGAGAGGGTAAGGAGCTCGTTTAGCATGTACCCAAATGTGTGTCACTGATTTCTCCTTTACAGAGAAACTAAGGCACTGCTTGTGTAATAACAGGGTAAGTTAACTGACAAACAACCCTGGGCCAACTGCTGTTGTATTATTGTAATAATGTAATGAAAAAGGGAAATTTTTTTCATAGTTATAACTGACATGACCTTCTTAAATATACCAGCTATTTGAGATATCATAGCAAAAACAGTAATATGAAAAACACAACACAAATCAAATCAGTGCAGTATGGGGTAATTATATGTCATTTATGCAAGCATATATAAATCTATTATGAACTAATAGCAAATTAGGGAAATTTTTTTAAAGTTAATAAGAGAAGTAAATCATTGAAATGTATGCTGTCTACAGTGTATTCCTGGGAACAACCTCTCAGAACAAGAATAAGGATTCTGCTGTTCCATGGGATTTCCTTTTTCTGTTACCTATAAAACCAAATTTCCTCAAATTTCACAGTCCCTTAAATTCATATGGAGTAATCATTGAAAACCATTCCACTAAATTATCTGCAATATAAAGTACAGTTTACAGCACAGAAAAGCCTATATTTAGCCAAAATACCCATGAAAAAAGATAAAGGAGGGGTAATAAATAAAAGTTTCAACTTAAAGACATATTAGTCTAATGTCTAAAGACATCTCGATTCTGAGTGTTCATACACACATCAGACCCCAGAATACTAATGCTAAACAACTAACATCGTGGTTTTATATATGGAAAACCTGTAAAGCCTGTCCAGAATACACATGAAAAAATATTACCTATAGTTCTGGAAGAAGATTCAGCATCATCTGCCCCTGACTTCACAATATTTTACAGATACTTAGGCTAATAAATGGATAGTAAAAGAACTGTCAGATTTTCAAAGGATCATTCTTTATAGAATATAGTTTTTAAATTCTGAGTTCCTACAGACGCTTATCCTACAGAATAATGAAGAAAACAAAATACAAGGAATCAAATATAAAAGACAAAGTTATTTTGTGATAGTATAGTCACATATTTTAAAGTACCTATTCTTAGAACAGCTGCTAAATAAAATTTCAATAGATGTTTATAAAAAATCACTAAGTATTGTCAGTGAAACAATTTATATCTCTAGAAGATCAGTTCCAAATTTTATATGATGAGTTTAGATGGAACTCATCTACACAAACTTCAAGACTGACACACATGTGAAGAGCCTAATAGATGAAAAACAGTGTAAAGAGAAACCATGGCCTTTATTTAGACAGTTCAAAGGCAGATCAAATTATTTCCTGGCTACCATTATGCATGTACTTAAATACTAACCTGAATGAGGTGCGTCTAGCACCTATCCAGGTTTCCAGAAAACTTAAAACAAGTTTAAGCCTTTATGATAGAGATGCAACGCAATTCAATAATCAACAGACTACCCATTCAAAATTAGACCCATTCATGGTGTGAACTCTTTCAGAAGCAGGAATTCAGTTGATAGCATGCCTTTCTAGCATGTAAGAAAACACCCATAAATTATCTTTTGATACAATGCCCTCTAGGTAAACCTTGCCTGATGAAACAAACTTTTCTAAAGAGGAAAAAATTCAATCGGTTAATCACAAATCTCTCACCATGATGGTTTTTAATGTTAACCTTTCCAAACAGAATTTCTGTATCAGTAATCTTTTAAAACATATAGCCTTTCAGATAAGATGCACAACTTACTGAGTTAGTGTAGCTACTGAAAAAAGGAATTCAAAAGAAAAAGTATATTTGTCTAAAATGCATGAGTTAGACTGTAATAGCTTCTCTGCATGTTCCAGTCTGCAAGATAAGAATCAATGCAAATACATTTATATACAAATGATTTTTTATTTACATCTAGTTCTAAACTGCTTTTACCTTATGTTACAAGTGGCATCATTGCTACTATAATACAACAAAATTCCTGACCCTACCTACTTTTATACACTTTTTGATTACCAGTGCTCTTAGCTGGTAATTAATGAGACTTCTGACTTGGAGATCATGGATGCAGTTAAGTCATACAGCAGAAGAATTAGAAAAATATATGATAGGATCTAGGAAGGAGAGATGTGAAGTTGAGTTTGTCGACTCCAGAGCTTTACAAATTAAATTTAAAATTGACTTTGATAACATTTTAATAAAAAAAAAAATGTAAAGTGTCTTTGGTGGAAATTTGGACCTCTTCCTCTAGAGATAAAGGTGATATTCCAGATTAGATCTGAATCCTCAGGCTAAACTAACAAGAATTGCCAGTTTCAAAGGAACTTTCCAGGATTACTAATTTATTTTGGCATGATTTAATAGCAAAGCCCATACTGTAAACAAAACCCCACTGACAGGTGGTAGAAATACGTGCAATAACAGAACAAGTTTCTACCCAGTTCTATGGTTTAGCATTACCAGTGTAAACCTGTCTTTAAAAGAGAAAAAATTCGTGCTGTAACCATACGGTCAAAGAGAGCTTCTTCAGTACAGCAAATTTTGACAAAATAAATATTTCTGCTATCAAAAAAAGAGGGAATACTTTTTGAACTTCACCTCCACTTAATCATTAATATGGCAAAATTGCCAAGAAAAGTGTTAAGATAGCAATGTGTTAGGTGTGCAGTACTTTCTTTGTAGAAGCTACCCACGGCGACCCTAACACATAGTAGGAAAAGAAAAAAATGACAGGGAAGACCTCAGATGAAAGCAAATCTGCTCCTTGAAAATTATCAACAGGTATTTGGTATTAATTTTATCATCCTTCGATTCTTGTCTTTTTCAAAATTTCATCCTTGGCTCATTATTTCTCTTTGCTACTCTATACTGGTAGTATTTACAAAAAGCAGAGTATCAATTTTCCTTCTTGTTTTTAACACCCTTACAAAAAATTATTTCAGTGTTATGAACAAATATTCATAAAATCTGCCCTCTCTTCTGATTTTCTGAATGATTCACCAGTATTTTTTCACTTTTTTTTGAAGAATTGATAATAACAAAATCGTAAAAAACACTGGAAAAAACCACAAAAGCTTTACCATCTTTCTAACAAAGAAGAGCAATATAAAGATCTTTATTAATTTATGTACCTTTGATACTTATTACATACATTGTTATTTCTGTAGAGTAGATTAAGTTTAAAAATGACTACAAACAGGCTTTAAATCTATTCCAATAATGTTCATGTTCATTATAACCATCACAAATTTAGACAAGATTAGTGATGCTAAGAGATTCTCAGCAGGATATAAAATTTTTATGGTATTAAGGAACAAAGAAAAGACATGAGATAGAGGTGGCCCTCTATAATTTATATGTGATACTTAAAAAAAAAATTATAAGTTTCTTTTTAAGATACTCTTAAGGGGAAATGAATAACTGTGGGTAAGTCACTAACAGCTTTTCTGGATTAAAATCAGACACATTAATCAAAGAGGTCTAATAAAAAATATTATATGACAGTAAGACAAAGTGAATAATAGAAAACTGAATTCAGTGGGACAAGCAGTCTGCACTTGTTGTAAAAGACATAAGATGGTTGAGACATTCCCTGTCAACATCCTACTAAAGGAAAACTAGGCATGGCAATGTCTGTGGTCTCATTTCTCTGATGTCATAAATCCCTAGGGAACTGTGGGAGAAGTGAAAGACAAAAAGGAAGATTGAAAAGAGAGAATGAAAACATTAATTCTGTAAAGTGGTCAGGAGAAGAAGATTTCTAAACGTAAAGAAATTAAATTAACTAAAATATGAACGTGATAATGTAGTATGTAATTTGTGAAAACATTATTTCACATAAATTTCTGAAGAATGAACTTTGATCACTATTGGAAAATTTAGTTGTAGCTATTAAATTCTAATAATGCAAGAGAACTAGGTTTATTGTCTTTGGCAAATAAATTTCGACCCAGCTATTAATACATTTAGCCATTCTTCTTCAGCTAATGTCTTGAATTATAAATCAGAGCTATTTAAATTATCCTGAGCTACAGTATCCATTATTCTGTGCAGCACTGTGGTAATTACAAAACAACAGTTGGAACTAAAATTCAGCAAGCAGTATTAAGCACTATTAAAAGCTATTAATGCCCAGCTATCTAGTATGTGCCTCTGAAATTCTGAAAGACTTGGAAAATTCAGTGTTCACAGTGTCTCTTTATCATGTTACACTTCACTCTACTGGATCATTAAATTATACATAGCCTAAAACATAGGAGGGAACATGGAAAGCTAATGTAACTTTCAAAATAAAAACTATATGTTTTTTAGGAGTGAATTGCTTCCCTGATTTCACTGTATAGATCCTTGTAAATATTCACATTTCACATGAAAGAAAAAAGTCACATAACAGTGATTCACAGTGCTCCCTACAGCTGCTCCAAAACCAACTGTTTTTCAGAAGGAGAACAGGGGGGCTAGAGTAACACCCCTGAGTAATGGACATCTAAAAAGGAAGAACTAGAAACATTTTCTGGCTGCCAAGATATTCGAATCTTGGAGAAATAATCAAGCCTCAAACTATCTTTCAGATGTCTGCCACGTCTACCTTACAGTCAATACCATTTCCCCCAAGAGCAGAAATCTTTCTTTAGAAGTGAAATGCCTACGCTGCCATGAGCTGACTGAGAAAGAAGTAAAAGAGTTTAGATTTAAAGCTGAATATCATAGGCATTTATGCATTATGCCTCTTCAGAACCTTGTTTCTCATCACAGGAGTACTGCATCCCTATATGGTGTTTGACAGGGAAAGACAAGAAACATCAGAGACAGTTCCATGTTAACTTCTTCACTACACCTGTACAAATGTTCTGTGTGACAGCATACACAGGTACGATAATTATTGACAACTCAGTGCCCAGTGCACCTTCTAAAGAGATTTGTTTTAGTCTCTATGTGATTCCATCAGGCTGTATTGGTGCAACAAAAGATCCACAATGTTGCATCTAGAAATTTTGGTAAAGGCAGTACCTAGACTGACAAGGTTACCTGAAGTGCAATGCATCTGGCTTCAGCCTCAGGGCTGAAGGAAACAGCAAGAACAACATTAATTGAGGCAGAGCAGTGTGATTCTTAATACCTGCTCATTGGTTTCTGGACAACAGAGAAACTGGCCAGTTACAAATTCAGTGGAGATACAGTTCAAAAAAAAAATCTTCTGTAAACTCCTAATGATTTCAGGGAGCTCTAGATAACTCTCATAGACTTTCTGTGGATGTAAAATACTTTTCTTTCAGTGCTCCTATGAGATATTTAAGGACAACTTTCCCTCAGAGGGAAAAGATGCATATATGCTTAGGACACTCTAAGTGTTCTTATAGTCACTATCACTGATTTAATAGAAATTTATGAACATGCTTACTCAGCGGTAGAAGTTTTTATGAGTCACCATATTACTTCACAAGTTGGAAACATTTGTAAAATATCACATTCATGCAATCAATTGCTAGTCTTCAATGATAATTCAAGAATTTCACAAACCACTGATATCTTAGCTTTTGTATGATTAGCCATAATTTTACAAGAGAAATTTATATGAAATAATACTGTGGAAAATTTATGAACCACTATGCCATAATTTATATTTTTTCATATACTGCCTTTAGAGCATTCTAAGGGAAAGAAAATACTTGTTACAAATTTATGCAACATTCATACTTGACAATTTCTTTTTTAAAAATAAAATTAATTTAGTACACAATAAAAATGTCAGATTGATGATTCTGTAGCCTGGAGAGTAGTTTTATATGAACATTTCAGAAGAAAAAGCAGGTTCTTCCAAATCTTTGCTTTTTCTATTTCTGTTTAGATGGAAGTTCTCCTGTGGTAGAGTATGAAATTGCTTGAGGCTTTGCTGAACAGAATGAAAAGAAAACAAAGTTGGTAGATCTGTTTATGGTTTTTTTGAGAAAATCACTTCCATCTTGTTTTTCTTATTGTTGAAAAAAAGCAAAATCATAATAATACATTTCTAAAAGGCTTTGATCAAATTACTAAGTTTGTCACCCCTACAGTTTACTTGGTTCACACTATTAATTACATGCTCCTTCTCTTTGAAACTTTCAGGAACGTACCTACAGAAACCAACAGACTGCACCAAATTGACCATCCCATCTGACTGACTTGGAGAGTGATACCATTAGTGCCAGAATAGGCAGATAACATTACTATATTGCTGCCTGATGGACTGTCTTCACTGGAACTGCTCGAGTCTTCCCATTAGCTCACTTTTAACAGTGTGCTACACACAAATATGCCTGGATACCAGGGCTTTCAGGCAATATAAAAGAACTGAAACAAGTGGCCTAGACACATAAAGATCTCAATTCATCAGTATATCATGATCCACTTACTTACTGTTGTATCTTTATTTTGAAGATAATGAAGTCTTCAATTTTTACAGAATGAATGAATGTCTGAAATTAAACAGAGTGCCAGCCACTGGTCATCATTATAGTTTATTACACTCTGACTATTGTACTTCCCATGGGCTGTACTCCATATAGCATTAGTTACCTTCAGATACAGTTTGATTATAAGCTTAAACCAGACCTGGAGCCCATGCAGTAGGTATGGTAAGAAACATAGTTTGGGGTATTTATGTCTTGTATGTTTAACCACAGGGCTTTCAAAAATGCGTAATGGTCCCAGTGGTGTTAGTGAACATTTTCCACTACTTCCAATGGGAATTGGGTTTCATGGACACAAAGCTTCTTTTTAATTTTAAGATCCTTTCTACAAATAGATAATGCAAACCCTCAAAAAGTTCTGGGGGTACAGAGAAAGGCAAAAAGAAAGAACAAGTGTGCATGGTGGATAGAATTAAATAAACTTTGGCTACATTGCGGGTTTTCTCTGCTGTTTGTGCTGAGATTAAAATGTAACAGGTTATTCTGCAGAAACAATAATCTATGTCCTTTATTACTAAGTGTGAATGCAGATATACTTGCAGGCAGCATCAGTCTAGGAGTGTTGATTTGACTGAGGGAAGGAAGGCTCCATAGAGAGATCTGGACAAGCTGGATTTATGGGCTAAAGCAAATTGTATGATGTTCAGCAAGGCCTAATGCAAGGTCCTGCTTTAGGGACCCATAAAATAGTACAGGCTTGCAGAAGAATGGCTGCCTTGTAGAAAAGACCGGGAGTTGTTGGTTGATAGCCACATAAATATGAACCATCAGTGTGCCCAGGTGGCCAAGAAGACCAACAGCACCCTGGCTTGAATCAGAAATAGTGTTGCAAGCAGGACTAGGGAAGGGACTCTCCCCTATACTCAATGCTGGTGAAGCATCTCAAACACTGTGATCAGTTTTGGCACCCTCACTACATGAAAAACATAAATATGCTGAAGCATGTCCAAAGAAGGGCAGTGAAGCTGGTGAAGGGACCAGAGTACAAGCCTTAAGAGGTGTAAGCAGGGTTGTTTAGCATGGAGAAAAGGGGGCTGAAATCAGACATCATCACTCTTTTCAGTTTCCTGAAAGGAGTTGCAGTGAGGTAAATGTCGGTCTCTTCTCTCAAGTAACAAGTGATAGAATAAGAGGAAATGGCCTCAAGTTGTGCCAGGGGAGATTTAGATTGGATATTAAGAAAAATTTCTCAAGGGCTGTCAAGCATTGGAAGAGGCTTCCCAGAGAACTGATTAAGACACCCTGCCTGAAGATATTTAAAATATGTGTAAATGTAGTACTTAGGGGCATAGTATAGTGGTAGACTTGGCAGTGTTAAGTTTACAGCTGAACTTGATGATCTTACAGGTCCCTTCTAGCCTAAATAATTCCATGATTCTATGATAATGATTAGATGAGTATTATAGATTCATTTTGTACTTACTTCATAACAAAAGCTTCTCTCTCAAATGACCCAAGTAATTCTAACAAAAAAACCATACAGATTTTCTGAAAGTAACGTCATATAATATATATTTTTTAATTACTTTCGTGTTTGTCTTAAACTAACCTTATACAATCCTTTTTTTGTCTGCTGCTTTCTCATAGACCTAAAAATATCTTTATAAAAATAATACAAGGGGCATGATCTAAGAAGTGTTAGCCAAGAAACAAGTAGTATTAAGAACAACAGCAGTCTCTAATAGCTACTGCATAGATTTAGTTAAATATAGCACGTGACATTCTCAGTGTCTCTGAAGAAAAATCATTTCAGTCTACTACTTCATATATAGAGAGATTAATTGTAATAGCAAATTTACAAACCACAATTTCTAAAAAGCTTTCAGTTAAATGTTCCATAGTGGTACTTCTCTGACAATGTAAAAAACAAGCTTCCTTTTGACATTCTTTGTAAAATCTAGGAACAAAAATGTTTTGTAGCCTCGGAAACTGATGCTTCATTTAGAAGGTTTGCAAATTTTATTTCTTTAAATCAAAACTGCTGTGATCTTAAGGAGATTTTTAATGAAATCACATCTGTCATACTGGGCTACGCTTGTAAACTTATTGCAGAAAGCCAGAAAATTAACGTAGAAATCTGAATCTTAAGTTGATTTAGCCTTAGGTCTTTCATAAATATATTTTTACAATCTGCTCTGCAAGTACACCATTGGAAAAACAAGCAACAAAAATGCATCTTCAAGTCATGGAACCTGAAAGAGTTTCAAAATCAGCCATTTCAGTTTATGACTTAAACATTTGTGTGTTATTGGAAACAACCTATTTGTTCTCAAATGTCCAATCATATACTAAAATAACAATGAGGGAATAATAGGAAGTGTTTGAAGTAATCAGCACAAAATAAGTACTTCAATTATATCAGGGAAGTATTTACCTAAGTGAGTCATATTGATAAATAAATGAACATTTCCATTGCCAGGATGTTGTCGATTTTTATATATACAAAAAAAACCTCTAGGAGAAAGCTCTAATATACTAATGAAAGTTTGCAGCCTCATAAGTAATAGTGAAAACCAGAATGTCTATATACACACTAAGTTTTTATGATCCTGAGCTTTTTCAAAGATAAATTATTT
Organism: Clamator glandarius; assembly: GCA_033459285.1. Lineage (NCBI taxonomy): Eukaryota > Metazoa > Chordata > Aves > Cuculiformes > Cuculidae > Clamator > Clamator glandarius. Next base: position 421,166 of record JAUNZM010000198.1, read on the forward strand.
TCTTCTGAGAACTGGAGCCTATAATAAGCAATAAACTACAGAGGTTATTTTGTCATAATTTAAAACTGCAGTTATTCTCTGCAGACAAAAGAATAAAAAATAAAATAGCATTAATCTCAGTATTATTCTTGGAACTTAAAACAAAGGAAAACGTGTCAAACTGGAATATATGATGTATATAAATACAAAAAAGTGCCATAATTCTGCAAGAAAATGCACGGGAAATCTGCCCTTTATCTCAATAAAAAATTGTCACGAAATTTCCAGGTTGGAGAAAATAACCTCTTTGACAAGAGCTATTTGACACATTGCTAAAACACACAGTTTTAATGTTGCTTACAGTGCTGTTTCAGTCTCAAGCCATTATTAAAAAATAGACTGTGTGAGCTAAATCACTGACTTTCTGGGAACAGTGATTCAGTGATCATAATGGTAGCATAAACAACACAATCACCCTTACCTCCAGAAGTCACCTGGCACTAGCCTTCAGAGGATTCATCTGTCTTCCAAAACCTACAGTGCAGATCCCTTTTTGACGTGAACTATATCCTTCGGAAAAAATCCTTTGGTCTGAAATAAGAGGTTTTCATGGGAAAATTATCAGTTTTGGAGAAGAGTTATTCCTCTAGTGTGATAAAAATAAATAGTGTATAGCTGTTTTACAGTTAAAAACACAGAAGGAATATACCTATGGATAGTTCTGTAGCTATGTTCAATTGTTCACCTGTATTTCAATGCAAATTTATTTTATGTAGGCAGAAGCCATTCTTTCACGCTCTACAAATTCTGCTCTTATTTGATGCAATGTTGATTAGTTTTGATTTAAATCTACAAAGGAATTTTTTTTAATAATTACAAAATACTTTGGCTATTCACATATGTGAGAAGTACAGAAGTATTAGAATTTAAGAAAGACCAAGAAGAAAAAAACAACAGTTATGGTCTTCTCTTGGAACAGAATTGTACTTTTGCCACTCCTGAGAGATGTTTAGCCAATTTATTTTCAAAAGCAATGTTGTATCTGGAGACTTCATTTCCACTCACTGTATTCATTCTACTGCTTCACAGCCCTCACAATCAGAAAAATTTCTCCCATGCCCACAATGTTTACCCATTACATTCTACTGTAGTAACCAAGAATATGCAGAGTATTTTCATGTTTGCAGAAACTCTTTATGTATTTGAAGACCAAGACAGACCCTTGCAAAACTATGTCCAATATATACTTCTCTTCTGAAGCTGTGAAGATACAGCTCTTTAGTCTTATAGTTGAAAACAGGAAGATTTATAAAAGAGAATACATACTTAATAGCTGAGTGATTTGCCTCACAGCTTCTAGAATATGACATATTGAAAGAGTGAGGGCAATTTAAATTAGGATACACTTTACTCCCAAAGAGGCAGGATTACAGGATTTAGCAAGGCTACATCGTATTTACCTACAAGCTTTACTGAAATGCCAAATATGGTTAGTATAATGTTACATAAACATACTGAATGCTGTTCTCCTTCAAACAAATAAATCATAAATCATTCCTCTGTCATTCCACATTTTTACTGCCTACAAGTTCCAAAAGCAAAACTCTGTACATGTCAAATCTGGTTTTCAGTTGGCAGTCAGGGAGTAAGAGCTGCAATGCATGAGTCTAGTTGAAGTCAGATTAGATCATGATGTCATACCCATGGGAGTAGCAGAGACATGGTCTGACCACTTGAAAAGAAAAACAGTGTAATTCAGATTTAGTGGGCTGGAATAAGGTGCCAGAGAGACATCCTTTCCAGGCAAAGTGTTACTTGAGTGTGCAGCAGGTGTAAAATCATTTCAAATCAAAATGACAGTGTTCTGCTTTTATAGTTTCACTTATATGGCAGCTCTGACCTGGTAATATGCTAAGAATAATATAATATTATGAAGAGGAGAAGGAATAACTTTAGGGCAGAAAAGAAAAAACACAATCATCTGGCACGCAGTGGTGGCAAAGATGGAGATGGAAGGAGAAGGAATGACTGGTTAAAAACAGAAGCATGCCAGGTACAAAAAACAGTGCAGCCAAAGGTCAGATAGGACTCAACAGGGTCAGATATGGCTAAACAGGATAGGAAAGTGAGAGCAAAAATGATACATATCATAAACACCTTAGTCACATCAGGGCACAATAAATAAAATTTTAAAGTAATGGATGTTGCTGAGAATTATACTTATTACATTATTTTCTGTAAAAAGCACCACTGTCTTGACATTTGTAGAAACAGAAACACACACCATCAATTTCATCTGTTAGAGATTATTAGTAGATTAAAGACATATATGTACACACATTATTACTGAGTAGGATACAGGCTATTAAGATCTTCTGAGAATTTAGCAATCACATATCAGTCTAATGAAAAAAACATCTTAACCACATTTCTTTATCCTCTCAAAATTTATAAATATATAAAAAAATATTTTTCCATTGATCATTAATCCAGTTGCTTTTAAAGCTATAAAGAGTGATTTCCTTTCTTTGCCTATTTTTATTTTAAAAAAATATTCCTGTACAATCTGAACACAGACAGCTCCTGAACTGCTTCCCCACTATTTCTGTCATTACTTCTCTGAAGATTAATTTTTGGTCTGCACTACTTTTTTTCATTAACTGACCCTCTTAAAAGAGCCAAGTTGCTATGTTCTCATTTGTCAGCAGAGGAGGAAGAGAGAAAAAATATGAAAGTACAAAATAATATTCTCAGATTTTCATATGGAACCACTGTGTTTTCTCCTTCGTTTCTATGAATCCATGGGAGATCACTTCAAATACCTAATAATGAATTTACCATGCTTCTGAGTTAGTACAGTGTACTGAAAATTAGTCAAAGTAAGTAGAGATAAAATTAATGCCACAAAAACTTCTCAGAAAGAAGATTAATATGTTCTAAGTCTCCTAAAACACTAAAATCAGTACCATTTTCCTTTGCCAGCTAAATGCCAAAAGTACTCAACCATTTGTAATTGAACTGCCAGTATCACTGAACTGACCGTCTTTTAAAAAGGTAAGCAGTATGCCAAGAAAAGTTTTTGCAAGATCTGAGATTCAGAAAGCATATTTTTAAGAATGTCTCATCTACACCAAAATAAACAGTAGAAGCTTCATGCTTATGGAACATTCTTCTACATAAAGTTGGAGACCTGAAAAGTCAATAGAATTTAATATCTATCCATATTTGTTTGCAACCTTAAGGACACAAAATTTTAAGTAATTCATCAAAGTAGCTTTCCCCATGCATGCTAATGCTTCAGATTAGTTCTCTAAACACATAACAGAATTTAACTCTCTTGCATACCTTAAAATGCTTTGCTGTGTAGCACTGCAAGAAAAGACAAACCCTCAATAACATTGAGTAGCAGCTACAATGCAATGTACTCCTTTCAGTCAAGTCACATCTGATACTCTTGAATTTTCTGTTCCCTCCCTCTCTCCCTAGGGGTTTAAAAAGACCCTAGGGCAATAAGCAGCAGGCTTTCTGTTGTATATCACTTTTGAAAGAAATATAAACTCTGGCATTCAAAAAAAAAATCGATTGTCCTTATCTGGAAACTGCTTAGTCCCTCACAGGAGCCCTTACTCCATCCCTTCATATCTCTTCTGCCTACAGATTCCTTCCAAAGAAGAAAGCAGTGGGGCCAGGCGACCAGTCAGTTGCTATTCTACTGAACAAGAAAAACATGATCAATAAGTTCAAAAAAGAAATATATCTCTTTAAGCTGCTGTCTTGAAGTATTCATAATCTATACGAAATATGTGGGAAATTCTATCAGATGTAAAGTAATCTCAAATGCATAAACTCAGAAGAAATACCAACATCTAAGCAAGAATAAAAGACTTTAACAGCTGAACAAAAACTGCCTCGTTACACTCAAAATTTCATTATGGCCAAGAAGAGAGAACAACTTATACATTGAGCCAAGGGTTTAACATTCGATTACTTAAGTTCTTCACAAGTTACTCAGGATGCAAAGAACAGTTATTATTTATCTAGTGAAAATGGGGGTTGTACAGCCCAAATTATGTATTTACTTTAAAATAAGGATAGTGTATGTAGTGTAAAAATATTTAAAAGAAGTTCCAATTCATAATAAAAGCATTTTACTAAGAAATACCAATAATTACATAAGTATATGTTCTCAGAGCTTTTAAGCTCACTTATATGAAGCTGAAAGAGTTAGGTACTGGTCTTTGGTCTCCTGTTTGGCAGGAGAGAGCACAGAAATCTCATGTTATAGAATGAATATGTAGTAATAATCACAGAAGTACAGTCTCTCCTAGGAAAAACTTGCACTCCACAAGAACCTAATACAGTCAAGAAAGGACACTGATAGTTACCATATCCCTCAAACTGGAATGTAAACAAACAACTTGATTAGTCTATACTACATTTTAAGTTGGCCAGCTTAGAAGTAACATCAATATGGTGTTTTCCCTGTTTTCTTATTTTTTCTTTTTATTTTGAATAACTATTCATTACTAATGGATCTTATATTTACATCAACAACAAAGCATTCCAAGCATGCATATTCACTACTACGTTTCTTTGTCACTCCGATCCATTGAAAAGACACTTATGCCTATTTTCCCTATAACATCCTTTCTTTACCTCCAGCTATAGTGCTGAAATGTAAATACATCTCTTGAACAGCTGAGCACAAGACAGCAAATGATACTAAGAACTAGAGAAAAAACAAACCCAAAAGTTTGTTGCTGCGTTTTAGGGGTCTTTGATGAATTACTAAGGCAAAACAGATGCCACTCCAAAACACTATGCAGCTGAACACACGCAGTCAGAATGTTGACCTGGGGTTTGTGTTTGTAAAGAACAGATACTGTTGAGCTTTTCTATTATACAGAAAAAACGCCATCATTATTGTAAAAGTGACAATGTGCAGTGCACATAGTTAAAACTGCATCTAAAAACTCTTCTCTGTTCCTTGTCCCCAGATATACTCTACCTCAAAAATGTTCAGGGATCCTTTACCTTCCAATGTAAGCCTTAATCTGGAATTTATGTTCCTACTCCAACTGCCAGAATTAATATAGGTAATTTGGGAGCCCACTCCTGTCATTGGACAGCCCTGTAAAATACAAAAATAAGATCTCAAATACTTTATGGACATGCTACCAGTCTTAAAGCAAAGCAAAACAAAACAAAACTTAAAATACAATATTTGGTAGCTTAAAATTAGCTTAATTTGATGCATATGTGAATTTTGGGAAGCTGTGGTGATCATCTGTTCTAATGTGCCACAGACAATATGAGCCACGTCATTAAAAAATAATACATAGTGCAGTAATACCATGTATAAACTGGATTACGTCTATTTCTAGTTACTCAAATGTATGTTAAGAATAGTTGCATTTAAATCATTGCAAACTCAATTCAGTTTCACACTAATGAGAAACGGGAAAAATATGTTTATTACCTAATTCCTGTTTCTGTAAGAAAAGGTGACCTCATTGCATTTCCAAACATTTTTAAAAACAGAAGTTACCTAAATATTATAAATACTCTCTTTTTTCTTCTTCTATTTTTGCTTCTGACCTGCTATCCACAAATTAAGACTAAAGGTTTAATACTTTATATACGCAGTACACTTTCTATTCAAGTAAGGCAGGAAACACAATTATGGAGATATATTTAATTCTAAATGAAAGTAAACATAAGAATATAATGAAGTTACCTTGAAAAAAATCATGCCTCAACCCCTACTTTATTGGCTTAGAGCTACACTGCTGTGCAACAGAAACTGCATAGGCTTCTGTCCCTCTTCTAGTTTTAGACTAGTCCAACAAAAATTCAGTGGGGCTAATCCAGAATATAAAGAAGGAAACCCACCCCCGAAAGAATACAACATGTGAATATGTTGGATATAACCCCCTGTAACTAAGCTAGCAGCTTGTTAGACTCCGACTGCTGAGCTCTTTCTGCTAAACTTAGGATATACTTTCACAACTACCATGCCTCCCTCTTTCTCTCCTGCTGATAGCATTTTCTGAATTCAGGGTTGTTTAGAAGGTTCACTTCAACAACAGATATACAGCTTTCATCAGTATATAAAATGATTTGTTGGTATAAATTACTTCCATTTTTTGCTTACTCCAAAGCTTCAGTCTGAAGCTGGACAGATTCCAGACACCAGAACAGAGTGAATTTAGTGGGGAAGAGTTTTGTGCAGATGGGGCTCTCTTTGTTTTCATAATGCCATGACACACCAGTACAGTGGAAGGAAGGACAGAAAATGTCACTAATGATCTGTATCTGGCCCAGAAGAGAAGGCAGAATTTTACATTTTAGTATTTCTTTGATAAGAAGATGAAAAATCTGCTTTTCAATACATCCTTCTATCGTACATAGTCATGAGCTGCAGCAGACTTATACTATACGTACAATTCAACAGTGCAGTCACAGTGCTGTATTCTGCACTTGATGATATATTTCACTGCTAGCAGACAGACATCTCAGAAGACTAGACAAGACAATAAGCTTTTCTCAAAAGTGTACTGGCTACCAATATCTTTGTCACAAGATCTTTTAATTTACTGCACTATAGTTCCAAATGTCCTTAGCAGATTATTTCCAAATGAGATATTTATAAAAAGTATCACGGAACCACTGTAGTAAGGAAAAATTCACAGTCCCAAAAAGATTTGTAATCTTGCTTGGTTTTATATTTTATCAACTTTGTCTGGAACTTTTGGGATGTTGAGCAAAAAAAAAATAACAATGAGAAAAGAGTCATAATCTTGAGCAAAGGAATGGATGAAATAAAAAAGAAAAAAAAGACTAAAAATGAAAATAGATTTCTTGCTAAGAACTTCTCTCTTCTGAAGAGAGAAATTTAATAAAAAGGGATATTTTCTCTCTCCGAAATAAAGAACAGTAGTAGATAAGATCCTCTCTCCAGTCATCTTGCCACTTCAAGATGAAAGGAGGAAAATAAGCCTCTATTAAGTCTTATAACACTTTACATTATAATTAAAACACAATTTATTTTTTTTATTTCTTGAAACAGAAGATTAACACCAACTAATCAGAACGTCATCAGAAGTGTACCCTTAGTACATGTTATAGCTGTTCTCTTTGAATGCATTTGCTTTTAGAATTTAAACTACAAGTTAAAGAATATTAAACATAACTATTTAGAACTTCCCACTTACTGTTAAGATTACCAAGAATGTACTTGCATCAGGACACTAAGCATAGCAGACTTACTGACTTTCCTCCTAAATTATTACTAAAACAGAGCTGAGATATTACTGACTCATCAATTATGCGTAAAACTCCAGATAATGTTATAACATGGGGACTTCACACCTCCCAGTACTAGAGGCTTTGTAACTTCAAAATACCACAATGGAAGTTATGGAAATGAAACAATATTTTCTATAGACATAGCACTAGCATGCTCACCAGCAGATATCTCTTTCCTCATAGTGAAAATCAAGGTCTTCTATAAATTTTAACTTCTTTGGGGGAAAAAAATGTACTGCATTTTAATTGTGTTCATGTTACATATTGTGGTTTTGAGACTGGTAACCTTTGGAAGGTCTGCAGGTAGCATATAGTGCAAATAATTTTGTGGCTTTGATTAGCCAAGAAAATCCTCAGGAGCAACCATTATTCTTGTCAAGTGTATACTAAGCAAAATTTCTAGGGTGAGCTTAGGTCTTCTTTTCAGATAAAAAAAAAGTCACACTATAAAATTACATTAAAGCATACAGCATTTCAGACTGAAAAATTAACTACAACCTTCAGACATCAAATGCACCATTATGATTAGCTAGCATATCAGTAGCATCACATACAACAAATGGAAAGAGACGAAACTACACATAAGGAAGTTCAGAGAAAAATAAAGAAAAAGAAAGAATGTTTTAAAAAATTATAGTACTTTCTAAAATATTGTTTACTTTTAGAAATTAAAAAAAAAAAAAAGAATGCTTCAGTTTCTTTTTCTGTTTGCTGTTTCACCCACGGTTGATGTGAATAGTTTGGATCTTAATATTTAGTAGCACTATGAAAACCTTCCTGGAAGTCCCCAATGTTTTGGAATAACATATCTCAAAATAAAATCATAAGAATCTTTAATCTTTTCCTGAGTTTTGGGCTTTAGAAAAATAACACAGAGGCATTAGATTTAGACCATATTAATGTATAGCACACATTTTGTAAGTAGCTATTTCTTTTTCTGAGGCTAAGAAGAGATTGTAGTGGAAAATAATTTCAATAATAAAACTCATGTTTTAGACAAATTTTGTCTTGAGGACTGAAAGTTTCCTTAGCACTGTGTTAAAGGAAAATTACTATAGAACGCTACTATGATTTATTTTTGTCTTATTCATGCCTGCAGCTGGATGTACATTCTGAAGTGACAGTCCTGAAGGTATTTGTTTTCCTCAGAGGATGAGGGACTTGCATAAGAAACTTTTCTATAGGCAATATTTTATTTTATTGTTTGGTTTCTTTTGTTTTTTTTTTTTTAAGAGCAAAGGCCAGAATTTAATTCTGGAAGCTGAATCACAGGAAAATTATAATACTCTACCATGAATGCAGTTCTAGCCTCAGCATTTGAAAGTTTACCATAATTCACAATAACTATAAGAAAAGCACAGTGCTTTTAAAAGTCCAGAACTATTCATATACGCTTTGAAGCTGGGAACATCCATAAGTTTCATACTGAAATAAATGGAAAAGTGTTTTTAATGATAGTTTTACTATATTGCTTATTTTCCCAAATGTTTTTACGTTGAGAAAATGACAATAATGATAAAATTAATTTTACTCTATATATGAAGCGTAAGTACCCTAGAGACGTATGCATCAACAAGGAGAATTAGATAAGTACCTTTTTTTGGGTGGCACAACTGCATAATATTAGGTTAGGAGTTCTATTCAAGAGACAATTATATTAGCAACCCAATGAGCAGCATCAGTGAAAGAGCTCTGCTTGGAAAACCACATCACACCATGCTTTTCTGTGAATCCTGCCCCAGAGTGCATTCTGTGTCATCATAACGGTGAAACTGCAGCCCTAGAGATACAAATACATCACAGTGATGGTGTCAAGTTTGCTTCAGAGGCAGTTCTACCAAGTGTTCTTGCCCTTTACGTCACATATTACTCATAGTTTCTCTTGTCTAGTTCCAACAACAGCAAAATTTAAATTCACATGGGGAATTCATCCTTTATGCAAATGGACACGCAGTTATAACACTGATTAATCACTGATATAATAAACAATATTTATCAAAAGCACATATTAAAAATTCTGTGAAATATGTTCAACTTCACAGCTAAGCATTAATTATTGAAATAGATTTTGAGATCTCAGTAGGTTATTTGAAGAAAATTTATTAAATTTTTCCTAGCTTATCTTGGCGTTATCAGAAGTATGACATTAATTATGAACAAGATTTATTAAAGAATTTCAGGTAATGATTAATATTGCTGTTCAGATGGCAAGACTAACGTTCTCAGCTGAAATTTGATAGAAGAAAAGAACTTCAGAACCAAGTCATCATGGTCTCCCATACACGCTGGGCTGACATGCTTCACCTAGTGCAATGGAACAGTGGCAAGGGTCAGCAGACAGACACTATTCATGCTACTGAATCAAACGTCATCTTTCTTACAAATTAAGGAAATGATGCATCCAGATCTAGCTTAGCTGCTGAGGACTGAATAACTTACAAGAATCCCAAAGACAAACTCCTGGAGGTGAAGTACACTCAGAGCACTTTCAGGATCAAACAAAGGAAATTTGTTTGGAGATGCCTACTGAAATTTCCTGTCTGAAAAGCAAATGTAATAAGGCCTTGTACTCATGAAGTCATAATAGACAGCTGATGTCTGAGAAATAATTCTAGAAGCCAAGAGAAAGGACACATTGTCCTATAATCAGACAAATCTTAGTACCACAGCATGAAACACATGTCCCAAACACACTGGTGTGGGATGGTTCCAGAACAGTGGAAACTGTGAAGGCTGTAACACATTTCATAACGATAGTGGAGTGGTTGTACAAATGAAGTAGGTGGCCAGATAGGGTGAACTGTTTAAAGTTAGACAGGCCCCCTCTTGCACTAGTTGCAAGTAATGCCTCAGTATATACTTAATTTCTACCACCTATATCCATTATAAAGAATAACTAGACTATAAGAGGCAAATTAAAGAAATTGCTTGCATGTTATCAGTGTTCTGATGTATTTTGTTACATCATTCCCTTTACTTTTCTCAGATTGTTAAAGAAACAGTGCTGTTTAATATCTTCATCAATGATATTGACAGTGAGATTGAGTGCACCCTCAGCAAGTTTGCTGATGACACCAAGCAGAGTGGTGTAATTGCCACATCAGAAGGACAAGAGGTTCATGGGATTCAAGAAGGCCAAGTGCGAGGTTCTACACCTGGGTTGGGGCAATCCCCAGTATCAGTACATGACAGGGGATGATGTGAGGTTTGGTTCCACTTCCAGAGCTTCATATCTATTGTGCAAGGGAGCTTGAGAGGCTGAGGCTGACACAGGGGGGGCACGCCTGCTGCATTGGTCAGAAACCTGCTGCCATTCCCCTCCATTTCCTAAATTTCTCTCCTTGGCTGAATGGATTGAGTATGGGGAGTCCTCTGTCATAGAAGGCCTATTGAGTCTAAGACAGGGAGCTTAGGGTGTTATTCCAGTGGTAGATCTCCCTCTCCCAACTCTCTGATTGTCCTCAGCCTACACACCTCTTCCCTGAGCTCTGTCACCAAGTGGAGGAATGGCCACCATGGTACTCTGGTCCTTCCAGCCAAGCATCAGCACCTTCCCCAGCTCATCCTGCCTATGCAAACTGCCACACAAACTGCTGCACCATGCTTTTCTGCTGCACCTGCTTGTCCACTCTTGTTTGTAGCACTCCGATCACAGCTTTCCCTGGGGGCCCTTTAAATCTCCCATAGTTGCTTCCAGAACCACCTCAACATCAGCCGACATGTAGGAGCTGCCACTTCTGGAAGTCAGAAGACACCTGCCCCTCTCTCCCTCTGGGATTCCTGGGCTTCCCTTGCTCTGACAACCACGCTTTTGCCTCAATCTAGTGTCCAGGTGAAGCACTCAGGACCTCTCTGATATCGTCCATACGTCACCTGTGCCAATATGCAGCTCAAATCAAAGATCTTACAGAGTTCCAGATTGTATGGCCTTCACACCACGAGGAAGGCAAGACCATAATGTTTATGTATCATTGAGAAGGAATCCACTGAACAGAGTGGTAAATCTTCTACTGATATTTATAGTTAAGTCCCTCTGAATCTCACAACAGAATTGAAACTCTATTTATATATTAAAATTGTTTCATAAATTTTAACAAAAAGATTTCCTATTGATCTGATATGAAGACACAAAGATACCGGATATTTTGACAATCTCATTAATTTCTTTATTTCTGTAATACAAGGAGTACAATACACCAGAGAGAAACATTTTCCTCTTACCTCCAACATCTTAAATTGTAGTGCTAATGCAATTTGGACAATCATTCATAAAATATCAGATAAAACATGTTAGTCATTAACAGCAACAGTTATACATTTCTTATCTCATACCATAATCTTTGCTTTTGTTAAGTGCTGTAGCAGTCTTGAAAAAATCTCAGAAATGTTGATAGCAAATTAGACATTTTAATAGGCATACTAGACAAACTTAAATAAAGTAATTAAGTTTCCAAGTAGAGATTAGGTAGAATTCAGGTCCTTAATCTAATTACTTCAATATCAAAAGCTCCTGCTTAGTTGCTTTATGTAATACAGAATGTATCTAAGTAGATGGATGTGTCCCTGCTTGAAGTTATTGTTCCCTGGAGTTTTAACTATGTACTGAAGTACTCCAGTCTGAGTAGACTGGTGATTATTTCCTTTCTAAATATCACTGAATCCAGAGGAACCCAAACATTTATCAGAACATGTTCAAAACTCATGTACTCACATACAAGTGTAGAAAGTTAAAACTCTCATAAAAAGTAGTTATAACTGTTGTCTTGTGGCTCAATCTGGGATGCAAGGGGTGAGCCTGGCTCCTACCTGAAAATTTAGGAACTCCTCCTTGCTGATTAAGATAAAAAGTGTTACTTATTCTCCCAGGCAAAAGTCTTGGGAATAGGAAAGTACCAGCTTATAAAACCTTAGACATGGAGAAGGGAAAAAGAAGGAAAGGAGGGAAATAAAGAGGAAATTAAAGAAATATAGCAAAGAATCACCACCTCAAGGCTCCAGTGATGAAAGCCTCCTTCCAGGACGGTGGGTGCACAAATGGCCCCTTTTCCAGAGCGGCAAAGGGCTTCTTCAAGGAAAGCTCTGGAACTGAATTTATAAGGGCTACTTCTACCAAGGGGGGGCTCCTCAGGAAGCATGTGCAGCTGGGCTGCTTGCTAGAGTGAGATAAGGACACTGCCTCTGCTAGAGTCTCAACCACTATTTAAGGCAGCCAAAAGAAAAAAATCGATCTCTTCCATGTCTATTCTGAAATGACTGGAGGGGAAAGAGTTTCCATTCATCTTTCTGAATTGGTGTTTTTTAATAAGAATTTCCTGTGAATACTAGAGTGATTTCCAAACCCTCCTACACCTGTATTTCCAAAATACACATTTTCCAATCATCCGGGAGTGATGAAACAGGTTAAGGGAACAACACCCTGCAAGGCTTAATGTCCTTGTGAAGACTAGGTGAAATGTAAGGAGAGGGAGATGACAATCTGTTTCCCTACATTATTTCTGCATGTCATCCAGATACTATTCAATGCAACCAGAGAATTAATCCTATGAACTGTGAACAATGAGTGCTTGAAACACCAGAATAAAAAGTCAATCAGTTCTACCAACCTACTCTTGCCTTGTAAATCCTTACTGTCTTTTTGCAAAACTGACACAAAAGCAGACTGCAACCCCAGTCTAGTTCAAAGTCTTTGAGATTGGGGCTTACATCTTGTTGGCAATATATGTAGATTTTAACTCCTTTATGATGAATGAAATTCTCTCTGCAGAGGGTTTGTACTAGTGACCATTATATAAAATGCAACACCTTTATTGCTTATTTTAAAAGACAAGTTTCCTGCTTTGAAATACACATCCCAGGAGAGGCTTCTGGGGTCTCAGCATCAGAGATATAGAACCCTTCATCACATGGCCATGCTCTTGAGAGAGGTGTCATTCCAACATAGTAAGGCAGACAGCAACTGTTGTTTGTGGGATTTCTAGAAAAGTGGAAAAGCAGTGCACTGCTTCCCCTCAAATTCTTTGGTTTTGTAGAAAAAAAAAAAAGCAAATGTCAGTTTGTGATTAACAATAGAAAAGAAATCTTCTACAGGAAAGGAAAGCATGACAGTGTTTTTCCTCTAGCACTTAAACTTCCTCAGAAATCATTATATTTAAATATAAAGTGATGATTCAGTAACGTCTGATGTACTTAATGCAGGATAGAGAGGGAGTGCACTGTTAGGATGCAGGCACATGATTTAATTACTGTTGAGGTACTGAGGTTAAGCTGACTCAGCAGGACATAGAAAACAGCTGGATATCTCTACCTCATGGGCATGCAAGGTGAGCTACATGGGAAGAAGCTGAGCCTCACAGATCCTGGAAGGGAGTGCTGGGGCCCCTGGGGGAGTGCAATCACCCAAGGCCAGCAGCTGCAAGGTAAGTATGCCAGTGAGACAATGCACTATCAAGGTCACCCAGGTAGCAGCGCAGAAAAATCAAGTTCATCCATGGATGTAGGAAGCTGGTATCAAAGGGGAAAGAGTAAACACGAGCAGGTCATGTGCTCATGGGAAAGAGAGAGACAGATGCAAATGTGGCAAAAAGAGGTTAAGGAACCAGAAATGGGGTAATATGGCAGACAAACGATACAATCATTTTCTGGTTGTTAGGGATAATGGATACACTTGATCACTGCAGCCTGACCAAGGCAAAAAACAAATAATAAACAAAAACAGTTGTCCTGATCACACCACACTAATCAAACCCAGCCTTCATTCAGGGCAGTGGGGCAGTGGGGCCCAAGTTGAGTACAAAGAGCTAAACATCCATTAGATTTTGCATAGATGCAACTGGTAAGCTGCATCCTGGTCCTATCAATGAGTGCATCACCATGAGGATACTCTGAACCTTCCAGCTCATATGTTATCAGCCGTTCAGCAGCACTCTGCAATTAGATTGATCAGTATCAATTGAATTAACCTTGTGTAGCCATGCAAGTAAAAAGACATGAACTAAATTTGTAATAAGATTTAATTTAACCAACACAAGCAGTTAGGTGGTTGTTGACTCATTCTTCCTCATCTATGGCGAATATAAATTTCATAAGCATGCCTGAAACAATATCTAAACATTCATATAATAGAAAAGTAACATATTTCAGGTAATAGTGAAGCCAAAATCTGTAAATATAATGATCAAATTGAAGTCTTGCTGTCACTGAATTATCTTCAGTGAAAAGCTACTTTTCTATATCCCCAAAACTTTTTCAAAGATGATGAGGGAAAAATGTCAATTTCCACAGCTATCATAGGTGCTCAAATTGCTTTTTACCCTTCTTTAGAAAGTATGATAAAGATTTACAAGATTTACACCATTTCTCCAACAGAAGCTGTAGTTCTATTACTGCAGAAAACTTATAATCCATTGACATCAGAAAACACTTATTGAAAGTTAACTGTAAAGCCATTAGATGGTGTGATTACAGATTGTCCCACAAGTGCAGTTTCACATTACAAACAAAGAAAACAGAACAAAAATAACCCAAACAAAACAAATTCCCAGCGCACACAGACACTATTTGCTGGAATCTCCCTGAAACAATTTACTAGGAGCATATTATTTCTTAAGGATGAAAACTACATTTTTCAGGTTCTTTTTTGTTTCTTGGCTTTCAGCTTACAAAATCTTAATCACTATTCAGCTTCTGCATGTCTAAAAGCATATGCATTTGTAAAAGAACACTGTGTTGCAGCCACAGTGAAACAGCAAAATATGTATGGAGTCTTGGGAGGTATTTGCAGGCATATTCATGTTTTTGATGAATCTTCTCTTATACATATGAGGATTGAAACCACATATATGTAACATTAAAAGGTTTGTGTGTATATATCCATCTGTTATTTCAAAACAGGACCTAATAAGGAACAGATCCTAATTGTGTATCTGGTTGTGGTATGTTATGGTTTTTAATCATATTGCAAACACAGTATATAGTGTATATATAATTAAAAAAAAAGCTCTTTCCAGAAATTATAACCAGAAAGTCCCTCTCAATATGTGCAATTTATTTCTGTAGTATGTGTCATGATGAATAATCCAATTGAACTACATACAATAAAAAATCCCAAGATCTCAGATCAGGATTGAATTCAGCACTTGCCTTGCCCAGAAAGCCATACTGGTAGCTGTTTGAGATTTTCTTCCTTCACTGAGTTTAAATCTGCTGTGTGGATAATGGAAAAGTTTCTTGTTAAAATTTGCTCTTCTATGATAAACATGAAGAGTCCTGGGGGATGGAGCTTGTTAGGGGATGCTGGGAAGAGAATTCTGGGATTGCAGGAGACTTATTATGGGATGCTTAAGGGAGGTACAAAAAATGGGAAAGGGGAAGGATCAAGGTGCTGTGAAGAGGAACAAGCATGGGTAAACAGAGAGAAAGGGGAACAAAAGGGCTGGTTGCAGATAAACAGGTCAGCACATTTGTCTAGTCATGCTGCAATCTGTTTTGTCTTCTTATTAAGCTCTGTTTCGTATGGCAGAGGGCTCTCTGTTATCCACACATGTATAGTTGGAATTTTAAGTGCAGCCACTAGAGTCAGAACATGAGTGTGTGCCTCCACATCCATGGTGCAGCAGCTGGAGAGATTGGAGGGTGTGTAGTGTGTGTGCATGTGCATGCGTCAGACCAGACTAGCCAGAAATTAGAATAAGTTTGGGAAGCAGGTAGCCATAGATCCCTGGAGAGTTGAGAGGATGTAAGAGTGAGTTTCTGGAGAGACCATGAAGCAAGGAGTTTACCAGAGAAGCCAGGAGTTTACCAGAGAAGCCAGGAGTCTGATAGTCAGCTCAGGATCAGCTACTAGAAAGACCCACTTATATGTCTATGCATGAGGCAACTGGTGGATCCAATGTGCTTATTGCTGAGCAAAAGTCTAAGGCAGCTACTGGAGGAAATACAAATAGATATATAGTTATGTTTCCATTAATGATATTTATCTTGATCAGCAAGAGAGGAGAACAAGATCAGGCCACTTTTGCTGGTATTTTTTGTGCCAGCGTTGTATGATTTTTTTTTGTCTGTGTGTGCATTGTGTGCCCACGTGCACAGATGCCTATTGAGGACACGTGCTCATCCTCACTACCAGCTGGAAGTGGAGACGTGGAGCTACAGCAGCCTCATATTAATGGACTACCAGATCTGACGACTCCTAACAGTTCCTAATTACAAGACTACCACACTTTTCCCCACCATACATTCAAAATTAAAATGTACATGATATAACATTTACTTGGGCAGTAAAAAGAATAATTTTGGAGAGCTGGAAATAGATGGTATTGATTTTTTTAAGGGATAAACAAATGTTATTTGGAAAGCTTGGGACAAAGCCTATGTTATAAATACAATGGGAGGTACAATGTAAAATTAAAAAAATAAAAAGCAATTGGACATTTGCATAAGAAGTTGACCTGCAATAAAAAACAGAAGCGGTATTTGCAGTGAGCAGTTATATTTAAATACCGAACTAGAATTATCTTAATTACAAAGAAAATCTGGCAAGCTAGCTGGGAAATGGCTGTGATATGGCAATGAGACAAGGAAAAAGCAAAGCATGACAATAAAGTGAGATATTATCAGAAGTGTGTTATTCTCACATTGTAACTAAGTTCATATAGTTAGCTAGGAAAGAATAAAATTAGGACAGTATTAGCACATGCATGTGAGTTTCTAACTAATGAAGTAAAAGCAGCAGCTAATGCAATGGAGTTTCACAGATGTGAATTTCTTCCTAACTCTTAAATTCATAAATAGAGCAAAACTATTAATGTTCACTCCAGGTGGGAAAAAAAATAAATAATAATGATTATAGAAAATCCTTCAAAAAAATATATTGAAATGGTAAGAAATAGTAACTTGTTTCAATATCAAAAGAGCTGATTCCTTCAAACACCAAGTAAACTAAAGTATCAGAATGCCTGAACAGTATTTGTTACTCAAACTCTTGTTTGATGTATTGTGGATTACCTCACTTATCATTTCATCTTTTACTTGCAACAAGGCTATTTTAGTATTAAAAGACCTTTTTAGAAATGTACTTACAAGTACTAGTTGTACAACCAGATTAGTAATAAAAAATATAAAATCATGGTTTCTGAAGGTCTTAATTATATGATTTCCATCTGAACATTTCAAAACCACAGTTAAAATCTGTCAATTAGAACAAGTAAACAACTAATCAATAGGTTGGACTACAAAAGCATTAAAGCATAATATGGAAATCACCAGCTGTTTCTAAGGAGATATTAAAGATTTTCTTTATTTGAATAAAATAATGGGGCCTAAGAATATCTCATATTTTATGACCAAAAGGATTTTCATAGAAGATAATGATTGGATCTACAGTAATGATTTTCAAGTCATAGATGATAATTTCACACTCTAGTATATGAAAAGATCCATGGATTTCTGGGTCTTTCAAAGACATAAAATGATGTTTTGAGAAAAGAGAAGAAAGTTTTTGTTGAAGCTGTAGCTGGCGAAGTTGCACTGCAAGGTACTTCGGCTCAGAATTCATTCTACTGGGTTTTGCATAGTCTGGTCTATTTCTACAATGATGCTTGTGTCTGTTGACCACAAATCTAGGAAGGGACAGTAATTGCCAGTGATGGATGATGACTGAACATATCTGAGAACATCCCAAACAAAAGAAGCAGCAGCAAGAAACCACTTGTGATATATTATTCTTGTGCTGGAAATCTTGTGGCCAATTATTGCCCCTTTGACAGGTACTGTATCCAGCCTTTTTATACTGGAAACCTTGGTATGAGAAAGGACAACCAAGTGTTTTGTTGATGTGATGCTAATAATCACATGCTAATAGGCTGCCTTGTAACCCATGTGTAGCTCAGTGCAAGATTTCTCCTCAAGAAAAATGTGTTGGTATAAGTAAATATATAACTCCTGACAAATTTTACAACAAAACTGCAACAGTGATGTACATAAGACTACTCAACACATCTAAGTCTCTACTTTAAAAGGTTAAGAAGGCTATCACATTGCAGGAAAAAAAGATATAAGGTAGTTGATGCGTTAGAATTACTTAGAATTGATTGCTAAAATTTGTGGCTCACTTGTAAATTTATAAACAGTTGATCTTTGCTCAATTGCAAAATTAAGCTGTTTATTGAGCAAATAAAACAAAAAACAAGACCCCACAAAGCACTAGTCATAATTCTGCTCTCCCTCAAAGCAGGCAGAATCTCTGGTTTTGTCTCTTAGAAGTGAAGAACAAATGAAATCATACACTTTGTAGAAAATTTGATTAATTTTGAGGTCAGACAGGTTTTAAATTCAGAAATTAGTTCTGTTTTTCCTACTGATAATTCTCAGTAGAGTTCCAAAACTGCTTCTCTGTGTCATAACCAGCCTTTTAGAATGGCATCCTCAATGTAATAGTAATAATTCATATAAACAAAAATTCTCTACAGATACTGAGAAATTAAAACTGTATTTGACAGAGGGATAGATTTAATAAAAAATCTGTCCTTCCTAATACCAAAGATTAATGTGAAATTTATCAAATTTAAAGGAAAATACTCTACAAGTGAAAATAGACATACAAAGTGTATCTTAATGTAATGGCAGATTAAAATGGATATAAAGAGAATGGATATAAAGAAACAATCACACATTTCACTGTAAATGTCAAGTAGTGTTATTCTGAAAAATGTCATTGTAGTAATTAGATGAAAATGGCTCCAACTAGTGTGTACTATATGGTCACTTTCAGTGCATCAATTGAGGAAAGTTATATTACCACTAGTTACTGCAAGAGCCTCTAAATATCTTACAGAGTAGACTCTTTTAAGGGAAATTTATGAAGTCATAAAATAGCCAAATATTAAACTTTGATTCATAGGACCTGAACTAAAATGCAATTTCTTTTATATTAACTTTAAAATTAAAAAATATGTTTGTACTTGGGAACTCGAGGCTAGAAGGCTGCTGGGTCAGTGGCTTGTGCTCCCTGTTATTAAAGGCAGACAGATTGTATGAGCCATTTTGTACATTTCTTAATCTTCATCCTAGAAGGTCATTGGATTTTTGTCCTTCACTACTCTGAATAAAAAGTTTTTCCAATACTTGACTGTTCTGATGGTTAGAAATTACTAATTAGCAACTAAATTTATTCATGCTCACATGATAGTTTTTTTTCTTCTTTGGGGAGTATTATCCTTTAACTTTGATAGGTCTTCTCTTGCCTGATGTTTCAGTTTCTAAACAAACAGTATTGATACTATCTGCCCTCTTTCTTCTACCTAAGTAAGCCAAAGCTTTTTATTTTTTAATAGGAGGGTGTCTACATTTTTATTTTCATTTTAGCTGTTCTGTATCTGCAGATTTTATCTGTGCAATGTACCAATAGGATTTCAGCTCAGTCCTATGCAATAACATTCTTACCTCTCCTGGAAATAACTCATGCATTAAAATCTTAAATCTCATTTACCTTTTCCTGGCTGCAGTTACACAACTGGAGAGGCACATGAGTATCCCACGGCAAGGTAGCACACCTAGGGTTTAATGGGCTGTCTTCAGACCATCAGCTGAAAGATTGTTGATGCTCAGGATAACTCCTTTTTCCCCAATTTGCAAGGTTAACCAGAATTTTCTCTATTACAGTCTGACTCTTTTGTATTTTCTATACTTTCCCTTGATATCTATAGCAGTCTTCTGGGCTAAAACACAGTTATTTTAAAACTATATCAGTAATCTTAAGAAGGAAATAATACAAAACAAGTACAAAACGAGTAAGCAAAAATCCCTTGAATATGACTTTTTAAAGTCAGCTATAACTTCCTAAAAATAAAAGTACATGCACAAGCAATTCTATATTTACCTTACATGTCATCCTGTGCCACAAAAGAATTGTTGCTTCTCTAAAACAACAAAATCCCTAAACATTTTTTAAATAAAGAAATAACTCAAAAAGGGACTAGAAGCTTTTTTAATACCTGGCTGATTTATCACGTATTACCATAGAAGAAGTATTTTAAAAAAAGAAGAAAAGGCAAAATGAAAGAAAAAGAGAGAGGGAGGGAAGGGTAGGGAGAGAAAGTGTAAAGACCAACAAAACATGCAAGTATAAACATATTAAATGTGATATGGGCTGACGAAGCTGCACAAAGTTGCAATGTGGAATACCTGAGATTTACCTGTCTTCAGTCAAACCACAAAATATTGGGACATTATATTGGAAATATATACAGTCAATCTGAAACTAGAACTTGAGCCTTGGAGGAGCAATTTTGCATTTCACTTTGAGAGAATTATAGAGGTATTTTTAACTTCCTAAATAGAAACGATCTCAAGAATACCTTTATCATCAGTCCTTGCAGCTGAAAGAAAGACAACGGTGCAGACAACATTTTAGTCTGGGCCTGGAAGTAGGCTAAGCATTGTAAGAGTTCATTACAGCATCAGCTTAGCTGTAGTGCAGTTAGGAGTACAATTTTATGCATCAAAACTCCTCTGCAGTGCAGGGGAGAAGTAGCACCTTGCAATAAGATCTACAAGACAGAAATGTGGTTAAAGGCAATTGATAAAAGACATTGAGGATAGGGACTGGTCTCTAAGGTGAAAAGAGGTTTTCAAGGCTAAATACAATGCTTCCATCAACAGCCTAAATTTGTCTTAAAAGTAAGCTTTTACAACTCATGTTTTTTTCTAAGCACAGGACAAAAATTCATTAGCATGATAGGTAATAGATCTATGGATTTTGCTTTTAGTGTCTGGGTAAATTCTGTGTAGCTTGTTAAAAAGGGTTGTAGAATGCTTATGAAATGAGGTTTTTTTGGCCATAGCTGAGCATTTTCAGTGGAAGTTTGCTAATTACAACACCTGTGAAGACTAGAGATAATCCATGCTAAAGTCTTAGACACAGAATAGAAAGCAGAGGAGTGGAGAAGATTTTTCAGGAATCTGGAAGGAATTGTATAGAATTTGGTTTGGGTTAAGGGAGTTATTCCAGTCACTCCTCACCAGTAGGAAGGTCTGAACATTTAGGGATGCTTTCCTGGTTCTGGTCATATATTCTTTTCTCCTTTTAAATATTTTGGAGTTCTGGTTTAAAGTGAAACACTAAGTTTCATCCCATTTTGGGGATCCTTTCCCTTATAGAAAAAGGGTGACAATTCCACCAGGTGACTCTGAACTTGAGGAGGTCCTGCAACAGCACCATGAAAATAACATGCTGATCCACGATGTTCTCAGTGACTTTGTCTTGCACCTTTCTTGGAATCACGGTATCATAGAATCATTAAAGTTGGGAAAGATCTCTAAGATCATCAAGTCTAACCATAACCCAAACACCACTGTGCCTACTAAACCATGTCCCAGAGTGCCATGTCTACATGTTTACTGAACACTTCTAAAGATGGTGACTCCACCACTTTCCTGGACAGCCTGTTTCAATAAATCATCACTCTTTCAGTAACATTTTTTTTCTAATATCCAATCTAAATCTCCCCTGGCACAATTTAGGACATTACCTCTTGTCCTATCATTTGTGACTTAGGATAAGAGACCAGCACCCACCTCGCTATAACCTTCCTTCAGGTAGTTGTAGAGAGTGGTAAGGTCACCCCTCAGCCTCCTCTTTTCCAAGTTAAATAATCCCAGTTCCTTCAGCCATTCCTCCTGAGATTTGTTTTCCAGACCCTTCACCGGCTTTGTTGCCATCCTCTGAACACACTGTAGCAACCTGAGGTCCTGCCTGTATTGAGGGGCTGAAAACTTGACACAATATTTGATGTGTGGCCTCACCAGCCCTGAGTACAGGGGCACAATCACTTCCCTACTCCTACTGACCACCCCATTTCTGATACAAGCCAGGGTGCTGTTGGCCTTCTTGGCCACCTGAGCACAGTGCCGGCTCATGTTCAGCGAGCTGTCAACAAGCACCCTCAGATCCTTTTCCACCAGGCAGCTTCCTAGTCACTCTTCCCCAAGCCAGTAGCGTTTCATGGGGTTGTCATGAACAAAGTGCAGGACCTGATACTTGACCTTGTTGAATGTTATATAATTGGCTCCGGCCCATCAGTTCAGCCTGTCCAGGTCACTCTGCACAGCCTTCCTGCCCTTGCGCAGATCAATATTCCCACCCAATGTTGTGTCATCTGTAAACTAACTGAAGGTAACCAGCAAGTTTCTGCAACCCCAGCAGCAGGTTCCCCCACAAGTCTCAAGAGGCATAGGTCCCTGTTCTGGGAACATTTAAGGCCCATTTCTGATATGGTCAAGCTGTGCAACATTAGCTCAGCCTTCTGAGAAAACAGCTAGAGTGTGAGAAAGGTAAATGTATGGTCAGAGTTAGGAGTACTGAGACAAGTGTGATTAGTAGATAGGTAAGTGAGATCCCCTAAAAGAAATCAAGGGAACTAGTCAGAATAATTGTATTACATGTATAAGGATAATATATGGTTAAAGTTAACTCCACATTTCCAAAGGACACATGGTATTACATGTTGAGAAATGAAACTTCTAATTAAAGTCTGTTATGAAATGTCTTTCAGCCTAAGCTCCACAAGGAGGAATAATTAATCTCAGTGAAGCTGAATGTTAATTAAACACTGGACTTTTCAAAGCTGGAATGTTTCTAGGGATGTGCTGTGGCACAATTATAGGAACCAAAGAATACTTCAAGTTTAAAATAAAGACATGAATTAGACTCAAGGCATCTGTAAACCTGAATTACCATATAAAAGGGAATATTTTTGTATTAGAATTGTCCATGTTATAAGTCATATTCTTAGATGTAATATTAATTCCAGGGTGAGGTGTGCTGATAGAATGGTTAAACATATCTATCTGTGCCAGCTGGTCACAGATCTCTACTAAAGGTATTCACTAATCTGAAAGAACACCAGAAAAATATGTTCATAGTTCATTTTATATTATATTGCTGTGCCCTCAGATTTTTTTCTTTTTTTTTGGGTTGTTGATATATATTGAATTGAACAGAAAAGCACAAAACTTGCAAGTAACAACACTTTATTCCATGCAATGCTGCTTCATGGCAGTACTGCCACAGGGAGTGACACAGGGATTGTTTCTTCCCCCCTAAGCTAGCTGATGCCAGCTAACATTGGACCTTCATGCCTCATGGTCACAGAAACAAATGGTGGCTCAACAAACTCTCTATTACAGAATCACAGAATAACCAGGTTGGAAGAGACCCACTGGATAGTCGAGTCCAACCATTCCCACCAGTCCCTAAATCATGCCCCTAAGTACCTCATCCACCCTCACCTTAAACACCTCCAGGGACAGTGAATCAACCACCCCCCTGGGCAGACTGTTCCAATGCCTAACCATCCTCTCCATGAAGAATTTTTTCCTAATCTCAAGCCTAAATCTCCCCTGGTGGAGCTTGAGGCCATTCCCTCTCGTCCCATCCCCTGTCACCTGGGAGAAGAGGCCAGCACCCTCCTCTCCACAACCTCCCTTCAGGTAGTTGTAGAGAGTAGTAAGGTCTCCCCTCAGCCTCCTCTTCTCCAGGCTAAACAACGCCAGCTCTCCCAGCCGCTCCTCATAAGATTTGTTCTCCAGCCCCTTCACCAGCTTTGTTGCCCTTCTCTGGACTCGCTCCAGAGCCTCAACATCCTTCTTGTGGTGAGGGGCCCAGAACTGAACACAGTACTCGAGGTGCGGTCTCACCAGTGCCGAGTACAGAGGGAGAATAACCTCCCTGGACCTGCTGGTCACGCTATTTCAGATACAAGCCAAGATGCCATTGAGACTTCCTCCTTACAAATTTAACATGTAATTTTACTTTCCCTTCTGTATATCAAGTACAATTCGATTGAAAAAAATATTTTCAGTTTTCAATCTATTGCATACAAAACCAGTACATGCTAAAGGGAAAATGTTATATATATGGAGACTAAAAGTTATTGTTTGCTTAATTAAAACAGGTTTAGTCATTAGTTGTGTACTTATAAAGGGAGACCTAAGACGAATTGAACTGCAGAAAAATCTAGGAGAAAAACAACCTGCCAGTGAAAACTCTTTCATAATTATATTCACCAAGGAAACTATTCAGTAGGCTGGGTTATTCAATAAATGTATTTAATTGACATGAACATATAGGCCCTGATCCAGTTGTTATATTTTTGTGCTGCACCATTCATTCCCTTGACATCATATATTGAAACAAAGTTTAAGTCTGATTTTTTTTCATGAGACAGAGCTTATTCCCTGTTTGAGTATTTTACCATATGGAGACAAAGATAAAATAAACTTGTGTATAATTACATCTCTAAATAGTTCCTGTATACTTCTAATTCAGCAATATTTGGGAATGTAAGTCCCTTATCAGCTCCCAAGTGTTTGCTTTTCTTTTGTTTTTGTTTGGTTTAATACAGAATATGGGGCCATAACAATATTCCCATGACAATCTCATGCATCACAAATTTGGGAAAAAATTTCTTTAGTCAATTTCTCTCTGGCCCCATTTCTTTTATATAGTTGTTATGGCTCTCCCAGTCATTCTGGCTTTTGTATTCATTTTTATTCTAATTCTTAGTAGGTCTCTCTTGCCTTTGATTCTGCAGGTCTTTGCCAATTAAATGCAATTTTATGTTCTCTAAGGGCTACAGTTTAAGGATGTAGTTCTTCTAAACTATCTGAGCAAGAAATAAGTGGGTCAAAAAATAAAAAAGATCTACTTTAACCATTAAAAACTGATTCATTGCATGTCAGTAGTAAATTCCCAATCATTTGAACACTGACTGCACTTGTCATCAACGTGCCATAAATATCTTTACCAAGGGGACGAAGGGGACTAGCATTTTTTACCACCATTTTTAATGACTCCAACTGTCAAATTTCATAAGTACTAGGAGAGCTTGCTTTCATGTCTAATTCTTGATTAGTTAAAAACAGGATCTTCCAAAACAGCCATTAGTTCAGGAATGGCCAATTATGTTGAGTTGTCTTGTAGAGTTTTGGAAAAAATAACCACATAAGTGCTTGCCAAAATGCCATCAGCTTTCTTACACTTCATCAGTCTTGCAAGATTTCATTTCCTTTCAGTTATTCAATATTTGTTGTGTCAGACTTAGTTACTACTTTGCATACCATGCAAGTTCTTGCTTTCTGAACACCTTCACTATGAGGCAAACATATACTTCGATTTAATATTAGTGCTACTTTTTCCTATATTCTTATAATAATTCTGTCAATTGTCATCAATAAACCTTCTATATTATCAGAATACCACAGAATCTTCTATAGCCCACTGTGTTCTGTGGCCCATCATGTTCTGTGAAGGCAATCCTCATAAAAAACTTTACGTGCATCTGAAATTACTTTATATCTCCTTCTATGTTTTATAAAATTATATTGGATGTAGGGATACATCACATTAGAGGTAAAATTTGATCCCCTGGTTGTGAGATATATTTCACTGCAATTCTATGCAGCATCAAAAATGACATTTTGGTACTGACGATGACATATATTTATAAATATTTTTGCAACTAAATCAAAACTTGATGCAGTTCATATAAGAGTTTTTAGATAGTATTTCTTTGAGTAGATTGTGATGTGGACACTTCTTGTAACTGACAACATAGTAAGTAATTCTCAGACTAGACATAATTCATTCAGAAGTTATCTTGCATATGAGATGACTTCTGTCTGACAAACTCTAAAATCTTCTCTGATTGCTTATACTTGAATGGTGACTGACAAGTTGATGTTGAAGGATCTAAGCATGAGTAGTGCTTCAGTGTCATGTTATGAACATTGCCAAGTAATGTTCCTATGTAACAGTTTTCTCAATGGATCAATTAATTATTCTTGTCAGAACATGTGCTGTGACCAAAATTTAATCTTATTCTGAAACTTCTGTAATGCTTCTTGTCCTGTGGAAGTTACACTGATAACAGATTTCAGTTTTCTGTCATCTGGCTTGAATATATGAAATGAGTACATACATTACAATATTTTTCTTTCACCATGAATCAGATTGCATCTGGACTTAAGCTGGTATTTTCTGCTTGAGTAATGATATCACTTTCTCTAGTGACTAATCATATTCTTTCTGAACTAGTGTTATTCTTTCAGGTCTTTGAATGTTACGGGAGTACATATTAATTCTACAGATTCCGTTATTGTGATGCAACTTTACTTTTCTGGGTTTGTGCTATAAAAAGAGCCAAATTATTAAGTTTTACATTTGCCTTACAGTGTCTTGAATATTCATGTTCAAATGGCTTCTCATTAATTCTGGCTTCTCATTATAGTTCTTTTTCATCTAGAATAATGTATCAATGAATCAGCACTGTCCAAATAATTTACTAAAGCCACTATGAGACAAAGAAAGGTCTGAAGGACAAGAATCAGACCTCATTGACTACTGGCATATTCTATATGAAAATACAAAGTTTACTCTTTAGTCTCAAGAATTTATTGCTTGCTACTTATCAGCATCTTGTGGTCCTGCGCCACTTGAGAAGCATTTTCAGCCCTGAGATCACACAATTTATTTTTTTTTTCCTTCCTTACCATTCCTAATAGCCTAGAGAGAGAGAAGCGGCTTGGGGTATGTTTTTTCAAGAGGTCTATAAAGCAGTATTGAGGACCTGCATATGTAGAGGGCTGCTCTACACAGATGAATAGCTGCACTCTCCTTTCTGTTTCCTCATATTCGGATTCTTACATTAGACTACACAGGTTTCAGTGCAGCTTCAACGTCTACTGGCCTGGCTATTCATTTGTACAGTGCCCATTCAAAATGCCTGCACTTCCCATATAGAGTTAAAAACCACCACTACCAAGAAGATTGCCAAGTGGAAGTAAGGACTGTCTTGTAGATTGTTATGGTGAATATTAACTCCTGTTTAGTAAATCCTCTAGGTATCTGAAGTCTTAGGTATAACCAGTTCAGTAAAAACTTTACAGCACACTTCATTGATCTTCATTCATAGCTGTTCACATCAGCAAGTAAGAATCATAAAATGAAGCACCCTAACACACTCCAGAGGATATGTCTAGACATATCAGCCTCTCAGTCTCTGGAAAGGGCAAGTACATATAAATGATAGCATGCAAACCCTGGGTGGGTTTTTTTATTTTATTTTGTTCTATTTTTATAGTGATTTTTTACTTAATAATGTTATTTCTATTTTTTCCTGTAATTTTGTTTATTTGGCCCTAAGTGAACAATTCTGCATATAGTTTTTCTTTAGGCAAACCACCCTTACTGCAATTTTCTTGTTAGCAGCAGTATCCCTTGTATGTCAGGCACCCGGGATAAAACTGGGATCTTAAGAAAGGTGCTTTTGTGAATTGCACATGGCTATGACAGTTCAACATACTTCACTAGGAGTTGCTCATCACAGAGAATAGTGTGATTAGAGAACTATTGCACTCTCACCTCCCAGTACTGCCCAAAGCCTAAGGCAGGAATACAGGGATCAGCACTGATGGCACATTGCTCTGAATCTATGCCAATCTTTTTTGTCAAATATCCACGTTCCTTTGAAACACAGACTATTGCCAGATTAGGAGCTTTTAACAGAAAGATGTTTCAGTAGAAGACTTCTACTTCACACCTTTTTGATGGCTAATAAGAGAGTGCTTAAGCCACCTTCTTAGCACAGATTGCAGCCCCACAGGCTGCTCTGGGACTTGTGAAGGGAGTGGACAGCTGATTAGTTATTTTCTTTGCTTCTAGCAACTGAAAAAATTTCCAACAGTGAGGGCAAAGATTCAGCAGCTTTTTTGACCTCATCCAGTCTTCAGTTCTTCTCTCATTCTCCCTACTGTTTCACATGCTCCTCCTCCAACCTTGTAAACTAATCAGGGTTATATAAAAAACTTTTCTCCTGCTGTAACAGCTGTTCCAATAGGGCTTGGGTGTCTGTTCACCCTCAATCATCTCCAGAGCAGAACTCTTATGCCTGGATGTAAAACTTAGAGGATAACCCTCCCCCAGACTTCTGCTGTCAGATCATTAGTTTATATCAACTGATGTTGTCACGTTGTTAGATGATGCACATTTTGAGTCCAATATTTAGACAGGTCAAGGCCCAAAAATACCAAATGGCTTCAAAGTCCTTGTAGCTTTTATATCTAAAATATTAAGCCAGACTGCCCTGCTTCAAAACTGTTATATTGTTTTTTTCCATTTTGTTTGCTTGTCTTTTAGAGTACTATAGGTTAGTGGCTGGAGCACAGCATTTTGTATTTTACTGACCTGCATTCTTCACTGTTGACCTCTCAGCGTCTCTACAGAACTGAGGAGAGGTGATGGATTACATATTATTTTGTAACCTTAACTTCTGGTTCTGGAAAGAGTAGCATGTTTTAAAGATACTGGTGTGCAGTGAAGGGTTGTGTTGTAGGTGACACTGGATGTTGTAAGAAGCAGGTATAGCTTAGACTCTGCCTCAGAAGAGAGGAAAAAGATGTTCTATTTTTTTCCATATATGGTTTAGGGGAAGAAACAAAGGTATTTAGAAATCAGAGCCTGTGAGCAGGAAAAGGAAAACAGATACTTTAGGAGAAGAAACTAATGTGAGAATTTATTGATAAGTTTTGCTGCAGCTGGTTTTATGTTCAATTATCTTGTCATATAAATCTGTCTTGTATCAAGAGATAATATGCAGACCATCTCCAGACGTGGATAAATGACCTGAAAGAATAAAGACTCTTGCAGTTGCAAGAATTTATTGATATGCTTAGTTGTCTTGTAAGATATAACTGTTTTAGGTCAGGAGATAACCTGAAGGAAGTCTCCAGACACGGTTGGATAACCTAAAAATTAAACATTCTTTGAGGACTTACACTGTCCTTTATCTAAAACTAGTATATACACTCACTGCTTTTGTAAGATGATATGCCTTTTTTAGAAAGGCATTCAATTCAGCACTGAATTATAAAATAAAAACATTATTGCCTTTGCTTTGAAAACTTTATCCTTTTTAATATTTTACCAGTGAATAAGTGTTTCTCACACTAAGAAGTCTGAGGCCAAACCTTTTCCTGAGGGAGTACTTCTACAGACAGAACTGGTCTCCCTGCCTGCTTTATTGATGAGACGGATGGACAGCAAACAGAATCGAGGATACTATGAATGCTAGATGTAAGCATCAAAGTCAAGGCACATTAGGAGACAACTTGCACTTAGTTCCCTCTGTAGATACTACAGAAGGTCATATGGTAATTTAAATCTTGGATTAACAGTGGAAGCAATAAACCAACAATGCAGCAGAGTCTAAAATTTGCTATGAAAGAAGAATTGCACCAATTCTTAAAAAAAAATCAATATGTAAATATTAAATCAATTATAAGGAAAATATCACCACCACCAAAGCTGGCAAATTAAAGATACATAAAGAATATATTGCAAAAAATTGCTAATATGGAATCTGCTGCAAAGCAGGTAACAATCTCTCTTTAAATGTACTGAATGTTTTTAACTGAAAAAAATTGATAGTAAATCTAACTGCAGAAATATTTAAGACTTTTCTGTAGATGTTCAGCATTTTATGATAATTTAAAACATTTTGTTTGGTGTCAAAGAGGAGAGAAAGACTAAAATAATACAAATATCCATTGAAAACAATAGATATTTTACTGTTTAGGCTTAATATTTTATTCCTGTTTCACAGAAACACTGAAAAAATATGTATCCAAATTTGTAAGAACATGAATTTTATATTGCATCTCTATTTGCAGTTGTTTAATTTGGTCTAGATTTACATGCCTGAAAGTCATACTTTCGTCACTTCCTTTGCTCTGTTTCACAATTGTGGTTATTTGACCCTGGCTGGAGTCAAACAAGCTGGTCTGTCATTCCACCTCCTCAGCTGAACAGGGGAGACAAAATGTAATGCAGGCCTCATGGGCTGAGATAAGGACAGGGAGAGATCTCTCACTAATTACTTTAACAAGCAAAATAGACTTGACTTGGGAAAATTAATTTAATTCATTGCAAATCAGATCAAATTAAGGTAATGAGAAAATAAAAAAAAATCTTAAAACAATTTTCTCCCACCCCTTCTCTCTTCCCAAGCTTAACTTTGCTCATGATTTCTCTGCCTCCTCCCTTCCAGTCATGTAATGGAATGAGGTTGCAGGGTTGCTGCCAATTCATCACATATTGGCTCTGATGCTCCTTCCTCCTCCTGTGGAGGATTACTTCCACTCTTCCTCTGCCCCAGCATGGGAACCCTCCCAGAAGAGAGTTTTCCTCAAATAGTTCTTCAAAAACCTCTCCAGTGTGGGTCCCTCCCATGGGATAGAGTCCTTCAGGAACAGATTTTTCTCCTGCAGCGTCACAAGTCCTGCCAGCAAACCTGCTCCAGCATAAGCTTCTCTCTCCATGGGTCCACAGGTCCCGTCAGGAGCCTCCTCCAGTTTAGGCTTCACACGGGGTCACAGCTTCCTTTGGTTGTATCCACCTGCTTTGGCACGGTATCTTCCATGGGCTGCAGCTGGATATCTGCTCCACCATTAACCTCCATAGGCTGCAGGGGGACAGTCTGCCTCACCATGGTCTTCACCATAGGCTGCAAGGGATCTCCTGCTCTGGTTCCCCTACTTCTACACCTACTTTGGTGTCTGCAGTGTTGTTTTTCTCCCATATTCTTACTCTTTTTTCTGGTTGCATTTGTTGTTCAGGGCTTTTTCTCCACTTCTTAAATGAGATACCACTACCATCACTGACTGCCTAAGCTTGGTCTTGGAGCTAGCTAACATTGTCTACTGGACATGGAAGATCCTTCTAGCAGCTTCTCCCAGGAGCTGCCCCTGTAGCCCCTTGATACTAAAACCTTACCTTGTAAACCCAGTACAACAGTCTAATACACTTCACATAATAGAAGTCTATATTTTCCTTTACTAATTGTGTTTTTTACAAAACTAAATTAAACAGTTTTCTCCTTTTAGTTTTTTCAATTATCTATAAGCAGCCTCTGTATCCATTTTTGCTTCATTAAATAAAACACATGCAATGTTAATCTAATCTGGTATTTTAAAAGGCTCGATGTTTTTATCTATTACCCTTGATAAATGAATTTATTACATGTTCACCAGAATAAAAAAAGAAACCTTGGCTTTCTCTCTGCTCTTTTAGAATTCATGTAATTTGCATAGCCTGTAGATTTGCTGAGATTGCAAATTCAAAGAAAGCAAAATGAAACATTTCTGTGAATACTGGGAATTAAGCCATAGATATCTGTTAATCTTAAAGTTTATCAACACCTTAAAAGCAATCAGAGAAATTAATTGAAGTAAAATCCATCAAGGGTTATTTATCCCAAATCCACCATCTCTGGATGAAGAAGGATGCTGGTCTGGGAGTTTAAGTTTCTTTCTTTCAGTGTGGTGAGAAGTATAGAAAGTGGAAAATTCCCAGAATATCCAAAAACAGGTACACAGTTAGGAGGCAATACTAAAACTGTTGAAGTGTTTTATGTATTTCTCTCTTGCATTCTCTAAAGTGTGCTAAGAAACCATACTCACCAAAGCCACTTTCTTTAAGGTAACAGCTGAATTACAGGGTACCATATGATTTCCCAAAGGATTTAGGGTCAATGTGTGCCTCACAACTGTATGAGAAAAAGTACTTTTGGTAAGGGATGAACTTCATTGCATGGGCCAGTCTTGCCAAGCAACATACTACAGCTTTTAGATTAATCCTGCTTCTCAGTTCCTTACAGGAGAAACAATAAGTCAGTCTTCTTTTCTTTCAGAAAAATACTGGAAGAAAATTGCATTTGTGTCATTTACTGGGCATATTTATTACTGATTTCTTTTTGATGAAAGAAAGCATGGGGCAGGGAATTTTGCAACAGGGAAGAGAAATATTCCTGCACAAAAGAGGACAGAAAAAAAAACTATACTGCTTTGAAGGGTTTAGGTAGGACGTTTGTTTAAAGGAACTGTTATTGTAGGATGGAGAATACGTTGTCGTGTTATACTATCTATGGCTTTTTTATGTTTTGTCACTATGTTGATTGCATAGCCCTAAGAGAAATAATTTCTAATTGTTGAAAAATTTAATTCACTTTTAGAAAAAAGGAAGTGGATTAAATATAGAATTTAAATAATTTCATTGGGGAGGAGAAAAACCCTTCTCTTTTTTTTTTTACATGCCTATACATTTTTAATTTCCTTTCAATGAAAATTATTAAAGCAGTAAGAACTTCCTCACAAACGTTTCAATAAACTAAGTGGCCCTTTATGACATCAGTTGTCCTTTCTCATCAATAATTTATGAGACCTAAGTCTTGTTTTGAAGAAAATGAGTTTTTTTTACCTAATAGTACTTTCAATCTTTTTTCATGAAACAAGGATAGTTGATTAAATTATATTTCAGCAGTGAAATTATATATAAATAAGGTCATCCTGTCAACCGACAGATCATATGGCTGAAATAACCAATGACTACATGAATAATAGGTTTTTGGCAACAAGTCACAGAATGCATTTTTTCCTGCAATAACTTTGCAAACAGGTAATTATTACAACGCATATGTTCATAATAAAGCTCGAAGGAAAGGTTGAGTAGAGCAAAAATGGTGAATGGCATAATCTTTTCAAAAGCAATTAATGTCTTGCAAATGAGAATAGTTCAGAATATTAGAATAATTCAGCTTCTTAATTGAATCTACCTCTGTTATACCATTCAACTTCTTACAAATAAGCATTATATATTCTTATATAAAAAGATGACAATGGAAAAATATTGTAAAAGGAGAAATTGTTCTGATACTTAACATCTAACATTATTAGATTCCAGAATTATTAGCTTCTTTCAGCAACATACAATGTTGACTCAAATGTATAAATAAAACTATAAAGAAGTCAATAATTCTTCATAGTGAATCACACAACAGTGATTTTCTAGAAAATCAAATCTCCATATTTTGTTCTTGTTTCTGAAAGTATTTAGCGCTTCTGAAGCCAATAGTTAAATGCTTATCCATGAAGCTAAGTGCTTTGGTAAAATTTTAAGTAAAACTTGCATTCAGGAGAAATAAATGTTCATAGAGTCACAACGAATACTAATTTGCAGTATCGATTATACAAGTGCAAATAGTACTTAAAGTGGTTAATAAAGAAGCCTCTTTTGAGTTAGGTAGTGTTGGATTCTCTTCACTCTTTAAAAATGTTATGTGAAATAATATGCATTGAAAAAGTATAGTAATATTGATGTAAATATTTGAGGCTCATAGAAAATTATGAAAATAAATAGACAAATGTGATTATCCGGAAAATATGGTACAATTATCCCAGAAACATAAACTTTCTCTAAGTATACATATATATATGTATACTGGTGGGGGATGTGAAGGTTGGAGGATGCTTGGGGCAAAGTGATCATGAGATGATAGAGTTCTCAGTGCAGGGTAAGGTGAAGAAGGAGGTTAGCAGAACAGTCGCCCTCAACTTTCAGAGAGCAGACTTTGGGCTGTTCAGAAGGCTGGTTGGAAAAGTCCCGTGGGAGGCGCTCCTTGAAGGCAAAGGTGTCCATGAGGGCTGGACGCTCTTCAAGAAGGAACTCCTAGCAGCTCAGGAGAAAGCCGTCCCCAAGTTCCGGAAAAGTAGCAGGCAGGGTAAGAAACCAGCAAGGTTGAGTAGGGAGGTCCTAAGAGACATCAATAGGAAGAGGAGGGTCTACGACCTCTGGAGGAAGGGGCAGGCATCCTGGGTGGACTATAGGGAGGAAGTGAGAACGTGCAGGGAAAAAATCAGGAGGGCTAAGGCCCAACTAGAAATGCGATTGGCCAAGACTGTGAAAGACAACAAAAAGTCTTTCTACAAATACGTCAACAGCAAAAGGAGGACTAGGGAGAATCTCCAGTCCCTAGTAGATGCAGAGGGAACAACAGTAACAGAGGACGAAGACAAGGCTGAAGTGCTCAATACCTACTTTGCCTCAGTCTTTAACAGTAAGGAAAATTGTTCCCTCTGTGCACAACCCCAAGGGCTGGAAGAGAAGTATGAGATTCCCAAGGTCCAAGAGGAGGTGGTTAGAGACTTGCTTGCCCAGCTAGATGCCCACAAGTCTATGGGGCCGGATGGAGTCCACCCAAGAGTTTTGAGGGAACTGGCGGATGTGCTGGCCAAACCCCTTTCCATCATCTTCCAGCAGTCCTGGATGACTGGGGAGGTTCCGCTGGACTGGAGGCTGGCTGATGTCCTGCCCATCTATAAGAAGGGGTGCAGGGAGGATCCAGGGAACTACAGGCCTGTCAGCCTGACCTCGGTACCGGGGAAAGTCATGGAGCGGGTGATCTTGAGTGAGATCATGAAGCACTTGCAAGAGAACCGGGTGATCAGGCCCAGTCAACACGGGTTCATGAAAGGCAGGTCTTGCCAGACTAATCTGATCACCTTCTATGACCAAGTGACTAAACTCTTGGACGAGGGAAAGGCTGTGGATGTGGTCTTCCTGGACTTCAGTAAAGCTTTTGATACAGTTTCTCACAGCATTCTGCTTCAGAAACTGTCAGCCTCTGGCCTGGACGGGCGCACACTCTCCTGGGTGAAAAACTGGTTGAATGACCGGGCCCAGAGGGTGGTGGTAAATGGAGTTAAATCCAGCTGGAGGCCAGTGACAAGTGGGGTTCCCCAGGGCTCAGTCCTGGGTCCAGTCCT
Organism: Clamator glandarius; assembly: GCA_033459285.1. Classification (NCBI taxonomy): domain Eukaryota; kingdom Metazoa; phylum Chordata; class Aves; order Cuculiformes; family Cuculidae; genus Clamator; species Clamator glandarius. The sequence goes on from JAUNZM010000198.1 coordinate 456,104, forward strand.
GTTTAATGTCTTTATCAACGACCTGGATGAAGGCATTGAGTGCCCCCTTAGCAAGTTTGCAGATGACACCAAGCTGGGTGGAAGTGTGGATCTGCTGGAGGGTCGGGAGGCTCTGCAAAGGGACCTGAACAGGCTGGACTACTGGGCTGAGACCAACAGCATGAGGTTTAACAAGGCCAAATGCTGGGTCCTGCACTTGGGGCACAACAACCCTAAGCAGAGGTACAAACTAGGAGAAACCTGGCTGGAAAGCTGCCAGGAGGAGAAGGACCTGGGGGTGCTGGTTGACAACCGACTGAACATGAGCCAGCAGTGTGCCCAGGTGGCCAAAAAGGCCAATGGCATCTTGGCTTGTATCAGGAACGGCGTAACCAGCAGGTCCAGGGAGGTTCTTCTCCCTCTGTACTCGGCACTGGTGAGACCGCACCTCGAGTACTGTGTTCAGTTCTGGGCCCCTCACCACAAGAGGGATGTTGTGGCTCTGGAGCGAGTCCAGAGAAGGGCAACAAAGCTGGTGAAGGGGCTGGAGAACAAATCTTATGAGGAGCGGCTGAGAGAGCTGGGGTTGTTCAGCCTGGAGAAGAGGAGGCTGAGGGGAGACCTTATTACTCTCTACAACTACCTGAAGGGAGGTTGTGGAGAGGAGGGAGCTGGTCTCTTCTCCCAAGTGACAGGGGACAGGACGAGATGGAATGGCCTCAAGCTCCACCAGGGGAGATTTAGGCTTGAGATTAGGAAAAAGTTCTTCACAGAGAGGGTGGTTAGGCATTGGAACACTCTGCCCAGGGAGGTGGTTGAGTCACTGTCTCTGGAGGTGTTTAAGGTGAGGGTAGACGAGGTGCTTAGGAGCATGATCTAGGGATTGGTGGGAATGGTTGGACTCGACGATCCGGTGGGTCTCTTCCAACCTGGTTGTTCTGTGATTATGTGATATATGTATGTATGGCTATAAACTATATTAAAACCAAAGATGTATTACCATTATAATTTGTAAAATGTCATGAGAACAGGAATGGTAAAAAAATCTAAGGTTACATAAAGAGTAAAATAGAAACAGTTTGAAAAATCTAGTGGCTGGGCCAAGGTAGTGTACTTTAAATGCTAGGTATATGAATTTGTACCATTATCTTATGCAAAATCTTCCTTTTCAAATATACTTTGAATTAATCTTTTTTATAGAAATCCCATGGCAAATTTCAACACATGAAAATTATTGCTAAATGTTTGCACTTAAATATAGGTTCATTATTGTAATGTTTAAGCTACTTGTTCAGTTTAGTAGAAGGAATGTAGGATGGAGAAGATGAAACTCTCTAGACTGAACTGCCTTACTGAAACAGGATTTTCTGAGGAATCATTTTCTTTGTTATGAAGTAAGCTAACAACAACCTCTGTATTTCTTTTGCCTAATACTTTCCAATATGATAAATGCCTTTGATCTTCTGCTCAAAGCTGACCTCTGCTATTTGGGAAAAGAACATCTTAATGGAAATGTTTTTTTTCTTTGCAATACAAAACACAACCTATTCTCAGGAAAAATATAATCTTATAAAATTTTTTTTATCACCACTTATACTTCCTATGAAAAGTGTAACAGACATTACAGGACACAGACGGACACTAGCACACAGAGGACAGGTCACACCCCTGTCACAATATCGTTAACTTGTTGTCCCAGAAGTTACCAATACAGTAGCAGGATAATGAAATTAAGGAGAACTAGTCTTATGCATAATCACACAGGACTGGTATTGAACCCTGAAACATCTTCTTTCTTTAAACATTGGATTTAGCCAATAGCCTTATGAGAGAGTATGAGGAAAAAAGTATGTATCTAGATTGTTCTAGGAAAGCAGCTAAAATAATCTTTAGTAGGACCTTATTAGCCTTTTCTGGTAACATTTGTAATTTTTGTGTTGTATTCTGACTAAATATGAAATCAGCCAGAGTTAGGTGTTTAAAACATCTAGAAGGATCTAGATCTTTCTTTTCTCTTCCGTTCTCCTCTGACAAGTCAATTTTCTCTCTGGTACCAACTAAAGGTGTACCTGAAACTGTGTTTGTGTGGGCCTTTAACCCCAAAGCATCTTCAAAGCACTGATAAGTGAGAAAGTCACTGAAAATATTTCTGCAGAAGTTTGCTGACCTTTGCTCAACAATGATAGTTTGGGGTTATCTATCTGATCAGAAGAATTCAAGAAACCTTTGAGACAGATGCTTTGCTAGTCCACATAAGCTTAAGAACTTCTGGACCATGAGGGCCACTTAAGGAGACAAAATGCTGTTAAGGTGCTATAATTTGAAGTAGCATGTACATAAATGAAGTAGAAGTTGGAGTGATCCCAAGGTATTCAAGAAACCAGACCCAGAAGTAAGTGTAAATTCTTGGTGTAGAGAAAATGGCTAGTAAATGTGGGAAATGAAGCAAATAAAACTTAGTTTCATTTTTTCCAGGTTAATTAGGCTTAAGTAGATTTCTTGTTTAAGAGAAGCACAGATAAAAAGATTTTTCTCAGTTAGTACACACAAATTCTAACACTTTTCCATGAGCTAGGAATCCATCTCTCAATATTGTTATTTTTCTTGAAGGACACATAGTACATTGTGACAAAACTCTCTTAGGTCCTAGCTAGCATAGGTGTCTTCGATTTATTCCAGACAACTAGGGTTGCTCAAATGTATTCCAAATCAGGATTGTGTCTCAAATTTACTTTCCTTTGCACCTAAGTGCAAATTTTCTTCTCAGTTGTTTCCTGTCTTTACATAAACATAAAAATAAAGTGTGGTTTGTTTTTTTTTTTTCTTAACGTTGTTTTAAGAAGCTGTGTTAAATCCTTTCAACCTTCCTAGTATTTTGCACAAAAGCCAGGTGAATAGTGAGTGCTCCTGACACTTCTAATTATAGGCTAATTTGAATGTCATTGAAGGGAAAGGGAATGTCCAAATAGTGAATGACAAAAGAGAACAAGGAAGGTAGATAACTGACCTTGATTACAACCTAGAGTTGTCACTAAAAATTACACAAACCCTTAGGAACTGTTGTTTCATAAATTATTTGTGATGCTTACAATAAATATTTAATTGTGCCTCCTGTTGTGTGCTTAAAGCACAATAAAAGTGTCTTTAAAGTAACAAGATAAAATATTACTTATTATGGTCCTAATAAACCCTCATGTAGCTTTAATATGATACTCCATAAAGTATTTCCATAGGCTTGTGTTCTTATGCAGAATTCCACTCATTTCACCAGGTTTTCACTTGCTATTTATGACTGCCTTGTAAAGTCTGGGTATTTATAAGTTGATCTTTAGTCTAAACTATCCTCAGATGCTTATACCTTCACTCATGCTATTAATTTATCAATTTTTTTATTCCATATCTGCTAGAAAATCAGTTAAAGTCAGCTTTTTATGTAGCTTTAGAAATAATTTCATAGTTAACATATTTCTACCATGTTGTCCTGAATTGCTAAATGGTGTTTTTTCTGATGTCCCATCTAGAAGAAGAAATTGAAAATGGAATCTTGATAAATATGGTAGGATGTATATTAATTTTCTAAAAATATATACTTTCCTTGGGAACAAGTTATTTCTTTTTATTTTTCTGCCTAGTCATAGCTCATATCTTCTTCCTTCTACAGTCCTGACCTGAAATGTTCTTCTTTGGGTGTTTCCAGAATCCCTGCTATGGTAGAGAGTGCTTACACAGTCAAATATTGCTCCCTAATAAAGTAAAATTAAAAATCAAGACAAGATTTTAAACTATCGGTTTACCAGTAGAAATCTTCCAACAGTACAGTGAGAATGAAATGTAAATCAACAACAAAAAAAGTCCTACTCACCCTTAAGGGAGAGGTTGTTTTGGAGGGCAATACATAACAAGATTTCAGTGTGATAAAAATCTGAGCTATTACTTCTAAAACTTAAAAATATAAATCAGTTTGTTCAACACAGGGATAGATTCTTCACAGCTATAAAATAACATTATTACAGAGGCAGTTTAATACTCCTAAAATAATTGCTTGCCTTCTTAAACTATTTCCTATATCAAGAGGCAGATGTCTCTAAATACATCAGAGTTATCCAAAATGGTTACAGAGGTATTTTTTTCCTTCACAAAATGTCTCAAAAGAACATCCTAAATATCATACTTTATTTACTGAAACTCATCTATTTTTTCTTTTTTTTTTTTTAATTTCACAGCTCATTTAAAATCTCATCACTTTTACTTTTGTGCATGTCTAGATGTAGTCTTTTAGAATGCCCTGTAGAATCAGTTACGGAACACTTAGTACGTGCACTGAATTTTCTCAGTGCTAAGTTGTGCCTAGAGCTCAAGTCTTCTATTTCCAAGGTAAATGGTCGAATCATAAGGCTGTTATGCAAAGATTAAGCATTTGAAGCAGTAGTGTTAGTGTGGCTGTCTACAGTATGAATGGATATAGAATAATTCTCTCTTTTTAAGATCAGGCTGCCAACCTTGATGGACAGCTGTAGCCTGAGGAACTGATAGTCCATTATAAATTACTTTCTAAATCTAGATGCTATCAGTGTTAGAATATGTTGGAAAGTAGTAGCTCTAGACAATTATTTGGGACATGAGTGTTTTTCGGAATCGTATAAATCTAAAATGAGAGTATCCCACATAAAGTGCATAAGATTGCACAACAACAACCTTAGACAAATGGCCTTTTAATTTTGCTAGTGACATTTGCAAGCCCTATACAACAGGTTTTGCACTGATGACAATTTTGGATGGTGTTAGATTTTCCATGGGATCAACATTTAATAGAACATTTTCCCATAACTTTATGTGGTGTTGGTAATTTTTGTCATCTCACACAATAGCTGTATTACCTATCAAGAGTGTTAGTCAGCAATTCATCACTTCCTATTTAGTTACGGAAAGGCGATTACTATGAATTTCACTGTAATTACTCTCCCCTCTCTTCTAGTGAGTTGAAAACTTTATCTATAAAGAGATCCTTCAAAGAAAATCCCTAGTCCCATGGTAAGTATGGGGTCTGGACACCCAGTACAGGTCCATAGTAAGTTTGACCTGAAGAAACAAGTCAAGTTCTTTTCTTCAGTGTCTTTGCTAGGTTCATCTGACTAATAACAAGCTTCTAAATGTATGTACATGTACTGTACGAAGAGTCTTATTAAAAACCTCTTTGTTCAGAATATATTTCATAGAATTGTTGTAGATGGACAATTCTGATAAATTATTAAAATTCCAATTTCTAATCTGTTCTTCATCGTGATTATTCTGTTTCACTAGTTTTTATGACCTCACACTCTTTCAAAGTTCTCTTAATCTTTGGTACACATCACCTCTGTTAGAAGGTTCCAGACAGGGCAAATTTTCCTTACCTCTTTTATAGGAAAACCTTTGGGTTAAATCAGCCTTTCATCTTTTTGACATCTTTCAGCATGAAAGAATAATAGTTACACAAAACAGCTCTGTAAGATGAATATTGTGTAGCTGCTGGTCCAACAAAGATTATATTAATCTTTTGGTCTTTTATGGAAATATCTAGCTATAGACTTTGTTACAGTAACACTTATAAGGTATTATGTTGCACTTTATGTTATAATTTTTTTTTGTCAGACTATATGAGTTTCTGTTGTTCTTCCAAACTTTTTCCTACTATCTTTCAATGGCAACACAAACTCAGTTTCTCCATTAAAGGCTGTGCCTAAAATGTGGGCTTGCTCTTACTACCAACATTTTGAGGGAAAAGTCTATTTGGGCACTTTTGGTTTTGCTTATTCTCATACAAAAAGGAAAAAAAGAAAATTAAAAATACAAAGCCAACAAAAATAGCTGTCAGAAAATTGTTTTCTTGATCACAAAATTCAGACAGTAGAGACTTCCAGTTTATAGTAATTTCATATCTCTTTCAGTCAGCATCTTGAACCTACAGCATATATATTCTCCCACATACTACTGTTTCTTTCTCTCTGAAGTCCCCCTGAGGTCATCTTTCCTCTCCACATTTCTTCACTAAATACCTTTTTTTTTAAAACAAAGGATGACATAAACTCTTTGCTCAGCCTTCCCTCCAAAGACTGAGAGGAATCTCTGTCACTATGAGAATGTATTTTTTTTTTTTTCTGAATTCAGTGGAAGTCGATTTTCAAGACTGTAGCAGTACACCTAACAGTACAGTTCCCTTTAATTAAGAGTGCCCCTCTCCAGCACACCCTTTCTTCACATTGCACAGATGGCACATGATGTAGACAGAAAGAAAAAATCCAAAATATGATGGTTTCATGCAGTTACCAGGAACATGGCATGAGTTGGGTTGTTTATTTTACTAACTGCCGTATACTGCAAAGTGATTGGACAGAAAACAGAGCAGGTGTGATGTTATCCAGTGGGAAATTTTGGACTCCAGCTGAATCATTAAAGCAAATCAGCAATGCTGAACAGATATTTTCCATGTATTGAAGCAGGCAGAAATCTTCAGGTATTGCATTATTCACTGCTGACTTGAACTGTTAGAGAATAATTTAAATGATTTATTTTTCTACTGCTCTTCTGCAGCTGCCTGGTCTCAAAGATGTTTTAAAATGTTTGACAGGAAGGATTGTTTGACAGGATGGCCTGTATTATTTTGAATTTTAACTTTGAAGAGATGGAAATGCACTGGGCTAGAAACAGCTAGCAAGTTCTTCAACAAATGAGTAGCAGTACAAGTCTCCCGTATATGTTCATACAAAATCAAGACATGTTCCCATTGTGTCTATTGCAAGAGTTGAGTGATCCAGAAAAAGAATGAAAGAGTTCTCTCTAGAATGCATAAAATAAGTAAACATAAAAATGTCAGATCAGTTGCCACTTATGCAAATTTTGATATTTATAAGCCAGGATAGACCTTATTGAAACAAAGAGACTTCAAACTCCATACATCATTGAACAGACACAAAGCTACTGCTGGATTTCAGACACTGGCAGGAGGGCAAAAAATCCTCTTTGGAGTATGGACAAGCTGTATTTCACAGCCGGAGGCCAGAGATGTTTCCTGCCTTATCAGTCCTCTGTACCTGCCAGGGTGTGGGAAGCAGATGCCTCTCATCATCTTAAGTCCCACACCATGAACCTTTTTCCCACCTCATCCCTCATCCCATCGGGGCTGGGAAAGGAGCAATTGCAGCACAAAGTCCTATGGGACTATCTTTTTCTTTTGCATCTAATAACACTATAAATTGCTGAGGAATAAAGACTAATAACTGCTAAGTACTGTAAATGCTGTGGGGCAAGGGAGCATCCACAGTGTACTCCTGAAGAGTGCTGGGGAATGTGTGTATGAGAAGAAACTACATAGGTGAAAGCCTAAAAAGAAGTAGAGAAATCATTTGTGAAGTGTAGATTTGTCTTTAAAAGATAGAATTGTCAGTAAGAAAATGGTTTTAATCCTGTTCTGCTTATGGAAAAATAGTTGCACAAAAACACTGTTAAAGCTATGGTCCCATTAGTCTATTTCTTTTATGAGCTGACATGATCTACAGGGCCCTACGTTTTGTTTAACAACAGGATCAAATGGGGTAATTAAGAACTATGGATCATTACAAATACTTTATTATATATGATGTTCAAAGGCTCCAGCAATTAAACAAAAAAAATCATTCTGTTATTATTTCTGCATAGGATTTTTATACATTCTTTTTTGAATTATGTACCTTAAAATATCTGTGTCCAAACAGTGTGAAACAGTGATAGTGCTCTTGAGCCTTTCATTTGTTTTGTTCTGCTTTCCCCCTTTTTACTTAAGAAAGGAAAAATACTCAGAATTTTTCTGCTAAATATATATTCTCAAGACAGTCAGACCCTTCAAAAATATAATGGTTTAAACTGTAATGTTTCACTCTAGAAAGGTATGAGAATGCATATTCAGGATATTATGAAAACACCAAAGCAGAAGAGTATGAAATATATGAGTATTAATAGTTATTATATATTTGAGATATTTGTTATACACATTCCCCACTTCTTTATGCTGGGAGAAGAGAGATATCTTCAGCTTAGCCACAGCTAGATTGAAATGTTAGCACCATCAAACTGAGGGAAATTTGGGAAGGCACGTCCCCCTACCTTGTCTTTACAGAGTGGCTCAAATAGAAACCTAACAACTAGATAAGTTTTAACTGAGGGAACTCAGCTTGCTGTTTGAAAAACCAAGCAGTGATCCAATTGCTTTTCTTTTCAACTAAAATAATGATACAAAAATTGGAACATAGCACAGATTCTGTTGATGAACAACTCAAATATTCTATGTGCTTCTTCAGTTACACTAACTCCTCACTGATGGTAATAAGGGAGAAAGGGGTTAAAAATAGAACACATCTGATACGTGAGATGAAGATACAGCAGAAATATTTTTCTCAGCATTTTCTTAAACCTTGCAGCTGTTTTTCTTTCTGTGAAAACTATTGGTAGTATTTAAGTATATCTCAAGAGAAAGAGCTATATATACCTTTTTACTTACATCACCAGTATGAAGTTCACAGTTCTTGGACATGCAAAATGAAGGTTCAGGACCAGTTTCCAGTAATTTCCTCTTTTCATTTTAAAAGCTTATTTTTCTGCAAATTGTTCCTTTTCCACCTTAGGATATTACCTTTGAATACAATGAACAAGTTTTTTTTAATAGAAAGTTTTCAGATTGATCACCTGTAATCTTTCTCACACATTACTCTATATGTAATAGAGATATTAACTTCCCATAGAAAACCTGTCAGTCTTATTTTTTATTTTGCACTGTTCATTTTGTATTTTCCTAGCTAATGTAGTTGTTTTCACAATATATTTCTACGATCTGTTACACAGGTTTAGTTTCTCTTCATTTGTTCTTCTTCATTCAGGTAATGTAACACATTGTTACACACTTTCTTATTCCATTCTTACAGATTTAAAAGGGACTGAGTAGTGTTTAGTTCCCTGGCTGAACAAAGAACCAATTTGTTACACAGACAAAACACTCTTTGTTAATTCTTCTGTCATTTAAATCTTTCTTAAATATTTTCTCCTAGTAGAGAGGTATGTTATCACTATCCTAAAAAGTCTCTATTAGAGAGATATGTTACTGCTATCCTAAAAAGAGCAAATTAGGCCACTGAATTAGAAAATAGAATAACTTAATCTTCAATTACCCTGTATGCTACTAAATATCCAGTTTTTAATACCTTAACCTAGAAGAAAGAAAATTCACCTGGTATCTAAGATAAGAAAGCTCAGAGTTTTTAGTTGAATGTCAAGTGAATATAGGCAGTTTATTTCGAGCTTCTGACATTGAGGACTGCAATAGTTCTTGGCTTTTTCTACCACAAAAGTGTTTTTCTCTGATTCTAAATGTATTCCTAAACCATTTCACCAACAGAATCTGTGTTTCTTTTCTAGCCCCATATTGTGTCATACAGTAATAAAATAGATATACACATAGATTTGCTGGAAGGAAATCCTAATGCCTTATTTGTCTCAAACAGCCAAGTTAATAAGCAGAAGCAGAAAACAAACCCTACTTGTAGCAAGTGGAAGATCAGCTTTCTGATTGATGCTAATACTTATTTTTACCACTTCCTTTCTCTTCTGACTTTCTCCCAACATTTGACTGCTGTAGGGTGACAGTAATGATTTTTTTAGTTCAAATAGCTTTGTCATACCTTCTGACCATAACCAACAGAAGTCTAGATATCAAAAATAAGACCTGTTTTTTTGTAGAATGAGTTGACCATGTGGAAATAATTATAGAAAGTCTCAAACAATACCCACTGGGCCACTCTGGATCAAAAACTATTTTTTGTTCGAATCTGTGTGAAATTGCCCATGCCACAATAATCTTCACAAAGCAGAGTTGTTTAAAAAAAAAAAAAAATGGATTTCAAACAGGGCTTATGTGACATAGTTAGAGATTTCTATTTCTTCTCCCTAAACTCACTAAGGTATTGCTATTTTAGTTCACAGGGGAAAATAGTTGTCAATATCCTTTGAAAGCAATTCCCCACTGCTCATGGCTATATCTCTGTCTTCTACTGTCCTCACAATCACAATCACAGATTTCTTTCTTCTTGATAGATATTCTTCACTTTTTCTTCTTCTGCCTTGACTACATACTTATTTGATATGCTTTGTAGATTTCTCTGTTTTTTCCTGAATCCAGTGTATCCCTTAGGCCTTTATCTGATTCTTTATGTTTGGCATACTCATAACTCCATGAAATTACTTATTTTGCATATTAAGGATATGAAATCTGACTCAAAGTCATAATATTGTAGGCAATGCTTTTTACTAATTTCAGCTGAGACAGAAGTTTAATCATGCTAACATCCAATTTTATATAAAGAAAGTATAGTATATTTACATATGCATTTGAACAAAAGAAGGTAATTCTGATCATTGTCTTCTTCAGCTGGAATACAATGCTTAGCTTTCTTTCAAGTTATTTGAACTTCAGGGTTATGGTTTCCATGGAAATATGTGACAGTCTGTTTGAGCATCAAATATTTTCCTTGTTGTAAATGTTAGCTAGGCAAAATGTACAGTGGCCCTGGATAAACTAGAAAACCGATCTGTGGAAGTACATATTTTAATGACAGGGATTGCTCTTTTACCCCCAGTAAATGGCTTTGTAATAACATTGTGTTTAGAAAAAAGGGGAAAGTTTTAAGTAATTACGTAGTCTGTGGTATAGACTAATATCTGTAGTCACAAAAATAAAAACAAAAACTGTAATTTTCAGTAGCTATCTTATCTTAGATATGTGATCATCAACATGTTCAACAACAAATTTCTGTCCAATAAAGAACAGTAATATAATTTAATCATTTAAGTCATAAAGCATTATTATAACATCAGAGGTATCTTAAAGAATCGGTGATAGCAATTCTCCATAATTCATTAAATACTCAATGCATTCTGAGCTCCAAGATCCTGTCTCCCACAAAGCTGGAAAGGCACATTCTCCCCAGAAAAATGTTTCTTACAAGATTTCTATCTCTCTCCTGCAAACTACATCTACAACTCCATTAACAAAAGGGTGAGGCAACCTACAGAAGTGTCATACACAGGTTATGGCACTGCATTCTTTCCAGATAAAATTCCCATAGAAGTCAAGTATTAATTTCTTAATCACTAGGAATCCATATGCTGTCTAATGACATGTAAACTCCCAGAAAATGCAGTCATCTCAAACGTATTTCTTCTTTATTAAGGTGTTCTGTATCTCAGGCAACAAGTGTAAACAGCAAAGCACGATGCAGGACACTGGGTACTGTGTTACTAGTGCTCATTAGAAAACTTTAGAGGGAACAGTAAATTGATTTTTAAGTGAATGTTTTATGCAACCATAAAATTATATTGACTATAGAGTGCAGGATAATGCTGCGAGTGTTTTGGCTAACTAGTCCAGTATCCTTAACAGTTGCTAAACAGTCAAGATTCAAAAGCAGAATATTTGCAAATTCTTATTCTCTCTCATGAGGGAGCTCAAAATGTTGTGGTTGCATAGGTTTCTATGCTTATATACATATGCATGAACTAGGCATTGCATAATCAATTTTAATGCCAGTTGTATTCCCAGCTCTTTCTTCAGTGTTTCCATAAACTGAAATTCAAAAAATTTGGGAGACACATTAACATTTTAAAATGTTGTTTGTCTTTTTTTTCTTAAGGTCCTTGTCCACAGAGTCAACCTGCAAACTGTATAGCTCTATAGTCATATTATGTTAGTAGAAAACTACATGATTTGCAGATACTGCTAATTCAACAAGAAATAATGATGTCACGGAATGAGAAGACTGTGACCTCTTACTAAAATACTTATTTGACATTATCATTAACACAGGAAAGACATAGATCCATTGTAGTGAGTCCAGAGGAGGGCCATGAAGATGATCGGGGAGCTAGAACACCTCCCATATGAGGACAGGCTGAGAGACTTGGGCTTGTTCAGCCTAGAGAAGAGGAGGCTCCAGGAAGACCTTATAAGAGCCTTCCAGTATTTAAAGGGGAGCATAGAGGAAAGATGGACATGGTGTCTATCAGGTAGTGCAGTGATAGGACAAGTTTTAACAGTTTAAAGCTGAAAGATAAGAAGTTAGGAAGAAATATTTTACTGTGAGGGTGATGGGACACTGGCACAGATTGCCCAAAGAAGTTGTAAATGCCCCATCCCTGGAGGTGTTTAAGGCCAGCTTGGATGACACTCTGGGCAACCTGACCTAGTCAAAGGTTTCCTTGCCCATGGCAGGGGGTTAGGAACTAGATGATATTAAAGGTCCCTTCCAGTCCAAACCTTCCTACGATTCCATGATTCTAGGAAGCAGAAGAAATGCCTGCCATGAAATCTCAGGAGTTTCATTCAATGTTCAAAGCGGATAAGCTACATACTGCAGTAAAAGGCAATGGTGTTCTAGACAGGTATGCCCTGCTAAAGTCAAATTATTTTTTGAGAATGAATACGAGTTTAAAAGTTGAATGTCTGCTTTGGTATAAATCTAATTTACCAAAATGAAAAGAAGTAGTTCTAGGACCTCTCTGATACCAATACATCCTGCTGGATCTGTTAAGGGCAATAGTGAACAGAGGAGATATCATCTATTAGATGTATAAGGGACACTCATTCCAGTTACATTATCCCAGGATGGCTCAAGTGAGAGAACCTGAGAATTTCATACTCAAATATCTCGGACCCAGGCCTCACTTATAAATCTGAAATTCCTCTTTCTACTCAAGTCTATAACTTCATTAGAGCAGGAAAATAACTCTGAAAGTGTATTAAGATGGCTACAGATTCCTTAAATAGTTAAGAGAGATTTGGTGTCTTTGTTTTTTAAACTGGTGTGTGCAAACAGGGACTGACACTGTTTAAAGCACTAACAATACTGAAGATTAGAATGAAAGGCAGGAAAAAACTGTTAATTATACAATCTGGTGGAAGCTGCTGAAGCTCAGTTAGAAACATACTTCTAAAAGGAGAAATAACATATTTGACATAGACTATCAGGATAAAGTGTGGTTTATATTTGAAAGCCAATTGAGTACTACCAGAAGGATTATTTTTTGCAAAAGAGAATAAACAAGAACTATAGTAGAAGTATTAGAATCTCAAACCTTGCAGAGTCATCTAGTTTTGTTCTTTTTTTCTGATATGTGCTCATGCTGCTGAGTGAAGCCTTTCATAGCTTTATTACGCAGCTACCATATTGCTCTGTTTCTTTAGGAAATGAGATTATTGAGCTTTTGGTACCAAATGCAGGTATGGCTTCTGTTAATTGTTACAGAGTGGACATATCAGTCAGAATCCTTAAAATAGAGAAAGGAATCTGCGTGATTGATTACACAGTCCTGGTAAATTAAGTGTACTGTCACTTACAATAGTGCTAGGATTTAATTATAAAGGCAATGGGTGGCAAATTCCAGCTATTTGTAGGACAACTAATTGTATCTTTCGCAATGGTGAGAACAGTTGTGGAAGTGACAATCAAGTATGACTCATATTTCTTCTGTTTCTCAGCAGGCAATATTGTCATATGCTGTGCTTATCACGGTTAAAGCGTAAAAGGCAGGCAGGATACAAGAAGGGAGGAGGAAGATAGTCATGGCTTAAAGAAGGATTACTAGAGTAAAGAATGAGGGGACTGAGAAGAGCAGGTAGAAGACAGGCAGCCATCATACAAAAGGAGCAAAACATAAAAATAGCATGCCTTTTTTAAGGTACTGCATAATGTTTGGTGCAACCTAGAAACTCACTGAGAGTTGCTGGCTTGAAAGTAAGCTCAAGGAAAGACCCTGAAAGACTGGTGGAGAGGGGAAACATTTGCCTCCTCACCTCTGACTTCTCCCTTACCAGATACTCTTAGTTTTCTTGATCTAAATAACTTCATTTTATAGATAGAGTTCAAAAAACCCTGCAGCTTTTAAAATTCAAAGGATTTTTTATATTATGATATGTCTTGTTTTGAGGTAAATATGCAGGCTGTTGTATCTTAGATCTCTAACCTGCTTAAAGTCTTGTCTCAGCACATCACTAGCATGATCAGTACAAACACAAGAAAAGTATGTCTGCAGAGATTAAGTAGTAGATTTTCATTGTTTACATGCTGAAATACTGAACTCATAATCTCGGAGCTGGTTAGTACCTCTTCTGGTAGTTGTTTAACCAGAAGTACCCCAGTACTCTCGTGCGTGCCAGAGTGATAACCCCAGTCCAAGCCGAAGTCCTCACTAGAAAGGCTAGAATCTTCTGGCTGGTGATAGAAAATGTTCATGCTGTTATTCTAGTTTGAGATGTCTCATTTAAAATGCCTTTTCTGTTGCTTTTCAGGAGACATCCCTAGTCTGTTCAACTAGAAAGATTATCTATATTCTCTATCTACACTATTTTCATTTGCACTTTCTCTATATACATTCAAACAATTTAGTTTTTCATTTCAGAGGGTGCAAAAACATAAAGAAAATCAGAAGCATATGAGGAAGATTAACAGACTAGTTTGTCAAGCTTTCAAATTCTATATAAGTCTACCCCTACATTTGTTAAAATGCCTAAAGACTAAAAAGATTATTTGGGATTGAATGAAATGTTGAGATTAAATGCTTTAATTTGCTGAATGTTAAAACATCTTCTTTTTGTCAGTCATTCAGCAGACAAATATGTGAAAAACAACATATCAACAGGATCCTAGGCAATATTGTGATGCTGCAGGATTTATAACCTGTATGAGCGCCTACTTCAAGGGCTTTTTTTTTCTTTCTGACTGAAGTATATCAGCAAGTGATGCATCATGTTTTGAGGAAGATTCTTCATGATTATCCTCCTACACTCTATACCCAACAACTAGTCACTTTATAAAACAGTTTCATTCTGTTTATTTTTGTCTTTATGCATATGCTAGCATATTAGAAATATGTTGCTATTTATGAGTCATTCTTATATCTCTCAAATCAATTTCCTTCATATGAGGGGGAGACTTCTGGGGAGAAAATGTTGCCTTCTTATTCATCTTTGCCTCCCCTCAAACCCGCAATAATCTGGTTTACACTCATTCTATTAGCTTATATTCTAACATTTCAGATTTTATTGTATTTTTTCCCTGTGACATGAACACAATATATTGTTTTTGAAAGGAAGAGAGGAAGGGAAAACAGTAACTTTTAAAGTCTAATTTTTAAAGCATGTTCCCCTTTTCCAAGTATATAGATTGTTTTTCTGTCTTAGTATGTGCTTCTTGTTTTCTTATTGAAAAAGCTGTGGGAAACAGAGTCTGAAAACCAGCCAGTCTTCTGTAAGTATGAATATTGTGCATATTTAGTTTTTAAACTGAAGAATGTATACTGACCAAACAATATTTTTTAAACAGCTCGTGTTGATAATTTAAGTATATTTTCACTCTCAAGGAAACTATTATAAGCACTGCTATCGCCTTTTCGCCTTTTCTGAATCTACTAACAAAAAGCAAACTAAGGCACTAGGGGCCTTCCCAAATAGTCTCTGTTATTCCGTATCTAAAGCTAACAATGCAATAAGATTTTCATCATTCTTTAAAAGTTCTGAATTTTGAGATTTCAGACAAAATACAAACCTGTTTACCTAGAAAATATCACATGCAGTAAAACTATTAACTTGGAAATGTTTTAAGACAATTTATACACTTTTCATAAAAATTAGTTTGTGCAGATTTTCTTCTCATGACTTAATATTCATGTCATAGGAAGCAGGAGTAGCACTGTTAGCAACCTATGTTTCTGTATTATAAAGGTTCATTTATTAAAAGGAAGGGCAGGGAAAAGTTGTGTAAAGGTAACAGTTGTTACTCTTTTGTTAGATATCAATTTTGTGTCCTGTTTTTTTCTATTGAATATCTTTTCTTTTTCATGGCTCTGCAGTGTATTACTCAGGAAGTCATGGCAAGTATTCAGACACTGCAAGTGTAATAGCTACTCTTGCTTTTATTAGGAATTTATATATGCTCTAATTAGGTATTTTATATATGAATCGTGAAAGGGATTTTGTGATAAATAATTTTCTAGTTCTGAAAAAAAGACACTGAGGAGAAAGGAATATTAGAGAAACAAAATTAAAATGGAGGGCAAAATTGAATAAAATACACTAAATTATTAATCTGGCTAAATTCAACTTTGCTGTGATCTGAAACTCAAGGAAATAATCATACAATTGGAAAATTGTGAGATTGCTAAGGATTAAGACAAACTGCTATAACATGGCAGGACAAAAACAGGAGGGATAAGGCACAGAAGAAACCACTGTGTAGAAGGATAAAAAAAAAAATCAAACCAAAGCCATACATAAATTTGTAGAAAACAACCAAGGAAAGCATTTATGAGGTACTCAGTAAAAAATCATAGAATCATAGAATCACTAGATTGCAGAACACCTTTGAGATCATCAAGTCCAACCATAACTGTCCACTACTAAATCATATCCCTAAGCATTTCACCTACCTATCTTTCAAATGCCTCCAGGGATGGTGAATCAATCACCTCCCCGGGCAGCTGTTCCAGTGCCAAATAACCCTTTGGGTGAAGACATTCTTCTTAATGTACAGTCTGAACCACCCCTGGTGCAACTTGAGGCCATTCCCTCTCACCCTACCACCTACCACATGGGAGAACAGACCAATAGCTACCTCACTAAAACCTCCCTTCAGGCAGCTGTAGACAGTGATAAGGTCTCCCTTCAGCCTTCTTTTCTCCAGGCTAAACAACAGTAGTTTCTTTAGCTGCTCCTCATAAGACCTGTTCTCTAGCCCCTTTACCAGCTTTGTTGCCCTTCTCTGGACACTCTCCAGGACCTCAATGTCTTTTTTGTAATGAGCAGCCTAAAACTGAACATAGGATCCGAGATGTGGCCTCACCAATGCTGAGTAAAGGGGCACAATCACTTCCCTGGTCCTGCTGGCCACACCATTTCTGATACAGACCAAGATACTATTGGCCTTCTTGGCCACCTGGGCACACTGCTGACTCATATGCAGCCAACTGTCAACCAACATCTCTGGGCCCTTCTCTGTCAGGCAACTTTCTAGCCATTCTCCCCCAAGTCTGTAGCACTGCAAGAGGTTGTTGTGTTCCAAGTGCAAGACTCGGCACTTGGTCTTGTTAAACCTCACCCCATTGGCCTCAGCCTATTGATCCAGCCTGTTCATATCCCTTTGTAGAACCACCCTAACCTCAAGCAGATCACCATTTCCTCCCAGCTTAGTGTCATCCATGAAAATATATGAGTGATGATATATGCTGATAGGAATGACAAGTTTTTGAAGCTCTTATTAATCATTTTATAACTAATATAAGTAGCTGTGATCAGCAGCTTAGTATAACTGATGGAATATATAAATGTGGAAGCTAAAGTGAAGATAAGAATGCTTAGGCTGGGTAATAACTCTCAGATTAAGTAGACCTATAGATATTCATATAGACTATGTAAGGAACTGTACGTTGTCCACTGTTTCATAATATTGTTTTAAAAAAATCAGATTTTGTGAAGGAAAGGACAAATTCCAGAAAATTATAGAATAGCAATTTTATGTGCTGTCTTTAAAGAAATAACTGGGGGGGAATAAGACAACAAGGGAGTTGTAGGTAATTCAGCCTAGCCTCAACACACAAAAAATACTCAGAAAATCTAGAACAAAAAAGTAAACCATCTATTTTTAACAGCCAGCATGTGTCTGTCAAGAGCTAGACAAATCAAAACAGCCTAATATCTTTTATGACAGAACAAAGGCTGTTGTAGGTGAGAGAAGAGTGACAAGTGATGTAAAATCAGAGATAAGAATGCCTCTAATATTTTTATAGAAAAATCATGCAAAAATTGTTTAGATGAAACCATAATACAATGACATGTAGATGGTTAAATAATGTTGAATAGATAGCCCTCAGCCTGAAAGCTGAATCAAGCAAGTCAGTCAAAGGATCTGTTCCAGATTTCTTACTAATCGGTTTTGTAATGAAAGATTTAGAAAAACGTTAACTATTTGAAAAAAGATATGAAAACTCACTGGGCTTTTGAGTATGTTAAATGAGTAGGAAATAGTCCAGTGGAGTGTAACAGGGTTGTTCAAAGAAATGAGAAAATGTTGAAATAATTGGAATTGTTTAAAACAGATGAGAAAAATGAGAGAATGACATGACAGTGATCGTGAGGTTTGTTAAAGGTTATCACTATGAAGAAAATAGACTGCTGTGTCCACAAGGAATAGGACAAAAAGTAATGGTCACAGATCCATCCAAGCACGTACACATCAAGTGATTCTATTGATCCCTGAAGCTACAGACATGCACTGTCAGAATTTAGAGCTCTATCTTTTTCTCACTAATCGAGGAATATAGTACAGCACCTATAAACTGGGTCTGTAACCATTAGTCAAACCAAAATACTGAAAGTGTGGAAAGAACTGCACTGAAGTGAGATATTGTCTCATCTGTGAGATCTTTTTATTTCCCTTTTTATTCTTTTGGTGTTCTGTAACTGGTACGCATAGAGTAATAACTGTACAGCAAAAAAATCACTCATAAGAAGTTTCTGGTTTAGGGTACCATGATATTCAGATTCTTGAAGCAATTTATGTACCCACTTCCACGTATTTCAGAGGAGCTAGCTATTTCCAGTACGCTTTAATGTGCAGGTTCAGTCATCATAATGAGCAAGTAAGTGTCAAGCAACCCTTGTTCTTTCTGCTAGATTTCACTAATGCAGAAACAATCAATCAGCACCGCTCACTTAATTCCTAGTCTAACAGTCTGTTTACAATGGAGCATTTGTGATGTTGCCTGTCAGTTCTCATTACCTTTTGATCAGCTGCTTCTCAGGAATGCCACTGCCAAAAGCAGTTGACTTTGACAAGAGAATTGCCTTTAATACAGCACTGTCATGTTTAAGATAGCCATTTCACAGTCTCACAATACATTATATTAACTTTTAGAGACAATTAACACTAGGCAATCTTTAGGGTTATGTGCCCTAAACTAGATTTGACCAAAGATAAAGAGCTTTTAGGGCAATACCTAAAATGTGTCAAGTGAACCTCAACAATTATCAGATGTTAAGTTCTGAAAGAAACAGTTACCCCGTGGTTTAAAAATATGAATTACATCCTTTCTCTTAAACTTTCTCTAAACTCCAAGTACCTCAACATTTAAAATCTGTTTTTTTAATACATTCTATCTCAGTTATTCTTAGATTAAACAAGATGTCTGCACTATTTGTTGAGCCAGGAAAGAAGCTTCATTGAGCACGAATTTCACGTCTCTCTCTTCATAAATGCATTCTATTTCAAAAGCAGAATATTCATAGAATCACAAAATTGGAAAAGACCTCTTGGATCAACGAGTCCAACCATTCCTATCTGCCATTAAACAATGTCCCTGAGCACCTCATCCACCTGTTTTTTAAATACCTCCAGGGGAGGTGACTCAACCACCTCCCTGGGCGGCCTGTTCTAGGACCCAAAGACCCTTTCCATGAAAATTCTTTTCCTGACATACAGTCTGAACCTTTCCTGGTGGAGCTTGAAGCCATTCCCCCTTGTTCTATCACCTGTTAGGCCAGCACCCTCCTCTCCATAGCTTCATTTGAGGTAGTTGTAGAGAGCAATAAGGTCTCCCCTCAGCCTCCTCTTCTCAAGGCTAAACACCCCCAGCTCTCTCAGCCGTTCCTATTAAGGCCTGTTCTCCAGCCCCTTCACCAGCTTTGTTGCTCTTCTCTGGACTCACTCCAGAGCCTCAACATCTTTCTTGTAGAGAGAGGCCTAGAAGTGAACACAGTATTCGAGGTGCGGTCTCACCAGTGCTGAGTACAGAGGGAGAATACCCTCCCTGGACCCGCTGGTCACACCGTTTCAGATACAAGCCAAGATGCCATTGGCCTTCTTGGCCACCTGGGCACACTGCTGGCTCATGTTCAGTCAGCTCACAACCAACACCCCCAGGTCCCTCTCCTCCTGGCAGCTTTCCAGCCAGGCTTCTCCCAGTCTGTAGCACTGCATAGGGTTGTTGTGCCCCAAGTGCAGGACCTGGCATTTGGCCTTGTTGAATCTCATGCCACTGGTATCAGCCCAGCAGTCCAGCCTGTTCAGATCCCTTTGCAGAGCCTCCCGACCCTCCAGCAGATCCACACTTCCTCCCAGCTTAGTGTCATCCACAAACTGGCTAAGAGTGCACTTGTTGCCTTCATCCAGGTTATGATAAAGACATTGAACAGGTGTGAACCCAGCACTGAGCCCTGGGGGACACCACTTCTGACCAGCCTCCAGCTGGAGTTAATTCCACTTACCACCATGCTCTGGGCCCAGCCATCCAACCAGTTTTCCACCAAGGAGAGTGTGCACCTGTCCAGGCCAGAGGCAGCCAGCCTCGTAAGCAGAATACTGTGGGAAACTGTCAAAGGCTTTGCTGATGTCCAAGAAGACTAAAACCACAGCCTTTCCCTTATCCAAGAGGTGGGTTACTATGTCATAGGAGGTGATCAGGTTAGTTTGGCAGGACCTGCCTTTCATGAACCCGTGTTGACTGGATCTGATCACCTGGTTCTCTTGCATGTGCTTCATGATAGCACTAAAGATCGCCTATTCCACGACCTTTCCCAGCACTGAGGTCAGACTGATAGGTCTGTATTTGCCTGGATCCTCCTTCCGACCCTTCTTGTAAATGGGTGTAACATCAGCCAACCTCCAGTCAAGGGGAACTTCCCCAGTCTTCCAGGACTGATGGTAGATGATAGAAAGGGTTTGGCAAGCACATCCATCAGCTCGCTCAGTACCCTCAAGTGGATCCCTTCTGACCCCACAGACTCGTGAGTGTCTAATTGGCCAAGCAAGTCTCTAACCATCTCCTCTTGGATCATGGTAGCTTTGTTCTGCTCCTCTAGCTTCTCGGGATGTACACACAGGTAACAACTTTCCTTACTATTAAAGACTGAAGCAAAGAAGGCATTAAGTACCTCACCATTGCCCTCATCGTTTGTCACAGTTGTTCCCTTTGCATCCAGCAAAGACTGGGTATTCTCCCTAGGCCTCCTTTTACTATTGATGTATTTGTAGAAAGCTTTTTATTATCTTTCACAGAACTGGCCAGTCTGAGTCCTGTTTGGGCATTAGCCCTCCTGGTTTTTCCTCTGCATGATATCAATTCTTACCTGTAGTTCACCCAAGATGCCTGTCCCTTCTTCCAAAGTTCATAGACGTTCTTCTTCTTTTTGATGTCCACACAGACCTCTCTGCTCAACCAAGGTTTTGGGGTTTTTTCCCCTAACGGCTCATTTTCCAGCACATGGGGACAGTTTGCTCTTGCATTGCTCTGGAAATTTAAGGTGGCTGTTCCGCTAATATCTCACGATTGCTTTGATCCAGTCATCCTCCAGCCTTCACATCCCCCGCAAGGCCTTTTCTGTTCACAAACAGCAGGTCCAGAAGGACACCTTCCCTTGTTGGTTCACTCAGTAGTTGTGTTACGAAGTTGTCTTCCATGCTCTCCAGGAACCTCCCAGATTGCTTCCTTTCTGCTGCATTGTACTTCCAGCAGTCAACTGATAGATTAAGTCTCCCACAAGGACAAGAGCTAATGATATTGAGACTTCTCCCAATTGTATGCAGAAGAGCTCGTCAGCCTCTTCTTACTGGCTGGGTGGTCTATAACAGACTCCCATCACAATATCTGCCTTCTTGTGGGCTCTTCTGATTTTTACCCACAGACACTCAATCCTATCAACACCATTATGAAGCTCGATTGTATCCCACTCTTTAAGACAGAGGGCTACCCTGCCACCTCTCCTACCTTTCCTATACCACATGAAGCATTTATATCCCACCATAGCAGCACTGCAGCTATACAAGTCATCCCACTATGTTTCCATGATGGCAGCTATGTCATAGGCTCCTTGCCCTACAATAGCTTCCAGTTTGTCCTGTTTATTGCCTGTGCTAAGTGCATTGGTGTAGATGAACTTCAGTTGTGCTGTTAATCCTACATCTTTCATAAAGGGAGTAGTCTTCATTTTCAAATGACTGTTCCTTAGATTATCTAACCCATCAGAGCTTTTTAAATCTTTTCCATCATAAGATGTACTTGCCCCCAGTCCCTCTGTGCTGATACACTGGAGGTCCTTGCTGGTACATCATGTCTCAGGCACTGGAGTGTTATTTCTAGGCTCACCCCTGTCTAGCCTGGCTTCACACACCCCACACCCTCACAGCATCACACCCTTTCACATCTAGTTTAAAGCTTTATTAATGAGCCCTGCTAGATTTTTGGACAGAATTTTTGTGCCCCTAGGGGACAAGAGTGCCCCATCCCTGGAAAGGAAGCCTGGAGGTGTGTCCATGGTCAGAGGACCCAAAGTTTTTCTCCTCACATCGGGTTTGGAGCCAGCTATTAATTGTCTGATTTTTCTTGCTCTCTCCCTCTTCATTCCTTGTTACTGAGATGGTGGAGGTAAACTCTACTTGTGCCCCAGAGCCCTTCACCATTTTTCTCAGGGTTCTGAAATCCCTCTTAATTACCCTCAGTTTCTTTCTCTGGATATCATTATTGCCTACTTGGAACACTAACAGAGGGTAATTATCTGTAGGCTTCACCGGTGAAGGAAGCTTTCTTATGATGTCTTTCACAGAGGCACTAGGCAGGCAGCAGATCTCCCTGTGCAGTGGATCTGGTCTGCAGATAGGGCCCTCTGTTTCCTTTAGCAGGGAATCCCCAAAGACTATCACTCTTCTCTTCTTTTTCTCAGAGGTTATTTTGATGGCCATTTGAGGATGGTGCAGCCTAGGGAATGTTTCTAGGCTGTGGGAGCCACCCTCCTCCTCTGTGGAGTTTGATTCCACTTGAATTGCTCTGTACCTATTCTGCATGAGAACCTGGGAGTTTGTCATCTGAATGAGGACAATGTGCCTGCTGCCCGGGGCAGGAACTTGCTGCCCCAAGCAGGAACTTGCTGCCCTGAGCAGGAACTTGCTGCCATATTATTTATCCCTGGAAAGTTCCTCTCACATCATGCTCCTTTTTACACCAGTATTTTAACTTCTGGACAGTTCTGATATATGAGAAAAACAAAAAAAATCCAGTTTTCCAAAATACTAATAGTTTTCAGAAAAGAAGACCGCAGACCACACACATCAGAGCTACAAAATGAGAGTTCTATCTAGGTAGAACCTCTAAGTGGTCATTGAGTTAACAGGGTAAATCCTCTATTAATGCTGTGACGCAGAGTTGTAAAAGGATTCTTGAGGTGTCTTGCTGTAGAGACACACTGCACACTCTGCTGGTTTGTGTCAGTCATGATGCAAAGCACAACATGCCATAGAATCATAGAATGATAAAATCATAGAAAAATGAGGTTGGAAGAGACTCACTGGATCATCAAGTCCAACCATTCCTATCAAACACTAAACACTGCCCCTCGTCCACCCATGCCTTAAACACCTCCAGGAAAGGTGAATCAACCATCTTCCTGGGCAGCCTGTTCCAGTGCCCAATGACCCTTTCTGTGAAAAATTTTTTCCTGATGTCCAGTCTCAACCTCCCCTGGCAGAGATTGAGGCCATGACTTAGATATGGGAACTCTAGCATCCTTAGTTGCTCTTACAAGTTTTGTGAGAAACTTACACCTCAAAGAGAGAAAGATTATGATGTGGTTAGTTATTGTATATATAAGCCATTAAAAATAAGGATCACAATTGGTCTTATAGATGGAATAACTTATTTAGTTTTCCAGAGATAAATTACAGAGTTTACTTTTTGTTAAACTTAACATGCATCTGAAAATTTGTCTTTGTCTATAAGAAAATTTCTTTTATTTTCTTAATTCCAAGTATATTCCAAGTGGAAAATTAATGCTGAGGATTGTTATACTTATTAAAAAAAATATAACTCATAAAGAACTTTCTGAAATTTTCTCTCAGCTAATTGGGCTCACACATTGCTGAACAGAGGGCACCCTGCAGTTATCTGGTAGATTTTATTATAATAGCACAGAATTTAAGATGAAAGCCAGTCAAATATAAGGGATCCACCCCAATATACATTACATTCTTAAAAGGCAAATATATAGAATCAAATTATCAAAATTAAAGTAGATACAATTAAAGTAATAAGTACAGGGGAGGTTTGTGATTCCTCATATGTTAGTGACCACATGGGCAGATTGCAATTATCTTTCTTTTGATCACAAACTGCCTTTGATCTTGCATATAGTCTTTCAGTTATATTACAGTCAAAGGCAAATATATCAAACAAATGAGCAAGGATCTAGATAAGTTTTTTCTTTTCTTATTTCCATAACATATAAAAATGAGGTAGGACTTTTGCAGAGAAGTACAAATCAAAGTGACTTCCACACACAACACTGAAAATCACTTCTTGCCATATCTGAGCATTTTTAAAACTAAAGAGGGTACTTATTTCACATTAAAGATGAGAAACAAAGTTTTAACAAAGTTAAGATATAGCTTAATATCTGTAAGAAGGAAGACATATAAGGGACAGTAAAAAATAAGCCCTAAACACAACAAAAAAATAAAGCATCATGGCTGGAATTAGGAAACCTTTACTTAGAAAAGCTTTAAAATATCAGACATATATAGGATAAAATGTGAAAATTTATAACCCTATTTCGTTTGTCTTGCCAGAAATATTCTGTTGAAATGTAATATATTTCTTAGGCTGGCATTCGAATAACCTAGAGCAACCAAAACAGAAACACTTAGAAAAATAAATCCTTTTGCAAGCTGCTTTTGAGACTTGGGCTTGTTTAGCTCAGAGAAGAGAAAGGTCCAGGTTTATAGCACCATAGCAGCACGTTACCATAACATCCAAGAACTGAATTAACATACTATTGTACTATATGTTACTGACTAGATTCCAGACAACCTGTCCTGGATTTTCCCAGACAATACACCTGTATACTTTGTAATAACAACAAGAAAGGCATCTTTTTATGAAGACCTTATTAAGCTGTCAAACACAGAGAAATACAGTACCATGATCACATGCAAAAAACTTAGTAATCCTAAATTCATTCAGTGCTACAGTAGAATAAAGCTGTACACCAAATCCTATCTATGTCTACCACTGCCTTTGATTCTGAAAATTTTGCTATTACGAGACAATGTCAGTTTTGCAACTAATAAACATTTAAGAGAATTTTGTGCCTTATTTGCTGTTTCACCATAGGAACGTGATGTATGATACATGACCACCACAGAAAGAACATGGTCTTTAAGTATTTTTGGGAACACATTGTTTTAAATAAACCAGAATATTATAGTACTTCCCTGTAAAAGTGCCACTGATAAATGCTTATACATTTTCAGTATATATACTCCTGAACTCTGTGCTGCTTCTTAATTGTTCAGTCTGCTGCAGCATTACTGATGTATTCTTGCTTAGTTGACTTTGGTGAGCAGACAATTACTTCAAATCGTTTAAAACTCTTTGGAGAGAGAAAAGTCATGTCCATTCGTGACAAGAAGTCATTTGGACAGAAACACTAACTAAAGAAGTCAAATAGGGTCTGCCAGCAGCCTGCCAAACATCAGGATTAGTTACAATAATAAAAATCTGGACAGGGTGGAGTCAAAGACATTTCCCTCAGAGAACAGAACAGAATGTTCAAAGGTGACGTTCCCTCTATCCTGCCACTGTTCCTATGCATAAATGTTTCTGTTAGGTACAATTTCAGCAGCCTAGATCTACATTTCAACCTAGCTAGTATAGCAAAGATGAGAGAGTGGTCTAGAATTGGAGCAGGCTGCCCAAGGAGGTGGTGGAGTCTCCTTCCCTGGAGGTGTTCAAAATACATGTAGATGAGACATTCCTTGACATGGTTTAGTAGGCATGGTGGTACTGGGTTAGTAGTTGGACTGGATGATCTTAGAGGTCCTTTCCATCCTTAGTCATTCTATGGTTCTGTGAAAAGCAATGACTGCACAGATTCTACAGGAGAAAGGAAAGGTGATATTTAGGCCACTCTTATGCATGTACATGTGCTCAAATCTTTCTGTTCTGCTTTTAATGCTGCTCAGTGAGACACAGCTCTATGCACAATGCAGTTTCCAAATTGTAGGTGGTAGCCACTTCTAGTGTGAACCAATCTGAATTTCCTATCTGTTGTCTAGGATGTCTCCAGCATAGGAATGCATGCTTAGCTCTGAGATACTAAGATACTTTTGAGAAGCTAGAACATTCTTCTCAATATAGGAAACTCCAAATCATGATTTTAAATGCAAATGTATATTTTGAACACCGGTAATGTAGCAAATTAATTAATAATGTCAGAGGAAATAAAGAATGCAGTGTAGAATATTAGCTAAAAGGTCCAAACTACTCAAAATGAGTAGAAAGATATCACAGCAGTGCAAGTGTGTGCTTATTTGCTTTGTCTTGATCTAGAAAAATCCCTTCATAGAGAATAATTTTGACTTTATAGAAGTAGAAAGCATTACCTGAAGACTGTAAAAATTTGAAGAATATATTTTGGGAAGTTTAGAATGATCATACCAGATCAATGGCGTGTCTGTCCTAAAGCCTGTTTCCAATAGGACAATGGAGTGTGCTTGAGAAAGAACAAGAACAGCGCAAGTGTGTGCTGACTACTCACTTCTCTAAAATATTTTTCCAGCCCCAAGTGATGTGTGTCCCAGAGACTTTAAGAACAACAGGAGCTGTCTTTTGTATTTAATGTTTTCCAATTGTACAGTATCAGCTATGCCAGCATGCAGCCCTTGATGAAAAGCAGATCCTTCAAGTTATCTAAAGAATGAGTATATGATTTTGCCCCTTCCTAAACATACTTCACTTTGCAGTAACAGCATCATCTTTTCATTTTTATAAAATGCCTCCAACAGCATTGATTATATCTTTTTATGGCTTTTTCCTGTAGTTGTTTCTTGCTTCTCATGCACCTGGAATACCACAGGTGTATTTTGATGGTTTTAATAGATTCTTTGCCCAAATGTCTTAAATTTTGAGAATATTTGAATGATTTGCATTAAATCTTTGAGGTACTCCCTGATAATACCACAGATACTGATATTTTATCAGTTTAAAACTTTTATCCTAACCTCTTTCATTAGACTCTGGAGACACTCTCTGAGTATTCAGGATATATTGAAGGATATATTGACTTTAACTATGTGCTGAACTTTCAGTTCACATACTCTGTGTGCTACAATAACTAGCAAAACAATACACACAGCAAGGAGGAATTTGTGTCTTTCAAGTTTGACTTGTGCAGCAGAAAAAAACTGAAATTCCAGGATGGGTAAAACAAGCGCTTCCATTATAATGTGAAGTTGCCTAACGTGCTCAGTTTCGGATTAGATACTCTGGAAAAAAAGTAGTGGGTTTGTATAGGACAGTCTGTTATTTGTTACAGCAGAGACCAATTTGTCATTTGTGGTCTATCAGTTCATTCATCTTGCTGTTTCTTTTTTTTTTTCTCTTCCTGTTTGAAATATAAAACAAGCAGGGAGGAAAGACATTTGCTTAGAAAGATCAATTTCACTTTATGAGCTTACATTGTTTATTAAATTGAAATTTTGCTGTTTTATCAGTTTGACATATGCATATAAATGAGGTATTCAAAAAAAGAAAAAAGAAAACTTCATAGAAATATTACACTTTTTTTCTTATTATTTTACAAAGATGGACAAAAATGTAGCAACAATTTTTTTTTTCTCGTGACAGAATATGTGGCAGATTAATGATTGTTATTTGAATCTACATTTTGGTTCATTTTGCTTCAGAACATAAGTTAATCAGATATTGATGGCATTTGAACTCAGAACTACGTGTTCTGTAAACAAAAATTATGTAAATGCTAATAGATCATTTTGACACCTGATCTCTGTACCCTCAAAATGTGGATAAGTTCCATGAGAACTACTGTGGAAAACAGAAATACCTACAAAAGATATGTGCAATACTACATGCTCTTTCCCTTTCTCAAAGATGAAATCTCACATCCTTATTTGCAGAAACTGTGCCTTAGGTTCTGTAAGGACTTAAACATGACAATATGTCTGGTTACAGCACTGGTTTTGGAAGATTATGAACTTTCTTACATTTATTTCTGAAGTGAAACACTTTATTATAATAAGTTCAGCCAACCAGTGTCTAAAGATATGAACTAGTTAGTTGGAACTGTTGTTTTTGGAAAGGAGTAAGACCAAAAAACCCAATCAAACAAACCCAAAATATTTATATTCTGATATAATACAAAGCTGTATTTTTGTTAATAAAAGCCACATTCTGGAGGCTGCATCACAGTAAGTTCATTTGCAGAATATATTATCCTCCCTCTGGCAGATAATATATAAGATGAAAATAACGCTGTTTATAGATTTTTATGTTGTTGAAGTATTATGTTTGTTCTGAGCAGTTAAAAATAGGTAAAATCAGCACATTTTTTTCAATGTCATAATGTACCATATGAATTGGTATGATATATGAAAAAGATTATAAAAATTTAATTTGCAAAGTAAAGATAATTAATTTCTTTCTTTTAAGTGTTAGCCTCATTTTTTAAACCAAATATGATATGTAGTGAAAATATCAGCTTTTTTCAAGACATAGAAGTGCACATTTATTGAATTTGCAAAAGTAAATTTTAAATGCAGTGTTCCTGAGATATCATATTAAGAAAATAACCCAATTAAATTCTTAGGGTAGATACAAAACCATGTTTTAACCCTGCGTATTGTTTCTTTCCTCTTCTACATATTTCATCGTTTTTCATTTGTTACTATCTTTCTTAAAATGCATTTGAGAAAAAAATCCTATTCTGTCAATGAGTTCTATTGTTTCATGTACTTTCAATAATAAAACATAGTATTATTTCTTAGTTTGCAATGAAATGAAATTCTCTTATCACATCATCCTGTAAAGAAATGTCGTAAGAGTTCCTTTTCAAGTGAGCCAGCAAGGTGTCCTCTTTTACAGAACACTTCTTCACATAAGATCCCCTGACTTTTCTAAAATCTGTGTACCCTTGCAAGTTTTGTTGACTGTGTGAGTCATAGACTCACCTACATTTTATCACTCAGAAAGTACAAAGATAAAACTTAAACTCATGTTTTATATATGTCTTCTCTCTCATGAAAGCTTATATAGGCCATCACGGTAATAATGTTGCTCATTTATGCTTTACGCAGTGGAGGACATTGTGCAAAAGCAAACCAGAAGAAAGAGGAAAAAAATAATTAAGAAAAAGAATTGTTTGTGACTGGCATTTGCATCACAACTCACAATCTTCCTACTACACCAAATTAGGAAATACCACAACAAACAAAAATTTGGTGAAGTATATTTTCACCATAAGTAAGGCATACAAACATACACCACTCTTTCAGATGATGTGTTTTAAGATTTTTGAAATGCAAAATGCCACTAGAGCTTGAAATTGATATTGCGGTTGTTTCAGGATGGAAAATGGAAAAGAAATTAGTTATGGTTGTAGCAGAACGCGAAGTTTCAGATTTGATCCTTTAGAAGGCACTGTGGAAGCAAATAGTGACATAAAGTAATACAGCTGCTGACTCATCGAGTGCAGGGGAAAAAAACAAAAAGAAAGGTAAATTCAGCTTTGTGCAGATTTCAAAAATACTGATTGAATGGCAGAGTTTAGACCTGCTTAGAGATCAGATTAGTAATTTTCACATTCCTATTCCCTTTATCATTTCTTAAATTTTTTTCTGTTTTGTCTCACACCTTGTGAAAAAAATAGTGACTTTGAACTCCTGATTCTGATGGATGACACATATGAAAACAGTGTTCCATTGTACTAGACATTGGTTAAAATACCTAAACTCAACATGTTCATAATTGCTACGGAAAAGTATTCAGTTGCCTGTGAAAAACATAGAACACTTCTAGTCCAAAGGTAACAGAACAAGATGCTCTAGCAAGTTATCAGTTTGTAGTTTCTCAGTGTTTGTAGTAATGCCTGCAAAATCAGAACAGACTAGAAGTCCTTTTTAGTTTCATGTTCCAAGTATACGAAAATGTTTACTCAGTAATTTATGCTGACTATAGCTTAGTGACTTCACACTTTATACATCAGGCAACGGTCAGGAAAACTTATCCGTCCTTTCTGCATGCACTACCCTAAGGCTTGAGAAGAGCACAAAGACATCAGAGATTCTGCAGAGGCAAGAACCATTATGACTACCTCAACCACATGAAAATCACAGAATCACAGAATAACCAGGTTGGAAGAGACCCACCAGATCATCGAGTCCAACCATTCCTATCAAACACTAACCCATGCCCCTTAGCACCTTGTCCACCCGTGCCTTAAACACCTCCAGGGCAGGTGAATCAACCACCCCTCTGAGCAGCCATTTCCACTGACCAATGACCCTTTCCGTGAAAAATTTTTTCCTGATGTCCAGCCTAAATCTCCCATGGTGGAGCTTGTGGTCATTCCCTCTCGTCCTGTCTCCTGTCACTTGGGAGAAGAGGCCAGCTCCCTCCTCTCTACAACATCCTTCGAGGTAGTTATAGAGAGCAATGAGGTCTCCCCTCAGACTCCTCTTCTCCAGGCTAAACAACCCCAGCTCTCTCAGCCGTTCCTCATAAGGCCTGTTCTCCAGCCCCTTCACCAGCTTTGTTGCTCTTCTCTGGACTCGCTCCAGAGCCTCAACATCCTTCTTGTGGTGAGGGGCCCAGAACTGAACATAGTATTCAAGGAGCGGTCTTACAAGTGCCAAGTTTAGAGGGAGTGGTGTATTGCTTCCTGTATCTAAGACACTGCCTAGCTGATTCACCACTGCACATGGTGAAGAACATATTTAGGCCAACATAGTTTCTTATTTTATAAGAGAGGAACAAAAGAAAAGGAAGTTCTATTATGTTTTAATCCTGTCTTACAAAATAAAAAAAAAAAAATGTCAGTAATAATGTTCATCTAGATTTATCTCTTAATTCCTTTAAAAATCAATAAAAGTTGGCTTATGTAAAATTGAATATCAATCTGAAACAAAATCTGATGTGGTACGTTAATTTAGTGTGTAGATATCCGTAACAATTCTTTTTGTAATCCTCTTAGTTTCAAGACAAATTTATTCCAGATTGGTTTTGTTTTAAAATGAGTTGATACTTGCACAGATCACAAATCTAATCCAATTCAGTCCTTTTTTTGATCTCCTTACATGTTCAGTATAAATCAAATGAAATTCTGATGACAGTGAAATAGTTTTACACTTTTACTTAAGCCTTATGTGATCAAGATCAAGCTTATTTTGCTTTACTTAAGTAACTGGTTCTGAGTAGATGAGGTTTAACACGGCCAAATGCCGGGTCCTGCACTTGGGGCACAACAACCCTAAGCAGAGGTACAGACTAGGAGAAGCCTGTCTAGAAAGCTGCCTGGAGGAGAGGGACCTGGGGGTGTTGGTTGTGAGCTGACTGAACATGAGCCAGCAGTGTGCCCAGGTGGCCAAGAAGGCCAACGGCATCTTGGCCTGTATCAGAAATGGCGTGACCAGCAGGTCCAGGGAGGATATTCTCCCTCTGTACTTGGCACTGGTGAGACCACTCCTTGAATCCTGTGTTCAGTTCTGGGCCCCTCACCACAAGAAGGATGTTGAGGCTCTGGAGTGAGTCCAGAGAAGAGCAATGAAGCTGATGAAGGGGCTGGAGAACAGGCCTTATGAGGAGCGGCTGAGAGAGCTGGGATTGTTTAGCCTGGAGAAGAGGAGTCTGAGGGGAGACCTCATTGCTCTCTATAACTACCTGAAAGGAGGTTGTGGAGAGGAGGGAGCTGGGCTCTTCTCCCAAGTGACAGGGGACAAGATGAGAGGGAATGGCCACAAGCTCCACCAGGGGAGATTTAGGCTGGACATTAGGAAAGAAATTTTCACAGAAAGGGTCATTGGGCACTGGAACAGGCTGCCCAGGGAGGTGGTTGATTCACCTTCGCTAGAGGTGTTTAAGGCACGGGTGGACGAGGTGCTAAGGGGCATGGTTTAGTGTTTGATAGGAATGGTTGAACTCGATGATCCGGTGGATCTCTTCCATCCTGGTTATTCTATGATTCTATTCTATGAAAAAGTTAGTATTATCCATGGAGCAGACTTTACATAGAACTAATGAGACAATTTCAGAGTAAACCCATTTAGTTTATATATTAGGCAGACTTCGTTGAGTCCAGAGTTACAGTCTCAGAAAACTTAATTTCTGCTTGTGGTTGACCTTGTTTGCCTGCCAGATGCCCACCTAATGACTCTCACTTGCCTTCATCAACAGAACAGGGTAAAAAAAAGATTAATTATCTCATGGGTTGAGAAAAAGGCAATTTACTAAGTAAAACAAAAGGTGTGCACAGAATTAAGAGGAATTTGTTCACTGCATCCAATTCCAGGCAGCCACTTCCTGGGAAGCATAACCTCAGCAAGAGCACTGTGTGCTTCAGAAGACAAATGCCATAAAATAAAATGCTCCCCCTCTCTTCCAAAGCCCCCATCCCCTCCCACTGCCTCCCACCAGCATTCCCTCAGCATTTATTGCTAAGCATGCGGTCAAATGATACAACAGATACCCTTGATCAGTTTAGATCAGCTGCTCTGTCTGTGCAACTTCCCAGCCTCTTCCCTATACTGAGCATAATAGTCTCTGGGATGCACATTGGCAAAAAAGCCTTGATACTATGTAAACTGCCTTGATGCTATGCAAGCCCTGCTCAGCAACAACCAAAACACTGGTGCATTATCAATCAGCTCTGTTTTAGCCACAAATGCAAAGCACAGCACAAACTGAGCTGCTCTGAGGAATGTTAACTCCAATCCAGCCAGATTTAGTACAATAAGGAACACTGATACATATTATTTACATATTACATGAAGATATCTGTCCTTTACGAGGTGTCCTCTATCCTCTCTAATTCAAATG
Source organism: Clamator glandarius (assembly GCA_033459285.1). NCBI lineage: Eukaryota > Metazoa > Chordata > Aves > Cuculiformes > Cuculidae > Clamator > Clamator glandarius. The sequence continues at coordinate 489,005 of JAUNZM010000198.1, forward strand.
AATTGTAAGCTGAGGCTGTAGATCTGAAAAAGCTTTAGGGGATAAATTTGCACAGCAAAATATTAAGCTCGACTTAATTAGATCGATTAATGAACAGGTTTTTGATAGAAAGCAACAGGGATTGTTTTGTTAAGTTTTGTCATGCAAACAAAATGCCAAAGATCTTGGGAACAATTTAGAAGAGAATTTATTAGGGGGAAAATGAAAACATTAAAGGGATGTTGAGAGGAGGGAAGACTTGAGAAGAAAAGCAGTTATTGCAGGCATCCTGATAGTGTTATTAATTTTGGTTTTGTGCATTGTAAATTTAATTGACATAATCCCATTTGAAGTGCAGTGTTTTACATGGAAGAAAAATATCCTAATGACTGATCTTAAAAGAGAGAGGAGGGAAGAAATTAAGCTCAACTGTATTACAGAAGGTTAAATAATGTATGTTCTCTGGCTTTTCAGTGAGCTAAATAATAAGATTAATATTTAATTGACACACATTAAGAAACAACTAGCTACTTGGCATTTCATGGCTCTGTTTATACTCAATGAAATTGATAATTTATTTCTTTTTTTCTCACTGAAAAAATGGAGGAAAACTAAATCTGTGTTACAATAATCTTAAAATGGCTAATTCTGAACAAGACACTACACTGTTTGGGGGATTCTTTCCAAGCAAAATAGTGTTCAATGTAATGTTACATATCTACCAAATAATTTTTTGCTGCTTCTCATCTTCTTGCATGCAATGTGTGCCAACAAACTTTTACTTCATTGTCTGTTCCCAGTGCAGAGGAACAATTATTCAGGCTGTTATTGTTAACTTTCTGAAAGAAGAGGGAATTAGTTGTAGTTCATGTATATATTTGTATTTACTTGATTGAAAGTTTTGTTCTGAGTAGTTGCTTTCCTTAAATATAGAAAAAAATACAGCAAAAAAGAGAAAAGGCTAAGATTTTCAAAAATGTAAGCATTCAAAAATTGTGCTCCAAGGAACAAGGGATTTGATTTAAAGATCTGTTAGAAATGAAACTGCTGGAATTCTCAACTATCTATTAAATTCATTATTATTTTTATATTAGTCATCTTTCTAAAAATCATTCTCTAGAATCACAACAATCAGTAAATTCTTCAAGATATTTGTATCTAATTTTTCAGAACCTGAAGCTAAGATCTAATGCAAGAAAGCCTTAGAATTCATAGTAAAACTATGAGAGAGAATTTTGATTTAATAATTCTTTATGTCATTTGCTGTAAAAAAATTCTACTATTGCTTAGAATGAGGACATCTGATTTCATCCAGATGTTGTAGTTTTCTTCGGAAAACACTATAATCTATCATTCATAATGTTCCTGTTAATCTTAAAATCAGAGGAGACAGAAATGGAACTAGCTTAATCAGATGCTTAATACTAAGTTCATAGCAATGTATTCTCTGTTATCACAGATAGAGTAAATACAGTTTTCAAGGTACTGGAGTAAAATGAATAATAAAGTAGAGGAAGTCAGAAACTGAGGAAAAGTTATATAACTAACACAAAACCCAAAAATAAACTAATGAATGTTCTTCAATATTTTTTTCTTGTGATATTTTGTCATTATCCTCAGAGTGATGTGCAAGAATGACTTTATAGAATCAGTAATAGACAATGAACATCAGTTTAGAGTTATAAGAACGCAGATATTTTCAGTATTGTACTGGGAATGTAAAACATATCTTTTCCCAGGAACTCATGAACCAGGTTTTCCCTTCCCAGAAAAAATTAACCAAAAAATTTTAAAGGAGAAGGATTATAGTAGCCCTCTCCCTTCCAAATATTTTTAAATTATTCCCAGTGCTAGGTATCTATATTATCAATATCCTGAGTAATTTTGACATGTTCTCTGTTTGGATATACATTATGATATTTGCAAAGTTGGAATAAATTAGCTGTACTTCTATCACCTGCAGGGAAGGGAGAGGCAAGCAAGGCAAAGGAAAAAGAAGAGAGGAAAAGAAAAAAAGAAAAAGGAAATATGGCAACAATCTAAAGCTACTCTTAAAAGCAAGAACCTTCTTTCTTTTACCCCTTCTGAATGTAAAATTGACACTGGTGGTAAAGCTGTGTGGCTTTCAAGGTCATACAATGTATACATAGGGAAGCAGCATGAAATGGATGACACACGCGTATTAGTGCTGGTGTGCACCCAGATTCTATGTCATGGTAACATTCTTCATAGCTGCCTTGTACAGGTCAGCATAAAAGGATATGACATTATTTTTCCAATGAGTTAGAGGAATTTTTTACACAAGATCTCAAAGTACTAATTGTTGAAAAGCTGCAATACTTAAACCAGCATTTCTGAAGAGATGAGTAAGTTAGTACTTATATCCACTCACTAGCACTGAAAAATATATATTATTTCTTTAGAGATACCTTAAGAGAATTATATTATTTCTCTAATCCCTCCGTATTTCATGTACATAGAACCTTGTTAACAGCTTTAATCTTCACTTTTGCATTTAAAGTACACGTATATTTACAGAGTGTCATTTGAACATTGGCATACCATTAGCAAAGTTTCATATTCAGTCAACACATTCAGCATTTGCTCAGTGTTATGAAGCTAGCAGGAAAGGCACATATTTCACTGGAGATGGAATTTGTGTCATATTAATTAATTCATCACTATAAATCACTGGAAGACAGCATATCTTGTTAGCTTCAGTCACTCAGATACTAATCAGTGGCTCATTAGCTTTAAAAATATAAACCTGGTTGAACTATCATTGCTCTGCAACTGATGACTCACATTAAAAAGAATGCTACATGGCACACAGAAAAATTGCTTTTACCCATTATCTAAGCTACATGCACAAAATCTTATGGGAAAATCAGTGGTAAAGACACTCACAGAGACAGTGACGAAAAAACCACTACAGCTGACCTCAATTTTCATGCCTTATTTTGCTACTAGCCCAGTCCTATATGCCTTGTACACGCAATGCTCTGATTTATTCTAAGCAAGGGAGTTCAAATTATCTCAGAATAAAAGAATTGGGCTCCATCCATCAGGTACCACCAGGAGAAATTATTCATCACTCTCAAATGTTAGTTTTATATTACAAGCCATAAACAAATAGAATCAATGAAAATTCCAATAGTATTACATCCTTATGACACAACTAATAAATCTATGATATGTCAAAGAACAATTTTGAAGTGTGATTAATAATTCATTCAACAATAAATGAGTCTCCTGTAATTAATATGGTCACATTAGTGTAAACTTTAGCTGGTTCAAGTTGCTTTTTGAGTCCCAAAAGGGCTGTAATTTTACAATTAAACAATGTTTATTCACAGCCATTTCTGCAAAAGTTTTCAGCTACCTAAATAAATTAAATCAGAAAAGCATAAGCAGAGTTAAATAAGGGCTTAGCATTCGTAAAAGGTACTCTGAAATATTAGTATACTCAGTCAAATGCAATAGATGCAGCTTTATGAAAGACACAATTATGCCAAGACTGCACATGTAGGCGTAAAAGCAATGAGCTTTCCCTACCTTCTCAGTACTGAACATGAAGTTGATTTTAATAGAGCAAATATGTAAAAGAAGTATACACTTTTAATTCAGAGAGGTTTACACAGTGGAAAAAGTAGTTCGATGTCTAAGTCTGTTCACACAATTTTCAGATTTGTCAAGTCATAGACTTAGGATGTTTGTGTGGCCTCTACCTCACATTTCCTTTCATGGCACCTGGAATGAAATGCAGCCTGGAGCATGATATTTTCAGCAGAGGAAAAGGAAAGCAATAGGTAGAAAGAAAATCTGTAGCAGCAACCTGGTAGTTTGTATGCATGTGTGTGACCTGCTATGCCCCTAGTCTCATACATCAGAAAGCTACACGTACAGTCCCGTCTACCAACACCTATCTGCATAATGTCCGTCAAGGTATCAATTTATCATGTTAAGTTGCTGTAAACTCAAAGGTCTGTATTTTTAAATCTGTATAATTTATACTGCTATTTATATTAAGCGGCTATAGATAAATGTTTAATGTTCAAACAATTTTACTTGAACAATTAAAAGTTTGTAAACATTCAATTATTTAAGTACACACAATTGCAGTGAGGATCCTGCTATTTCACTAGTGCTTCTGGTCTTAAAGAAGCATTACAATTTTCCAAAGAGTTTATGGCATATTTTCTGACAGCTAAAACTACTCTTCAAATTGAATCTAAAGTCACCATCATCAAAGAGATGTATCTGCTAAAGTCCTCTGGCATGTATGCCAGCAAACTATCTCTGCTTGAGTTTAATTACTAGAATAGGGAATCAAATTATTTTATAATTAAATACTTGTGGTGACAGTTAGGTAAATTTCAAAAAAAAAAAAAAACAATAGTCAAGGAATCTTATGCATTCATTAGTTGCCTTCTCTTTTATTGTGTTTAGAAATTTCTAAATGTGGGGGTCTTGTTTGATTAGCTCAATTTGGTGAGCTCAAGTTGATGGAGTGTTTCTTTGATCGTAAACATTCAGCACTAAATTGTGAAATGTGAACATAAATACCTGGGTTAAACTTCTCCAAGGCCAGCAAGCAAGCTGAGTGGAGAGCAGACCAGAACTTAAGTTCAATGCTTCACACAAAGATTAGCCTTTCTCTTTTGTAACTATTTGTTTTTCTTTTTCAGTATCAGTGTAACAGGACTGATCTTTCTTTTCCTAGACTGTAATTTATGTCTGCTTGTAGTTAGATGAAGATGTCTGCGTGACATTCAGGCTCTTATTTCAGATTTGTCAACCTATAATCATGGCTTTGGATACCACACTTCTTTCAGTGATGCTGCTTCTACTGTTGATAAAAGAGTATGTGTTTTGTAGTTCAGAAAGAATTCTTCATCCATGTTTAACATTACACATTTTATACAATGTAAACGCAACGTGTGCAGGAAATGAAAACAGTAATCATGTAAAGGATCCTGCACTGCTGGAAGCATGTGAATCACAATGAGTGGCAGCACCTACCTCCTCAAGTACGTAAGCAGTTATGGCTCTTTTCTTTGCGTGCCTGGAGTGTCTTAGTGTCTTATCTTATATTTTGTTTTCCTTTATACTTTGAAATGCTGCTCTTGACCTTACTGTCGTTGCTGTATCAACCAACGACAGAAGAGATGATGAACAATATAGAAGAATAGATTAGTCCTATCCTGACAGCTCTGGAATGTAATTTCTATATGAATATATTTTAAAGATGTTGTATCTTGCCAGAAGTAAAAAAAAAATATGGATAATATTCTTAGGGTATATAAAGATAATCTCCCCTATTTAAGGAACAATGCAGGGGCAGAAGGCAGCAAGTGAGCCACAGTGCTTTAATGAGAGATATGAGCTCCTGCTCCAGCCCCAGGGCTGTCCCTAAAAGGATCAGTCCCCAGGGTAAAGCATTCTAGGATAGTATAAAATTAATTATGACATGCTTAAGGGGAAACCAAAGGTGGAGAAAGGGAAAGATTAAAATAAAACAGAGCAGAAAAGGAGTGAAAGAGTGGAGAGATAATGAAATAAAGGTACCGGTTGCCTGTAAACAGTCTTCTGATCAGCATATTCGTCTGGCTTTACTCTGTGCTCAGTCAAGATATTCTTTCCAGTCACCTCATTAAACTCCATTTCTAATTCTTTTCTTGGATAAGGTACACCCTATTCTGTGCATGTGTGTGTTTGAGGTCTGACTGCAGCAAACAGGATTTCGCATGTGATGGGCAGTGAATATTAAGCAGGAGTAGCCAGTGAGTATGAGAAAAGCTCTGGAGCCAGACATCAGCCTATGCAGAAGCACATGGAGGACAGGGAGGTGATTCGAGACAGCCAGCATGGCTTCACCAAAGGCAAGTCCTGCCTGACTAACCTAGTGGCTTTCTATAGTGGAGTGATCATATCAGTGGATATGGGAAAAGTAATGGCTGTCATCTATCTGGAGTTCTGTAAAGCCTTTGATGCAGTCCTCCACAACATCCTTCTCTCTAAATTGGAGAAACATGGATTTGATGGATAAGGAACTGGATGGATAGTCACAACCAGAGAGTGGTAGTCAACAGCTTGATGTCCAGATGGAGATTCATGACAAGTGGTATCGCTCAGGGGTCCATACTGGGACCAGTGCTAACTAGTGCTGTTTAATACTTTCACTGATGATACAGACAGCGAGACTGAGTGCACACTCAGTAAGTCTGAAGGTAACACCAAGCAGAGTAGTGCAGTTGTCACATCAGAAGGAAGGGACGTCATCCAGAGGAACCTGGACAAGCTGAAGAACTGGACCTGTGTGAACCTCACAAGGCCAAATGCAAAGTCCCAGTTTCAATGTGTGCTCACAGACCAAAAGACCAACCGTATCCTGGGCTGCATCGAAGGAAGCATGGCCAGCAGATCGAGGAAGGTGACTCTCCCCCTCTACTCTGCTCTTGGGAGGCTCCACCTGGAGTATTGTGTCCAGTTTTGGAATCCTCAGCATAAGAAAGATATGGAACTGTTGGAACGAGTCCAGAGAAGGGCCACAAAACGATCAGAGGGCTGGAGATGGACCTCTGCTATGAGGACAGGCTGATAGAGTTGGGATTGTTCACTCTGGAGAACAATAGGATCCAGGGTGACCTTATAGCAGCCTTCCTGTTCTTAAGGGAGCCTACAAGAAATCTGGGGAGAGAATTTTTACAAGGGCATGTAATGACAGGACAAATTGGAAGGGAGAAGATTTAGATTAGACATTAGGAAGAAATTCTTCGCATTCAGGGTAGTGAGGCACAGGAACAGGTGCCCAGGGAAGTCGTGGATGTCCCCTCCCTGGAAGTGTTCAAGGCCAGGTTGGATGGGGCCTTGAAAGCCTGATCTAGTGGGACATTTCCCTGCCCATGGCAGGGGAGTGAAATTAGATGATCTTTAAGGTCCCTTCCAACCCAAACCTTTCTATGATTCTATCATTCTATGATCAGCACTGGATCCTTGAGAGATCAGAGCGTCTGTGGGTCAGGTACTGGAGGGGCCAGGAGGTGTCTAACAGCTTCCAGAGTCTGTGGGATCTGGAGGTTGTTTCAGAGACTGTGCACGTGTGTATGTGTGCATGAGGCATCGGTAGCTACAACCTCTCTGTTAGAAAAACACTAGTGTCTGAGCCCAGCTGCATGACAGATCCTTATGTGTGCCTGTGCCTGTACTCTGTGCAAAGGGGTCTTATCTCTGCCAGCAGCTCAAATAGAGCTACAGTCTCAGGGACATTTACGTGCAGATGTCAGCAACTGGAGAGACTGGGATCCAGGGTATAATACTGAGCAGATTATGTGTCTGAGTCCAGCTGCTGGAGGCCTCCACCTCGTACACATGTATACATATTTTCCTCAAAATGGGCCACCGTCTTGCTCAGTAAGAGAGGGGAGCAGGATCGGACCATTGGCACTGTATGCATTCATGTGTGACACCTGCATTTTGTCTATACTACTCTGTGAGGTCTGCTACTATCAAGCCTAGTGAAAGTATCTAGATCTGTATGCAATCAGGCAATAGAGCAACAGGCTCAGAGGAACCCAGATCTTGGCCTCTTTACCACTGTTAAAACATGTAAACTCATAAGACAAAGTGTCATCCTCTCATCCTGCTACAATGAGAGTAAATGTGGTGAAGCTACACCAATTTCAGCTTATATTGCTACACTTTCCTTGTGTAAGTCGTTTATTTTTGCTGTAGAATGATTCAAAATTGTAATGGTGCAGGAGGTATACATCTGTCAATAGGATTATCCACAATCCTGTGCAGGTTAGTATGTTTAGCCACGATGTTAGAAGGGTGGTCTCCTAATGAGATGCTCATGTATCTGCTGCTTTTTCTTTCTGCTCATGTGTATTATACTACAGAATCATGCTCAGGGATACATTTTTTTTTTCATAGAAGACATTTTGTTTCCTATCCACATAAACAGACTCGGTCTACAAGAATCTGGCAGGTTGAAAGTAGTAGATTCAGAGATATGTATAGTCAGATAAATGACAATTGCTGTAAGATATGCCCATTTCATTGGTCCTAAGAGATCAAAAGCACAGTGATACATTATTCTGGCACGAAGTTATGCTGTATGGCGCAAAAAAGTTCCAAGATATAAAAGTTCTAATTGCAGTCACATCCCTTTCTCCAAGCTACATTTGGCAAGAGAAGCAGAAAAGACCTATGGGAACATTAACGCAAATACTTGTCATTTTATGACAAGAACGATACTCCTTAGGCCAGTTATACCCTCCACATTTTTACACAATTCTCAGAGATTTTGTACAAATTTCTCTCACCAGATCCAAATTTCTGTAATGCTATGTTCTGTAAGAAAGGAGAGATGTCAAAAATAAATATAAACCTAAACATATAAAAGGTGAGTAAATCAAAGATAGCCACTGAAAGCAAAGACAAAAAAACACACACTACTAAGTAGACTTTGAAGTTTATGCAATGTATTACATTAAATTAAGCTTTTTGAGGCAAAAAAATGTTTCAATATGGTAGATAAAAAAATAAAATTAATGTTGTGGCAGAAAGAGAATAGAGCCATCTACCTACTTACTCCTGTGAAAGGGGCATCTAGCTAAATGTAAGATAAGGGATTATAAATTTTACTGGATATTTAGCATTTTGAAATAGGCTGTTTCCCTGACTTCCCATGGGAGTGATTTTTTTTAAAATACTTTATTAGAGTAATTAAAATAATGCATAGGAAAGGTCTATATAGGGATTTCTGTTCTTCTGTAGATATTGATCTTCTTCATACAGGAAAAATACAAGGGGAAAATTGGAGTAATTCACACAGGCTTATATCATATGAATCATAGCAAACCAGCTAGAAAAGGAGAAAACCAAAATTCTAAATATCAATTTCCCCAACTTGGAGATCCAAGGCCCAATTAAGTATTTATTCCTTCAGACAGGAAATACCATGATGGCTGTTGGATTTCAGGTAGGAGAAATAATTACCATCCTAAGGAAAAACAGTTTCCTTGTTCACAAATATTTGCAGTTACACTTCTCAAAAACAGGACCTATGAGAGCTAAGCACCTTTCAAGATCCATAATCATTATTTCATGCAATTACTTACAGGTTAGTGACTCCACAATAATAATGGCATATTTCATATCAGGATCAGATGTATAAAATTCTGCTACACTGCCTGCCTCTAGACTCCTGCAACAGAAGAGATCTGTGTGTGAGATAGTTGTCCAAACACCCTTTTTAGTCAGAGGAAAATAAAAACACTTCTAGAGGTTGATTCATCTGCCCTGTTTTAGATGTCAGCCTCAGGAGGAGATGAATCACAGTTTGGAATTGCATCTTTCTTTCCTCTGACTATAAAGGGAGTTTAGATAATTAGCTCAGATGTTGATGTCTCCACTGTAAATGAAAAAGTTTGGAGCAAAAATTCCCACCCCTAGTCTCATAATGAGTAGTACGTTCCTTCTTGAACTGTCCCAATGAAATCAATGGTAAATAGCGAAACGAAGATACTAATGTGCAGATATTATATTTCTGCAGAATATAAAGGAGATGTACAAACTTTGATTAAATGTACCAAAGCTCCATAAAGAAGGGAACCCATTCCCCTCCTCCCCATACTGTTGCAAGTGAACTGCAGGGAAATCATGGCAAGCAGAAAATAGTTCTATGTGAAGTGGAATTAATGGATCTTAGGTTCCTTCGGATATGTGTTTCATGGTTAATTTGTTTTGCAAGTGAATTTTAATAAGTCTACTGTTGAAAAATACCTCTTATAAGACGTCAGAGATTCTGCAGAGGCAAGAACCATTATGACTACCTCAACCACATGAAAATCACAGAATCACAGAGTCACAGAATAACCAGGTTGGAAGAGACCCACCAGATCATCTAGTCCAACCATTCCTATCAAACACTAAACCATGCCTCTTAGCACCTCATCCACCCGTGCCTTAAACACCTCCAGGGAAGGTGAATCAACCACCTCTCTGGGCAGCCTGTTCCAGTGCCCAATAACCTTTTCTGTGAAAAAATTTTTCCTGATGTCCAGCCTAAATCTCCCATGGTGGAGCTTGTGGTCATTCCCTCTCGTCCTGTCTCCTGTCACTTGGGAGAAGAGGCCAGCTCCCTCCTCTCTACAACATCCTTCGAGGTAGTTATAGAGAGCAATGAGGTCTCCCCTCAGACTCCTCTTCTCCAGGCTAAACAACCCCAGCTCTCTCAGCTGCTGCTCATAAGGCCTGTTCTCCAGCCCCTTCACCAGCTTCGTTGCTCTTTTCTGGACTCGCTCCAGAGCCTCAACATCCTTCTTGTGGTGAGGGGCCCAGAACTGAGCACAGTACTCGAGGTGCGGTCTCACTAGTGCTGAGTACAGAGGGAGAATAACCTCCCTGGACCTGCTGGTCACATTATTTCTGATACAAGCCAAGATGCTATTAGCCTTCTTGGCCACCTGGGCACACTGATGACTCATGTTCAGTCACTGTCAACGAACACCCCCAGGTCCCTCTCCTCCAGGCAGCTTTCTAGACAGACTTCTAGTCTGTAGCACTGCACAGGGTTGTTGTGCCCCAAGTGCAGGACCCGGCATTTGGCCATGTTAAACCTCGTGCCATTGGACTCTGCCCATTGTTCCAGCTTGTTCAGATCCCTTTGCAGAGCCTCCCGACCCTCCATCAGATCCACACTTCCACCCAGCTTAGTGTTGTCTGCAAACTTGCTAAGAGAGCACTCGATGCCTTCATCCAGGTCATTGATAAAGACATTGAACAGGGCTGGACCCAGGACTGAGCCCTGGGGAACCCTACTTGTAACTGGCCTCCAGCTGGATTTAACACCATTTCCCACCACTCTCTGGGCCCGGCCATCCAACCAGTTTTCCACCCAGGAGAGTGTGCGCCTGTCCAGGCCAGAGGCTGACAGTTTCCAAATGTTCATTGAGAAGGTATGTAATATTGACACTGGAGCAACCACATCGGAAAGAACTCTTTCCTGAAAAGTTGATTTTCTGGTGTCTAGCACGAGATGCACACTTTGCCCTGTGCTTTGGCTTTCTTTGGGATCTCTTTTTCTTAGCTGGACACTTACTAACATGAAATACATGGACATTTTAAGACCTCTCCTTTCCGGCAGGTATTCATCAGATGTTACTGGAGTAAACTAACAAAGAGACCTAAGGCTTTGACGAGATGCATCTATGATTTTTCAAAAAGAATCAAGGAAAAATTGCAGGAAACTATTTGTTTAGGACATTCTTAATATCCTTTCAGTAACCTAATTGCCAAGCATTTCGGTATTAAGTCTTATTTGAAAGAGTACTCCATGTACTCCAGTCATTTCATGCCCTCTAATACCATGCTGAGGCTATTAGTCCAGCACTAACAAAGCAAAGTACCACCCACTGCTCTTTAGATGTCTCATATAAAAATTACCTGACCCAGGATGTTTATCCAGGAAGGCATTTAAGTGCTTGATTTTATGAAGGTCTGTGGAAAAATGTATTTCTCTCACTATCTCTCTGTTCTCAAATTAAACTAGTTCAACCTCCACCCCTTCTGTTCATGAACATTCATAAATGTATTCGGCGTTTGTTTTTTTAATGTTTACCACCAATTTTCACAGCATCTCATTTCTTTAACTGCTAGAGTACAGAAATGTATCCATTTTGTCATAGTTTATTCAATGTTTCTGAGAAAACAGGCTGAATGTACTTTTCTCTTCACAGCTCCTTGTTCTCCTCTTTCTTAATCAGGGAAAAGACATGTGGTAGCTGTGATAGTTTAATTACTGGAATAAATTCAGGATGAAGCTGTTACTCCATGCTGCAAATCTCAGCCTTTGTCAGATTCTGTGACAGCCTGTGTGCTAGACTCTAAACCAATGGAAATTTCAGGCGTCTATCTGTGTACCTAGGTATTTTCACTACACGCTTCCCTGAGGTAGCAGAGCAGTTAGACTGAAGTTGTAGTGCAAGGAACAGCTTAGAGATTCATCCATTAAGCAGACTGCTTTCTCATGATGCATGGACACAGATACATTTTAAACAAGGAATAAATCTGAGTCCTGCAAAAGCAGGAAAGCCACTGGCAAAATAAACAGTTGTTCTTGAAGCTGTATCACTATAAAATGTTAATAAAAGCTGTATTTGCATGTACTAAAAAAAAAAACCTAGTATGTAAGATATCCACATTATGACTTTTCAGGCTTTAGGCTTATTTTATGATCTGATGCAAAATAAAAGGAAGACCTCTAAGATCAGGGAAAAATAGTCACATCACACACATTTGTGGATAGCTGGGTGGAAGTCTCTGGAGACATGTTCAAGAATTAAAATCAATCTCAACAAACCAGGCACAGAACTGCACAGTTTAAACCTTCTTCGCTGTAATGATCCATGCTTATTCCACATCGATCAATCAAAAAAAAAAATTAAATGAAAGGCAAGTGTATATAAGCTGAACAGAGAAATAACTTCCGTAAATGTAACCTACAAGTTACCATTTGCTCTTTCTTTTCCTTCATGGGGATAATATTGGTTTTACATCAATGTAAAAATCAGTACAGAATTATTAATCTTTTTCCAAGATTTGTTATTGAGTATTATGCCTGTTCTGGGATTTGGTTTGTGTTCTACCTTCATAGTTCATTAGCTACTGCCTTCTTTGACACCAGAACTCTGTGCTTTTAGTTTCCTCTGAAACCCTTATAATAGAATTTACTGAAACACAATTACTAGGTTCTTGGTTTATAGACCAAGACTGGCACCTTCTGGTGAATTAATTTAAATTCACTACAGAAATATAATATCCTCAACCACAGCTTAACAGACTGTGCTTTTAACAAGTTGCTATTTAGAGATATTTCAGTATCTTAGATTTGTTTTCCCCACTGACTTTAAACTTATATAATATTTCACAACACATGAACATGAGTAGATTTACACATAGATACATAAGGATTTATCTGAAAGTTTATCATTATATTAATGAATGGTTCTCACATTATAAAAAAAAATATGTTTAAACTGATTTCTTAACTCTAGGTAGGGTGAGCAATCTGGCTAATGTGCTAGATTAGTAAAACATAATGAAAGATCTTTGAGATTATGGAACAACAGAAATGGGATTTAAGCTTGAAAAAATACAGTTAGTTCACAGAACCACAGAATAACGAGGTTGGAAGAGACCCACTGGATCGTCGAGTCCAACCATTCCCACCAATCCCTAAATCGTGCCCCTAAGTACCTCATCCACCCTCACCTTAAACACCACCAGGGACGGTGAGTCAACCACCTCCCTGGGCAGACCGTTCCAATGCCTAACCACCCTCTCCGTGAAGAATTTTTTTCATGCACTATTTATTTCAGGTATTTTTACTATTATATTCTATAGCCATACAGATATGTCTACAAAAGCTGGATTGCTGGGGTTTTTTTAAAGGGAGGGGGTGACAACAAAGATTGTATTTTACATACATTTGGGATTTGTTTGAAATGTTGCCACTATTAGAGATGCTTCTGTCACGGGTTCTTAGCTACCAGCAGATCCCAAGGTGAACTCTGATATTTCACTGTCCACACCAGAATAACCTATTAAATCTCTGTGACAGCAAACATAAAATCTGTTGTGGAGTTATTTGTGATGGAATTTTTAGTATATAAGTTATAAATGTCAAGAGGAGGGAAAGAATAGACTTTTCTTGGTTTGGGGTCATTCTAGATTTTCATGTTCGGTAACCATTGAAAATGGGAGAAAGACACAGATCTAGTCCCCTTGAAAAATTGTACTTGTTGTCTAGCAGAAGCAGCTTTCTAACATTTCAGGCAGAGATTGATTTACGGCCTCTAATCCACCTCTACTGCACTGTAGTGGAGGCAGAAGATGGCTTGCATTAAAAACTGAAAGTGTCTGGGGAATGTTAATAGGATTCTGAAGTATGCTTAATTCCTCCTCAGATTTTTTTTTTCCTGTGGGATTTATATTCCTACATTACCTGGCATGCATATGTGTATTCAATAATTTTCTAATAAAAAATTATTTTTTTTTAAATTATAGACTTAATTTAGTACTTGTAAATTTATGAAAGATTTTATAATACAGCTGTGTAAGGCAGAAGTCACCAGCCCTGACTTGTTGAGTTCCTTCTAACCTGATGTTCCTAAACTGGTAGAAATTTTTGTCCTTGCATCAGCCACTCACCTTAAAGGTGGTTTAGATTAACCCAGTTCTGAAAATTAGGTCCCTCTCCCAAACTATATATTTTCATCCTAATTTAATGTCCATTCTAGTGTTGGCTTTAAGGCTTCGAATAGTTACTTGTGCAATAGCAGATGTCATGAAGTCCACCAGATCCTTTTACATAAGTCAAGGAACAGCCATCCCTTTGCAATTATCTTTGATGAGTACAGACCCAACTAATCAGACTAAATGGTTCCATGCCCCATTTTCTCATCCCTTATGTCACACAGTCCCATCAGATTTCCGCTGAGTTGCATTCCATACTCTCTTGAATACTCACTTCCAGAATCTCTCATTCCTGCTGTGCCTGCTCTCCATATCTCTTCCTAACTAGGTCAGTATAGAGAGATAAAGAAAACAGTACACCCATTTGTAGTTTTTCAGTCTCTTTCAGACAGTACCTGGCAGCATGCCACTCACATCAAGAAAAAGGCAACTTGCTGTCCTTGAAATAATAGGGCAAAAGCTGCCAAACAATTGTGCATAATGGGATGTTATCACTGGATAAATTGTTTTCCTACAGCAGCACATTTCGTTTTTAGGATTTACTGCAGATAACTATAATGGGAAAGTTGTGATAGCAGAAAGGAAGAAGTCTTACAGTTCTAATTTGAAATATTTCTGGTTTATTAACATAAAAATGTTTGGTAAAGATCATACCCTGGGGCAAATAATGTATTTCAGTATCAAGAAGTTTAGTAATCAAAACGTGTCTCTAGAGTTGAGAGATACCAATTTGTCCACCCTCTTACTAATGTCTACATTTTTTAATATTATCACTATGAAAACTTAAAATCAACAACATTTATACTGTGGAATGGTATGCAAAAATTACCATAATGTGCCATCTTGACAATAGTTATCATTTATGCTTCCTTTTCAGTGATTACAGACACATCATTTCAAAGGCAGCATCATTTTCTTCTGAAACTATGACTTTGTACATCTTTCTATGTCTATAAGGGAGCCTCTAGGACTTAAAAATAAATGCCTCCAGAAAGATTTCATGTTGTTAGAAAGTGAAATATCAATTAATTATAAGATTTTTTTGCTATCTAGACATTGCTTATGAACCTCATGCCATAATTTTCTGCAGCAAAAAAAGCAGATTTTTCTCTATCTCTTCAAGCAATGGTCAGAAACACTCATAAGCAAGTTGCTAAGTATTTTTCATAAACAATTAATATCTGCTTTCCTATTTAACAGAGTTTTTAATATTCATAAATGGGCAAGTAGGATGTTTTCAAGAGGAATATTTGTTCTGATGGTTTCAGCCAGTTAGCAGGCATAATATTCTAAAGGAAATAGAAGTTGTTCCAGGTGTTTCATCCTTAATTCTGCAGCCACATAGGATGTGTCATTGGCACTGTGTCCATGCAACCATTCCAGATATCTTGAATGAGAAAAAGAATATTAGAATTGCCTTCCAAGTAAAGGATTAATAAGGACCAAAATGGGGTAAATGAGGGAGCAGGAGGGACTAGCTGTTATGAATTTTAATATTATATAAGCATTGGCAGCCCTGAAGACTATAGTTCTCTGTCCATGAAACAAATATAGCACAGACAGCACAAGCATATGTTTTTATGTGATTTCTTAGAGACTACACATACAGAGGAGAGTAGGAGAGCTGTCATTCAGTGAGGCAACATGTGCTAGTGAACAGGGCATGGGACTGACCTGAAGCTGATCCTCACTTGGTATAAATTATTGCAATTTCATTACACCTCTGCTGCCTCTGTGGGACTATGTAAATTTACAGTGCTTGAAAACTTATCCAAAAGACCTAATTTTGATTCTGGCAATACTTTTGAACTGCTGCATGTGAATTTGAATAGTTCAGCTTTCCATCTAACATGAAGATATAGCATCATTTTGCAAAATAGGAAAAGATATGAAAGAAACTGTGAAAGAAAGATATTAGCATTGCTAGTGAAAGCAAATGCATTCCAGTCCTAACTGCAGGTACCTGCCATTTTTGTTATCTAGTAACTTGTTGTATTCTTCTCACATGAGTTTAGTGGAAGCAAAGTTACAGCATTGATTAGTGGCTCCTTACTGCTCCCTTCTCAATTCCTATTGCTTTCTTATCCTATCCAAGCCAGAATGCTATTGTAGAGTTTGGGTATGTATTTTGAGAGTGGCAAGTAGGGAATCTGGAGCAGATGGCTTATGCTTTTTCCTGAATGATATATCTTTTACAGTTGTTTGCAATTGTGGGAAGTGGACTGAATATGATGGTTCAGCAAATCCTCCTCCAAAACCATGTCATTATTTTGCAAAACAGATCACTATGACTCAGAATCAAATGCCTTGCACATGACAGCTGTTACCTTTGTGGAAAAATGTGATGGAGAAAATTTAATTTAAATAGTCACAGTAAAGATTTTTGTAAACCCTTAGTTAATCTTCTCACAGATCAGATATTCCATGTCTAAAAAACTGTGCAGTGAATATCTGCTTCAGTTGAAAGGTGTGGATATTCATTGTGTAGAAAAAGATAATTTTGGTGGTTTTCCAACTGGTTTCATTACAACAAAACCAAGAAGTTAATAGATAGCCATCAAAATCTTCACAAAACCACTCCAGTTAAAACAATAGCATCTGCAAATAGATTCTGATCAGCTTGTTTTACAGAAGTAATTTTGAAGACTGACACAGAACAGTCACATGCCAGTGCAATTTAGAACATAAACATGAATAATGTAACTCAATTTACTTCTTTACTAGACTGTTCTACATTGTGTACAAATATTTTGTCTACTTTCATTTAAATTTCCCTAGCTATAGAGCTTCTATTGCTTGTTTTGTGAGATCGATTTGTAATTCTGTGATCATTCCCAAGGAAAATAAATCTCTCTGTCAAGAACTGCTCTTTGATTATTCAGTCTAAATTTTTCTTTCATAATTTCATCCTTCTGCTCCTTTTTTACACATCTTTCTATTATGCTACAAAATTTAACTGCACTCCTGGTTGACTGCATCCTTTAGTAACAATCTGCTAACATGTTCCCTGATACCTACTCTTTAGCCAAACAACAGCACTTAGTCTTTCTCATAAACTATTTCCTCACTGCAACTATTGCCCATCACCCAACATTCCTATGACTGTCTGCATTTTATGTCAGTTAAATGCTTTGAGATATATCCAGTAATGTAGATACTGCATTACGTGTATGTATTACAATATATAGCAAAAGCACAAAAGAAAGGATTTTTTTTAATATGTTCTGTTGATATTTCTCTGTCTGTGAAAATCACCTTTCCTTGGACCTATACCTAATTTGATGGTCTAAATTGTTTCAGGAATTTTCTTAACATTACAGTTCCTACATGTCTCCCCTCTGTATCTTGTATTATATTTTCTCCCAAAGCTTCTAATTTGGGCCTCCTTGCTCCTAATGCATACTGACCCTATTGCTTTTTCTGCTGTGATTGATGCTTACCTTGCCAAGCACTGTGGTAACATCTCTATACTGTTTTAAATCATTTTTTATTGTCTTTGCATCATTAATAAGATAGCTTCTCCCACTCCTCAGTGATCCCTGTCTTCCCTTTTTAGGAAATTCTGTAGTGTGATTTTGAAGCATTTATCCCATAGGAGTCTAACTACATGTAATAAAATTGAACACTGTCTAAGATATCAAACTCTATTAAATATATTTTTTTGGTTATTTATGACATCTATTACTTTTCTTTTATCCATGGGTTTTTTTTTTTAGTTCTGTAATTTTAAAAGCCAAGTGCAATTTGTATCCAGATCTTTCCTTTAAGACCAATGCTGTTTATTTAATGCAGATATATTACTTTCCAGAAGTTGGAAAGTGTGAATTCTGTTGAGAGAGGGGCAACACCCTTGTCAGAATGCCAACAGGCAACCACGGGTGCTATATTCAGATTGCCTTGGCAATTAGCTTTGAGGTTTTATGGAGCTGAGGTGAAGTAAATCCTTATCATTATTTACTCATTCCCCCTTAGGAAAAATAAATCAAAAAACAAGGTACAGTTGTGAGTCAATAAATAATATTTACTGATAATAAGTTAAGAATTCTTGGGTTTTCTGAAGTTAATATATAATGGAATAATAAAATTGTAACCATCCTTTGCAGAAGGAAGAGCTACAAGGGAAAACTGAATTGCAGAGTTCCCGTAGATTAGATCATCTGCTTGCTAACATGGTTATTCTGAATTTATGGCTAGAGTCGGGTATTTTTACACAGTTTAGATTTTTAGGCCACTTCTGATGTAAAGAGGTTGTGAAAAGAATATTCACAGCATCTTAAATCTGGAACACATGGGAAAAATACTGCAAGCGTTTTGAATCACTAAGCACCCATATGTGTACCTCATAGTTAATGTTGTCTATATGAAGCCACCTGCTTCTTGTCAGCTGCAGTATCTGTCCCTCATTCAGTGCCTATGAGAGCTGACGGATGCATCTTCTGCTAGATCAGTCAGCCTGACTTCATGGAAGTCAGTGGGGCCTTGGCAGTTGATACCAGATATATATCCACTGAAAATTCTGCATTTTTCTTGATGCAACCGGCTTTGGATGGATACTGGAGTTAACAAGTGAGTATGTTACACTTCTAGCCAAAATTAGCAAGAAATCTTGTAACTTAAATCATATATTTCATCATAAGTGCATTAGAATTCACTGTCAATAATGGTAATAGACCTAATGTGCATGTGTTTTCACTTCACATTAATGAAGATATAGGTTACTTGCTGTTATTTGTAAGGTGTTGCTCTTTAATCTCCAGGTAAAAAAATGCAGGTGGAAGGAAATTTATGACCTGTTTTAAATATTGAAAGGTTAAGAAATATTACTTATTCCAGTAATCTCAGCTAGATAAACTACAGTACTCAGTGAAGCTGAAATTCAGATTACCTCCTTTAACTTACTTAAGAAAGAATGGCCCAAGTACAAATTAAAGTCTAGCAACTGCTTTGCCAGTGCGAGTGCAATCAATCTGCTGCTTTGCCATGGTAGTTCTCTACTTCTCAGTCCTAGAAAGTATAAACGCAGCCTACAGCTATCTGCAACAGAGTCAGTCACTTCAATTTAAATTTAAAAAAATCTGGCTGGCAGACAGGGAGCTGGTCTCCACAATGGTGATTTTATAACAAAACACAACTGTCAGGTAAAATTATATCCAGCAACTAGACTTCTAGTACCTTATTCATTCAGTCAGCCAAATAGAAGTATTACCTACAGTCCCTTCATTAGAGGTTATTCATTTGCAACATATAGTAATTTTTCATCTGTTTCAAATAGTTTACAGCATGCACTGTGATATTTCTGTGCTTTTAATTTCAAAAATACCATTAAGAAATATTTGTTCCGTGTTCTTTTTATTCCTTTGTTAAAGGGAATCTATTAAGATTATTGTACCTAATATTTCAAACTACAGAAATACCATCTAACAGAACTGAAAGCCTTGGTAACTCCCCTCATTCTCTTAAAAACCTGTGCCTGGGTGGTCAAGCTGCACCTCATGAGGTGAGTCATAAACTGGCCCACAACAGCTCCTAACAAATGAGGTGGTTGCTTGTTTTGCAGAGCACCAAAGGATCCCACCAGAGACATCAGCAAGTACAAAACTGATGAAAGCAAATGCATTTAGTAAATAAGTATATTCTCAGTCCACAGTGGGTTTCATCTCACTGAGTTTAAAAATCTGAAATTGTACACTGAAACCTAAGATGGTGGTCTAGTCCCTTTATAGTCAATAAAGAGTAACAGGCTTCTCTCTAAAGAGAAATAGGCATGTCTATCTCTAGTTATCTCATCCTAAGAAATTTCTGAAAAGGCCAGATAATTCTCCACAATAGGTGTTTACTTGGCTGGGGTGGTGGGATGGTGTTTGGTGTCTAGTGAGCAGAAGTCTGCAGTGACAGCTTAGGAGTAATCTATTTTTCACGAATAAGTCTGAGAAGAAATTATGAGAAGAGGTTATAAAGGGTTATGTGAGGAAAAGCTAAGACATAGGAAACACCAGGAGCAGGAACATCTAATTACTATGCTGAGGTAGAAATGTAAAACAAAAAAATCCAGTGAAGTACTGGATTGCATTAGTTCTGCTGCTTAGGGAACAAAAAATGTCAAAGTAGTCTCACCATAAATTTCCCCTACACTTTTGAATATTCGGTACAGTAATAGGTCCTTTACAGACTTCACAGAATCAAATTCTTTCAGTAGTACAATATAATATGCCAGCCTTTCAATACTCGGCACTGATTTTCAAGAAACGGAGCTGTCTGAATCTCGGCAGCAGCACTGAATCGATGTCAAAGAGCCTCAGTGAACAAAGCAAGCACAGCTGCCCCCTACTGACACTCGCAGCTCTTTCCACCACCACCGATTTTCTCATTGTCCTCACAACTTGTGCATTGGGTCACACGCTGCAGGGTTAACTAGCTCTCCTTACCTCCCTCCTGTCTGCATATACTTTCTAAAGAATGTGTCAGAGGAACTGACAGACCAATGACCTGGGCAACAACTGAAAGAGCAATCACAGTTTTCCCAAAGGAAACTTTTCAAAGCGATAATAAAGAAGGAATAGCAAAAAGATCTGGCATGGCCTGGCTCGGTATACACTAGCAAACACAGCTCAAAAAAAAAAAAAAAAAAAAATAAAAGCTGTGTATGTCTGTGGAATGGGAACTTGAGCCCAACCCCCACTCCCCATCCCTATCTGCTGCTCAGGGCAAGGAGGTAGAGAATTCAAGAGTGAAGTTGAGCCCAGGATATAGGGGAGGGAGAGGAATAAAAGTGTTTTAAGTATTGTTCTTATTTCTCATTATCCTGCTCTGATTTTATTGGCAATAATCAAATTAATTTCCCCAAGCTGTGTCTCTTTTGCCTATGAGAGTAATTGCTGAGTTAGTCCCCTGTCCTTATTGTCACCCATGAGCCTTCTGTCTTATTTCCTTCCCCTGTCCAGCTGAAGAAAGGGAGTGATAAAGTGGTTTAGTAGGCATCTGGCATCCAGCCAAGGTCAACCCAACACACCATTTACTACATGGTGCAATTCATGACATACTTTATGGGAGCCCTTTCAGAACAAAAAAATATAATCTGCCTTCTTATACAGCAGGTATTCTGGACAGTTCTTGTTTTGTGTTTATTGAAGCATTTGTGGGAGCATTCTACAAGGGTCAACTTTTGGACTAAGATGTGAGCAGAATAGTACAAAATAACTGCTCTGTAAACCATAAATGCCCATACATTCATCCAAGGAATACTTGAAAAGTAAGCATTTAAACTACTTGAACTACTAGCTGCTCAGAACAGGCTACTATATAACAGCAGGAAAGTGTTCTTCCTTTCACTTCATCCCCTACCAGCATTAGTAAACTCCTAATTCTCCTGCTTTTTGTCTTAAACTCTTCTGCAGAAGTTGATTACAGGCTTTTACTATCTCATCTAAGATCTCTGGCAATTCCTATGAGCTATGAAACTGCCAAAGGCCCTCTTCAAAAAGTTCTACAGGAATAGTCTTCCCCAAGGAGCTGGCATAATACAAATGTCCACAGAAAGTTGTATATATCAGGAAGCTGAGTCTGGCTCTTGCAGTGTGTACGATTGCACTAGACACTACCAAAGACTGGCACAGTCATGATCCCAGTAAATATCTAGGAAGAAAAGTAGTAAGACACAGCCTAAATAAGACAGCTGTACATGCGCTCATCATTATGATAAGAAATAAGCCATTGATTCTAAGGTGTTCCTAGTACATCATTGTCAGTTTAACCCATTCTGTAGGAAGTGAATGATCCTGCAGCAGCCACCTGTAGCCTAGTCTTATTCTAAGCATTAACAATTGATACAACCATATGCATACGCGGAGGCAAGGAAGGACAAGGGCAGTGCTGGACCTTAACCCTTGCACACATACATAGTGTTTTTACCTACGCCTGTAGATACATGTTTCCATAAGTAAGTTGCACAATTCATAAACTGTGCAACAGGAGAAAGACTTAAAGTAAGGTATGTGCTAGAGAGGCTTGTGTTGTTGAGGTGTTTTGGGATAGCTCTCCTGCCATGGCATGTATCCAGTGTTTCTCAATATGGGCATAACATAAATATCCTGACACATTATAAGTTTAAGCATAAGCTTGTGGGCCCAGTTGATCTGACAACTGCAGAACACGTCAGGATAATTACAAAAGCAATTATCACAGAAAGAGTCTCAGAATACCAAGGGAGCATTAGTGTACCCATCTGTAGTGCATCATTTCTTATAGTTTTTACTTGAAACATTGTGTTCCTTGTTTAACTCCCTGCTACCTCCCAGTCTTTCCAGACATCTCCAACATGAACTTGTCAGATTAGCTTTGTTTGTCTGCCTTCTCTCCCATATTTCCTTCTGTTCTTTTTTTCGCTTTCCTATCTTTCCTTCATGATCAGCCTCTTCTTTCCTCTTTTTCTCCATTTAAAATATTTTCCTCTTGTTTTCCCTCTTCCCTACTATGGCATTAGTAGGTTATCACTCAGTTTGTGGTTTTGATGTGTTTTATATCTTTTTTCAGCTTTGTATTTGTTTCATTGTTTAGATGATAGACTCTTGATACAGGGACTTCCTTAATGTCATCTTTGCATGGTGTTTACCTTATTGGAATCCTGTTCTGCATTTTCCCTACACAGTAGAAATTTATGAACAGTAAATAACATCATTGGAATGATTCTCATGGGAGACAGTGCTTAAGGACAAGGGAGCCCATGAGGGCTGGGAGCTCTCCAAAAAGGAAATCCTAGCAGCTCAGGAAAAGCCATCCCCATGTTCTGGAAAAAAAGCCAGCAGGGGAAAAAGACAGCTTGGTTGAACAAAGAGATCTTGAGTGATATCAAGAAGAAAAGAAATGTTTATGGGCTCTGGAAGAGGGGATAGGCCTCTTGGGTGGACTACAGGAGGGAACTGAGATTGTGTAGAGAAAAAAATCAGAAGGGCTAAGGCTCAACTAGAAATCAGATTGGTAGTCTGTGAAAGATAACAAAAAATCTTTCTAGAAGTATATAAATAATAAAAGGAGGACTAGGGAGACCATGCAGTCCCTATTGGACACAGAAGGAACAACAGTGACAGGGGATGAGGAAAAAGGCTGAGGTACTTAATGCCTTCTTTGCCTTAGTCTTTAGTTGTAAAGAAAGTTGTTCCCTTTGTGTACAAAAGCAGGAGCTAGAGGAGCAAAATGAGACTCCCATGATCCAAGAGGAGGTGGTCAGAGCCTTGCTAGCCCAACTAGACACTCACAAGTGTATGGGGCCGGATAGGATTCACCCAAGGATATTGAAGGAGCTGGCGGATGTGCTGGCCAAACCCCTTTCCATCAACTTCCAGCAGTCTTGGAAGACTGGGGAAGCTCCACTGGACTGGAGTCTGGTGATGTTGTGCCCATCTACAAGAAGGGTCACAGGGAGGATCCAGGGAACTACAGGCCTGTCAGTCTGACCTCAGTGCCAGGGAAAGTCATGGAGCAGGTGATCTTGAGTGTTATCATACAACACATGCAAGAGAACCGGTGATTAGGCCAAGTCAACATGGGTTCACAAAAGGAAGGTCTTGCCAAACTAACCTGATCGACTTCTACGACAAAGTGACTCGGCTGCTGGATGAGGGAAAGGCTGTGGATGTGGTCTTCCTGGACCTCAGTAAAGCCTTTGACACAGTTTCTCACAGCATTCTGCTACGGAAACTGTCAGCCTCTGGCCTGGACAGGCGCACACTCTCCTGGGTGGAAAACTGGCTGGATGGCCGGGCCCAGAGAGTGGTGCTTAATGGTGTTAAATCCAGCTGGAGGCCAGTGACAAGTGGGGTTCCCCAGGGCTCACTGCTGGGTCCAGCCCTGTTCAATGTCTTTATCAATGACCTGGATGAAGGCATAGAGTGCTCCCTTAGCAAGTTTGCAGACAACACTAAGCTGGGTGGAAATGTGGATCTGCTGGAGTGTAGGGAGGCTCTGCAAAGGGATCTGAACAGGCTGGAACAATGGGCAGAGTCCAATGGCATGAGGTTTAACAAGGCCAAATGCCAGGTCGTGCACTTCAGGTACAAAAACCCTGTGCAGTGCTACAGATTAGGAGAAGTCTGTCTCGAAAACTGCCTGGAGGAGAGGGACCTGGGGGTGTTGGTTGACAGCCGACTGAATATGAGCCAGCAGTGTGCCCAGGTGGCCAAGAAGGCCAAAGGCATCTTGGCTTGTATCAACAACGGTGTGACCAGCAGGTCCAGGGAGGTTATTCTCCCTCTGTACTCAGCACTGGTGAGACCGCACCTTCAATACCATGTTCAGTTCTGGGCCCCTTGCTATGTTGAGGATGTTGAGGCTCTGGAGCGAGTCCAGAGAAGAGTAACGAAGCTGGTGAAGGGGCTGGAGAACAGGCCTCATGAGGAGCAGCTGAGAGAGCTGGGGTTGTTTAGCCTGGAGAAGAGGAGGCTGAGGGGAGACCTCACTGCTCTTTATAACTACCTGAAAGGATGTTGTAGATAGGAGGACAATGGCCTCTTCTCCCAAGTGACAGGAGACAGGACAAGAGGGAATGGCCACCATGGGAGATTTAGGCTGGACATTAGGAAAAATTTTTTCACAGAAAAGGTTATTGGGCACTGGAACAGGCTGCCCAGAGAGGTGGTTGATTCACCTTCCCTGGAGGTGTTTAAGGCACGGGTGGATGAGGTGTTAAGGGGCATGGTTTAGTGTTTGATAGGAATGGTTGGCCTCGATGATCTAATGGGTCTCTTCCAACCTGGTTATTCTATGGTTCTATGGTTCTATGATTAGGCCCAAGGAAAAGACAAAAAACTGTTGAAAAATATAGGTTCAGTTCTCTAACCTAAAACAGACTTCTGTGTCTGTGTGACCAAGCTACAAAGACTAGGAATGTATCCATTTCTCAAATTCTGGCTGCCACACACTGAGAAAACTGTCCTTCTTAAGAATTACGGTAGAGTCATTACAGAAAACCAAAGGAGATTAGTAACCCACAGTACTGAACATTTGAACAACTTAGGAGGGTCAATTGTGAGGCTTCAAAAATGAGGAAAATAACACTTAAATTTAACCACTGTTTAATAAGTTACTAGAGGAAGAAATGGAAGGATTAAGCTTGTGGGATTTTCAGAGGGCAAGTAGGCTAGTAAATTCCGAAAAATGGGAAGCATATTGGTTAAATAAACATAAGCAAAAGCCTACTGACACATAGGAAATTACAACCATCAAGCCAGAGGTTACAAACACTAATTAAAGGACAGTAATTTTATTTCAGAAATAAATAATAATTACTACAATAATAATAAAAACAAATAAATAACAAGTAATACATTTTAGTTATAAATGATCAAATTACATATTGTAATGATCTAGCTACAAATGAGTCTTAAGGTGGTACAACGTGACGCGCTAGTCAGATAAACATATATTTTTAACAGCTCAAAAGCAAGTCAGTTCCTTTTGCTTTTAGTAGTCTTACAAAGTATGTAACTTTATATAGTACATAACTTTTCCAAATATAAACAGCTGCCAACTAAAGCTAGTCCAGGTTTTATTGAAAATCATAATTCTACAAAATCAAACCATCAGCACCTCTTACCAATTACCTCTTTCTTTTCCAGCATGATGGGGATTAATTAAAAATGTCATTTATTTTTGTTTGTTCTATTTTACTATATTATTTCACCTTGCTTTTCTGAGATACTGTAAGTAATTATATAAGAAAAGTATAGGGTATAAAAAATACCTCAACAAAGTAGCATCATAAAGTTCAAATGAAATGTTATGGAATATTTTGTCCTTTTTTGTTTGGCATCCCCTGAATGTCTTTCACTTCCATTAGAAATACACATTTCTTTATTTTTTCCATGTAGACCATCTAAACACATATCTATGTTCTTTGTCACTATTTGATTGCTTCCAAAATATGTCCTTGTTTATATGATGAGTTAAGAGCATTACTCTGTCCAGGCAGTAGTCAAGTGACATCCTTTGATGTGAGTTCAAAGAATATAGTTTCACAATGAAATCGAGCAACAAGAATGCCCCTCATGATCATGTATAAAGTTGCGAGGTTTGCTATGGAAATAGATAGATCATGTAATTTGGCAACAACATTTTCTCACTGCTGAAGTGAGACATTTTGAGCAGTACATTTAATGGTCTTGATAAATAGTCTTAGGGAAAAGTATTAATCTTCCCCCTCCTCCCTTCAACCCCAGCCCTAGCTCTGCAGTTAGAACTTAATCCAAACCCCAAAATCAATCAAAGAGGCTATGCTGAGTTAAGTGCTTTTGTGCAATTGTTCCTAAAGAGTTGCTGTAAATACATATCTTGTAGGATTAGTGTGTGACAAATTGAACTGACACCATAGGTTGCTTTTACATTACTTTTTAAGATTAATTTTATTGCAATGTTAGGAAAAAATTGTTGTATAGATAGTGTACTAACACTGGCAATTGCATAGCAAGAATTATCAACTCATTTTATATCAATTCATATTTGAAATAGCATAGCAACACTCTGGATATGAGGACATGAGTGAATCCAAGGTATCCCACTGATTTAGCCTGGAAGATATTTCAACAGAAGACGCTCCATAAAGCTTTTGGATTTAACATGAGGGCAACGCCAGAATTTTTTTTTTGTTTCTTCTAATGTATATGAGCCTTGGTTGGTGGTGTTGAAAGGCATATGTGGAGTCAAGAAGAAGCAGTTTTAATCGCTGATGAGTGCAAGATGCCTGAGGCAAATAAGGTCTTTGGTGGCTGTTCCTTAGGGAGATGCCAAGGTGGAGGTGTTAGAATGTGCCTGAAGGCGGACCCAGAGGAGGTGGAAAGCAGAAGAGAATGTTGAATGTGTGGACCTGCAATGGAATACATTACCAGTCACATCCACAAGGAAAAATGAACTAGTAAGGTACGTTTTGATGGCACTTAACAGTGAAATGTCTTTCTACGTTAATTCAAGCATGACAAGTTTTGATTTATCAGTATCCTAATTAGGTACAATGGTACAGCAGTTGAAATGCTACATGTGCCAACTTAAATAAAAAAGGAAACAAATCAAGCACTCTAATGCCATTATAATTAACCTGTGTGAGCACATGATTGAAGCATATGAGAGGGAGGCACGAATCAGAAACTAAAACCTAAGAGATATATTACTGATGTTTAATAAGGGTTTCAGACTTCTAAAGACACCTGATAAAATCTCATTGAGTATTGTGCAATAGCTCTTCTCTGTATGAGGGACATATCTTCAGATTCCTTTAGTGGATCTGGAAAGAAAAGGCAATACAAAAATTTAGAGTTATCAAAATGCTTAAACAGGTGCACGCTTTTCTTCATCTTTGCTTAGTGGCAAATCCTCATCTACGTATGTTCTTTGGTAGGCCTGACCTAAAACAATCATGGTCAAAAGACAGAGAGGTTGTCTCTCAGGTTTGTGTGTTAAAACCTTCTTGTAACAAAATTATTAAGCTGAAATGCAGCCTCCACTTAAGTATACCAAAATGGGTGTTCTGCTATTATCTTTTTTACCAGTACTGTCACACAATCCCCAAAGTGACATCAGCATCAAACACCTACTGTCCAACTCTCTATAAGACAAGATTGTTCTCTGCTATGATGTAATTATTTTAAAGGAATTCCAAGTAAGAATATTTTGACACTCATACCACAATTTCTAATCCCTCCCTTGGCCACAAGAATTTTTAGTTCCTTTAAGGAAAGAAACACAAAAAAAACCAAAAAATCTGTAAGGTAAATTTCAAATTTCACTTGAATTAAGGAATTTGTATCTAATCTTCATTCCCAAAATAACTGGACATGAGCATGCAATTTGAAGTTGCAGCCCAGAGAGCCAAGTGTATGGAGGTGATTCTACTCCCAGCAGCTGCCTCCATTGTTCCCATAGAGGCACAATTGTCTCTGGGAGGCAGGAACATCCCTTGCAGCACAGACAGGTGCTGCTCACTGAAAAGGCAGTAAGCATTCATTCTACTTGGTTCCTTGATGGGGACAAGGCTTCTTGAGAACCCCAGAGTGCTCCATCTGCTACTTGCCATCACTGTGTAAGATGTTTCTCAGCTGGCTGGAAAGAGGTTTAAATAGAACCTTTCTCGTATGCTGAGCCTGTTGCTCAGGTTCCCCATCCTTAAATCTGCCCTTCACAATGACTTCCCTGGGAACATTTTCTCTGCAGCAGGGATAGGTTTGGGGAAGCCAAATGGGGAGCTGCCTGTTGACAGAAAGGGGAAAGGAATCCCCAAAATGCCGTTATCAGGCTGCATCTGAGATGTTTGTCTGACCACCTAATCTCTGCTGGCTGTGGAGGACTCAGACACAGACTGGGACTGTCCCTGGAGCTGGAAACAAGGTCCTGCTCACTGGGACAGGGAGAATTCTTTGAATATCCTCAGCTACTGGAAAAACCCTGGGGAGGTGAGACTCGGTCACTCTCTCACAGGCATCCCTCCCAAGGTGGCCAGGGGGTGAGACCAAATGAGAACATTGCCTTCCCCTTCCCGCTTAGGGATGGAGCATGGCCTTATGTGATAGGGGTGGTGCTAGGCAGGGAGACAAGTCAGGGAAGCAGCCACTGTCCTCATGTATCATTTGGAGAAGATGGCTCAGGCACAACCCTGGGAGCTGTATAGACATCACCAAGGAGTCCCAAGTGAGAATCCCCAGCAGCCCCACCACAGAGCCAAGTGTTTCCAGATGTATCATTTCTACAGGGGGCAAAGGCCAGGAAAAGGATCACTAACAGACCCAGCGCCCATGCTGCCCCTAAGAAGCGAACAGGCAGAGGGCCTACCCCGTCATCTCTGAAAACCCAAAACTTAGTGCGTGGCTAGGCAGGGCTCACTTTGGAGGCTGTGGCAAGCAGCGAGATGAAATGGCAACCCTGTGGAATGCAGGGGTGCCTACTCAGTTTGAGCCCAAATTGTTCTCAGGGGTACCCAGCATGGGGGCACAGATGCACAGTGTCTTCTTCTTGGGTAAGTTGAGGCAGCAATGAAAGACCTGATGGAAGGTGGATCTGTCTCATGATGGACATCGTCTGCTCCATAATGTCCTTTCCACAGGCAGAGATGGACTGGTGGATACCTGCACATGCTGAACTGTTGCCTTCATCTACCCTTATACCTCCATCTCCTCTACAGAAGGAAACAACAAGATGTATCATCAGCACTCAGTTGGTATCCTCAAACCCTCCTCACTGCTATAAGTTTGCTTCAGCAACATGGCCAGGAACAAAAAAAAAGAAAAGGAAACTGAAAGGGCACTTACTATCTCTCCCCAGAGCAGCTCAAATGACATCTGGCTTAGTCCTAATCAAAAGCTTCACACCCAACACCTGCTGGCAAGCACTGCCACAGCTCCAGCCATTGATCCCTCTTCCAAGACAGCTGGCAACCCCCGATTCAAAGGTTAAGCAGACCCCAAGCTACTATCCCCTTTTGAGCTGTGGACCAAGAGGAGTTCAAGTGGTTTGCCCAAGACAAATATGTACTAAGTTAAAAATTTTACTGAAAATTCTGTATGACAGGGCAGCAAATAAATGAAAAAAAAAAAAGTACTATATATAAAAAAATGTACTTACATTAGTATGTGTAAACTTAACAGGTTCTGTTGGTTTTTGCCTAATCTAGCAGATTTTTAGAGATGACTCTGATTCTGAACTTCTCACCAGACAGCGTGTGAGAGTAGCACCCTCAGCACAAAAGGAAGAAGTTAAGCACCAGGGAAACCCAGCTGTTTGAGGAAGAGTGCCTTTATCATCTAATTGCTGATTTCATACAAACATGGCAAGTTAATAACCAGAATTCTGTCACCTGTCTTTGGGCTGACTTGATTAAGCTCAGGTTTTACTTTTCTTTGCTGCAGGTTTCCTAATTCAGGTTAACTACTTGTTAAATCCAGAATCAAGCAGTGCAAGTGAAAACATTATTCGTTTTACATTAATTGTCTTCTATGGATCCTTGCTTTGTTTCTTCTTGTTCTGGACACCTCTTTTATTGGTCTCTGTGTGTTTAAAGAATCGAACTTCTAAAGCACAAAGTTTCTAAAGCCTAAACCTTTTTCTGCTACAACACCAGCAGTTATTAAAATGTCAAGATATTAATAGGCATTGCAACATATACACTTGCAATACTACGTATTAGAGGAGAATATCTTGTTCTTACTGTGCAGCAAACAGTACTATCAATGCCAATGTCCATCATTAGGGCTCACAGGTACTGTAACAGTGCAGATATGCAGAGAGCAGAACTGTTGGATCACACTGACCAGGACATGGCTTGCTTATAACACAAGAAGACTCAAGAAAGTAAAGTAACTTTTTTTTGTTTAATCTCAGTCCATTTGCAACAGATAAATGTCCATACATCTGTTCTTATATATTTGGTTATATTAATAACTTGAATTTATTTGGTAAATGTCGGCCTGGGAGGTACTCTTGTACAATGGTCTCCAGTGGTAACTATCCCTCTTTTTAGCTGGCCAATTCTGTTTGAGTAGTCTGTTACAAAAGACAGAAACTTTAGTCAAAATCAAACTCCCTTAGTGAGTGACATTAGTCCTGTTCTTCTAAATATGAACAGTGGCACTCCAAATGACATGTTGTACAGTAAAAAAGATATTTGGAGGACTTGATCAAGGAAACAAAGATAACTAGTACTTCCCCATAATAGCTGTAGATGGTCAATTTTAGACTGAAAGTAATAATTAAAATAAATGTAGAATAAAATATTATTAATCATTACTGCCTCTTATACAAATATATTTTCCCACTGGAAATATATGTATTTATACTAAATAATGTTGATGATGACCAAGGTGTTAGATATTTTTTTTATTATACTAAAAAGAGGGCACTGAGCAGAGCTATAGCAGCGCAAATGGAGAATTTTTATTCCTTATAAAGAGAATAAACTTCTAAACTTTTCCTTTACTAATCAACTACATGGCCTTAATCTGAGTGACCAGTATTAATGTTAGCACACAAATAAAGCAGTAATATCACAGACAGGGATCAGGTTTCAAATCCTTGTAAATATATGACAGTGCTAGCATCAGGACCTGAAGCTTAGGTTTACACTGAGTAAACCTTTTATCAAATGCCTACAAAGAATATAATTATTCCTCATTTTTGCACTCCAATTGCACTGAGACAACCTTGTGAAGTTGCACTATGGAGATCTGTGCTATCACACCCAGCCTAACCTCCACAACAACCCTGAATCATTGCATCATCTACTTTTTACTCAGTGTGTTCCTGTCTTCATACCGAAGGAACTTCAAGTGGTGGTACTCTGTGCTTGTGTATCAGTCCATTTCTTGTAAGCTTTCTCTTCAATTTACCAAGTCCTAGCATAACACTGGAATTAGTTTAGGATCATGCTTATGCATCTAAGTGGATTATTAAAAAAACACCCAAACCCTGCCAGTAATGGGCCTCATAAATACTTACCAGCAGTTCAGGAACCTACTTTTTCAGTTGAACTCAATCTGATAATGTCTTCCTTAAAGTTCTGTGTAATTGCTTACAGAAAGAGATTATTTTGTCTAAATTACTATTGCAAGGACATCATTTGTATGTGCAGCAGCATGGATATTTACACAGGACAACAGCATAGCATAGTAATTCTGCAAAAGTCAGTACATACATCATTAGCTTTATTTTACTATTTTAAGAATTAATCAGAAGATTATGTTCTTATTACATAAAACACAGTAGCAAATATTCAGTTATCCTCTTTCTGAAAAATGCTATACAATATTTTTCCACTTAGTATTCTTATTATCCAAAATTACATTAAAATTTACATTGCAAGAATTCTATTAATCAATGGCATTGTTACTTAATAGAAACATGAAAAGTAAATACTTTGTCTAATGACATTTACTAAATAGGAGAAAGAATATATTTTAACAAAGACCAATAAGATGTGTGTTTTCTCTTATACTAAACCATGCTGGGGAAGGTTTCCAGACACTAGAGTTTGAGCTGCACTCTTAAAGTACTGGAATGATCCCTGACAGTGTTTGACCTAACTTAACTACCAGTAATGCAAAGAAAAACGTTCAGATAGTTTACAAGTCAGCATGAACCAGGAACTGTTCTCAGCGGGCACATTGCAGAAGTTAGTATTAGAGAATTTAATACCACATACACAGCTTATCCACAACACTTGGCCTCCGTGCCAGAGAACAGTCTCAGGTACACAGAGGCTACTACAGTTTCAGTAGTAATGAAACACAGATGGGGCCTTTTTTAACCATATCAGATGTAATATTTAAATATTTTTCTTGGTAAAATTCTATATGGTTCTTGTGTATGGACCTCATGGGCCAACTCTCGTCTTTTACTTGTTCTGTCTACTACAGCTCTAGTTCTTCAGAATTTAAATGAGAATTGGGAAGCCAGTGGCCAAGGCTCAGTCTACCTTTTTGTAGCTTGCTGGAGGGTCAGCAGAACGTCTCTCCCTGAGAGCAGGTGAGTAAAGCTTTTAAACATTAAAAGGGTAGGACGGAGGAATGAGGATAGACTTTCACTTCTTCCAAAGGCACTTAAGTCAAAAACTCTGTATATTCATATCCTTCCCTTTCTTTATTCTGTACAACATGGAACACTGTAGATGTAAGGCAGGAAGAGGTAAGTGAAAACTCCTTACTTAAATATGTACATTTTTTAAAAAATAAAATGGATAACAAATAATACATAATACAATTTTCTTTTTAAACCTAAGATTATTTTTTAAAAGTAAGTGTGGCTTTTCCCTTCTTTAGAAACTTTCAGCTTTTTATTTAGACATATTGAGGGAGAGGAAAAAATCCCCAAAATTCAGTTAAGTCTTTAGAAAATAATTGGTGCATTTCTACCAACTCAGGACTCAAGCCTTATTACTAAAGCAGCATTTCCAACTAGAAAATTAGTTTCTATGTCGACAGAGACTTTAATAGGTTAATAATTTTACCATGCCATAGACAGAAGTGTCCTACTTAAAAGACTGGGGAAATTAGGGTTTGTGGTTTCTTTCTCCTTTTACCAGTTCTGAACATCCATTCACCCTTAAGGAACAATAAGATAAAATCTTATTTTAGCTGTATCTTTTTATTTCCACTATATGTTTTAAATGGTTAAGCTATTTTTTCAAGTGATTGCTTGTACAATAAGAGCTTGATTCAGATCTCTATGAAGCACCCCATAGGGAACACCTCTGAAGCTGAATTTTGAGATGAAGCAAAAACCTTGAGATGTCTCTCAGCAGACTTGGGAATGGACAGGGCTGAAAGCTATGGGAGGGGAAAATACAATGGAAAGATCCTAGATGGTAATGAAATATTTTGTCTGAATCAACTTTCTCAAGGGATTTCATTGTCTGCAGTATTTTCTGGGTTTAAAATTTTCACTTTATATATTATATGCTGAAATTTTCTGTACAGCACGTAGATAATTTTTTTGTAGTAACTGCTCACTCCCCATCAAAAATAATCTAGTTTTTTTTGTTTTCTTCAGTGAGACATGAAGTGTTCATATTAATTTATGACTTGGTCCACGAAGGCGCATTACAGCCTAAATCCCTCCAATACCAATGTGAGTGGGTTATCTACATGGTATTGTAGGGGTAGGCCTCAGTTTTCTGAGGACCAGGATGCAAAGATTTACCACTCCATGCAGAATCTTAGGAATGCAAGTAGTTAAAATCAATAGGAGCTCAGTACCACCTATCTTGTCTTGAACAGCAGCTACAGAATGGAGTTTAGGAGGATAAAGGGATAAAGGCAGGTATAGTTCTTGAGTGCCCAGACTGCAGTGTTTCTGGCATACAGAAATTATGGTGTCTATGTGGTACCTCAAATAAAGTGTGGCAACCTTCAGATGTTTGTGTAGGAACATAGTCCTAGGGCCCCCTCCAAAGGTTAGAAGGGGCAAAATGCACTTGTAGCTGGACCAAAATCTGTCACCAAGGGTACTTTACCACTGTGCATTCCATGTGGTGTGAGGACGAACTAGTTGAGACATTCTATGCCTTACACGCTCCAGCTGGATCACATCCCTTTTGTGGCCTGATCAAATACATTTCAGTCCAGGACACTGTGCAGCATAACCTTCTCTTTAGATGCACAGGAAAATATTCCTAATTGGTGGGCTGTCATCACCACCAAACAGCCTTCTTACTTGGAAGGCAGCAGTAAGCAGCTCAAGACCTGACCAAAGGTCCCTTGAAGTAAGTGCAACTCTTTCCACTGATTTCATTGAGTTTTGGATCAATATCTGTCAACAGAAGTGTTGAGTGAATCAAATCTGTGTACTGCTTGTGTCCCTGAAGTGTGTATTAGCATTTGCACTACCATGAATGAGAATGATGATTGGAAGGGAGGGCACAGTGTGGGTCAGATTCTACGTTTTTGTTCAAAGCTTTGTACTGAAGTTTTCTTATTGAACCCAACAAAACTATGCAACTGGCTCCATAATTTCACAAGCACTATACTTTCCTACAGAAAAATAACTTAAAATAACAAACAAGTAGTTTGAAAATGAAAAATAGATTTTTCTCTTACAGTTTTGTTCTTATTACTAAGTAGCAAGGTGGCTTTGCATTGAAGAATATTTGCAAATTAAGAAGTCCTGTACAGACTTTTTGTATTCCATTTATCTACAGGTTACTGCTTCCCTAATCAAATGATTTAATTTAAAAATATCCATTTTCTCTATTAGCTTTTGTGTGTGATGGTAGGTCAGTGACCTACCTCTGTGCTATTGAATTTCAGCATAATGCTTCATTTACCTTAGACAACCCACGCACATACTCAGAATGCTAGCTTATACCCACATTGTAGCACTGCCCTTTGTTCACAAATCTTTTATCCAGGAAGCAAACTGATCCTACAAACTTTAATTTGTCATTTCCTTATGGTTCCTGGTGAGACAGAGTTCTTTGATCACATAGGTTAAAGGTAACGATTTGGGGAGATGGAACTTCCTCAGAAGAATCAAAACACATGAGTAGGAACTGAAGCTGTGTCAATATAAGCTTCGTTTCACACAGTTCCTCCAAACTCACAGTTAAAGATGTTAAAGATAAGTTAAGATAAACTTAAGATTACAATATATTCACTTTAATTGGACTTTTTCTTGAGACAACGTTTCAGTTCAGTCTTTTTAATCCTAAACTTTCGGTCTTTATTAACCTTCTTTGTAATAGAAGTGAGGGATGGAATTCTGGCCCTGGTGAAGTGATTGAAAGTCATAAGGGGCCAATTTCACATCCTCATGTTTCCACTGAGCATGATGCCACAAAAATTGAATTTCAGACTAGAAAGGTGGGCACAACTAACCATGAAAAAATGTAATGCACTCTAAAGTGTTCGTAAATACCAATTATGCTGCTATATTATAAGTAACTGATGTTCAAATTTTGCTTAACAAATTACAATAAATTGTCACTGTAACAAATAATAATACAAGAATGAGTAGCTCACAGCAGTGGAAAGGTGTATACTATTCTCAGCTACAAAAAGTGGATTTCAGAAAGTAATTAAATGTCAATATTCAGTGTTCTTTATCTGGCTCTAAATATACACCCCAAACTATTTGATGCATTGGCAAAGATCCAGAATGGAGTAGACAACTGACCATGCAGAAATAATTAGTGCCTGTTTCTCAATTTGAATGTAATTAATCTCCTTTTCTGATTCTTCCTCTCTCATCTCCTCAGATCTATGAAATGATAGAACTGCTTAACACTATAGAAAATGCCCTAGAAAAAGCAAATAAATTTTATCTCTCCAGCTTATTTTTGAGAATCATCCATCTTTCACTTAGAAGTTTTCTTTGATAGTACAGCAACTTTACATACAACTTCATTTCCTTCCTTTATTTACTACATATTATTTGCCAAAAAAGGCACCATTTTTTCCTTCAATTTACAGAACATTTTTTATTCATAAAAGTGCTAGTTAAATTTCTTGATCTGCAAATCAAAAGACCACATCTTTCTGATATATTTTTATATACTCCTGTGTTGGATGTCCATGACAATGTTTTTGTATGGAGGGGGCTGCAGGAGTGGCCTTCGTAAGAAGAAACCAGGCACTATTCCATGCCAGACACAGCCAGTGCCGGTTGCCTCTGCAATGGACTCACCACAGGACACAGCTTTGCCTGTCAGCAAAGCTAGTGGTGCCTCTGGGAAAACATATTTATGAAACAGAGGAAAATACTATGGTGGAAGTAGGAGAGAACAATAAGAGTGAGAAGCTACAGAGGTAACGACAAGGTCAGAGGAGAAAAAAGTGTTCCATGTTAAAGCAAGGACCTCCTGACAGGACTGCAGCCTGTGTATAAGCTGGCTCTGGAGCAAATACTTCCCAGCAGGGATGGTGTCCCATGGAGGAACCATGCAAGAACATAGGGAAAGAGTGAGAAGGAAGAAGCAGCAGTGATAAACTGCTGACCTCGACCTTCTGCACCACCAGACTTCCAGTCTGAGATGTCTGAGTGTAACCTGTGACAATAACATGGAGGTAGGAGAGGCGTTGAGGGAAGTAGTGAACTGGATGGGTCTTGGGAAGGGGAGAGGAGGTGATTCTGAATTTGAGACAATGCTAGGAAAGGAGGAGGAAAGGTGTTTTTCCTTAAGTGTTTTAATGTTTTTTAGTTCTTAGTTTGTCTGTTTCCCAGTACCCAAATCAGTAATTAAATATTTATATTAATGGGTAATGGATCAAGTTAAATTCCCTAAGTCAAGTCTGTTTCACCCATGAAACAGACCTTTCTCCATGACTGTTCTTACTCTCATTCTTCCTGTTCTCATCCCTGTCCTGTTGGGGGATAGTAGTGCTGGGATAGGTGCTTGTTGGCCAACTGTGGATAACTCACTACAGCTTCCAGAAGGCAAGAATTTTACTTCTTCCTCACTTTCTGCTATTAGCACACATGAATTTATCAGTCTCTGAGCTTTTGCTCATCAGTTCTTTTTTCCCTTTCAGTACATAAAGTGCACATGAGATCTTAAGACAACTTCCTACAGTTGTTTTAATAATAGAAACATGTTTCCCTACTAGCTCAAGCCCTATCTGCCATTGCTCTGAATATAAGTTCATTGTCTTAAAGAAGGGTGCAGAGACAAAGTATATTGGAGATAATGCAGTCTTTCTCATTGTCAAGGAAAAACTCTTGTTTTATTGGACTCAGTCTCTGTTTACCCCTTGGAACACAGCTGTCAGGAAGGCAGAATGCTCCAGGCACTGATCTCCTTAAAGTGAGTAGGAGCTTGTCATTAAACAACTATTCCTCATTTTTTATATTTGCATGAAACCTTAAGCTAGAGGATGAAAGAATGAGCAAGAGAAATAGTGAATATAGTTACATTTGCTTACAAAACTAAATGTACGTAGTATATACATACTAAGTACAAAATGTCCTCCATTTTAATTTCAGAAGTATTTATTATTCTTCTAACCATTCATTTTGCAGTTTTAATAGAAAAGAGAGACGAAACTCTTCTTGCCTGTAGTTCTCTGATTTCCCTCATATGCTAGAGGCAAGAAGAGGCAAGAAGAGTTTCCTCTGCTATGAATAAATCCAAAAACACTGGAAATTACTTTCTAATATTAAGACATAAGAAGAAAAAGCTTTTGATTAATTAGCAGCAGTATATTTTATTGTGAATTGTATTATAAATAAAATCAGATATGATATCCAAAAGAAAATGATACTTGCAATTCTACTAGTATTTGTCTTTTTTGCATTAGTATTTACTTTGTTCACTGGTCTATAATTGATTAAAAACATATTTATTCTTCTGGGATCTGAACATCCCAGGAACACAATTATCTACTACAGGTGGGTAGGCTGCAACCCACCATTCTGTGAACAGAATGAAGTTTTTAAAATGATATAAAACTTACATTTAAGTTAGGAATAAATTTTCCATTTGCATTAGAACATGTCATTATTGAGATCGTGATTCTAA
This sequence comes from Clamator glandarius, assembly GCA_033459285.1. Taxonomy (NCBI): domain Eukaryota; kingdom Metazoa; phylum Chordata; class Aves; order Cuculiformes; family Cuculidae; genus Clamator; species Clamator glandarius. The sequence continues at coordinate 527,223 of JAUNZM010000198.1, forward strand.
ACTGACATAAATCCTGACAGTTTAATAGGATTGGTGCATTTAACAGGCCTTGTTCACTGGTGTAATAGGAACAATACACACACTTTGGAGTTTTGCTTTTTTCAATATTTGGTGGTCTGTAGCCATAGATGTTCAAAAAAAATCAATGTCTGAGTAGTTGGTCTAACCTTAATACACTGAAATAATTTTACTGAAATTACTAAAGAAGATTTCTTAATCATGTTCCATGTTCCGTTTTTTCAAAACCTGTTTTGAGAAATAGGCTTTCTATTACTCTAATATGATTGAAAGTAGTTCTTCTGAATTCAGCTGAAGTCTTTCTATTAAAATCTGATCTGTTGTTTAATGTTGTTTCTCTACAAATATGCAACAATAAGGAGTTTATGGAATTTCAAAAATAATGCAATGTTTAAAATAGTCAGGAAACATGAGAAGAAAAAAATATTAAAGATCTAGGCAGGAAAAATATGACCTTGTATAGCCAAATAGCTTTTGTGTTTATTCAAAAAGAGCTGGAGGATCACATGATTTTTAGTTCTCATAGAAGTTGGCACTTTCAGACAGAAGAACATAACCCATTTTACCTCATATCCTGCTTATAGCAGTGGCACAACAAACCCTGAGAGACCATCTGGGAGAAAAAAACCATCAGAGATTTATCTTTTGCCAAGTAAACGTTCCTAGTTTCTGACAGCCAGATTAAAGGGCTCCAAATATAAAGTGAATGAACTTCATTGTGTTTGGAATAAATGGCAGAATTTAATATTGTCCCATTTAGGGAAGGTCATGAGTTGGTGGGCGCTAGTCACAGCCAGCTCCAGCTCACAGGTGATCCACAGACAGAGACACACCTAAGGGAAAGAAGCCATGAGTGACCCAGGCTAGGACAGGGATGCTAATGTAGTAAGATTCATGGATCAGTGGAGGAAGAAAAGAATCAGTGGCAGAAAGAAGTCAATATTCCTGACCCCAGCCTCTTCTGCCTGATGAGCTGAGATCAAGTGACTGAAAACAAGGTAAGCTGAGGCTGCAGTAGATGTCTGGTTGAAGCTGAAAGCTGGGAGTGAAAAGCAAAGATGTTTACTTAAATGTTTAAATTCTTATGTATTTGTTTTCTTAGTATCTGAATTAGCGATCAGAATTTTCTGTTAATTGGCAATAAAATAAAGTAAACTAAAAATTCCTGCTAGCAAAGACTCTTTCCATACTATACTCTGTCTATGCACACACATTTCTCTTCAGCTCACCAAGAAGTCTGACAAGGTCTTGGAGAGTATAGCCAGTCTCTGTGTTACCCAGCCCCTTTCCACGTATGGGTAAATTCCAGTTTTAGAAGTCTTATGGAAGGCCTATTCTGCACTAATAACCATTAAATTAATGGTTGACAGGGGAGATTAAAGAAATTAGGAAGACTACTTGGAGAATTTTACGTCTTAAAGGCAGTATTATACTTTTACTGATACTAAATTAACAATTTATAAATAGTAGAAATATTGGATTTTATTTGATCGATATTAATATGTAAGATTTTTTAATCAAATAATCATATAATTCCTAACAAGAGAGCTTATAAATGTGTAAACATAAATAACCCAGCAAAAGTATCAAGATCTCATAAATATGCAGCACTACTATGTCGTGAGAAGCATCTGCATGATAAACTGACTTTAAGAAATAAGCTGTTTACTAACAGCCTGTAAGCTCTGAGACTGCTTTAAGACACATGAAGAAAACATACACACCTTAGGTGTGTTTCAAATAATATTGTTGGAGATTAAAATATTTTTGCTAATAGAATGATAAATTAAAGGCTTAGAGTTAACTTAAATTGTATTTTCTTATAGCTTAGAAAAGTGGATAGCTTGACTTAAATGAACTTTGGTTTTAGCATTAGTGAACTTTGTTAGCAAGAATGACTAAGCAGAAGAGGGAAAGAAGAGGTAAAGGACATCCTGTCCCCCAAAGATAGCAAGAAGCAAAACCTATGACTTAATGGAATAGGCCTCCAAAGCAAGAAACAGATTGACAAGGGAACCTTGGTACAGATACGAGGGAAGGATGAACATCCATGGAATTATACAAGAAAGGGACCCAGTGCCAAAACCAGTCCAGAAGATAAGGAGGATATGGTTGCAGACCTTAGAGATAAGAAAAGAGAAGTGTCTTGCTTGTAAGAAGGAATAAAAAACAAATAAGGAACAAGGACACCTCAGCCCTTGAAATATCATTGGGCAAGCTCCCATGTGAACAGTGCATGAAGAGCATGAGGCTGGGGTGGGCTGAATCTTAGACAACTGAATATTTGCTGAGGGATTCTGTTATTCGGGATGTACTAAGCCTGGATCCAGCCATACCTAGACTGCCTCTCTTGAAGGGTAGTTTAGAAAGCAAGTGGGTCCAGTCTGAACCTCATAACTCAGTGTGAGAGTCTTCAGGACTCTTCTGTAACAGGTTTGAATCTCTCCATCAAAAAAAAGTCCTTAAAGCAAGAATCAACAAGAAGAATGGAAGTGCTGGTTCTTAATCATTCTGAAGGGTAATACTTTAACCATCCTGTTCTGAAATTATATAAAGTCATCAGAAATTCAAGTCTCATACCCAGCATTCAGGAAGGAGTTCATTTCACATATCACAGATCAAACAGCTACATGTTTCTTGTAACATGTTGTATCATCACCCCTCACCACAAGAAGGATGTTGAGGCTCTGGAGCGAGCCCAGAGAAGAGCAACAAAGCTGGTGAGGAGGCTGGAGAACAGGCCTTATGAGGAATGGCTGAGAGAGCTGGGGTTGTTTAGCCTGGAGAAGAGGAGGCTGAGAGGAGACTTCATTGCTCTCTGCAACTACCTGAAAGGAGACTGTAGAGAGGAGGGAGCTGGCCTCTTCTCCCAAGTGACAGGGGACAGGACGAGAAGGAAGGGCCACAAACTCTGCCAGAGGAGGTTTAGGCTGGACATTAAGAAAAATTTTTCACAGAAAGGGTCATTGGGCACTGGAACAGGCTGCCCAGGGAGGTGGTTGAGTCAGCTTCCCTGAAGGTGTTTAAGGGATGCAGGACAAGGCGCTGAGGGGCATGGGTTAATATTTGATAGGAATGGCTAGACTCAATGATCCGATGGGTCTTTTCCAACCTGGTGATTCTATGATTCTATGATTCTACGTAGCTGCTATCAGTCTCTCAGTTGCAGAAATAACTGCCTGGTCGTAGCAATTAAGGCATGGTCTCTGTCGATGAGGCAAGAAGCGAGATCACCTTTATTGAGAGGATGCAAATGTTACATAGTGTTTCTGCATCCAGTCAGCAGCTACCCCAGTGAATTTCCACCTGTGAGAAACCCGCAGTTACAGTGATAGAGTGCAACCCATTATTTACCACAGATGTGGCGTTTATCTTCATGTTTTCTGTATAATGCATTCTTTTCTTATTAACTTGCAGGTCTTAGTAAAGATTCCAAGGTCTCAACAAACTAGCAAGTATGAGAACACTGGCCATTTGCTCTGTGCTTGCTGCTAATATCATGGGTATGCCAAGGCATCAGCTGCTTGTCCCAGCATACACGTCACAATGAAATCTTTCATGCCTGCACCTGGCCACTTTGCAAGCAGCCCTTTCCAGACACCGTCCTGGAAAAAATTCTCACATACCTGCTTGTTATGTGCACTCCAAATTCTGCATGTGTGATCTGTACTAAAGCATAATGGGTTTAGCCTTTAGGCTTCATAATTTAATCTCACTTAATACCATACCAATGCTATATAATTCTTTAAATCAGTTGAGCTATGCTCATTTATACTATTTGACTCCTGGCCAGAGAAGCACATTGTAACATGGAATCAGTTGCATACCCATTTAGGGTACTCCGCTCTGCAGGCAAAGTGATGATACATAGACATAAACCAGGACAGCTTTAAATTAGCTAGCAGGAGAGCATGATAGCACAAGGCCCTAGGGTTATTTTATCTATTTCTCCCTTAGCTCTTGAAAGTAACTGTCAAGTAGGTGGTCAGTAGAAGGTAATATGGTAAAGATCTCCTACCTGACCTGCATTTTACACATCTTAACAATATTCTTCCTTCTCTCAGGTGTTATTATGATCCCATCCTTGCATGTAGATGTTGACTACAGCCACCAATTTTAAGTAATTCCCCTCTTAAAGTGATGATTAAAAATAGTAGATCTGTTCTTTTCACCCCTCAGATAAAAGCCCTTCTGAATATTATTGACGTGATGTGGCAAAACAAATCTTCCAAAGTCATCGACTTAACTATTTTTTTTTTACCTCACAATGTTCTCTTTCACACAGTGAATTTATATTTTTTAATAATGCAAATAGGCCAATAAAATATTCTTCAAATATATTGGGCTATGTTTTGAGACAGAGAGAATGTAAGTTTAAAATCTCCCACTGGACTCAATGTCACTGGCTCTGCTGAGAGGTTACACGGGGCTCATATCACTTGCCACAGCAGGGCAGAATTCTCGTTATCAATCAGTTACTAATGTGCATGCTGGGAGGATAACATTCCCTTCAACTTTCATTCGTTATTCATCTTGCTTATTTAAGTTACAAACCAATAATAGCAAAACTGTGCCTCTGTTCATATATTATAGTACAGTGGGAGCCTTCCTGGGACAACGGATCTAGATAGACAAGAACATTGGATAATCATCAGTGTCATGAAGTTTAACAAGAACAAATACTGGATTCTGCAGCTAGAATGGGGTAATGCCAGACACAAGTATAAACTGGGAGATGAGTGGCTAGAGAGCAGCCCTGCAGAAAGCGATTTGGGCATGCTGGTTCAGAGCAGGGTCAAGATGAGTCAGTGGTGTGCCCTTGCAGCCAAGAGGGCAAACTACATCATGGGGTGCATCAAACACAGAATAACCAGCAAGTCAAAAGAGGTGGTTATCCTGTTGTATTCAGCATTGGTGCAGCCTCATCTTGAATACTGTGTGCAGTTCTGGATCCCACAGTTTAAGAAGTATGTGAAGGTACTCAAATGCTTCCTCAAGGGGAGATCAGAACAGATGGTGGAGGAGCTGGAAGACATATCCTATCAGGAGTGTTTGAGGACTTTGTGTTTGTCTGGTTTGGAGAAACAGGGGCTGAGGGGCAACCTCATTGCTCTCTACAGCTTCCTGAGGAGGCAAAATGGAGAAGGAGGTACTGATCTCTTCTACCTGGTATCCAGTGATGCTAAACATGCCAATGGTTCAAAGCATCAGGGGAGGTTTAGATCAGACATTAAGAAGCATTTCTTTAACAAGATTGTAGTCAAACATTGGAAAAGTCTTCCTAGAGTGGAGGTTAATGCCCCAAGCCTGTCAGTGTTCAAGAGGCATTTGGGCAATACCCTTAATAACACATTTTAACTTTTGGTCAGACCTGAATTGGTCAACTAGTTGGATTTGATGATTGTTGTATGTTCCTTCCAATTGAACTATTCTATTCTATTCTAGTCTAGTCTATTCTAGTCTAGTCTACCCTATCACAGAATCACAGAATCACAGAATAACCAGGTTGGAAGAGACCCACTGGATCGTCGAGTCCAAACATTCCCACCAAACCCTAAATCATTCTCCTAAGTACCTCATCCACCTTAACCTTAAACACCTCCAGGGACGGTGACTCAACCACCTCCCTTGGCAGACCATTCCAATGTCTAACCACCCTCTCCGTGAAGAATTTTTTCCTAATCTCAAGCCTGAATCTCCCCTGGTGGAGCTTGAGACCATTCCCACTCATCCTGTCCCCTGTCACTTGGGAGAAGAGGCCAGCACCCTCCTCTCCACAACCTCCCTTCAGGTAGTTATAGAGAGCAATGAGGTCTCCCCTCAGCCTCCTCTTCTCCAGGCTAAACAACCCCAGATCTCTCAGCTGCTCCTCATAAGATTTGTTCTCCAGCCCCTTCACCAGCTTTGTTGCTCTTCTCTGGACTCACTCCAGAGCCACAACATCCTTCTTGTGGTGAGGGGCCCAGAACTGAACATGGTATTCAAGGTGCAGTCTCACCAGTGCCAAGTACAGGGGGAGAATAACCTCCCTGGACCTGCTGGTCACGCCGTTCCTGATACAAGCCAAGATGCCATTGGCCTTTTTGGCCACCTGGGCACACTGCTGGCTCATGTTCAGTTGGCTGTCAACCAACACCCCCAGGTCCTTCTCCTCCAGGCAGCTTTCTAGACAGACTTCTCCTAGTCTGTAGCTCTGCATAGGGTTGTTGTGCCCCAAGTGCAGGACCCGGCATTTGGCCTTGTTAAACCTCATGCCGTTGGTCTCAGCCCAGCAGTCCAGCCTGTTCAGGTCCCCTTGCAGAGACTCCCAACCCTCCAGCAGAACCATACTTCCACCCAGCTTGGTGTCATCTACAAACTTGCTAATGGAGGACTCAATGCCTTCATCCAGGTCGTTGATAAAGACATTAAACAGGACTGGACCCAGGACTGAGCCCTGGGGAACCCCACTTGTCACTGGCCTCCAGCTGGATTTAACTCCATTTACCACCACCCTCTGGGCCCGGTCATTCAACCAGATTTTCACCCAGGAGAGTGTGCGCCCGTCCAGGCCAGAGGCCGACAGTTTCCGAAGCAGAATGCTGTGAGAAACTGTATCAAAGGCTTTACTAAAGTCCAGGAAGACCACATCCACAGACTTTCCCTCGTCCAAGAATTTAGTTACTCGGTCATAGAAGGTGATCAGATTACTCTGGCAAGACCTGCCTTTCATGAACCCGTGTTGACTGGGCCTGATCTTGCAAGTGGTTCTTGCAAGTGGTTCTTGGAAAGGGGTTTGGCCAGCACATCCGCCAGTTCCCTCAAAACTCCTATCCTATCCTATCCTATCCTATCCTATCCTATCCTATCCTATCCTATCCTATCCTATCCTATCCTATCCTATCCTATCCTATCCTATCCTATCCTATCCTATCCTATCCTATCCTATCCTATCCTATCCTATCCTATCCTTCCCATCATCTTCCAATAGTCCTGGAAGAGTGGGGAAGTTCCACTGGACTGGAGGCTGGCTGATGTTGTGCCCATCTACAAGAAGGGTCACAGGGAGGATCCAGGGAACTACAGGCCTGTCAGTCTGACCTCAGTGCCAGGGAAAGTCATGGAACAGGTGAACTTGAGTGCTATCATGAAGCACATGCAAGAAAACGGGATGATCAGGCCCAGTCAATACAGGTTCACAAAAGGCAGGACTTGCCAAACTAACCTGATCGCCTTCTATGACAAAGTGACTTGGCTGCTGGACGAGGGAAAGGCTGTGGATGTGTCTTCCTGGACCTCAGTAAAGCCTTTGACACAGTTTCTCACAGCATTCTGCTTCGGAAACTGTCGGCCCCTGGCCTGGACAGGCGCACACTCCCCTGGGTGGAAAACTGGTTGGATGGCCGGGCCCAGAGAGTGGTGGGAAATGGTGTTAAATCCAGCTGGAGGCCAGTTACAAGTGGGGTTCCCCAGGGCTCAGTCCTGGGTCCAGCCCTGTTCAATGTCTTTATCAATGACCTGGATGAAGGCATCGAGTGCTCCCTTAGCAAGTTTGCAGACAACACTAAGCTGGGTGGAACAGTCTGCTGGAGGGTCAGGAAGCTCTGCAAAAGTATCTGAACAGGCTGGACCACTGGGCAGAGTCCAATGGCATGAGGTTTAACACGGCCAAATGCCGGGTCCTGCACTTGGGGCACAACAACCCTATGCAGAGCTACAGACTAGGAAAAGTCTGTCTAGAAAGGTGCCAGGAGGAGAAGGACCTGGGGGTGACAGCCAACTGAACATGAGCCAGCAGTGTGCCCAGGTGGCCAAAAAGGCCAAATGGCATCTTGGCTTGTATCAGGAATGGCGTGACCAGCAGGTCCAGGGAGGTTTTTCTCTCCCTGTACTCAGCACTGGTGAGACCGCACCTCGAGTACTGTGCTCAGTTCTGGGCCCCTCACCACAAGAAGGATGTTGAGGCTCTGGAGCGAGTCCAGAGAAGGGTAACGAAGCTGGTGAAAGGGCTGGAGAATGTGTCTTATGAGGAGCAGCTGAGAGATCTGGGGTTGTTTAGCCTGGAGAAGAGGAGGCTGAGGGGAGACCTCATTGCTCTTTATAACTACCTGAAAGGATGTTGTAGAGAGGAGGACAATGGCCTCTTCTCCCAAGTGACAGGGGACAGAACAAGAGGAAATGACCACAAGTTCTTCCATGGGAGATTTAGGCTGGACATTAGGAAAAAATTTTTCACAGAAAGTGTCACTGGGCACTGGAACAGGCTGCCCAGGGAGGTGGTTGATTCACCTTGCCTGAAGGTGTTTAATGCGCGGGTGGATGAGGTGCTAAGGGGTATGGTTTAGTGTTTGATAGGAATGGCTGGACTAGATGATCCAGTGAGTCTCCTCCAACCTGGTTATTCTATGATTCTATGATTCCATAATTCTATGATTCTATGATTCTATCCTATTCTTATCTGCCTAAAATATTAGCCTCTTCTCTAAACTCACCACTTACAAGTCACTCAGAGTTTCAGTTTTAATATAGGCAGAGGAAGTCAAACTCTGGAAATGGCTATGCCTTTTCATTGCCTGACAGGGCTGGGGAAAGGTGTCTATGCCTATAGCTAACCTTAGATTAGATGGCAAACATTAAGATAGGAGTTTAATTGTCAGTAACCAGGTTGGCAGAAGTTTCTAGATTACTCTCTAATGATATTATTATATATATATATTGTTATATTATAATATATAATTATATTATTATCATTTCAAATACAAGATTATACTATCATATATGGCAATTAGTCCTGTAAGTTTTGGGGGGTTAAATCTGTTTTAGTTATCTTGAGGGGTTTTTAAGCTTTTGTCTATGTTTTTATCTCTCTAATATATCCAAATCTTTTTGTTCTGACTCTTAGTATATGTTCTTAAAGTAATCTGAATGATTATAAACACAACTTATAAACACAACTGCCTTGCACTGTAATTACCATTACTTTAGAACTTTTGCCAGCTGTGCTCGTCAATCTCAACAGGTAATTAGATCAAAGTATCTCAGAAAACTTTTGTTACAAACATTACTTTTTCTGGCAAGAGAAATCCAACAGCTATCTCATATAGCTTCCCTTCTATGTTACAGAACTTTGAAAGAGGAAATTCAACTGTGCTTCTGTTCAGCTGCTCCACGGAATTCAAACCTGTGAAGTTAAGCTTGCACAAACATCTGTCTCTGATTACAGTAAAAAAAGTTGTTTGATATAATTTTTAATATAACACATTTGTAGTTTCTCCCATTTCTGTTCTTGTATTAAATGCAATACTCTACTTAAAATCAATATGGAATTTCTAGTCATTAATCTACAGATACTATAAAACAGAATGGAATCTCTCTGTAGTGAACTGGTATTTTCATAAGAAATTATGAAAAATTAAAGGTAGTGAAAGGCTGGCTTTTGGGTTGTGTGTGATTTAGAGGGGGGGTGTTGTTGTTTGAGGGGTTTTGTGTATGTTTTCTTTTCATTTCATAGCAGTTAATGACTTGAAAGTGTGCTCTCAGATCCCAGTAGAGTGCCTTTGCCAACACAGTTTTATCTGTTCGAATCGTTCTCTGCTTTATATTCCCCCCTAACAATTTCAGATGATCTACCCAAAAAGACACATGAGGAACATGAGAACTGGCGATTTCTGTGGGACAGAAGAATCACTCCTACCTACCTCTTATTAAGTATTGATCCTGCAAATGGAACATGTAGACTACACATACGTGCCCCGTCATAACTCATTACAGAATCAGAATGGAGATACAGACTGAAAAAGACAGTCTGAGACCTGGCTGTCAGTGAAAGAACTCAAGAATTTACACAGAAGTCAGCTGAAACACATTCTGCCTGATAAAATCAGAGAGCTGTCCATTCGTTTAGATACTTAATAGGACAGAAAATAAGGCACATGTAACTTTTTATTACAAGGCCAGAAGGAAAACTGTGACAATTACCTAGTCTAGAAAATTAATTATATTTTAAGAAAAATTAATTTCATTATTTTGGGACTTTTTGTGACTGTCTTTATATTAAAATATAAAACATTAAGTACTATAAATGTCTAATATTGTAATACATCAGTTAGGTAAATGCAGAACTTAGATTTGTTGAAGTTAATTAAAATAAAGTAATCTAAAAGCACCCATGGAGAAGAGCTCAAGGGCTGATGTCTCTCTCTGAAAATATACAAAAAAATTTTTTGTTACCTTTCTGGCTGCATTTCCAAAATAAATTTCTTTGTTATAATGTATGATGTAGAATGCACATCTTTCAGACTCCGTGAGAGAAGGAAGCAAATCCATCATTATTACTTCCATCTTGCATCACATAGCACCTAGATATCAAGATGCATTCCAAAATTCTTGGTATTACTGCCATATGAAGATAAAAGGAAAAGATAACCTGAGACTTAATAGTGACCTAACAATTAAACCAAAGAATGCAGACTAAAAGTTTCCAGATGGTTGAAGGCAATTAAGTAAATAAAACATGACAGCACTTAGTAGAAACAGAGATTTTAACATGTCAGACATAACCTGTCACATCAGAAAATAAACATCCAAAAGTTCTGGTTTTCTTACACACATATCTGCCTTTAAAACAGGCATCAAAGTGTTGATACAGTGCTAATCTGCAGGCTGAATTGTTTATTGTCATTAACAGATCAAGATTTTGTTATCCTTATTTATAGCAACCACACTGATGGAGCAGTTCTACTGAGTTTATTTTCATGTAAAACAAAAGAAAAACAGAAGAGTCCACCTGAAATGAAAAGAATAGTTTGTTTTCAGTGACAATGCCTGAGCAATAATATCTGGTTCTGTGTTAATAAGCCTGGAAATGCGTAGAATGAGGAGGAAGTTGTTTGAAAGGTCCTATTAAGGGGCCCCTGATACTAAGAAATGAGTCCATCTTAGTGAGAGTCAGTCTTAGACAATGCATTTATATGACACAGAGAAGTAAAATACAGGACTGCTAATCAGGACATGATGATACCAAAAAAGGTGCATGAGAAGAAAATGGTAATGGCCTGTATTTTAGCAAATCTTACCTGGGAGAAAAGTAAAGAGGTGGAAGTTACATTTGCAGTGCAGAAAAAGAAAAAAAAAATAAAAAAGAGGGGCGGAATAGGGAGGTGAAAGAAGGAAAAAGAAGAAAAAATAAAATAAGTCTGCTGAAAACAGGAGATACTCAGAATAAGAGATACATAGCAGCTCCCTATTAGATCGCAATCAAGAATAAAGATTATAATAGACTACGTAATACAGATGAGACTTTAGAAACTGTCAAGATAAATTGGCAAGCTAATTATGAACTGAATTAATAAAATAATTACTTCTATATTTATTAAATTAGAATTATAGCTTGTTTAGGTTGAAAAAGGCCTTTAAGTACATTAAGCCCAACAGTTAACCAGGCACTGCCAAGTCCATCACCAAACCATATCCCTAAACACCACATCTTCATGTTTTTTAGATACTTCCAAGGAGGGTATCTCAATCATTTCCCTTGGGCAGCTTTTTTCAATGCTTAACAACACTTCCTTGAAGAAATGTTTTCTAATATCCAGTCTAATCTCCCCTGCTTAAACTTGAGGCCATTTTCTTTCATCCTACCACTTGTTACTTTCAAGAACAGAAGAAATCTTGAGTGCTATCATGAAGCACATGCAAGAGAACAGGGTGATCAGGCCCAGTCAACACGGGTTCACAAAAGGCAGGTCTTGCCAAACTAACCTGATCGACTTCTATGACAAAGTGACTCAGCTGCTGGACAAGGGAAGGCTGTGGATGTGTCTTCCTGGACCTCAGTAAAGCCTTTGACACAGTTTCTCACAGCATTCTGCTTTAGAAACTGTCAGCCTCTGGCCTGGACAGGCGCACACTCCCCTGGGTGGAAAACTGGTTGGCTGGCCGGGCCCAGAGAGTGGTGGGAAATGGTGTTAAATCCAGCTGGAGGCCAGTGACAAGTGGGGTTCCCCAGCGCTCAGTCCTGGGTCCAGCCCTGTTCAATGTCTTTATCAATGACCTGGATGAAGGCATCGAGTGCTCCCTTAGCAAGTTTGTAGACGACACTAAGCTGGGTGGAAGTGTGGATCTGCTGGAGGGTCGGGAGGCTCTGCAAAGGGATCTGAACAGGCTGGAACAATGGGCAGAGTCCAATGGCATGAGGTTTAACACGGCCAAATGCCGGGTCCTGCACTTGGGGCACAACAACCCTGTGCAGTGCTACAGACTAGGAGAAGTCTGTCTAGAAAGCTGCCTGGAGGAGAGGGACCTGGGGATGTTGGTTGACAGCCAACTGAACATGAGCCAGCAGTGTGCCCAGGTGGCCAAGAAGGCCAATGGCATCTTGGCCTATATCAGAAATGGCGTGACCAGCAGGTCCAGGGAGGTTCTTCTCCCTCTGTACTCGGCACTGGTGAGACCACACCTCGAGTACTGTGTTCAGTTCTGGGCCCCTCACCACAAGAAGGATGTTGTGGCTCTGGAGTGAGTCCAGAGAAGAGCAACAAAGCTGGTGAAGGAGCTGGAGAACAGGCCTTATGAGGAGCGGCTGAGAGATCTGGGGTTGTTTAGCCTGGAGAAGAGGAGGCTGAGGGGAGACCTCATTGCTCTCTATAACTACCTGAGGGGAGATTGTAGAGAGGAGGGCGCTGGCCTCTTCTCCCAAGTGACAGGGGACAGGATGAGAGGGAATGGCCACAAGCTCTGCCAGGGAAGGTTTAGGCTGGACATTAGGAAAAAATTTTTCACGGAAAGGGTCATTGAGCACTGGAACAGGCTGCCCAGGGAGGTGGTTGATTTACCTTCCCTAGAGGTGTTTACAGCACGGGTGGACAAGGTGCTAAGGGGCATGGTTTAGTGTTTGATCGGAGAATTTGGACTAGATGATCTGGTGGGTCTCTTCCAACCTGGTTGTTCTATGATTCTATGATTCTTTCAGATACATGGTCTTCCCTTAGCCTTCTCTTCTCCAGGGAAAACTATGCCAACTGCATCAACAGCTCCTTGTAAGACTTGTGCTTTAGATTGTTCACCAGCATTAATGCTCTTCTTTGCACACACTCTACTCTCACTACTTCTCATAGTGAGGGGCCCAAAGCAGAACACAGTATTCTCAGTATTCTAGATGTGGCTTCATGTGTGCCAAGTACAGGAAGATAATCACTTCCCTGATCCTGCTGGCTAGACCATTTCTGATACAAACCAGGATACTGTTGGCCTTTGTGGCAACCTGGGCACACTCTTGGCTCATATTTGCCTGGCTGTCAACCAACAATCCTAGGTCCTTTTATGCCAGGCAGCTTTCCAGCCACTCTTCCTCAAGCTTGAATAGGGTTTTTGTAACAGAAGTGTAGGACCCAACACTTGTTGTACCTCATACAACTGGCCTTGGCCCATGTAGTCTTCTTGGACTTCAGTAAAGCCTTTGACACAGTTTCTCACAGCATTCTGCTTCAGAAACTGTCAGCCTCTGGCCTGGACAGGCGCACACTCCCCTGGGTGGAAAACTGATTGGAAGGCAGGGCCCAAAGAGTTGTGGTAAATGAAGTTCACTCCAGCTGGAGGCCAGTCACAAATGGTGTTCCCCAGGGCTCAGTAGTGAGTGCACCCTTAGCAAGTTTGCAGACGATATTAAGCTGGGAGAAAGTGTCGATCTTCTGGAGGGTAAGGAGGCTCTGCAAAGGGATCTGAACAGGCTGGAACAATGGGCAGAGTCCAATGGCATGAGATTCAAGAAGGCCAAATGCCGGGTCCTGCACTTGGGGCACAACAACCCTATGCAGAGCTACAGACTAGAGAAAGAGTGGCTAGAAATCTGCCTGGAGGAGAAGGACCTGGTGGTGTTGATTGACAGCCGACTGAACATGAGCCAGCAGTGTGCCCAGGTGGCCAAGAAGGCCAATGGCATCTTGGCTTGTATCAGAAATGATGTGACCAGCAGGTCCAGGGAGGTTATTCTGCCCCTTTACTCGGCACTGGTTAGACCGCACCTCAAATCCTGTGTTCAGTTCTGGGCCCCTCGCTACAAGAAGGATGTTGAAGCTCTGGAGTGTGTCCAGAGAAGAGCAACAAATCTGGACTGGAGAACAAGTTCTTCGAGGAGTGGCTGAGAGAGCTGGGGTTCTTTAGCCTGGAGAAGAGGAAGCTGAGGGGAGACCTTTTTGCTCTCTACAACTATCTGAAAAGAGGTTGTAGAGAGGAGGGAGTCGTGCTCTTCTCCAAAGTGTCATGGGATAGGACAAGGGGAAATGACCTCAAGCTGTGCCAGGGGAGATTCAGACTGGATATCAGGAAAAAATTTTTCACAGAAAGGGTAGTTTGGCACTGGAACAAGCTGCCCAGAGAGATGATTGAATCACCATCCCTGGAGGTATTTAAAAGATGGGTAGATGAGGTGCTCCGGGACGTGATTTAGTTGGAGATAGGAATACTTGGACTCGATGATCCAAGAGGTCTTTCCAACCTGGCGATTCTATGATTCTATTATTCTATGAATAAAATCTAAACAATTTGGAACTGTCCTGAGTGAGGAATTTGGACCAGAAAACTTCTGGAGGACCGTTCCCATCTAAATTATATTGTGTCTGTGTTTCTGTGGAAGTGAAAGCTGGATTTGTATCTTTCAACATAATGCATTAAAGAAATATTCAAATGAATAATTTAAACCCTAATGCTAATCTTTTGCAAGTGTATGGAAGGCAGAAACGAGAGAAGAAAACTTTGGCATCTTTCTTTTAAAAATTATGTAATGGGATGATAGGAGGACCTGCACAATCCAAGGAAAATGTGGAAGGTGTTACAAAACATTTAAAGATATTGACTCTGCAAATAGTTTGAAGAGAAATGTACTATATAAAGCAACCTGGAGTTAATAAAAAAACATATTCTGTAAATAAATCTGTTTTCTTCCTTGGGCCATGATAACTACCAGAGTAAATAAGGGGAAAAACTGTAGATATAATAAATTTAGTTTAATGACTGCTGTACAATAATCTCATTAGAAAACTAAGAGCTTCATTTAGATGTAGTAGGTGTACATCTGAAAGCTACAATCAAAGAATGCATTTTAACTATTTATCACCAAACTTTGAGTTCACTGAACATGGCACCCCATAGAGGTCTGTCTTTGTTACATTTGTGTTTTCATTAATGACTTGCATCATGAAAGAGTAAGAGGGCTGTAAATTCTGTAGAGGAAGAGTGCAAAGAATCTGGAGAATACAATCAAAAATCAAAATCATCTTTATAAGCTGAAAAGATGATGTGAACCCAGTTAGACACAATTCAGTGAAGACAGATGTAAAAACTATACTGGTGCATCATTCACAAATACAGATGAATAATGCACCAAAAAAAAAACCAAAAGAAAGTTAAATAAATGGCTAGACAGCAGTATAATATGTTCAGGGGATTATATTGAATCACATACTAAAAGTAGAAGTATAATTCTTTTTCCATAATGCTAACTTTCACTCTGAAAAGAGTTTTCTAGCTCATTTAGCATTTTTGAGGCCTAAGCTGAAGTAACAAATTTTATAGAATAACTGTTAGAAATTATAATAGTGAGCTGGAAATAATCCACATGAAATAAGAAAGAATGTTGAAGGATAAGAAATTATGATCTGCCTGAGAATAAAGATTAAAGCTGCTGAGTTCCTTTAGTCTTCTAAAAGAGACAGTTGAGTGTAGATATCATAAGCACTATACAATGTAAAACACCAGTGGAAAGAGGATGATAATAATTTATTTCTCTACTGACTAGCGTAGTGAATAAACAAGGAGTCTGCAGTGAATATAGGTTGGATAGTAAGGAAAGATGTCTAAATTCTGCATTGATGGAATACAAACATGGCCTTAATAGAAATATTGTGTGTTTTTCTTCCTTAATGGTTTTTAAAATAAATTGGATCTCTTGGCACTTAACTATGAAAAATTAACCATATTGAGGATAAAACAGAACAGCAGTCGTGCACCTAAAGCCTCAGACCTGGGTAAGCTTGTGACTTCAGTTCATACAGTCCACATCTGCAGGACAGCACATGCTAAATAGTGATATGAAGTGTTTGTACAGAGCCTACCAAGTGATCATAGGAGAGGTTTTTTTGTTGTCAGTTAAGAAAAATATTCCTCAACCCCCAAGGTTTCTTTAGTGTCCTAAACAGTTCTCAGTTTCTGAATTCTTCAAAGTGTGAGCAGAGCTATAAATAGATAGTCTTTTTTTTTTTTTTTATATTCCAGTGAGTCTGAAGTTCAGTTTGGTGGGGTAAAAAATAGGATATAGTTTAAGAGTGAATTACACAGATTACATGGTTAAGAAATGAGCTAAGGATATTCTTAATAGGGGAAAATTAGACCAGTAGGTAAAATGACTAAAAATTAGTCCAGCAATTAATCAGATCAGTACACAAGCCATTAAAGAATGGACTAATTAAGCTAGCATAAAACATTTAAGTTATTAAATTAGTTAGATAGATAGAAATTATTAATGAATTAATTAAATACACAGTCCTGTAACTTGTATAGGAGAGAGCAAGGGTGATCTGCTCTGAACCCTATTTATAATTACCAGAAAGTTAAGATATCAAGTTATGGCAGGATGCATTGACAGCAATGCTAGTCAATGGATCCACAGAGACAGAAATGTAGGAAGAATTGATCTTTTATTATGCGGTCAAATTTTTAAAAACACAAAATCTCCTGTGTCTAGGAAAGCCAAAATTCTTTGCCATTCTTAAAACTTCTGTTATTACACTACAAAAAAAAAGTATTTAGTTGTTTTGGGGCTTTTTTTTAATAATACATTTTGAGTTTTAAGAGTCTTGTTTTCTTCAAAAACAAAGGACATTTAAGAAAAGAGAGAAATGCTAAGAGGAACTAATGACTGTTCTATGGTGAGAGCACTCTCCTGTGGTATCAAATCTTTATTGTTCAGGACTTGTTTGGGGTTGTTTCATTTTTTTATTGCTTTTTTTTGGTTTGTTTTATTTTGTTTTGCTTTGTTTCAAAGACACAACTTAGGAACTAAAGGCTCCAAATCCCAAAACGACATTCCACTTTCAGAATCAGCATCCAGATTATTTATGCAGAGTCTTTTTTAGTTATGCCTTGTGGAGTCATTCTATTTCCTGTAAATTATATTAATGTTTCTTGTGGCCAGAGGGATAATTTACAAATGTTTCTACAGCCTGATGCTTAAGGTACTCTCTATTAACGTAGAACACCTGGTTGTAGTTCTTCATTGCAAGTTCTCTGCTTCTTGAACGTAGAGAAGGTACTTTTCCAGTTTGGCAGAAGTTCTTACTCTTTTGGGATATCATTTACAATAGATTACCATCCAGATAGTCTGCAGATTTTTTCAGAGAACTATCCAGATGTGGAGCAGGTATTTAGATTTGCCTGCAGTTTCTAGTACTCTTGCATGCATAGACTTGTATTCTCCGAACTACGTCAAAAGCAATCACACACAGCTAAGCTTTCACTTGCTTGGACTTCTCTCCTCATTGGAGCCTAGACATCTGATATAGGTTGAAGAGCAACCTGGGAAAATGGCAAAGATGCAATAACGAGGAGGCATGGGAGCTGACTAACCCAGTAAGAAAATTAAGACAGCCTAGAAACAATGCAACTAGTGAAGTGCTAGCCTGGGACTAGATGATGAGGCTGGATAGCTGTGTTCAGCCTTAACAGCTGATTTTCAGCTTTTACAAACACCGGTAGTAAGTAGACAGTGACTCAAACTGCATTTGGAAATCATCTAGGACATACTGCAAAGTCTTAGCACTAGAATTATTTTGTTTCTTTCATTTTTCTACTCTGTCATACTATTTATTTAAATTTAACATAAGAAGTGCCCACAACTAATGAGAGAACATCACTGGTTTAAGACAAGTGTATTTAGAATGTTTGCACTAGACAGTAAATGGTCTATGTTTGCTATGGAAGAATTCTTGTTTCATTCACCGTGTCTATCTCTTTTCCAAAAAGCATCTATCAATCACTTGTTGCTTGGACTGGGACATATCTTGGATTTCCTTCAACTTTTACTCCAATATTAGCAGCTCCTCAGGGACTGAGTTCATGCCTCTCCACTAGCTACACTGAGTTTCTGGAGTTCATGCTGGATGTTCACAAGACACTCAGTAGTAGCTTTGTTCATGGGCTACATTTTGACAACATAACTTGAACTTGATTTTTTAACATCTGAAAAACATCTTATTGCATGGGGCCAATATATTCTTACAGTGTTCAAGGCTTTTGAGTAGCCATTATAAAGATGTGCCTTGAATTTGCAAATCTAGAGTTTCAAATTTAATATTTGGATAAAACAGATATAAAAAGAATTCATTAAAATATTGTGCTTTTGTTCTAAACTTTTATTTGGCTCAGCTGTCTTTAATAACTCCTGGTCTGTGTAAGCAGCCTAACTGATTCACTACCCTGCAGAAAATGTTCTGCTCTTCTCTAGGGATACTTCTTCAGATGTATTACAAAGGCACCAGTGGCATATTTCTTACCACCACATAACAGAAATGTACTAAGAAAAGTCTCTTAGATGTCACCATGGTGGCTACAGAGCAGTGTTTGTTTAGACCCGAGCTGTACCAGTCTTTTTCTGTTCAGTTGTGAATTTGAAACAGTTCCAAAATTTCAACAGACCAGTCGGGGTGGAACTGACATTTATCATGAAAGGAAGAACCAACTATACATTTTCTGCTAACTGTTGGCAATGACACTCTAAATTCTAGTGAGCAAACACTTTCTATGTTAATCTGAATTGCTGCTTTTGCCCTTAAAGCAAAAAAATCTCTGCTCTTGCAATTTTAGAGAAAAAGTTATTTCCTCAGCTACTACTTGCTGTGTTTCAGTGCTGTCTTAAAGTTGACAAAACATTTACAAGGCTCTGCAGATACTTGTGACTATTTTGACAGATAATTTTTTAATCCTACCTCAGATGCTCATTTGCTACTGAGATTTTTTTTTTCGTTTTTACCCTCATTTTTCTCAGCATGCTTTACATAATTGCTCCATTTTTTTTTCTGATTATGGAATTTGATTATACAGACAAAACACTTAGGTAACAGCTGTAGAAATTAATTCATATTTGTATATGATTACTTGGAATACAAATACATTGGTATACAGATCACCTTTCATGAATTATTCATATAAGCCCCTGATGTGCTTTATTTAGGAATAGGCACATAAACAAAAGCAGAGGAAAACAGTGGAAGGGGATAAGAAGCTGCTGCTCCATTTCTTTCAAGTACTGATTATTTTTTCAGGTCCTTTTAAACTGCTGTTTGCCAATTCCTAACCACTGCAGCTCAATTTTTCTCCCTTAATGAACAAGCCACACAACAGTCCATGCAGGGGTGGCAGAAAGCATGGTACCTCAGACCACCTTAGATTCAAATTTACCTTATATTTGATTTAATAATTTGCTTTAATTTGAGAACTGATTCCTCTTCTGGAAGAACAGTATAATTAAACTGGAGAAACTTACATTTATTACATATATAAATATACTGTAGCCTATCCAGTCAAGATTACAAGGAATAGATCTATTAAAACTATGCATAAATAAAATAACATATAATTGATAAAATTCTGTAAATCAAATGTTATCAATAGTAATACTCTCCACATTTGTAAACTCAGCTTAAACATAAATCTTATGATTTTTTTTTATTAAGGCAGCACTATTTGTTTTATTTCTGCAATGAGAACTACCACATTTATGGTTTTAAAAGATCATAGACTTGATGAAAAACCTTACAAGTTTAGATTTTCAATAATATACCTGATTTGTTCATTACTTTGTTTTTCTCCATGTAGAGATATAACAAGCAAATTTATGAATTTTAGAAATATGTAGATTCCAATGTTATTGACTTTTTATCTGTGTCCGCTTGTTTCACTTTCTCAAGCATGCACTTTGTTGAATAAAAAACTTGAAACATTTAGAAATCTGGAAAAATTAAGGTGTGCTAGCAGTAAAATTTGTTCTCTAACTGTCCCTGAATTTAAAATTGAATCTTTTAATCCCTTAAACAGGTTTGTAGTATCATCAAGTAGAGCACAAGCATACTTAGTTATAGAATTCTTACAGGTTCCAAAAGCTATTGAAATAATTTAAATGTTCCTATTCATTTCAGTGACCATTAGACTATGCTCATAATAATTATTACAATATTTATCTGCTGTAGAATTAAGCTACAAAGCAACAACAACCAGAGCTGTTGCTCAGTTTAATATCTATGGTCAGTTCAAATTTAGTACGTAACATGTTTATAATTTATAAGCAGAGTTATACATGTTAAAATGGCTATTACAGGCATGCAACAAGGCTATTTTTTTCTATATTTAAATATTATTATTGATATATGTTTGATACCTACATAGAAATTTTCTGCTTTATGTTGCTAACATATCTGTTAAGTTTCAGTTTTACCAAATTCTCTCAAATTTCACTAGAATGAGAAAAATCTACTAACTCTCATGTGAATATCAAGATATGTTCCTTCAGCAGTACTACCTCTCACAAAAACAAGCAAGAGCAAAAACTTCTGTTTGTGTTCCTCAGCAATTATGACTTCGCCTTCTCAGTGACAATTCATATGGGAGTTTGGAAAGATGTGTCTCCAAGGTAGTACCACACCATTGCCTTGCATCTCAGGAGCAGCCCCACGGAAATTAGTAAGCACCACTTTCCCAGAGTTACAAAAATAAAAAACACTTCCGGATTGGGAAACATTTCTTGTAATATTGCAGGATACCTGATAAATAGGTTTTGTAAGTAAAAAAATCTCTGAAATTAATCTTTTAGAGCACCTTTTTACAAAGAACTATTGCAATTTTTCTCATCATTCTCATGGCAGCTGAATAATAACACTATAAAGGTATTGAAGAGTAGGGGTTTTGTGCCTGTCACAGATAATACGAATTTGTCTATCCATATGATTAATATTTGATGTGAGCAATTTCAGACTACTGATTAGCTCTATTAATAATTAATACAATGTATTTTCTGGATGATTAAGGCTATTTCTTTCAAGAGGATTCTCAAATCTCTTCTAACACCTCAGTATAAATTCTTTATGATATCTATCCATGCATGTGTTGCAGCAAACCAACGCTGCTATATCAACAAACAGAAGTTGTATTTGAAATGCTGTATAAGAAACAGATCCTGAAGAATGTTTTAGACTGCTTAATATTGTTTTTCTTTCTTTTCTTTTAGCTGGAAGTGTTAACTTTATTCCAGGAACATTCCTTTCTACTGCCTACTACTTAAAAGTAGCACAATTTTTGCTAAAATTAGTAAGAAAAATGATAAAAAATAAATTTAATAGGCAAGGTATTTAAATATGTGAAAATGACAGGAAAAATCAAACCGTGAAGAAAATACCTGTCATGTACTCCACTGAAAATATATCAGAAAAGTAAATTTAACCTGAAACATTTATTTTATCATAGCTCAGATTGGAAAATATGTCATTTTTCCTGCAGTTATAATTACCATTGCGGATTTTCTCTGTCAATAGGTGGAGATACAGTTTTGGTTTAGTTATATTACTCATCTGGTCAGGGAAAGCAGAAGGTAAACTCTGCCTGGGCATGACTGAGTTGATAATTACTGCATTATAACTTCATTTAAATGTTTAAGGTTGTTGTAGTAGGCCAAGACCTTCTTGCAGCTAAGCACCTAACAAGCTGCTTGTTTACTCTCCTCAGTAGGATTCAGGAGAGGATGGAAGGGCAAAAGTAAGAAAACTCATGGGTTGAGATAAAGATAGTTTAACAAGTGAAAAACCCAGGAATTCATTAACTACTTTCCAGTGTGAGGCCAGATGCTTGATTATCTCCAAGAGGCAGGGTCTCATCAGCTGTAATGGGTGCTTGGGAAATCAAAGACCATAAACTCTGCATATTCCTGCTTCATCCTCCTTTCCCTGAATTTTTATTTTATGTAATTTATATTACATCATATAGTATGGAACATACATTTGGTCATGGGAGGTCAGCTGTCCTGGCTGTGTTCCCTCCCATCCTCTTGCCCACTCATTGGGAAAAGGGTGGGAAAAGAGAAAGTCTTGACACTGTGCAAGCACGTCTCAGTCACAGGGACAATACTTGCATGTTAATAATACTATTTTATTCATAAATACAAATTCAAAACATAGCACCATACTGGATGGTATGAAGAAAACTAACTCATCCCAGCCAGACCCAGTATAGTTATACTTGAAAACTGAAGCATTAGTCTCATCTTTATAAGTTCTTGAAATAATACACAACATTAATTCAAAAGACCAAAAATATTTCTGTAGAATTTTGCATCTTTAACATGGTCTTGGTCATCCTTTTTGCTCTGGGTTTATACAAAACCCACTCAGACATGAGTGGGGCTCCAATATGCTATCATAAAGCAAATATATTACATGACATTTTATTTAAATTTCAATATGCCTGTATTGATGAAATGTTTCTTGGTAGTGATCACGATCCAAATGATGCTCTGAACATCATCGGGCTCCTTGAAATTCGTTCTCTTTCATACCCTCAGACGTTTGCATAAACTCTGGGTTGTTGTATCATGTAGAATTAGCCCAAGCTCAACACCTGATACCAGAAGATGAAGTTAAGAAATAAATGAACAGTTATTTCACCCCAGATCAGACAGAAAAGGGGAAGAAATAAATTAAGTGACCATTTTACTCATTCAGATACTTTATTACTGTTTCTGATTTCTTACCTTGGATTCTCAGTGTTAAAGATAAGAGGAAACAGTACATCCTAATTGAAGGTAGATAACTAATGAATCAAAGGAATTAAATCTCTAAAAACCTAGTTATATTTGAAGATCCTGAAACTCTGACTGATATGTACTTTTGAAGAGCTCTTACAGTTTTTTTCAGAAAACAGAGAGCCTCAAAATGGCCTGACTCCTTATAGGCAGAGCTGACTAGTTATTGCATGAGATTTTAATAAAGAATTAAAAAATTTTCAAGAAATACTGGGGAGGTGGAATCCTGTTCCACCAATATCATATTTCTTTGCAACAACTCACAAAAAAACCTCAACCACATCTCTTTTTAAAGGGAAAGTTTACCTGATTACCTGAAATATTACAGTAAACATTGATTAGGCCAGCCCTGAGCAAGTATTTTTTGGGTTAATATTCAGCAACTATTATTTTCTTTACTGAATTTTATCTTTGTCAATAAACTATTCTAATCAATTCAGTTCCAGAGATAAAGGAGTTTAACATACACTATAAATAAATTTATACTACAAACACTGGGGTTAAATGTAGAGCAAAACAGGCAGATAATGTGTTTTCTTCAACCTAGAGATGTTATTTCCATAACACATAATAATTTTTTCTCTCCCTCTAGAGGGTGAGAAAGTAAGACCTAACAGGAAAGGTCCATTAATTCTATTGCAAATCATGCAGATATTTCAGCAACTTTTCCTTCATTTAAGCAACTGGCAGTCTCAAAGCCTTTTTTATTACATATACTTGTACCATAAATGTCACTTTTTTATATATTTTCTTCAATAATTGAATAAACATCTCATATTAATTAAGCAAGACTATTTTCTATGCTAAGCTTAGTTAAGACATTTTTGTTTTCTGTCCTGAGACAATAAAATAATGAACACTTAGGCAAAAAAAAGGAGGGGAGAAAGAAGAATGGAAAAAAGAACTAAACATATTTGTCTAGAATAATATCTTTTCTGGTACTCACAAATCTTATGTACAGCATTAGTTCAAACTGACACAGACATCAGCACTCAGTGAATAAAAAATGGATTAAAGACTGTGTGAAGGAGGTAGTAATGAATCCAGTCAAACGGAGAATGTGCCTAGCAGGTTTAGAATTAAGTCATGTTTTCCCTATATGGTATTGATGGTCTGGAAAAGAATGAGAAGCATGTTAGTATTAGTTGCAAATGTCAAATAAATAGTAAAAAAAATGCATTTGCTAGTGGGAACAGAATTAATGCAAACAGAAAAAATTGACAAAATAGCAAATGAAAACTAGCATACTGGCTGGAAAATAACCTGAATCGATGATATTAGATTAGAGTTCTAGAAAGATCTTAACATGCTGTAACAGCTCTGTGATGAAACACAATCTGCAGGAGATAGAGCAGCAGGGGCAGATGAGATGTGTACAGTTCAAGAACATTATACCTTGGTAGGTCACAGAGTATAATCATTTAGTATATACATATATTTACCAAATACATTGAAAGGATATCAAAGAGCAGTACAAGACACCCTGTTTGATTTATTAATTAATCACCAGGCCAGCATTCTTTGGAGCCTTACAGCAGGGCTTTTGGCCACCTGACCACAAGGACAGTGGGAATCAT
The DNA here is from genome assembly GCA_033459285.1 of Clamator glandarius. NCBI lineage: Eukaryota > Metazoa > Chordata > Aves > Cuculiformes > Cuculidae > Clamator > Clamator glandarius. The sequence goes on from JAUNZM010000198.1 coordinate 551,634, forward strand.
ACACATTGGTGTCAACAATGACTTTGAGAATATCCCAAGCAAAGCACTTAGTACATCAGTTGGTAGAAATACACGCAAGACCAAAACTATGAAGGTCCTCTATTTAGGCAGATCTTCAAATTGTTAACCGATGTACAACAGATTACAAGACAGCTCTAGAGAGAATGCCTCTGAGAAGAAAAGAATTTTCTCCATACACTAAATATGTTTAAGAGTCAGATACTAAGGCAAACACAAATTAGCTCAGATATAAGTTATGATTTGGGTTTTTTTTAAAAAAAAAGAAGAATAGGAATCTTTGAAAAGGGAACAATAAAAATGCAAATTCACAGAAATGTTTAAAAAAAATGAAATCTGTTCATCTTAGATGAATGTACGAGCTATTAATGTAAAGGGAAAAGAATGACAGAGTACTAAAATTCAGAAATAAATCACATTTTTCTTTCATAGACTGTCTCTATAAGTTGATTGTTCCAAATATACTAATGACCATTAAAGCTAAGTTGAAATGTTCTCCTCCAGAACACAGGTCCTTTTAATTCACATGTTGCAAACTGCTAAATAATATTTATTAAAGTTGGTCTTGATTAAACCACTGTAGTACTTTAAATATTCTATCAAGTTATTTTCAGACTGCTTCTGTAAACTGAAAGCAAACATATTTATATATAGAAGAAAAAGAGTAAATATATCTTTGAAAACTACATTTAGGTTCTTAGGCTCTGTTTTCATCTTCCATGCAGCTCCAGAACTGTTTTTGTTAAATTGTTTCCATGACCTTCACATACATAAAACAAAATCATTCTGATGCACCTGTTTATTAATGTGTCTTTAAATAAAAATATTTCTACTAGAAAGAGAGCTCATAATGAGTTAGAATATTGTTTTTTTCCATTAGTAAATGCTTTGCTATATCTAATAACAAAAATCTTTGTTATCTAACAAGCTATTTGTTATCTAACAAGATCTCTGATATCATACTGTAGTGCAGTAGAGCTGCATAACCTCAGAAACATAATCCAGCCACATCAGGAACTGAAAAAATCAAGGTGAGAAGCAAGTGTTCTATTAAGCCAACTTACCCTGTTTTTTTGCTGTACTTCGTCTGCTTTTGATGACTGAATTAAGAATACATTCACTGCTGTTATGTGAAAATATTGGGTTTGGTGTCTTCACTGTAGGGATAATCTCAAGTCATCTTTGTCTGAGTATGGCAGTTTGCCTGAAGAGTTGTACCTGAATGGACATCTTGTCCCATCATTGACCTCTACCATAAGACAGATTCCAAATAATAACAACGTGGTTTTGTGATCAGCCTCATTTTAGGAGGGAAAGAGGAGACAAATGGTCATTGTCAGTAATTATTACATATTCACACATAAAAGACTCCTCTTAAAAGAGCAGGGTAGTATAAGATAATGTTTTACTATCTTCTACCAAGTTGACAACTACGGCATGTGAGGCTCTGCCAGAGACGCTTGAAGTACAACCCTCTGGGGCAATGCAATACCTTTATATCATAAGTGAACTGTGTCCACCTCACAGAAAAAAAATAATCACTTATCTGCATATTGACAATCTTATTTTGCAGTCAGTTATAATCAGGAATTAAATATGTATTTTATTCAAAATTATCTTTATAATGTTGTAGTGCACAGATTTGATTGCCTTGTAGCAATTTCAATCTAATACATTAAAATATTTAATACCTTGTGATTAATACATTTTCTGGTCTAGATTTTTATTCCTTCACTGTAGTTCAGCTTTCTAAACAGGAATTATGGACCAATTTTTTTATACTGTTTACCAGAATAGTAAATATTGAAGCTTGTCTCTCATTTTACTTTTCAACATTCTTTATCAGTCACCTTGCCAAAATATGCCTTTTTCAATTATTTCATTTCAGTTACCTAAGATTCTTTATGACATCAACTGTTCATGTTACTGCATAACTTTAGAATCATATATTCAAATACAACCGCTGCATATGTTGCTGCTGTGCAACACAATATACACCTATTGAAGGAGGAGTACACTATATTCAATTGCTCTCACTTTCCAACAAACACCCCAAATGTTGTATATTATACAGAGCTGCATTTTAGAATGTCCCCAAACTGGAGACTGGCTCAATATAAAACTGTGAACTCAAGCTCCTACAAAGATGGAGGTGTTTGATACCACACAACAGTTTAAATTTGCGTTTCTACCAAAATTAGTTCTATTTTGATCTATTAATCGTTAACCAGGGAAAGATTTTTCTAGGTGCCTCCAAAAATAAATTTTGGTCAAGTTTGGCACAGGAAGAAGAAAATAATATAAATGCAGTTTGTGGGTGACACTCGAAAGAAAGTTCTAGCCATGATTCATAAGGTACTTGAAAGTCAAAATCCTAGGAAAAAAAAATAGAGAAAGATCATATCTCAAAATCACCTTCCTGTCCTATTTTACCCAAATCTTATCATTTTGGTTAGCAGGAAATTGAATCAACAGAATCATCAGAAGTCATACATCTTTCCAATTAATATCATGTGTTGAACTCTGAATTTGTTATATTTTACTTGTTATCAGAGGCATTTCATCATATTTCATTAGTACTTAGCTCCACTAGGCTTAGATGAAGCTCCGATAAAAATTGGTGAAAAAGCTTAAATGTAAACGAAAACAGAATTTGGTCAAGTACCTAGTAAACCTAAGCCATGAAATTTGACAGAACTGAAATACAGACTGGGTTCTTTGTATAAAGTCTACTGTGTATGAAAACAAATCTCACAGTTTTAAACAAAACCAAATTATTTATAGGACTGATTAAGAAGCATTGCCTTTTTACCTACTATATTTAATAAGCCTATTTTGCAAACCAGAAATGCAAAACAATTTTATTTTCAAAACTAAAATATTAACCTTTGAAGACACTGAAACCATTGAGAATTTGATAACAGTAAAAAACCCACTACATTTCAAATAGATAACTAGCTGTCAATGATCCTATGTTTAGAATACTGTTCTGTTTTCTATCTTCAGTAGTTTCATATAATTCACTATGTATTTTTAATCAATGCTTCTCCTCTTGTCTTTAATCTCCTAAGTTATGAAACCACTTTAGTGTGAAATCAGCATATATCAATATCTATCCCTTTAAAATAACAGTTGTCTTCCTGATTGCCCAGAAACTAAAAGACTTGAGTTCATGGCTCAATTCATCCCCCAAGGCATTGCTGGCTAATGTTGTCTGACTACTTTCAACATCTGAGCCTGTGAGTGATAGCAGTCACTGCCTTCTCTGGGTTGGGTAATTATCTTAGCAACCATAAGGTCCATAGTTGAAGATTTGGAAGGGATTTTGTTTCTATTATGCATTTAGTCATTCTTTGATTTTACTTTCAGATAATTTCAGCAATTTCTTTTTCTCAGATAATGAAAGCATGACATATCATGCCTACTCTACTAAACATCAATAAACAGAGACAAAGTTTTATCTGAAAATGTACAGTCTGAGTGTGTGATACCGAATGACTTCCCTTAAAAAGTCACAGAAGATTACATGTTCAGAGAGCTTTCTTCTGCATGGGCCACTGTGCCAAGCAGGCCTCTGGTAGCCTTCTGCTATTTATGTATCACTTAGGGTCAAGAGGTCTACTTCATTCAACTGATACTCAGTTGACTTTTGAGCTGCGGAGAATAAAAATTATGATTCTCCAACTCTGGGACACATCAGCTTTGCAGCTCCCCATATGGCTGATTGTAGATAGGTGAATACCCTGAAAGGAAGTCAGAGTTGCCCTTAAGTCAACCCCGCTCATGTTTTCTCAAAGATATTTAACCTTAGTCAGCAACTAAACACCACACAGCTGCTTACTCACTCCTGGTGGAATGGGAAAGGGTATTGGAAGGGTCAAAGTGAGAAAAGTAATGGGTTGAGACAAGATCAGTTTAATGATTGAAGTTAAATAAAACATTCAAGTAATAACAACAACAACTACTATTATTATTGTTTAAACGACAGTAAAAAGAGAAAGAAATAAAACCCAAGAAAAAACAGAGTTTATGAAAGAAAAGCAACTGCTCACCACTTGCCGACTGATGCCCAGTCAGCTCCTGGGAAGAAATCCTCCCAGCCCACTTCCCCTAAGTTAATATAAAGAGTATGACATTATATGATACGGACTATGCCTTTGGTTAGTTTGGACCAGTTGTTCTGATTGTGTCACCTCTCAGTTTCATGTGCACTCCTTACTTTCTCATTGGCAAGTCAGTATGATAAGATGAAAAGTCCTTTACAGCTCAGTAACAACTAGAACATCAATGCATTATCAATATTATCCTCATTCCAAATGCAAAACATAGCACTATACTGATTTTATACCACTATACCAAAATTAACTCTATACTAGCCAAAACCAGGGCAGCAATGCATACCCCTGCTCTTTCCAAGGAATGCTTAGGTTTTCATTTAACCTCGTCCTTGTTACTCAGACCTCTAAGGTCATGATGTTTCACATGTTTCACAAAGAGATCGCTTGTAAGGAAGCCAAGCCTGTAGCCATGACTCTCCAAAGAGGAACAATTGGACTAGCACTGGAAAGATAACCCGCAACTGTGTGTGGATGCATGTCTGACTTAAATATATTTCACATTAAAATCAAAACAGTTTTAAACTCCCTCTTAGTTCTGTTAAGATGCAAATCTGCAGCTTTGATGGCTTTTGTTGATGACTATAGGAAAAATTAATGTACAGTTCACTTGCTAAGCTATCTTATAGCTCTTTGATTCCCATTTATGGCCTCAGGTACACTTTCCAAAGCCTGCAGCTGCCTTTCCCTTCACAAAGTAATTCTCTTTAATAACTACACTTACTCCTCTAACAACTGTGGGTGGACAGCCTAGCAGGGAGCAGATGTATCAAGCATATACAGACAAAGTATGGGAAATCACTCACAGGTTTGATTAGAGCATCTCCAACTATCATCTCCATGGAAGCAAAATACAAAGTCACATATCATTTTTCTAGCTTTTGACACATTCAGTATTTGCTGCTCTCTGCCCTCTGAACTAGCAACCCAGAAACTTCAGAGGAAGTGTTAAATGGATGTTTTGAATGATGAGATGAGAAATAGTGTGATGAGATCCAGTATAATGTCTTCACACCCAAACTTGACCTCAAATGTCTTGTGTCCAGGACCTTCAAATTGCAACCAGCAGTAAACATTTAGGGTTAGTGAAATGGTTCTGTAGAAGTAAAAATTTAGAATCCATACTTATAGAAGCTGCTAGATTAAATATCTAAATATAAGAAAAGAGCAGTAAATAACAACAGTATATTTTCTGAAGAAAGAAAGCAATGCCAGCAAATCTCTGACAGAAACACATGCTGGGTTTTTTGAGTACCAACTAAATAGGTCCATGAATTCAAGAATAAGTATAGCCTGTTGCTAAGTACAAGAAAAGGAAGTTCTGAAAAATACAGAAGGTCAAACACAAACAGGAAATTAAGAGAACTAAAGAAGAAATGGAAGAACGTCTTGAAAAGTATCCTCAAACTGAGAAAGTAAATTCATTAAATACATCAGAAGCAAAAAGCTCCTTAAGGACAATGCCCGATTATAAACTTTTTAAAGGTTTGCTGAGATGTGACAAGTAGCTAAAGCTCAAGGATGTCTTTGTGCATGTTTTTAACTGATCTGTTGGACAGATTCCTCCATGCAATGAGGGGGGTGGGTCGGTTGTAACACATAGGTAAGAGAGACTAGACAGCTCAAAATATGCAGGAATTACAAAAAACAAACCCAAAGAAGTCCTGTATCCCCATAACTGGATGACATTTACTTAAGACCTGAGTAACTCAAGTATGAAATTGCCTATCAACTGGATGAAGTGTGCAACTTGCCATTGTAAACTGTCATTGCCAGATTACTGGGAGATTCTTATATAATTTCCATTTTCACAGAGGGCTGAAAGGGCAGCTATGGGAAGTACAGTAACTCTGGCTTCCATCCCTGATAAGACAGCAAAAAAAGAGAGTTGTCAAGCAAGGTACTAAGAGGAAAACAGAGGGGAAATTTTTCTACTAGGGAAAACTTCATGTTCCCACATCTTTATTACTGTGTACAGTTCCCATCTCTCTGCACCTCAAAAAAAGACATAGCAGTTACCTAAGAGGAGACAATGAGAAAGGGCCGAGATGACTCAGTGTGGAGAGGACACAGCTGTCAGGGCACATGGTCAAGACATTAAAAAGTAAGCAGAAATTAACACTACTGTTATTTATCAAAGCCCACAATATAGCGCCTGGAGGCAAATGACTAAATGATGAGGGAGTGGTTTTAAAAGAAATCAGAGTACATCCTTATAGGATGAGTAGGGAATTTCTGTAACCTGCTGCCATCAGTAGCAAAGAACAGCAGCCATTTAAAAAACGATAATAGGAGTGCATGGACTGCCCCTAAATACATGGCAGAAGGTCTGGATAAGAGATGCACCCACTAGCAGTTCAGCTACTTCCTTTCTGGTTGCAGAGGCAGCAGGAGCAATCAGGCCATAGGAAACGATGTTTTTTGCTCTCACTTAAAGCATCTTCTGTCATCATCAGAGACAGACTATTGGGCTAGAAGAATCATACATCTGGCCTAGAACAAGTTTTTAGATAGATTTGTACGATTCCAGCTGCAAAAAGTTCAAACATTAAAACTGCCGGTAAACTTCATGAAGATAACTAATACATCATGAGAAAATAAAGCAGAATTTCAGTCACATATTTATTGCCTTACTTTTGATGACTTAACTTTTGGAATGTTATTATTACTTTGCTCGAGAATGCAATTCACAAGTTAATAACATTGTTGTGTTAAAACTGCCATCAGGTCATCCCTGTGAAATATTCTTATATTCCACTATATTCCAAAATCATGTGTGCTGTTTCTTGAACAAATTAATTTTCTCTCATTCGTAGTCTTTGAATTGAGAACATTTATAGATGATACTCAAATGCATGTTATGCCATGAGTAGACCTATTGTTGTTGTTATTAAAAATGAAATAATTGTCTGCCCTTTTTCCATAAATTTTCTATTTCTTTAATTAAAAAGTAATTAATTATTGTTCTTGAAATAATCTTCATCCTTCAGAGACAACAGAACCATGTTCTTTAGCTGACTGGTTCCATCCAACTTCAGGAAAATAAAAGGTGAAATTGTAATAAAACACAATTTCTCAGTCCTTGAAGGTATGATCCTAAAATTACTGTTTCTTTTCTTCCTAAAATAAATGTGTTATCTATTTTATTTATTTCTATTTCACTCCTAGAATTTAATTTCTAGTTAAATTTCTGCATAAACAAGTCAGAAATTAGAATTCTATACTGTACAAAAATAAACAGATTAAGAAAACTCAAATGTTACTGGTTTTATTCTCATTTAGGTGAAGGATTATTATTCTAAAATGAGCTAATATTCTTTATTTGTTCGTTTGGGTTTTTAGCTACACAATAGTGCAATATGGTCTCAAGGTGGATTTTACTATTTGGACAAGTAGATACTAACATCTCAATATTTTTCAGGTTAGTCGTATGCCTAGTCTGAAAAAAAAAGTTACTTTTACTTACTGTCAAAAACCTAAATTCAGTAGTTTCAATGCTATATTATTAATATTGCTGCACCTGGAACTGAACAGTGTGTTTTGTTCTTCAATATCACATTTATACAATGGGTATTGTATGTCTCAGACTGGGACATCTTTTATTGTAAAATAATCAGGGAGACCAGAAAGGGTTGGTATTAGCTTTGTCTATGCCTATTTGTCCATAATATAATGCTTTACACTTCAGGTAATTACAGGGGTCTGAATTTTAATGACTTAAAGTCAGATCCTGAAAACACTTGAGTTGGGAGTGCTGGTTGACAGCCAGGTGAATCTGAGCTGGCAGTGTCCTTAGGTGGCCAAGAAAGCCAATAGCATCCTGGCTTATATCAGAAATACTTTGGCCATTAGGACTAGGGGAGTTATTGTCCCCCTCTACAATTCAAAGCTGCACCTCAAATACTGTGTTCAGGTTTGGGCTTCTCAGTACAAGGAGAGACACTGAGACAATGGTGCTTGTCCAGAGGAGGGCAATGAAGTTGGTGAAGGGTCTGGAGAACATGTCTTTTGAGAAGCGGCACTAAGGCTGTTCAGTCTGGAGAAAATAGGCTGAGGGGAGATCTTATCACTCTCCGCAGCTCCTCAAAGAAGGTTGTAGCAGGGCAGGTTCTGGTCTCTTCTGCCAAGTAACCAGCAAAAGAATGAGAGGAAATGGCCTCAACTTGTACAGGGGAGGTTTAGACTAGATATTAGGAAAAATTTCTTCATGGAAACCATTGTCAAGCTTTGGACAGGGTACTCAAGGAAGTGGTTGAGATACCCTCCCTCGAGGTATTTGAAATGTGTGTAGATATGGTGCTTAGGGAAATGGCTTAGTGGTGGACTTGGCAGTATTAGAATTATAGAATCACTAGGTTCAAAAAGACCTTTGAGATCATCAAGTCCAATTGTACCTGTCCACTACTAAATCATATCCCAAAGCACTTGGTCTTCCTGTCTTTAAATACCTCCAGTGATGGTGACTCAGCCACCTCCCTGGACAGCTTGTTCCAGTACCCAATAATCATTTTGGTGAAGACATTTTTGGACTCAGTGATCTTAAAAGTCTTTTCCAACGTAAACAGTTCTGTGATTCTATGACTTTTATTTGTTAGAGCAGTGTTTATGGGGAAAAATAATTCCTGTAATCCTCAGTATCATGGTTTATATTGCGAAGGTTTGGAATGGTGGCTTTTCATGAACTCATTGCACTCAGTATTCCTCAAAGCCCCAATTAAAAATTCTAGGGTGTTAGTAATGTTGACTTTGTTTATCCCATCTATATAGGTGTTACACATTCTTAAACAGTTAGATCCATTATAGATGTCTCAAAGATGTCTTAAAGGGGAAATAAAGATGTTTATATATCCTAAAGGAAGAATACCAAGGAATTTCTTTTCAGATAGTGGTACTACTGCAGGGCAGAGTGGGGAACAAATCAGGCATATTCTACCTTCTTGAAGTAAAAAAAAAAGCTGTCAATGCCTTAGGAAAATACTCTACCTAACATGCAGAAAGACGGCTATTTTTTAAAGTAAAAACAAACAAACAAACAAACAGGTTATTTTATTCTTTGGATAAAAAATATTATAAATTATATATTATATTATTATATTAATTTATTTATTTTTTCCTTTTGCTGCCCATTTTCTTCTCTCTTTATCTCTGCAACTCTTCACTTTTGTTAAAAATCAATTTGTCAGTTCTGGAAAAAGAAGTTCTTTGTGAATCTATAAACTAGATAGCATGTAAACTGCAAGAGCTCATATATTACTTCTATTCAGAAGCTGAATTTTACTGAAAAAAACACTAGCTTAAGACCATTTATAAGATTTGCAAGCAATGTGATTTGATTCAAAACATGCAGATAAAGAGATATAAAGGAGCTATCTTACTGAACTCGGAACACATACAAGATCGGATACTGAAGTCACATAAGTAAATCAGTATAGATCATGAACCAATTAAACAAATACAAACAGAACAGTTCAACAGTAGTGTCTGTACTCACTACAGCCAGCATATTTCAAAATCATAATTATGCTTTCAGAGAGGACAACAGCAGTAAACACACTGTTTTGTTACTGATAGTGCTATTAAACATGAAGCAAAATAAAGTTTTGTTTCAGTCATGAAAAGAACAGCCTAGAATGTAAATACTATTTTGCTTTTCCTCTCCAAATAATTACTTTAATAAAACAAGTACCTTAGTTGTTTAAAGAGTTTCCACAACATATGTGGGGGACAATTAGAAATTCCATCCAGTTTGCAAAGCAATCCCCAAATCGAGAAAGTTTTACATTCCTCAGGCTTATGGGAGGGTCCCAGAGGCTGTCTCAAATGCATTCCCTCAGGAGTCCTTGCTTTGGGGAATGCAGTTGGTGAACCAATTGATGAAAGACAAGGTCCTGGCCTTTTGTGTGGCCATTATGCAAATGAGAGAGAAAAATTTAAATATAGACATATTTGAAGAGCAGGCATGAATTTTGGTGCCGAGAGAGTTGCTTGCTAGCCAGCTACAGCTGACCAAGAAACCACATAAAGCTTCATGAGAGACAGAGAAAGAATAAAGGAATAAAAAGATGCAACATAGAAGATGAGCTTGCTGATGGACCTGATTTAAGCTTTGGGATGCAAAATAAAACAGAAACCATGGGGAGAAAAACTGCTGGACTTAACTAGGGAATAAATATCAGAGTGATCTGTTAGAAAGGCTATGCTCTCAAGTGATTTCATTTTAGTATTTACTAATTAGCAGGTTTGGGAGAGGGTGTGAAATGGCATAAAAATGTGTCTTCTAATTTTAATGTATGCTATACAGATTATTTAATTCACTCAGTTTAATCCAGGGGTAGGGGGAGAGGGGGCCAGGAAGCCACAAATATATAGCATTACTAATGAACTTTCTTGTTAAAACTGAGGTGATTATTGTTTAAAGGAGCTTCATGAAAAAAAAAATCTAGAAATCAGAATTGTATTGGAGACCCTGTGTCATGCCCCAGACCTGCGAGCTACACACTTGTGTCCAGGGCTTCTTTTGACCTGCACGGTAAAAGAAGGTGGTTCGATTACCTGTTGAGTGATTTGGAACTGACAAGGTCACTTTCAGGGCACTCTCAGGGGGGCACACAATTTCCCAAAGATGCAGAAAACAAATTTCAGTCTCGTCAGATTACAATTTGATCTCTAGTTACAGCCAAAGTCACCTGCATTTGATTCAATGTGCACCATTATCAGTCAAAAACAGAGAGTAAAATAAATGAGATATCTACATACAGATACAGAGAGAGAGCGGGGAAAAGGTGAGAGAGAAAGGAAAAGGAAATGGGCAACAGCAGTTCCTTAGGAAGAAGTGGTCTCACCAGCAGCAGCATCTTCCAGGCTGCACAGTCCAAGCAGGTCCAATTGGAATGATGGTCACACACACCACATGGCTCCTTGCAAGTCCATGCCCCATCAGCACGTGGGGGGTGGTCTTGCCACGTGTGTGCTGAAGCTCTTTCAGGAGTGTCCAGTCCTGCACCTGCTGCTGCACCTCCTTCCGTGCCCTCATAGCAGCACAAGCTTGACTGCGTGAGGCGGTAGAGAGAGCAGTGATTACTCCTACACCTACCCTTCCGTTAGACCCCATAACAGAGACGATGCCCTCAGACAATATTCTTCGGGGAGCACCTGGTGGTGCACCTCCTCTGCTATTCATTGCCGCCACAACAAACAGGGCCCTCAGATGCAGTCAGACAGCCCTCAGACGATACAGATGTTTAAAACAGACAAAACAGTAAAGTCAGTCTTTACACCCTGTAAATTAAATCAAAACAATACAAGTTCATATTTGAATTTATACGTCTTCTGAAATGTATCCATTTCTCAGAACAACTCTGGTGGATTTCTGCCTTAGTGAGACAAGATAGCTCCAAGTATGTAATACATCAGAGCTAAGGACAAACAAGCTGGCATTGCAGAAGTGAAAGATATTAACAGAGCTTTTGGCCTGAGGACTGAAAGTGGTTGGAGACTAAAGAGTCCTGAAGATCTGCTTGTTTCTCCATAGTCAGCCTGAGAGCATGAACAGACGAACAGAGAAATGGAGCAAAGAGAAGAGCTGTCTGAAATGAAAAGTTTTAGAAACAAATAAGAATTTCTAAAGAAAAGATAAGGAAAAAATAGAAAAGAGTGTGAGAAAAGCTTTGTTTTAAATATATATATATAGTACTTATTATTTTGAGCCACTTTCAGCTTTAGAAGAAGCCTTTAACTTCAGATGAGCAATGAGAACACTCTGAAAATTAAATCCTTTGCCATACTATAAAAAAGCCCCCAAACTGAGCCCTTAGTTAAAAAAAAAATCTTATAGTTCAAGTAAAAACTAGATATCCAGCTTTATTTAGAAAGGAATGGAACTGGGTACAAGTCCTCCAGCAGACTCACCAGGAGCACTTATCCTGCATGAGGTAGAAGGGAGCATGACTGCTTGTTTTAACTTTACAGCTGTACCCGGACTGGAAGATAGAGATGGAGAATGTTGACATATACACTTAAAGAAGGAAATGAAGTCATAAACAAATAGAATATCAAAACCACAGTTTCACATTGATTTCCTGGATAATCTCTGGGGTCTGCATTTTCACATTTAATTTACACAAGCCAAAATCTGTATGCAGGTTTCTGTGTACATTATAAGATTTCTGTTTCAGCAGCCAGTTAAGAACAACTGATATTAAGAGTAATTAGACATATGCTTAAAGAAATGAGAGAAAATAATGTGTTTGCACAGTTGAAACACTACCTGATCTTCCAATAAAATTGCTTTCTACATCAAGTTTTCCTACAGCACCTCTATACTGAGGGAAAACTTCCTACCATCATAGAATCTTAGAATCCCTAGGTTGGAAAGGACCCACTGGATCATCGAGTCCAATCACTCCTATCAATCACTAAACCATGCCCCTCAGCACCTCATCCACCCTTCTTTTAAACACCTGCAGGGAATGTGACTCAACCACCTCCCTGGGCAGCCTGTGCCCAATGACACCTTGCATGAAATATTTTTTCCTGATGTCAAGCCTGAACCTCCCCTGGCACAGCTTGAAGCCATTCCCCCTTGTCCTATCCCCTGACACTTCGGAGAAAAGCACAGCTCCCTCCCCTCTACAACCTCTTTTCAGATAGTTGTAGAGAGCAAATAAGGTCTCCCCTCAGCCTCCTCTTCTCATGGCTAAACAACCTCAGCTCTCCCAGCCGTTCCTTAAAGAACTTGTTCTCCAGTCCTTTCACCAGATTTGTTGCTCTTCTCTGGACAAGCTCCAGAGCCTCAACATCCTTCTTGTAGAGAAGGGCCCAGAACTGAACACAATATTCAAGGCCACAAGCTCTGCCAGGGAAGGTTTAGGCTGGACATTAGGAAAAAAATTTTCATGGAAAGGGTCATTGGGCACTGGAACAGGCTGCCCAGGGATGGGGTTGAATCGCCTTCCCTGGAGGTGTTTAAGGGATGGGTGGACAAGGGACGACATGGTTTAGTGTTTGACAGGAATGGTTGGACTCGATGATCCCATGGGTCTTTTCCAACCTGGTGATCTTAAGATTCTATGATTTTATGATTTATGAAATCTTCATGTATCTGGTAAGTTTTTCAGGTGCTTTGCATTCATATGGTATTATGAATGCATTTGTATGCTTAAGTTACTATGAATTAGGCTCATTTTCTTTCTCTAGATATTTAAAGCTTCAAGGTCCAAAAGGTCCTTCAGGCCACCTTGTTCAATCTCCATCATAACAGAGGTCAGCACTTACCAGGTCTTATCACTGACTGATCATCACCACTCTTTATATGCCTCTTTGTAACTGCAGGAAATTTTTCAACTGTGGTCCTAATGATACATCCCATGAGAGAGTAACACAAGCATGTATTCTATCCTTGCTTACTTTTACCATGTTTTGATAGCTGTTACCTCTAAACATGAGATTTTTGGGTAATTTTAACATTTACAAGATAAAGGAGGAGTTGGAAGAGTGTCTTATTAGTGTATACTTGAATATTTATTTGACTTCCTGGATATTGAACGAAGATTCTCAAATATTTATGGAAGTTAATGAAATGTAGATAGGCCAAACATGGTATAATATTCCAATCTGCCATGCTGACACTGCATTAATTAGATTACGTAGAATTATTGCAAAATTAAAATGCATTGCAAACAATACATTCCAAATGTCACCAGACTTGCCACAGGCTTCAATCCATGCCCATTCACACAAATTTGTAGCTCACTGGTCCTCATTACAGTAAAATCTATACTGAGCTGCTAAATAAAACTGCAGTAACAGATATATACCTACTAAATGAGCTTTACAAAGTAGCATCAGTAAGCGCTGGCAGTATAATAAAGCTGGACTGAGGACCTTACATTTAATCTCTTGCTAAAAGTGATTATACTATAAGCACTTCTATGTTTTCAGTAATACATATATATATTTATACTAAAATAAACATAAAGTATATGGAGTTTTATGTACCATACTACATTTTACATTACAATATATTACAGTAATAATTGTTACTTGGCAAAACTTGTCTTACTATGTCATATTCTATGCTTTGTTACAACAGCCGATTACCCAATATTGTTCTGGAAGCACACACAACTTTCAAGGACTATAAACTGGAATATTATGTTGTGTTAAATAGAAAAAAGAGGTTTATGTATTCCATTTTTTAAAAAAAATAGTATTGCATATAATAACAGCTTTCATTTCTATCACACTTTTGCTCCTAGAATTTAAAACATTGTCATTAATATGGCAATGTGGGGTTTTGGGTTTTTTTTGCACATTAGTGTCCAAAACAACCTGGATAACATCACTGAGATTGTTCAACATGCAACACATGCAACACAGTTTTGCTAGATACAGGACAATGCTGTGTTACTCGATAAGTGTCTTTATATATTTCTTATATATAATTCAAGATATAATTCACAGCTTCTCATTTCACACTTTCAATGAAATGCCATCAAAGTCAACAGTGTCAATGTCAGCCAAAAATATTCACTTTTTCACAACTTGCACTTCTTGTACATTTTATAGGTGAAGAATATTCTTCATATTGTTTCTTACAAGAGATCCAAACCATTAGACTCCAAACATAATTTTTGGGGTAGCTAAATCTGAGCACATCATTTGTATGGTATTTACAGGTGTTCCATATATTTTCACAGTACTGAAAGGTCAAAGAATTTCTGTATACACAATTATGGCCAAAAAGGCTTTGAGAGCAGAGGTCAGTTCAGGTGAGGTAATAATATGATTTTCTTGCTTCTAGGAAATCTAATTATTAAAGTGAATATTGAATGTGTATTTGTGCTCATAACCTCCAGCAAGATCAACTAAAGAAGCCAAGTGATCAGAAATGTAGTTTGTGCCTTGTAAAAGCAGCAAGCATTGACTACATGAAATGAAGCCACGTTCTACCACAAGCTGAAAGTGCCTGTAGCTCATACCAGAGCAGGCAACTGATTTTCACAATTGTAACACCTAAAGAGATGTGTGATCCTACAAAGATTGAGAAGAGTGATTTTTTCACTCTTACACCAGCTCCAGCAGTGTATGTTTTTTTCCTGCAGTATGAGTTCTCCATGTCCACCAGATACAGTCCCTTGATAATTTTTATCAACTTTTTTTATTATCCTCTCACCAAAGAAATTATTAAATGTGTGGTATTTATAGCCATTATTTCTTTTTTATATAATCATACCTGAAATATTCTCTACATTACTTACAATACGGTTAGCTCAAGACTTTGCTACTGCTGAATAAATTCAGCAAAATGGCAATTGAGAAAGGAAATGCAGCACAACTTTTACCATGGGTATAAACTGGGCAGTAGTTTCACTATTCACTCCTCCGCACTTGAAGACTAAATACCAAAGAGAGAAAAGGGTGAGCAGTCAGTAGTTCCAGCAGTATTCAAGACCGACGCTCTACCATTGTCTTATGGTCAACACTATCATCCCAATTGACAGCTTTCTTTTTCTTTAATGAGTAACAGTGTAATTACCATTTATATCTATCCATGCTTACAATATAGTTGCTTTTTATATTTTAAAGATATCAGAAGGGTAATAGTTAATTAAATAAGTAATTATCCCTAAATTCATCTTTCTCTTCAGAAAAGTAACTCTACAAATCTTACAACATTCTGCAATATTTCAATCTATCTGCAATTTTATGACAAGAAAATTCTTCCAATAAGAACTTTTTTGATCAGTCCTATAAGGTACACAAATTAAGTGAGCTATAAAAGTAAAAGGAAAGTGACATGAAATTACTATGGCTGCTAAATTGCTTTTGCCTTCCTTTTGTTTCAATATGAAAAATCATCATGTTTTTAAAGGCAAAAAATTGAAACTGTTTGTAACCATAGAAACTACCTTTAGCCACAAGTAAAATAAATTTAAGACTCTACTGCATAAAGGGTGAAAATATTGCTAGCTATTAACGTGCAAATATGACAAAAATTAATGTACTTCCCTCTTTAAATAAACTGAGTTGGGAACATAATCACACTTGTTAAAAGACTTTCCATACGAAGTGCAAATCCTTAATCTTTCTGGAACAAAAAACATGAATATCTGTCTTTTTTCCACCCTTATTCCCACCGCATGACAGAAAAACTCATAGCAACTGGCGTTTGGAAGGAAGCATACTTCAGGTTACTTATCTTCAATATCTACTGCTGTTCTGAATTTGATATTTCATTTCACTTCACTGTTTCTTTAGTTTATAATGAACAGCGTTTGGGCATAATTGCAGAATGTGCCAGTATTCTCTGATTTAAAAAAAGTATATAATGCAGATTTTAAAAATCAAAATTCTGAATGTCATGGAGCCAAGGTCATGATTTACAAGACCAAATAAATATTTAAAACATTCTCCTGATTTCATTTACCCTATTCTGCACCACTGCTTCTTTCTGCTTATGAGTTTCCTCCTTTTAAATTTCATATAATTTACATTTTTTCTCAATTCAGTTATGTAATCTTTTTCTACAATGACTGTTGTTTTCTATGCCTAAATTTGATATCAGTCTTTCCTTAGTTCGTGTGATTCAGCTTGTAGTAGACATGGAGGCGCACAAAAATAAGCTTTAGAAAGCTTCGGAGTCTCTATTGATGCTCTTTCTTGCCTAATGCATCCCTTGCTCAGGTTCTGCTTTCTTAAACCTTTCTTCAGGCTCTGCTTATATTCTTACCTTATTCTGTATCCTGGGCTGCATCAAAAGAAGCTCAGCCAGTAGGTCAAGGGAGGTGATTCTGCCCCTCTGTTCATCCCTTGTGAGACCTGAACATGTTCAGTTCTGGAATCCTCGGCGTAAGAAGAATATGGAGCTGTTGGAACGGGTCAGAGGAAGGCTATGAGGATGATCAGAGGGCTGGAGCACCTTCCATATGAGGACAGGCTGGGAGAGTTGGGCTTGTTCAGCCTGGAGAAGGCTCCAAGGAGACCTTATAGAGACTTTCCAGTACCTTAAGTGGGCCTACAGGAAAGCTGGGGAGGGACTTTTTACAAAGGCATGTAGTGCCAGGACAAGGAGGAATGGCTATAAATTGGAGAAGGGAAGATTTAGACTAGACATTAGGAAGGATTTCTTCACAATCAGGGTTGTGAGGCACTAGAGCAGTTTGCCAAGGGAAGTTGTGGCAGCCCCATCCCTGGAGATGTTCAAGGCCAGGTTGGATGGGGCCTTGGGCAGTCTGGTCTAGTGGGATGTCCCTGCCCATGGCGGGGCGGTTGGAACTAGGTGATCTTTAAGGTCCCTTCCAACTCAAATCATTCCATGACTCTATGATCCTTGCGGATCCCTTCCAGGTCAGGTCATTCTATGATTCTATGATAGTTCACTCCACTAAACTGTCAAACTACAGGGAAATGATCACTTGCTAGAAACAAAATGCATACTTTTTCCTTCCTCTTATTCAGCCAGCATCTTATTCACAGTTAAACACAAAAAGACACAAAGTGTGAAATGCAACTGGCTGTGGCTGGGAGCATTTTCCCTGAAGGAGTCATCAAAATGCAGAGAGCCAGGTTTCGTCGGCCTTACCATCTAAAGCAATAGACCCGTACAAGAAGAGGGATACTGAACCTTGGAAAGAGCACATCATCCACTTGCCCCAGCCCACCCAAATTTCTCTGTAGATCTCTACACTTCAGACCATGTTCCTTACAAAGACATATATTGTCCTTGCCCATGGGCAAGGTGCTAGAGTCTTACACCAGAAAGAATAGGATTTGTGCCTTTGGCTATAAAAGGTACTTAGTCAAGTCCTTTGAAAGTATATAAGCATTATATAGAAATGAAATGTTGTTTCTTCTCGCCTGAGTTTTTTCTTTTCAGGTTTGGAACCCACTGAGCTATGTAAGATCTCAGAGCTGTTATCCATTTCAACATTAATGGAACTAATCTTCCTCATCCATAGTTAATCAGAGAGGGATCAGCCAAGTATTAACATGACTGAAAATCTCACTAATGCCTTTTGACTGTAAATACCATTTAATGCCTTTGTGGGATAGATCCAAACTGCTACATTTAGTAGCTGAGCAAGGAACCTCTATGGCATTTACCTTTCAGTATTTGTAACTCCCCATGAAGCCTGAAACTTCAACTTTTGCTGTTCCAGTTACTCATTAACAGAACAGAAAATGTTAGAATTTTGGACAGAGATGGGTAAAGTATGCATTCTATCTATATCCAGTTAAATGTTTTTCTCAGATATAGTATGAAATCTTAGTTCATGGGGTACTGGCAAAGCACGTAGAAAGTGTGCACAACTTTCAGAGAAACATAAAAAGGTTAGGAAGTGGAAAAGGAGGTGGAAAAGGTTACTACGTATCTGTATGGAGTATTATCATAGGTGGGGTTTTTTTCTAGATTTGCAAATATACTTTGTGATACATGGCTGATCTTGAAACATTCATTAAGTAATTTTAACTGGGTTAGAAAGATGATGTATCTCTCAAACTCCAGGTCATTAAAGGGAAAAAAAAAAAGGGTTCTGGAAAAGGAGACCCTGCACAAATATAGATTTTCAATTTTTATCTGAATTTCCAAATCATAAAAGTCAGTTTAGTATACAAAGAGCATGAGTTACAGTATAGCATGAAATATAAGTCATTAAAGCATTAATATGAGACACTCTATCCATTCATACTTGTCAGCATTGAAAAACAGATATTGTACTGGGTTATCTGTAGTCTTATATTAATAAGCAAGTTTGGATTGTACAGATTTTACTTTTTCCTCTTCTGCACCTTTTCACATCAGAGCAATTGCTCATAGACTATTAATCTTGTCTTTGAATAAAAGCCATATATCCAAGAGAAAGTGATGAAACATTAATCTTAAAATGCTCAAGTGGAACACAGCACATGTGCATTTTACTTCACACTAATAGGTTTAGTATGGGACAAATCCTGTAGCTTCAGAGCGCTGCTCGAGAACAGTAAGTGGTTCATTCCCACAGCACAAATAAAGATGAGCACAGCAGTGCCACAGGCAATACAATCTTGCCTCAAACTAAGTGGCTGTGAAAGGAGCAGCAGTAGGGATAAGGCAGGAGGAAGCAAGATCCACACTATAGCTGCTTTAGAAATAAAAGTTTAGGAGGATTTTCCAGATCCTCAGGCCCAAAAGAAAGGTAGCTGTTGTCCAGTCATCCACAGAGTACTTACCTAACTTGGCATCTTGCTCCACCATATTGAAGAGCTGTGTTGTGAATTTGAAACACACCTCCTTTGAGGGAGCAAGAAAAATTCATGGTTTTTACAGTTCTGTTTTCCTAACTTTGTATGTTGCCAAAATGAAAACAAAACATTGAGATGTCATTGTATAACTATGCTTTTCATATAACTATGGGCCTGTTTTCTTTTTCTTTGATTACCCAGAGAGGCTACAAAATTGATGAAGTGTTTTAAAGTGGTTAGCCTCATCATTCAGTATTATGACTAACCTAAACAGTTATCTTCAAATAGTGGATTAATCTACTGCTTATATGTCAATCTGCTTCTGTTGAATGTGCTGACTTCTTGTTTATTAATCTTCCTATTTGTTATATTCTGAAGAGAACTATAAAAATGTGAAATTTCTCATGCTTCACTGTTAATCTACAGGCATTTCTGAGAGATATCTCTTCCATCAGCAGCAGAAAGCACTCACATCTGGAACAGGCACGGGAGGGGCATGCAAAGCACCAACATACAAGGTTAAATTTTTACAAAGGTCGTCAAGTGTTCAGATCTTGCCAGTGCTACAGACTCTGACTAACATGGCATGTGCTGATTTCAGCACCCAGTAATCCTCTCTATTCAGTCTGAAAGGAAAGGAGCCCTTTTGTAAAGTCTGGAATGGCTCCATTTGGATAGCCATAACCCTTTTGTCTGTTTTCAGATGAAATATAAAGCATCTACCACTCAGAGAGAATCAGAACATGTGCTGTGGAAATGCCAAATCAATTAATTAAATGCCACACCAAAGGTGCAATAAAAGTTGTAAGTGCTTTACATAAATAATAAACCCTAGGAATTTACAGCTGTTAAATTAACTACAATCTTTGCTTCAGTTATACAGCTCTGATATTCACTTTTTAATTAAGTTTTTCATTGTGCAATAATTTCAATATGTTTCTGTTGAATTCCAGAATCAGTTTAAATACTGTACAAAGGAAAAAATGTAATTTAAATTGGAAGACTGGGGCTACATAGCTCAAACAAAGACTATTTTCTGAAAAGTACAAGGAGAGTCATCACTTGGTAAGCTCGGGTCTTTCAGACAAAGTGCTTTTAAAAATGCAAAATCACGTACTTAAGAGTAAGGTATACCTACGAAATATTCAAGTAAACCCAGGAGTGAGTGAACTCAGAGAGGTGTTAGTGTCTAAATTAATAACTATCAAAACATGGACATTCAGGACACTGCTGTGACAAAAGGGCTGATATAAGGCCCAGATGTATCCTTTGTAGCTTTAGATCTTTTGTCTGAGCTGCCAGAATGTAAAGTTTGTCTCTGAGTATTTATACAGGTGATGCCAGGAGGCAGGTACTTCCACAAGGTGATGTAGATATTCAAGAAGTTGAGCTACTCACTAAAAGTCTCTGTATTTGCCTGTTAACTACTGAGCTCCCAGCTTTGGCACATTGATTCAATTGCCTAAAATGGGTCAAACAAATCTGAGCCCACATCTTTAACAGTGAGGCTGACCATCAGCTGAGATATTTCCCGTAGAAAATGGTGTATTTTTGAGCTGCAGTCTTCAGAGTAAGATAGGATGGTTACAGAACACGCACCCAGAAACAAGATACACATTGGTCAAGGACAAGTGACTGAATTCACTGCAGAGCTGAGGGATGTGGTATGGCCTGTGACCTAAGAAACAGGAAAGAGTGATCAGAATGGTGTGGATTTGTCAAAAACCTTTGCTTGTTCTGATCAGTACTTTATACACCAATCCAGGACTGGTTTCACTGTCCTGCCTCAGCAGTGCCCTTTTTCCCTTATACTAATGAAAGGCACATGACTTATGAGGGAAATTCAAGCCTGGAAGGTATCAGCTGAAAAGCTTATGGTTTTACAATAGTAAGTCTCCTTGAGAACAGGAATTTGAGTTAAAAATCCTCTGTGTTAGTCTGACTGGTTCCAGCCACTCTGCTATTGCCAAGTGTCGTCTCTGAGGGGAGATGCAGTAGCTATGTAGCAAGCACAGGGAAGGGAGACAAGAACACAGCTGTTAGCAGGCTATCTCCTGACTTTAATGTAGCAGTAAGAAATTTGACCAAGCACTACTCCTTATGTAGCTTTTTACGTTGCCCTAGTTTAGATTCAGATATTTTAAACTGAATGTGTCTAGGGAACTCAGTCTGACTGATAACAATCTCCCCATTTTAGGATTAGTTTATTTTCCTATTTCATGAGCTTCTCTAATTATTATCATAAACTCAGGAAGGAAATGTCAGAGATCAGTCATCCTAAACTCATTCTGACTTCTAAGAGCCCACCTCAGTCAGGCAAAAATAATGAGCTACATACAGTTAGCATATTCAGGTGGTTATTTCAGGTGTGCTTTTATCATTCAGCTAGAAATATAATGCAAAGTCCACTGTAAGACATATTGCACAAAGATCCAAGACAAACAGCAACCAAGGCACATGGAAAAGTGCATTCAACTTTTTAAGGAAAAGAATTGTTCACTAGCCAGTTAAGTTGGATAAGACTTCTGGTCTGAAGCAGTGAGGTCTGACAGCCTTTCAGCTCAGGAGGGAATAAATGGCTTCTGAGGAGAAATGGTGATGGGAACTCTGAATCTGTCTGATGGTGTGATTGCAGAGCTCTGATGGAAGCTCTTTTATACAGCTGAACTCCTTGGTGAAAAATCTCTTTTCATGCTTTAGATGCATCCTTAAGTATACGGCAAGCACAAAGCCATACCTTTTTGTCAGGAGAGAGGAAGTCAGCAGAATTTTTAACTGCTTTGGATACTGCGGATTAAGTATTGTATTTAGTTTTTACCCGACTGTCTTAGGGAAAAAATAGCCTAAATTGTGAATACTAACAGGCAGCAGATAATAGGGTGTACATCTGCCTGCAAGTCAATGTTTGAATATGAACTTTTGCACTCGCAAGCAGAAGCCTGCTTCCTGATAAATACAATGAGTATTGCCTGGTTTTAAATTTTGATAATGCCTGGAATAAATTTAAGTGGCACATCCTGAATACTCCTATTAATAGAGAGGAGGCAGATGCACTAGTTAGCAGGCTGATCAGGCATTGAGCTTCTGCACATAAGTTACTTAGACTGGGAAAATCAGGGGCTTGGGGCTGAAAAAGAGATTCCTGAAAAGAAGACATTGTCTTGATAAGAATAATGGAGCCCAGTGGAAAGGCGTTGAAGATGTTGGCTGGAGGAAAGATCCTGGAAGTTGGGGAAGATCAATAAGATATTTGCAGGAGGATATTCCAGGATCTTGGCCAGTAACACTCAATGCTGATAACTGAGAGCTACAATATGGCATGAACAAACACAACTTTGTCCCCAGCATTCCTGGCCTCACAGCAATCTCTCTCAAGGAAAGGGAATCCAAGACCTACTGAAAGTAATGTCCAGAGGGAGGAAATGAGTCTGAGAGATAGTTAAGTAGAGTAAAAGCTCTAATCTTGTTGGTTCTTGAATAAAACCCGGTAAGCAGGTGCACTATAGGCTGCTGGTTTTTCTGTGTTGCCAGTGACACCTCAGCTTGGGTCAACTGTGATTTGAATAACAGAGTAATAACCAGCTAAGCACCTGGCAGATCTATAAGCCAGGGTCCATGAAAAACTTAAGACATACCACAGCTCCTCATTAGCTCCTCCACTATAGTTAATGAGAAATAAAGTGTGTCCGCATCTGAGATAGATGAGCCAGCCCACACGGGGTGTGAGAGGCAGGGTTGCTCTCCACTGTCGGTAACTCAAAAGGCTCCCTGGGACATGGTAAGGTAGTAGAACTCTAAAGATCACAGTAGGATTTTCATATCAACAGAAAGGTGCAAATTCTTCCTTTTCTGCATTAATAATAATATTATATTTTTTGCACAGCTTTGCATTTTGGGGAATATAAAGTTGCTGTTGTGGTTCCAAAAATATAGATCTAAAGTAAATTACAGTCAATCTTTTTTTCAATTTTCTTAATGAATCCATTAGGGATCTATTTTCTTATTAGAGATGGATTACAGGTCTCTTGGTTGATGTTATCATAACATCCGAATTTTGGCCCCATTTTCTTCAAGCCCTTTGGTCTGTTCAAGTTCTGAGTTGCCTAGTTCTGTGGAATCCAGATCTGGGAGGCAGCTGACCATGTGGTCACAGACTGTCATTCAGCACTGGTAGCATGTAAGAAGGCATAGTGATTTTTCAGTGAACCCAGATGCCACAAACTGCTCTTGGGAAACCATTCTGAAAATGTTCAAAAGCTTGAGCTGTACATGTCCAAAACAGTAGCACATCTTAGAGCTTTGAACTCTCTGGTACTCTGGTTCTATGTGCTGTGATATGCAATGAGGTCATAATATGTATTTATGACAACAGTGCTCACTGAGCTGAGAACTGTGATATCAAAGTTAAAATATTTTGACTTCACTGCATGATTAAACATCTTGAGGAAAAAACAGAGTTATACAGGACTATCAGAACCCTTTTAAGTGTATTTCTCACATAAAGATAAAGGTTACCTCTAGTATGTTGCCTCTGGAAATGTTCTACCAGGTTGCTATAGCAACCTCTGCTATGTAAATTAGCAAGAGCTTTATCACAAGATTTTTAGATTGTTGGATTTAGGAAAAATAAGGGGGGGGGAATAAAAGCTGAAGTGAAAAATAAGCTGGAGAAGCATCTAGAGGGACCAATTAACAGTTAGATGTGGTCAACTGACAACTAGACACTGAGTTTTTAAACTACAGTTTTCAACTTGACTCTATTTTCCCTTTACACAGTCTGGACTGACAAAGGTCGTGGCACTTAGGATGAAGAAATTCCCTTTTAGGGTTACAGTCATTTTAAATAATCCACTTCTAACATAGCAGTACAAAAGTACAGACATACAGTATAGGTAATTTTAAGACACAAGAAAAACTAAAAGACCAAATGAGGACCCGTAGAAGGGAAACACCTAATTCTAGGGGTACTCCAAAGTTGTTGAGTGCTCTGAACTTATGAAAATCACTGGAAGGTCATTTTTAACACTCTGCTGTGCTTACATATTGCTCATTAAAACAGCAGAGTGACTGTCAGGGGATTGCTTTTCTAATCAGCCTCTCCATTTCAAAATCAACCACAAATTTCTGAATTTTTTGTCTCTGATCCAAATTATATTGAAAGGTACTTGCTGACCTTCATTGCTTTTGTATCAATCCCTAGTATATTTAGGGTTGATCAGTTAGTTTACAGACTCAGTCTACTGAGTCAGAAATCTGCAGACTCATTCGTGTTTCTCAGACAAATTATTAGGTGTAGAGATGCATACAGTAAAATGCCATATGCCTATTTCCAGGGGAGTAGCAGGCCAGTCAGAAGGTAAAATAAAATGTAGGGGGAAAAAAGAGTTTTCTTTTTTTATATATAGAAGCAATATGTCTGTGGTTCCCTGATGGTAATTTCCCAAGTTGCCTCTTTACTTTAATTGATACCAGGATATTCACAGTGGTAAAAGGAAAAGAACATATTGGCCCTCATGAATGGGTTAACAGGTGACATAGGCACCATAAGAAAAAAGACTAGGTGATTCAAAGAACTGTTTTTCTGATAATATGTATCCATTCATGAAACATTTGAAAACTCCTATATTTAGACCATTTTGGGGTACAAAGCGATTTTTCCCAGTAGAAATACATTTTTCTCTTTCCATTTCAGATGGAAAGCTTATGCAGAACTAGTTCTTTCACAAAAGTCTATTTTTTCATCAAGAAAAGAGCTTTTAAAGGTATAGTTCAATGTTTTTGCCAGAAATTAAAAATACGATAAGGGAGAGAAAATATTAAATATAACCACAGCTTTCTAGTGAAACAATTAGAACCAAAATATGTCTTCAATGAAGATTATAATAGAAAATGAAAGCTTTGATATATATATACTCATCTTAAAGATGCATGAAAAACCATTCAGACACAGAGTATTGGGTTAGCCCATGTTAAATGCTATCTCACTTTTTTCAGAGACCTTCATAACAAATTAATTTTTATAATTATGTTTTTCCACTACACTTATAAGGCTCGCTTACATAAAACCAAACACATCATATTTTTGATTAATCAAGAAGGCACCAAAACTTACCTTGAGATTTTCCCCTCCCGCTAACCCCCAGGTCATATATAAATGAAATTTTCACCTTAAGTAAAAGCTTTATCAACTTTTTCTATTACTGCTACCTATGGTTATTCCTCCTTTTGCAGCTGCTGTTCCATATTTCCTATAGGACCTGAATATGTGCCATCTGCATATCAATAACGTAATAACTTCAGAGTCTAAACAGAAAATATTCCATCTATTTTTAAAGATGGACATTAAATTTAATTTTGCCTTTTTCATTAAAAAGATGATACAAAAAGTGCTTTTTCATTATCATTAGATAAGTAAGAATAAGTTTGGATAGGAAAGAAACAAGATGAGACTACTATCTCATATTAAAAAAATCTAATTTTTCAGCCTACTGCTTTGTTTGTAAACCAGAATATCATTATAAAGAAGGGAATAATTTAAAAGTAAAGTTGGGGGGTTTTTTTTGTGTAGGAGGGGGGAGCTTTCAGAAGACATTATTTTCATTTTTTATTAGAAATGCAATAATGAAGAGGGACATTTTCCATCAGGCATCTGGATTAAAGGGTAGAACATTGAATTTCAATGGTTCAAATCTTTGTCAAATGATTTGAGTTATCTAAGTAGTATTCCAGCATAAAGGGCTTTGAAATTGGAAAGAAAAAGTTAGGAAAATGGTAAGAAAAAATGGGGTGAGGGATTGTTAGTATCAGGTTCAAAGCTGGCAGACAGCAAGATGAGCGAGAATCTGGAGAAGTTATTGTTGCCCTGGGGGGAGTTATTGTTGCCCTTTAGAAATATATACCATATATAGAATACAATAATAAATTATTAAATTCATGTTTCTGAGGACATCTAAGCTAGGCTTATATTTCAGTCAGCAGCAAATCAAGGATTATGACATTTGTTGCCAACCATGTCATTATTCATGATATCTGATGATATTTGCTAGGTGAAAGCATTTAACTTTTGTTTGATATGCTGCAAGGTGAAACCCAAGTGATCTATTCATCTGAGTTCATGACAATGATTGGACGATATATTTAATACCTGAAGTCTCTACATTTTGTTCTTCCCATTTTTCCATCTGTGCTGCTGCATACATAATCACCTCAGATCTGTGATAGCTCCCCTGAATCTCAATACAAAGGCAAGTAAAGGGAAAATTATGGCATATCATAATGTTAATAATCTAAGCAGATTCTGATTGCATCTGCACTCTCTTTGCTGTTCAGATATACAAGTAAGGGATGCTCTCAGCAAATTATTTAAAATCCATAGCTCACTCTTTTGCACAAGGTACTCACTGAGACGAAACCATGAGCAATCAAATACAGTTAGTGTTAACAAACACAGCACTAATTCCCCATTCCACACTTTGAAGAACACTTCTGTCAGCCTTATATCCTGCATGTTGTCAGTCATAATCTCCTTTTGTTGATAGCCCCATAATCGATTCTGAATTAATGTGATCAGTGATCTTCTGCAGGATGGGCTCCTGACGTGTGAGTATCTGCTGCTTATCACCAAGGGTACTTATGCAGGATGGGAAGCTGAGAGAGGTCAATGCTATGCTCAGTTGATTTAAATATTAAACATACTCTTCATGACATCCTCTTCTCTGACTGGAAATCAATGGAGCTTTACTGCTGTGAATTGGAAAGGCTATCTCAACAAATCAGTTCTTTTCTGTGTGCATTTCAATACAGTACAATGAATTATACATAACCAGTGAACAAGATGTTTGACATGGTCATAGAACTGCAGATGAGATTTGGTAGGTGACCTACAGGCTCAGATCCTCCTCAGTACATAGAGCTCCAACTCTCATTGTCGATTATGATATTCAGCAGTCCTCACTACTGTCCTTGGATCAGCCCCCTGAAAGCATATCATTTAAGATTAACAGCTGCTTTTTTATATATATGGCTGCCTAAAAAGTAAACAAAGCATTTATTTCATAAGAAAAAGGATAACTCTTATAGCAAGGTATTATTTTCTCTCATTGTTTCTGCTCTGATAAAAGAAACATACTTTCTTTAAATAAAGAATAAAAATAAATAAATTTAATTGCATTTTAATTAAATGTCCCAGGATTTAACATACAAACTGAATGCTACCATCTTTGATTTTGTACAACTAGGGCAGAGAGCTCTGACCTAAAGTCCCACTCTACTAAGTCAAATTGAACTGTACAGTAAGAAACTGTAGTGGCACAAAGCGCTAAATTGCAAGGGCAGGAGTGCCAAAGAGAAGCTAGAAGGGATTATTATTAATCCCTGGTTAGAATTTGAAACCTGAGACATAAAAAATTATCCAAGGAATTGGAAGGCTTTATTTATACCCAGATACTCAAACCAGACAGAGAAGGCTCAGAGTTACTGATTAAGTCTCTGTGTTAGTCACAAGAGAGTTCTAGTTCTGAACTGCTGCATGGTAACTATTTTTGCAACCTTTTCAAGAAATCAAATTTTATGCTTAACTGAAATGTTTCAAGGTCTGGACAGATATGATGTTAGTCCTTTCAGTGCAGGCAAGAAATGATACAGGTAATGTTATTATCATCTGCCTGGAGGTAACTGCTTATGTGTGTTGAGTCTAGATCTCACATGATTCATGTTACTTTTACAGTAAGTAGATTTTTAATAAAAAAAAACCCAACAAAACGGCACTTATCATTCAGATATATTCATGCTCCTTACCTGACACAATACATCTCTGGACCTGACAAATTTTGGGGCATTCAGACAGCAGAAGCAATAAATAATACAATACTATCAGTATAAATTGGAGGATGGAAGAATGGAATGCCATAAAACATTACTTTGTTGTTGGTTGGTTTGGGTTTTTTTTTTTAGAAACTAACATTTTTCCTTCCTTAATTCTGAATTCATAATATATGTTATATAATTTGCTATATCAAAGCACTTCTGCAGCAGAATGCCTAGCCATGACCTTAAAATGAATTGTTTCATAGGGGAACAGTGCTCTCCAGTGATCAAAGAAAGGAACTGGTTTAATCAAGAAAGAGGTAATACTGGTATTCTATATTTTCTTAGCTTTACCTTCTTTGTTTTCCACAGTAATTAGTAGGATTATCTTCTGCATATACTATTCATGTTTTCATTTCAAGGATTTTTTCCCTTTTCTTAATGAAATGTGTCTTACAAGGCAAATTATTTCATATACATAGTTTTCCTTGAAATTCCCGCAGCTATTTTTTTTTAACATTGGTATAAAAATGAATGTTTATGAAAACTGAAAGCATTTCTTGGCTAAATTACAAGAGTATTAGCAAAGGTTTATTTTAAAAACTAGTGATCCTTTATGTTCATGAAAATTGTCAAAGAACATAATTAATCATGGAAGTTACAGGAAGTATTCAGTGTAGTTTGTTTTACATTTTATTGAGAAATAAATTTCTGGAGGATTTTCAGATAAAGAATTACAGAGAAGATTATGCAAATTTTTGCTATTCACATGTATTTAAAATGCAAGAAAAAAGGATTAATTGTTGTTTTCATGTTATTCTTCCCTCTTTGTAGGAGAAATACTAAGAACGTGTCAGATCTCCATTTTTTTGTACCAGTGTACTTATATTTAAGCCAGTAGAGTCATCAGACAAGACTCATCTTAGCAATTTATCCATTTACAAGCTAGTTATCTGGTAACCACAGGCTTCTGCTGTACTCAAGGGAGAGAAGAAGCTACATTATCCCTTTCTAAAAGAAGTGAGATGAACTGTCTTCCAGAGATGACTAGCTACCTCCAGTGAATACAGTGATTCCAGCTTAGCTTCACCCAAAATGTATCTGATTCAAGTACCCCAGTGCAGGCTCTCAATTGAAAACTGCTCTCCAACACAAGAGAAAGTGAAGTGAGAGAGGGTGATTAGGAGATTTGTTGCTAATCTGGACTAAATAAACCCTAATGTGGACTAATGAGGACTCAATGTTATATGAGTATTGTTATACTTTGTGTTTAAAATGGGACATTGGAAGCCATTAAAATTTACAGAATGATGATACTCCTCTTAATTCATACAAATATCTATTTAAATAACTTTTAAGAATCAAGATTAAAATCCAAAAATTATATCCACTTCCATGTATATGTATTGCACAATATCTTTGCTTTGCAGAGGGTATTTCTATAGAAAAGCTACAGTTATTGAACTTACATGCATCTGTTACTTTTCCAGCTTCACTTTTTTTAAGATTATTTTAAACACGTTAAAAATAGGCCTTCCAATGTCTGCTTTTAAAGTTATTAGATCACAGAATCACAGAATCACAGAATAACCAGGTTGGAAGAGACCCACTGGATCGTCGAGTCCAACCATTCCCACCATTCCCTAAATCATGCTCCTAAGCACCTCATCTACCCTAACCTTAAACACCTCCAGGGACGGTGACTCAACCACCTCCCTTGGCAGACCGTTCCAATGCCTAACCACCCTCTCTGTGAAGAACTTCTTCCTAATCTCAAGCCTAAATCTCCCCTGGAGGAGCTTGAGGCCATTCCCTCTCGTCCTGTCCCCTGTCACTTGGGAGAAGAGGCCAGCACCCTCTTTTCCACAACCTCCCTTCAGGTAGTTGTAGAGAGTAATAAGGTCTCCCCTCAGCCTCCTCTTCTCCAGGCTAAACAGCCCCAGCTCTCTCAGCTGCTCCTCATTAAGATTTGTTCTCCAGACCCTTCACCAGCTTTGTTGCCCTTCTCTGGACTCGCTCCAGAGCCTCAACATCCTTCTTGTGGTGAGGGGCCCAGAACTGAACACAGTACTCGAGGTGCGGTCTCACCAGTGCCGAGTACGGAGGGAGAATAACCTCCCTGGACCTGCTGGTCACGCCGTTCCTGATACAAGCCAGGATGCCATTGGCCTTTTTGGCCACCTGGGCACACTGCTGGCTCATGTTCAGTCAGCTGTCAACCAACACTCCCAGGTCCTTCTCCTCCTGGCAGCTTTCCAGCCAGGCTTCTCCTAGTCTGTACCTCTGCTTAGGGTTGTTGTGCCCCAAGTGCAGGACCCGGCATTTGGCCTTGTTAAACCTCATGCCGTTGGTCTCAGCCCAGCAGTCCAGCCTGTTCAGATCCCTTTGCAGAGCCTCCCGACCCTCCAGCAGATCCACACTTCCACCCAGCTTGGTGTCATCTGCAAACTTGCTAAGGGAGGACTAAATGCCTTCATCCAGGTCGTTGATAAAGACATTAAACAGGACTGGACCCAGGACTGAGCCCTGGGGAACCCCACTTGTAACTGGCCTCCAGCTGGATTTAACTCCATTTACCACCACCCTCTGGGCCCGGTCATTCAACCAGTTTTTCACCCAGGAGAGTGTGCGCCCGTCCAGGCCAGAGGCCGACAGTTTCCGAAGCAGAATGCTGTGAGAAACTGTATCAAAGGCTTTACTGAAGTCCAGGAAAACCACATGCACAGCCTTTCCCTCGTCCAAGAGTTTAGTCACTTGGTCATAGAAGGTGATCAGATTAGTCTGGCAAGACCTGCCTTTCATGAACCCGTGTTGACTGGGCCTGATCACCCGGTTCTCTTGCAAGTGCTTCATGATCGCACTCAAGATCACCCGCTCCATGACTTTCCCCGGTACCGAGGTCAGGCTGACAGGCCTGTAGTTTCCCGGATCCTCCCTGCGCCCCTTCTTATAGATGGGCACGACATCAGCCAGCCTCCAGTCCAGTGGAACCTCCCCAGTCATCCAGGACTGCTGGAAGATGAATGATGCTTATGCACATTACAGAACATAACTACCAGGTCATATATTCATTTTCTGTTTGCTTTATCATGTTACATACAATGTCAGCTAGAAAAAATCTAAAGTAGGCACTGCCAGTTTCACAAACTCTGGGTATATCTTTTACTAAAACCCTTGTCTGCTTCTCCCCACATGAGAAATATTACACAACACTCATATGGCAACAGGCTTATGTTTTGCAGACCTAATGCATTTTAGTTGGCAGTAGCGTATTTCAAATGTCTTCATACACACAATAATGCATGATGACTTGAAGTCTAGTCAAAAGAAGATTTTGTGTGATCAGTCAGCAGCCCTAGAAAAGACATTGTATGACTAACAAAATTAAGTCTTGTTTCTAATCTATTAGCTATGAAGAATGTCTTTGAACTGCAAAGTCAAGATTTTATTTCCAGATACCAAAATGATGGCATTTAGACAAGTAACATTGTTCTACCCATTGTATTCTACAGACAAAAGAGAAGCAAGATTTATGGAGTGATTTAAAAATATAAGGCAACGAATAGAATCATAGAATCATAGAATAGTTAGGGTTGGAAGGGACCTTAAAGATCATCTAGTTCCAACCCCCCCTGCCCTGGGCAGGGACATCCCACTAGATCAGGTTACCCAAGGCCCCACTCACCCTGGCCTTAAACATCTCCAGGAATGGGACATCCACAACTTCCCTGTGCAACCTGTTCCAGTGTTTCACCACTCTCATGGTGAAGAAATTCTTCCTAATGTCTAGACAAAATCCATCCTTCTCCAGTTTATACCCATTCCCTCCGTCCCGTCACCACAAGCCTTTATGAATAGTCCCTCTCCAACTTTCTTGTAGGTTTTTTTCAGGTACTGGAATGTCACTATAAGAACTCCTAAGAGCCTTCTCTCCTCCAGGCACAGAGATGAGGCTGACAGCTCGGTAGCTCTCAGGGTTGTCTTTTCTGCCCTTTTTTAAAAAATAGGCACAATGTTACCCTTATTCCAGTCACCAGGGACTTCTCCTGATTGCCATAACTGTTCAAATACCATGGAGGATGGCTTGGCAACCACATCTGCCAGTTCCCTCAGGACTCTGGGATGCACCTCATCAGGTCCCGAAACAATAAATAAAATCATTACACCTATAATTTTTGTGCTCCCATACATAGTTGCTGCCCGTGATGAACTGGCTTAGTCTAGCTATATTCATACTTTTAATCTCCAGAACTGTGGTTACAATTCACATTTTCTTGAAAAAAAATCCTTAGCTCCTGTGAATTCCCATACTGTATCTGCGTTTTGTTAAGGGAAATTAGTATTAGTCCATAGCCAAAAGAGTTCTAGGGTCTATTTTAACAATTTAAGAGAAAAATGCAATCATATGGCAAAGGCCAGGTCTACACTTGGCACTGCTTAACTTTTGAGTATAGACTTCTTTGGACAGTGACACAAAAGTTTTAATTTCTGCACAGTCACCTCAATCCAGACATCATATATGGAAAGTCACTTTGAAAAACAAGTGAAGAACAGTTTCCGGAATTCTTGCTATTTTCGCCACATCCTTAGCTACATAGCAATAAGTTTTTCCTTTAGAAATATTATCTACTGTCATCTTAGTATATCTAAGTGTCAATTTCACCAGTAGCCCAATCTACTAAGATGTCTTCAGCTGAGAAATTTTCTTTTTGAATATCCAGCTGCTTTAAAACTACAGACAGTCAAATCAGGAAAACTGCTACAACTGATTTGAAGACTTTATCTTCGAAAGCTCTTCCCCTCCCTCTCCCCTTCCCCTTCCCCTTCCCCTTCCCCTTCCCCTTCCCCTTCCCCTTCCCCTTCCCCTTCCCCTTCCCCTTCCCCTTCCCCTTCCCCTTCCCCTTCCCCTTCCCCTTCCCCTTCCCCTTCCCCTTCCCCTTCCCCTTCCCCTTCCCCTTCCCCTTCCCCTTCCCCTTCCCCTTCCTCTTCCTCTTCCTCTTCCTCTTCCTCTTCCTCTTCCTCTTCCTCTTCCTCTCTGCTGTGAATATTCCAGTAAGTTTAGTTCAGTCCTGTTCATTCCTGCTTCCGTCCCTTTGGTGGAAGTTATCACATTTCTTCTCTAAAATTTGGTGATATGTGTGTATAAAATAGGCTGCAAGGGGGATACTCTTTGTTCTTCTTTAGTTATTTGTGTGGAAGATGGATAGTCTAACCTTAGTAAATTTAGTCTCTTACTCAAAAAGTGGCATCTCAATTTAATGTGTCCTATTGCAGTATTCACAAATATTTCTTAGTACTTGGTCTTCAATTTGGTGAGGTCAGACCTTGCATTGTAAGTCACCATTGACCTCCTACTCCCCTGTGAATCATATCTGGGCAACCATTTTGGTAAAATCCCAATTTCAGAATTTTTAACCACTTTCAGTTTTCTACATTCCTTTCTCAGAAGAAGTCTCTCAGTGATCTGACTTATCTCTCTAGGCAAGCTTCTTTCCCCTGACCAACATGAGCTGACATCTCACAGGTAAAAGCTCAGCTCTAGGATCATCTCTGCAATGATTTTCTAAGTTCCTAAAGGGCTTGCAGACAATCATCATCCTTCTACCTCTCCTCATGCTCCATATCCATACATCTAAGTTGTCCATTTGTTTTTAGCAAAATCCAGGTTTAATATTCCAGGAGGTTTTACTTATACGATCTCCTTCCAGTACTCCTTTGTTCTTTCCAGTACTTTCTCCATTTCAGTTTTTTGCCTGTGCCGTAGCTCCTACTGTAGTTCTCTTATCTTTCAAGGCTTATAGTACTTGATAGCTACCAGTAGCTGAGTGACATGAGCTTTTTTGAAGTTATTGAGAATTTCTGCTTACACTTCATAGTAGCTGGATATACAGAGATTTTTCCTTTCATTTCATTCTCTCCCATTCACTCCTCAGGGTCATAATTCCACCAAAGTTCTCTGTTATGGGATTTTCTAGGAGTTTTCTGTCCCTATCTCTAAACCTTTTACTGGCAGAGCATTAGGCCAATGCACAAAAATCAACAGCATTTTGAAAATTCAGTTTCTAATCTTACAGCCAGAATTCACATCAGTTTTATACCTCACGGTATTCTATACACTGAAAAATCACGTGAATTTTAATGAGTTTCAAGTTTCTTGTATGTCTAGTTTCAAGTTTCTTGTATGTCTACTGTTTACACTCTCTGTGTTTTATGTATTTTCGTTCAGTTTTTATTCTGACTAGTTTCACTTTAGTTCTGTTTGGTTTTCCTTTGATTTTCAGCCTTGATATTCATGTTTATATTTTTGTGCCAAAGGATAAAACATTCTCTTAGTTACAAGATTTTAACAGGAAGCTGAAACTACTAGAGCAAGTTTTTGCATTCCTAAGTGTTCTGGGGAGGTTTGTTAACGGTTAAATTGAAATATGTATCAATTCAGTTTTTAAAGTACTTCAGCACTTGTAATATTAAATCCCATTGTCTTTCAATTACACTGAGTTGCTGAAGTGCCTACAGAAGATTTAAAAATGCAGCAGAGGCTCCAGAGTCACTTAGTAAATATCTGTATTGCAGATAAACTATTTGTACTGCAAAAGCTGCACAGAGATCCACCCAGGTTCATTTATTCCCCATTAATTAAACTGGCCTTTGTAGACCACCATGATGCTATGGTTTAACTGTTTATGCTTGTTCCATCTACATTGCATGACACCCTCAAGTGCAGATGACTCTTAATCTGTAATAGATTGGAATAGATGCTATGGTCAAAGTAACTTGGAAATACATTCTGCAGAAATTCTTCTCACAGTAAGAAGAGGTGATGTTTTCAAAGAGCTGAGAATTAAATGTCCTTTGACAGAAGCAGTTCTCTTTGTGCACACATAGTTTTCATACAAAATAAAATTCACAGGTGAGCAGTGTTTAATTTCTGCAGCACTTGAATTCCACAATTTGGCATCACTCATAGTCATGCATACAATGCTGAACTGTAGTTTCAGAGTTTTAAAAATCCATTTAGGTACTTGGAGGAAGAAATATTCCTACTAGTTGGACTCTTGAAGTCAGAAGTACCACATTTTTCTACAGGCAGTAGTTAATGAAACCTGATTTCTTATATATCTGAGTCCTACTTCTCTATGTCACCCACACCACTCTGGTAAAATTACCACTGCTCCTCATCAGGTGATCCCGTATGAAATACACATACAAGAAGAGAGAAACATGCACTGTTCTTGAACTTCATACAAATGAAGTGGTTACCTGCTAGCAAAGAGAATGTGTAATGGCTGATTTCACTCTCCTTTGGCCTCAAGAGATGCACTGTTTTGTGCCTTTCTTCTTTAGTTCATCACCTGTGCAGTAAATGCGTAGGGGCATAATTACCTTAAAGAATTCTACCTGTCTCTCAATGAGACTAAGATTAGCCAATGTATTTCAAAGCTCAGGAAGGGACTGGCATACAACTAAAGTGGAACAGAGTTTCAATTAACCTCATTTCATCAGGAAAGCATGTTAAAATTTCCATTTATATTAATGGCCGTCAGGAATACTCCTGAGCATAAACATGGTGTAAAATGTTTTAGTAAATTACACCCATCAGTCCTCAGTTTATGGGGAATGAATACTAAGTCATCTATGAAGTGTTAGAACTTTAAAAAAAATGAAAGTAACCCACAAAAAACCTCAAGTCTGTTCCAGTATGAGCAAAATTACCCTTCTTTATTTATTGAGCTCCTGAATAACTTATTCACCCACAGTTCCCAAAGTGCAATATTTCCCTGCCAACAAAACAATAAAATAATACCAGAACAGTTATTTTCCCTTGTTCTTTTATGTAAAAGCTCTTTGTATGTTTTATTTATATTTTTGACATCCCAAGAAACCCAAAATCAAGCACTCATTATGTGCATTTCCAAATAGAAAACTGAAGATGTAGCTCCTAGAAGCCTCTATGTTAACATTTAAAAAATGAAAAGTCATATATATAACAGAGACTATTAGGAGCTCCCTCTTCTGGTTCTATTGAGAGAAATATGATTAACATTTAGCTAATAGAAAAAAAATGTTAAAAACAATTGTCATATATTACAATGGAGTACTCCCTATGTAGTATCTCCTAGTCACCTTTCCCTTTAGCCCTTCTGAAGGCAGCAGAGTAAAACCAGTGCTACTTACCTTGGGTAAGAGAGGTTCCTGTTTATAAAAGTATGTGGGTCTATGGCATGTATCATGATGAAACCAAGATTTTCCAATATAAAATGAAGTTTTAATCAGACCTTTTTTTCAGGTTTGGGGCAATTTTGGCAGCTTTTTTAACTGGATTGGTGGCTAAGGATACTGAAATATACCTCTAACAGTTTTCATTTTATTTCAACTTTTCTGCTGTTTTTAAAGTTTAATATTTTTGCATCATATTTGCATCATCAATATTAAGGAATTCAGTGTTGTCAACATTAAATGAGGAATGCTTTCAAAGAGATATTATTTTGTAAAATCATATTACTTTAAAAAGATTCCTTTAAACCTTTTTTTTTTTTTTTTTTACCTTCTTCTTCCTTTGGTAAGTTGGGGTTTGGAATGTAAAAATTCCCATCCAGTACAAATGCTGAGTTTTGGCAAATTCTAAGTTTGAATATCTGTGATTCTGTTGCAGAGAGCAGTGACATCCTGAGAATTATATTATCCTTAAAGGAAGTGATGTAGACTACAGAGTCTTCCAGGACAAAGAAAGATGCTAGCATGACTCTGAAAATGACAGAGTGAAAGGACATGGAGTGAGGTGATGGGGGAAAGAAGCGGAAAGAAAAGAAAGAAACAGAGGTATTGAATTGGAAACAGAAATGAAGAAATGAATTTTCACATGAGAAAAAAGTGAAATGTGAGAAACCTCAAAATAAGCTCCCTAAAAAATGCACAGAACAACTCGGCTGACACAAGGGGAGGACAAAATGTGGAAGGTGGCAACAAATAATTACCAGAAGAGAAAAAGGGGACAAAGTGCCCTGGAAATGCTGATTACATGTAGTGCTAGTTAAACCCAGCACAAGCGTTTATAAAAGGCTTGCTACAGGAGAGGTTGTTCTGCAACTGAAATGAAGCTTTTTCAATAGGCTTGGAGTTAGAGGTCAAGTAGTAATGTGCTTTTCTCCCCATCAGCATTTTTCACAAGTGCAGTTAGTTAATTTACTGGGATGTTCATTCAAGCTGCCCTTACCACCAGGAGTTCAAATAGCCAATATGCCACAGGCATTTTATTTTACATGCTTTTTGAGGCTAACTTGAAAAGAGCCAAGTGCAGGACTACTAATTGTAAATGCTATAATGATAACCATCACTCAAGGTCACAGCATGTCCCTGAGCAAAATGACAGTGATTCACTCACTGTCCTGGTGACCACCCTGTACCCTGCCCACAGTGCTGGTGCCAATGCATTAACTTCTCTGGAAGCTGGAGTAATGAAGATTAGTAAACTTCCATTAAAATACTGATCATTAGAATGTGATAATTTTTTAATACTAAAACTGAAGGCTTTAATATTAAAACCCTTTCAGCCCAGATCTACGCCATATGGTGTTAACTATATGCCTACATTAGGAAGCTGTTATTGTCTAAGTTCAGTACATAATCAGTGGAGTTCAATTACTTCCTGGCCTTTTGGCAATGAAACTATATCTCCACGGCATATGAAAGTTGACCAGTGCTCATCATCTGGTGGGGTGCTCTTGTGAATTCCTATAAACACATGAGCAATCAAAGGAACTTAACTGAAAATGTGGAATGATCACAGTTATTTCAGAATGTGACATGAAGCACAGGTGGTCAGAAGACATAACTATTAACAATCTGATGTAGCACAAAGGTAATTTCTTCTTAAAAAAATCATGTGACTTAAAATCTAAGTTTCTTTTTCTAAGAAATTCTTTCATAGTCACAAGATTTGCAGCAGAAAAAAGACATGTTGAAATTTATGCCCTCTGCATGGGTCTGAAGAAAGACTTCAAAACTCAGAGTAATTTTATTCATTCTTGATGAACACCAGGAAGTCTTTTATTAATTCTTTCTGATAAAAGTCCTTATCTTTTTAGATATTTATAGACATAATTGATATTTTTTGAAGTCTGTGGGACATGGATCTCTCAAACTGATAAGCAAATGACAAGGATATGATATTCACCATTCAAATGGATAAAAATTCACCAAGTCTCAGATTTACCTAGTGGAAAGAACACATCTAGGCTTCCTCCAATGATAAAGGGAAAAGACAAGTGAAGGGGAAATTCCAACCTTAACTGCTCAGCAGTAGGAATTTGTGACCAAGGAATCATTTGGCATAGAGAGCAAGAAGGCTCAAGTATAAGAAGAGGTTAAACTGGTTGGAAGCAGAGATTCCAGAGACTGCTGCAAGTGAGTGAAGTTTCCATTGGTAATGAGATCAGAAACAACTTCATCCTGGAATAGGAGCTCAGAGACCAGTTTGGGGCAGCAAAGCTGGGCCATGGGATGTATTCACAGCCAGGCTGAGGTGTCCCATGCAACTGCTCTTGGGACGGGCGCTGCTGCAAGTGAATATAAGGGATCTCTTTATGACACACCTTTGCAGATTCTATGTAGAACCACATATTGTGGTAGAACTCTGCCCATTGTACTGTTCATTAAATATTTCTTTTATATTTAAGCACAAATGTGTGTTTTATTTGCCATGAGGGGTACCATAAAAATTCCCTAACATAAGCTTGTCCAAAAATAAGCTTTGTTCATAGGAGGATTTTTAGACAGTTTTGGTTATAGCTGTTTTCTGGTTGGAGAAAAGGTTCAGTTTGTTAGCCTGTGAGGTAAGAGTTAGCATTTGCAAATCCCCCATCTAAGTTCATGTCATTCTGTAGTAGGTCTTTGTTGAACTTTAGCCTTACTATATAAATAAATGGCAAAATGATGTTTAGTTTAGGTAAGTTGAACATGACAATAATTTCTCAAATAAAAGCAGGACTACCTGGCAAGTAGTATAAGAGCTAGGAGTGAAGTATCAAACCTGGATACTGCCGAGAACATAGGGTCTGTGGGTTGGCTACTGGATGGGTCAGGAAGGACCAGGCAGTTCTTGATGGGACTATGGAGCTGGGGGGGTCAACTGAGAGATCCATTTGTGCCTGTGTGTATCTCAGCATGAAGCAAGGGAGGCCAGGACCCCTGGGACCAGCTGATGAGAAAGTCTGAAAGTAAAAGGCTAGTTACCGGAGAGATCCATTATTTGACACTAGACCATGCAGTCATGTAACATCTCATGCAATATTGTAGTCATGGTCATATAACATCTGAGATATTTGTACTCATCATGTAAAGCTATTTTATGTATCACATTTTTTTTCCCATTCATTTTATCAAGCAGTGTTTCTAACTATTGGAATGGCTCCAGTTGAGTCAACTTCAGACTTTTCCCCCATATTGCACAGCTTCTTTGCATATGGGATACAGAACAAGCAAAATTCCCCTTGCAGAGAGGGACATACTGATATGTTTTGGGAAAGCTGTTGCTTTCCCATTACTCATCCATTCTCATCTATTATACATCTCAGAATTATTCTACATATGCCACCAAATGTGCCCATTTTCTACCATTCTCAGCCACAAAGGAAAAGTTCTGTGTAGGTGAAAGTCTCCCAGAGATTCCCAGAGAAACATGTTTTCCAAAGAAATAACTATAAAACTGCCATGGATCAACATGTACCTTGTTACTGACTGCAAGGTAAAATATGGCAATGTGCTAGAAAAGTTATTCAGCTTTTGAAGTCTGAGCTGCAGAAGCCCATGAAGTGGGTGCTAAAGGACAAGACAATTATTCTAACTTGCTTACGCTGTACAACATTAGCAACTCTACTTGGTAACAGTTTTTTAGGGACTGTATTATCATAGCAGTGCAGATATAGCAGTTCTTACAGCCCCATTTATCGTAATGCCAGTATTATTTCTCTCAACAGAAAGAAAAAAAAGTGTTGAAAAATGTGAATAAAATTATTTTTATTTGAATCAGTGATAGCTATGACAAATACATCCATTGCAGAACAGAAATGAAGTAGCAGAGTAAAGCACTTGACAGCATTGCCTTCAGCAGTTGAGAAACAGCAGCCTGAGTAATTCGCTACTTTGTGTCTTGTCATCAGGCCAAAAGTATCTCTCTGCATCCTGCTTGTTGCTAACTTTACATTGAAAATACATTTTTCATTTTATCTGACACAATCATCTCTCACAGATTGTCAAAGTCTGTCTCGTTTTCACAGCAACAATCTGCTACCCCACTGTCAACACGCTCTTCTCCCACCAATGTCTAATGAAGATTATTCTGTCAGAATGCTTTCTGTCACCCCTACAAAATCTGAAATAAACTGTATCTAAAGGAAAGATTTTCACAGAGAAATACAATTAAATCCTTAAATAATAATCCCTTTATTTAAGTCAACACAATTTCTTATGAGGACAAGACCTGCAGTTCATATTTTGAAGAGTCTTAGTAACTGCTCTGTGCAGAAAAACAATTGTGCCCACACAAAGGCTTCTCCAAGATGGAAGCATGTGCAAAGATTTGGCCTGATAAGTACTTGGATAGAATATATCAGTGAACACTGCCTATACTTGCATCAGGAATTGATTCACTGTATTGATTTCTACATGAGTCAAGTCTTAAAATAATATTTCAGGGTATGGTGTTCTTTAAGATCCTACATTCAGGTAACCAGCTTTTATTAAAGACAGGAGATAATTGATAAAGAGACAAAGCGCAATATTCTTATCTAACATTCCACAAATTAAATAAACTAGGGTCTGTTGATCTCCTTTTACCTCCTTACAGTTTCTATTTTCCCTTGCATGCCAGATTCTTCCCTCACCCCATTCCTATAGAGAAATGGAATATTATTTTCCCTGGTAAATAGCTGCCACATTCCACTCCAGAACAGCCTACTCCTCTTTGATTGGCACTGTGTTATTCCTATATGAAGTTTGCTGACTGTGTATGATTCTCTAGGGTGAAATGAGATATATAGACATAAAATATCAAACAGAATATTTTCACCTGAAAAGAGTTTTGGTAATATTCTGTGGTGAAAGCCTTAACGTCTAGTTGCCAAAATCTTCCTTATAAAACGTGCTTATAAATTCCATACAGTCCTTCCAATATTCTTCTTAGTACTCCTGAGACATCTACACTAGTAAATGAACAGTGCCAAGACAGAGGTGAGCACTGAAAAGCTATCATTCGTAGTACTGTTAAGTTGTTACAGTGATTCCTAGCACACTTTTACACTAGGTGGATTAGCGCTCTCTCCAAACAATTTGGAGGCATAGTATGTGAATTTGCCCATTCCAGATCCACTCCCAACACAGTGTGTATGTAGTCACCCTGAACTGGAAGAAAAGATAGTTTAATGATGAGGTGGTAGCCAGGTTTTACCAGCTGGTCTCAGAATCAGAGCCAGCACCCTGTCTTTGAATATCTCACAGCATAAATGTCACCTTATCATCAAGTGATCACTTTAGTCCATAGCCATGTACAAAGTAACAGTGAGAAATGGTCATAAGTGAACTGTTTCATCCACAGAATCAATTAAAAAAGTATTTGGCTATGAATGCCTCTAATCATCCCAGACAGGTATCATTTACACATGCTGTACACTGGATTTTAGTTGACAAATCTATCACACCTGGAAGTGCCTTCTAGTATGCCTCAGATGTCAGGCAGATTAGTTATTGTTGGTCTTCTTGAAATCCAAATGGTGTATAGGTGCCATCCTGCCCCAGGATTAGGTATGAAAGTAAAAGCCAAGAAGAACATCTGTGCAAGCAGGCATCCATGATCTAGCAACTGCATCAAAATCCACATATTTCGTCACTTGCAGTGCTTTCTATGAGCATAAAATAAGTTAAAGATACGAGTTTAAAGTAACTGGACTGTGTTCTTTCCTATTCCGTATAGTCTTTAAACATCTATTCTGCACATTTTTCCCTCCATTAGGTTATGCGACAAATAAGAGAATAGACATGACTGAAGGCTGATTGATACTAAGCAGATCATATAAATATATTATATGGCCCACGGAAAAATGCTTTATGTAGCTGACATCAATGGCTACTGACCAAACTGCAGGTGCAGAGCCCAAAATGGAGGCGAAATTATGCTTTACAGTTCTAGCAAAAGTTTTTTTCCTTTCTTCTAGCTCCATATCTCAGTTAGAGAATATGCTAACTTGTATCAAAGACATTGAACAATGAACAGAAAGAATTTGGAAAGACTTTTCTTACTGTTTTCTTAAATTTTTAATGTTCTGACTCCAGTGTCAGTAATGGTAGGAGGGAAAGTGTGCAAGAAAAATCTACAAAGGCAGATACTTACTGTTGAAAATGAAAGCCTCATTTTTGGTAAAGAAAAAACTTTTAATAGTCATTCACTTCTAATTATTCTCCAGTAACATATGAATAGAATAATGAAAGTTGTTAGTATAATATCCTATTCATCAGGAATACCAAGTAGGAAGGATCACTTACTATTTGCATATCATTGAAGTTAATGTTACTTCCATGTTTTATTGAATACAATAAAAAGCTAAACAAAAATTGAATCCAAGATATCATCGACAGTATATTAGCAGTTTTCTCATAATTATTTAGAGTCAGAAAGGCACATATCAAGAAGACTGGATTGCAGGATTTTGGGCAATCAAATCCTTTTCAAGACTAGAGTAACATGCTCCGCAAAGGAGAGTTCAGACTGACCCAATTCAGTAGTAATTTTACTTTCAATTGACCACGTGCTATCCAGTCTTTTGGAATAGTGACTTAATT
This sequence comes from Clamator glandarius, assembly GCA_033459285.1. Lineage (NCBI taxonomy): Eukaryota > Metazoa > Chordata > Aves > Cuculiformes > Cuculidae > Clamator > Clamator glandarius. The sequence goes on from JAUNZM010000198.1 coordinate 594,626, forward strand.
TACATTACTATGGATGGACAAGCAAGACCAGATTCAACTGTGAGCTACCTGGAACTACTACTGACACCCTGAGTATCTCTATTGACCTTAGTGGAACTACAACGATGAAAATAAAAGAATAAATGTTTTTCAGAGTGGACTTCTCCCCAATGAAAGGTGAAGGTGACAATAAGGCATGCAGGGAACTATCCTATCCAATGTGAAGATATTTCTGTGGCACTCAAACAAGACTAGGCCAGTGACAGAAATCGGAGTCAAGCAGTAGGCCTATGACAGTCAAACATCTCTGTAGCTCCCAGCTTATCATCAACAAGGTGATATGGATTACAGCACTCTGTGAGCACAAGCAGTCAAACTCTTCAGTGGTGGGTGCTGCAGAGCTTGTAGGTGCATTCAGGACCCTGACACCTCTTCCTAGAATATGTGTCATAAAAGAAAGAAAAATTCAGCATGTAACAGTGGTCAGAAAACAGGTTGCAATATATTTTTGAAGTCTGAAAGACTTAAAAAACTGTATCTTTGAAATCATTTCTCTGATGTTTCACACATTGCCCTAATGAGATTGCCCCCTAGATTGCTTCAATGAAATTGTGATACAATCATTAATTATTACAGGTGGCATACACTTAGCACATCACTAAATCGCTTTTCTCCCTCTCGGCTCTGCCTGCCTAAGGACAGGCAGCCATCATCACTTTTTGGAGTACTCTGCAAGTCAAACAGCCCTATGAGCAGTCTGCGTACATGGAAGCAGCTGTAACGAGCCAGCTAGATGTTCCTCCATGGATGAAGTCAAGGAATGTTAGAACTTGTAACCTGGAGCTGCAAAGCACCTTGCAGCTGTATTCATTCCAGGACAACCTTACATAATGATCAATTTTATGAGATGTTATTTTACACCGCAATTATACTGAAAGGAGGATGACCCTCTAATATCTTTGACTGAACGTAATTGTTCAAGTAAGATATGTAGAATCTACAACACAGCTGTAATGGTCAGAATGTTCTGCAGGTCACCCTTGACAAACAAAGCACTCAAAAGTTTGAATTAAACTATTTCTGTGACCTAAATACCAAATCATGAGAGTGCCAAGTTACATTGCTGGATTCTGCCACATTTCCATAATGGAAAAATGCAAAGAAAGGAAATGTTTCAGATCAGGCTCTCCTGACAAAGACTCAAACAAGAGTGATGGACTAAACTCAGCGGTTTTAAAACTGATAGTAAGAAAACTGAAAAAAACTCTCTAGGGGAATCCAATTTATTCTCATAGACATGACAAATTTAGGCTGAAGAGTTCTCTTAATGGAGGATAGCTACTTAAAAGTAGAAATCACTTAATTCCCATAAGGGGTAAAAAAACACAATAAAAACTGCCTTTAGAAAAGAAAGGTCTGAGCAAGTACAGAAGAAAATAGATCAGCCTAGAGTTATTTAAGAACACAGAGAATGTTGCAAGACTCTTTTGAAGCTAGTTTTTTCCAAAATTATATGTTGTAGAGATTAAATTTCCTTCTAAATTATTTAAGAAATGAGAGTGAGCTATCGCACCCTGCTGCAAAACCAAAAACTATCACTAATAGAAAAACAAAAGGACTTTTATCTGCAATAAGTTTCATTTTTCACAAGAAAATAGTCCTAAAAGCCAGAATAGTGGGCTTCAAAAATTCTTTTCCATTTAACCATCATACATTCATCTTTCTCTAACCAGAGAGAAAAGAGAAACAATTCCACTGCTAGTTCAGGGAAAATTTACCTTTAAAGTTGTGGTCACAATGTTTCCAATAAAGTTAAGCCCCCCACCTTTTAAAGTGGAGGTTGCACTTTGACCACTGGAGAGAGAAAAACTGAACATGACAACAACTATCATTGCAAAGTGTTTTGAAGTATTCTAATGAAAACTGGTGATTATTTGATATAACAATATGCCTACAGTAACACACTCTTTGCATGTCTGTAGAAATTAGTTTTCCCAGTTTCTGTACTGCTGTCTAGCCTACAGAAATGCATACTCCAGTAATTTGTGGCATATAGGTAGCCCTAGGGACACAACAAAAATTGTAAACAGAATACACATGAAATAACTTAAATTTTTGCCATTTCCCTGACATAATGCCTCAAATGAAATCTATTCTAAAACTTACTTCTAACATGATTTTTTAAAAATATTTCTAAATAGAGAGTTATAAAAAGGAGTTTCAATAGAGTTTCAATTTTACAATACAAATTTTGTTACAAATGTATTGTGCATTTTGGAGACTAAGTATTTTGTCGCCTATAAGTTTCTTCACTGAACTCTGTATAAAAATATCCAACTCTTGGATAAATCTCAGTTGTCTGTTCCTCAAGAAGAGGTGTGTTAGGCTGACTTTATGGAAATTTATTCCATGCTATTTGAAAGCTTCATGCTTATCTAGGGTACAAATGCTATTCTGCCACTCACATAGTGGGGGCCAATTGGGAAACAAAAAATGACTCTAGGCACAGCCAAAACAATTATGTAATTAAGTACTAGGCCAGAAAAAGTAATAAAATTATTTAATTGCCGCTTTTATTTTTGCCAGAAGTGTTTTTCACTTGCTACTACTGTAGTCAAAAAAGAAAAGGAAATCAGGGAGTACAGGATGGCAGCTAATGTGGGATGGGTTGATCTTTTATCAGCAGGGGAAGACACTATCCCTGTTCTCCTAATAGTATCAGCATACTGTCTGCAACAAGCTTATCTACCTAAAGCCATCTTCTATTGATTATCCGAACACTTGTAAGTTTCATTACCTGTGATGGAACTGACAACACAGCGTCAGCTTGTTCCTCTGTGCTATAACATTGCAAAACTCAGGTTTGCTTGAAATGCTGAGGGTGTTTGATATGCTCCTGGAGGAAAATAGGGAAACAAAGCATCCATGTCATTTCAGCATCATCGTGCTAGGAAATATTGTCACCTGAGATGTCTCAGATTCAAGAAAACACAGACATGTCTTAAGCTCCAGACATTCAGCACATGCCTTAAATTAAATGCAAGTATACCTATCGCATTCATTTGGAACACAAGCTTAGTTCAAAAGTATTTCTATTTTAAAGTCCTTATTACAAGACTAAACTTAAACACCTAAACCAAATAATCAAGTGCTAAAAATATTCACTAGATTGCTTTCTCATTTTAAACATGAAGTCAGCTTCAAATGTGCACTTTATCAGCATCTTTGAAAGTCTGGCTGTATATTTAAAGTGTTCATGAAGGTGCTTACTCTTAGTTATCTGTCTGCTTAAATGTTGGACTTCGAAAGAGAGAAGAACAAGGCAGCTCCACATGTGTTTCCATCAGGGCCATAGGATGAGACACCAGAGCAGTGGTGGGTGTTTCCTTGGGAGTCCAAGCCCCCTTAACACCTTATGCAGCACATGTTGTATGCACATCTTTCATTCTTGTGCTGCTTCACTTCTTCCTGATGGTCTTCAACACATCTTGCCCTCTACTACCACATCTCCCCACAGTCTCACAGGTTTTTTTGCTCCTGTTATTCAAACCAGAGCCTCAGTATTTGGTTACCTCCATCACAGTTAACTCTGTTCCCCTCGATCTATAGCCTTATTGACCCCTGGTATTTTTTACTACCTAGTTTTTGAACTATCAATTCACAAACACAGACAAAGAGGACTATTAGTCCATAAGCCCAGATATAGCTAGTCTTATGATAACCCTAATCCATTTGTCCCTACAGCCAATATATACATTAACCTAGAAAAGTTACATGAAAGATTTTTATCACACACAAATATCTTCTTCAAAATAATTTCAGTCAGAAGTACAAAGCATTGGTCACTCTTCTTATAGTAAACTCAATGCAAAAAAAACATTACTTACAGTTGTTCGATCTCTAGGATAAAGTCATGGTAACAATATTTTTTTTAGTTTTGAATGATCTTCCAATATACTTAGAAACCCAAAACATGTATAGGGAGATTTTTCTTCATGGTTCACTAACAAAACTAACAGAAAAACACAATATGAGTACCTTGCAGAATGCACAACCTCCAACCCTACACCCCTAGCAAGGAGATACAGAAAATGAGGGCTCAGAGAAATTTCAATTATTCAAAACATAGACAGAAGCAGACCAGTTAACAATGAAAGTGGGCAGTTTCTGACACTGGTGATCATGAAAAACAGTTAATCATCATTGTTTTAATAACTGTGTTTTCTGCATTAGAGTATTATAATTTCATTCATTCAAATGTTTTCCCTTGCCTAGATTAAACTATAATTGCTTCAAGATTTCTTGCCAGGTCATGTTTTTACTGGTGATTTTACTTATTGTTGATATCTTTCAGATTGTCAGAGTTGTAACTGAGAAGTCAAAACATGGCAGTGAAAGCTGAATTCAGTATTTAAGGTGATATTTTACTAGTTTTCCCACTTCTCACACGTCGGCTCTCCTATCAATACTTACTATTTTTTGCAAGACTATAGCAAAGCTGATTCATATTTAGCTGGCATTTCAATGTAAACCCTCACAGCTGCCATCCCCTTCATAAACTAAAAGCACAAATAAAGTGGTAATTCCATCCTTCCTCTGAGTCAATCTATGCTACACAACCTGTTTGTGGCATTACAAAATCACAGATTATAATCCACTCACTCTCTACTTCATACACACATATACAGGGTTGTAATTAAAATTAGTTTCATACTCTAGGCATTTTCTTCCAGCATAGAATACTAGACCTACTGCCAGTTTTGGACACTGAAGTAGGTAGGTAAGATGTAGGTGTGATCAAGTATGAAAAGTCTGGCAATCCTTCAAGCCTTCTTCAGGACAACTGAGCACATAGCTTCGGACAAGCAATAAAAATTAAGTATGATGGGACATTATATCAAAATATGTTTGCCTTATCTTTGACAGTCTGTCTACTTACAGTCTTCTTCATGGACTCAACAAATCCCACAGTCATTATCTTCTATTGAGTTTTTATTAAATATTTGTGTTCTACAGTATGTGTAAAACTAGTTGTGTGGATAAGAATCTCAGCATACATTAGATGAACAAGCAAAGTAAGGAAACAACTCCATCCATTTTCCCTGGTGAATAATGTGAGTGAAAGAAAAAGCAACAGAAAAGACAGAGCAGTTTGGAAATACCTGGAGCTAAGTATAACTAAAATCTCCCTGAGATGCCTAATTCATAGAACATTCTACATAGACATTTCATACTTGGATTCATCTCTGAACTGCCCTTTGAGAAACCTGTTTGTCAGATAGCTCACTGGGGAAGCTAAGCAGAAGCAGGAGTTCAGCAATGTGAATACCCGATGAGAAAGGAGAGATCAGAGTGACAAGCTGCTGTCAGCAACACAGGTGCCAAACCGTTCTCAAACCTCTCTTAAATATCACTAGGTGCTTATCTGAACTATGAACACAATCTTAACAGGCTAAACTGAAATGAATAAGATCCCTCTGAATATTTAAGCCATGTAACATCAGAATCAAATGAGGCACTGTAATTTTCCCATAGCATGTGCAAAATACAGATGCCAAAGGCCAAACTTTCACAATAAGTGTACACTTCAGAGCTCACCTTTATGTACATTTAATTGAACACTACTGCATGGTTAAATAATAGAATAGAATCATGGAATGGTTTGGGTTGGAAGGGACCTTAAATATCATCTAGTTTCAATATTCCTGCCATGAGCAGGGACACGTCCAACTCAGATCAGGCAGAACGTGGCAAAGCCATGTTGGCTGCCATTAATCACCTCCATGTCCTCCATGTGCTTTAGCAGGTTTTCTAGGAGGATCTGCTCCATGATCTTCCCAGGCACAGAGGTGAGACTGACAGGTCAGTAGTTCCCAGGTTCATCTTTTCTACCCTATTTAAAATGGGCACAATGTTGCCTTTCTTCTAGTCACTGGGGTCTTCTGACTGCCATGACCTTTCAAATATCATGAAGAGTGTCTTGGCAACCATATCAGTCAATTCTCTAAGGACTCTGGGATGCATCTCATCAGGTCCCAAAATAATAAATAAAATTATTATTTTATCATGCACTGCCTGTGCAGTTCCCTCTTGCTCTTCAGTTTGACCACCAGGTCTCGACTCAGCTACACTGGTCTCTTCCCTTCCCTGTCTGATTTCCTGCATCCAGAGACTGAGCTCTCTTGAACTTTAAGGAAAGCATCCTTAAATATTTGTCAGCTCTGTTCTGCTACCTCATCCCTGAAGACTGTTTCCCATGGGGTCCTATTGATTAACTCCTTGAAGAGTTAGAAGTCTGCTTTCCTTAAATGTAGGGTCCTGATAATACTCCTTTCCTCTGCCATATGCCTCAGGACTTTGAACTCCACCAGTGCATGATCACTGCAGCCCAGGCTACCTCTGATCTGGATGTCACTGATGAGCTCACTTGCACTGGTGAGCATCAGGTCCAGTATTGCATCGCCTTGGGCAGGGGTGTCTATTACCTGGGTTAAGAAATTACCTTCAATGCACTCTAGGAATCTCCTGGGTTGCCTAAATCTTCCTGTGCTACTTTTCTAGTGGATTTCAGGGTGGTTGATGTCCCCCAGGAGGACAAGAGCTTGCAAATACTGTCTACGCAGCTTCATGGAGCCTAAGACGACATTTACAGTCCCAAGTGGTGAATGCCTGTTTCACTATGCAACAGCACATGAGGCCTGATAAATAATGCGTCAATAAAGATCACTTCTGTCTTCTGGACACTTCAGCCAATTTGCATCTTTCTAAACTGGATCCTGTACCTGGGAACAAGCTTTATTTTTCTAAATATATCTGTCTTTCACATTGCCAAGACTCTCCCTAACTTCAGAAGTTCCTTGAAGGCAAATTCCAAATAATGTGAGATTAATGGATCACAATTTCTTCTCTCTGAGACAAAAATCTACCTTGTGTCACTTTAATATCAGTTGAGGTGAAATTTACATTTACTTTTATGGAATAATAGACTTCTGTGCCCCTAGATAGAAAGGGTAGAGGAAGTTATTGGCACTCGCTTAAATTATTAAGAACGCCACAGAAAGAGGTTGAGTTAACTTGTGTGCATGTATGTAACATGCAAGGTACAAGTGGCTTGTGAAACACAGTTAGCCACGTAACTACCACTTTTGTTCAGTCTTTTCATACTTAATGTTGTTTATTATAGAGTTTGCACTTAAATCACATTCACTATCATCATGTTGGTGCACTCAGAAGAATAAACCCATTATTGAAGTTCTAATGTCATCCATTTGGCACGTATTTTTTATGAATGGAATTCATATAAAATTGCAGACAGGTAAAAATTTTGTGAAACATTAAGGGAATAAATGATGGGAAGAAGGGAGAGTGAGAAGGAAATAGCAAATGTTTTCAATCAAACCATTATGAAATTGCTATACTGTGAGAGGCATGTTAACTTTAAAAAAAAGAGAGAGAAAGCCTTAAAGAAAAGCATAGATTGACATTCTTTCTCTTCTACTTCTAAATACATGAATATTTTCTTTTATGAACTGATGAACAAAGTGACTTAAAATCAATATTATTCTGACAAGAATTACAGAACACATCCATTTCTAAAGGTATTTATCAGTGGAAGTAGCTGCAAAAATCTTTTGAGACTGCCCAGACTATTTTATGCAAAATACCACTGTCTAGACTGCTTCATGCAACCTAAGAAGACATTTACAGTCCCAAGAGGTGAATGTCTGTTTCACTAACTATGCAACAGTATGTTAGGCATGATCCCCTTCAGGCTGCTGCTTTAGAGAATGAATCTGAGTTTATTTAAGTTATACTATTGGTAACAGTCTCGTGGAAATGAACAGAGTGGCAAGGAGTCTATTTAATCATAGCTTAGCATTAGACCAGGCCTAGTTTTTGCTGCTAGGATGAAAGGTACCCACAAAACAAAGACAAAAGTACTGAACTTTCTTGACACATGTGTACTGAGTTTTGGCTAAGAAGAAGAAAGACATGATTGTCCATTGTTTACATATTCTAGAAATACAGCATAAAAAAGAAATGGTGGCTATGACAAAATTGCTTCACCAAGACAAAGCAGAGGACAGTTTCCTTCTTTCATCACCAAAAACGTCATTATAGACTTGGCCCAGCCTTACTGTGCTCACCTAGAGCATAGGGGTTTGAATGAGATCTCCACTGCGTAGGTAGACTGGAGATGTCCAAGTTCATTTGCTCTGCCTTCTGCCACATAAGAGTTGGCCTCTTTCACTATCAGAGATTAATATCCCAGCTGTGCTGACGTATTTGGGGAGTGCAGAGACCATGGTCTAATGGTCACTGTCTCCCTTCCTGTGCAGGGTGGATGCCGGTCCATCTGGAGATCATTGCTCTAACTGCATGCAATACCTCAGCGTAGGACACTATGCGAAACTCCACAGATGATAAATTAAACAAATCCAGTTAAATAGGAACACATAAGACAAAAGGAACAAAAGACCATAATAATTGTTCACAATAGGGGAGATTTCAGTAAAACAGGGATGAAAGACCCTTCCACAAATCATCTGGTCCGTCCCTCAAACCTGAGGCAGAAGCAGCGGTATGTATGTAATGCTGGGCAGACACTTGTCTTATCAATATGACAATTGCACAGATACTTCAGGTCTTAGCATTCCATCAAACTTATTGTCAGAGAAATTTTCTTAATATCTCATCTGAATCCTCATTGCTACAGAGCTGATAATTCCTTCTTACTCTTCCACAGCAAAGAAGCAGACATGGAAAAGAGTTTTCTCATCTTCTTTGCCGGTTTCTATGTTTTTTTGGCCAACCCTTCTCAATCTTCTCAAGACCAGAAATTACAATTCAAGTTGTTTCTCATCCTGAATACTTTCCATGTGATCACTTTCTTATAGTGATGTTTCTTAGGTTCACAGATGCACAAGATCCAGGATGTTTAAGAATTCCATTTGATACCTTACCAGTGCTGAGTAAAGAAGTGCTTGAATTGCCATCTCTTACAGGTCCTACTTCTGTTTATATGATCTTTCTCCATGTTTAGGTATTTTGGCAATAGCTTGGAATAACTGAATCATCATCTGGTTGTTTATTGCAGACAGGCATTCCAATGAATACCTCGCAACTGATTTCTGCATTAGCACAGAACCTTATTCTTGTCTTTTACAAAATTATGAATAAAATAGTTACTTCCCATTATGTTTAAAACCAGTGAATTTCACAGGAAAATCACAAAACTTTCAACATGCAGTTTGTATTAGAGCTTCATTTCACAGCTTTAACCAGAGTTTTAGCAATGCACAGTCTTCTGCAGATATTTTGCCGAAAGATTAATTTGAACTTAGTGGGTTCTTTCCTCAGGTACTCTAATCTCCTGGCTACCTTAAGTATATATTTATATATTTTGCCAGTGTTTCTATCTATATATTGTTTATCTGTAGCTACAGTATAGCTATATTTGCTAGAGATACTATATCTTAGAATCATAGAATCATAGAATCATTAGGTTGGAAGAGACCCACCGAATCGTGGAGTCCAACCATTCCCACCAATCTCTAAACCATGCCCCTAAGGACCTCATCCACCCTCACCTTAAACACCTCCAGGGAAGGTGAGTCAACCACCTCCCTGGGCAGACTGTTCCGATGCCTAATGACCCTTTCTGTGAAGAATTTTTTCCTTATCTCAAGCCTGAATCTCACTGGTGGAGCTTGAGGCCATTCCCTCTAGTCCTGTCCCCTGTCACTTGGCAGAAGAGGTCAGCTCCCTCCTCTCCAAACAACTAATCTCTAAAATGCCTTGATTTTTACCTAATTACATTGATATATCTGTACTTCTACTGCTATTAGTCACCTATACTTCTGAATCTGGCACAACAAACTGTTTATTACTGAAATAACTGCTACCAGATTATTGGTGCACTAGTTTTAGCTACAGCAGTATGAGTGTAGAAAGAAATGAATAATGGTATAGAGAGTGCTTAAGGACATACTCTTCTGATCATAAGTTATATCAGTTAAGATATTTTTGCCCAGCTGTTTGCTACTTCTCTGTAACAATCCAACATTCCTATCTCCTGAAATCTATAGCATGTCTGTGTGGCTGCACCTTGGTTCTCTCAGAATACTGTACTGAGAAATCACATATAAACTAACCAGAAGTACATCACTTGACACAACTCCTCCACCCTCATCAACATCTGCCACTGTTCAGCCTTGGAGTGTACTTATGCTGTAGAGCAGAATATGGTGCAGACATCCATTGGCAAGCAGTGAATGACTTGCTTCAAAATCAGGACTTAATCGGACATTCCTAGAATTATTCTTTGTTCAAGATAATAAACCTGCTGAGACATCAAACAGGAGATTAAGAAGAAGTCCTAATGGCAGACCGCAGCGAGCAATAATTTCTGTTGGGGAAGCAACAAGAATCTAGAGGCAGTTTTTTCTTGATCTTGATCAACTCTAGAAAGAACTGTTCATCTCATTCAATTTTCTGCACCTTTCTAAAACACTAAACATTCTAGTGTATCTAGAACAAAAATTCTCTATTATTTTCACAGGACTTTTATAATCTCCTTCTTATCTCCTTTGAGTAATCTTCTACCTATTAAATCAAAAAAATAAAAAATGGCAAAAGTTAATGATCTTGATCCATTTCATGAGATGTAAAAAACGTTTAGCAGTATTTGTTCAGGGAAATTGTTCTAGATCTTCCTTTTATGAGGCACAATTAAAATGTAAATATTCCTTTACAGTAAAATTACCACTTCATTTATGAATATATAAAATGAACTTTAAAGCTACAGGATTTTATACCTATCCATAAGATTTTAGTGCTGTTCTTACAAAAACAAGTACAAAAGTCTTGTTCTCTCAATGTTCTTCTTTTCCCTTTCCCTTTCTCTATTAATACCAGCAAATTTCAAGGTCGTACTGAGTTACTGTGCACTAATATATAAAATTATCCATTTCTATTCACTTGTAAAGGAACTGAGCAATTTTTTCTTTTTTTCTTCATTTTCCCAAACAACTGGACAGTGTCTCATTAATAATTTTGTTACTTGTAAGTTTCTCTAAAACTGATTATATTAGTGAAAACTACCCCATATGATTTAAAACTAACTTAAACTGTTTCAGCTAACAGTATTTCATGGGGAATGAATGGGAGGACTAATGAGTTTTATCACTGCCTGTTTAAAAGGCAAGAATATTTAAAAAAAATATACAGATTAAGAATGAACTAACTAGTGCAGCTCAGAAAAAATATATATTGTCAGTGGAGAATTATTGTCAAAATACTTTTCTGTGTAAATTGGATAGTTGTTGGCCCGGTGATCCATATTCTACAATGAAATATAAACTTATTAAAGAATTTTCATAGGATGTTAAAGATACGTCTGCATAGGAGAACGAAATGCAATCAAGAATTACTGGCTCAAACCCTAGAAGCAGCATATCTGGATTCTTATATACGGTTCTTAAACTAATTACCCTGTACCTCAGCAAAGATTATTTACTTGGGCATAGGGTCAATCTGAAAGTGGCTCTTTATCTTCTGATTTTGAAGCAAGTCATTTGAGGATAGCTGGAAAACCTCTGTAACATATTCCACAATGAAATCAAAGTATGCCTGAGGAATTAAGAGTGGCAAATAATGATGACAGAGCAGCCACACAGAGTGATCTGAATCTCTTTGTAGGGTAGGTCCCATTACTTTTTGTTAATGCAACAAAGCTCAAGATTATACAAGGAATAACTAAAACAAGTTATTATAAAGGTTACTGGCCTTGAGATGATTTATACATTACAGTGAACAAGTGAACTAATACGATCTACTGCCTTGCAGAAGCCAAAAAAGTAATTGAATCTTTGAATATGAACACAGTAGAATAATTGAAAAAGGAAAGGAGATAATGTTTCATCTTCAGAAGAAGTAGCAATCATTGAGGAAAGCAGTATTGCAGTTCTGTCCAATATATTTTTACAAAAAAGTGGGAAAATAGGAAAGGTATAAAAAAAGCCATGGAAAAAAAAGAGAAAATGCATTACAAGTAAACAACCATGTGGTTTGTTTTGTTTATTCTCTTTGATTTCAGCAAATAAGCATTTTTTTTCTTTTTTTTTAGAAAATAAACACTATATATGAGAAGATTTTTGATCCAATGGAACAGGCTCACTGACTGAATTCTAAGAAATTTAGATTAAGATCTTCTCTTTCTTTTGCAGGTAAGAGAAGTGGTTCAGTTCTCCTTTTTTTTCCCCTGGAAACTTATTACAAGATCCTTTCCAGAAGTAATTCTTCCAGCGAGTAACATGCTGTAGTGTCAGCAAAATAGTGAGGGGAAAAAAAAATCTCTGTGGTAGGTGACTCTAAAGAGATCAAACTAAGTGAAGTAGTCATGTTTTCTGCCCTTAAAAATCCATTAATTTGTGGGAAAATCTGAATAAATGAGCTAGGAAACTTAATAGGTACATAATACACTCACTTATGCTTTATTCTGACTAATTCCAGTGCTGTGGGAAATAACTATGTTAAACTCCTCAGGATGATCGTGGTTCATGCATGCTACTCAATATATTACTGAATGCATGACAACATATCTGGTTAGTTGTGTCATCCACATCCACCACTGTGGTGCTCAGCGTCCCTTACATAGTTGCTGTAGTGCATTTGGAGAACAGGCTACAGCACAACAAAACTCACTGCGTGCATCCCCTTGGATCATATAACATTTCAAACACCAGGGGAAAATGTTTCCTATGGAAGTTATCAGTTTTAAAGTGAGTTCAGAAGCTCATCTTTTGGAATGTTAACATGCAGCCAGATATCCTCCTACCCAAGGATGTCTTTCTCCCAAGGACATATTATGGATAAAGACAGAAGACTTTTTGCTTTAGGGAGTGGGACACTGATGATGCCAGATGTGCTTTTCTCCTGGTAGCCTGCCAGAAGACTACGAAAACAAGGATGCTTCTAAGAGCCCAGGCTGCATAAGAGATGAAGAAAAGCAACATGCTGAAATCCAGTGCTGAGAAGGAGGGAAGGGGCATCTCTGTTCAGCACACCTGGCCAAGAGAGCTAACAGCCACAGAGCAGTGCTGTGGGAGTGGCGGTGATGATCAGTCAAGCTATCTCTCTACCACTCCCTTTCCCGCAGGATGGGAATGTCTGTAAGTTAGCACGTCCTTACTCTTGACTCCTCAGAACTGAGGTCGGGACAAGTTTAGGTGCGTTCAGAGCTGGGGCAAGAAGATGGGGGAGTGTGAAGTCAGACTATGTTTATCTATTTGCCTTAAACATTTTGTCGGAGGACTACCCACTTGTGGCACCAGCTTGTCTGTGGTGCCACAGCTCAGCAGGGGCGGTGCAGGCGCAGGCGCAGCTCTCCCTCACTGGGGTGAAGTTGGGCCCCAGAGCTGGCTTTGGCAGGGGGGAGGGATGCAGCCGTTGCTGCTGCCCCCGCTGCCCCCCACATGCTGGCTTCTGGAGCCTCCAAAAACACGGAGAGAAAAGGACTCAGAAGGGAGGAGTCTGGGTCTCTCCTCCATGTCCCCTCTCACTCACACACTTCGATCGGACCAGCCTGGACCACGCGACCTGGACCACGTGTTCCTGAGACTATCTGCTGCCTTTGATGTGGTGATTTCTTTCCTTCTCCCTCTTTCTCTCTCTCTCTCTTTCCCCCATTACTTCATGGTGTGCATGTTGGATTGGTTCCTAGAGATCCGGGCTGTTTTCAGGGATTCATTTCTGTAACTTTGGGCGTCTTTGTTGTGCGCCCTGGTATCTTGGTGTTCTTAGGTTTGCTAGAGCCAGAAATAAATACTGTTTTGATATTCACCCTGGGAGTGACCTTATTGGCCTCCAGATCGCCACACAGACAAACAAATCCACTTTCCCCCTCTTGTCAGGGTTGGACATGAGCGTGTGGCTCATGGGTCTGGGTTGTGACAAGGAGTCACAAAATTAACTACATGAAAGGAAAAGAACCACTGATCTAAGTTTACATTGTGCCAGGTATTCAGCACTGAGCCCTGACAAACACAGAGTACATGCTAACCACCACCATTTACACTAATTCAGAGTATATATACATACACACCATTTATGTAGACATAAAATTATGCAGTGAAAGTGATAGTGTATTATTACTTTAGCTAACCACTCACCAGCCTAGGGCCCGCATTACTTCAGATATTGTGGCAAAAGATTATCCTGGATGTGTAAACTAACCTGCAATATATTCATGTGTTTTAAAAAAGCATCTTGGCAATAAAAAAACGGATTTCTTCATTGTCAGCATAAAGCTACCTAAGTGCAGTTAGAAACTATTTGCTATTGTAGAGCTCACATTTGGAGCAATATGATAAAAAAATGCGGCAAAGTTTAACGTGGGAACACTGTATATACACAGAAGTTACTTAGTTTTCTTAGTTACATGGATTACCCAGACAAAATCATAGAGAAATTGATTATATTTCATTATCCTACCAAAAATAAAGACCAAATATTGTGTCTTTAAGTAAAATTGAGCAGTACATATTAATTACTATCTTCCACTCAAATTACTTTCTTTTTGCAAGAAACCTCTGGAGTAGCTGAGGATCTTCTGTTGATCAAAATATATTGACTTCTCCAAGATCACTACTCTGTACAAAAAGTAATATTTGTCTAGGCGATACCTAGGAGACTTTAAGTTAGCAGAGTCTTACATTAACGTATTGAATATCAATATTTTAATTATTTCTGCATTTTCATGCAAGAGTAATTTAAATTAATCTTTAAATTTAGCAGGTAAAAGTGAAATAGAAGAGACAGTTTCACATCATCTTAGCATTGATTCTATATAGGAGTTACTTGCACTGAAATACACATTTTCAGGCTTTTACTAATATTGTTTTTAATATATCTCTTTTGCTTTTTAATACTAATATAAAATCTAATGGGAGAGATTTCAGTTTACAAGGCTGACATGATAAGTCTATTAAAAGATTATACAGTACCCGTCATCTAAGCATATTTTCTTACTTCTTGTACCACTTTCCATAAATTCAGCTTCTTTTCATACATTCATTCTTAGTCCCTCTCAACTGACGAGAAAGCAAGAGATTCACATACTGAGAGTAAATAAATGTTTGTAGTCAACCTACTTTTGAAAAGCTGGGGTTTAGGTCTAACAAATTGTGCTTGCCATTCTATAGCCTAATACACAACCCTTGGTTATTCCAACACAGCTCTGTGGATTCACTTGCAGCATACAGAGAGCAACTCATTTGGCTATAAGAAATAATATAGAGCCATTCATATTTGTTTCCCACTGCAGTATCCCGTGGTATGGTGCTGGACACAGCTGTAAGGAATGAATTGGAAATAGCAGTAGTATTACTGGCCAGTATCATAATATGTAAAATATATGCAGCGACACTTCAGCAAATTCCTTTAAGGAAATAAAACTGTACTTTAGCTCTTTGCATTGATTTGCATGGTATTTGGCTCTAAATTGTGAAACTTCCAAGTTTTTATACTTGGGTTGTAGTTTTGGTGTGTATTTATTTTTCTATTATGCCTGCTAAAAAGAGGCTCTGCCTTCACCTTGTCTTCGTCACCCTGTTCTGGTCTTTCTCCTCTTCACACTAGGCTAGCATGAGCATTTATGAAGCCCTGCAGTAAACCAGCTCAAGCACTGTACCTTCTGAAAAATAACAGAGTATAACAGTGTATTAGTATATGTAGCAAGAAAGTGAGAATAAATAGTTGGGGACATAAAGGCGATAAGAATAGGCACCTATTTCCAGTGAATATGTTGATTTACGTGCATGTCAAAGTACAGCCTCAGAAGCTAATTACAGGTAATACCTCTGTATGAGAAAACTCATCTTTTTCACTCTGTGTTAGTACAGCTTTACACCTCATGGAGTGCTTTACAATGCTTGCTGAACATAGCATGTTTTTCATTTGTCTTTGTGAGATTTTTCCAAACATTTAGAGGAGGGTGAAAATTCTAATGAATAGGAGAAGCATAGTCGCGAAAAATACTGAAGATAAGAATGGACACTCTTAGAGCTCATCTGGGTGACTTCTGGCCTCTGGAAATAATCTGTTGTTAGGAAGAGTTAGTATTTACTTTCAGCTAAGCATACATCTTTTATTTAATGTATGAAACCTACTGCATTCACATGGACTTTAAAGGTTGCACAAAACACAGTTTCTTATTTTTATCAACTGCTAGCAGAATAAATTGCATGTAAGCATTCCAACATAGACATAATTTGTCCCTTAGTTCCATGCAGAAAGGGAAGTTGTCAATTACACAGGATTTTGTATAACATACTTCTATTTGCAATATTTTTCTTTTTATTTTTCAGTGTTTCTCTGTTCTTGTGCACACAACTACCAGGAGCTTAGTGTGGAGGATTCATACAGGTCTTACACATCACCTCTCCCGTTCTAGTTTCTGGTATTCAGTTACAGGGCAAAAGTGAACAACTCTTTTCAAAACTATTTTTCTCTATAATACATTTCCTTGCTTTAAATTATTTCCCATTTTGTTGCTTTTTTTTCAATTCTCACTGGAATATTTTACATCCCCTTATGGGAGTTGAAGATAATATATATGAATTGATGTTTCATCCTCCAGCACTGTCCTTCAGTGAAACTACACCTCCCACAATGCCTAACAAGTGCAGGATAAGAACCATACTGTTTGTTTACTGCCTAGAAGTATATAAGCCATTATCCTGACCAGTGTCTAGGGATGTTGCTGCTGTGCAAAATATAATTAACAACCTTATTAATGCACAATTATGTCAACATCCTATTACCTATTACAGAAAGTTTGTTTGCCTTGAGTCATTTATTGAGCTTTATGTAAGCATAACTAAATATAATAGTTAATTAAGGTACTGAAATGACCTCATAATTAACTATATGTCTATCCTAAGACTTTCAGCATGAACAGAAAAATATAAATACAAAATTAATATTTTGATAAAACTGGTTATCATTCAAAACTCCTAAGAACATTATGTTCCATTACTTTGATCAGTTTTATCTGTGAACTGCTTTATAGATTTCAGGAGGATATTCTGGTAGTTTCGTAAAAAATTAAGAATGGCAAAACTAGTCCCTTTGACAGGATGCAAAGTTACCAAAGGAGAAAATAACTCTTCAGCAAATAACAGTATGTTGTGCATTTCGGCTAATTATGGATAAGTCTGGGTAGAAGGAAGCTCAGGATCTCTTATTCAAGCCCCTACAAGCAGGGCAAGCAATGAGATCAGTCCAGGTTCCTCAGGGCTTTATCCAGTCAGGTCTTGAAAACCTCCAAGGATGGAGACTCCACTACCTCTCTGGCAACCTGTTCCATTAATTGACAGTTCTCATGAAGAAAAAGCATCTAATTCCCAGATGGAGCCTTTCCTGCATCAATACACATCCTCCTCCAACTAGGCAATGCTGTGAAAAGCTTGACCCCATCTTCTTGATTGCCTCCTTATAGGTTCTGATCAGCTGGTTATAGGTCCCTCATAGCTGCCTCTTCCCTAGCTGAATAAGCCCACTTCCCTCAGTGACACCTACGACCCTGACTAGTGTGGTAGCCCTCTGTTAAACTTGCTCCAGTTTATCAACATTTTTCTTGTATTTGGGTTACCCATGCCTGAGTGCATTACTCTAGATGTTGTCTAGACGGTGCTAATGAGAAGGGAATATAGTGCAGGATGATATTGACTTTCTTCATTTCAGACTGGTTCCTGTTCAGCTTCCTGTCTCCCATCTACTTTTCTACAGAATCGCTCCCAGTCCTTAGTCCTTCCTCCTGCCAGGGACTCTTATTACCCAGATGCAGGACTTTGCATGTATATTTGTTGACTTTCACAATGGTTTTTTCGGCCTTATCCTCCAGCCTATCCAGGTCCCTAAACTGAATGTATTGATTGATTCTCTAGTCTGGAGTCTGCAAACTTGATGAGGGCATATTTCATCAACTTCTCCCAGTCACTGGTACATATTAAATGGGATGTGTCGCAGACAGACTCCTGTGGTACCCAACTTGTCAGTTCCCTGCAAGGTAGAGTCCAGATCACTAACTGCTACTCTCTGAGCCCAACCATGCAATCTGTTTTTCTGCAAATGAGTTATCCACCCATCCAGACTGCAACATTTCAGCGTAGATATGAGAGTACTGAGGGAGACAATGTTTAAATTCTTGATAAAGTCAATGATAATCACATCCACTGCTATCCCATATTCTGAAAATCCAGGCATTTTGTCATGGAAACCAGTCAGGTCAGTCAGGCCTGATTTACAAGTGGTAAAACCAAGCTTACTATTCCAGACCATTTTACACACCACAAATTTTTGTACCCTCTCCAAAAAAAAATCTTAATATTAGCCACTTCTTTTTTATGGTGCTATTTTTACCCTTCTAACACTTCTTAGACCCTAACATTGGCAGCTTCACTCTTCCTCAAGTAGACTGGGGTGGGAACAGGAGGGAATTTGAGGGGTATGGTGTTTCAGCAGCATCTTGAATCCTTTGTAGAAAACATTGTGTTGTTCATGGGAGTCAGAGGGTCCACTTGGAAAGCTATTTTTTTTTCTTTTCACAGCCTGCTTCCTCCTTACTCTTTGCTAGCTACTTTGAAAATTGCACAACCTCCTCCCACCCCAAATATCATAAAGGTTGTCGTTAGTGACACATTGGCTAAGTAGTTCTTTCAGGCCTGTACAAAACATACATGATATTTCCAGAGGTTAAGCTCAAATACATTTGGCAATAAACACTTGACCACTAAACAATTACTGAAACAGGGTAAAATCAGTTGAGGTCATAACAAATCCAGAAAAGTCCTAAGACCCTGCACTGTCAAAACAAGTATTTTATTACTAATGGAAAAAACTCGTATTCATTGGACTACCAAGTAAACGGTGGAAGGGTAGGCAGTAATGTATAGAAACTTCAGTAAAAATACATAATATGGGCATCGATTACACAATTAGCTGGATAAGGATAGCACACAAAAACGTGTTTCCATCAAAAGACTTTTAATCACATTATAAAATCCACTTTGTTGCCAGGACAAGTGACTACTTCAACTAATGAATAAGCAGCTGAATACACAAAAAGACACAAAGGTTTGTTGCAGTACGGGAAAAATGTTAGTATCTTCCAAGACTGTTAAAATTGGAAAAGTCAACCTAGAAATTTAAAAAGGGGGTTCTTTTTATCAGTATTTTTTCCAAATTGCTATTTAATCTCAAAACCTGACTATTGTTCTTTAAACATGTTATAATAACTAAAAGAAAGTGGGATAATTAAAAGGGAATAATGTCCACCTCCTAAATTTAAGTTAGTTCCTTCTGCCTATTCTACTTTTCGATATGAATGCAACTTGGTCATCTTTTGTTGTAGGCAAATTCTGTATTAATAGACAACATTTTTCCCTTCTTCTCATCTTTGAAAACTGACTGACTGAAATTAGGCTGACAGCATGAAATTATTTGATATTATCATTACATTTCATAAAATTTTGCAATATGCTAGTTCTCTTTGTCCTTACAAAAATAACAGCAGCAATAAAAAAAACTTGCTCTTTGACCCTCATTTAATGTCTTCACTGGATTCACTGCAAAGACTTTTCCATCCATCCATTCTCAGAGTCTCTTGCCTCTGGAAGGGGGATTAGAGCTTTTTCAGACTGTGTTATAGTAAATTCGCCCAAGAAATATGAATGCTTCAAATTTCAGACCATATGTTTTGATAGAAATGATAAAGATATTTAATTTCTTCGAGTTTTTTTTCTTGGTGTAAAGAAGCATCAATATAATCAATTAAGCATTAAAAAAAACAGGCACATGCATGACTTACAATTATATCCAGACGTCCAGGGGGAGTAATTTTATTTTTCTTTTTAATGTTTCCTGCTTTCTTAGGAAACATCAATGATGAAAGCAAATTGTACTGTCCTTGACCTACATGCTGCAGTACTTAAGATTCATTGAAAGTTCAGGAGTTTTTTATACTATAGATCGGTAACAAAATCCTAGCCTCAAATTCAGGGAAGAAAACAGACCATCTTTGTGTAATTACACATTTATAATTACTGTGCTTTGGAGTTTTCTAAGTTGTGAATTTTACTTTAGAGTTTTATTGCTACCCTGTTTACATCTAATGGAGGTGCTGTGCCATGTAATGGTTATTATGTCAAATGAGACATTAATTCCATAAATCACAGATATTTTTAACTTCCTAGTTCCCAATAAATTATACAATAAATTCAAAATATTTGTAACATCAGACAAGAAAGATGCAAGCCAGTTCCTTAATTGAACAGGACTAAATTGCTACTGAGATATAAACAATTCTGTTCTCTAATTTTCTAAGGTTAGTAATTTTATACTAGGAAAATCCTAGGGGTTTTTTTTTATGCTAGGAAAATCCTGGCACAGTCTCATTTAAACAGTAAGATTTAACTAAAGAAATTAAAACTTTTTTAAGTTATAAGATAAATATAATGTAATGTTATGTAATATTATATTATATTATATTATATTATATTATATTATATTATATTATATTATATTATATTATATTATATTATATTATATTATATTATATTATATTATATTATATTATATTATATTATATTATATTATATTATATTATATTATATTATATTATATTATATTATATTATATTATATTATATTATATTATATTATATTATATTATATTATATTATATTATATTATATTTTATTTTATTTTATTTTATTTTATTTTATTTTATTTTATTATATTTTATTTTATTTTATTTTATTTTATTTTATTTTATTTTATTATCTAGAAATTAATCTTAATTTTACAGTAAAGGCAAAAGCCTATGCTTTGACTCATGTAGCTGTGCCGTGAACTTTGATATAAGACAGAATAGTCTCTAGCTGCTGCAGTTATCCTTTTCTAGAATGAGGATAAACCCATTTCAGAGTATCTCCTGTTTCTCTCTCTTCTGGCTTATGTATCTGTCAACTTTTAAAGAAAGAAGTTTTTGTCTTACTCATATCTGTTCAGTGCACTAGGGAATAACATCAATAACACTCTCTCAGTAATAATAATGCTCTTTTAAATTCTCTACCAGCTCTAAAGTAAGGAGTACACTTAGCTGAAACAGGATCTCTTTACTTTAGCAAAGGCATAATGTGCCTTCATTAGCAAAGTAATAATTATTAAAATGACTACTAAAAGACCTATCCTTAAGTCCATAGAATTGAAAGGTCAGAATATCAAGGTACTAACAAAACAAAGATCTAGACTGAGTTAATAATTTAGAACCTGAAGTGGAATCCAGCTCCAGAAGAGGTGGTGAATCTTCCTGGGTGGGGTCTGGAAAAAACTCCTCATCTAAGAATGGGACAAAACAACGAAGAACACTCAAGTATTAATTTTCTTCCAGTTACAGAAAATGCTAAGCATAGGAGTTCTCCCTCCTCAAAGATTTCTTTCTTACCATGTGAAAGTGCCTTTATCCGTTCAAGATCAATTTTCCTGTACTTTTCCCTGTCAGTTGCTGCCTAAAGCCAGAGCTGAAAAAAACTCACTGACTTTGTTTCATGTGCCTTAGGGGGGCTTTGAATCAAGATCCATGGCAACACACAGCAGCATGGAAACGTTGGAATTGTTTCCATTCACTTTTTAATGTTCTTAATTAATTTTGTCTAATGATAACAAATTCACCCCACATTTAATTTTCTACATTTGATGCCACTTCCCTACTAGCTACATAGAAATGTGAAGGAGAATGATTGGTCCCTGGCCTCATAGACCAGGCTTTTGTGCTTCAGTCACTTTCTACAGGGCAGTTTATTTCATCAGCTGTCATCAGAGACAGCTTTTGGACCAAGTCTTGATAGTATATTCAATACTAACACTACGGATTTCAAACAAGCAATTAAATTTCCTCCAGGCAGCGATACACCACCCCCCAGTTCTATGGTGCTTCATACTCCTGGTTAGGGAGAACTGATCCCAAGTATGGCGGAGGTATTGTCAGTGCACTTATGTAAATACTACTGAGCATTTTTTTAGAGAATCGAGGACAGGTTCCAAAACTTGAATTGCTTAAAGAAGCTTTTGTTTGCTTTGTAAGTAGGTACCCACTTGCAACTGATTGCAACCCTGCCGCCTACAGGAGCTCAGGCAACTTCACATGAGATGTTTCACAATGGCATGGTGCCATTTAAAATATGAATGTAATGCCAGTTAGCACAGTCTTTCAGGACATTGTTTTCTAAGCTGATGAGTGTTTGAGATAGTTACATTCCTTTCCGTTAGTTATTCACATAAGAGAATGCATGTTGTTTTACTAACAGCATGAGCAGTTTCCTTCAGTTTGATTATTGCAATTAGACTGCACTTGTGCTCACTGGTATCTGCAGCAATTGCTGCTAGAAACTACTCTTTTTATTCTTCTCACAGTTTATTTTTTTACTTGAACACTGAAAGAAAACATAGCTGAATTAGAAGAGATCTGTCCAAGCTCTTAGTAATGGTACAGACTGCAATCGACCATCTATAGTGGTTTCATGTGGATTACAGTAAATTCTATCAGGATTTTCCTTTAATATAATGTAAAAAAAGTTGGAAAATGTACAGTAAAGTTTGAATGTAATACCTTACATTATTGCATCATTGTACAATAACACTTACTGGAAAATATTCTAGATTCTGTTTAAATGCGAGGTTTAGAATCATTATGTAGATGTTAGTGGAGCTTATGCATGCTGGTGACCTCAACAAGCTGCAGGCTTAGTTACACCGTGATTCGATGCAATGTCAGTAGTAGAAAGCAACTTAAATATAGTGCCACATAGTGTGCAAATCTGTATATTAAAATACAAAAATTATGGCTTCCTAAATTACATATCTCTGTTCAGTATCATTGTTTCTGGATGCCACACACTGTAGTAAATGTCAGAAGTATCATTAAGTCATTTTAGCCAACTTCCTCATTTTTCTTGAGGAATTCATTTGCCGTTTTTTGAAAGAATGTCCTCTTTAGTCATAAAGCATCAATCCTCAGTACTCAAGACCTCTGACTATAGTTTACACAATTCTTGGCACTGAAGAGATTGTGCAAATAAACACGAGAACAAAATACAAATCGAAGAAAAATACATATTTTTTTTATAGTGATACAGTTGCCGTGATAGGTTTGCTTGAACTACACTTGACAGTGCATGGATTCTAGTAGCACTGTTCGCCACTGAGGAGATTACGCATACAAAACGTATTAGTCAAAAATACATGCTCTTGAATAAGATGGATATTAAGAGCACATGAAATCATGTTTAGATTTAATGTTCAAGAACTGATATTAATTTGTTATCTGAATACATTGACAATTATTTCTATGCAGTGCACTTAAATATCTGTGACCTGTAAGGGCCATTAAGCAAAGAAAAGGAGAGGCCAGGCTGGAAGCTGTTCACTGCATACACCCCTCGAGATAAGAATACACAGACAATAAGAGATTGCTGGAATCTATCAGAATGTAACATGAATACACTGAATGTACCCCTAGACAATTCAATAAGATTGTAACCAATAATTCTGTATGTACCTACTTCTACTATAAACGTAACTCCACACTCCACAGGTACAGCAGGGGTCGCTCCCTCTTGAGGAGCGTCCCTCGCGGCCAGTCTGATTTTTAACCTTCTTGCGCAAGAAAATAGATTTTGTACTTTATTTTTGTACCAGCTTGCTGTGCCATCTCGTTCTTAGATCTTGGACCCTAACATGACCATCCAGAATAAATAGAAGTAGCCATTGTAATTAAAATAATTTAATTTAACTGTTGTCCAAGTGAAACTCACACTAAGACATGTGAAAAGCATCAAGCAGAATTTTCCTTCCTAAAATAAAATTGATCTTCTTGACAGATGCCTTTGTTTCATAACAGCATTCATTATATAGCTATGGAAACTAACTGAAGAAGCATTAAAGAAAGTGTTTAGTGGATATAAAATCTCAGATAATATATTTTGATAGGTAATTTCCTTTTATATTTGATAATATTCTTGATAAGGAGAAGAGAGCACATAAAGGAAAGAAGCAACATGCCCACATGCCTAAACACAAATTAATTTAATTATCATAAAAAGAGAGTTAAAGTTTTCATTTGGAAAAAGCTTTTTAGCACGGAGGATAGAAACAACTGGATGTATTACTTAAGGATAACATGCAGTTCTTATAGCTGGATTTTAAGCATAAGTAAAAGATACTTCTGTTGGGAATGCCCTACGAATAGGTAATTTTCATTTTGCAGATGGAAACTATGATTTGAGGTCATACTGAAGGTCCATTTTTCATTAATATATATGATGCAAAACACTTACACTGATTGCAAGCCTCAGCTTTCTTGAACAGCAAGAGAAAAATTAGCATAATGTATGTTAAGGCGAAGTAAGCAGAGCTGTCCATGTACAAAGGCATGGTACTTGCTGTAAGTCTTGTAGGTCAAAAACCCCTCAGATGATGAAATCTAGAGTGTAACTAATCTGCAGAACAGATTAAAGATGTATTACACATAGTGCTTGCAGCATTGCTAAAGCTGTCTGACACTGCACATTTGAAGACCATTCTTTTCAAAAGCTTTTAAACTAAATCAATATTTACCACTTAAGCCTTCCCATCTCACTTAGCTGTGGAAAGTAAGGCATCTAATTTATGACTGTCCTTTAGACTCCCTCTAAAGACAACAGAGGGAGGAAAATGCTTCTGGAATATTACCTTAGTTTAAGATGATTTTTTAAGCTAGGTTGTTACCAGCAATTTCCACTGACTGCCAGGGCAGTCAACAGGAGCAGATAAAACTAGGTTCCTCCAACAGCTGCAAATGCATGAGCAGAACCCCTCCCATAGACTGTGACTTATTTGTACTCTTTCATATGAAAATGTATATAGAATATTTATAAGGTATGTCTGAGACTATCTAACTTGAAGGCTACTTTTAAGGCTTATGAGGAATTCTTACCAGATTTTAAATTGGAGGAAAGTATCTGGGTTTGGATGCTTAAGGAGCCTACTATGAGTCTCTGAGGTTTCATTAGTATTGTCTTTTGCGAAGATCTGTCCTAAAAGCATTTACCTAACACTTCTCTTTCTTGCCCCTAAAGAGGCACCATATGCACAGTGCTTCCTGATTAACTGTATCCTCACATTCAATCAGGCTAAAGAATTTTCCATTTTGGGTGATTTCAGTTGTTACATAGAAACTTGTTAAATTAAGTGAGAAAATTTCTTTCAACTGCACTTAAAACTACTGACAACCGAGACAGATTAAATGCTAAACTGAAGCTGAAATATCTAATCAATCAGAAAGTATTTTTCTGTAAAGCCAGGAGAAAGCAGGAGAGGTGAGTACATTCTGTAACTACAACGTTATTTGTGTGCTTTTATAACACCTTTCTACCAGTGATCTTGGAGAACCTCCTGAAAAATTTCACAAAGCTTTTACAATACAAAAGAAGTGATGGAGTCAAAGAAAAATAATCCTTTCCTTTCTTCTTAATGCAGATTTCTTAAAATGTGGTACTCGTTATTTTCTAACACAAAAACCTCAGAGACATGGAGAATGAATTGTTTGGTAGTAATCAAATTCAGTCTTAACTGAAACTGGGCAAAAAACTTCAGGAAAGAGCAATCTTCTTGGAATATATGTCACAGACCACCGCTAGCAAAATAGAATTAATGTCAATGTCATTGGTGAAAGAACAAAAATTGAATTTCCTTAGGAGAAGTTAATAAAAAATGAGATCTCATCAACCCACATCCTCTTTAAGTTTGGATATATATATATCTCCAAAATCCACTTATTAACTAGTCTGCATGCTTTTCGGGACAATGTGTTCTTTACATACCTACCTTACTAAACACCTTTCTCAGTATCTTGGAATCCTTTAAGTCTATCTACCATGCACCATCCAGCATTCATAGAGATACCTGGGAAGACAAAGTCATAGAGTCATCAGGTTGGAAAAGACCTCTTGGATCATTGAGTCCAACCACTCCTATCAACCACTAAACCATACCCCGGAGCACCTTGTCTACCCGTCCTTTAAATACCTCAAGCATCTTCCTGGGCAGCTTGTTCCAGGCACTGATGACCCTTTCTGTGATTTTTTTTTTTTTCCTGATGTCCAGCCTGAACCTACACGGGCAGAGCTTGAAGCCACTGT
This sequence comes from Clamator glandarius, assembly GCA_033459285.1. Classification (NCBI taxonomy): domain Eukaryota; kingdom Metazoa; phylum Chordata; class Aves; order Cuculiformes; family Cuculidae; genus Clamator; species Clamator glandarius. The sequence continues at coordinate 620,844 of JAUNZM010000198.1, forward strand.
GCCCTGTCCTGTCCCCTGTCACTTGGGAGAAGAAGCCAGCTCCCTCCTCTCCATAACCTCCTTTCAGGTAGTTGTAGAGAGCAATGAGGTCTCCTCTCAGCCTCCTCTTCTCCAGGCTGAACAACCCCAGCTCTCTCAGTCGCTCCTCATAAGATTTGTTCTCCAGCCCCTTCACCAGCTTTGTTGCTCTTCTCTGGACTCGCTCCAGAGCCTCAACATCCTTCTTGTGGTGAGAGGCCCAGAACTGAACACAGGATTCAAGGAGTGGTCTCACCAGTGCTGAGTACAGAGGGAGAAGAACCTCCCTGGACCTGCTGGTCACACCGTTTCTGATACGAGCCAGGATGCCATTGGCCTTCTTGGCCACCTGGACACACTGCTGGCTCATGTTCAGTCGGCTGTCAACCAACACCCCCAGGTCCTTCTCCAGGCTGCTTTTCAGCCACTCTTTCCCTTGTCTGTAGTGCTGCACAGGGCTGCTGTGCCCCATGTGCAGATAAGAACACTCAGCACAATCCAGGCTCTGGGCAAAAAACACAGAAGCTTCATCTTTTTTTCTGGAAATACACAGAAGTTTAGATTTGTCAGGACTACTGCTATTTCATTTGACATAGTGGTGATAGTCCCCTTACATATAATAATTTTCTGGTTAGGAAATTTATTCAGAAGAAAACCATTTAGTCAGTTCTTATCAGAGGAGCACTCAAAAGACACTGGTTGGCTGGAAACGGACTTGAGTTTACCATTAATTATTGTCCAGTCCTGATTCATTTAGTTAGTTATTATTTTCAGGGGTTCAAAGATGAGATGGGCAGCACAGCCACCTTAACCTGGATAATTTAATTAGCTTGTAGACTATTGTGGAAGAAACAGGAAGCCATATCATCATGCCCTTTCATTTCTCAGGAGAAAATTAAGTACAGTGAATGCCAAATGGATGTAGGTATTTGATACATAGTATTGGTTCCCTGTTTTCTCAGTGGATATAACAAAAAGACATTCTAAGTAGAATGGGTCATTTCATGGAGTCATTCAAATTTTTGATATAGTCAATGGATAAAAAGAAATAGATAGAAAAAAACCCAGCTAAATTAATCTAAGAGTTCCTTTCTAAGATCCTTCAGAATCAATCCCTTTCCGCTCCCATTTTAGCACAATGCTGTGTGCTAACATGACAATACATGTCCTGTTTTGATTAACACACATTCATCCAATATTCCAAAAGCATCTATATGATTTTTTTTCTGTAGGAAATGTACTCCATACTATTCTATAGCATTGTTTATCTTATTTTGCCAAAGAGACCATGTATTCCAACATTTTAATCATCCCAAATGTGCCAATTATCTTAATCAGCTGGAAGTCATCCCCATCTCACCATATGCACACTGAAATGTAGTGCCTGTAGAATCACTGGAGGAGGAATAAGAGGAAGCATGGGAAACTGAGGTGGAAATAGGATAAAAGCAGAGGCTTACATTTAATAAAGCTGTTGCAGTGTGCTTTTCTGGCCAAAATCCACACCTCTGACTGTCCTAACTTCTTATTCAATCTGATTCTTGACTGCTTTCTCTGTAACCTGGCTCTGCTCTGCAACGGAGTTTTAAGGGACAACTCACTGTCAAACTTCAGCCTAAGCCAACCAGATTCAACAGTCAGTGTCAGGGCTGCAGGGTGGACAAAGGGGGCCCAGGGCCTGGGCAAGGACTCTGGACAGACACGATCAGGACAGACTGCTCTGCAGTTCGAGGGACCTGTTGATGTGTATGTGCCACTGGAAGAAGAGAGTGGGGGATGAGGCAGGAAGGTAGGGCTCATTGGGGAACTCCTGTACCTGTGATCTGGAGAGAAGGAAAAGCAATTGCTGCCATTGGTGGTAATGTCTATGTGAGTACTGTTGGTGTTTATGCAGATGCCAGGAATAGCACTGCTTTCTATGCTGATCCCTGCAGCCAGATGTGTGCAGTCTGTACATGTGTGCATGTACTTGCATGGTAGTGGAGAACTTTCCTGAGCCTTACAGTCCACCAGATCCAGTCTCTTTTCATAGAATCATAGAATAACCAGGTTGGAAGAGACCCACCGGATCATCGAGTCCAACCATTCCCACCAATCTCTAAACCATGCCCCTAAGGACCTCATCCACCCACACCTTAAACACCTCCAGGGAAGGTGAGCCAATCACCTCCCTGGGCAGACCGTTCCAATGCCTAATGACCCTTTCCGTGAAGAATTTTTTTCCTTATCTCAAGCCTGAATCTCCCCTGGTGGAGCTTGAGGTTATTCTCTCTTCCTGTCCCCTGACACTTGGGAGAAGAGGCCAGCAACCTCCTCTCCACAACCTCCCTTCAGGTAGTTGTAGAGCGTAATAAGGTCTCCCCTCAGCCTCCTCTTCTCCAGGCTGAACAACCCCAGATCTCTCAGCCGCTGCTCATAAGACTTATTCTCCAGCCCCTTCACCAGCTTCATTGCTCTTCTCTGGACTCGTTCCAGAGCCACAACATCCCTCTTGTGGTGAGGGGCCCAGAACTGAACACAGTACTCAAGGTGTGGTCTCACCAGTGCCGAGTACAGAGGGAGAAGAACCTCCCTGGACCTGCTGGTCACTCCATTTCTGATATACGCCAAGATGCCATTGGCCTTCTTGGCCACCTGGGCACACTGCTGGCTCATGTTCAGTCGGCTGTCAACCAACACCCCCAGGTCCTTCTCCTCCTGGCAGCTTTCCAGCCAGACTTCTCCTAGTCTGTACCTCTGCTTAGGGTTGTTGTGCCCCAAGTGTAGGACCTGGCATTTGGCCTTGTTAAACCTCATGTCGTTGATCTCAGCTCAGCAGTCCAGCCTGTTCAGATCCCTTTGCAGAGCCTCCCTACCCTCCAGCAGATCCACACTTCCACCCAGCTTGGTGTCATCTGCAAACTTGCTAAGGGAGCACTCGATGCCTTCATCCAGGTCACTGAAACATGTCCTTTTGATAGTAGCTCCATTAATAGGGTTTTCTGCAATTTCCTTGCTTATAACTCAGAGTCTCTGGTTCGGTTAAGAATACTGGCAGTCCACTGTCAATAGTTATACTGCTACAAATGTAAATATGTTACATTTACAAGTATCAAGATTCCCACCTGTACACAAGAGAAAATTGCACCTTAGTTAAGTTTGATTGCATTAGGTCACCAATTTCAATCGCATTAACGTGGTTACACCAATGGGAATATCTTGGCTGTGAAGAATCAGTTACTTAAATTACTGAAAGATTGAATTTGTTTGTCTTTATCATATTAGCTCTGGCCATGTTTTACATTCTCAATGGTATGTAGTTTTGCTGAAGAGAGTCGCAGCAAAGGATGCATAATCTGAATACATACTTCCATCAGATTATTGTGTAGTATTCTGGAAATCCATTTGAAATGTTAATTTTCTTGTCTTTGTAATGTGTTGTGCATGTCATGCATTAAATATCTGGCACAGCTTAACTAACAGATGTGAGTTTTAGGTTGCTCATTCTTTCGTTTTTTAACTAAGATTAGTTAGAATTATTAATCTTTTTGCAATGCGTATTTATTTTTGGCAAAGGAAGAAAAACTATTTTATATAACTGAATGTACTTTAATTCTGGATTTCTCACCAGTTGTGAAAAAGGTCAGCTTCATTGTGCCCATACAAAAGAATATCGCTAGAATTTTCAGTACATTCACATGGGAACTGCAATTTCTATTATGCCTACACAAGAAATAATACATACATATGAATCAGGAAGAGATATATCCAAATGCTGCTTTTCCTTCTACTATTTGAAGATTTCCCCCAGAATGTTTCTCTATATAAATCTCTGAACATTGTACCTCATAATAGAATACAGGTTCTCTTTTGTAGGAAGATTACCTATTGAAGTAGATATTCATAATGTTGTACCTTAGTCCACACTGGAAAATTACAGGAGGTGTTTTGTCAGTTTGATATCCAAACACAAGGCTCCTTTCTAAGAAGAGCAGAGGCAATCGCAGTGCTTCCTGCAGTAACACAGACAGCACTGGGAAATAGCAGAGAGAAGGCAAGGCTTGTTACTTGTGTGCTACAACCCTGTTTTTCACTCTCAGCTGCCCTCTAGCAGCCAGATGGTCCCTTCACAGCTGTGTGGTCCAGTGACCTGTCCAGTACTAAAACAAGACAACGTGGCTGAACGCATTTCTGGGGCACTCCTGCCAGCCCTCAAAGGACCAGAATGAAAACAATTCCATAACAAATCGTTTCAGAAAAGGAATTTTGTTTACCTATCTTACTGAAATATGTTATGCTGATTTCATTAACGTTTACAGAGTATCCTCCAAAAGCAGCTTGAATGGAGCTATAAAGTATAATCATGATCATCACCATCATCGTTATTTGCATAAGATGAAGACCGAGAATTAAATGTGTATAAGTCCTGTTCTTTATGGATAAAATCTTGAACTATATATAGTGTCACCTTCATTTTAGTTTTCTAACACTGCACATATTAGGCAGCAGGCTGAATTTTTATAACACATGTGCACAGTGCCACCCACTGTTCTACAGAAATTTCTCTCTGCTCTTCACTGTCTCTCTTATGCTGTATTTGTCTGGTATCTCCATTTCCTCTTCTTTATTTGCTCTACCATGGCTATATGTCACAAAACGGCAATTTATCTCCTGTGAGTGTTCACCTCACTTGAGCTATCCGTCTAGTGCTTGTTCATACACCTAAGCCAGTAATAAATGTTGAGGCTATTGTATCCATTCACTGATTCATGAACGGCTTGTAGACTTTTTGTGGAACAGACCTTTCAAATGGCAGTAGCTGTCTGTGCTCTAAATATATAAAGTCTGTTTAATGCTCTCTTTTTTCTTACTGAAATCCCAAATCCTCCCTTCATCTGTGCAGAGGAAGCTGTAGGATGATGAAAAATGTTTCAGGTATATGGGAAATAATCAGCTCCACTACATGTGATCAAAATTTACTGCAGATAATAGGAGCTTCTAACCTTGAATCTGACCCTTTCAGAGGGAGAAATTGCTACACAACTATGCATCTATTCTTTTCTTCCAAAACACCTTGTATGCTAAACAATAGCTGTTCAGAGTTCAGCTTGCAGACACCCTACCTTGTTATCTCATTTTCTTTTTGTTTTAATGTATGACACCATAACACATCTCTCTTCCGTGAGGTAGAAGGCTCAATTGCAGTAACCTACAAATTAATTACTAGTTTGATGAGAACCACTGTTTGGTATCACTTTCATCTTCCTTGGACAGCATCAGAAAAATCTACCTATCTTCATGCACCAAACAAACAGATTCATTCATCATCTTGATTCTCTCCAGAGCAAGTCTGGCAAAAATCAACAACAAAATAAAAAGTTTAAAGTAAAACAAAAACATTTCTCAGCTCCCTCCTAAGTAGTTAGCTAAGGGTTATCAAGACATACACTTCGGTTTTCTCATTATTTGGCGCTCTCATTATAATTTATGTCTGCACAGAGAAATTACTCAATTAAGGGTCAACCTTCTAAACTGGAGACAAGGCATGAGTCGAAAGGAGCAAAGGAAATTATTGAATAATTAATTACCATTTTCAAAAGTGTCCTTAGTGCCTAAGGTTGTGGAAGGCTAGAAAGAAACCAGTAAGTCTACTAAGGCTTTATAACATTTCATAATTTTATGAAAACTATTGCTATATGCTGTAAAGAGGAGCATATGGTATATGCATATAAGTGGAGTCACTTTAAAATATAATCTCAGGTACTTTATGTACTCTTGTGCGACAAATTTAGCCAAAGTCCTTGATAGCTACTAAAGAGAACTAAAATACTGTTAATGAAACTTAAGAAGTACAAAACCAGTGATGACTGAGGCTAAGATAGTTATGCATAAATTTTATTAGTCTTAGACTATTAAACACTATCAGCAACATACACATGCCAATAATAAGAATGAGGAATTCTCAAGATTTAAATAAAATAATAAACAAGTAACTGGGAAGAAAATAGCCTGTCTCCAGAGTCTTCAGAACAGAGGAATGCAGACATAAGAAGACAGGACAACTTTTGCCTTAGTTTAAAATTACAAGCAGTGAAATCAGCTAATTTGTGCTTGGAGATATCCAGAATTAAGGAAAAAAAATCTCAGGGAAACTGCACAGATGAGTGTGTCTGAAGTTACTTCAATGCGTATCATTAATTCCATGTATAATTAATCCCTTAAGTAACAGTAGCGCTGTTTGACTGTTTGTGCATTAAAAAAAAATCCCATGTTATTGTCCATAAGTATGGTTTTAATAACAGTAAACTTGGTTATGACTACCAACACTTTACTTGGTAAGGAAGGAAAATGTTTTTCTTATATTCATAATTTTAAATGCATCCAGATAGATGTCTGAAAATGCAGATAAGGGGTTAATTGCATTTTCAGAAATACTCCTCACTAAAACCCACTGAATTCAAAAATCTCATTACTGGCATATATTACTTTTGCAGAGATGTTGCCATTCCAGGACATAAATTAAATGGGACAGACAACTGTTGTACTAGTAACAGAGCAGTAGTTTAGACAAAAGGATTGGCCATATCAGCATATGCCACATCAGCATAATACATCTATTACAGGTAATAATATGACTATAGTATCATTGTCTCAGCAAGACAGCACCAGGTGCCATGCCTTGACAAGCTAAGGTAGGTCTAAAAAGTTGCAAAACTAGGAGATAGAATACGTAGGATTGCTCAAGTATGTAATTATGAGACATCACAAACAGTTCTGAGACTATATATTTTAGACACTGTAAATGGAGAAGCTAGGCTGAGAAGACAGCCAAAGAGAAGCAATACCATTCCTTGCAAGTTCTTAAGGAGATCAGTTTACTGAGATGTGTAACGACTTGCTTAAAACCATCATAGTAGCAGGTGTAAAAAGTAGTAAATGTGATGACAATTTTTAAAAAGGCTTCTGGGAACTCCAGAGAAGTAAATCTGAAATTGCACCAGGCAAATTCTTAGAAAGGATAATAAACAATATAATTAAAAAGCCTATATATAGATAAAAACACACTGAGTAAGACTCAACATAGCTTCTTAAACAGAAATCATTGGAGAAAGATCTATTTTGTATAATCTGCCAGGATTCCCAGAAAACATTCAACAGAGTATTTCACCAGAGTCCGTTACAGATGATGAACTGTCATGAAGCAGGAGGGAAATCCTCACATGAATGAATATCTGCTTTAAAGCTTTAAAACAAATGTAAGACAGAAGTAAAAGTAAGATACTTTTTTTTTCACACTGGAAAAATGATAACATCCCAGATATCTGTGTGAAGGTTTGTACTATTCAACGCACTCAATAATGATCTGGAAAATCGAACAAATAGTTAAGTGATATGGTTTTCTAATGTCACTAAGTTATTCAGGGATCCAACAATAACAGTCCAGTGGGTGATGTTGGGGAAACAACAGAAGGACATTGTGATAGTAAGCAATAACACAGCATAATCAGTCTAGGTAAAATAAACTAACGCACATAGATAAAAATAATTTTACCTTTATATTTTCATTGTAGGATTGCTAATTACCTATCACTACTCAAGAAAACTACCCTGTGTTAAAAAGTGTAAAAACAGATGTAGAAAATAAAACAGAACTTATCATTATAAATCCAAGGTGCATCCATAGTGTGAATAACTTGCGTTGTTTTGGTCGTCCTTTTCCACTCTTCATTTTATAATGAGTAGAGCAGAATCAGAGAAGACTGAAAAGGGCAATGAAGGGTAGAAAATGAAGTGTTCCTGTAGGTGTCATTAATCCAAAATCTAGCTTCTTAAAATTTCCATTCATAGAGTGTTGATTCATAGAGATGTTAAATGTCTACAAACACCTAAGTTTTAACCTGTAATGGCACCCTGAGTACCAACAGATCTACTCTTGGTCTGTCCAGAACTGCCTAACAGTACTATAGTAAGCATGTCAAGGTATAAAGGTTCCTTAGCTCAACCATGAGCCACAGTGATGCTTTTGCAGACTTTACAGTTATCAAATACGATGGTCACTCAGAAAGCACACGCTTGCTAGGTTCTGAATTAAATGAAAAGGTATGGTTTAACTTCCATACATTCTGCCAGTGGAATCCACCTTCAACAGGCCATGAAGGGATATGAATGTTCATCAGTCACCTCTCAGAGGTGAATGTTTCGGTCGCTCGCAAAGAAGTTACTCTGTGCTCCCAAATTGACTAAATATAAGAAAGAATAATGTTAACATAGTTTCAAACACCAACCTGAGGCTACCAGCTCGGCACCATAGCTCCTAAGCTTTTTCATGTGTCTATCTTTTGGAAGTGGGAATAAGCCTCTAAATTACTCAGAAAATTCAATACCAACAGCAAAATGTGACAGCAGATGGCACTGTCATATCAAAGCTCATACAGATCTCATTTTCATATTTAATCAGATATTATTCATAGATAACAGAATAGAAAAGTGAGTGACAAGCAAATTTGCACAAAATAATTAAACATGATTTGCTAAATATTCTTCTTCATCTCTGATTAACCATTTGAGTCTTGAAATGTTCTAACATTGGATTTGAAGTATTACATTTGCCAATACATTTGCACCAATTTCTTTTGCTTGGTTCAGCCATCACAGCAGTTCTACACTCCCAGGAGAAATAACCTGGAGTATATATAATTATTTCTTCTAAAAGTGCTCATCATCACATAGTTAATAAGAAAACAAAACTGCAATTTCCTTTACTTTCACATACAATACTATCTATGAAAACTGTAATGACAAAGGAAAAGCAGCTTTTATTATTTCTTAAAAGATGATTGAAAAGATTTACGAAATGGCTGGAAATGATCAGATACTTAATGAATGAAGAGCAGAAGCAGTCTGGACATTTTGAAGCACCATTAGTTACACCTGTAACAGCTCATATGTAGAAGTGTCAGCTATAATGATCTCTAGAAAAGTCCCAAAATATATGATCCCTGTTGATATCTATGAGATACTTGCTAGTGCTTATGCCATTTACATTTGTAATGCAAGCTGATATGTGTTTTTTCAAGCCTCTTATTCCCACACTGAGGCCAAATTTCTGAAGCACAAACACTTTACAAGTCACTGGGCCGTACAATGAACAAGTAACTACAGCTCCTGACTATGAAGTCTAAGTCAACTATCAGAAGAGTAACTGTCTGTTTAACTGCCAGATCCATTCTGCCATGCAAAATCTTTAAATTTCCACTTATCCCAAGGTGAACTTCAAATGCAGACTCTCTGCCTTCTCAAGGTAAGTGACTTAGACTATAACCTTGAAGACAAAAACAGTCTGTCAGAGATGAAAGCTCTCCTTCTACAGAATCCTCCCGGTCCCAAGGAAGATTTTCAAATAAAAAATATATTTCCAAATAAAAAGCACAAGATTCCTGGATGAGAATGGCAGATGTGCTGGTCTATCTTTTATGGGACTGAACTAAGATAAGATCAGTTTCATTTTGCGTCAAACATTCATAAAGCATTAAACAGAGGCTATTACATTAACATGGGTTTGTAAATCTGACTGTGATTGTGACTCCCGACTTGTGCCATCACCACAGAGAAGGGCACCACTCTAGCCCGCCCTCCACCCTGAGGCACCATGGAGCAGAGCACCACTCCAGCAAGTCCCCCACTGTGAGGCACCATTCAAACACCACAGCAGGTGCCATCAGGCTGCTGAGAAGTGCCGGGCAAATTAAGTGAAAAGGCACAACTGTGACTCTACATACTGCAGTATTTTGTAAAATCTTAAAGGGTCCTTGAAAATTTTCAAAGTAGAAAGCCCAAGGCAAGCCATCTCTTCCTCCTCTTTGAGACAATGCACTGACTGCCAGCTGGTGTGGTGATAGGGGAGCAGCTGAAGAAGCCTGATACAAACCTTCGCCATGCATCACTCCTAACTTTGTCTGCAGGGAGGCCAGATATGGGGTAAACTACTAACATAAGATATTCAGACTCCAGGAGATCTTCTAAACAGCATGTATTTGAATATTAAATAGGTTTGGATTATAAACAAAAGATCATCACTTTCTTAACAAACATAAAACCCAAGACTTCTATTTTACTTTGCATTATGATAAAAAATGAGATTACTGTCTAACATCACAGTAGTTCTGGAGCTAAGACTTTTCAGTAAGCAGGAAAATAATATGAGTTTTACATAGAATTTTAGAACTTGAAGTAGGGATTCACAATAAATAGATTATTATCTATAAAGCAAGTTAGAGGGAATCTCATCCCAGAGGAAAATTTGATATACCAACATTATCTTTGGCCTGCACTGGTAAATATAGATTAATAAAAACAAAATTCAATATTTTTCACTATTGAAACACCATAACAGTCTTACAGAAATATTTGAATCTGGTAGAGTAAAAATATATATGTGTTTATAACTGAAAAGCGAAGTTTGTGACTTATCTTGGCTTTTTGCATAATATCTCACAGATGCTTTGCAGGGATCACATTGCAAAAGATAAGGTCATATCCAACCCCAATCTGGATTAGGAACCCTGTGCAGCAGCACATGGCCAATATATAGGGGAGCACAGCTCTGCACTGGGGAAGGTAAGGACTCTCATTTAGATGAAACAGGTGACAATCACCCATCAGGAATCTGTCTCTTTTTTGGTAGGTATCTCCAGGCTAGGCCTCGCATTCTTTAGCAGCATCTTTAGCAGCAGGTCCAGGGAGGTTATTCTCCCTCTGTACTCGGCACTGGTGAGACCGCACCTCGAGTCCTGTGTTCAGTTCTGGGCCCCTCACCACAAGAGGGATGTTGTGGCTCTGGAGCGAGTCCAGAGAAGGGCAACAAAGCTGGTGAAGGGGCTGGAGAAGAAATCTTAATGAGGAGCAGCTGAGAGAGCTGGGGCTGTTTAGCCTGGAGAAGAGGAGGTTGAGGGGAGACCTTATTACTCTCTACAACTACCTGAAGGGAGGTTGTGGAAAAGAGGGTGCTGGCCTCTTCTCCCAAGTGACAGGGGACAGGACGAGAGGGAATGGCCTCAAGCTCTGCCAGGGGAGATTTAGGCTTGAGATTAGGAAGAAGTTCTTCACGGAGAGGGTGGTTAGGCATTGGAACGGTCTGACCAGGGAGGTGGTTGAGTCACCGTCCCTGGAGGTGTTTAAGGTTAGGGTAGATGAGGTGCTTAGGAGCATGATTTAGGGATTGGTGGGAATGGTTGGACTCGACGATCCAGTGGGTCTCTTCCAACCTGGTTATTCTGTGATTCTGTGATCTACACGTTTGTTATCGTGATTCTGCTAGCATCCAGAACATGGAATGAAGTGCAACAAACTGAAGTTGACGTTGGCCTATATGACCTCCAGAGGTCTCTTCCAACCTCATTTGTCCTGTGATTCTGTCATTCCAAGTCTTGTTTAATCAAGATTTGCTAAATGAAATTAATAGATACTAGTGGCCTGCTTATGAGCAGCAGGTAAACATTGGTGCCCTTTTCAAGTGGTTCAATTAGATTAATTTCCCTAGGCCCTCTCTGTAGTTAATGTGTTATCCTTATCCCTGTCTACTGTAAGAAATCTAGAGAGACACTCCTCAAGCCAGTTGTGAGGATGTAAAGTTATGATGCAGAATTTCTTAGCAATCACCTCCATTTCTGGGCTGTTCAGCATCCCATAAGCATCCCATATTAATATGCTGGTTGCAGAGAAGCAGTACAGGCAAAACCCTTCTTGTTTTTAAGATATGGAATGTACATGCCATTAGGGGTACACAAGGTGATACACAAATAGTGCACAAACAGAATATATCCTTGCTGGATCTCCAAGGGGAAGGCCAAATCTAACTTAACGCGGCTGAGATCTGTAGCTCACAGCTGCAGATCCTTGTTCTTAATTTCCTTTTAGTGAGGGTCAACTTTCTTTCTAGTGCCTTCAAAACTTATTTTGTACCAAACCTCCTCTTAGAAGTAGGAAGTAAAAGACTACATAGGAAATCCAGGAAAACAAGCTTTCTAACCTAAGCACTTAAGCCTGTAAACCTAGGTCCCTTAAAATCCACTTCACATGGTTTCAAGAGTTTGATGCTTAGGATATGTTCTGAGCTATTGTGCTGTCATACAAGATTAAATCAGAATGAAAGAAAATCAATTGCTCAATTTAAATTAAAACTAAGTTAAATTCGAGCCCATACTGGTTTAAATTCTTCAAAGGGCATATAAACTTTTTGAGTGGAACAGCAGAAACAATTATTTGTTATCAGCAAGACCTTTCCTTCAAGATTAGCAAGCCATATTCCCAGATGCATAAAAGCAATCCATCAAGCCAAAGAAGCTTATTCTAATTTATTCCAACTTGTTCTGATTTATTCAAACTAAGAATCTAGGTCAGTATCTATAAATTATTTTTGAGTGCACTGATTACAGCATAACCGCCTAGTTAGGAGATGCATTTAACATATTTTTCTCTTGATAACTCTAGAAAACACAAAAATATTCTTTCTCTCTTCAGTGCTCCAAAACTTGTATTGCTGTGATGCTTTTGTACTCTGAATCATACCACAATGTTAAAACTGTTAAGCGGTGTAACAGATATTGTACCACGTGAGAGCAAGTCATTGGGAACATTTCTGATTTCACATCCAGTGTATTTTATAAACTGCTTCAGTGAAATCAAGAGTCACTGAGGTCTTTAGGAGGAGAAACAGAAGATACATACAGAAAACAAGAGCATTTGCTGATAACTCTTCTGGAGTTAAGTATTTTAAGAATTCATTAATCATTCACTAGGTGGGGCTGATACTTCACAATCAAGAAAAAGGCTGAAAACAGCCAGAAATGGATCACTTCAGTAAAAGTAACGTTTTTATTCATGGGAAAATTTGGGGGTAAGGTGAAATTAATAATTAGCCTTAGATAACATTTATCAAGATTTTACTTTCTATATTTGAAATTTTACTCATATATTTTTAAAGTATTTCAATTCTTTTAATATGGATTTTTTAGGCTTTAACTTCTTACCATGCAGGTGTCTACTGCTATTTTATATTCCCAAAAGTATCTGAGATATCTGCTTAGGACAAGCCAGTGGAATGCAAAACCTATTAAAGATCATGTTTCCCCAAGGAAGCAAAAGGAAGCCAAGAAGCAGAAGCATATTTGTACGTGTAAGGTGGTATGAGATGCACACACACAAGTAACTTCATGGCATGAAGCAACCGAGCTGAATATGATGTGTCAAGTGCAGGAAAACAAGGGAAAAATAATTTTAGAATGATCCTTCTGCAACCTATCCAGACCATAAATTGTTATCTTGACAATCTGAAAGCTGATTTGGAAACCAAGAAGGGCTAGAGACAAATTTAGTTATAAATCTCTTCTATCTTTTTGTTTCTCCTTGAAACAACTGAGATTATTTGCATGTTAAAGTTAGGCATTTTTTTCTTGACGAGAAGTTTTACAGCATTCTTAGATGTAAGTCCTTTTTCCCACTGAGTCAGAAGTTAAGAGTTATCAAGGGCAGCATCATGATTCAGTCAAGTCAAAATAAAACAGAGTGAAAAGGAAAAAAAATACGGAGATGAAGCAGTAGCATAGGAAAGAGAAAGGGACAACATGGCCATGAGTCTTTCATGCTTTCTACCATTCCATTTATGCAAAACCTAAGTACAGCACAAACAGGGTTACTGAAGAACTGTTTTGGGTGCTCAAATAGATTACCCTCTCTTTCTGGATTCTATAATAATTCTCTTTTAGATATCCACATGATTTTAATCTTTTATGGTTACTCGTGTTTATTTATGGTTTTATTGACTTTTAAAGTTATTCCTGCTATAACATACGTTATTGCTAATGGTTTGTGTTACAGTAGCATCTAGAAGAGAATTCAACTGTATTTGCTACCAGGCAAGCTGAGAACAAGGTTTCACTCTCAGTACCCTAAATATAAGCCCTAGTTCAAGGCACAGAAGAGAAGGAGCAAGGGAAGGAGGGTGAGCTTCCTCTCTACAGCAGTGACAGGTGTGTGTGCTTACAGAACCGATGTCTGGGGCCTGTTCAAAGTCTTTTGAAATCAAAAGAAAATCACTCGTAGATTTAAATGGGCAATTAACCAATGTATACATATATAATTGCCAGTCTGTGTCCATGAAAAGTTTAGAATTGTATTTTAAATTAATTATAAACATACAAGATCTGGCTAACAAATTTCGTATCAAGATAAAGCTCTGTGATATTAAGATATTTCCTTCCAACTCCACCCCCCAAAGATTCTCTAACACTCCACATGTTTTAAAACCCTAAAAGTCAAGATCAAGTGAAGAATTAGTCAGTGTTGCAAAATTCTGTGAAACCCAAAACCTGAGCTTTAAGCCATTTAGAACTATCATCTGTTAATTGATTATTAGAACTACCTAAAGAGACTTCCTGAAGTCTTATAGATTATGAATTTTCTCATATCTGCAAATATTACGTTTGATTAATGTTATACCGAGTGTCCTGCACCTGAAGAAAGAAAGAAAATCAATCAGCAGACCCATCATGACCCCTAGAAAATTCTGTCTGACAACAATGAATGTTTTACAAAAACCTGAGACATTAACAGACTTTTTCCAACCGGCACACGTACATAAACACATATCTACTGATATCTATAAAAACATCGCCTGCTGGAGTTCTAATAAGTGAATCCCAAAGATACTGACACTGAAACAATTGTAACTGAAATACTGTATGTGACAGGAATCAGCCCTAACATCTGTAGTTTTATAGATGTTTGAGGTTATTACTTTACTACATTTGCTTATATGCTATTATTTCCTCTTCCTACATGCATTCAACCAGATCAAGATAAAGTTACCAATGCTGTGTAGGACTTCTCTGTGAAATGATTTATTCCTCGCAGTAAAGCTTATAATAAAGGGGAGGAGGTATTAGCTATTAAACATAAATTATTGTGATTGTTTATTACTGTTCAGATATAATAAGATGTGACAAAATTCTTCATAATCTATTCTTCTCTTACAAAACAAAAAAGTCATGAAACATGGTTAGTTCCTATGCCTAATGCCAGATATGCATGTCATAGTATATCAAAACAGTGAACTGTTTCAGTAAGTGTTCAAGTCATGTTGTTGATATAGTTGAAAACCTTGAAAAATTTATTATGGCTAGTAAAGGAGGCACTATTTATGCAAATTTAACAGGCTGAAATTAAACAAGAACTGTTTCTGTCCATGGAATTTTTCTCAGAATTAGATTCTCAAAGCTCTCCAGAGGACAAGAACTCCTCATCTTTCACAAATAAACCCTAGTGTATGAGATACGAATTCAACAAACTTTCTTTCCCTTCTGTGTAACCAGAAGTAGTGATTAATGTTTCCCCCAAGAAGTTCAGCACTTTATCACGCAGTCCTATATGACCCAGATGTCTCCAAACATTCAGTCACTTGGAAACATAATGTGTCCTGGGTTAGTACAGCTTAATTGTACATTGCAACAATTAATGTTCTTCATTTAATCATGATGTTATCTATTTCACAATGTTGTTGTGAGGATTAACCAAACACTGCGTTTCTAAAATGATTTGTGACATCCAGAACAAATCATGTTATTTTGAAAATGCAAAGAATTTCCATAGTTATCAAAATAAGAGTGTGATGCACTGATAATAAATGCTTGCATTGATAAGCAAGAACTAATAATTATACTGAGTTAAGTAGTAATGATTTTTTTTCATTTTTACAGAAGTGTAAAAAAATACAAAAATGTAAAAATTTCAGGTCAGATTCATCTGAAACCATAAACATCTTCAATGTTGATAATTAGCTGTTGTTTAGCCTTCCCTTACCATCAGGTGAAACAAATGCACTTGTGCAAGATGTGATTCATCTAAGGTTTAAAAAACAATTAATGAATTGCTTCTTTGAAAATCCTTTTTCTCATCTTTGACTGAAAAGACTAAAAGTGACTGATATGGCAAAAAAAATGTCTGCTTTTCATAGGCAGACAGTTGGTCCATTATGCAGTCACACACATAGGAAGTCAATTTCAACATAACAGCCATTTAAGAACCACAATTCTACTTACAAAATTTATTATTCATTAATTATACAGGATACATGTGAGATTAACCAATATACCCAAATTAACTTTTTAAATGTAAAGGCTCTTGAGCTACTTTGAATAAAGGAAAAGTTGATTACCAGTCACTTTACATACTACGCCAAGAAGAGGTTTTTTGCATTATTAACTAAAGGAAGTTATTCAATACATAAAAAGTAAATTGCAGGATTGTGAGGTAGAGAAATCCCACTTCAAGCCAGCAGAGAACAGCAGAAGAGCTGAAGATGCCTGAACACGTTTCTCTTTTGCACTGCATGAAATGAAAAAGTTATTTCCATGGCGATGCTTTTTTTCTCTCTGAAGACATGCCTGTTCTGTTTCTCCTGTTTGTTATAGGATGCTTAGATATTATGTCTGTTCAGTGCTGTAGATGGAGTTGTTAAGTACACAGATAGATGGACTGGATCTTTTTCTTTTACTGCAGGTATATATTTTTACAGTAAACAATTTTTGTGAACAACTCAAGGTTTTAAAGTTGCCATGGGTATCCGCAAAGTTGTTACTTTGCTGATATACAAATTCTTAGCAATGACTAGATCAACCTAAAATAATTATTTTCCATACTAACTTTTGCTCAGATATTGCTGCTGATTTATATGTGTAATACTTTTAATAGGCTGCAATTGATCATCTCACTTTTAAAGAATATATTCTTCTGGGCTGCTATCCTTCTTATCATTTTATAGTGGGAAAAATAAAGGTAAAATTGAAGCTTAGAAAAAGAGGCCATTTTGTTTTCCAGTATGGCACCAGAAGATCATGATGTGTTGCATAACACAATGAACATTCACAGATTCATGAGCAAGTTTCTTTGAAAAATATGAACTTTATTGCCACAGAGATGTTTAAAGTTTAAAACAACATTATCTTCCGTTTCTGCTAAGATGTGCTATTGAGAAAATAAGCAACAATAGAAATCCCTCAAAGAGCCTTCACTTTTGAGGATCATCAAAGTTTCTTCACTTAAAAATGAAGGGTGGACCACACAGTTCATGTAAAAATTCAAAGTTCTGTTTGTTTTCTTTTATACACTTTACTATGGTATTGTAATATATATTAATATTATTTTTACTATCTGTTATTTATTTAATATACTCAAAAATTAAATGCAGAATAGTTGAGACTGGAAGGCACCTCTAGGGGATATCTGCTCCAACCTCCTTTCTCAAGCAGGGTCATGGCCCAGGAACACATCAAGATGTTTTTTTCAGTATCTCTAAAGGGGAGACTTCACAACCTCTCCAAGCAACCTGTTCTAGTGACTGGTCAGCCTCACAGTACAAAAGTGTTTCCTGATGCTCAGGCAGAACATCCTGTGTTTCAGTTTGTGCCCATTGCCTCTGGTTCTGTCAGTGGGGACCACTGACATGGCTACTGTTCAATACCTTTATTAATGAGATAACGTGATTTAGTGCACCCTCAGCAAGTTTGCAGATGACATCAAGCTGAATTGTGCAGTTGATATGCTAGAGGGAATGCATGACAACCTTGACAGGCTAGAGAACTGGACCCAAGTGAACCTCATGAGGTCCAAGACCAAGTGCAAGGTCATCTACCTGGATCAGGACAGTCCCCAGTATCAGCACAGACTGGAGAATAAATGGATTAAGAACAGCCCTACAGAAAAGGACTTGGGGATACTGGTGATGAAAAATTAGGTAAGAGCTGGAAATGTGCACTTGCAGAACAGAAGGCAAACCGTATCCCGGGCTGCATCAAAAGAAGAGAGGCCAGGAGGCTGAAGGAGGTGATTCTCCCCCTCTGTCCTTGTGAGACCCCACATGGAGTACTGCATGTAGCTATGGGGCCTCCAGCACAAGACAGCTGTGGACCTGTTTGAGCAGGTCCAGAGGGCCATGGAACACCCCTCTTATGAAAGAAGACTAAGGGACTTGCTAGTGTTTTGGCTGCAGAGGATACCTTACTGCAGCCTTACAGTACTTACAGGGGGCTTAAAAGGAAGAAAGACAAAACTTTTACCAAGGTCTGTAGTGACAGGACAAGGACTAATAATTCTAAAGTAATAGAGGAAAGATTTAATTTAGATATAAGGAATAAATTCTTTACTAAGAGGGTTGCCCAGAGAAGTTGTAGATGCCCCATCACTGCAAGTCTTCACAGTAAGATTGGACAGGGTTTTGAACAACCTGATCTAGTGCAACATGACCCTGCTCACAGCAGAAGGGTTAGAATAGATGAACTTTAATGTTCCTTCCAACCTAAACCACTTTAAGATTCTATGGTTCTATGATTCTATGAAAAGAGGCTGGGTCCAGCAATGCAATCAGGATACATCGTTAGAAATAGTGATTCCTAGTCAGATTCCTTGGTGTAAAACTCCTAAAGCAGTACATAATGTTCCACTACTGATCCCCTTTTCTTTGCAGTCAGTCTCTGTGGCAGTGGTAGGAGGAACTATTTCCAGCATTGCAGAGTACTCATACTGACAGTAAACAGGACTGAATGCTTTGGGGGAAGAGTTTGGGGATTGGAACTAGATGGTCTTTAAGGTCCCTTCCAGCCCTAATATTCTATGATTCTATGATTCTATGATCCTGTTTACATCCTTAGAAGAGACAAAGTCCCTGACTACACAATTTTTCTGTCTTGAACTCTTTCCTTCCCTGTTACTCAACTACCTAAAACTACCTAAAGAGAAGCAGGGCAGCAAAGTTCATAAAGTAAAAGATACGCCTAATTCTTCACAAGATCTTTTAGCTAAGATCTTTTAGCTCAGGATGTCTCTGAATTCACCTCCATACAGATGTCTCTCCACAAAAGGTATCTTACAGAAGTGTTTTTTCTCAATACAAGGGAAAAATGAAGAGTCATCAAAAAGTCAATGCTGTGTAAAAAAAATAAGTGGCAACAGCTATACAAATTCTTTTATGTTCTGAAAGGAAAAGTCAGTATTACTTGTTTAATAACCAAGTATGATGTTGCAGCAGCCCATCATGTTATTATGCACAATCTTCAGTGTTCCTTCCTGCGGTAGGTTGACTCAGATGGTAGCTAAGCCCTCCTCCAGATACTCATTCATTCCTTGGTGGTGGCATAGGGAGAAAATAGGAAGGGAAAGAGCAAGAAAAACTTATGGGTTGAGCTAAAGATAATTTCATAAGGGAAGAGAAACAAAAAAACCCAATTGATGCAAAGTCAATCACTTACCACCTCTCACAGGCAGACAGATGCCCAGCCAGCCTCCAGGCAATGACTACATTCAAAAGACTTCCCTCTACCCCTCAGTTTCACCATGGAACACAATGTCATATGGTATGGAGTATCTCAGTTTGGATCAGCTGTCCCAGCAGTATCCCTTCCCAGCCATATCCCTTCCCAGCCTCTTGCTCACCCTCTAGCCTACTCTTTAGGGGTCAGATTGGGGAAAGAGAGAAGGTCTTGACACTGTGTTAGCACTGCCCAGCATTTGCTAAAGCATTGGTGTGTACCAACATCATTTTGGTCACAAATTTGAACCACAGCATCATACGGGCTGCTTTGAAGAAAATTAACTCCATCCCAGCCAGACCCACTGCACCTTCCTTAATATATAAACAAATAGTACATCTTGAGAAAATATGTTGAGATACTCTTGACATTAATGATGCCAATTTTTATATAGGAATGAAGCAACTCTCCATGGAGAAGAGCAGCAAGCACTGATATTGGTTTGAAGTTCCTGTGGGACCCAGAACATGGTCTAGCCAGGTTCTTGCACTGTTGACTAGAGACCAGCAATCCAGAGTGCACTAAAGCAAATACTTACAAGTCAGTTTAGATACAGCAAAAGAAATATCTCAGGTAATAAGGTATGAGAGGTCATGAAATAGAGCAAAAGTTTGTGTGGTAAATTAGCACAGGAGAAACTAGTGAAGAAGCACAAACAGTAAAATGTATTCACTGGAACAGACTGCAGGAAAGAACACAGAACAGATTTAAAAGCTGCAAAGTTCACCTGAATTGCTAGCAGAAAGAAACTGACATTTGCCAAATTAAAATATTTCATCTAAAGGATGAGTATTTTAAATTCACTTAAGGAGAAGACCAAACACTTTGCCAGTTGGCTGACTGAGCAGTGAGCTTAGCTGCTGAATAAAAAAAGTAATCTTGGGTGGGAGCAGTAGTGGAAACAGTACATAGATTGTTGCATGCATTTATGTCCAAAAATTTAGTCACTTTTCATGAGGAGTGAAAAGGTGTTTCTGTAAAGAAGTTCATCCTTCCTCTGATAATGTGGATTTAAATCTCAGATTGATTGATTTAAATCTCATCCTATGCTGAATGACTTCACTTTCTTCTGAACAAGGCATTACTTTGGATATTAAGTCATTAGAGCTTTCCTTCAGAGTAACAAAACATATCCCTATTTAAAGAGGAATATTCTTCCTCTTGATATTTGTACGTAATCTTCCTTGGCATTGGTGGGTTGTACCTGTTTAGTGATACAAGCATTGAGTAGTAGCTCCTAAAAAATGTAGGCCAGCAGTCAGGTCTGATTGCATATTTTATTCATCTCTGAGAACTTAGCAGCATTCAGCATAATGCAGCTAAAAATAAAATTTGAAAATTCTTATTAATCCCCTTCACCAATCTATTAAAATGAAAGTAGCATCCAGCCTAGCATTACACACTGTTTACTAAACTCAGTTTTGTGTATTAAAGCCCATTTCCAATAAAATTTCAGCAAAAAATATCATCAATTTGCTTTCCTATATAGTTGGTGATGTAATGTTAGCCCTTACTTGGAAAATAAAACTGCTCATATGTGTAGGTTGCTCTACAGAACTACCTCCCCAGCTACACTTTTTTTACTTCCTACCACATTGTAAAAGGCAAGAAAATAAATAGGGTCTGAAAGTGGGTAGTGTTCAAAGATACTGAAAACAGCTTTCTTAACATAGCCCTGATTCCATACTCTCTTAAACTGTTTTCACACAATGTGGACCAAACTGTGTGTCTTCTTCTGATCTGTCTGTTCTATGCAGCTAGCTCAAAGAAAGTGAGATCTGGCTGGTTTCGGCTGGACCATTTCCACAAGAAAAGCTGAATATCCCTGGAGGGAATAAAGCTGCTCTAATAAGCTCTTATTTCACTTGCCAAAAGAAACAGCAGAGAATTGCCTACAGAATTTCTAGATTTCATCTTTTCTCACCTGCAAGAGTGAGGTTACAGCAGCTCCCAGACTATATGAAAGAAGGACTGACTTCAGATAACTCGATTGTAAAGGAAGCACAACTACTACTGAAAAGCACTGCTTCACACTAAGATTCAGCAGAGGATCGAGGAAGTACCGCTGTCATTTTAAGGAAAATGACTCTTATCTATGTCAAGGAAATTGAGTTCTTTATATGGATTATGTCTAGTGTTGAATACAATGGAGCTCAGTGCTCAACATCTTGCACTTTGTCCAAAATTTACAGGAGACAAATACTGGAACAGCCAACATCCAGTAATTTTAACCTTTGAGATGATGTATAACTCCCAAAGTTTGGATGCATATAAAAAACTTAAAGATATATTAATGAAACCGACCTCTTCCACAGAAACTACTGTATGGCAGATATTAGCAAAATCATGAATCGTAATACCATTCATGATTTTGCTAATATCTGCATACATAAGCAGGACCCCATTATTCAGCAGTCACAATCCCGGGACAAAGGAAGGTTTAGCAGTACTGCATGATATTTTTCATGTTGTGCACAGTTAAATTGAGGAGAACCTTGCATGAATTGTTATTGACACTGAAACAGAAAGGAGTTAAAAAATGAATTTACAGTATCATAAAAGACCATTAAACATATTAGCAAAATCTGGCTCATCGAGTCCCTGTGCTGCTGGAAACTAAGAGGATAACCTGGAGAAAGTTTTCCCTAAATATGTTCTATTCATCACACTATTTGCCTTGCATTTTCCCTCTGTTCTACCACATGAGGTCAAGGCCAGCCAGTCTGATTGTACTTTCAAAATATGAGATCAAAATACTTAAAAAATTTGGAAATATAATGTGTTAGAAATCCTGGTAACTTACAATCAATTCATTGTGAAGCACTACTCCTGTGAGAAGAACATCATGGTTACTGTAAAAGACAATTTAGGGGACCTGCAGATCTTGGATTTTTCCTGCAATCACAATATTCCAGCTGGAAAAAAAAGTGACTATACAATTGCCAGAAAATTGTAGCTTTCAACATGAGTACAGAAGATCAAGAAAACATATTATAAAAGAGGGTTTTGTAACAGCTGGCTTTCTGCTGAAGCAAATTTTTCAACTCCCACAACAGACATACGGGGTTGCAACTCATATTTCAACATTCCAAAAAAAATTTTTTTGTGCTGTCTCCTGAAATAATGAAATCTGTTTTTTTTTCAATCAGTGGTATCATACCAGGGAAATAGCAGCTGGGGCATTAGTAAAAACAGTAGTTCAGACAGATGTCACTACCATTCAGACGTAACAGGTATTCCTGACATGACAAAGCAGTACTGTATAACCCCTTTGGTCTGAGCCATTTCTCTGAACCATGCATATGTGGTTCTACCCAACATTAAAAACCCCATGATCCAAACCAGTATAGAAACGTCCATGGTTCACTTCAGCAGCAGCACTTCACTGGCAGAGTGAATAAGACTGTATGACTCTCTCTGTTATATTAGGTATATCAGGTTTTGCCTACTCCAGTGGCATTAGACTATGGTCGCTTAAGCAGTTTTGCCAAGGGAATGATAAAGTTGCAAAAGCCATTACTTTGGTTCCTCATGTACAAATGTGTAGGAACGACAAACAGCTCATCTTTAAGAGTTCCCCAGAAAATGAAAAATGAGCCAGCAGTCCCTGTTTCTTGTGTCTCTAGTGGTAGAAAAAAAAAAAATCCTCTACTTTTGAGCCTTTCTACTCATAACACATTTTTCTCATTACCTTGAAATGTTCCAGCTTTATTTTACTGATGCATTTGAAAACAATTTTCTGAACAGTTTTCTAGAAGTTTCTTTTTTATAAAAATCTAAATTTACAACTAGTAGAAAGCCAGAACTTGGAAGTAAGATTCTATAACATGCCCAGATCTCCTGTCTCATTACAGTGATATGAAATAACATTATGGAAGTTATGGACACTGTGGAAGTTTATTGGTGACATCGCTTTCCTGCAGAGAAAAGTGTGTAGAGAATGCATATAAGGTGCACAAAAGCAACGGAGATGTTAACCTTAACAACTGGCTTTCCTCTAGCACTTTGAAGAAAACACTCTTTGAAGTTCAAACACTTGACAATCAGACAAAAAAATAACTTTGAAGTAACATAAATACACCTGTATACAGTCATTATTCCACAAAGGACACAGGTAAGCATTAAACTGAACATGGCCTCTCTCAGTCTTATACTTGAAAATATACACCAGAGTATTTTCAGAACAAACTATATACAGTTTTAATGATGTTATGAATTAGATACTCACTTTGACTAGACAAAACCAAAACTTTTAGTCAAGTTCTTAGAAACAACCAAGGATCTGGACTAACAGAGGAAGTTCCTGTCCTTTGATCATGGTGATAGGAGGAAAGTGTTTCCAGATCTCCTTTCTAACAGAAAAAAAATGCCTTAGAAAGCCTTTCTGGCTAAGAGAAAGAATGACTACTCAAAAAAGGAGTCTAAAAAGAGATTGAGTTTTAAGACTGAACAATTATAGGTCTATTACACCCAATAAGGCATTTTGCTGTTCTAAGGCAATTTTTTCTCATTGATGATTTTAATGAATTGTTCTTACTCATGGTCTTAATGACATTTTTAATTATTACTTTTAATTAAGTGCTAGCTTAAGTGCTATCCGTCAGAGAGACTGCACTCTTCAATGTCAATCCTGGATTAAAAATGGGCTGTACTTCAAAGATGGCTGCATTACAGCAGCTGCTGATAGTTTTGATGGAAAATAATGCTCATCTTTGTGATCATTTACTTAAATTATTTTTTTTCAATTTGATGTTTTAAGCAACAACAGATAGAATGTCTGTGCAAAAAAGTAATTATTTTTCTTTATTACACACTTAAAATACAGAATAACAGAGCCAGAAGGGATCTCAGGATGTCATCTAACACTTCCAGCCTGTCTCAGGAAAGGGAGCACCACACCTCCTCTATTCCTGACAGATCCTTGTCCAGTCAATTCTTTGATGGTCAGGGACAGAGACCAACACCCCTGATGATCTCTTCCACTTCTTCATCAAAGCCTTCCTAATGGCTATCCAAAATGTCCTCCCTGTCATTCAACCCCATTACTTCTACACCTCTCCAATGGGGTGAAGAGAGCAAAGCCTTCTACGCATCAGAAGGCTGTTACAGTGCCCACTCCCCCCCACCATAGCTTTCCCATCCTGCCTTTTCTTCTTGAGCCATCACTTCCAAACCCCAGCCTGGCTGTCTCTACGATCGGTGAACACATTTGCCAAGCAGCACCCGGAGCAGATTTCTACGCCAACAAGTGCTAAGCAGAGAGTATTCCAATACTTCAATATGGCAAATGTTCAGCTAACACTCATGTGAAATAGAGATTATTACCGGTATCCAAAAGATGAATCATTACGAGTCCTGTGTGAAACAAATATGGGAAAGGTACATAACGGGAGGCAGTTGCACTCAACAAGTCATGGGGGATCAAAAGACGTAAGTACAACACACAAAACTAGTGCACGACACACAAAGTCACGTTCTGCATGCTACCCAACTCCCCTCCTGCCAGGCTCCGCTGCCATGCAGGCTGTCGCCTGCCCTACAAGGAGTCAGAGGCGTCAGGAAACACAAATCTGCAAAATCAAACATTTAAAATTTGTCGGAAGTAACTGTTTCAGAGGAGAAGAGGAAAAGTAGTGAGGGCGAACCTAACTCTCACACGGTTTTGCTGAAGAGATCCAAAGTCAGCACGGGAAGATGCCAAAGACAATCCGGAGTATTTCAGAAGACAGGTTGAGTGCATCTAAGTTAAAATAAGACTCTTTCACGTACATCGAGTGGCCTTTACAAACACCGTTTTGCTTGAGTGACTACAGACTCGTGGTTGTGGGAGTAGCATAAGCGGCTACACGTTATCTATTTAGGAACAGGTTGGGAGTTTACGTACATTAAGAGGAGGGAGCCGGGGGGAAGGGGGGCGCTTCAAAGCCGTCCTGTGAACTCTCTCGGAAGAAGTTTGCGGGTCGGGTTCCCCCGCGGAGCCCTGGAGCGGGGCGATCGCGGGGCGGTGCCGGGCGCTCCCCGCTCCAGCGCCGCTCCGGCTGCTCGCAGGTGCCCCGCCCGACCCCCGCCTCGGATGGGGGCGGCCCTCGGACGGTCGCCAAAGCCGAGTGACACGTTTCTGGTCCGGCCCGGCTGCACCCCTCCTCCCCCCTCACTCCGGCGGGGCAGTCTTCTCAGCGGCTTTGTTGTGTTTTCGATCCGGGAGAGTGTGGGCTGCTGCTGGCAGCTACAGGATGAAGTCGCCTCCCTGCTGCATGTCTCTTTCTTCCCAAGCGTCCCTGGAGGAACCAGAGAGTAGCACGTCCCTGGGCTCCCTGGACTCCAGTGTTTTCTCCAGCGAGGAGGAGCAGGGACCTCTGCTCCAGAAGGTCATTCCCTCCTTGGACCGCTTCACCATCAATGTAGGAGGCAGCCGCTTTGTGATGTCCCAGCAAACTTTATCGTGCTACCCCGACACCCGTCTCGGCAAACTGGCCGTCGTGGTCTCTGCTGCCCGGGATGTGGCCTCTGGCCTCCTGGAGCTTTGTGATGATGCCAACCTCGTGGAGAACGAGTATTTCTTCGATCGGAGCTCACAGGCGTTTCACTATATCCTGAATTACTACCAGACCGGGAGGCTGCACGTGATGGAGCAGCTCTGTGCGCTCTCCTTCCTCCAAGAGATCCAGTACTGGGGTCTGGACGAGCTCAGCATCGATTCCTGCTGCAGAGATCGGTGAGTTGTGGGACGACTAGGAGCAAGAGATTATGGGCTGGGTGAGGTGGGCATTGACTTGCATGCGGGAACCGGGAACGCTCAGGTAAGAGATCCAGCAGCGGGGATAGGTGAGGCAGCAGAGCATCGGGAGAAGTCAGCTGAAAGCTGGCTGAGAGCAGCCCTGAATCCTGCTCTAGGTGAGGATGAGTGTGAGGAAATAGGAGGAGATGTGTCGTGTCAGGTCACTGCCGACCTTTGCTGAGGGTCAGGTTGGCAGCGGGTGTCAGACAGTGAGACCTTAACGGGACCAGTGTCTGGGTTGTCTTGTACCAGCTGTGGACTGGCCCTGGAAGCTCAAAACGTTTACAAGGAACAATGCCAGAGATGAAACAGGTCGTGAAAGGAGACTTGTACTTTCAGTCATCCACTTAGGGATCATGCTAGTTAGAGGGATTGGATGTGGAGTCAGGCGTGCTGCTGGGAGACTCCGGAGCCTCCTCACTCCACGCTTTCTATTTTGCAGGATTTCCAGATCCAAGCTGAAGAGGCAGAAGGGGGTGGTCTCCTGTCAGGCTGAGTGTGGGTGGCATGGCCCCAGGAGGAGCCGATGGGAGGCATGGCACATGGATGTAGCGGGTTACAGGGAGGGGGCAGTAGCAGCAGGAACATGGCTCACTGGAAACAGACAGTAACTGGCAGCTTAGGAATGAGGTGGGTTTTGACTGAACCCCCTCCCCCAGGGCATTTCTGTTAATATTATTTGCAGTTAATTTGATTATTTTTCCACCATTTTTAGTGTTACTGGTTTGTTTGTTGCTATGGAAGAACTGAATTCTCAAAAGGGCATAACTGCTATTTAACTAAAGGGGTAATGCTACAATTATTAGAAAGAAACAAACAAGCAACCCCATGCTGAAGTTATCCTACCCTGATGCGGTCTAGTTGTACAGCTGAAAGAGTTGGATACTAGTTTGCATTCCTTTCTTGCTTTTCTGATAGGCATAACTGAAAGTTCCTACTTCTTTGGTGGTACAAGAAGCTCTTGGCACATGCAGGAGTAACTGTACACCAAAGGCAAAATTGTGTAGCCCCTTTGTATAAGGCTTGAGATTTGCAGCAATCAAGAAATGCAAACAGGAAAGGGTTTTTTGTGTACTTTAGGAATATTTTTGTTCTGTGAAATTGTTCTATAAATATGTTCTTGCTCTAACAGAACACTCAGCTATGCATTTACAATCTGTAAGTTTTACTCAGCACAGATTCTTGTGCACTTTGTTGTGTGAGAACCATATGTTTAAAGAAAGAAAGATAACTTGTCATCTTAGCGTGTATTGATCAGAACTTGATCCATAAACTGCCTGGCTTCTATTATGCCTACCCCTTTAGTACTGCAGATACAAACCAATGTAATAAAAATGTAATATGATCAGTCAAATTGAGGACAATTTAGAAACAGAGGGTCTTGTTGTGCCAGCATTAGTTACAAGAATGCATTCTAGTCGTACAGCAGATCCTATTGTTGTCAGTATGATCCATATAAATAACATGCTATCAGAATAAAATTACTCTGCATGTACAAACTGTCACTGATGTGAAATGGGGGAACAGAAGTATCAGATCAGTGGAAACATTCTACAGGTCTCAATTAATAAAATCTGCAATCATGTGCTTGGCATCAGGGGTTTCTGATCTCACATAAAGTGTGTTTTAACGTGTGTTTGTATGTGTGGTAGAGGATAAGAAAAACATATGCATGTTGGTATTAAAAATCTCTTTGTTGGGGTTTCCTGGGCAGGTACTTTAGGAGGAAGGAGCTAAGTGAAGCCTTAGACATCAAGAAAGATGCAGAAGAACTGGATGCTCAAGATGAAGAAGAGGACTTTTCTGGTAGCCTCTGTCCCAGTGTCAGACAGAAACTTTGGGAAGTTTTGGAAAAGCCTGGCTCCTCTGCAGCAGCCAGGACTTTTGGGACTCTGTCCATGGCTTTTGTTGTGGTGTCCATTGCCAACATGGCTTTGATTTCAGTAGAGCTAAGCTGGCTGGCACCACCACTACTGGATGCCCTAGAATACCTGTGCATTGCATGGTTCACAGTGGAGTTCGTTCTGAGGTTCCTGTGTGCTCGGGATCGGTGTCGCTTCCTAAGGAGTGTGGCAAACATCATAGATCTCCTTGCTATTTTGCCTTTCTACATTACCCTGCTGGTGGAGAGTCTGTGTGGTGGGGAGAGCTCCCAAGAACTGGAAAACGTAGGGCGCATTGTCCAAGTGCTGAGACTGCTCAGAGCCCTGCGGATGCTGAAGCTGGGAAGACATTCAACAGGTACTTTCAGCCATGGCAGTGGTACTTCTCAGTGTTGCTGCCTCCAACACTTGTCCCTGGCCACAGTCTTCCATTTTGTGTGCATTTCTGCCTAGCCTTTTTTACCCAATCGGTTAGCAGTACTGGCTTGTGAAAATCTTACTTTTGGACATTGATAATTGAGTGGCAAATGCCTTCTCTGACATTTTTTTTCTCTTCATAAAGCCAGTGTATATTGCTTGCATACCATTTACAAAAATAGGCCCCTAAGTTGTATGCTGCAAATCATGAACCAGTCACTATGTCATAAATTTTCAAACATATATTTGAGTCGATTTTAATAGGGATGAAGCAAGGAAAGAAGCAGAAGATTATTGACCTGTGCCTTTTGAATTATCAAAGGCCCACTAATGGCAGCTTACAATTATCTGTCACAACTTTTTTTGTTAAAAAATACATGCAAAGAAATGTATCACGATTTTCTCTACATCAGAGATCCTGAGAACATCTGCAGTAGAGAATGTTTCAGGAAAACTCTTGAAATTGAATCTTACCAGGTGCTAGGCTGAGGGTTTCTCTGGCCCTGTTGAACACCCTGGTATCTATGTGATATGTGGGGCACAGCTGGGTGCTACTTATTGAGTTGAACCTAGGTGCAGCACGAAACAACAGTGTCAGGCTCAGTCAGCATTCACCCATTGGTGTGGGGCTCTTCATGTCCAAGCACTCTTGACAAGTCAGCACATGATGAAGAGCAAGCAGGGGTAGGGTGGAAAATGAAATGCATTTCTAAAAACATTTTTGTGCACTCATAGTGCTGAAAGAAAGGCACAAAAGGTAACGTTTTCCCGTGGGAGTCAGGGGAAGCTGGAAATGATTGGAAGGTGTTCAGTTTCCCTTTGCATTTCCCTCATTTTTATTGGCACTTCATGACATATGCATGCCTGGTTATATGAAAGAATAAAATCTGTACTCCCATCACACCCTCTGTATGCCATGGTGTTGTCTAGTGCTTGGCATTTTGAAAATTAATTATGTTCCCTGTTAAATCAGTGCTGACTGTGGTGTTGAATTTGACAGGAGAAATGTTCAACCAACACATGAAGCTTTGAAAAATTTGATCGTAAAAGTAAATTATTGTCTCTGTCCTGCAATATTAGCCCATTCTGAAGATGATGATCATTCTTACGTGGCACTAAACATATCCCTCCAGGATTTCCTTCTATAAAGCAGGAATGGATTTATGCCTCTCCATTTCTTTGAAATCATCTCCACCTCTTTGTGAACTGGCTGCAATTCAGCAGGCTGTATGCTCACAGCAGCATCTATTTTCATTGCCACTGAAGGGCAGTGAACCTGCCTACTAATGGCAGGGTACTTTAATGCTACTGAGTATAACCATAGTGGTTTGGGATGTATCTTAATCTTACTCACCTACCCTAGATTATGCCTCTACTGATGCATAACAGTCCCTTAGAAAGCAGTCAAAAGGAAGCTTGTAACAATTCAGTCAATGAGTTTGTTTTGCTTCATTACAACTTTTGCAGGGTTTTTATTTCTTCTTTTTGCAAGAAAGGCTGCTACCCACTTTTGATGGTAGTTATAATGTGTATGCCTTCCTCTCTAATTGTATTTTGAAAATAAGAAAAAGACTAGAACTCATAAAGGCACTTTTGTGCTGAACAACAAAATAGTCATTCAAAAGCATGGTGATTCTAGTTATAAAGTTTCCAGTTTATTGTGTTTTACAGAATGCATGGAACTCAGTTCTGTGGTTCTTTGTCACAGATGTTTCATGTTTGTAAAATAACTGTTAACTTCAGGTATATTAACCACAGTTTATATCACAATATTTAGTACCATTAATGTTGAGATTAGCAATTCCATGTTAGGTAGAAGTGAATTAATTATATAAAAAGCTAGTCTCTTCATCTGGAAGTGAGCTATCATCTTTCTACTGGAACCAAGGCACCAGTCTCAACATACAAGAGATGGCATACATTATCTGTTTAAGTCATCCAGAGCAGTGTTACCCTCACGGTGCTTGTGTCTTTGGTACTTCAGAGTTGCTGCCCACTTACACCTAAAACACTAAATGAAATCTGTATGATTTAAATGTAGAAATTCACTGTTTTGATCCTCTGTCAATGGAGATGTTGCTCCTATGATGAAACATAACCCTAATAAATCAGAATAGAAACATACACTAGCAGATCTGAAGCTTTGTTTCTGATCACTGGAAGTACATAGCAGAAGAAAGTTTTATTAATGTTTTTAAACACATCCTTAACTCCTAATATAAAACAAACCCCGTAAGTACCATATACAGATGGCATCTTTCTTGCATATACCTAGACAGTCCTGATAAATTTCAGTGTTCAGAGGTGGCTTTCACAGCTATTATGCTTTCTTGCCTTGGATCTAGTAGCTTAGAGCTACCTGCCAGTGAAGCTTCTTTCTGACTCTTGCACTCTCAGACCACACAAAGGTATGTGCACTTCTCATCTGTTTTGTGTGGCAAGAAGCATGTGAGATCAGAAGAAAAAGGGAAAATTTGTGGCTGCAGGCCTTTTTCAACAAGTAGGATGATTACAATCACAGGAGAACATCTCTCCTACTGGGCAGACCTGTGGCAAATTTGAGATCAGCACAGTAGCCTGGTTCTGCTGTCAGGTGCAGACATGAATTAGGAAAAATCATACACGTTCCTTTTTTCAATTTAAAGAAATAGCAACTACCTTTTTCTTGTGGGGGAGGAACAGAAAAAGAAATGAAAGAATCATTTTTCCCCCTTTGAAAGCTGAACTTGGCTAATAGGAGTCATGGGATGCCTGGAAACACCTGGACTAGACTGGCATGAGTATGTAGTTATGTGAAGTGGTTTACGTCATCAAAGAACCACTGACAAATCAATAGTGCCTCTATCCAGAATATGTGTAGTTAGAGGGTGAGATTACTCTTCTGAGAGATCAAAAGTATGGATTTGAGTGGCTTTGGTTATGGGTGAGAACTAAACCTGCATTTCTTACAATCTCAGATACTCATCAGTTGTTGGCTTCCTTTTGGGACTGTTTTGTGTGAACCATTGCTGGTCCTCTCCCGGGAAGTACTTAAACAGATAGACTTCTTGAGGAGATGTAGGGTGTGAGCATCTTTCTTGTGATGGCAAAGGGCATATGTTCGAGAGTAGGCTATAGTGTATGTTGGGATGGGATGCCCCTGAAGACATGAAAAAGTGGAACCTCAGCTTAGTGCCAAAAATTTAGAATGATTTAAACATAGCATATAAACCAAAACTCAAGAACATCACCTTGTATTCTGAAGTCCTTTTCAGCAACAGAAACTTGGCCTGCAAGGCAGAAATGCCTCTCCTTCCTCCTGCTGGCCCCAGGGCTGGGGCTGCTCGCCTGCCCCATGCCAGCTCTAACAGCACCTCAGCACGAGTAACCAAGCTGTTACAGCTCCTAACAAGGAGGTGTCATGGGAAGTCACATGACTTGCTGAAGTGTCAAGAGCAGCCCTAGTTTGCTTGTGTGCTAGGGCTCAGAAACATTTTAAAAACTTCCCATATAATATAGCAGAATATATTATTCTTTTGAATACATCAGCTGATTCCCACTTAGACTGAACTGTGAACTCCAGTAAGTTGCCTAATAGCATCATCTAAAAATATCTTTTTACTTCCTCTGAAAACATGAAGAGGTGAAGAACCTTTGTTTCACTGATAATTCATTCTAAAGATGGTGCATCCCCACTGAATTAATGTGAGGGTTTTTTGTTTCATTTCAAGGTCCATACACTTTGTTGTAGTTTCTGGGGGTTTGGGGGGTTTGTTGTTTTGGGTTTAGTTTGTTGGGGGATTTTTTTGGCTTTGACTTTAAAGACTTCTTTAGCTATTACTTTCTTTTATGATAACCAAGATAAGTCTTCAGTACCTGTTTTTGATAACTGAAGCAGCTTGAGCTCTGTTCTTCCAGATGCTGAATAATTTCTGTTACATTCTTCTGCACCTTCTGCAGTTTTTCAATACTTTTGGTTTAGATGAGGGTAATAGAACTAAGAATGCTAAAAGAAAAGTCAGACTCTTTAACAGACAGGATAATTAACCATGGGAAAAATATTTCACTGAAGGTGTCATCAATGATACAAAGAGTTAGCAGTCACTATCTTGTTACTCCTTAGTTTGAGCTGGTTTATGCAAGAGTTGTGCTGGGTTTTAGCTGTAGTATTCTCAGGATTCATTATAAGGGACAGACACTGGCTTTCACAGTGCTCATTCATACTTTGAAAACAAGTGCTACAGAGGTAATTTTAAGTTGTAATTCCTTCTTCTTAAGTCACCTGAAAGGATTTATTCTACCTTGTTCAGTAGGAAGTTTTATAGGGCAATTGATGATAGCAACTTCCATGAAAGTTCAGAGTTTGATCTGAATCTTTTCAATTGTCTCACACAGCTTTTACACTGCTTATCTTAGTGCGTTTTCAAAATGTGGAGGCAGTCTTGTTAACAGTGAAAAGATTACACTGATGTATTGTATTCCCCTCGTGTTGCTGATTTAAACTATGTAATTGCAATCAACATTCTAACCAACAGATCATCGTTACAGTAATATAAAACCTGGATATGGGCAAGTCCTAACTGGAGTTAGTAGAAGAAAACATTGAAAAAAGGAAATACTGCATACAAACATTAGTTTGTAATTTCAGTGTTTGCTGTACATAAACTAAAGCTTTAAACCCCATTAGATCTGAAGGGAAAAAGAAGTAGCCAAAAGCAAGAAGGAATTTTAACATATTATAGTTTGAGACTGAGGAAAGAAAAGCAAATTGAATTCCTTGTTACCCTAATGAGCAGATGAAGTCTGCAAGCAGAGGCAGAGCTCCAATAAGCTATTTTGCAAACATTGGTTTAGTTAGAAGGGTAACTCATAACCATTGTGGTTTTCTCATTTATTAAAGAAAGCATAGCACATGTGTAAAGAGCAGTATTAAAAACCAATCCAGAATCATTTGGGATTCAAAAGATAATTTTCAGTCTCCTATGTCTCTCAGCTGAGTTGGTACCCTGTTATCTTCGTTCTTTGTTTATGTGTGCAACATTCATCCGTTGCACTATTATTGGATTTACTTTACTGCTAGCTTTGTCAGGCATTCTAGCCTCGAGGCAGCAGCATTAAAAGCAACGTGGGGGGTTATGGAGAGTGGTCAACTGAACATATACTCCCTGTACAGCTCACAGGCAATAGGACTGATGCCGTACAGCAGTGAATTAACAGAATTCCATGTTTGCATTGGCAAGTTTTGCAGTCTCCAGTTTTGGCACAAATGCAGCTGCTGCTGGAATACTGTATTTATTTCGATGTCTTAGATTGCAGGGGGAAAGAGAGGTAGAAAAGAGACTGTGAGAACTACTGAAAACGATCCTTAGCAAAGAAAAATTTAGTGAGTAACTGAATTAGACTCTGAGATCCCACCTGAGAACACAAATTTAGTGTCTGAGGCTTGCTTGGTCTAAGAGAAAAATGGCTGGAAAAAGGAGCTTAATACATGTAAACTGAAATTAGGGAGCAGATGTTTTTATTGTGTTCTTACATGGTTATTTAGATAACTTATTAAAAACTCTGCTGGATCTTCTTTTATAGTCTATTACTAAATCAGTTTTGGTTAGTTGTAAATTATGTGTGTGTGTAATTCACACAATAAGTAATGAGAATTTCTGCGCTCTATATTAAGGCAATGGAAATGATAGAATCCCTAGGTTGGGAAAGACCTTTGAGATCATCAAAGGTATCTATCGGCTACAAAATCATATCCCTAAGCACCTCATCTACCCATCTTTCATATACCTCCAGGGAATGGTGACTCTATCACCTCTCTGAGAAGCCTGTTCCAGTGCTTGATAACCTTTTCATGAAGAAGTTTTTTCTAAAGTCGAATCTGAACTTCCCCTCGTGCAGCTTGAGGTTCAGTGGTTCAGTCTAGCATTTTAATCTATTCCTTTAAATCACATTTTATCAGTAGTGTTGAGAGAAGCACCTCTTTTTCTTAAGGCATGTTTTCTCGCAGTCAAAGGAAAACATAGTTATGATGGCAGTTATGTGAATTAGCCTACTGACAGCATTTCTTGTCTTTCAGGATTGCGGTCTCTTGGGATGACTATCGCACAGTGCTACGAGGAGGTTGGCCTTCTGCTGCTTTTCCTTTCTGTGGGAATCTCTATATTTTCCACTGTGGAGTACTTTGTTGAGCAAGGCGTGCCAGGCACAACTTTTACAAGCGTACCTGGTGCTTGGTGGTGGGCAACAACTTCCATGACAACTGTTGGTTATGGTGACATTAGACCAGACACTACCATTGGTAAGGTAGTGGCCTTTATGTGTATACTATCAGGAATACTGGTTTTGGCTTTGCCAATCGCTATAATAAACGACCGGTTTTCTGCCTGTTACTTTACACTGAAGATAAAAGAAGCTGCTCTTCGGCAGCGTGAAGCTTTAAAGAAACTCATGAAGAACTCATCCAGTGACTCAAATATCAATGTTAATTTGCGAGACATATATGCACGCAGTGTCATGGACATGTTACGATTAAAAAGTAGAGAGCGAGCGAGCACAAGGAGCAGTGGAGCAGATGATTTTTGGTTTTGACTTTAAGTTATGTAGCCTTGTATAGCAGATTGACTACTTCAAAAATGTAGTATTAAGCATCTCTTTTTTTAATTAGTATATTTGTTTTCCCAGCTGGAGTTTTACTTACTTGGATAAAGATAACCATTGTATGTGAAAGGCAGAATTCATAATATGGAGTCTCTCAAGGGGTTCTCAAACATACTTTTGGAACTGGATTGTGGTGGATGAGAAGGTAAATGATAGGGTGCATCAAAGTAAAACAGCAATGCAAACATTTGTCTATGAATCTTACGTTCTTGCTAATATATAATAATAAAGTTTTAGCCGAAATTGCCATGATGTTTTGAATTTTAAGGAACCATAGTATTTGGTTTTGCATTGGAAGAAAATTGTTAAAGACATTAAGAAAATGTGAAAAAGGAAGACAAAAGGAGTGAAATGTTGAATAAATTTATGATGACATTTCCATAACGATCTTAATCTTGACCCCCTTCACTATCCCTATCTTGTACTTCATTTCCATGAAAAAGAGGATCCTAGACCCTGGGGGGAGAATTTCCTCATCTGAAGAGAAACAAAGGGCTACCAGCTGCATGATGGGTATCAGGAGACAGGTGAAAGTATTAAGTAGATGCAAGATCTGCAGTAAACTATAAAATAGCCATGAAATGGGTGCCAGAATTTGGAGTGCTCTCTAAAAATTGTTCTACAAGTTGCAGGAGCTAATACATCCTTGGCATGATAGGCATAATTTACAAACTTTGTTTGAACCATGCCTTCTCCTTCTGTTTTGACTCCCACAGCTCATTTGTGTACCTAAGCACTACTTGCACTCAGGTAAATTCACTAGTGGGTATCAGAAGAAACAAAAGTGGTAAAAGATGACAAGATACTCATTTCTCTATCTCCCTTTAAACCCAGCAGGTATTCCTAGTGAGTATGATGTTTTTTAAAATTAATAATCTTCACTGATCCTTTATTAGAAAAATCCATCATCAAAAGCTTTTGTTCCAAAGGAAAAATGAGCACTTGTTAGACAGGGTGCTTAGTTTAACACATTAATCCAGGTGCAAAACTAAAATAATTAAGGTATTTTTGGTCAAGTTTCTAGCTACACTCCTTTGCAGTGGTCCAATATAATTCTTGGCCAACAAAGGGGTTTTTTTTATTGTAATTTCACTCTTCTCATCTGTGATATTCCCACAGTATGCATATAACTCAATTAGTAGCTTAAATTAAAAAATATTTCATGTTTCATTTGGGCAATGTAAATGCAAACATCATTTACATTGGACATTAATTCAACATATGCACTAAAAAGAAACATCTGTTAACTGTGGATTATTAAATTTTACAAGATGTTTATGTATAGACAAGGCTTAAACTGCCTTTGAGGATATATGAATGGGTGAAGTAACTTGCTTTTAGTAAACATTGAATAATACTTGTTTTGAAACAGCACAACGTTTTCCTCCTATTCCTTATACATGGTGGTCTAAACATAATACAGCAATCCAAATTTTCAAAGGCCCTAACCTCATTCCCAAACTAAGTAGCATTTCAGCATGAAATTACTTCTGATTTGTCAGCATTTAGCTTTAGAACCAATGCAGCACATGCAACTGGCACCAGCATCAGAAGTAAGCCAAGGGAAAATGCTGGAGACCAGAACTGTGTTTTGCTCCACCAGAAATTATCTAGGTGTGACAATTCATAGTTCAGTCTTGGGGTCTGTGTTACATAGATATCACTGTGTAATCACAGTGTTTCCCTCTGCCCAAATACTCTATGAACACATCGCAAAATTCCTGATGATGTCCAGGAGACACAATTAATTCTGCAGGGGAAGGTTTGATGCAGCCCACTCTGGGTTATTATTTCATAGCTCCTCAGAGCAGGAAGTCTCTCAGGCTGCACAAATTGTACAGGCTGTTTCTCATTCAAAAGTCATTCTAATTATAGAGAATTAGGAAGAAGCTTTCATTGTGGGAAGGCTGTTTTGTAATGTCTTTTGTGCTTTTTTGTACAGCATCTGATCTCTGTTTGAGAAAGAAAATGCAGTTAGATAGCTGATTGATTCTCTTTAGGGAAAGGCTGCTTTTATTGTATCCTGTGTTTTTATGAAGGACTCAAAACAATGAGAGAAATGTTCTAGAATATATCAGTTGATTCACTTCTTTCACCAGCTCTGGAGATAAAGCTTCATATAAATGCCCATGGGGAAACATGGCTGAGACTTTATCTAGTAGCTGCTTTGGCTTCTATTTTCAGACCGCTTGATTTCGAATTCAAAGTTTCCCATGAAGTGTTTGTCAATCATATTGTTTATGCAGCAAGGTGATCTATCACATTATGTGCTGAGACTAACAATGCAGATGAAGGCCAGTTCTGCTTTCAGCTAGTACAGACAGAAGAACTGAAGTATTAATATTGAACAATAAACAGTTCAGGGCATTACAACTCTAAAACATGTACTTACCACCGCAGATTTGGAAAATAGCTCAGTCATCACTAAGGCACCAAATTAAGGGTGTTACTGTGCTGTCTCTAGAATATCACACTGAAGCCAAGAAATGTGTTGTCCTCACATCTGTTCTGCCTTTTCCATCCCACAGCATATTTAGCAGAAACAATCACATGTCATCAGTAACATCAGCTAAAAATGCAGTGTTTTAGCTTAAACACCCAGTACTTAGAAAAAGTGGCATAAAAGGGTTTATCTGCAGCACTTGGAGCAACATACTAACCTTGATTCTCTAGTACAGGAAGCCCTAATAGTAAAAATACCATGGCAGAAACTACAGTGCAGACTGACAAGCTGAAAAATCTTGTATATTTACATGTAGCTTTTAGTTGGGGACAGTGTGGTCAACCCCATCAGAACTTTTTAACTAACTAAAATTGTTCTTTGTCACTCTTACTTTGATGAAAGCCAACAGTATCCCAGGGTGCATCAGGCAGAATATTACCAGCAGGTCACAGGAGGTGGTCCTGCTCCTCTGCTTAGCCTTGGTGAGACATGTGGATGATGTCTCCCATGCTGGGATCCCCAGTGCAAGAAAGACGAGGATACGACTGGAGATAGTTCAGCAAATTATTGGAGTGACAGATTGCAGAGATCACCACTTTGGGAAATCCCCGTGTCCAAAAGAGTTCAGTCTGCTGTTAGTTGCAGAGGGATTTATCACTGGGGATAAGTTATAGAAAGGTATTTAGAAATTTGAGTTTGGTAATATTTTACAAGTGTACATATTATGATCTATCTGTTGTATAATTGCTATTGATCCTGAATGCATAGTTCACTGTTTGGATAGTATTAGCCACTTCAGGCTTGATTTTATATCAACAGTGTAATTCGACCAATTTCCTCCCCAAGACAGGAATTTTTCTGGCCAACTCTGACCTTGTGGGATTGCTGTGTGGTAAATCTCATTGAGCACAAAAAGGAAAGGAGAAAGTTATGAGATCTTTTACAAGGTAATGCCCATTTATTTTTGTTTTCTGATATAAAAAAGCATTCTCATCTTGTTAAAATTATCCACAGTATTATCTTCTCAATCTCCATTGAGGAATACAGGCATACACACAGCTCTTCTAAAACATATTCTGTTGAGATCCCCACCATCTAAACTGAACAGCTGTTGCTGACAACTTCAGTTCTCACTTGTCTGTGTCCTTATCATATAGCATCACTGCAGAAAGGGGAGAGTGGTGCAGGCTATAGTCACACCTCTGATTACAGTCAAGGGATTTCCAGGGCTCTGGGCTCTTGAAAACTTCATTCACTAAAGAGAAGGGCTGGAGTCAATAATCTCTCTAGGACTGAGATGCATTTTTCAATTATACTGTCTTGTCAATTAGTTTTTTTGAGAGTTTTTCTAAGTCCTGTAATTATTACAGCTTTGCCTTTTATTTAAACACAAATACTAGAAAACATATACAACACTGACTGAAAGCAAATCTGACATGTACTCACAATTTGGGAAGAGTTTGATGAGGCATTTCAGTGTAATGTAAATAGAGAGCTTGATCTGATGAGCTGGCAGTAATTAAAGTCATTCCTTAAAAAAATGGATTTTCATGAAAGACCAGGCTGAAGAATTCATTTTTACTTTTATTTGTTGGTGGGTTTTTTTATATATATGAAACAGAAATTTTTCTGACAAAATCTTGACCCTGATGTGTAGGACTGGTTCTTCTTCTAGAGGACAGCACTGTCAGCAGGATGGACAGCACAGCCCATTTTGCATGTGCCTCTCACAAAAATGCTTAAAATCATTAGCATACATACCCCTTTTCACAGAGAACCAGGAGGGAAATTTGGTGCAGGTGGATATTGCAGACTGCCTGTTATAGGACTTCTATGTGAAATACAATAACATCTAGACTAACAATAAACTCTATTTAAAGGTATTTGGGGTACTGTTATCTATTTTACTTATTCTAAACTTCTGCTCTGTAGATATCAGTGACCCCTTTAGCTAGATGAGGGATAGGAGTGGATCCCACCTAACGTCACAACAGTGAGCTCAATATCAGCCCATATAAACGTCAGTTGCTCCCACCGTATCTCAGATCCTCAGAAGTTGACTGAGATGGATTTCTAACATCCCGAAGAGTGAGGAACACAGAACAGTCTGAAATTAGGTTGGGCCTTTTAAGCAGTTGTGTTCATCTAATTGAAATGATGTACAAATACCTATTATGATGTGAGAAAACCATGCCTTTGTAACAGTTTCTGAAAAAAAAAGTCATCCTTCTTATCAAGCAAAGCAAGACTCCTACAAAAGTAAGATTTTCTCTAATTATATCTGATTTTGAACAGCTTTTATTAAAACTAAAAGTGCTTAAAAGTCATGTGGTATTACTGCACATGGTATTACTGCACAGTCCTGTAAGCTGATATACATTTTTTTTAATCTGTGCAGCAGAGATACATCCTGGGAAGTGGCTGAAGTACACATGACTCTTCACTACCTAATGCATGAACCACTTTCTCAGGAGAACTTGGAAAAGAATTCATAATGGCATCTTGCAATTGCCATAAAAAACAAGCACAGTGAATTCACTGGTCGCAAACACATTTTTTCAACACAGTCACAAAAGGCAGTTGGCTTTAAAATAATTAAAAAATATCTAATGATGTTACTCCTTACAGCTGGCCCTGTATTACAGATTTCTGAATTGTAACTCTCAGCCTGAGGTATGAAATATAATACGGAATTTGATCATGTTGAATTTTATACAAAAATATTCCAAGATGAACACGTCTGCTTAAGAACTGCTGTCCAGTGATGCAACATTAATAAACTCTTAGCTTTTTTTGTCCTAAACTAGGAACGTCATTATGGCTTTTACAACATATCAGAAACTGCCACAGTTATAGACACCATGGGATGCCTCCATAGCTTTTGCAATGTGTGTTAGATGCTACATTTATAAATACTATTAATACTGAAGCCCTAACCAGACAGATTAAGTCATTATTAATGCCAAGTATATGAGAATAAAAATCATGAAGGTAGAAGATGAAAATGAATTTAAATTCAACTTAATTTTAATTTAAAATAAGTTGACTTTCTTCAGCTGAGGTTGACCAGTGATGTTTTTTGACTGATGTAAGCAAGAAAGAACACGTAGTTCAGTGTTATTTTCAGCTCATTAATTGACGTACATCATACGTCCACACCACAAGTTAGGTCACATACTAATAATTCATACCTCATCCTAGCCATTCAGCCCTGTATATCAAACACATCTCTGCCCTGAACCACGTGTGAACATGTGGCTTCATATTTGCATTGTTCTGTGTTAGATCAACACAAAACCCCACTTTTTGTAAGAAATGAATTTAAAGGAATAAGACTTGGTTTGATCTATTTCCAGTTCCTGCTATTTGTTATTTCTGCTGTCAGTCTTCCTGTAACCCTCCCATCTTCTCTTCCTGGCAGGAATTGCTGAATAACAGATGGAAGAATTGCCAATCACAGCCTTACAGTGTGAAAATGTAGACAAACTTACCCACAAACCTGTATTCTGTTTTCCTGTATTAGAAAATCAAGTCAGAAGAAACAAATGTGATGATTCTGTCATAGCTACAAGGATAGCATTCATTAGGAACAATTTTCCAAACTATTGGAAGCTATCTGCTTACAGTTGGTTAAGACTGACCTGTCATGTAACACATCTATTTATACCATAAGGAAACCAGACTTCCATAACAGATAAAGGAGAAATAAATTCTGAGAAAGTATCTATCTTCCAAGTTTAGAAAGTTAATATAATTGGTACTGCAAACATGCCCAGGGGGCAAAATCCCATTTGTACAAGTGCTGTACTAAATGAAAACACATCCCTTTCCTAAAGACCCTTCCATCTATATGTGTAGGACAAACCAGATCCTATATTCAATCTGACATTGTAAAGGAGCAAAGCTTGTCCATAAATCTTTCATATGGGTTTGTTGCAGGAACGTTACAACATGCTCCCCATGGCAAATCTACTGATGAAATGGAATTACACCAAAATGAATGTGGCCCATTTTCAAGCCAAAGCTGTTTAGAAGAGGCTTTGTTGTGTGAAAACTGGATATGTGGTAGGGCCACAAAAGGGACCAAAACAAGCATCCGAATTATGGCCTCTGTTATGCAGACTGTCCATTCCATATGGAGATTAATCCAGTTTGCTTGTGCCAAGCATTACAATAGAAATACTGGCAGTCTGAGCTAACAAAATGTCACTGGCCCGTCATTATAATACCAAGGCTGAATTGCTGCAAATGCTCCCATTAGCTGTCCAGCAGGAGACTTCACTAGAGCAGATGTAAAAAAAAATATTCAGTGCAAAAATGATGGGTGTTATTTATGCAGTACCTTTCTGTATCAAGACCATCACTTTCTGAGGACAATTCAGTACTTCAGTCATCATTGCTTACATTCCCTATCACATGCATCACAAAAAATTGCAGACTTATCTCCACCTGGTGGATCCAGACAGTTTCATTTATTCATGGTATGCTTCGTTCACATTATCTTTTCAGTTTCTCAAGATCAAGTGTGCTATTCTTGCCTGATTTTTTTCATAAGCCTCATATCAGAGCTACATTTGACAGAGAGGCATGGTCCTTTAGATGATTCAGGCTAGAATGTTGTGGTTTGTGGTGCAGGCCCTAGTAACTCCCGTAATGACAGGAGAACACAGTACAGCAGGTCAACTGCACCTAGGAGAGTGTAATCAATGCCACTGAACTTGCACAGGGATAAAACATTCTAGAATTTGAATGCGTTGAGTGATAAAGCATTATTTGCACATTCTGTTCTAGCCAGTGCAATATATATTTTTTCCAGAGAGTTTCATTTCCTCACCTCACTTTCCTGTGTAGGGGTGTTCAATTAGCAAGGTAAAATATAATCTGCTAACAAAAGAGAAGTTTTATCAAAGGCAATTAGGAATCTAAGTAAAGCAGGCAAGGTAAAAATACATGACAATTTGCTAGTTGTTAAATAATGCAAAAAAAAATCTTAAAATATTGATATACAGTTTAAACTTTGGCAAAGAAAGGCAGAAAAGTCATAAATGTGTAGAAGAGGTAAAGCAAGTCCAGAATATGAGATCCAGTTTCAAATACTAAATATTGCCAACCACCTAGCATATGGCAACTCCCATGCAGATTACTGTTTTGAAATACACCTCATCCTGTAACCTTGACAAGAGTTAGACAATTCTTTTGTAGGATTCTAGTTTACCAGATTAGGTTTGTAAACTCAAACACCTGAAATTTTTAGTAGATCTGGACAAGATCTGTCCCTGAGTGAGAGAAAGGGCTCTGTGTCTGGGTGTATACTTTCAGTTTGGAAACTGAATAGTTATTAATCTTTCACACTTCAAAAAAATATTGGTTTTCCTTTTTGTAATAAAGAGATCTGAAGCATTTGTTTAAAATGCAAAACAGCTGAACACTCATAGCCTTGCAGAAATAGGTTAATGCTCTGCCAGGTTCACTACCGCATTCTCACCCCAAAGTACATAGAGTAGGCTCTTTTCCAGGGAATGGTTCCTAAAAAATCTTGGAGACATGGTAGAAGGAATATTTTAAGTTTCTTGCTGCATGCTTGACACAAATTTCACATTGGGGCAAAGGCTATGTGGCATATTTGCTTTAGATGTTAGCATCTGCAGCACAGTCCCAGTATCACGATAAGGTGATGAGAGGGAAAAAACTCTGAATATTATTAGTGAACCAACTGGTTGTTTCTGACACAATGCAAAATGGACAAAAAGGACAGGGAAACCATAAGAGTGGTAAATATTTTCTCCATTGGTTCCATTCCTCATTTACAGCAACCAGGATAAGGGCAGGGTCTATAGCATATGGAATGCCTCCCATACTTATTCAAGCTATGTAAAAACTAAAAGGCATATTCTTGTTCTTCAAAGGAAGAGGCTAGCAACAGTCAGCAAGGATGTGCAGAATGGCTTTGGAGCAGTGACTTGCAAGTGGCCTAAATCAATGAGGTGCACTAACTAGCAGGATGCGTAGCAGGAAGGCTTATCTCTTTCCTACCAGTTCCAGGGAAGTTTCATATCTGGCACACACACTCGAGACTGTGAGTCATTCCTGGGCTGTTGGGGAAGGTGTCATCACTGAAGGACCTCAGTTCCTGACTCAACAAAGCATGCCGAACCTTACTTTATGGGGTTTCTGGAGTCACACCAAACACTGGCTCAAGAAGAGGGTTTGTAGACCTGTAAGTACTACATGGCCCTCTCACAGGGCATGTCAGGGCTGCTCAGTAGGCCCAGCAGTGGAGAGAAAACTCTCCAGTTCCCACTTGTGCAACTGGAGGGCAAGAGTAGCTATGTCACTGACCATCTAATTGAGCTGGCTTTTTCCCTTCCCTTCCCTTCCCTTCCCTTCCCTTCCCTTCCCTTCCCTTCCCTTCCCTTCCCTTCCCTTCCCTTCCCTTCCCTTCCCTTCCCTTCCCTTCCCTTCCCTTCCCTTCCCTTCCCTTCCCTTCCCTTCCCTTCCCTTCCCTTCCCTTCCCTTCCCTTCCCTTCCCTTCCCTTCCCTTCCCTTCCCTTCCCTTCCCTTCCCTTCCCTTCCCTTCCCTTCCCTTCCCTTCCCTTCCCTTCCCTTCCCTTCCCTTCCCTTCCCTTCCCTTCCCTTCCCTTCCCTTCCCTTCCCTTCCCTTCCCTTCCCTTCCCTTCCCTTCCCTTCCCTTCCCTTCCCTTCCCTTCCCTTCCCTTCCCTTCCCTTCCCTTCCCTTCCCTTCCCTTCCCTTCCCTTCCCTTCCCTTCCCTTCCCTTCCCTTCCCTTCCCTTCCCTTCCCTTCCCTTCCCTTCCCTTCCCTTCCCTTCCCTTCCCTTCCCCCATCCACCTTCCTCTCTCCCCCTTTCTTCTTTCTGTACCTTGGAAAAACTTTCTCTCCTCTACAGAGAAAGGCAATACTGGAGACTTTGTCTAGGTCTATTCCAATTTTGGGGGGGCTGTGTGCTCAGAAAGCTATAGAGGATTTTGTAAACAAGCCATTAAAGGCTGCCTGTAAACCAGTTCTGCTGCCAGAAAGATTCAGTCTCAATTGCAGTACTCATGATGCTATCACTGCAGCAACCAAGCCTATAAACAATACTAGTGGTCATGGTTAGCACATCAGTACTTGCTTTAGAGATTAGAAACAAAACCCTTGTCAGACTATTTATTTCCTGCCATTGCAGGCTCACTGATGGAAATGCTGCTTCAAGTGCTTTGCTCTGAAGTGTGAGTACATTAGTCTTTGTCTGACATAAGGTCTGAGGCAAAGGTTAAGCTACAATGCTCCACCAGGTCATGTGGGCTGCTTCTCATTTACATTTCATTGTTAACATTTGACATGTTGCTCATGTGTTATCAACACATATCTGCCAGTAAGATGACA
Source organism: Clamator glandarius (assembly GCA_033459285.1). Taxonomy (NCBI): domain Eukaryota; kingdom Metazoa; phylum Chordata; class Aves; order Cuculiformes; family Cuculidae; genus Clamator; species Clamator glandarius. Next base: position 665,740 of record JAUNZM010000198.1, read on the forward strand.
ACACATTTATTAATGCATGTGGGTCTTGGTCCTTCTGAAGGAAGGTGAAACTACCATTTAATTGAGGTACTTACAAAGTGGTATCGGTCTTTTGAGTTCCTCATGAAAGGTATCCAGGGAATTTTGTAAACCCCGTTTTATAATGTCATACAGAAATATTTAACTCATCTGCACCTGTAGAGTAACATTAGTAAATCAAAAATAATATGCCCAACCTGTGCACAATAACATAGAAGAGTCAGTTTGGCATTGTCTACTGCAGGACATTGATATGCCTGAGTCAGCTACATAGTAGTGACGAAAAAGGTGCAAAAAGTTGAGGGTTTAATCTGCCTGCTTAAAATTCACAGCTGAACTCCCAGTGTGGTTGAGCTATATTACAACCAGGAGTGACAGTCATCTAACCTAACCTTAGATAAGCATAGTGTATAAAATCACACCCTTAAACATGTCAGCTTAATGATGCTTTTGTTTCATTTAAAAAAAGGTTCTCTAAAATAGAATCATCTATTATCTCCATTGGATGAAGAGGCCTTTAGATTTGCTAGCTCCACTTTAGACACTTCTTAGAACTCAAAATCATGGAGTAATGAATCATTCCTCTTGAGCCCTTTTAGGTGCTAGCAAGTTTATTTTCTAAGCATTCAGCTCAGAGATTTCAGAAAAGTTATTCCCTCTGGATCCAGATAGCACTGCTTTGAATCAATCCAATCAGGCTACAGCTGGAGAGTTATTCATGACTTAGGTTATGGTCCTTTCTGGGAAGATTTATGAAAAAGAATATAGTAATCAAAATTATTTTCTCCTTCTTTTGCTCATTTTTGCCTAAACTTTGGTGGAATGAATCTGGCTAAAATTATTTTTTATGTATTAGAAGATATCTTTATAACTCCAGTTCCATGTAGCTCATGTCCTTCAGATGGACAAATTCATGGGATAATTTAGAAATCTGAAAGGCTTAAAGAATGAAAACAATTCAACTATGCAAACCTTGAAACCACCACATCACTTCTGGACTGTTTAAGGACTAATGTTTAAATATTTATGAATTATTTTTTCAGTCTTGTTTGTTTTCTATGGCCATATCACACATCAGTTAATCTGAAAGAGTTTGTGAAACTTGATATTTTGATAAGTTTTAGCTCTCTTTTATCCATCTATTCAGAAAGGGAGTTATACATTTGCCATGTTATATTTTCCTCTCATAGTAGGGGAACAATACCATGTGCTTTGAATGATTAGCTGCAAAACCTGAATCACAATTACTGAATCACTGAAGTGAACATTTCACAAACAGCCTTGAGTCTGAAACTTATTTATGCAAAGCTATTCCACAACTTCTTGTGAATAACAAATTATTGAGAAAGAGAAAAACTCAGGTTTTTAATTGCAAATCAAATGCAAGGATGCTTTAAAACTGAACATTAATTCTACTAATCAGTTTGAGCAACCACATGAATATATTGTGGGCTCCCTTCCAGCAGTGAAAAAGATACTTACATTTGAACTTATTTTTCTTAATGATTTGCATGTTAAGCATGTTATTTTAAAGACCTGTAAAAGACAGATCATACATACCTGATGTTCATTTTACTTGTATGAATATTTAATGTAGCAGGTTTAAGCAGCATCTGTTACAGCTATTTCTTAGTAAAGGCTATCAGCTCAACAAAAAGACAGATTAATTTTAAATTATCTTTCATGTTTTATGTGTTTCTTCCACAAACATTATTAATCTTTCTGATCTGAACAGTAAGCAAATATGACATTTAAATTGTCATATGACTTTTAAATTGTCATTCTTAAATGAACAAAGGATATGAATAGGAAAAGCAAGGATATATAGAAATGCATGAAATAGTTAATTTCTATTTTTTAGAGACTGCTAACATAATTCCATTCCAGATGGCAGTGAGAGTGCAAATCTGTTCTGTTCTGTGAGGATACGGGTGTTATAATAGGCTCCAATGGATCAGATTTATTTTTTAGTGTTTTTTTTTCGCAGAACACTTTAACCATTTCAGTCAGCTGCTCTTTGGTTTTATATGCTCAGTATGAAGCATTCATATAAGATATCGTGCATCATTACTCTCAGAAAACACCATACCATGGAGAATTTTCTCTACAAGTGATTCCTTGCCATGGGCATTTCCTCTTAAAAATCAATAAGTTGATTAGTCTGCTCCATGGAGGACCTTCTCTTAAAGCAAGTCAGATTAGGAACCAGACTCTCTGAATTTCCATAGCCTTTTCCCTCATTTGACTCCTTCACTGGTGTTCTGTCAAAAAAGGGTTTTATTGCCTTATTAAGTGTCTTCACACTTACCAAACCAAGAAAGCTTACGGGTTACTTCTCCTTAGCTCTGTGATGCTTCCCAGTCTCCCTGACCGGTAGGATCTCTGAAGGTTTACAACTAGGACTTTGGCCTAGCAGTCTGCACCTAAACCCTTGGTACCAAAGTCCTATGAAAATCATGAGACTAGTAGCTTCGGCTAGATGAGTGCCCTTCATTGATTTTCAGTTAGTTCTTCCATGTTTCAATGCAAAACAAAACTAAAGGTGAAAACTTGAAGTTTTAAATTTGAGAGAGATACTGATTTTGACTCACAGGTTCTCCTCTGGGTATCTGTCCAGAGCTGCACAGTCCCTTACTGATTACTCAGCATCTGGCATTGTGCTGCTTTCAGTATCCAACAGTCAGCAGTTTCCTCCCAAACCTTCCTATGGATGTTATATCCTAATTTATGTCATTCTTTCTTTTAGGAAAGCCCCCTTCAACACAGAACATGGTTTTCTTTGCCTTAGGAGCTTAATGAAACATCATACAGTGGAATACATTGATACAGTCTTTGGATTACCTACTTCATTCTAAGAGCCAAGAATCTGACAAATACCATACATATGTGTAGGAAAAGACAAAGAAGAAATGAGAATTGTCTCTGCTCCTTCTAGCTAGCTGCACGTCAACACTCAAAAGCAATTTCTGAACTGCCTTCAAAAGGGACTTCTCTGATATGGTAAAGAAGAATTGCAGTCTCCATCAGTGTTTATTTTGCTTTTGAATGGCACATCAGTGACATAAATCCTTACTCCACTGTAAGGTAACCTGAAGAGTCTTCAAGAAAACTAGTTGGCTATTTCATATCTGCTTACTGATGTTTGACATTGAAGACTAAATACACTGAATTAACAGCATACCTATTCAAGCTAAAGAAGCAAAAATGAAAATAGTTTGCTTTAAGATAATAACTTGCTCTGATATAAGGTGAATAATGATACTAAGAGATTAATAAATGGATCAGTAAGCGCTGGAACTTGCAGTCGTGTTTTATGTAAAAACAGAATAGGTGGGATTAAAAGACCAAGTTCCTATGCTCCAGACCTGCTTAGAAATAACTAAGAGCTATAGCTTTCCAATAATTGTGATATAATGATATTTGAGTTTATTTTGTAATCTGCATTTTCTTAATCATTTTTTCAAATATGCAATATTGCTTAAGCATATCTGGATTTTTGTTCACAAATTCAGCTGCCAATAATGACCAGAATTCTGAAAGATTAAAGGATAATGTTCTTAATATTCTGAAGCTTGAACAAGGAGATGAACTGTCCAAATAGTTAGAAATCTTGGTTCTCCTCTTAAATAAATTGAAAGAAGGAAAGCACAAACCTCAACTACTCCCTTAGGACTGTATAATTGTATAATTTTCATCATAAAACTTCAAGCAAATTTAATAAGTCTGCTCTTACTTTAAAAAAAGGAAATCCACTGAAAGTGGGTAGCTGATACTGAAAATTTACCAGTCCTATAACGTTTGTGCCATACTGCTAAGGATCTATTTCATCTTCCTTTAATGGAGTCTTTCAACTGACTTAACGTAAATCAAAACAAGTAATGTTCAGGTCATGTCTATGGCATAGCAGTTGGTTACACATTATTCTCGTATGTATATGGCTACACTTAGAATTCTGGTCCTATGTTAGACATTGATTTGAGTGCTACTTATTCACTTATAAAGCTAAATTCAGGTAGTAAATCTGACTCTACGGATGATGAGATAATTGACACTGATTTCTAAACAAAACTATACAAATTAGGTGGAAAGAAAAGTACAGAGATTTGTTTCAAGTACTTGTTGAAATTTCTGAAATACTTCGTTGCAAGGAGACTGGAAATATATATTTAAAATATTAAAAAAATGCTATATGTGGCTAGTTTGGTTGTAGTATAATATATACTTCAAAACTAGATCAAAATATTTTTGATAATGGTAGGGCAATGTATTGTAACTAACCAACTAATTATTCTGCTTCTCTGCAACTTGTCATTTTGTTACACCTCAGAAAACACATTTGCACTTTAGTATCTGTTCATCCATTTCATTGCTAGGATGCTCAGATGCCTTCTCAAATACCAGTCATTGTTTACAGAAATAAAAATGCTGTTTTCTAATGCCTGCCAAGTGGCTAATTAACTACACAATATACCCCAATTTTTTTTCAAGAGTTTGTTTGTTTATTTTTAGTATAATTATTTCTTAAATAGTAATTTGAAAAGAACAAATTCACACTGTGAAGAGTGTTCTCAGTACACCTTCAAAAGCTTAAATGTAGTGTCCTTTCTCTGGGTTTATAACTGTAGAAATGTACCTAAGGGACGAATGTGCTTATGTTGTGATCAGATAGGATCCTGGAAAATGGTTATTATGAAAACGAAAATAATTCTTTCAGAACTAAATGTATCTGTAAAAAAAACCAGAGGTGTCGTAGAAGAAAGATTAGAAGACCTGCTGCTGCATGAAGGGAACTACTTGCCTCTCTAGGGACACCAGCCAGCACTACACTGAGTAATACACCAGGGAACAGCAATCAATACAGGTGCAACATTAGTTTTTCTTGGACAGGGTGTTACAGATGACATTGATTAACTCATACCACATAGACACTATGAGTAGTTAGATTTCACTTACCCCGATATGACATAATGTTTTGTTAAACATCCATGCAAAGTGTGTGGGACTTTCTTGGCAATGGCTTCAATTTATTTTTAAAGTTGTATAAAATGGAGAAGAGGATTTATCTAATTAACAGAGCATGATTCCCAGCAAGATGCTCTGAAAAATGAGAACAGTTTTATGGAGAAAGAAAAATCCTATTTTACTTGCCTACTTAGCTGAGCTCTTACCTTTTTTTCTGTAACTGAGGATGCATCTCTCATTCTCACCTCAAATCACAAGGTGGCAAGTGCAGCCAGTGGCAAACAGTGAGAATTAGAGAACTAGAACACACAGAGGCTAAGGAAAAATCTTGCTATTCTGCTTTTTGCAAACAGATAGTGAGAAAGGGGAAAGCAGTGAGAAACAGCACTGAATTACTAGCAGTGATTCAGCAGCAGTGAGGAGATAGATAGTCTCATAAATTAGAAATTATTAAATATTAATCAGAAACTGTGATTTAAAACATTATGTATTAAGTTGTCAACCTCCTCTATGTAATATTGCACATACTCAATACATGAAGAATTCAGGGGATCTAAAGGACTATGAATTTCTAAAGAACTGTTGGATTTCAAGAGTCTTTATGGACTACATAAGTTATTCGGGTTTGGCAGCCCCATATTTCTATCTGGGCAAAAGAATTGGTTTGCAGGGCTTATTGCACTTGGGGGCAGTGGGCTGGCATATCAGATGTAGAGAGATGCCCTGCTGTGAGATGGGGCACCACCATATGTATTATTGCAATTTGCTCTCCTCTGACTTCAGTGGCCTTTGGCAGTGCTAGAGCAAGTAATTTTCACTCCAATACCAAAAGGTATGATTTTGATCTGCAACACAATAAATAAGCTTACTTCAAACTGGGGCTTCTGAGTATTACTGTAATGCAAATAAATATTTCTCCAAACACTTACAAAAATCTCCTAAATAAAAGATATTAAGGTTGTATATTTAAGCACACAAAAGTTAAGAATACCTATATTTATAGTTTCTTGTGTACTTTTAATTCTACCACATTGTATTCCCACCTGATATAATGAACGAGTTCTTCAGGAGAAAAGTAGCTATGTAAATATAATGAATCCTATTATATATTACGTGCCTGTTCAAATGAAATCAAAAAACAACAAAAAAGAAAAGAAGCGGATAGAATTTGTATTTTAAAGTAATATTCCTTCCCTTTCACAAATCAGCATCCTTATGGTCATGCACTCTTACCACCCTTTGCACAAGCAAGAAGGAAATTTATTGAAGTCTATGGGAACTTAAAGTTTCCTACAATCAGAAAAGAACAGAAAGCCATTTCACAGCAGACTCAGTGCAAAGCCTTCCCACAGTCAGCTGGGCCAGTTCTCTGTGAGGCCTCACCCACTAACTGCCTGTCCCCAAAAGTAAGGCCAACAAAAATCCCATCCTCTGTACTCAGTCCTTGCTTAAGTAGTGATTGATGGAGCCTGGAATCAATGAGACTAAGAAGCAGGTGAGAGACCACTTGCAGAAGCGGATCTGTAAGCATGTTGTCACCAAGAAAGGGTCAGGCCATTCTGAAATATCCAGACTGCACTGAACTGTACCATTGCTCTGCACTGACACACCAAGTTCTTCAACACCTGACACAGGAGAAAAGCTGCATGGGTTGCATCAAGTCATGATCCTTGTCCTTGTATTGTTCACCCACACAGCAACACAAGTCCAGAAAGAGGAAAGAGTATCCCATAGCGATGAATGAATGAGGGCATCAAGGCTCATAAAACATGAGGTGTTCTTTATTCAGGTAAAGAATATTTCTATTTGATGTTTCCAATTCAATTGCTATGTTCATTTGAGATTGATCAAATCTACATCAGTGTTCCTACAAATTGACTGTGGATAGTGTTATGACCTGATTTAAAATTATGCAGCTAGACTGAGTAGTTCTTTTGGAGAAACAGAAGGTAAATCAGTCCAGCCACAGGATGGGGCCAAACAGCTTCATATAAATCTTATTACTCATCTAGATGGTCTGTCACTGACCAATACCATGTCAGCTTGTTCTAGCACACTGACTCAAGAAAAGTTTCAATAAGTTAGCCAAAGTTATTCCATTAAATATTACTAAATACATAGATAATTCCTTGGACTGCAAAACAGAGGTTGGAGAAGTACGGAGTGAAAATATAACATACAATTAGCTTTTTATGTAACATGTTCTTCTTAAGTCATCCCCTTGAGATTTTTTTGGAGACAAGATCTCAAGATCTTAGTTCTATCTCAGAAGGGTCACTCTAATATTCTTACAGTGTAGGAGGTTGTTATGTAAAATTTGGTCTTCTGACAACACTGATCTTGTCATTTAGCTAGCAGTGACAGAGCAGAAGCCCTCAGCAGGGTACACTGTCTCTATAAATCACAGGCCTCAAAAAGTATGAGTGCTGTAGCTATGCTGCCTATCATCCAAGGCTCTCAACTAATCATTTCAGTGGAAGGCAGTTTCTGGCTGGAGCTATAGTTTTTTGGTAGTCCTCCTTTATTAAAATCTTTCAGTGGGATTTCTTTTAGATTCAGTAGAGCAACCCTTATGGCATACAGCTCACTGGTAAAACACCCCAGTCCTTTGATGAACTAAGAAGGCTAGACATTTACTTGTGTGTAGCTGGTGAAGACACGTGTTAGCCCATGTACTCAAATCCATGCATTATGAGGGCACTGCTATTTTTAATTTACATATTTCAAGTGGGCACAGTGAGGAGCAGTAGCTCCCTGTGCAGCTTTCTTAGGGGTTCCAGCTCTCCTAGGCCACATGTAAGAGCTCATCACCATTTCACAGGACAGAAACTCTTGGTGTAGTTCTGAAAGGGGCTTCAGTGGGCACTCTTAAATAAGAATGCAGATACAGTCTGTGGAATATCTCTACTGAACTGAGAAATATTAAGAAAAATTTACTCCTCTAAGTGCTGAATGGACCTGATCTTCAACTTGCTGAAAAAAGTTGCTGTAGGTTTCTTCCTTCAAATACATTCTTTTTAACATTCTGTTAAATAAATGAAATTCTGCATTAGGGAGAGTTCATTTAAACACGATATTGCAGCTAGCAACTTTGAAAATTCCCAGTTTAGAAGGGCTTACTCAAAGAAAATGCTTTTGTAAACATCAGTGGCTTTCATTACACATCGATTATTAAAAGCTGCTAAATATTGCCACAATGTCATTTGACCATATAATCTGAAGCAACAGCTTGCCAAAGAAATATCTCCTTCCAAAAACCAAAAGTGTTCTGGTATTATGAGGAATATAACCTAACCAGAATCTGGGGTTCTTTTAATGTCAGTACAGATTTCTGATGTTGACTATTTTTAACAGAACTTCAACATTAAATTAAGCACAATTGATAGAAATGTTAATGAGAGCTCCAGGGAAATGAAGAAAAGCTATTTCAGAATGTACCATACAAAGAAGAAATATTAAAACACAATACACTTTTCTGGCTGTAAAATACATCAAGCTTAATAGCATTTCACAGAGATACTGCTCACAATTACTCATCCAAATGAGTGAACTAGCCTTGTCTCAGAATAACTAACTTATGTGCAAAAGCTTTTATCAGTGCTGAGTTTGTTGATAACCCCCTTTTGTCCAATATATATTCAGCTTGATACCTCCAGAGTGATAAACATCTTACATCCATGTATATGCTCAGCTTTATGGGTTCTGATGCTCAGATCTTATTATAAAAGATTAAACTTTCAAGGATTAAATTCTCCTCTATGCATTCAAGACCATTTCCATTAATACACTGCTATTGGGGGGTAACAGTAATTGCCTTTGGCTTAGTTGCTTACTTGGAGGAGGTCTGAATTTTTGGAAAGGAGGTATGTCAGCAAACTGATTCAGTCTTTTGTGACATTAACGTGCCAGTTCTGAGGTATAGAGGAAAAATAACTACAGGGTAAGAAGTTTTCTCATTAAAGTGTTTATTTCATGAAGTATGGGTCTCTGAAATCACACTACTAAGCTGCAGTTAAATTAAAACTTGACTCTACTCTGAATGGGACTTCAGAACATTATCAAAATATTCACTCAGGTTTTATTCATACTTTGTAGATTTAACAGGCAAAGATTATCCTTAACATAAAAATCTGCTGGTTTTTTTAGTTCCTTCTCAATGGACTTACCTGGGTCAGTGGTAGTCATGGATAACATAGAAGTAAGATTGCCACCCAAGCTAGAGCACAGAAAGTCATGAAATTCCCGGAGACTACTGTCATGGGGTGGGTGTGGGGAAACAACTGAGCAGCTCTTCATTGAATTTTGTGAGAATTAGAAATCAAATATAGGATTGTCTCAAAATTAGGAAATCTGGCCCATGAGGGGGAAGATAATGGAAACAGTGATGGCTGCAGTGAAGAGGGATAAGGGAAATACAGGGGAGGTGTAAAGAAGATCAAAGCATTAGAAATAATGAGCTACCACTATGGAAAGAACAAAAGAAGTATGGGCTTTTACAATTGAGAAAGGAGAACAGAGAATTAAATAAGGAAAAAGGAAAAAAATAGAAAGGAAGATGAAATAGAATGAAAGATAATACGTTGATGTCTCACATCTGTAAGAAAGACAGTGTTGACTAGAGAAAAATGTGAAGTCACACTCAGAAAAACAGCTCAGAAAAATGAACATTTAGACAAAGCCTAGTCTTTTTCCAGGGGGAAATAATTTTTTTACGGATTTCTCTGCCATCTGTCAAGCAGCTCCCACACAACCGCTTCACAGGAGTCTTCATCTGGGGATACTAACCTCAGTGATATTCTAATGGGAGGAGCTCATTTAAGTCAAGATACTAAACTATCAGCTGGAAACTGGGGTGGGATGCAGGGAGAAACAGTTCATAATCTTTAGGATTAGAACTGGACAAAACCACTGAGGAAACTCAGCACTACTATTGTGGCTGCCTGTTCTGTCATGAGGTCTCTGGATGCTGGGACTATGAAATCTCAGACCTGGATTTAAGAGTTAGTTATTTGATTATGAAAATGTTTTTGATTTTAAAAAGAATGTTCCAGTACTTTTTACTTCACTTATCAGACCTTCCTATTTCTTCTCCCTAGGCAATCAGAGCAACAAGTTTGACATAACAAGTGGCAAGAGCATTTTAACAAACAAAAAAGCCAAGCAGTGCAGTTCCATTAGTCCTGACAGTTTTAGTGCCATAGGTACAAACAGCAATAAAGTTTTAGGAACATAGTAGTTGCATACAAGTTTATTTTCAGAAATTACTTTGAATTATAGTTACCTTAATGAATGCACTAAAGCAAAGTCATGGCATTATATAAGAAATGCCAGATGGGAACCATAATGAAATTTGTAGATGAAATCATTTAAGAGAGAAAACAATAATCCCAAAGGTAAGCACACTGAAATAATGACTTTTATTCATGGAAAAGAGGTATGAACTCTCATAACTGAAATTATAAAAAGGAGTTTTATCACTTTTTATGTGAACATATCACTGATATGTACTTTTATTGTTCGAGGTTTCTGCTTTGTTTTGGGGTTTGGTTTCCTCTGGGTTTTTTTCCCAGAAAATAGGTTTTATTGAGTTCTTATTGAGCTTTTACAGTATGCATTTTTTGTAGCATCTTACTATATATGCTATGGTTTTTTAGCTTAGATTAATTGAGTGGAAAAGAAAATAGATTCAGTGAATAATAAACAAATGCTCAACGATATTTTGAAAAGGATATTTTTCATTCATTGACAATTGTAACCTTATACTTCTATTATATTGACAATTTAAATGAAGTGAGTCAAAGTAACTAATCATGAGATGATTGTGAACTAATTAAAGATCAAGAACAATTTTTTAAAAATCCATAAATAGATAAAAGGATTTAATGAAATCAGAATTAGGAGTCGAACTGTAGATATAAGATAAGAGCAATGAAGCTGGTGAAGGGGCTGGAGAACAGGCCTTATGAGGAGCGGCTGAGAGAGCTGGGGGTGTTTAGCCTGGAGTGGAGCGTGCTGGCCTCTTCTCCCAAGTGACAGGGGACAGGACCAGGGGGAATGGCCTCAAGCTCCACCAAGGGAGATTTAGGCTGAACATTAGGAAAAAAATTTTCATGGAAAGGGTCATTAGGCACTGGAACTGGCTGCCCAGGGAGGTGGTTGAGTCACCTTCCCTGGAGCTGTTTAAGGGTCGGGTGGACGAGGTGCTGAGGGTCATGGTTTAGTGTTTGATAAGAATGGTTGGGCTCGATGATCCGGTGGGTCTCTTCCAACCTGGTGATTCTATGATTCTATAATGTTCTATATTTTCTATCATGATTTGTGTGCACTTGTTTACGTTAATATGTCAGAAACAAATACTTTAAACAGCAACAGCTTTAAGCTTCATTAATGCATGCAACCCACTGTCTCAAAAATCATAGCTTAATATACATACTTTTTGCTATGCAAAGAAGAGAAAAGACACAGAAATCAAGAAAAAATTGGCAGCTCTGGAGCCTTTAGCCTGTAAATCCCTCTACCTTAAGCAGTGCTGTTTTACAATTTTTTTGCAAGATCAGGACTGCAAGTTCAGAATCTGAAAGAATCTGACTTAACAGGGATGATTTTCAGTTCCCCTTTTAACTACAGCCTCTAATTTATCTCACTGAGAGCAGAGGGGGTTCTACTCATAGGACAGTTCCAATGCATAAAAAGCAAGACGAAGTATGAAGCAAGGAGTCATCAGACAAGTTCCAGTGTCCTAAAATGTCTCAGAATGTTTCCAGCACACTGAATACACTCGAACCTTCCAAGCACTCATTTGTGTTAGCCAAGCACAAAAGCACAGACTTGAGAACTGCAAAGAAATGCAGGGTGACATGAGATACGAAACTCTTGGGAGCTCTAAACAGAACAGTAACATTGCTGCCCTTGAAAACTGTGTTCAAACAGACCGGTTTAGTCACAGATCACGTTTGCCCCACCCAGGTAAACACTCACTCTGGAGGTGGCTGGTCCCAGCCTGAATACCCCAGGCACTACATGAGATTAGGCTGCAGACTTGGTCAAGGGAACAGGCAGGAGCAGGACATAGATCATACTTAAGGAAGTCCCTTCCAGCAGGGCTCCTCCTTTGTGAGGAGCAAACCCCACCTCTGCACAGGGCCCTCTCTGCTCTATGGTCCCTTATCACCAATGCCATTTGCGACGAGATAGTGGATCCTGGGGGTCCTGGAATCATGGGCTGCGGATCTGGTGAGAAGGCAGCTGGCTATTTGGTGGGGCATCAGAGAAGGGGAGATCTGAAGTGTCTGACAGCATCCATAGGAAGGGAAGTTGTGGGTGCGAATCATCATCTTCCACTTAGAAGGGGACACAAGGAGGACATCAGGAGAAGCACTGAGGGCATCAAAGCAACACACCAACAGCATGTGCTGTGGCAGGTCTCCCTTCTTGAAGGAGAGACCGGGAGACCCAAATCATAGATTTCCTGGAAGTACACCAAAGGAATGCAGTGGCACAAACACTACATTCACTACTAAGAAATTACCTTGGTCAGTGTCAACTGCTATTTTGCCCATATTCTAAAATCTTTTCGAACTGCAATTCAGTGACTTAAACTGGATCAGAACAACAGAGGAAACACTATCAAGTGAGAAAGCTTAGTTCATAAAGCCCCAGCACCCCAGCTGCCCTGCCAGTGACTCTAGTCCCCTCTCTGAGCTGTGAGTGAACCTCTGGAACTCTTCTACTCTCAAGGCAGAGGAATCAATCACAGTCACTGCAGTTCCTTCTTTTTCACTTGCTCACCAACTTGTACTCCAAATCTTGTTTGGTAAAAGGGAATACATCACTCAGCTCAGTGGCTGGTATGGCTTGATATCCACTGCCAGCTGCATGCGGACACATATACCCATGCACTACACGCACTTCAGTCTCTCTAGCTGCTGCACTGTTGACACAAGTATACCTCTGGCCCATGGTCTGACTCCAATGTGCAGCGCTCAGACAGCCAACGCACACATGCACGGATAACAGAGGGCTTACACCCAGGAAAGAAGTTAGAAATGGAGTTTAATGAGATGCAGACCCAGGGACTCACACTGCTAGGTCTCATCCAGCTCGTGGTGTTGATGCTTTCCTGGGACAGCCCTATGGGGCCAGAGCAGGGGCTTGTAACTCTGGGGCATTGTGGCTCCTCCACTGCCCTCTCCCTCTGTGCTTCTCTGTGTGTATGGGAATGAGACATTAACACATACCTTAACAAACACCAGCACCACCAGTGGGAAATATTTTGACAGATGCTGAGTAAAAACAGGTAGATGCCTTTAGGTCAGATATTATTCTGTTCTTATACAGTAGAAAGCAAAAGAATGGAAAAGAAGGAGAAGGGGAAGGGGAAGGGGAAGGGGAAGGGGAAGGGGAAGGGGAAGGGGAAGGGGAAGGGGAAGGGGAAGGGGAAGGGGAAGGGGAAGGGCACAGGTAATATTCAACTCCATGCCAATACTAAGGAATAAGGAGCAGGAAATGAGGAATAAGAAACTGGTTAATGAATGGCTTAGGGACTGGTGTGAGAAGAGGGGCTTTGGGTTCTTTAATCATGGGGAGGCCCACATACCCCCAGGCTTTCTTACCAGGGATGGGACACGCCTGTCTGCTAGGGGGACAAAAGCCCTCACCAAAAACCTAGTTAAGCTCATAAATCGAGCTTTAAACTAGATGTGAGGGGGGAGGGGATAGAGGCCAGGCAGGATGGGAGTGAGCCTGGAGGTGAGACTTCAGAGGCAAAGGGGTGGTGTGCTGGTGATGCCTGCCGGTATATCACCACTAAGCAAGAGGGGGTGAGTGCAGCTGAGGGTGGTAGGCAGCAAACTGGCACTGTGGCCTTAGTTAAGTCAAGGACTGCTCAGTTGGGGAGAAGCCCTATTATGAAGGCTGTAGCTACGCCTGCCCAGCTGAAGTGCATTTACACCAATGCACGCAGCATGGGAAATAAGAAGGAGGAGCTGGAAGCTGTGGTAGGGCAAGGAGACTACGATGTCGTTGCCATTGCAGAGACGTGGTGGGATGACTCGTACAACTGGAGCGTACCCATGGTGGGGTATAAACTCTTCAGGAAGGACAGGAAGGGCAGAAGAGGAGGCGGGGTAGCCCTCTGTGTTAGAGAGGGCATTGATACCCTCGAACTGGAATACGGTCAGGATGAGACTGAGTGCCTGTGGGTGACAATCAGAGGAGCCCATGGGCAGGAAGGTATTGTGATGGGAGTCTGCTATAGACCACCCAGCCAAGAAGAAGCAGCTGATGAGCTCTTCTATAAACAACTGAGAGTAGTCTCAAAATCGCTACCTCTAGTCCTTGTGGGAGACTTCAATTTCCCAGATATAGGCTGGGAGTATAATACAGCAGAAAGGAAGCAGTCCCGGAGGTTCCTGGAGTGTGTGGAAGACAACTTCCTCAAACAGCTGGTGAGCGAACCGACAAGGGACGGTGCCCTCCTGGACCTGCTGTTGGTGAACAGAGAAGGACTGGTGGGGGATGTGAAGGTTGGAGGATGCTTGGGGCAAAGCGATCATGAGATGATAGAGTTCTCAGTGCAGGGTAAAATGAAGAAGGAGGTTAGCAGAACAGTCGCCCTCAACTTTCAGAGAGCAGACTTTGGGCTGTTCAGAAGGCTGGTCGGAAAAGTCCCATGGGAGGCACTCCTTGAAGGCAAAGGTGTCCATGAGGGCTGGGCGCTCTTCAAGAAGGAACTCCTAGCAGCTCAGGAGAAAGCCATCCCCAAGTTCCGGAAAAGTAGCCGGCAGGGTAAGAAACCAGCGTGGTTGAGTAGGGAGGTCCTAAGAGACATCAATAGGAAGAGGAGGGTCTACGACCTCTGGAGGAAGGGGCAGGCACCCTGGGTGGACTATAGGGAGGAAGTGAGAACGTGCAGGGAAAAAGTCAGGAGGGCTAAGGCCCAACTAGAAATGCGATTGGCCAAGACTGTGAAAGACAACAAAAAGTCTTTCTACAAATACATCAACAGCAAAAGGAGGGCTAGGGAGAATCTCCAGTCCCTAGTAGATGCAGAGGGAACAACAGTAACAGGGGACGAAGACAAGGCTGAAGTGCTCAATGCCTATTTTGCCTCAGTCTTTAACAGTAAGGAAAATTGTTCCCTCTGTGCACAACCCCAAGGGTTGGAAGAGAAGTATGAGATTCCCAAGGTCCAAGAGGAGGTGTTTAGAGACTTGCTTGCCCAGCTAGATGCCCACAAGTCTATGGGGCCAGATGAAGTCCACCCAAGAGTTTTGAGGGAACTGGCAGATGTGCTGGCCAAACCCCTTTCCATCATCTTCCAGCAGTCCTGGATGACTGGGGAGGTTCCGCTGGACTGGAGGCTGGCTGATGTCGTGCCCATCTATAAGAAGGGGCGCAGGGAGGATCCGGGAAACTACAGGCCTGTCAGTCTGACCTCGGTACCGGGGAAAGTCATGGAGCGGGTGATCTTGAGTGCTATCAAGAAGCACTTGCAAGAGAACCAGGTGATCAGGCCCAGTCAACATTGGTTCATGAAAGGCAGGTCTTGCCAGAGTAATCTGATCACCTTTTATGACCAAGTAACTAAACTCTTGGACGAGGGAAAGTCTGTGGATGTGGTCTTCCTGGACTTCAGTAAAGCCTTTGATACAGTTTCTCATAGCATTCTGCTTCGGAAACTGTCGGCCTCTGGCCTGGACAGGTGCACACTCTCCTGGGTGGAAAACTGGTTGGATGACCAGGCCCAGAGGGTGGTGGTAAACGGAGTTAAATCCAGCTGGAGGCCAGTGACAAGTGGGGTTCCCCAGGGCTCAGTGCTGGGTCCAGTCCTGTTTAATGTCTTTATCAACGACCTGGATGAAGGCATCGAGTGCTTCCTTAGCAAGTTTGCAGATGACACCAAGCTGGGTGGAAGTGTGGATCTGCTGGAGGGTCGGGAGGCTCTGCAAAGGGATCTGAACAGGCTGGACTGCTGGGCTGAGACCAACGGCATGAGGTTTAACAAGGCCAAATGCCGGGTCCTGCACTTGGGGCACAACAACCCTAAGCAGAGCTACAGACTAGGAGAAGCCTGGCTGGAAAGCTGCCAGGAGGAGAAGGACCTGGAGGTGCTGGTTGACAACCAACTGAACATGAGCCAGCAGAGTGCCCAGGTGGCCAAGAAGGCCAATGGCATCCTGGCTTGTATCAGGAACAGCGTGACCAGCAGGTCCAGGGAGGTTATTCTCATCCTGTACTCGGCACTGGTGAGACCGCACCTCGAGTACTGTGTTCAGTTCTGGGCCCCTCACCACAAGAAGGATGTTGAGGCTCTGGAGCGAGTCCAGAGGAGAGCAACAAAGCTGGTGAAGGGGCTGGAGAACAAATCTTATGAGAAGTGACTGGGAGAGCTGGGGGTGTTTAGCCTGGAGAAGAGGAGGCTGAGGGGAGACCTTATTACTCTCTACAACTACCTGAAGGGAGGTTGTGGAGAGGAGGGTGCTGGCCTCTTCTCCCAAGTGACAGGGTACAGGACCAGGGGGAATGGCCTCAAGCTCCACCAGGGGAGATTTAGGCTGAACATTAGAAAAAAAATTTTCATGGAAAGGGTCATTAGGCACTGGAACTGGCTGCCAAGGGAGGTGGTTGAGTCTCCGTCCCTGGAGGTGTTTAAGGTGAGGGTGGATGAGGTACTTAGGAGCATGATTTAGGGATTGGTGGGAATGGTTGGACTCGACGATCCAGTGGATCTCTTCCAACCTAGTTATTCTGTGATTCTGTGAGAAGGAGAAGGAGAAGGAGAAGGAGAAGGAGAAGGAGAAGGAGAGGAAGACGATTGACAGCACTTTCTCTACTACAGAAAATAATGCTTAAAAGTAGAAAAAGGAGGATGAAGTGGATTCCACAAACTGGAATCGCTTGGCAGTACTTGCAAGACAGCTAAGCAGAGCTAACTGCTGACACTGCAGCAATGCCGCTGGGTGAAAGCATCTCCTATGGCACCAGGCAACTGGCCTACTATTAGAATAAAGACTCTGAATCAACCAGTGATGATGAATTTCTGCAAGGGTTTCCATAAGAACCTTAGCCTTCCTCTCCTGTGCCCAGTTCCCACTCATACTGTCACCCCAGCCCATGCTCCTTTAAATGGCAGGAAGCATAGACCCAAGGACCACCTTGCTGAAATTGAAAAATGGAGCTACACCCAATCATATAGGCAGGCAGAAAGGAGCATGACCCCCCTCAACTCTTTCCCAGGAGATATCAGAAGAGATTGCCCAGGGATTGTGTTTCAATTCTCCCTCTGTACTCGGCACTGATGAGACCACACCTTGAATATACTGTTCAGTTCTGGGCCCCTTACCACAAGAAGGTTGTTGAGGCTCTGGAGCGAGTCCAGAGAAGAGCATAGAAGCTGGTGAGGGAGCTGGAGAACAATGTTACGAGGAGTGGCTGAGAGACCTGGGGTTGTTTAGCCTGGAGAAGAGAAGGCTGAGGGGAGACCTCATTGCTCTCTACAACTACCTGAAAGGAGGTTGTAGAGAGGAGGGAGCTGGGCTGGCCTCTTCTCTCAAGTGACACAGGACAGGACAAGAGGGAATGGCCTCAAGCTCCACCAGGGGAGATTCAGGCTGGACATCAGAAAAAAATTTTTACAGAAAGTGTCATTGGGTGCTGGAAGAGGCTGCCCAGGGAGGTGGTTGAGTTACCACCCCGGTGGTATTTAAAAGACGGGTGGACGAGGTGCTAAGGGGCATGGTCTACTGGTTAATAGGAATGGTTGATCTCGATGATCCTGTGGGTCTTTTCCAACCTAGTGATTCTGCGTGATTCTGTGTGAATGCTAAAAGAGCACAGAGTGGGCCTCTGAATCACAGAAACAGGACAAAGAAACTCAGCAGCAAGGCCAGACCTGCTCTGAGGAACAGGAGTGCTATTTAGTGAAGATTTGGCTACAGACTAGCTTCTGAGCCTCAAGGCTTGTTGCTCTACAACCTTCCTCGTTGTGAAAGGTCACACAATGGAAGTCATGCTGCCAGCTGTACTAAAAAGATGCTTCAAATACATGTTGGACAAGGAACAAGTGGAAAGAATAGCAGCCAGATGATTCAATGCTGGCTGAACATCTTTTCTCAGCTGCCAACAGCACAAGGTCTGAGTCAATGGGCTGCAACAGCCTGTCTTGTAAATAATCATCTTTTTCTCTGCTGCAGAACTACTCAAAGCATAAAAAAAAAAAGACATAAGAGAGTCAATAGTCCTCTGTCCCTTGTAACAAACAGGACATTCTTACTGCCCTCTGTGTTATTCCTGATGGTGTATGTCTTTGTGTTGCAGCAGTGTATCAAGATGCCAGTGTCCACTTCAGTTATTCTGGAGAGCAATTTCAGATATCATGTGATGGATTGCTTTTAGAAGCTTTCTAATTGAATCATTCGCATATCAGTGTTCCCTCCTGAAAAAAAGAAAAATCAGGATGCTTTTCAAAATTAAGGTCTGACTAGTAAGGTTCCCTTAGCACTTCAGAGACTGCAAGGTACAGCCTAGTCTTTTGAATAATTCAAAACACAGATTTCTTCTTTTTCATGGAACTGGATCTGAAACTTTGTTTCTAAGTAATGGAGATACACTGGCTCTAGGGTGCCCTTAAACACAGATAGTCAAAACTCAAAGAGGTGAGGAGGATACACTCTTACAGCAACAGTCACAACAACATTGTCCTTGGACTTATATTTTTTCTTCCTCTGAAAAAGCCTTTTAGGTCATTTGACTTCTGCTGCTGAAAGAACCTAATCACAGAATCATAGAATCACAGAATCACAGAATCATAGAATTGTAGAATCATAGACTCATAGAGTCATAGTATAGTTTGGGTTGGAAAGGACCTTAAAGGTCATCTAGCTCCAATCTCCCTGCCATGGGCAGATCAGGCTGCCCAAGTTCCCATCCAATCTGGCCTTGAACATCTCCAGGGATGGGGCATCCGCAGCTTCCCTTGGCAACCTGTTCCAGTGCCTCACTGCTCTATTTATGAAGGAATTCCTCCTTATGTCTAGTCTAAATCTGCCCTTGTCCAGTTTATACCCATTGCCCCTAGTCCTGCAACTACAAGCCTTTGTAAACAGTGCCTCCCCAGCTTTCTTTTAGGCCCCCTTCAGATATTGGAATATTGCTATAAGGTCTCCTCAGACCCTTACTTTTCCAGGCTGAACAAGCCCAATTCTCTCAGCTTGTTGTCGTATGGGAGGTGCTCCAGCCCTCAGATCATCCTTGTAGCCTTCCTCTGGACCCATTCCAACAACTCCATATCTTTCTTATGTTTAGGATTCCAGAACTGGACACAATACTGCAGGTCAAGTCTCACGAGGGATGAACAGAGGGGCAGAATCACCTCCCTCGACCTGCTGTCTGTGCTTCTTTTGATGCAGCTCAGGATACAGTTGGTGTTCTGGGCTGTGAGTGTACATTGCTGGCTCATGTTGAGCTTCTCATCAATCAGCATCCACAAGTCCTTCTCTGCAGGGCAGCTCTCAATCACATCATCCCCTATCCTGTACTGAAACCATGGATTGCCCCAACTCAGGCGTAGGACCTTGCACTTGGCCTTGTGGAACCACATGAGATTCACCCAGGCTCACTTCTCCAGCTTGTCCAGGTCCCTCCTGATGGCATCCTGTCCTTCTGGTGTGACAACTGCATCACTCATCTTGGTAACATTTACAAACTTGATTGAGGGTGCACTTGATCTCACTGTCTATATCATCAATAAAAATATATAATGTCTACAGGAGTGACAGATATCACAGGATGAGTTACATAAAACTCAAGTCTTTTTGGAATAAATGCTATAGAACACCAGAGAGGATACTTTTGGGCACGATAACAATAGGAAATTCATGTTTAGATAATCAGATCACAAGTTATTACTGTCAATGTAATCCAAAGAGCTATTTGTACAGCCACGTGTTGGGTGTTCAGGTCAAGGTTGTCTGAATAGTGGTTTGGGTTTTACTAAATACTCTTGTTCATACTACTTTAATTGTGAATTTTGAGCTAAATTCTAGCAAATTCGTGGCTACTTTTCCTCTTGAGTTAGCCCTCAGAGATACATTTGTTTTACAGTTGTGTTTTACAGGACAATGCCCTGGCTTTCCGAGTTTGCAGCCCAGACTAACTTTTGCTGAAAAGAGAAGCATTATTGTTGCCAGAATTAATTTATAAATATTTCCACACTGAGGAGCGAGATAAACACAAAATTCTTATAGGAAGTCAATACCATGAGGAATGACAACTGATTTTGCCTGCCTCAGATTTCAGAGATGGTATCTTGGAATGGTGAAGTGTTCAAAACTTGCTAAAATGTTCTGAAACCACCCTTCTTTAAGGCACTGCAAGTCAGAACCAAAAAACTGCTGTGCAAAAGAAACAATAGGTCATTACACTTTTATGCATATCTTCCATTTCCAGGATACTTGGATGTTGTATTTCAACCATTGAAATGCTTCCTAGGAACTCAGTTTTTACAATAATTGTGGCATTGTGGAGTTATGTTAATTCTCTTCTTCCTTGGAAGACTGTAATTAACTTTGGTTTTTATTTAAAGATGTACTATCAACCATATCCCAGGACATACTTTTGATTTACTCTTTATCAAATAAATTTTCTTTTTTCAATTTATCAAAAAATGTATGCGAGCATTTTGTAATTGTCTTTAATCTCATTTTAAGCTCTGCCAGTTCAAATTGTCTCCAACCTCTTAATTAAATTGCATAAGCTAGAGACAGTTATTTCACCTAGATTTTGTAATAGTTTATCATGTAGTTTCTAATAGATAACAATTTTTAAAATGCATGAGGCTGTGTGATTTCCCTCAGAAATATGACTCACATACTTTTATGTTCCATAAGTCTCAAAATAAGTTCTTTCTAGTTGTCATAAAAACAGGTTAAAAATATAAGTTAACTAGATTTAAAATACAAGGGAGTAGGGTACCTTTAATTGGGGAGTACCAAAACCAGACTTACTCTCAATTTCTGTTCAAAACTGAGCAAGAAACTTGCCCAGAAGAGGGAAAACTGCATTTTTCTGGTGGTCTATGCTCACATAAGTTTCACACAGCTCTTCTTAGGAGTGGAAAGGGATTCAAATATTCAGCTCAGGACTGCCTGGAAGTGAGCATCCATTATCCCTTCTCCTTCCTCTAGACAATTTTTGTGGTCAATGAATTTCTTTTACTGTTACTGGAAATTTGCTGTAGAAATACTGGAATGAAAGAAATATTCTGTCCCTTTTATAAGTGGAGAAATGTGTTAAAATTGATTAAATTCCATTTATGTCTAAAGCCCACAGCTTTCTGTTGGCTAAGTCTTACTGGAAGCACTTACGTAGAAGTTAGGTTGTAAAACTATGAGTCTTCACACAAAAATTATTTGGAGACAAAGAAATGTCAAGTCCAAATTTGGGTAACCAAAGCAACTGTACACACACAAGTGATGTAATTTAGTAACTTAAACAGTAGTTTTTCAAATAGCTTTTTTTATTATATTTCTCCTCTTTCCTGAATCTTCCAAAGTACCCTCACTTGCTCTGGGAAAGAGTAGCATAAACCAAGATAATGAAGTTTGCAAAAACAAAGGAATTTTCAATACCTAGAAAACTTTGTGTTGTCCTGCAATAAATTAAATCCCCTTAATTCAACTGTAGTGACTTCAGCTGCCTGAAGTGGTGAGGAGCCAGACTGTTATAGAAAGGCATTCAATACCTCCTACAGCTCTCTAGAACTTCTAAAATAATGTTTTAATCATCTGCATGCACAGTGGAGAAAGTCTTAAACTAGCAAGATTTTTCCACTTCTGCCTCACATATTTCTGATGTACTATGGCAACTCCCAGCAGTCACTGGAGGAATTCTTTGTAAATGTACTATGCATAAGGACATACTGTAATCTTGTGTCTTGTAATATTTCTAAAAATAAACCTGAAGAAATCTGAGACAGCATATCACACATCAAGCAAACCAAAATATTAATTTTAATAAAATATCATACTAAATGTATATAGTCCAGTCCCCATTGGTGCACTTATTAAAACTTCCATCAAGTGAAGCTGTGCAGATTTTATTAGGTGTGGACCAGTTGGGCTCCAAGCCAGGTAGCCCTGGCTTCCTGAATAATTTTCTCTTCTTTTCAGAGAGGGGATCCCCACTTCTTGTCCATTCACTGGGCTAAGCGTGTCCTCTGTTTTGTTACCAACAATCTTTTGTGGTATTAATTTGCTGATCCTGCTCCTCTCTGCCAATCTTTATAAAATAGAATTAACAGGCTTTATTGCACAGTTGCTCATAAGTAGATCTTGACAAACATTATTAAACTGACAAATCTGCAACACAGATTTCTCATTCAAGTGCACGGCAATAAAACTGTGATAAAATTTTAGTTTGCTGTCCACATGGAGTTTTCGAGAGTAGGCCTGAGTCACTTCTGTAGTCTCAGCTTATTTTAGACATCTAAAATGATGACAACATCCGTGTGCAATGACATTCATAAGACTGTCAGTAAGGATAAACATTCTTCATTGAAAACATGACAAATTAGGATCATTAGTGGTAAAGTTGTGTTAAAGGAAGTTCTAATCATTTACTAAACATCCCACAGTGAACAGCTCATTCTCAGGAGTTAGTGCTGAGTCCATTTAAATCAATGGGAGGCTGTGTCAGTGATGAAAGTGCAGACAGAGCTACATCCTGTCATGAGCTATGGGAAAAAGTGATCCCAATCTCCTTGTCCTGCATCTCCAAATTCAGTTAGTCACAGACTTGGTGGGAGGAGGGGAAGCAGTGCTGCTTTCCTTACGGTTCCCACTCCTTTCCTCACTTCTCCAGACACAGAGTGAAGGAAACAAGCAGGACCAGGCTGCAGCACGGCACAGGGGTTGGACTAAGTGTGATGCCTGGGTAGTCCTTCTGTCCCTAAGCCTGTCCTTTTGCAGGGCCAGATTCAGCAGCCTGAGGAACCTCAGCCCTGTGAAAGGTAATGTGGTAATCCATCACTGGGGTACCTACTTGAGGGGCAGGGCACCCTCCAGACTTCTCCTAGGTAACTCTAATATGGAAGTGATGGTTTGGTATAGGGCTCAGACAGCCCTTAACTGGCTGTTTGTGAGGTACAAGAGATTTGGAATTCTCCTCATATAGTAAAACTTGTGTTATTAAAAAAAAAAAAACTCAAGCCTATGCTAGAAATACAAGTCAAAATAATGGATCGAGGAAAATATATTTGAGTTTATCTGCATCTGTGATGTCATGAAAAATATAAAATGTCTTCCTACAGCAATATTTTTTTTTGTAATGAAGAAAGAAAAGGACAGGTTGTCATGTTTTTTTCAGTTTAAGTATAAACTTTTAGGCCTATCTAAAATAACATCTGTTTCTCAGCTCTGCTTGGATTACTTAAAACCTGACAAATAAAACATAAAAGAGTAGTTACAAAGTACAAAGTTTCCCTGATACGCGGGTGAGTGGTACAAATTCGTCATATCAAATTGCTCATATTTTCATTGCATCTTGTCTATGGAAGTGGATGTCCTTAGCCTGGGATCACACTGCCAAATGCAGAAAATGTCCTTCTGATCCTCTCCTTCACAATCAGATTTCTCTGCCGTTTTCTTCTTTGCTTTCAACTACTGTAAAACAGAATAAAATCTGTACCAGTTTGAAGGATTTTTTTTTTTTTAAGTTTGAAAAGTTATATTTCTGTAAACTCTGAAATTTTGTTTGGGACAACAGGGATAAAGCATCATTAGATTAGGTAAAATTTTATGAAAGAGAATCCCTCATTTCATCAAATGAGTAAAATCTAGGGATGATTTCCTGAAACATTTAATTCCAGCTATGTAATTTTTCAACAGTATTAGCCCTAGGCAATAATCACATAAATTGCCACTTTAGTAGAAACATTAACCATTTTCCTTTCTATCATTCATCCCTTTTTCAGTTTTGCTTTTTTCACAACTCAGCTCCAAACACTGTATATTAATCATGTTTGTACTGCAGGCACATGCAACAGATTAAACTTGCACAGCCTCTTTTTTCCCCTTCTAAGTGCTTTATCAAAAGGCAAAATTTGATGTACATCTCTAGTAGCATCCTGAAAACCAGAAGACATCTTCTGCTAGTAGTGATTTACTCTCATGTGTAAATAAGAATTTTTTGACAGCTGAAAACATGTTTTAACAACCTACACTTGAACATTGTAAGACCCTCTATCAGTTTCTGATAAAAAAAAATCTGTAGGTAATGTGCTTAACTTGGAGTTGCACATTGATTTATTTGTCCTCCTGTATGCTTGCTTTCTTTCCTTTGGAGAGCAAGTGCTACAAAAAAGAGCTACTCCATTCTGTACTTTAAATAAGTGAAAACAAATACAAATGTGTTAGCTAATTGTTAAAATCAATCCTTAAAAATCCTCTCCAATTACTATGGGTTTCTGCAATCCCTTGTCCAATAAAAAAAACCTGAAAAACAAAAACCTGATTTTTTATAAGACGGTAAGATCACATCAGTAGCACTCATCATGGACAATCAGTAGCTATACATCTACAAGGACACTAGAAGATAGGTTCTTCTAATTTATTTATAAGGAAACAGAATTTATCTCACTGATAACTGATATATGCACTTGACCTGTAAGCTAATATTTCCAGAACTTTTGTCAGCCTTTGAGACAAGATCCATCTAGTTACACATTTCTGGGACAGAGCAGCACTGGATAAAATCACATCAAATAGGTTCCCCTTCCATTTCTGCAGAACTATTGTGTCCTGCAAGTATCTAGACAACTGCACAGCGAGTTCTGAGTATAGAGAAGTAGTTATTAAAAGATGACACTTTTGCTACCTTCTGTTATATTGGTGCATGTGGCTTGGTTGAAATTTGGAGTCTTGCAACCCAGTTTCACAACACACAAACTAGCAAGGGAGAGTCTGCTTCCCTCCGGGACAGACTTTCATTGTCTCACCATCCAGAAAATTCACAGTTGCTAGAGGAAACACGTGGAGATATAGAGCACCAACACGGTGTCTCTATGAATTGTCCATGGTCTTTTAGAAATACAGCCACTTTCACCATTGCATTCTGAGAAGAACTTAGCCCAGATTTGAAGCTGCAAACACCATCTAGTCTATGGAGGGGCAGTGGTGGGTTTCTTTCCTTCAGCAGTGGTGAAGATTAAGGGCAAAGTCTGGAGAATAATTTCTCCATTCACGTCATTTGAAAAGAAAAAAGTACAAAGTAGCGACATAGCATCACTGTATATATCGATATACAGATGTCTGCACTGCTTAAATAACAATACCAATGAAGTTTATAACTTCACTAACTTTTGGTCCATTTATAAATCCAGCCCCATTGAAACAGAAATAACAGATCACAAGGGTAAACCTGGGCCAGTAGTTTATTCAAATAGCCCTCTAGTCCATACTCCATATGTTCTTTAAGACCTTCTTAACAGTAATCATAGGATTGTATTTGACTTGTATTATTTTCTTAAGTAAATCATAAGACTAAGTTGGATTTGTAGGGGCTTTCTGTTTAGGTAAAATTATACTCATCTAACCAAATCTAGAACAAATACATACTTTAAAATGAAAAAAAATAGTAAATGAAAATTTGCCACAAATTAACAACAAAATTTCTGAATGCTTATGTTATTTGAATTGCAAATACTGGCTAGTACAATTAAAATTTGCAGCAATGTATAGTAGAGTATTTGCTTGGCAATGTGCTAAGAGCCATGTTCTTCTACTCAGGTGCAGCTGGCAGCTGTTCAGCAGTCTCAGGAGCAATAAAGAGAAAAATTCATCCCTAATACAAGCTTAATGTGCTTAAACACAGAAGCCCCTTTGCATGCAAGGCAGAGACATGATTAGTTTTCTTACAATTAATATGGGGGATATGAACAGTGATAAATTTACTGTTTTCATAGAATGCCCTAGAATACTAGGTTGGAAGGGACATCAAGGATCTTCTGGCTCAGCCTTTGAGCCATTAGCATGCATCTTCACATCTTTCTAAAAACCGAAGCTACACATTCCACTCATTCTGGCCATGTATAATAGTCACAACACCAGGTATCAGCTGACTGTCCCACTGAGAGGAACAGTGCTTCTCCAGATCGCATTAGGTAAGGACTGACAAATATTACTTTTTTCCTACTGCACAGTTACAGAGGCAATGGTAATTCACACTACAGTTTTCATGTGAAAACAAATTCCAAATGAGGCAGCTAGTAATTGATAAAAAATTGATATCTGCTGAAGACAGATCCTGCATGGGCCCCAAAGTAGTCAGCAGTGCTTGGTCTGCAAGGCAGTCCAAGGACGGACAGATATGAAAACTTACATTAAGGTTTTTAAAGAATGGCAAAGCCCACCAGCTTCTGCAGGTGGGAGCTCTCTACTGTGACTGGAGAATCTCTGTCTTAGGATTGTTAGAGCTAGTAATGAGCCAGTAATTAGGTGTGATTGCTAGGTGCTCTTTTCTCTTCACCTAAGCTTTAGTAAAGACTGTTTCAGCAGTAGTAAATGGAGTTGGACTGTTTGTAGACTCCTGGAGAATCTGTGGAACTACAGACTTGTGCTGGAAGCAGAGTCCCTTTCTTGTGCACATACAAGGATGATTTGCCCCTAGCAAGGTCTTATTACAGCTGTTTCTGTGTGCTGTGAAAGCTCCTTTGTAATGCAGTGAACTACATTAATGAAAACATATGTAGCTACTGCTATTATTAATAATAGAGGGAGAAATTCTGGCAACAATTACGGAAGAACTGGATGGAAGTGTCAGTCTGCTGGAGGGTAGGGAGGCTCTGCAAAGGGATCTGAATAGGCTGGATCAGTGGGCTGAGACTAATGGCATGAGGTTTAACAAGGCCAAATGCCGGGTCCTGCACTTGGGGCACAACAACCCCATGCAGTGCTACAGACTAGGAGAAGTCTGTCTAGAAAGCTGCCTGGAGGAGAGGGACCTGGAGGTGTTGGTTGAGAGCCGACTGAACATGAGCCAGCAGTGTGCCCAGGTGGCCAAGAAGGCCAATGACATCTTGGCTTGTATCAGAAACAGCATGACCAGCAGGTCCAGGGAGGTTCTTCTCCCTCTGTACTCAGCACTGGTGAGACCGCTCCTTGAATCCTGTGTTCAGTTCTGGGCCCCTCACCACAAGAAGGATGTTGAGGCTCTGCAGTGAGTCCAGAGAAGAGCAACGAAGCTGGTGAAGGGGCTGGAAAACAGGCCTTATGAGGAGCAGCTGAGAGAGCTGGGGTTGTTTAGCCTGGAGAAGAGGAGGCTGAGGGGAGACCTCATTGCTCTCTACAACTAACTGAAAGGAGGTTGTAGAAAGGAGGCTGCTGGCCTCTTCTCCGAAGTGTCAGGGGACAGGACAAGGGGAAATGGCCTCAAGCTCCACCAGGGGAGCTTCATGCTGGACATTAGAACAATTTTTTTACAGAAAGGGTCATTCGGCACTGGAAGAGGCTGCCCAGGGAGGTGATTGAGTCACCATCCCTGGATGTGTTTAAAAGATGAGTGGATGAGGTACTGAGGGGAATGGTTTAGTGGTTGATAGGAATGGGTGGACCTGATGATCCTGTGGGTCTTTTCCAACCTAGTGATTCTACGATTCTAAGAAAGCTCATAGACTTTAGCAGGTTTTTCAGTCTGGCCAAATCTGTGTTTTTCCAGTCAGTGCAAATATTCCTGTAAAAAAGGGAGGGGTTCAGATAAGGCCCAAAGGAACAGGGGAGGTTTTAGATCTTCATATTAGTCATCATAAGCAAAAATGAGAGCAGGGATCTTTATGAAAACTGTGCCTCCATTTTTAAAAGTGGTAAGGACTTCAGCTTTAATAATATTTGTTTTTAAGATTATAGTTGCATATGATGGATGCTACAGTCCAACAGGTAAATACAACTTCTGACATTTTTAATACACCTAACAGAATATTAATACAAGGTCTGACTTTAAAAAAATAAACAAACAAACAAGACTGTACCTATATCACATTTTATTTGAAAAATTAAGACAATCAACTTCAATATAGTTCCCTTCTGAGTTGACACACAGCTGCATATGAGACTGACAACTTTCACAGTAATTCTGCAGATTCTTTTCTGAGAGGTTGTTGAGCATCTCCATTGTTTTCACTTTCACCTCTTCTGCTGACAAAAAATGGGTTCCTCTAAGCACTGACTTGATAATTGGGAAAAGGGAGCCACGTCTGGTGAACAGTGTGAGTGCTCAAGCACAGTGATGTTGTTATTAGTGAAAAACTGCTTCAAAGGCAAAGCATTGTGGGCTGGCATTTCGTCTCGATGCTAGCTCACTGTTCACTTTTGCACACCATCATTTTCTGATTGAGGATAGGAAAACATTTGTATTTGAACATAGAATCATAGACTCATAGAATCATATAATAACCAGATTGGAAGAGACCCACCAGATCATAGGGTCCAAACATTCCTATCAATCCCTAAATCACGCCCCTTAGGACCTCGTCCACTTGTGCCGTAAACACTTCCAGGGAAGGTGACTCAATCATCTCCCTGGGCAGCCTCTTCCAGTGCCTAATGACCCTTTCTGTGAAAAATGTTTTCCTAATGTCCAGCCTGAACCTCCCCTGGTGGAGCTTGAGGCCATTTCCTCTTGTCCTGTAGTTGCAGAAAACAATGAGGTCTCCCCTCAGCCTCCTCTTCTCCAGGCTAAACAACCCCAGCTCTCTCATTCGCTCCTCATAAGACTTGTTCTCCAGCCCCTTCACCAGCTTTGTTGCTCTTCTCTGGACTCGCTCCAGAGCCTCAACATCCTTCTTGTGGTGAGGGGCCCAGAACTGAACACAGGATTCAAGGAGCGGTCTCACCAGTGCCAAGTACAGACGGAGAAGAACCTCCCTGGACCTGCTGGTCACGCCGTTTCTAATACAAGTCAAGATGCCATTGGCCTTTTTGGCCACCTGGGCACACTGCTGGCTCATGTTCAGTCGGCTCTCAACCAACACCCCCAGGTCCCTCTCCTCCAGGCAGCTTTCCAGCCAGGTTTCTCCTAGTCTGTCGCACTGCATAGGGTTGTTGTGCCCCAAGTGCAGGACTCGGCATTTGGCCTTGTTAAACCTCATGCCATTGGACTCTGCCCAGCAGTCCAGCCTGTTCAGATCCCTTTGCAGAGCCTCCCGACCCTCCAGCAGATCCACACTTCCACCCAGCTTAGTGTCGTCTGCAAACTTGCTTCGGGTGCACTCGACGCCTCCATCCAGGTCATTGATAAAGACATTGAACAGGGCTGGACCCAGCACTGAGCCCTGGGGAACCCCACTTGCAACTGGCCTCCAGCTGGAGTTAACACCATTAAGCACCACTCTCTGGGCCTGGCCATCCAGCCAGTTTTCCACCCAGGAGAGTGTGCGCCTGTCCAGGCCAGAGGCTGACAGTTTCCGTAGCAGAATGCTGTGAGAAACTGTATCAAAGGCTTTACTGAAGTCCAGGAAGACCACATCCACAGCCTTTCCCTTGCCCAGTAGCCGAGTCACTTTATCATAGAAGGTGATCAGGTTAGTTTGGCAAGACCTGCCTTTTGTGAACCCGTATTGACTGGGCCTGATCACCGGGTTCTCTTGCATGTGCTTCATGATAGCCCTCAAGATCACCCGCTCCATGACTTTCCCTGGCACTGAGGTCAGACTGACAGGCCTGTAGTTCCCTGGATCCTCCCTGCGACCCTTCTTGTAGATGGGCACAACATCACCAGCCTCCAGTCCAGTGGAGCTTCCCCAGTCTTCCAGGACTGTTGGAAGATGATGGAAAGGGGTTTGGCCAGCACATCCGCCAGCTCCTTCAATGCCCTTGGGTGAATCCCATCCGGCCCCGTAGACTTGTGGGCATCTAGCTGGGCAAGCAAGGCTCTGACCACCTCCTCTTGGATCATGGGAGCCTCATTTTGTTCCTCTAGCTCCTGGGTTTGTACAGGAAGGAAACAACTTTCTTTACAGTTAAAGACTGAGGCAAAGAAGGCATTAAGTACCTCAGCCTTTTCCTCGTCCCCTGTCACTGTTGTTCCTTCTGCATCCAATAGGAACTGTATGGTCTCCCTAGTCCTCCTCTTATTATTTATATATTTATAGAAAGATTTTTTGTTATCTTTCACAGACTTAGCTAATCTGATTTTTAGTTGAGCCTTAGCCCTTCTGATTTTTTCCATACACAATCTCACTTCCCTCCTGTAGTCCACCCAAGAGGCCTGTCCCCTCTTCCAGAGCCCAGAAACATTCCTTCTCTTCTTGATAACACTCAAGATCTCACTGTTCAACCAAGTCGTTTTTTTCCCCTGCCAGCTTTTTTTCTGGAACATGGGGATGGCTTTCTCCTGAGCTGCTAGGATTTCCTTTCTGAAGAGCTCCCAGCCCTCATGGGCTCCCTTGCCCTTAATCACTGTCTCCTATGAGACTCTGCCAACCAGCCTTCTGAAGAGTTCAAAGTCTGCCCTCAGGAAATTTAATGCTACTGTCCTGCTAACCACCCTCTTCACTTCACCTAGAACAGCAAACCCTATCATCTCATGATTGCTTAGTCCTAGGCGTCCTCCTACTGCCACATCCCCCACAAGGCCTTCTCTGTTCACAAACAGCAGGTCCAGGAGGGCACCTTCCCTTGTCGGTTCATTCACCAGCTGTGCAAGGAAGTTGTCTTCCACACACTCCAGAAACCTCCTAGACTGCTTCCTTTCTGCTCTATTGTACTTCCAGTATATATCAGGAAGATTGAAGTCTCCCACAAGAATGAGAGGTATCAATGTAGAGATTAACCCCAGCTGTTTATAGAAGAGCTCGTCAGCTGCTTCTCCTTGGCTGGGTGGCCTGTAACAGACTCCCATCACAAAATCTACCTCCTTATGGGCTCCTCTGATTTTAACCCACAGGCACTAAATCTCCTCATCGCCACAATCCATTTCAACAGTGTCCAAGTCCTCCCTTACAAAGAGGGCTACCCCGCCTCCTCTCCTTCCCTTCCTATCCCGCCCGAAGAGTTTTTACCCCACCATATCTGCACTCCAGTTATATGAGTCATCCTACCACGTTTCCATGATGGCAACAACATCATAGGCTCCTTGCCCTACAACAGCTTCCAACTCTTCCTTCTTATTACCCATGCTGTGTGCACTGGTGTAAATGCACTTCAGCTGAGCTGCCGAGCCATTAGCCCTCTTAGAGGGAACAGAGTTCGTTCCCAATTGCCTGGTAACTGGAGTAGCTTGTACCAGAGTGCCCGTATCTCCCTTACCAC
Source organism: Clamator glandarius (assembly GCA_033459285.1). Lineage (NCBI taxonomy): Eukaryota > Metazoa > Chordata > Aves > Cuculiformes > Cuculidae > Clamator > Clamator glandarius. Next base: position 697,020 of record JAUNZM010000198.1, read on the forward strand.
CCCTAGGTGTGTTCACCCCCACTTTCTGTGGGGTGATGTACTGATGGTCCTCACCAGCACACCCTCTCCGAATCACCAGTGTCCCATGTTCTATAAGCCATCACATTGTTTCCCCACTCACACTTTCAGTTCCTGAGCTATAGGGTTATTCTCAGGTTTTTTGTGTCAGACCTCATATAGTTTCTGTATTAGGATCAAGTTGGTCATTCATATTGATACTACAGTGCATGTATCTTTAGCGTCTTTATCATACTTTGTGGACAGAGAATCAGCCTGCTAGATCCTGTTTGCAAGAAATAAGCTTTTCCTGCATCTTACAAATCAAATTACCTCCCTCCCTCATTCTAAAAACAGTTTACATACTTGCCTCACCTATAGAAGTATTGTTTTTCCAATCAGAATAACTGTGGTATTTTTCAAAATACAAAAGATATTTCTAAAAAAAAATTAAAAATAACTATGATTTATCAAAGAAATAACTGACATATGTGCCATTTTTAATTTACTATTGTCAATACTGTAAAGACACCTCTAGTCATATTTATCTATAGTTTAACAGTAACAGGTTTTTTATAAAGGACCATATAGAACTATTTTATATTTAACATTGAAATTTGGTATTTTACAGTACTAGTTTGCATATTTATGAATAAAAATACTACCTCATTTCTTAAAATGTAAAAATACTGTTAGGAACAATTTTTCTTTGTACTCCCTTAAATCCCATTGAATTCCTAGTTGGAATATTTTGCATATGTTTTGAGATAAACATAGAAATCTTTCACAATGTTATGTATAATAACATGTCTTGTATAGTATTTAATTTTGGAATTCCACAGAAATTTGTCTATTTATATGGCTATTGTCTTCAAAATGGACTTAAACTTTTCCCCTTCTATTATGCTAACCTTGGGAATTATTTAATTGTCTATACTATCATATGCCTACATACAAAACTGTGAGCATTTTTAATATCTTTTAAGAATTATTGCTTTTAAAAATTTTCTACTCAGATTAAACATTCACATCCCTAGTTGGCATATGTGACTTGATCTGGGGTCTCTGAAGATTGTTATCTTTTTCCAAGAGTCTGCAGAACAAAATATCCTTCTGCCATCATCCTAAGACTTTTCACTGCTGTGTTATTACTATTTACCACCAAACCAACAGAGCATCACGAGTACACATATAGACAGATTTTGAATTAGAGCAAAACTCAATATGAATATCTTCCTCAGTGCAACACATGACTTTTATTTTCAGGTATTTATTCACAAAGTGTAAATATTCCATTTTTTTTTAATAGTGAAACAGTACTACAAAAAACTTAGCCACTGAAAGACTGTAACTATTCTTTCTTCTTTCTTTTTTTTTTTGTGCGTGTGTGTGCACTTATATCTATGCTGGGCTACATTTAAAATAAAAAAAAAAAACATTCAGGTCGACAGAGTAGATTCCAGTAGCAAAATTGCAATCCAAAAAAACTCAGGCATTAAATATATGCCAGACGGTGGAAATGCCTAAAATCAATATATGCAGATGAAAGGCTTTCCAGGCTATAAACCACAGGGAGAGAAATGCCTTCCTGAAACACTGATTAGTGTTCAACTTCTGGAGAGCAACAGGGTTTCAGATGTTCCTCTGTAGTCAGCTTTTCCGACCAGCTGCTCCCTGCACAGCTCACAGGCTGCAGAAATGCTCGTCTGTCCCCAGGCAGTGGAGTCCTCACCAGGGAAGCAAAATCACCATGTTTCAGCCAGATCCTTCTGCCAGCCCTGGCAGCTGTGATGGCAGAAAGCAGGCAGCAGCTTGGAAAAGGGAGGGAGATACTACAGTGAGGACTACCAAAAATCTCTTGAAATCATGGAAGATTTCATGTGTCTATATTTTTACACAGATCTCCATATTTTATAGATTTTTCATTATTTTTCTCAATATAAGAGCTTTGCTTATGAAAGAAATTAGTTCACATTATTGCAATAAAAAATACGTCAAAGGTAACTAGAACGGGTTTCATTGCAGCTCTCCTTCCGTAGGAACAGCTAGAGCTATAAGGCATCTGGAAGCAGCAAGGGGGTGGGGTGGAGGGGTGCTGGTTCACTGAAAGGCAGAGAAAAATAAAGCAATCAGAAAAACTAAGAAAAGAGATTGAAATAATCGTGGGAAATCACAGAAATCTCTCCTTAATAAAATACATGAAAAACTGATACGGTCAAAGGAGAAATGTGGTGTTTCAGCCAGTCCTTACACTACAGTTACTAGAAACATTGAAATGAAAAGTAAAATTCAGGGCATCTAACCTGGGCAGACCAAGAGGAAGCAACAGGATTCACACAGGCCCTTGAGGGAGAAACTGACCCACGCTCAAAATCTGTGTGGAATATCAAACAACTTTTTCTTAGTCATCAGGTTTCTATCTCAGGACTACGCTGCCTGTGTGGAATTGCATGAGTTGCAGGTTTAAAGCAATAAAGTTTAGGTCAAACTGTATTAATATTTCAGAAGGTCACCTGGCAACATTCACTAGGCTACTCTTTACACCTCATTTTAATTTCATTCTGAACCTTGTGGCGGACCAATTTTATAACATGGCTGAGGAGCTGGAATAGCTGATGTATAATTTTTGCCAGCTAAAAGCAATATCAAAGCCATTTCATTTTTAATAACTGTGGTATATTTAATAAATCATCAACTAGCAAAGGAACAAAGATATAAGAAGAAGCAGAGCTGCATTCACTGTCTATCCATGCAGACATTGGTTTGCTTAATGTATTATATTTAGGATTTCCTTATGTATTTTAAAAGGAACGGAAGGATGTTTTTTGTCCAAGTACAAGGATATTTTATTGGAGGCACCAAAAAACCTTGACTCTGACCTGTAGTGACATCTAGATGAAATAAAGATGAACAAGATATAATTTCTCCTTAAAAATCACTGTCAGAAGAGAAATCTTCTATCAGATCCTTGCCCAAGGACTGTTAATGCATATTGCATGAAGCAATCAGAGAATAATAACAAAAAAATTAGTAAAGTGGATTTCTAGACAGCCCCATTCCTCTTCCAAAGGGAAAATATGCATCATCAGCTCCAGAATCACACTTCTTCCCTTGTACTTGAGAAGTCTGAATGACAACAGTGCCTGACTCCATGCATCCCAATTTGTGCTTTGCCTGGATGATGAATTTGGCAAGGGAAGTGAAAACCAACAAAAAGGGCTTCTACAGGTACATCAACCAAAAGAGGAAGGTCAAAGAGAACTTACCCTCACTGATGGTTGGAAATGGAGACCACGTATCAACAGACAAGGAGAAAGCTGAGGTACTTAACAACATTTTTGCCTCAGTCTTCACCAATAACTGCCCTCCTCATCCCTCCTGAGTTATGGGACAACAAGATGGTGACTAGGGCAATAAAACCCCTCCCACTGCAGAGGAGGATCAGGTTCGTGACCACCTGAAGAACCTGACTTATATAAGGGACCTGATGACATGCAATCCAGAGTCCTGAAGGAATTGGCAGATGTGGTTGCCAAGCCACCCTCCATGATATTTAAAAAGTCATGGCAGTCAGGAGAAGTCCTTGGTAACTGGAAGAAGGATAACACTGTGCTCACTTTTAAAAAGGGCAGAAAAGGCTACCCTTGCAACTACCAACCTGTCAGCCTCACCTCTGTGCCTGGGAAGATCATGGAACAGATCCTCCCGAAGACATGCTAAAGTGTATAGGGGACATGGAGATGATTAATTGCAGCCAGCGTGGACTTCACCAGGGGCAAATACTGTATGACTAACTTAGTGGCTTTCTATGATAGGATAACCACATCAGTGGTCATGGGGAAACTGACTGATGTGATCTATCTTGACTTCTGTAAAGCCTCTGACATGGTCCCCCACAAAGTCCTTCTCTCTCAATTGGAGAGACATGGATTTGATGGTTGGATGGTATGGTGGATAAGAAACTAGTTGGATGGTCATATTCAGAGACTAGTGGTCAATGACTCAAAGTCCAGATGGAGAACCATGACAACTGGTGTCCTTCAGGGGTCCGTACTGGGACTGGTGTTGTTCAATATCTTCATCAACAATATTGACATCAAATTGAGTGCACTCTCAGCAAGTTTGCAGATGACACCAAGCTGAGTGGTGTAGTTGCCACACCGGAAGGATGGGATGTCATCCAGAGGGTCCTGAACAAGCTGGAGAAGTGGGCCTGTGAGAACCTCATGAGGTTCAAAAGGGCCAAGTGCAAGGTCCTGCACCTGGGTCAGGGCAATCCCCAGTTTCAGTACAAAATGGTGGGGTGAGGTGATTGAGAGCTGCTCTGCAGAGAAGGACTTGTGAGTGCTAGTCCATGAGAAGCTCGACGAGAGCCAGCATTGTGCACTCGCAGCCCAGAAGGCCAACCATATCCTGGACTGCATCAAAAGAAGTGTGGCCAGCAGGTCCAGGGAGGTGATTCTGCCCCTCTATTCCTTTCTTCTGAGACCTCATCGGGAGTACTGTGTCCAGTTCTGGAATCCTCAAAATAAAAAGGATATATAGCTGTTGGAATGGGTCCAGAGGAGAGCTACAAAGATGGTCAGAGGGCTGGAGTACCTTCCATATGAGGGCAGGCTGAAAGAGTTGGGGTTGTTTATCCTGGAGAAGAGAAGACCACAAGGAGAACTTGGAGAACTTGTTTAGCCTGGAGAAGAGGAGGCTGAGGGGAGACCTTATTACTCTCTACAACTACCTGAATGGAGGTTGTGGAGAGGAGGGTGCTGGCCTCTTCTCCCAAGTGACAGGGGACAGGACGAGAGGGAATGGCCTCAAGCTCTGCCAGGGGAGATTTAGGCTTGAGATTAGGAAAAAAGTCTTCACGGAGAGGGTGGTTAGGCATTGGAATGGTCTGCCAAGGGAGGTCGTTGAGTCGCAGTCCCTGGAGTTGTTTAAGGTTAGGGTGGATGAGGTACTTAGGAGCATGATTTAGGGATTGGTGGGAATGGTTGGACTCGACGATCCAGTGGGTCTCTTCCAACCTCGTTATTCTGTGATTCTGTGATTCTGTGAAGTTATAGTGACCTTCTGGTACCTGAAAGGAGCCTACAAGAAAGCTGGAGAGGGACTATTCATAAAGGCTTGTGGTGATAGGACAAGGGGAAATGGATGTAAACTTTAGAGGGGCAGATTTAGAATAGATATTAGGAAGAATTTCTTCACCATGAGAGTGGTGAGACACTGGAACAGGTTGCCAAGGGAAGTTGTGGATGTCCATTCCCTGGAGTTGTTTAAGGTCAGGTTGGATGGGGCCTTGGGTAACCTGATCTAGTGAGATGCCCCTGCCCATGGCAGGGGGATTGGAACTACGTGATCTTTAAGGTCCCTTCCAATCCTAACTATTCTATGATTCTATAAAGGTCTGTATCAGCTGTAGTGAAAAAGCAATGGATGATCCTAAATTAGATTTCAATAGTAAAAGTGTTGGTAAACATCAAATCATAGAATGGTTTGATTGGAAGGGACCTTGAAGGTCATCAAGTCCAACCACCCAGCAGTGAGCAGGGACACCTTCAACTAGATGAGGTTGCTCAGAGCCCCATACAACCTGACTTTGAATGTTTCCAGAGATGGAGCATCTACCACCTCTCTAGGCAACCTAATGCAGTGTTTCACCATATTCAGCAAAAAAATATTTCTTCCTAATATCTAATTAACTTCTCCTTTTTTAGTTTAAAACTATTACTGCTTGTCCTATTTCTACATGCCTTGCTAAAACATTTCTCCCTGTCTTTCCTGTAAGCCCTCTTTAAGTATTGAAAGGCCAATAGCTGTCCTCAGAGTCTTCTCCAAGCTGAACAACCTCAACTCTCTCAGCCTTTCTTCTCAGGGAAGGTGTTCCAGTCCTTCCATCATTTTTGTGGCACTCCACTGGACCCATTCCAACAGGTCCGTTTCTTTCCTGTGCTAGGGCTCCAGAGATGGATGCAGTATTCCAGGTTTGGTAGGTGTGGTCTCACAAAAGCAGAGTAGAGTAATCACCTCTGTCGATCTGCTGGCGACACTTCTTTTGATGCAGCCCAGGATACGATTGACCTTCTGGGCTGCAAGCACATGTTGCCAACTTATGTCCAGCTCCTCATTAGCGAGGAACCCCAGGTCCTTCTATACAGGGCTGCTCTCAATCTCTTCATTCCCCAGTCTGTACGAATACTGAGGCTTGCCTTCTAAGGTGCAACGTAAGTATAAGTATAGTGTGATAGAGGGAAAAACATCTTTTCTGTTTCCTATTTCCTTCTGAGGCAAGAGGGAGAATTTGTATGCAATAGTACCTAATTTGCTGTTAAAGAGTAAGGCCTAATTTTGTGATTGAGTGGTCCAGAGCAGCACACTGGAAATGTATGAAATTAGTCCATAATAGGACTGTATTCATGTATATAATTGTGCAATGGTAAGAGAAGGACCAGTTTTTAAATCTCCAGATTTGCTTGGTTGAATAGGTACACTGGTGGATACATTTACATTTTATACTAGAGATTACAAGTTGCGATGAAGATTAGAGCTACTGTTACTCTATATTCTTCATTATCACAGATAGAACTTTTCTCATCTTCAGGTCTCAACACAAGAGCAGTTCATGCTCCTATATTTGTTAGATAACTGAGAGGTAATTTGATTAAACTAGAACTATGCTTTCATAGAGACAGAATACCAGTGGTCTTTCTAATGATGGAATGGCAATGAATGAGCCAGGGATTTGATGATGGAGCAACAGGAATTTAGATGAAACACAAAGGTGTTGGTGATCACTGGGATGCACTAGCAAGGAAAGCAGGAGGTGTCCAAGACAGCACTAGAAGCCCACCTAGAATATACAGTTAAGTAAAAGGGAATGCATAGGTTACTGCTCTGAGTCACCTACTGTTTTGTGGCCTGAGATATGTCACAGTGAGGCTATGCAGTCTAAGTATTTTCTTTTTGAGAATCTGCCAGTCCCACACTGTGGTCGACAGGGGAATTGCGACACACCACACACACTTTATGTGTGATTAGCAAGACCCAAATTACATACACAAACATACACCTTTCTTTTATAGACCTTATAATGAGGCTCAGACATATTGCAAAAGGCAAGGTCACTATTGGTTACATATGTAAATGTCATCTCCTTCCAGGAAAGGTTTATCTATTTGCCAAGTTTCACATAGCAATTACTAGAGCATCCTGCTTTGTTCTTTTTGAGTAATTTATTATCAGGCTCAAGATCCAACTGTTCTTTTCTCACGTTGATACAGTAACTACCTGTTCAGGCTTTATCTCGTTCTTGTATAAACAGTTGAACCGTGTCAGCGTGGCCTTTCTCCTCAAGCCAAAAGGCAGCAAAACTCTCTACATCACACCACAAAAGCATCTGAAGAGAATGAGCATCAGTGAACAGGTGCATGCTGAAAGAATCAATGTCCTGAGACGGTCCCTAGACACCTCCTTCGGTCAGCAACTGGCAACCTTGATGCCTTTTCCTGGAGGATCATTCTTTGCCAAAACAGATTATATAGCCTGGCATTTCTAGGTCATGCTATTTTGCAGCTGAGTTCATTCAGAGACAAGGGATGAACTCATCTCAAAGTTTCACCTCACTCCAGTGTCTTTCTTAATATGAATCAAAGATCCTACTTCTTTTTTTTTCACTAGCATGAAAGTTCACATGCAATTCAAATGTGTACGTTTCACTAACTTTCACACCTTTACCTTGTAATCTGTGGTCTTTAAAGAGATTAAAATTGAAAGTCACTTTCAATCATAAATGTAAGTCCTTCCACAATGACAGCAGTTTCAACTATTTGTTGCATTAATGTTTCATAGCTAGCATGTACTCCTTTGACTATTCACTTGGTTGCTTCATGTAGCAAATTTATTTCAACAATCTTATGTATAAACATTATTCAGAATGAGAGAAAATATTTCTATGCATTCAAAATGTAAATGAACATGTTTTACTTGCTCATTAAATTTTGAGAATTATTAACTATTACCAACAAAATCAGCTTTCAGTAACTTGTATCTCAAATTAATTTCTGCAGAAGGTCATTATTTCATATATGTGATAAGTGTATGTGTACTGCTGCTGACAAGAATATATTACTTATTTCTCAAGCACTTATCAACAAAGGGTTCTTCAAACGTAATTCTTTGTTCTGAAGAGATTGTCAAAGGATTTCTGGTTAACATAAAATAGTGTCTGAAAATATAAAATCTGAATCTTTTTGCATTCATACATATTATCTACTCTGTTGTGTGTATACATTCGTGTATGTATGTGTGTTTGTATATATACTTAAGTATATTAAATTCTCCAATAGTGACAATCATTTTACCATTTCTGTCATGATGTTGGATATTTATATCTGAAGACATTTATAAGAGTATAACTACATGAAGCACATAGAGATTACATATCCATCTGTCTAACTAATCAAAAAAAAGGACAAAAAATCTGATTTATACCCACAAAATTGCTAAAATGCAGAAGGATCTGCCTTATGTGATTTGACTCTATCAACAACTGTCTGGATATTTTTTTTTAAGGTCTAGGAATGAAACTGTGTTCAAAAATATTTCCCTTAATTATTTTTGTCTCCTCTGAAAGAGTTCAGGATAACCTCACAAAATTTAGTATACTGAGCTTCACTGCTTTCTTCTAGATCAAGTGAGTACTGTGGTACTTAATATATATTTGATTTAAGGACTAGCAAAGCCAATGTGTAATGGACAATGCACTCTGAGACTTGAGTAGAACTGCTTTTACATACAGTGTGATACCCTGGTTCCAAACTTCTAAGCTCGATGCCTGGAGTTAGAAGTGGAGGTACAAGCACTTAACAAGAGGTGTGAAGTCAGATATGCTGAGGACCTCTCACCCTGAGTCACATGTTCACTTGGCCTGTCTTTTAAACAAGACCCTTTTTGGTCCAATTATTGCCAAATATATTTTCAGCTTTCAGACACAAATCCTCTCTTTAAGAAGCTGCATGGGAAATTGGCAAGAAAGATAAGACTAAAATCCACCTTCTAGGTGGCTACTTGCAAAGGGCTGCAGCTTTCATTGAATCCAGAGTTCATGACTGAGGGCTTGACTGGAATACATAAAATGTAGAGATCTTGTGGTGATCCTATATTCACTGGCAAAATGTCAGGTTTTTCATTTTTGTGAAAACTTACCAGTACAGCCCTGTTTGGGCAGACTGCAAGCCATGGTTTTGTCATTTCATCTCCAGACACTAGTCATAGACAGAAGAGGCTGAAAGGGGTACTAATCTATTAAAAAAAAAATCAAAGAAATGAAAAGGATGAGACCTCTGGTTATCAGTGTCAAATTAGGGGGAAAAGGGGATGCAAGCTGAAGAGCTATAAACGGGGAACACACATTTGCACTGAGCAGATCATACCTCCAGCAAGTACCAAGTCATGTCTGCTTCTTGCTTATTCTTTCTTTGCATATGCATATCTCTATTAATTTCTTTATTTTCTTCTGATTTGAAGCCAAATTATGATCCTTTCTGAGCACTTCATATTTTTCACTCCAGCTGGTTTTCCATGTCCTAATTGTAGTTTTCCCATAAACAGATGTCAGTGGTTCAGCTGATTAATGTCACTGGAGTCCAGTCACAGGCATAGATGCAGCCAATTTTCTATTGATGGCCAGATATAATATCCTTTACACTGCTCTAAAATTTTGTCTGCACTGTCTAGAATTTAACAGGATGAAAAGCACTATTACAGAAGTACTGTTAAGTTCTTACCTTTGTGCCAAAGAGACTGAATTTTATGTCCTGTGCTGAGCCACTAATACTCATTTGGGAATAGTCTTACATTTGATTTTTTTCTGAAGACTTGAGCAGGGAGAATTCTAGAATACTATCATTTGTTTGAAATTCTCTGAGACAGGCCAGAGATAGCACTCTTTTTTTTTTTTCCCAGATAGTAGCTGCCATTTCAAAAAGTTCTGGCTGGATATTTTTTCTGATAAGTAGTTGTTAAATTATCTAAAGCATAATATCCTGTGGAAATATATTGATTTCAAAGAACCTGTGTTTGAAATTTTGCTTCTTGGTCTGACACTGGAGACATAGATAGCCTGCAGAGCCAACTGGCCCAGAAACAGGACAATTCCAACTCAGCCAGGGATGAGTGGCTTCCAGATCCCCGCACCCATCTGGGACAACTTTTGAGTCAAAACTAATTTGTTTAAATTATTTTAATAGAAATTTTCATTGTTTCCTCTTCTGTGAGGTTGATTTTATATTGAGTTATTTTGAATGCAAGGGTTTTACTAGCATCTTAAACACTTAAACTGCTCTTTGAAGTTGAGTCATTCAGAAGTGAGCACTAGAGCCATTCTACTCCAGTGGCTCTGGAAAACATCTTGCATTTAGATCTGGAAAATGTCTTGATTTAAATTACACAGAATAAAGTTCTTAGTTTGCCACAAGTCACCATCATTAAGCTCAGACAAAAGAATGCTGTATTTTTTACTTAGTAATCATTGTACATTTCCCTGACAAAATATGAGCTATAGCATCCTAAATTATAGATGAAATTACCTACTCATTCCTCATAGTCCTTGTGAGATGCCTTTCCATTAGTGATATAATCAAGGAAAGCTTTTAGAGCTCCCTTTGCAGTCACTGGCTAAAAAGTCAAGTGCTGGACCTTACTTCCACTGCACTACAGGTACAAGCAATCAAGATAAATTGACCTCAGACACGTAAAGGGACCTGAACAGGTTGGACTGCTGGGCTGAGACCAACGGCATGAGGTTTAACAAGGCCAAATGTCGGGTCCTGCACTTGGGGCACAACAACCCTAAGCAGAGCTACAGACTAGGAGAAGCCTGGCTGGAAAGCTGCCTGGAGGAGAAGGACCTGGGGGTGCTGGTTGACAGCCGACTGAACATGAGCCAGCAGTGTGCCCAGGTGGCCAAGAAGGCCAATGGCATCTTGGCTTGTATCAGCAACGTCGTGACCAGCAGGTCCAGGGAGGTTCTTCTCCCTCTGTACTCGGCACTGGTGAGACCGCTCCTTGAATCCTGTGTTCAGTTCTGGGCCTCTCACCACAAGAAGGATGTTGAGGCTCTGGAGCGAGTCCAGAGAAGAGCAACAAAGCTGGTGAAGGGGCTGGAGAACAGGCCTTATGAGGAGCGACTGAGAGAGCTGGGGTTGTTCAGCCTGGAGAAGAGGAGGCTGAGAGGAGACCTCATTGCTCTCTACAACTACCTGAAAGGGAGGTTGTGGAGAGGACGGAACTGGCCTCTTCTCCCAAGTGACAGGAGACAGGACGAGAGGGAATGGCCACAAGCTCCACCAGGGGAGGTTCAGGCTGGACATTAGGTAAAAAATTTTCACAGAAAGGGTCATTGGGCACTAGAATAGGCTACCCAGGGAGGTGGTTGATTCACCTTGCCTGGAGGTGTTTAAGGTGAGGGTGGATGAGGTACTTAGGAGCATGATTTAGGGATTGGTGGGAATGGTTGGACTCGACGATCCAGTGGGTCTCTTCCAACCTGGTTATTCTGTGATTCTGTGTGTAAGTAGTTAATTGAGCAGAGGCAGCTTACAAGACCTGGGAGAAAATAGCAGCTGAAGACTCAGAAAGTCAAAATATCAATCAGAAAGCTGAAGAGAAATCAAAAAGTTGAAGAAAAAGGCAAGAAGACTTGCCTGGTTGCACAGAGTGAATGACAAAGGTGTCATCTATCCCCTAGGTGGGGATAGATGTATGGAGCTTAAATTGCACTCCATGTGACCTGCATGTGACTGTAGAAGGAAGTGTCATCAACCACTGACATAATTTTCTATGATTTTTAAAGACTTTTCAAACTCAACCACATCTACAGATAACTGCATTTTATTTTCCTTTTAAAATGAACTTGTTTGTCTGAACTGTCCACGTATATTGTTCCTTCTTAGCCAAACTACATAAAATGTGGGTTATGTAACACAAACTGGTCACGCCTACATCCTTTACAACAGGATGGTTAAGGAGTCTTTGACAGACAGGGAATGCCTTTCCAGTTGCCTGATCTTGGAGTTTTATCTCCAAAAATCAATTCAGTTCCCTGCTAGGTACCCAGGTATTGCAATAGATTAGTGAATTCCAGTTGAACACTCCTTAATTGTTGTATATAGTCTGTCAAATAAAGAGAAAAGAAAGATCTACTGCTTATGAATAACTTTTGCAGAATTAATCCTGTATTTGAAAAAATACCAGGAAACTTAAACCTCATAATCAATGGCTTTCATTATGATATTTCATAAAAAAAAATAATTCAGGAAGTGTATTGTCCCTCTTACCTGACATGGTAAATGTCATCTTTTTAATGCTTTTAACAAAACACAATCTAAACACGAGTCTGATTTTTTAACAATTTCAGTCTCTCCAGCAGTCATGTGGAATAGTTTGTGCCCAAAGTGATTGTGATAATCTACTGATCATTTTGAAGACTGGATGCTAAACAATGTCAACAAATTGCAGCCAGCTTGAGTAGTATCTTAAAATAGTTTTAATCAGCTTTTTTTTGTAGAGTACATTATGTTAAAGCGGTAATTTTGATGACACCACTTCTATACTTGCTTTAGAGAACAGGAGAATTAATTGCTCTCCTAATCTTTATAAAGTTAATAGCTTTGGGACACTTGTCTGTGTGGCATACAAATACCGATTCTTTACTGTGGTGCTAAAAACAAATAGTAATTAAAAAAGAAGTAATTTTGTAGTTAGTCTGCAGTCTTTGGATAATTTCCCCTAAGTGTATTTCTTCCAGCACTGCACCTCTTACTAAAAAAAAAAAAAAAAGATTATCACAAAGTCTTTTATATAACGAATACAATATTTTATCTACTGTGCTACTGTTAAATCCTGTTTTCAGGTTTAGTGTTGACTGCCTTGAACTGCAGACTCTAGTCTGTAAAATCATAGATTTCCTACATAAAGTATGTAATTTATTTATGTTCCTGATTGTTATTTCTCTGTCATGAAGAGGTAGTCTACACTCTATTATTACATGCATGCCATTCATTAGACTGCCCGTGTGAATGTATTTTGAGTTAGCAACAATTATGTTAGAAACGTAGACATAAAAGCTGTTGCTTGTTTTTGGAAAACAGCTGAAACATGATGGTCTTCCTACTGATACAGTCTCCATAATCCCTCATTTTGTCTGATTTTTAATTTTTATAATTACCTATTCCATGAGAAAAATGTAACATTTTCCAATTACTCACTCATGCTCGAGGTCAGTTTTTCTTCAAAGATCCAAAGAATAGACACATTTCTCGGTGCTCTCCAGAATGGTTTTTATATCAGCCATTGAATTTGGTGCTAAACATAGAAACCCAGGGAGAGGGAGGTGGGGAAGAGTAGCTCAGAATTCTTTGAATGGCAACATTTGAAGACTGAAATTTTTCCCATTTGTCAAATATTTTGTAAGGAATGTTACTGTACCTTGACTTCACAGGATAACTCAAGCCAACCTTTTCTCCCTACAGTACTTTTTACTCTCATGATGTGTACAGTGTTGATGACCCTTGTTCCAATACTAAGTTCTTTGATCAATAAAGAAAATACGTGTTGAAAGACATAGAAAAGAATTGAAAAAATAACATGGTACTAGGGATGCTTGTAAGGGTACATGGTGTGTGAGGACCTCAGGTTAATTAAGTTATCTGGTTAAGGACTATTCAGCATGAAAGAAACACCAAGTAATAAGGAAACTTCATGGAGACTAAGGACGTTAAGGACTAGGCAGCAAAAGAGACAAGGCAGAAGGCTAAAGGAATGAGTGAGCCCTTGAAAAAGTCACAGGGCTCAGTAATACGTCCACTTACAGAGCAGCAGCTTGTTCCTCTTCGGTCTCTCCTGATCCTCCTCTTTCACCACCTTTGTCCCTACTGCCAAACATCTCATGGACAGTCCCAGGAGCCCTCTCAAATACCCCACTATCTCAAATATTACTTGGGTTAGTCTTGTTGCCTTCCTTGTGTCAGCAACGAAGCTCAGGCTGATCCTGGGGCCTGCAGGATTTCTCTAGTTGAACAGCACCATCAAAGAAACTCTGTGACTTTTGACCAGTTTACTCCATAAACACGGTGCTACATGTAGATACACACAGGGTGTGTAGCTTTGGACATCCCCACTGTAGATGTCAAAAGTTGATTTTGATTCATTAAACTCTTTTCACAAGCAGGAAAAGATGAGGCCCTTGGGCACAATGCTGTTGTCCTCAGTCAAATAACTAAAGCAGACAAAGGCAATACACGCTAGACATGCATGTATATGAAATAAATATTTGTCTTTAAGGACAAATGCCTACATGTAGACTTCTGAGGCACCCAGGCATGCCTCAAACATCTGCCTAGGTCAGGCAGATACAACACAGGACAAGAGGGATACCTGTACTCTTCCAGCAGAGAAGGTAGCGAGCAGAGGAAGATTACATTTGGCATGCCAAGTGATATAAGACATTTATATTTGAACAAATTAACTGTACCCTCAGCCAATACAGTCAGCAGAACTTTCAAAACGATCAAGTCAGATATAGGTGTCTATTTTAGAGTTAGATTAATGCTTCTGTTGCCTCCACTGAACATACTGCTTAGAGCTGCTTTTACTGTAAGTGGAGTTGAGACACAGATCTAGTGTGGAGAGAGACACATTCCAAAGCCTACAGTACATCAAGGACAGGCAAAAACAGGTTTGCACATAGACCTCCCTCAGAAAGTCCTCATCCTCCATATGGTTAACTTCATGTGTGACAACTGTTCCCATGGGACTGACCATCCTTGGAATATGATAAGTACAACGATCAAATGAAGACCATTTGTGTTGCCGGACTACAGAAACTTGTATCAGTCCTGTGTACTTCTGTTTAAGTTTTAGTTCAACAGGAACAGAGAAGAGAACCAGACTTCTCCATCTCACGTGCAGATTTATCTCTCCATTGTCCTGGAGCAAAGAACAGAGCTTTAAAAGAGATCTTATCTTATGACTCTCTTAACTTTAGTGATAGTAAATATAAATCCATTATGCTTTGGAATTGATACTTCCTTAAGTACTTCTTTTACTTTGATTTCATCAGATCTCGCTGCCTTTGAAGAGTCCCTTCATGGACAGAGCTTCGCAATATTGCAGTATCAGCTATTTGATTAATTGTCTGTGAGCAATTATTTATGTGGATGAGTATAAAGCTGATGGAAATATAGTATTAAAACAGCTCTGTTTTCTAAAGATATTAAAGCAGTAAGCTTTCAGGAAAATTCTCACAGAAAGATTTTCATCCTGTTGGATTATTTTATGCAAAATTTAAGAATTTTCTTCAAAAAATTTACAAAAATATAGTTATCATATGGCAAAATATAAATAAATCTTATAGAACCTACCCACTGAATGCAATAACTGTAATGCATTCCATTGATCTGCTGTATTTTTTAGTGTTTTTCATTCTAAATGAGCTACCGTATGTAGTCATGAACCTAAGTCAAGCACAAGTTATACAAAACATCTTTTCAAAGTTTGTTCACCTGGATTTTACCATTTATTAATATGATAGCAACTGTTACATTACAAATGCCTTGGCAATGTTATTTTTCTGTATATAGGAATCTAACTCAGTATTTTGTTTGGATGTCTTACCAACAATGTCCATCTCAGCTTTTTGTGAGAAGTATCTGCAAAAAAATATTTGATTTTTTTTTTTAAACTCATGATGGACTAAAAGCAATTTTCGCCCTGCCTTTCAGTCCCAGGTTTAAGGTTACAGCAACAGCACCTGTAGTAAAATATTTTATATTGAAATTTGTCTTTGGACATTGCTTATTTTCCTGAAAGCAGAATTGTCAAATTCCTTCTTTTTCAAGAGCAAATTAGCATAAAGAAGCATGATTAACACTTTTTGATATATTGTCATTTTTCCAGCTTGAACTGCCATGCACTGTAACCACAGTAAAATGACACACATTCAATGTACCCAAGAGCTCAAGCTTACAGCAACTTTCAGCAACAAGGCACAAGTCCAGAGCCTAGTCACACAAACTCTGAGAGGTCTGTGATGTCTTCCACACATCTGCATGCTGCCTCTGGAGCAAGGAACATGGTGGAGTACACTACAGCGGCACCTGCAAGACTCAGACAAAGCCAGGCAGCCGTGCCAGTCTGATCAGCCCTGGACCAGAGCCATGGCTGATGTGGACGTCAGAAGAAGTAAGGTCCAGGACAGCATGGGCTTCTGCCACCTTCTACAGGCAAACTGAGTTGTGCTCAGGGAACCACAGCTGAACAATCTCAGGGTCAGACACCAGACAGTACTATGGCAAGGGAAGTGGGCAGAATTAAATTAGTAGATTTGTTGCTTCACACTGTAAAGAGGTTAAAATATAAAGCATTTTTGCCATTTTGTTTTTAAAGATACAGTTAAAGTTAGGGGTGATTCCTGTACTCTAACGATATGAACCTCCTCAGTTTACAGCTTTTTGACTGTCAAAACTTTGTAGTGAGACTCTCCAGTAAATATACTAGTTACAGGATTCAGAGAGAAAATTTTTGTTTTCCAAGAGGTTCCTTCCTTAGAAGAAAGAAGTAAGATGTCCCAGTCTAGGAAATTGTACAGAGTGCACCAGCCACAACAGTCACGCTTCCTCTGACATCAGTTTTCTCCCTCCTACCTTCTCTAGTTCTACCTTCTTTTTACCATCAGGTAAAGAGCCACATAAGTGCCAGTACAAGGCAGTGTGTACTAATTGAAGGAAATAGGTTTTTTTCCTAATTATTTACCCAAAAGAAGTGCACAGAAATGTATTTCTCTACTCCAGCAGTAGGGCCCTCACATATCAGGTTTGTTTTTTTTTTTTTTTCCCACTTGTTAGCATTCCAGCATGGAGCTACCCTCATCTTTAGGACTGAGAAGACAAGTAGCTATTTGGAAGCAGGAAACTGATGTAATCTGGGCAAACAGGGGAGAAAAAACAAAGACTTCCACAGCTTTCATGAATGGTTTATTCATAGTTTTTTCTTTATGTTTTTCTAAATATTTCAGTAAGGCCAAATATGGCCACATTAACATCTTTTTTCCATAAGGTCTCTGTGCTAGTTGAACTCATATTTATACTGACCTGTGAACTTAACAGCATTCATTTCAAATCACTTAGAAATGAATTGCAGCAGTATCCATTAACTCTGATGCTACCATGGCAAAAATGTATCCCTTCAGTATTTCACTTGAAGTAGCTTTTTAGACTGACAGTAGAAAATCCTCATACCAGCAAGACAGAACTTACTTGTAGATAACAAAAAGAATCATTTTAATCCATTTTGTTTACCTCAGCCTCCTCATGGAGTTTGATCAGCAGTGGCGCAAAGAAGCTGTATTAGCGAAGAGGTTTATTTTCAATCAGCTACGCCCTCTCTAAAAAGTAGAAACACACTGTCAGCAATAAAATGGTATTGCTATAAAAAAGAAAATACTTACTTCTCACAAAAGAATCTAAATGCATATACCTAAAGATTAAAGCCTGTGAAGTTATTCAGTACTGAAACTGGCCACTGGTAGTGCACATTTAAGCAGGGATTGAGACTGGACTGTCAGAAGTATAAATATGCAATAAAATGTGAATAGTTAGACCTGTGATGTCAAATATAGATATCCTAATAGTCTATCATAAAAGTCTATCTACTAATAGTCAAACATAGATATAATTGCCCAACCAAAGGGTCAATACTGTCAGTAAGGTAGATATTTACATCACTAGAAGGATTCATAATATATTTAGAAACACTGTGGTCATGAGATGCTACTGGAATCATTAAGAATCAATTGCTGTAAATTCTCCGCAGATGCCGTTCTGTGGTTTTGAGCATCTCAATACTTCAGACACCTTTAGAGACAAGTTGTCAGCAATGTTCAGGCTCTTGAAGACATAATACGGAAAGATACATCTGTTTAGGAAAATGGTAGCGGAATAACAGAGGCCTACGAGGAAAGACATCTAGGAACAGTCCTGGTACTTCACAATCCGAAAGTTACTGCTCTCTGATGCTCTCTCTTTCCCTGCTTTATTGAAAAGTAAAGATCAAAAACCAGCTGAAAGAAGGAGGTATACACAGAATAAAAGAATAAAAACATGAGGAAGAGGCAAAAGAAACAAATTCAATTCCCAGGCTTTCCAGCAACCACAGAAGTCAAAGACCAGGTGCAGCTGAAGATGGAATTGCCATGTGCCACTTGCTATTTATTGCTCTGAAAGATTTTAGTAACTAAACGGAAGGTACAGGATGCTTACTTTGTAACTGCACGGTGTCTCAGGTGATCAGAGCAGCATTATATTTTTATTTAGGCCATAAAAAGCAAACGCTGATTTCTTATGACAAAACTGTCACTTAATGCAATCACAGTTGGCAAAATGAGTAGTATTTTATCTCTGAAGCAGTAGGAAAAGCAGGTGCATATGTCCTTATTTTCTTGCTTCCATCAGCAGCATTGCTTGTTATTTTGTTGCCATCTGGCAAAGATAGCAGGATCTACTAAAAAATATAGTTATTAGTTTTTCTTTAGCAAAACATGGTTACCCAGTTACCATTGGCCCACAACCTAATATGAAATGCATGAAGTGTGAATTTTGGATAAGATTTTCTAGATTATTTCTTTTGCATCCTGTCAGTTTTCTGTTCTGATAAATTTTTCTCCAAGGAAAGCCATTGACTCACTACAAAAAACCAGAAAAATATTCCCCTCTCTGCCATTACCATAGTCCTGAGGAGTCTCAGTCTTTGGCATTCCATCTTATAAAGCATGCTCAGCTAAGGAAATACTATTTGTCCTTTGTAAAAAAGTTTTTAAATAAATCAAGAGATTAAGTCGAGATGGCAATTGTAACACTAGTGACAGCACATGAAATAGCCCAGTGGGCTAATGAAAATTGCTAGACCCGTTTTCTTTAATGTTATGAGTGCTGTTCTGTTGCCTTGAACTGCACCAATTGGTACTGCTGCCTATGTCAGCTACTGGCCTAAGGTCTGAACCTGTCCTAATTAAAATACTTAACATAGCAATTAGAAAACCAGTTGATTCCTGTATTTCCAATTGTTTTCCACATATTCACATGGCAATACTCCCGCAGACTGCTTATAGAGTTAGAAGAAGTGGAATTTCACTTTGTATGCCAATCCAAATCATAGATTATTTTAAGACTGCACAGCACCAGCTTTGTAGAATTTCATATTTGATAAGAAAAACATTTATGATCTTGTGTAGAAAAAAAAATCTTAGAGTTAAAGCTACTACATGACATTGAGGTTTTGGAGACAAAAGAGGCTGACTTTGCTCTGAATTATTTCACTTTGTTGAATTGTCTTTCATGTAGTCTTCAACTTTCTTGCTATGAGAAATATATCTGTTCAGTCCTGAAAGTTATTTTTCAACATAAAATTCCAGTTATCACTATTGTTCACAAATATCTATTGCCAGGAAAAGCACTTGGCTTAATTACTTATTTAAATTCCAGAGACATCACAGATTAAACTGACTAAAGTCACATGGATGAGACTAAGCTAACAAAACAAGCCTAGAGAACATAGATGCAAAAGAACACCTAAGTTCTTTACTCCATTCACAGAAAATATGCTTCTTTCTTTTGTTGTTTGCTCAGTCTAATCACTAAGAATCAAGTCATAAAACAGGATTAGTAAGAGCTGACAATTAGTTTTGATCTTTTTAATTTCCTCTTCAGTGTAGTTAATTATAAGGTTAAAATAAAATCTTAAAAACAGTTGCACATTTAGTGAATTTTTCATGTGAAAAGTAGTGAAGTTAGTAGGGAATTTTTCCTTAAAGCCACTTCGGTATGAAAAGAAAGACAGTTCTTCAAAACACAGAAATATTTTCTACAGACTTTCACCAAAGACCCTGTCTTCCACAACATGACACCAAGGAGACTGCAATACTTGCTGCACCATGACAGGCATCCCAGGACCTTTTTACAAAGGCTGCTTAATGAAAAGCATGAAACACACACACACACAAGGAGCTCCATCACACACTGCTTAGCAGTTTGCCCTTACTCCAGGAAAGATGAAGAACTGAAGGAAGTTAACTTACTCTCCCACTGTTGTCTGACATAAGAAAAATGCTACCCTGCTACCAGAGTTTTCTGAATTACATTCACTTTCAATGAATGGTAACAAAATCTGTCAGTAGGCTTTAAGAATAGAAATTACCAGGCTAGACATCTCTGAGATGTTGTAATGCTATTCATGGCAGGACTAATAACACCTGTAAGAGGGTGTAACAGAGGAAGAGCTTGCAGGCTTTACCTTAGGTCTAGATTCTCTCTTGTAAGAAAGCATGGTAAGCAGTTCCTCCACATGAATGCTCCTTTTTTTGTCCTGTCCTTGGCCAAGGTGATCATAGGTATCCCATTATCTTATCAGTTATCCTGTGAGCTCTTGCTATCTCACTCCAGCTCCCAGTTTCAGTGTCTTTCTGCGTGTTTTCCTTGCCCAGACAGTCCCTTTTCCTCTCACAGTAGCCAAAGGTCCTCCATTTTTCACAGCCACATCTGAACAAATATTTCCTTAAAGGCATTAAGCCTGGAAATGTGGCCTTATTTTTTGGTGCTTTTGGTGCCCTTGATCTCTCCTACTGCCACTTGTAAAATGAAAGTAAAAACAGGTGTCAAAAGGAGGGAAAGCAGAGTCCCCATTAGACTGGTAGGAAGAGGATGTCCCCCCCTCAGCATGCAAAGACCCCCCCCTCCACAGCAATGTCCCTTCTTCTTTAAGCATCTGGGCTCAGGTAGCTGCCAGACAGCATGTAAAGTCCAGCAAAAGGGATAAACACGTCCAAGTAGTATTAGGGAGGTTTTATGCAACACTTTTTAGACAAGTGAAAAAAAACAACATTTTACACCACAAAGAGGCTAGATAATACTTTTATGTTGCACAGTATATATTTGCCAGAGATCTGAGAAACAAGATTAAACTATCTATGGTATAAAACAGGAAAGAGCCACTGATAACTTTCTGAAACACACAAAGTATTGTGAGCTCAAAAAGTTCTTTTTGAGAGTAAGTCTTAATACCATTTTTACAAAAGCACTCAAATGACAATGTAATTTCTTTGATACATATAGATTGATTGCCCAAGAACAAATGAACACACAGAACACTAAATAATATATTCTGGCTTAAATAATTGAAATGGGGCAGGAACACAAGTGGATTTCTAAAATACGTTTGGTTCAGCTGAGTCAATAAAATATAATTTTATAAAGATTGTCTTTAAAGTTACTCTAGGAAGAAAAAAGAAAATGAGTTTGAGCAGTAGAGCACAACAGACTTGCACGTGGGAGTACAATAGATGATGTTCTTGGCACTAGCCCTTATCTTACTGTACCATTGCCTCTCCTTCTGTTTTCTACTAGTCCTATTTCTACTTGCCCTATTTTCACCATTTTCCATTACTGATTACCTGTTAGCTTCTTGTTTTCATACCACCAGTAGATCTCTTACCTAAGCTTAAATTATTCTGTTATGGAGGGAAATCTAGAATATAATTTTCCCTAGGAGTCAGACTTATTTTTTCCTTTCCAGACATGCATCTTTCTTCACAGATGGCAAAAGGCATATGAACTGAGCTCATGACTGGCAGTGTTTCTGGATATGGAATTTTTACTGCACACTAATTCAGATGAAACATACAGAACAAACTTTCGTAATAAGTGATAAATGCAAATGTTTAAGTTCGATAATTATTTTATCTTGCAGCGAGTGGGAGTGTAAATAGTGTTTAGAGAAACATTAGAGGCTAAGAAATGAACTTGTTGGCTGTTATTTTATCTAGACTGTCTTGATCTACAGGGTCCGGAAATGGGTTGCTTAGGAATACACTACTTTAGTTTTTCAAAGAGCTTTCAGATAAAAGATTATGTATCTGAGTAGTATCTCAACATCTCTGTGCCTGCACCGATCAAAATTAGTAACAAAGCATCTAAGTACAAAACAAACTATTCTGAATTAAAGTTTTTTTCACAGGGAAAATTATTTTTATTTTGGAAAAGATAGACTGTGGCATAATTTTCTATTGAAGAATCTTCTTTTGTCCTATAAAAATTTGTATTTAAATAGAACATTGACATGGAAAAGACCACTCAGATCACTGGATTCAGTCCCCATAGTTACCAGTTGAAATATCATCTCACAGGATTTCTCTCACTTCCCCTACTGCAGTTCCAACAGTCCCCTTTGGTCCCAAGTATATATATCAGTACTCTCTTGCCACTGCTTTTTTCTAGACTGCTGATTTTAACAGTGCAAAGAGCACTTCTAGGCTCTGAAACTCAATCCTTCTCAGTTCCAAATTGTTTCAGAAGTCCTTGGCACACATTTTGTGCAGCCCAGCTAGCATTTTCCCAAAAAAATCATTCATATGTCTAGGGATTAAGGACAATCATCAGCTTTTTAGCATTTTGCAGCATTTTAGACTGAAAATATATGCAATAGTAAGAATACTAGTCACTTTATGCTAGGAGACCTCAGTGCCAGAGAACAACCCTGGTACTAAGAAATCTTTATGCTAGACTGAAATTCCAGTCAGTGTCAGACTGTGACCAAGGAGAGATGGGCTTCTGTAAAGCATAACCCACCCCATCTTTCCTATACACTACTTACCGTAGGAAATAATGACTTTAACTTTAGAAATGCCTAATCTCTTTCCACTGATGACTGAATAGATGACTAACTGCATATATCTAATGAATAAATTCTGCCCTTCAGTGGTACATAAAGTATCTACTTTGTGTGTCCTGTAAAATTGACTTGCACACTTGATTATCAAAATCCCAGACTTCCAGAGACATTTAAAGTTTAATTTTTAATTTGTGCTTGAATGCATGCCTAATCTATATATTAAAGAAGTCAAATGCTTAATTATGAAACTGAATCACCTAGCTACTTTGGCATATGTCTAGCTTTGGGCACAGAAATGCTTCCCTAGATTTCTTCACAAAGGTTAACTCATCATAATGCATGTGAAAATGACTAAACTTAAACTTATAGAAGTTTAAAATAAGATATAAGCCAGAAGAGTTATTCAAATATTTAAATACCAGAACCTGGGCCCACAGACAGCTGATTTAACTCCTTCCTAGCTATCTAACTCTCTGCAGCATGTTCTGCCAGACAAACAATGTGCAAGAGACAGTGATCACAAGTTTACGTATCTGGGTGATGGTAAAAGGACTATTGCCTACTCAAGGAATAGTCACATGTAATCATTGGATAACACAGAAATATGATGAGTTTAAACCCATAAATGTAGTGGTTTATGAATCGTTCCATAGGACCAATGAGATCTTCAGAGTTCATCCATGCATGTTTTTAGGTGTTTTCCCTGGAGTAGCAGCAGCTAGATTTAATGAAAGTAGAGCTTTTCAAGTATTCACCTCTCTTCTTGAAGCATGTAAAAGGGAAAAAACCATCCACCGTGGTGGCATTTTGATCAAATTATTTGAAATACCAACACTGATTTCTAGAAAAGGGATAATGCAGTTAAAGATAGGAAGTGGTAAAATGTATAAGTATTCCATTATTCCAAAGGTTGCTGTTGTAGTATTGTAGTGTTGTAGCACCCTGTGGTAGTACAATCTAGATATATAAAAACAGGTTTAGGTACATTAATGGATCCTTCAAGTGGAGCTCATACTCATTCCATGAATGTGTTGTTTTGTTATTGTACTTAATCTGGTCTGGCAATAAAACTTTGCATCCCATATGGCTGGAGCAATCTGAATTTTTGCATATTAATATTATCTGTCTACCTGCAAATATTAGTGTAACAGTACAAATTTGAAACAATTCTTATTGATTGTTAAGAATAAGTCATCAATCTCTTTTTATTTCTACATATTAAATCTTGCTTCCTGTCTTTCTCAGGTATGCAATGAAGTGATTCATGTGAGTAAAATTAGTAGGACACATTCTGAGAGCCTAAAAGCAGTTAATTTGTGTTTTGAAAACATATTGGACTGAGAGTAAGGAAGAAGATATATTGCTTAGTGCTAAGCAAGTACCGTAGTTTATTCGGCACTGTGTGAGTTCTGCAGAAAAGTACAAAAGATTTAAGGAGTAAAAATTTAATTCTGATTTTAAATCAAGTTTGCTAGAACTTAGTTAACATGGTTTTAAAGTTTCCAAGAATAAAATGTTACACATGCATCTAAAATATTAAAAATGCTCAGAGAATCACATCTATACTGGTTTGTCCAATGCTGCCATCCACTGAATGGCAAGAAACTCAGATTTTTTGTTTTCACCATTTACAAGAATTTCTTCTCTCAAAAAGTTAAAAACCTTAAACTTCTTAAAGGAACTTATAATTTTTATTTTCAGAATATAAAAAAATCTATACCAAAGAGAACATTTGGTGGCATGAATGTTTGATTAGAAGCTTTCGGATGTTACCCTTGGAGATGGAGACTTTCAACAACATTCATAAAATATACACTGAAAGGCCTAAAATGCTTGAAAGATGCAAAGTGGTTTTAGAACTTGGGTCTAAAGGAAAAAATCATGGCTTTACATTCTGTCCTGCCACCAGGAGGTGGCACAGGGAGGTAGCCATGTATGAGGGAACACAGACTGAACGGGAAAGGATGGGGAAAACTCTAAGGACAGGAAGGACAGAGAAGGGCATGCAGATGAGAAATGGTAGAATCTTCCGTAGGGAAGATTTTCTCAAATCCTAACCTTTTTCTCTGTTCTTATAGAAAAGAGATGAATCCCACTACTTCTCCTGAACCTGGACTACTGCCTTTTTTGTAAAAGACGATAGTAGCTGGGTGCAATTTATCTAGAGCAGTCTTCGCTAGCCGGAAGCAATTTTTTTACAGTACTCTAAGAAAGCACGTATGGGAATGCAGCGTACATTTCCACAGTTCTCAAGTCGGAGTGATCCCATAAGCAGCACTTTTTTTAGCTGGGGAAATTACTTGTGTAAATGGATAGGGCTTTACCTATGCCAAAAGTACATGGAAAGCACTTTAAATTTTCAGAGGCTCCATTCTGTATTGCTCATAAATAACCATACTCATTCCAGAGAATGTAAATGAACTCTTTAGGAATGCTAATAATTAAATTTTTAAATGGTACATTCAGCAACTTAGCTTTCTTTCATATAGATTTAAAAGTCTCTCCATAAAGGACAATTATTAAAGCCAGTTGGCCAAATATTTCAAGTTGTCGCTGTAACATTTTCTTTCATAACCGGGT
This sequence comes from Clamator glandarius, assembly GCA_033459285.1. Lineage (NCBI taxonomy): Eukaryota > Metazoa > Chordata > Aves > Cuculiformes > Cuculidae > Clamator > Clamator glandarius. Next base: position 722,307 of record JAUNZM010000198.1, read on the forward strand.
TTTTTCTGTGGAATGACACTTATAATTTAAGTATTATTGGTTCATCTCTTTGTTCATTTATTTTCATCACTTCTGATGCACTTTAAATACAAAAAATTACTCTTACAGAAAACAGTCAAGAAAGTAATGCTACTTGCTTGTCCGTAATGCTACTTGCTTGTCCGTAATGCTACTTGCTTCTCCATAAGTGCACATTTATGAGTCCTGTAAAGATCATGTCTGAGAATACAGACAAAATTTGCCCTTTTCAAACCCAAAGCAGATGTGTGAGCTCTCAGACTCCTCAGATGCTATGTATAGGATGCATCATTCTTACTGATTAGGAAGAAGATTTGGCTGTAGAATGCAGCTGATTAAATACGCATCCCAACAATTGTTTGCATAACAGGGGTAACTCATAGAGCAAAGCTCAATATGATACTTGGTGTATTCATCTCCTGGCTGGATGTTACCTCACAAATCTCTCCAACCCAAAGGAGGCTGATAACTGTGACGGGTCAGGAATGCCACTTCCCTCATGCCTTCTTTCCCAAACTACTCAGTATCTTCACGTTCACTGTCCACCATACCAAATCAGGAGTGAGTTCACACTTTCACCAGTAACTAAAACCATTAGTTTTTGCCCAGCCTGAATGTCCCTTTCCAGCAGGCCTCTATCCCAAACTGCTAGCATCAGCAGTTTCCTCGTGAACCTGGCTACTGCATGAAGCAGATTGCGATAAGCTGGAGGTAGCACTGAAGATTTCCTAGTGATGTGAGTGGTTCAGCCTGAGCTAAGTTCACTTCCACTTCTGCCAGCTGTCATGGTCTGCAGCCCGTGAGGAACAGGAGGGTGAGTAGTGCTGTGAGTCTCAGCTGCAGCTCTGTCATTAAAGCACAGTTGCACAAAACTAGGCTGCTGATGCTGTACTCACTCAGATGGGAGATGAAAAGGACACATCACTACCTCTGTGTTGAAATGCAGAAGGTGGCCTGCCTTTGCCTGATGTTAAATATTTAATGTAACAGGTTCCTGGGTAGTGACTGATTTGGGAAACAGATTGTCCACCTCTGCACATCACTTCTGCCTTCAGAGAGCTCAAAGTGTAGACAAGTTGGTGTTCCCGAGTCCTAGACCAGAAAAGGATTAGATGGACACATGTACTCTGCCATACATGGCAGCACGTTTGAGGCATTATAGAGGCATATTTCTAGTGCTATAATGCACATTCGAACTGCTATTGTGTAACTATGCAGAGATTGGCTCATAGTTGTCCTGTCAATTGATTTGGCAGTGCACAGATCTGAGGTTAATGGTGGTCAAATGATGCCAAGCTAGAAGACTCGCAATAAAACATCACTGAAAGAGAGCAATATGTGTTTACAGCTGATCTTGAGATGAACTCTTTCTTTTGCTATTATTCCCTTGCTTCTGCCACAGTTTTCACTTGACAGAAATGTTGCCAGCAGGAGAGTAGGGGAGGTAGTGAAGTCTCACAATCAATACCAGAGAAAGCAATCTTCATAAATAATTGTATAATTGTCTATGGATTACTCTAGACTTATGCAAAGTTGAATAAAAAAGACTAAAAGATAAAATATTTGCTTCATGATTAATGAAAAATTAATTTTTATAAAGAATTCAGTTTGCCATTTGTAATTTTCACATTCTTACACATTGCTTTTTCCTGCATAATTTTCAGTGGCTGGCAATAACTCATTCACTTCTATAAATCATACCCTGTGTTCTTTTCTGTAATTGCAATAAGCAACAGTCTGTTATTTTTCAAGTTAATCTCAGAAGAAGCTAGCTTACTATATGGGGTAGTTGGTTAATTAGGTTGAAAAAAATTACTCATCTAACCTTACCAAATGTGAAGTAGATTTTGGATCTGAAAAAAATCCAAAACATTAAGAAATTTTCCTGTTGTGTATATCTGTGCATATGCAGTTCTCAAAAAATGAATAAAGTTCATTCAATAATATTCCATTTTCTTAACAATGACCTTGGAGCTCAATCTTTCTGTGAAAGAGGTCTGAGATTCTGTGTTATGGTAGGGCTTTTGTTCAGTGCTTATGGGAAGCAAAACCTCCTGTCCTGCAAGAAGAGAAATTCAGTGTATTACTACCAAGCCTTAAAAGAAACAATTGTTTGGACTGCATGGATTTCAGGTAAAGAATCTCAACCTGAAGCATTAACTACAGGACTCCTGTTATTCTGTAACTGAATCACATCCTAGGGGAAAACATAAATTAAGGAAATATTTTTTTGTCATACAGGAACTAGGATGGTATCCCAGCTGGGAATTCTGGAGGAACTTTACATTGAAAATTCATATTCACACATTGGGGGTTTTTTTTCTTTATTTTGTGTTGCAGTTGCTTATGTGAATTCATTCTTTCCTAAACTAATTCATTTTTTTAGCCTAACTTCCTTTCTAGCTTAGCTCTAAGAAGACCTCTGTTCAGACATGTATAGAAGAAACTCCAAAATATTGCTATTGCATAATTGTATCTCTGTCAGCTTGCTTGGCTTGCTGGGATTTTCTCAGTAGTTTTCTCCTTTGTTTGCAGATAGTCTGTGTGGATATTTGGACTTTCAAGACATTAAATCTATATTTTTACCAGTTTACCAAAAGGACCAGGGCAAAAGTTCTGAGCACATTGTTCAACCACTCTAACAGCACCATCCCTGGCATATTTTTGGTCTGTCCCCTTAATACTCTCCCACACAACACCTAGGGTGACAGGAGTTTGTGAAAACCAGAAACCTTTCACAGGAGACAGCAAAGCTACTTTCACAGGAGGTGCAGCCATCCTCTTCTGGAGGGAGAAGGAATTCAGCTCTAGGGACACAAATTTGTCATCTTACTTGTCATGAGAAGCAGAGAACGACATTGTCCCTCTGATTTAAAAGGTATATGCATTCCCTAAGTGCAGAGTCCTTCCTCATTGGAACTGAGCTTGTACCAGTTCCTCTATATTCAATTTTTTTTTCCCTGAAGTCTGTTAGTTAACTTGTGCATATTGGTTAATGCACACCTTTTTTTTTTTTCATTTTGCTGTTGTCTCTTGTATCAAAAAGGGACTTTTGTTAAAATCTCAGACTAGATATATGCACATAGACAAGACATCCAGGCTCTGAAGTGCATGAAACAGTGTGAATATTATCTTCCAAGTCATTAATCACTGAACTAACGAAGGAACTTCTAGAAGAAAAGGTAAATGTTATTAGTTGCCGTAACACAACCGAATTATCTTCACTCAAAATATATATGGGTTCATCTTAGTATGCTTGCAGTGTCACTTTTTAATGAATTCTTGCTCCACTTCTGGGTTAATTAAGCTCAGTCTTGATTTCTCCAGTTATCTATTATTTTCCCCAGCATCCATTTCAATTGTCCAACTTTCTCTAATATCATATTAAATGAAACATACTCACTTGAGAGGAGAGGAGAGGAGAGGAGAGGAGAGGAGAGGAGAGGAGAGGAGAGGAGAGGAGAGGAGGAGAGGAGAGGAGAGGAGAGTGAGAGGAGAGGAGAGGAGAGGAGAGGAGAGGAGAGGAGAGGAGAGGAGAGGAGAGGAGAGGAGAGGAGAGGAGAGGAGAGGAGAGGAGAGGAGAGGAGAGGAGAGAGGAGAGGAGAGGAGAGGAGAGGAGAGGAGAGGAGAGGAGAGGAGAGGAGAGGAGAGGAGAGGAGGAGAGGAGAGGAGAGGAGAGGAGAGGAGAGAATACTGCAGTTGAAAGTTATGTACAATGATCATCTATTCCAACTGACTGAGCATGTTATTAAGGGCATTGTCCAAATGCATCTTGAACATTGACAGGCTTGGGAGCATCGACCCATCTCTCTGGAAGTCTTTTCCAGTGCTTGAACACCCTCCTGGTAAAGAAATGCTTCCTAATGTCCACTCTAAACCTCCCCTTTCTCAGCTTTGAACTGCTCCCACACATCCTATCAGGAGATACCAGGGAGATCATGACCCCCCTCTCCACTTTCCCTCCTCAGGAAGCTGTAGGGAACAATAAATTGGCCCCTTAGCCTTCTTATCTCTGAACTAGACAAGCCCGAAGTCCTTAGCAGCTCCTTCATTCCCTCCAGCCCTTTCACCAGTTTTGTTGCCCTCCTCTGAGTGCATTAGAGGACTTCCACATCCTTAAATTGTGGGGCCCAGAACTGTTCACAGTATTCCAGGTGAAGCCACACTGACAATTAATATAGCAGGATAGATTATCATCCCTTCTGATTGGCTAGTTATCCTGTGTTTGGTGCATTAAACGTTTTTAAGTGCATTTCACTACTATTTAGTGAGCTGACCATGAAGATAATTTACTTCCAATAAAGGGGTTTTTGGTTTGTTCCAGATTTCCAGTGTCATTTGCCTGCATCTTTTACCTTAAAGCAAAGACAAGAACTATTCACCTTATATTGGCTTCAGAAAATCAGAATACGAAATGAGACTGTTGATTTCAGTTTTCAGTTAAATGGCTAATTAAACAAAAATTCTTTATCAACAGGGAATATCCCAAATTCATACAGGCAGCAGATGCAGCACTTACTCACATGAATAATATTCCTCAAACTGACAACCATGAAAAAAAGCCTAGGAGAAACACTCCGTCCCAGGGGACTTTGAAATGGACGTCATCTGACAAGGCATCAGAAACAAACTGAGCATATGCAATTTTAAAACTTCCACTGTTATAACTAAAGAAATGGTTTCATGCTGGATGCTTTCCTCTTGATTATATCCCTTTATTTCTGAGAGAATTAAATGCTTGGATTTTCAGAGCTGTGAAAATAAGGTACATATACAGCTTTGACCTTTAGAGTACTTCCTGCTGTAATTGGCTGATTATGTCTTTTGCAGGAGGGAGAGGAGTACCATGGCTATTTCAGGTAGGCAGAAAAAAAATCTAGCCATTTGCAATAATTCTTCACACTTTTATAGACAATTAATTCAGAGATAATTATTTACCAAGGTGGTAATATGAGTACCTTTGATACAAGGATAGAGCTAGGCAGCTGTTTTCTGATGAAAAAATTAAAAGTTTGTTTGGGTAATCTGAAACTCTTTGTGATTTTTTTTTTTTCCTCCTGGAAAAAACTGGAAAATTGTAATAATAAAACTGTACCAGTTCTTGTAATGATATTTAATTAAAACAAAGCCAGACTTGTTATTTAAACAATAAATAAGGAGTCTGAAAACACAACAAAAATATTTCATGTTTGGTTGAGCAAAACGTGCAATTCAGAGCTCCCTAGTTGTTTATTTTATCAAGGGGAGATAGCGAATATGAAAATGAGCAGGGAAGATTTAGACTAGACATTAGGAAGAAATTCTTCACTAAGGGGATGGTGAGACACTTGAACCAGTTGCCCAGAGAACTTGTGGATGCTCCCTCCCTAGAAGTGTTCAAGGCCAGGTTAGATGGGGCCCTGAGCAGCCTGAACTAGCAGGAGGTGTCCCTGCCCAGGTCAGGGGCATTGAAACTAGACGACCTTTAAGGTCCTTTCCAACCCAAATCATTCTAAAATTCCATTACTCTAAGAAAATATTTCCCTTCCACTTAGATCTGTTAATTATTCATTCATTTCTGCCTAGAAGTGCCCAAGAACATTGTTAATGGTATAGATGCTCTAACCAAAGGCTTGATTCTAAAAGGCAGTTTTCAAAACACTTAATCAGTTGCAGCTAAGTATGTTTAGGTAAAAGGCATGAAACCAGACTTTTCTCACAGAGGGGATAACAAGCATCTTCTCAGGACAATTGGGATTGAAGAGTAACAGCAAAGGTAGCCCATCTACTTCCTCGGGGATGTTCAGCTCCTTAGAAATAGTCTGTTCTCAGCCCATTTCTGAAACCAATCAAGTTACACACAATAAACTTTCCCGTCTGATCAATGACATTAGGTACTTATGCTTCTTCTGGTTTTACTCATCAACTTTCAGTTTTTAAGGTTACTCTGCAGCAAGGTTCCTCATATGATGGATTACAGTCCAGATCTGGAAAAGATGCATACGATGCCTTTTCCAAAAACTTTGCCAAGATTCTCCTCAATTCTTGACTCCCAGCTCTAGTGAGCCACTGTATTTCTTAGTGTTTTCCCTGTCCTTCAGGAATCAGCTGCTGTACACTGCTCAGTTTTCAACTCAGAAGGAATGTGCAGCATCTGACTGTCCTAGAAGAACAGGAGCTGGCATTCTGCTTCCTACTGAACAGACTTCAGCAACATTACCCAGCAGATCTGGATAAAAATAACCACTGAGATCCAAGGAGGGTTTATGGAGAGAGCCCATGGTAAAAGCATGGTACTCTGCAGAATATAAAGGTCTATGATCTCCTAAGCTAATGTTAAACTCTGCTTGCTTTCTTCAGAAGTTCACTTTAATCAGACAAAACTTTACTCTTAAAAGATGCTTCTTGATATGGACCTCAACAAAAATTGCCTTACACGTAAAATCCATTTGTATAAAGATCTCAGCATCAAAGCAATACAACCAATAACATCATTAGTTAATAATGGGAATCTTGTGAAGAAAAATCCTTAAAGGTTCCTCCTAAGACCTTGCAAACATTAATTGCACTATTTCTTTAGGGTGAAAAGATTATAGGTAAAATGTGATGCACAGCACATGAGGGTTCTCTCACAAAAGTTTTGAGTAACTTTCTCCATTCTCATATTCCATTAGGCCTTCATTTCACACTACTCAGTACAGAGGAGAAATATTTGCAAGTGCCACTAGAAGAAATATCTGGAGTTAATGTGTAAAAAACACAGAAAAACACTAGAAGAAACCCTATTGTTTTCCCTGTTCTCACGCTTCCAGGTCCTGAAATCATTTGAACTTATCTTGCTGCTGCTTCCTTTTCATTTGGGCATTCCTCCAGATGTTAGCCAGGATTTTTTTGAGGATAAAGCAGATAAAATAATCCTTCTAGAAAGAAAAGACAATAATGTTCTACCTCTGTGTCTCAGCTGAGGAAACTACAAAATGAAAGGTACTGTAAAGAAAAGAATAATACCATTCATCAGACAGAATAATATGTCTCTGGTTTAATATGAAGTTACTATTAGTGTGACTGTTAGGTGTACAAAGGCTGTCATGCAAACATGACAGTGCTAGAAGCATTCACATTTCTAGGGCTAGAAATATTCACATTTTCTTAATAATTTCCAGTAGAAAAGACCTAATAAACTATTGATGCTTATGGTTTACTCCTTCCCTACTCTAATACAAATAGAAATAATCATATGGAAATGCATAGCCTTACTATATCAGGCATTTAATTCCCCAGTGTTTCATAGTTCAACATAAATCTCACTAAAATTTCTCATGATAATAACTTTGTGATCCAGCTCTATCTGTTTCCTGAATCCCATATTTGTTGAACAGTCTTTCAATAATTAAGCTTTAAGACACTTTTAGGACTTGAGATATTTTTAGTATGCAAATTAATTACATATTTACAACAGAAACATTTTAGAGTTCTCATGCATGTAATTAGAAATAGCTCTTCAGCAGGAAGATGTTAAGTACTTTTATACAGGTTATAGCTTCATGTCTAAGTTCCTGTAAGGCTGGTTACTAAAAAAATATTGTACAACTCATTAATCAGTCTCATATTGGACTAAAATGAAATGTGTACTAAGAAAAGCCTTAAGATTTTGAACTTTGCCCTCCTGAATCCCTCATTCTTGAAAGATATCTACTAGCAATAAATACACTACAGCTAGAGAAACTAGATTTGACCCTTGCACTACCCCACAAACACACCAGAGGTACCTTCCTCCTCTTGCTCAATTAAACAAGGCTCCAAACACTTGCTGTCACCTCTGTATTTGTGTTTTACCAGTTAAAATGTTTTTGCTGCACAAAGATTCACAAAAGCTGAGAAAATGCTTTATTTTTATCTTGTGTTCCTAACTACTTCAACTAATACTATGAATTAAGCAGGACTCTAGAACTGCCTTTCTCATTATAGCTGCCTTCCTCTCAGAGCACAACTGCTTCATATTGTGCAGAGAGCGGTTTTTCTTGACTCCATGGTCACACCAAAATTTTTACAGTACTTAAACAAACCTGGGGTTTGTTTTACACATGAAACCAAGAAAATTATCCTCACAACGTATTTTATCCTAAAGAAACTGGGTCAAAATATGAACATCTATCTATCTTGTGTTATCATCTGCTTATTTGTAATTACTGAAAAAACAAAAGATATTTCTTAGTTTAGCCTTATTTTTTTGGTGTCAGGTATTGTGCAGCAATAAGTACTTTCCATTCTATACAATGTCCAAGTTGCCAAAAGAAAATGCTGGTAGAAATCCTTCCCTTCAATAAACTCTACAGACATTTATGGAAGTACTTAAAGGCTACATTTAATGGCACTCTCCTTGTCACACACTCGAACACATCCAACATAATATCAATGTAAGATATGACTGACCATGTTTCAACCTTCTGACATTATTAAAACATAATTCCATTTTTCAGTTCTCTTGCACATTGCTGACCTTGTCCCTTCTCAGGACCAGCCCACAAGCATGTGAAGAAATGCACACTTCATACTGTGATCCAGCAGCTCATACGCATGCTCATTGTATGACCAGGTACACACCTACCATAAACAACATAGATGCCGTGTTTAAATACTCTGTAGAAAGATGGTGGATAACGAACTATAGATTTTATTGCTCTATGCTTTAGGCTGAAGGTTTACCCTGGAATTTTAAGATTATTTTTTTAATAACATCATGGCTCCTTTGATCCAACTGATTAGTCAACAGGGTCTTCCAGGACTGTTCTTATTATTTTCTTCCTTATTATAAACTGCAATATCTAACTGTATTACAGTTTGTCACCTAAAAGAAGCTTCAGTCTTTCAAATGTTTGATCAGGCAGTTGATATTTAAATGGTGAGCCTAGACAAAAAAAAACAGCTAAATGTGTATACTACTAAACTTAGCAACGCTAGAGCCTCACTGAAACACTGGAATGTGATTATTTGTATTCTTTACCCATGTGCCCAGCATGCTTTTGGCACCTCCCAGGTAGCACACCACCAGAAAATGAGCATTTTCAGGGGACAGCATGAAACAGAAATCCTTCCCAATAGGCTGTATAGAGCATGGTATCCTGTTATTGGGGTAGAAGTTCATTTAGATGAACAGATATGGGATATACAATGATGTTTGCCCTCACAACCAAGGGATAAAGTATGACCCGCATTATGTACTAGTATAAAAGAATCTTGTGTTGCTAAACACTTCGTTGTGAAACAGATAGTATCACACAAATCATATTAATTATGTCACGTTGTCTTTCTTATGTTACTAGGTACATATTGTAGCTTTTCATAGAATCGTAGAATCACCAGGTTGGAGAAGACCCACTGGGTCATCAAGTCCAACCACTCTTATCAAACACTAAACCATGCCGCTCAGCACCTCGTCCACCCATCCCTAATGGTTTTATAGGAGCAATTGTCCTAATAAATACCTAGAGTAAATACCTTACTCTAAATGACAGCTGGTACAGTTGTGGAATCACTGCAACAACCTCTTTGCAGACTACTAGCATGACCTCCACAGACTGTGAACAGTTTCCAGCTGTTGAGTAATGTTATATGGGGTCTCTTTCTGATAACATTTCTTGCTACACAGAAGTTACTAATAGTTGTCAACTGTAAGCTTTTTGATCCCAATTATATCTATATCTGACCCTGTTATTAACCATATCAGAAAAAACTAGCTTCTGCTAGACAGTGTGAGAGAAAATTGCAAGGATATTTTCACTGTAAATTAGTAACTTTAGTGCCTGAGTGTAATTGATTAGGGAACATCAGTTAAGATGTTTTAGACTATGCTCACTCTTGATAAAGCAGCAGTTTAATGCTGCAAAGGGCACTAAAGGGTCTAGCAAGTCATGAATAAAATCTTCAAGTTAATCACAGATAGAAATACTGTTCCTTGAACATTTTGAGCTACTGAAGCCTGTCTTTCTACGGGTTGTGGATTTTTGTTTTCCATTTTCCTCACATCTGTGCTCTCATAATTCTCCTTTGCCTCTAAACTCCCAGCTATGTCCGTGGTGACTGACTTGCCATGTGAACATCCCAAATGACTAACCTGCAAAGTACAAATGATGTATCAGTTGAGTTCAGACTTAAGCCTTTATCTCAACAGAAATACTAATTTTATCTCTCTCCTTTCCCTGCCATCATTTTTCATCAAGCTTTTGGGACTGGAATAAGTCATTAAATATGATTGAAATTAAGCTTCATATTCAAAACTAATTATGATGAGGGAAGTAATACAGAAGTCCCATAGTCATCTTTCTTTAGCAAAATATCCTAGAATATTATTTTTCCCACATGCACAGAAATTTATTCCTAAATTTCATTTTCTTTTCAGTGAGTCTCAGATTTGTTTTCTCTTGAAAAGCCATGAACTTGATTCTCAATCAAATTTTCTGTGGGATCTTTTTAGCTATAGTTATGGTATTTAAAAAGTCAACATGAGGATGGCTTTGGAACTAAGTAAGGCTGACACAACAACCTGAGATGGCAATGCCTGGCTTTTTCAGGATTGATGGAATTGCATAACTTTTCCCAGAACAAATCCCTCATTGCACATCATATTTGTTTAAATTTCTGTAGATTGTAACCACTGTTAGCAGGGGACTATAGAAATATCATCAAAAATCCAGTATTTTGCATGGGACGTTTACTGCTGATCATACTTCAGTATTCAGTATCTGACATGCACGTTATGTGGGGTCTCAGAAATCAGAAATCAGCGTCTCTGCCTCAGTACTGGGTCTCTCATAGACAACCTCAAAGAAACGGACTAGGAGCAGCATGCTTTCATTCTTGAGATCAGTCTCTAGGCAACAAAGAGATGAATTATGGCTGCTGAATAGCATATGCTTATAAAACACTTCAGTTTTTAGAATCACAGCAATACCATATGTACCTGTATTTATGTAGGTATGTAATTTATACCTAACATACATGTAGGTATGCATGTGTGTATAAAGTGTCTGTATATAGATATGTTTGTGTATATATATGTACACACATATGTACATAAAATGCATATGTTAGTGTGATTCTTACTTATAATAACATATGCTTCTACACACATGTAAATATAATATGTATGTTATATGCATAATATATGTATACTGAAACAGAATTTGTTTTGTGCAGATCTCATCATATGTGTACGTCATGGATCCATGACCTACATACTTGTTCAGGCTTCTTTCTACCTGCACAGTTGAAGGAGGTGTTTTGTTGATCTGTGCGGCAATCCAGAGGCTGATAAGGTCACTCTCAGGACAAAATCAAAAGCTAAATTTATTCTGGCTTCGACCAAAATAAACAGATCAAAATAATGAGACCAAAATACGCGGGTGCACAGTTGAGATATGGGGGTGCAAAACTTCACAAAGTTGCAGAAAACAGATTTAAATCTGTTCAGATCACAATCTTATCTTTGAACATAGCCAAGGTCACTCAGATTTGATCCAACACACACTAATACCAGTCAAGAAAACACAGTAAAGTAAATCAGAGAGAGAGAGAGTGCAGGGTGGGAGAAAGAGAGAGAGAGAAGGGAAAAAAGAAAGAGTCACCATCTCAACTGGCAACAGCAGTTCCTCAGGAACACGTTACTAATCCAGCAGTAGCTTCTTCCAGACCACGTTGTTCAGGCTGGTCCAATTGGAGTGATGGGAGCATGCTGTAGTGTGGCTCCTTGGTAGTTTTTCTATAAGGCCAGTCCATGCCCCATGCATATGCAGGGTGGTCTTGCCACACATATGTAGAAATTCCTTCAGGAGGGTCCCGCCAAGACAGTTGGGTAGGAGCGAGGGGAGGGCAGGGGGGCAGCACACACAACTGAACCTCCTCCCCACACGGCAGCTGGCTCAGGACCATGAGCCAGGCAAGGGGGAGTAGTGCTTACTTCTGCACCTCCCTTCACATTGAACCTGGTGCCACAGACTAGGCCCTCAGGAGATATCATAAGATCAGTTTTTGGGGTGCACCTGCTGCTGTACCCACTCTACTATTCATCGCCAGTGCCACAAAATAAGGGCACAAATGGCCAACCTTCAGACAAAATATTTATGCAAATAAAGAAGTAAAGTCAGACTTTGGAGTGTGTATAGATACATGTGTGTTTGTATATGTATATATATACATATGCACGTGTGTATATATATGTATTTCTATGCACAAATATGTACAGATGATTGTTAAGTCCACCAGGCTTGAAAGAGTTACATCTGGGCTCCAAGAAAGAAAGGTCATGTAGTCTTGGTTTCAGCTAAGCCATTTCAGACTCGTGGCTAATCTGTTTCAGTTTCTTGCAATGTCTGCATCAATTCACATTGCCTGTAGACTATCAGATAGTGTTGTTTGAGTCATGCTTCCCCTGCTGTATGTGAGTGTGGTGATAACTAAGAGCAAAGAAAGCAATCCTGGCACTGAGAAGTGATACCTGAAAAGCCTAGTGACTATGCTGGCTTCAAGTCAGAGCACATCCATTGTGGCCTAGAGTTTGTTCTTTCTTTGGGGAAGAATGGGGATCAGCTAGGAGATGCTGTTAATCTTATTTAAGAACTGACCATCTCCAAAGGTTCTTTGACTTCTTCACTTTAAAAGACAAAGATGCATTTCTCCTCCGTGACTGTCATCATCCCATTCAACTAAAATATCTTTTCCTTCACAGGAGGGTAAGAGGGAGAATTTTTCATTTGCATGGAATGAGTCATTGGTTCTGTGGAGAAATCCCACATGAAATATTCAGGGAAATAAGAAACATAAAAGCGAATAGTCAGAAAAGTGAGTTCTTGAGGTACTTCTACAGATGCAGGAAAGCCATACTTCTTGTTACACCCTTGCTCTTTGTGAGGATGTATTGAACTATTTTAATTCCTACCTGTACAGAACCAATTTCCTTCTTCATTTCCACAAAAACATTAAAACCTCCATATTCTTACCCTTTCACTAAAGCTTAGGAAGATAAGGCAGTAGAGCCTGTTTCGAGAACCAAGAAAATACAGCTGTTTCAATCCAGATTTAACATGGTTCTAAGACAGGCTAACAGACAGAAGAGATTATCTTGCCTGCACTCTCCAACACTTAATCTGAAGGGTATTGTGTCAAGATATCCTTAATATGTCTTTAACACATTTACAGAAAGGTGAATGGTTTTGCAGTATTTCCATCTAAACTTTAATGTTCCTTATGAATGCATCCCATTTAATGAAAAACCTCTCTGTGTGGGCTCTTTAGGTACATTTGTATTGCAACTGAGAGGCCAACAAAAGATAACAAGTGCAGTGAAGAGGCAGAAGAGGAAAGTGCTATAGATCTCAGAGGTCTAATGAATATTTAATTATTTAGAGAAAGCAGATCAGCTCAATTAGGCAAGATGGAGAGAGACTTGCTCTCCAGCTTGGACCTTCATTCACTCAAGTAGGACACAAAAAAAAAATTGCTCTAACTTCCACTCTGCCTGGTCTGAAATTGGGGATTCACATGTTAGTGGTTATTTAAGAGTCCATTTGTAAAGCTACTGGGTTTGGTTCATAGCTTGCAAAAAGTCTTAAGCCTTGAAATGTGAAGGTATTTTGCAATGTGGGATCACTTTTTCCAGCCTGCCTCCATGTAATCACTGGTTACCCCTCTGAGCCAGCACTGGTAATCCCTCAAGCAGGCACCACTTGACCACTTAGAGTTTACTGGGTAAACCCAAAGGATTAAAATGCTACTTGAAAACCAAGAGGCAGCCAATCCCAATAATGAAGTAGTAGGACTAAATCAGTAATACGACTATCAGATTTTGTAACAGCTGCAAGGGCAGGAGGTCTGGATTCAGAGCTCGGGGCCAGCTCAAATGTGGAGCAGCTGGAAGCATCCACCATCCCACTGGGGAGGCTGAGCCATGGCCCACCCTGGCCTGTGACAGCTACTTTCCAGTTGAGTCTCTAATGCCAGAACTATAGCCCCTGCTGCATCACAGCCTTGCCCTGCTCAGCCATAAACCCTGCTGAGACAGTCTCTAGTGTGGGACCGTGTCATCAGCTGGCCCCAGGGAGATGCCAAATGGCCAGGGCTGGGGCTGTTCTGGTGCCCCTCAGCTACTCTGCTTAGCAAAGCAGAAACATCTTTTAGGGAAGGAGCAATAGGCTACAGGGAGCTGAGGCCCTGCAAGATGCCATGGATCCCTGCACCAACACCCTTCACTTCTGCACACTGCTGTCGCCTGTTCTACATCAAATCATGGGCCCCCTAACAAGGCTGCTTCTGATGTGTGGTCAAGAGGCTCATAAGCTGCTCTATTTAATTTTCACTCTTAATTCAGTGAGCCTGTGCCCTGGAGGGCTGCCAGACTGGTGGTGTTTAGCTTCTTCCCAGGTCAGTGTTTAATTTCATTCGTACACAGCTTACATTGGACAGTGACATTAAATCTACACAGAGTCCCTCACTCCTCTCAAAGAAAACACTGAAAGAAGCTCTTGTTACTCATGCAACTGAAACCACTGGCTGGAAAAATTACTTGCCAATTGATTCTAAGACTTCTAGTGAGCGTCACAACCTCTTAGTGGAGTACTGGCCCTTGCATCTCACAGTGCCCAGTGAGTGCCATGCGCAGCAGTATGAGTGGCAGGGACCTCAGCAGCTGTGCTGCAAGGGTTATGTTCTCAAGGTGCTCAGAACAGCTCAGGGCTGAACAAAATAAAGCTCCAGCTTTGGCGATGAGATTATCCTCCTCAAGCAGGGCAGTGTCCTGGAGCAAGAGAACATTTCTCAGGTTTTTGACCACATAAGAAGGAGAGATGGCTGTTTAGATTAAAATGAGGAAAATGGAACAGCCTGTTATAAGCCACACATGGCCTCAGGAAAGGGAACACCTCCTGGTGGGTAGATTTAGTTGAGGTAATAACAAATATAATTTAAAAGTAGAAAATAAAAAAGAATTGTTTACTATAATCATACTCTTACTTGAAAGTCTAAAAGTCATGCCTATGAAATGTACTTCTTTTAAAGATCAGCATTGTAAAAGCCAGAATTCTACTTTGAATTTTGGCATCTTTAGTGTCAGAGCTGTTTAAATGTTATTCTTTTAGTGACAACATCTGCTTCCCTTTGACATCAATGAAAAGATTTCCTTGTTTGCCATGGAGGTCCCATTGTGACCTAAAAGGTAAATGAATCACTGACCATAACTATTATTTGACTCAAATGTGAGGAAAATCTACTGGTACGTTGAATCCCTTCCCTGTAGTTTTGTCTGGTTCCCATCTGCCACCTTGTGGCAATAAAAATTTAATTCAGCCCTAGCTAAAATCATTGTTCCAGATCAACACACAGCGAAGAACCAAGTCATTGTCCATCATGCAGTTATGAGCTTGTTCCATCCTAATGTTTACCAAAACATTGTGTCACGTTAGGCACGCATATGGTAACAGGGGCTCCATCCTTTTCCAAAACTTAGTGACAAGACCAAAACGAAGCATTCTTTTCAAAACGTTGGAAGATGTTCAGAGTGAGAAGAGAAGACGAGATTGCATTAGAAATATGTTAATGGACAATGCACTGAACCAGAAATTAAATCTTTCTCAGAACAGCTGAAAGATTGCTTTGCCTGCTGAAATTATTTGTGGAAGGAAGGCTGAAGCAATCTATGGAAGATGACACTCTCATGCCCTAATCCACGAGCTACATGGTTATGTCCAGGCCTTCTTTCAGTCTGCACAATCAAGGAAGGTGGTTCGTTTATCTGTGTGGTGACCTGGAGGCTGACAAGGTTAGCCTAAAGTGAAACAAAAAAAAAAAAAAAAAAAAGCAAAATTTATTCTGGCTTCAACAAAAATAAACAGACCAAAATACTCAGGTGCTCAGCCAAGATATGAAGATGTAACTCCCCAAAGCTGCAATAAACAGATTTCAATCTGTTCAGATCACAATCTGATCATTAAACACAGCCAAGGTCCCTTGAATTTGATCAGACGCATACCGATACCAGTCAAGAAAACACAGTAAGGTAAATCAGAGAGAGATGGAGATAAGAAAAGGAAAGGATCACCACTTCAATGGGCAATCGCAGTTCTTCAGGAATGCATGGTTGCTCCAGCAGCAGATTCTTCCAGGCCAGGTGGTCCAGGCTGGTCCTGTTGCAGTGATTGACCTGTGGCTTCTTGCAACTTCTTTTAGAAAGCCAGAGCCTGCCCCACCATCACGTTGAGATAGGCTTGCCACACATGTGCAGAAGCTCCTTCAGGAGGGTCCAGCCAGCTCCCACTGCTGCACCTTCTCCTCCCATAGCAGCTGGCTCAGGACTGTGAGCTCAGCCAGGCGAAGGGGGAGCAGTGCTGTCTCATTGAATCAGTGCCAGTGACGAGGCCCTCAGGTGATATTCTTTGGGGAACGCCTGCAGCTGCACCAATGACAGCACCACAGAACTAGGGCGCAAATGGCCAGCCCTCAGATGAATGTTTAAGGCAAAGAAGTAAAGTCAGAACTTACTGATGCCTAGAGAGGAGGAGCAAGAGTCAACCATGGGCAGTCCTGGGAACACTGAATGAGGGTCAGCAGTGACAGAAAAGAGCTTGATATGAGCAGAGCCTTTCCAAGGCTTCACAGCAAGTGACACCAAATTGAACTACTATTTCAAACATGAGGAACAAGCCACAGCTGTCATGGGGAACAAGAAAGCAGAAGGTGAAGGCTGGAGTGACAACAAAGCACTCTGTCCCACTATTAGAGAAGAGCCTTTAAAGTTGTACTAGACATTACTGTTGTGGCTAGAACTGTACAATAATTTCCTTAGCCATGTAGAAAAGCTACCTCTTCTCCAATGGCTACGACGTCACAAGGTCATAGAATCATAGAATAGTTTGGGTTGGAAGGGACCTTAAAGATCATCCAGTTTCAACCTCCCTACAGTAGGCAAGGACACCTACCACCAGGCCAGGCTGCCCAAGGCCCCATCCAACCTGGCTTTGAACACTTCCAGGGATGGGGCACATACGACTTCCCTGGGCAACCTGTTCCAGTGCCTCATCACTCTCATCGTGAAGACATTCCTCCTTATGTCTACTCTAAATCTACCCTTCTCCACTTTAATGCCATTGCCCCTAATGCTATCAGTACAAGTCTTTGCAAAAAAGTCCTTTCCCAAAGATGGCTTCTGCCCAGCCACCACAAGTATTGGACAGCAGCAGAAGACACCGCTGTAGAATTTATTGCCTCTAGCAGCAAGTCATTCTACACGCTAGTCTGCTTTATCCCAGATGGAGATATTTCAGATCCCTAGAGAGCCTTTGGCATCAGATCCACAGGTCTTGCTTGCTTATTAGCAAGGAGAGCATACACCTTCCACACAGACCAAAGTCAGCAAAGGTTTTTGGAGAAATGTATTTCCTTGGCAAGGTAGGCAAAGACTGAGCACAGCTTCTGTCTGTAGGGGCTGAATTCATGCAGATTGAGCCCTGAGACCAGACTCTCGTGAGAGAGGGCAGGGAAGAAGAAATCCCTTAAGGTCTTGGCAGTGAATTTAATAGCTCCAACATATATATTTGAACTACATGACAGCATTTCTGTCAGAACAAAATATTACTAATAGTATAAAATTAAACACTCGAAAGTTAGGAAATCCCAGCACTAAAGCATTATACATAGTTATTATTTACATAATAACACATTTACGTCTGAGCGATGCCCATGTAATCATCATTCAGGGCCTTTATGATAATAGGAAGAAAAAGCTCTTGCTTGGTTCAGATTTCCCTTGCTTTTTTCTGTAAGGCAAGGACTTCTCAATATTTTAGGAAAAATCTCGGCAGCCAACGAGCCCACAGAGGCTTTGATTTATAAACATCTGAAACTCAGATAAAGCGATGAATGACCATTAGGTATTACATTTTTAGGCTTGGTTTTGTGGACAAAATATATTTTTTTTAATGAAATCTCTTCATGAAATATGGTATAATATTTTCTTATATTTTATGGCCTCCCAAACTGAATTTCAGGTTAAAAGGTAGTTGTATAGATTATTCTTGCCTCATGTTACAGAATGATGTAAAATGATGTGATGATATATGCAGCTGTGTGTCTTCATTTATTTCTGTCACAGAATGGTGCTGAGATAATCAATTAAATGAAACTTTCTTCAAGTAGTTACTAAACCCCATGCTCTTCATAACTTGTCATACTGTTGTGTGTATTCCCCAGTTATTCAGTCACAGAATCACAGTGAAATTCAGGCTGGAAGGGACCTCAAGAGGTCTCTAGTCTGACCTCCTCCTGCTCAAAGCAGTCTTAGCTGTGGCAGAGATAACATTGCTCAGGCCCATGTCCAGTTCAAGTTTTGAATAAACCCAGGGACAGAGATTGTACAGACTCCCTGAGCAATGAGTCCCATTGCCAAATTGTCCTCATAGTGAAAAGTCTTTTCTTTTTTCCTTAAGAACTGCCAGTGCTTTGAACAGAAAATCATTATATAATATTAGCTTCAGAAAATGTAAAAAATAAATTCCTGTTTTTCTAAAACCAGGCAGCAGAAATAAGAAGTCCTCAGTATTACCCTCAGTCTGCTTTAGCCCACTGTCTATCAAAAAGGACTATGTGACAATTTCCTGTCATGCTATTAAGAAATTAAATTCATTAACTTTTAAGATTATTTTCTATCAAATGGATGAGGGATATATAGCTCTATTTTTAAAACAGGATTGGAAGAGTGAGTAATAATAAATTTTTGGGTCAGACGCTAAGAAAGAAATGCAGTCCTGTGGGGAAAAAAATTTTGTCATGGACATGAACAAAATTTTGTGAATTAAAACATTTGTTAATTTATATTTCCTAGTATTTAAATGCTTCTCTTTCCATCCTCAGTAAGGTAATTACAGTAAAGTGTCTTTGTATAACAGACAACAACAAAACTAATCACATAAATTCTCTCTAATAAAACTCTGTAAAATAGCCGGTATTTTACTTCAGACATCACAGGTGTGGAAATCATGAGGAGGTCTGTGAAGGACATGGTGGTTTTGATTCAGGCAAAATATGAAAAAGTTCTGTCCATGAGAAGGAGCACTGGAGTTGCAGCTGTTGCCTGTAGCATTTTTTGTCTCCAAGAAATACAGTCTTCTAAATAATCCATCCAAACTCATTTTAAAAAAATATCCTTTCTCTTCTGATTGTATTTCTGGGTTTTTTTAAAGCTAAGCTTATACTTGTTTTACAGATTAAAATATTCCATAGAAGCCATTCCTGAAACTTCTTTTGTCGTGCATTCAGTGCTGACACTTGCATGAGCTACTGTACGATGTTATATTATCCTACCTCTGGGTGTCAGCATTTGCTCTCATTTGCAAACATTTATAAATAGTCCTTGGAATCACTTGTCTCCAAGAAACCATGAAGCCATATGGATTTTAGCAAATTCCAGTTCTTATTCCAAAATATTCTGAAGTTTAGTCTAGCTTATGAGTATTTTCAAGTAAACTGGAATAACCATCTTGAGTCAGAAAATTATATTATCTGAGGTCATTTGTTTTGTCTGAGGTCACTTGGCTTATTCAGGCTGGAGAAGAGGACGATGAGAGGTGACCTCATCACAGTCTATAAGATCCTCAAGGAGGGCAGCGGAGGGGGAAGTGCTGATCTCTTCTTTCTGGTAACCAGAGATCAGACATAAGGAAATGGAATGAAGCTGCATCAGGGAGAGTTTGGACTGGACATTAGGAAAATGTTCTTCGCTGTGACGACGGTCAGTCACTGGAGCAGGGTCCCCAGGTAAATGACCACAACATCAACCCTATCAGAGTTCAAGGAGCATCTGGACAATGTTCTTAGTCACATGGTTTAATTTCAGGTAGTTCTGCAAAAGGCAGGGATTTGGATTTGATGATCCTTGTGAGTTCTTTTCATCTTGAGATGTTCCATGAAACTATGATTCTATGATCCCTGATGTGAGCTCATAGGCACTGCTAGAATAGTTTCTCTAGATCTCAGTAACTTAATATCAATCATATCCTCTGGAAATCTGTCTGCCTAGAAGGTGTTGCTTCTTATTTTGACTCAGTTGAGCCTCATAGTAATCTTCTCCAGGGTATATTATAGACTGTGTGATGATCTGTTATTTAATGAGCACTAACATCACTCTGAACACCAAATAAGAACAGAAAATCATCAAGTTAAAAAATTTCATCAATTAAACACGTTATGTTGGGGAAGAGGTTTAATCTTACTTTCAGTGGTTCTCAGTCTCTAATGCAACCATGATCCAAACTTATTTTAATCTATGGGGAGAAAGGAAGAAGAGTGTTCAGCTGCAGTTCACTTTTATCTGGATTTTCATTTTTGTGATTGATATTTATTTGTCAAATCTAGTAATGTACACTTAAAGCTTGAAGTTGGAATCTGTAGCAGAAAATCCTATAGTTTGTACCTCATGGCTCCAGCCCTTGAACTTGGACCCAAGAACCATGAGAGAAAAGCCTTTAAGAAATTCTGAGGGTAATTTCCTAACTACTGTTCTACTCAAGGCTTAAGTATCTGGTTTTAGGACTTACTATTGCAAAAAGGTGACTTCATTCCCTTAAACCTCCAACCCAAAATTTAAAGAATAAACTAGAAAAGCAAATGCAACAGTAGTTTTATAGTGCTCATTTCAAATACAAAAATAATCACATTAATAAACCAAACGCATAAAACCACACAAAATCATTGAAAGGAAATTATGTAGTTAAGATGGAATTTCTTGAGAAAATAGAAATAAGTGGAAATTCATGCATGCATTCAAACTACAATGTTATATTTCATGTGGATTTATATTCATACATTAACAAGTTCAATTTGATAAACATGGTGTATTTTTAGAATGCTGACCCTTGAAGCATGACCTACAGTATTATGTCGGAATTCATTGTATTTTCTTTTATTTTTATTCATTGCACTAGGATATGAGATGAATATTTAAAAGTCAGAAAGAGTTGCTATGTTTAATTACAGCCACCAGAAAATAAGATTTAAATTATAAAAAAATCCCATATTCTGAAGTTGATGAGAGGAAGTCCTTGACATACTAATGTAGTCTGAATTAACCTGAAAATGGTAGTGCACTGTTGTCATAGCTCAATTTGCCCTCCTTTCAATCACTCATTAAACTGGTTTTGATTTACAGATGCTTCTACAGCCCCCACATGTAAAGAGAATCATATAAATTAGGGACCACTTAAGGAAAGTGGATGTAAACAAACCCATAAGTCTGGACAGGATGTATTTGCGGGTATGGAGAGAGGTACCATATGCTATTGCAAGGGCACTCTTACGTATCACTGTAAGGTTATGGAAATTAGATTAAATCCTCAGTTACTGAAATAAGGCAAATATTGCACTCCTTTTGAAAGGGCAAGAAAATAAATTTGGATAGTCAGTTCACTTAATATACGTCCATAGGAAAATTAAGGAGCAAATCTTCCTGGAGGCCATGTCCAGGCACATGAAGTACAAGAATTTGCTTGGGAGCAGCCAGCACAGATACACCAAGGTATCATTGCACCTGACAAGCCTGATGGTTTTCTATGTTGAGATGACTACGTCAGTGATCAGCTAGAGACTCAAAGACGTAGATTTGGCAAGACATAAGCAGCCCACAATATCCTCACAGCCAAACCAAACAGACTAGTGGGTCAAGGCTGCTTTGAACAGCTCTCGGAATCTGCCTTATTTCATGACTTTATTCTCTTTTTACTTCAGTAGCAAAGAAGCATAAGTGCCTGTTTCCAATGAGCAAATCACAGTGAATTACTATTATTACTTGATCAGTTCTGACACTCTTTGGTGCACAGAGTGCATGAAAACAGCCCCCATGACAAGCTCAGGGAAGGCCAAACACTTTGAAAAATGGAAGGTAATTTAGTGATTGTGATCTTTGCTTACTTTGCTGTCAGTTACTTCTTCTGTCCTTCATTAAAACTTTACAGATTTCAGGGGGAGAGTAGAGGAGAGTATTTATAGATACATTTGTGGTCTAATGACTGCTACCCGACTTATAATCTATTATTTTGAATGTAGGAGCAGAAGTACTCAACACTGAATGTAGACAAACCCTATACCAGGTACGGTCAACACAATTTAAGAGAAAATCTTGTGATTTTTTGAAGATACAATTTACTCTGAATGAAAAATACATTGGAAGTTTATTTCTGAAATGAATAACTGACAATAATGTACAGAACTGATAGGATGCTTAAGGTTAGAAAAAGTAGCACTGCTGAAACAAACTGGCTGCTGACAGAACGAGCTCAGACGAATCAGTAAAAGGTTTATATGGGTCAAGTTGGGATCTCTTCAGATCAACTCATAGAGCAAAACCCACATGAGGAGCTACCCTCTCTGGAGGTCTCTGTGTTACATAGCACCTGAACAAAAGGGTTTAATGTGGAGAAACAAATAGATGCCATCTGCACACTTAAGATTTTTGTGATTCTTCAGTAATGCATTCAATGGAGGTTCCATGAAGGTGGGCCAAGACTTCCTAACAGCAAAGCACAAACATTTTGTAGGATAGTGAAAAGATAAAAAGAGATAGTCTGAAAGGCTCCTGTTTTCTGTCAATAGGTAAGACATGATGAAATCTTGTGGAAACCCTGGAAAAGCAAGCAGGTGATTCTATGGCCTTTGTTTTCACTGCAGTGTTAGAAATGGTTTTTATTACTAAGATGGACTACATTTTCAGGAGATAAATAACACTTGTTTTAAAATGCAATCACTATCAGGTAGAAAAGTCTGATCAGTGTTCAGCTTCCCTAACTCTCTTTTCTCTTTTTGTCTGATTTCTTTGAAGCTCAATTAAATATTACTAGCATGGTATTACCACCATTTCCCACAAAACCAGACAAAAACATTCCCAGAAATTCATACTAGTTATGACAAATTATATATAAATCTAAGCAACAGTTTCTTTTAAAGACACTATGACTTGAAGTGAGGGGTATATACCCACTTGGCTGGTAAAATGGTACGATTATTGTGCTTCATATTTTTTCTAACTCACACATAAAATAGGAAGGACACTATTTTTAACTATACTTATGGAGTCTCATTAGGACTTCATGGTAGTATTTGACATCAGAGGAAAACATTACACATTTCCCTTGATATTAAAGAGACTGAGAAGTCATAAGGTTAACTAAACATATTTTCTTCAAGAAAGGAAGATTTGTTCCATCTCCTTACTACTTAACTGTACAGTAAATGCCTGCCTTCTTTGTATACATGTACCTGTATAAATTCATGTGATCATCACATGATTGCTTTATAGTTTGTGCCTTATGGCCATTTTATCATTTTATCCTCTCTTTTAGCTTATGAAAAACATTTTCTGTTTTTCTATGGAAGCTCTGAAGAACAGGTGGACTGAATCACAGAAGTGTAAAACTTCACAATTTGATAACAACAAGACCCACCTTTCTTAACAGGAAGTAATTGAAGTCTCCAGAAAATCTGAGACGGGGTGGGGGTGGGGTTCTTTAGTGTAAACAACATAACTGCATTCTAATACCGAGAGTGGCAGCTGGAAACATCCTACCACCAATGTCTAAGACATAACTGCAGCATCTCTTGAATTCTCCACATGACATCAAATGAAATGAGGTCCAGAGCAGAAGAGAATCTTGTAAATGTCTCACGCTATGGCAAACAGTCTGTGCCAAAATGGAACATGAAAGCTTAGCAGAGCTAATAACATCAAGCAGTTACCAGATGCAGCTCAGTGGATGTGAGACACTGTAATACACATCAGACTGACAGCTCTGGGAACTGAAGTCTACATCTTAAATATAAAGTAAGGCATGACAGAGTAAACTTCTCACAAGCATGGTTCACTTAGCATCACATTTCTTTGTTGAGAAATGGAAGTTGTATATATCACTTCCATTGAGATGTTTAGCAATGGTCTCTATTTGTTTTATTCTCTTTCCCTCTGTCAGTTCTTCTGGAACTGTATTAACCATAGGTGATTAACTAATGTCATTTGCTTGTTCCTTTACCTTCAGTCATTCTGTTTAACCTAGAATGTTAAATGACTTTTTAGACTCTCTGAATTTCAGAGACAAAGGCTTTGAAATTGATCTGATGGCCTGTGGGAAGCCAGCACTGAGTGGAAATTGGTTTGATGTGTTTGCAGCAGCTTTTGCCACTAATGCTGTGGCAGCATATACCAGCTGGAGTTTCCCAAGCTCTGGGGCCTTCAGAACCATGAACAGTCATGAAGCTGTATCACAGCTTTAGAATAAACAGAAAAATGTGGAAAAACAGAATTCAACTTGAAATGATTGAGACTTAACATCAGTGAGAAATCCTTCAGTAATCTTCATTAAGGGACTAAATTAGGCTGTCACAGGTATCCTGCTTATAACAAAAAACTGCATCACGACTGTCCAGAATAGTCCAATTTCTACCTGTTCTTAATCTACTAGCAGATCATTTGCTAACACTTGTCGTTTTTCTAACAATGCTCTTGCTCTATATGGTAAAGCTCAGGTAGCTCTGTATCACCTGTCATTACATATCATCTTAATCTACCTGCAAGTAAATGTTAAACTGAATTGCAGAGAAACAGCTAATTCTTGTAGCATTCCATAAGAAAAACTGATCCTTAGGAATGAACATTCAATCACTGTACATTTCATTGCTTTCTCCTGGAAGCACTCAAACAAATCTATCAAAATTATTCTGAATTTCCACTAAGTCTCTTAATCAAGGCTGTACTATCACATGATTATGGAGGGGCTGAGGAGGAAGAATATGTATGTCTTTCCTCTATCCTTTGAAATAAAACCGTCCTCATTTTGCACCTCTGATAAAGTTTGAATGTCATGTTCTGATCTTGTGTTTGTATTTGCCTTTGATTAGCTACTCTGTGAGCCTTTTTCAGGAGAAGGGACCATGGGCAATAGATAAATGCAGCCATCATATGTTTCTCGAACAGGAGTAAAGTTTGTGAGACACTTCTTGAGAATATGGACTCCTCTTCAACGGGTCATGAAAAGGCCTTCAGACAGTCAGAACTAGACGAAAGGTATTCTGAACAATGGGAATGCTCTATAACTTATGAATACCTGGTGCATTTTTAAAGCTCATTGAAGATATTTTCCAATTAAAAAGATGTAAAAGGAGCTTGCCACTGTAAAACACATTTGTTCAAATTGAAGCACTCTGTGGTGGATTCACCTCAGCTGGCTGCCAGGTGCTCACTCAGCTGTTCTCTCACTCCCCTTCTCAGTGGCACAGGGGAAGAAAATGCAATGAAAAGCTCATAGGTCAAGATAAGGACTGGGAGATCAGTCACCAGCTACCATCATGGGCAAACCAGATGCAACTTCAGGGAAATTAATTTAATTTATTGTTAATTAATAACAGAGTAATATAGTGTGAAATAAGAACAAAATTAAAACACCTTCCCCCTATGATTCCTTCTTCTCAGGCTCAGCCACTCTCCAGACTTTTATATCCTCTCTGCCCCAAGCAGCACAGAAGGACAAAGAATGAGGACTGGGGTCAGTTCATAACTGACAAATTTGTCTCTGCTGCTCCTTCTTCCTCACACTTTTCCACTGCTCCAGCATGGCATGTCTCCCATGGGATACTGTCCTTCACAAACTTCCCCAATGTGGGTCTTTCACATGGAGTGTAGTCCTTTAAGAACAAATTGCTCCCACGTGGCTCCGCCACAGGTCATGGATCCTGCTCCCTGGATCCTCTCCATAGGCCACTGCCCCTTCCAGGATCTTGCTCCTGTGGGGGCTCTTCATGGACTGCATCTTCCCTCGGGGCACAACAATCTCCTCTAGAATGGAGTTCTCCACAGGCTGCAGGGGGATCAGCCTTCATCACTATGGTCTTCTCCATGGGCTGTAGGGTAATCTCTGCTCTGGTGCCCGGAGCACCTCCTCCCCCTCCATGTTCTCTCACCTTTGTGTGTGCAAGGCTGCTTGGTTCACATTTTCTTGCTCCTCTCTCATAGTGGCTCCACAGCACTTTTCACCTCTTCTTAAATACATTGTCACAGAGGTGCTAACAACAAAGCTTAAGGGACTGGCTTTGACCAGTAGCAATTCTGTTTTGGAGGCAGCTGGCATGTTCCTCACATATGCCACCCTACAACCCCCCTGCTCTTGCCACATAAACAAACACACACATGAACATTAATAACATCTGGTTTAAGGTCTTATTCTCAAATGTCTTATTCATTGAATTCTCAGTCAAAATTGCTATTTATCTGTTCTGGCTAGACTCTACCACAATGCTTTCAATAGAAGTAGTTTTTCTCTTACAAGCTAAAGAAAAAACAACCTCATTATTATAATTTTTTTGCTGCTCCTTTAAAGTCAACATAAGATCTTTTTACCTCAGTGTGCACTATGATCTGTATACATTTTGTATTTTATAAAAATAGGCTACCCTCTTTTCCCATTGCTGCATGGAGGCTGCCTGAAGATGCGACTGGCATAATAAGGTCAACGCTGCTGGGTAGTGTAACAAACTTGTCAGTAAATGTTAGAATCAAAAACAGCATCTCAGAAACATTTTCTTTATTCTTCTCACTTGCTTAAGACATGCAGTTTCATGCCTCACCACTTTCTGTTCTCAGTAGAAAAAAATATGCACTGTCTAAAAAAATAAACGTAATTAAAGGATTTCATTCAAAGATAGGAATTCAAAGATTCAGAATCTAGTCATTATAAGGAACAAGTATAGGCATCCATACATGCTTAATTTCCTGTATGTAATAAAAATAGCTTTTGGGGTGAATTTCTGATATGTTTATCACAATCATGTCTAGAAACCTTGGGTTAAATCCTTGACCATGTACAAATCCTCTTTTCAATGCCTCAGTGGAAGATTCAATATTACAGAAAAGTGCTATGCAAATCAGATCGCCTTAGCAATTCCAATCCTTCTGCCCAGTGACCATGCCAACATTCTCTATATTGACACAGTAGAAAAACACAGAATAAGAAGCAATAAAAATAATAGAACAATGAAAACTTTCCAGTACAGAGAGAGAGATATAAGCTTAATTTGCTGGAGAAACAGATCAGAAAGGTGTCTCTCGACAAGGACAGAATATGAAAAAAATATGCAGAACCAGTCATACTTTCATATTTTCTGAATTTATAAGCAGAGAAAACTGCAATTATGGCTCCAGCTGTGTGATGCCTGCACCCAAATTTACTGCACTAAGCAAAGAACAGATTATATAAAATTCCTTGTGGTATTTCAGCATAGCTGTCAGTGGTAATGCGGAGTTCATGTTGCCTGCATCGCAGAAGCTATGGTGTGCGTGACAATAAGTCTGTGTGAATAAGCATGCATAAGAGGTGTGCCATACTATGCCTTTACACTAATATAGTAATCTGTGTACCAGTTAGCTTGGAGGAAAGTGGACAAATCTGGTATGTGGATACAGCAGACTCCAGCCTGCTGGCAAATGTCCACACAGAGGTTCCCACCAGTAACCAGGTTCCAATCTACTGAAAGGGGTATAGATATTGCTTAGAAAATAACTTGTCTCCTTTGATATTTTCAGGTGATTTAATTTTAAACCAGTTTTTCTTCCATCTTTGGTGAAGAAAAACAACAGATTTGTTAAAGTGATTCACAGAGGCATCTGTGGGTAACATATATTCTAATTTACCTCATTTCAATAAGCAAAGGAAAGATTTACAGCTGAGGTCTCCGAGTGTGGAGTGGACAAGAGGGAATCTAAAAGCATGTCTTATGACTTAACAGTTTTATTCAATACTGTAGCAGTGTCCTCAGCACACTGACGTAAGCTTCTTCATTGTTTATTCAGACTCGTCCAGCAGTACAGGATTGTTCTGCAGTCCCTGTATTTTCAGATGTTTTAGGGAAAAAAGGAAGATTCTATTTGGAGACTGCACTTAAAAAATCCTGAGGCAAGAGGTTGCATAGCAATGGGAAGAGTGCATGTTCAATACTGAATTGTCATCCGTGCCTTTCTGTTACTATGGAGATGGCATGGCTGCTTCACAGCTTATTCTGCCATTTCCACAGCTGCAGCAGGAGCTTTCCTAGAGTGCAGTTGATGTCTCTGCTCTTCATACCTTCTCTGTCCTTCACAAACACTACAGACAAAATTGATAAATTTTCAGTTTATATTTAGATCCTGGCTTGTTGAGGTACCATGCCATTTCTGTGTTCAAGAATATCAGTGTCAGTGTATCCTGGGATGATGTGAACGGATTAAGACTGATCCTTTAAACACATATACATCTAAAAATACTACTGTGAATTACCACTTCTGTCTAAGAGCCTGTGTACAGGATAAATTACCTACTCATATTTTAAAGTTTCATATATGTATTCAATGTCATATATACATTCAATTTAATACTGGAATGTGAATACTGTTATAATTAACATACACACATAGCCTACATTTATAAATTATTTTGTATTCTAGGGCTATAGCAAGGAAGAAAAGGAGGGACATTAAGCAGCTGATGGCTTCGGGTATGCGAGAGAGGCATAAGGCAAGGAGCCATCTCTCTCGTACTGTTGTGTCAAAAACATTTTAGCTAATACATTGAAGAGAAAAGCAGGTCATATGATGATTTTTTTTTTTTACGAACAGCACTTGACAGGCTGCACTAGTTCAAAAGTATGTCTGATTTTTTGAAAGGCATTTCTTCTTTCAGGATAGGAGAAGCAGCTACAACACTATGCATAAAAGCCCATTTAATGTGCATATGAACACTTCCAATAACAATCGCAAATGCTACTTTAAACCTGCTAAGTCAAGATCATTTCTTCATAACCAGGTCTACCATATATTCACTTTTTTACAATGAAAAAAAAACCCCACATATCCTTTTCCACTGAGCTATCTTGCCTGTATGGATTTCAAAGAATTGAATTCCTGTTTGAACTTTTACCTGTATAATACTTTCCTACAGGTGAAAGGGCTTGAACTACTCTGCAAGTGCTATATGACAGCAATTAACATGTGAGTTCAGCCCTTTTATCAAAGGCCAAAATCTAGGAAGCAGGGAAATCATGAGATCTTCTCATGGCTGTGCTCCACAACCAAAGTTACATAAAATAAAAATAAAATAAAAACAATGTTTTTGAGAAAACATTGGTCTTTCTACTAATCTACTAAGCTACAGAGTAGCACTGTAATCACCTGAGAAGCTTCAGAAAGATTATTGTCTGCATTTTATTTTACTAACTTTGTTAAATTGTGGTACTTACCATCACAATTGCTGTCATTTTGTGTAAAGATTCAATCCTTTGGCCAACATAGGACATAGATAATACTTTGCTTATACCTTTTCATTTCTGCAATTCATACTGTCTACCTTTGAACATCAGTTTCATGAAGTAACATGCACTCCGACTCATCTAAGTGAAATACCCAGGTTATGCTGTAGATCAAATTTATCTAAAAAAACACTGACTGGGCAAATATCTTGGTATGTTACACTAGCCTTCCGTTGTTTCAAAGTCCTCTTGACATTATATTCAGAGGTGCAAATCACTCTCAGCTTTTCTCTTTGGTATGTCTGAGGGCAAGTCCATTTTCCATTATCATCAATCATGCTCCTTCCGTAAGCACAATTCCCAGAAGACTGGAGTCTGTTTTGCATCCCATTAGGACTAATGGCCTCTGTATGCATACATCAGGCACACTTCAGAGCCAGAATGGATGCGATGAGGCTGCTGGGGGAGCTGCAGGCGAGGCGCGGGTCAGCTCCGCTGGGCGCTGTCCGCGGTGCTGGGGCGGAGGCGCTGTCCGCGGTGCTGGAGCGGAGGCGCTGTCCGCGGTGCTGGAGCGGGGGCACCTCCGCCGCCCTTCCCTCGGGCATCGCAGTTGAAGGGAACCGCTTCGGGGCACAGCAGAGAGAGAAATTGTGTTAACCCCGTGAATGCGGACAGATAAAAACAATGCAAGACAGTCTTAGCCTCACTGATTAAAAAAAATAATAACCCTAACTAATTACTCTGGGAGGACATTAATTCCTTATATGATGTTACCTCCCATGGCAGGGGACTAGATGTTCTTTAAAGATCCCCCTAAACCAAACCATTCTATGATTCTATGAGTCTATGAATATTTAAACAGATTAAAGCAGTGCTAATTCCTTTCCAAAAGAGATGTATTTTGATATCAATGTCACTATTATAAGCCAGCTTTATCCGACAGGAGTGCAGTCACCCTTTGCCATGATTTTTCACAGGAATTGCTTCAGAGCCTGCTGTAGTTTTAAAATAAATATGTTATGGTTAGGTTCTTGTAATCAATTGTTAGTTACCAGACAGCTATTTTTTACAGTGTGCTTCAAGAGAGTCTATGTCTTTTTTTGAAAACAGGAGAACACCTGGACTGAAATTAAGAAGAAACCTGGATTTTGGGAGATATTCTCTTTCCTCTAGAAACAATAAAGTAGTTCAAAAAGATCAGAGAAAGACAAGATCAAATATCTGAGTAAAGAAAGGACTTAAGACAACACCTACTTCTGAAAGGGATTGTGAGTTCTTCATTAGGGGACCTTTGGAGTTTTGAGAAGGAGGTTTATTAGGAAGATAAATAGGATAAAGGAAGCTGTTCTCTAGCTGGCCAGTGGCCAGAGAAGAAGGACATGACTGAGAAGCACATAAACAAAGGCAACAGAGCAGTCACACTCATAAGCAGTGCAGAAAATCACTCCTGAGACAAGGAAAACAAGACAGAAACCCCAAAGATAGATACCAAAGAAACATTACCTAGCTTGTAAGCATGAAGAATCACCTTGCTTGTAAGCATGAAGAGTACCTGTGAGTCCTTTAGGAGTGTCTAAATAACTCCAATGCTATCTGACAATTTTATTAGCTGCTACCTTTCACTCCTTTTCCTTTTTTTTTCCTCTTAGTAGGAGTTTGTGAATATTTCCTAAGAATGAAATAAAGGTCAAAATTCATAGATTCAAATGTACAAGTAATAAACTTTCTTTCAACTTAGAATACTCAAAGCATATGAATATATTCATTAAAGTGATGGATTTCTTTTCAGGTCCAGCTGTGGCACTTGCCATGGGACAGATGGCACTGTCCAAAACAAATTCCACTGATTTATTCTACACTGAATTAAATTACTCAAATCTCATCATGGACTTAATGGAAGGAAAGTGTTCTTAATTTTACACTATATTTTCTTTGGCTTCAGTTTATGTCCTTACTCCTATTTATATATATTTTTTATGTTAAACAACATATGTGTATAGAACTCTGGAACAGTATTTACATGTCTGATTCACACTGTCTTTGAGATAGGCTCACTGTAATTAATATGAGCAAGTTAAGCAAGGGATGGAATTACTCAACAGTCAAAATTTATTTTCATTGCTCAAATATGCTTTGTAGGAGAATTTCTTGGAAGGGCAATAAGCAGTAGTATGGCCAAGGCTGTTATATTCTTCAGCTTCGTTAATTCATGCCCTTAACTATTGCTGGCTTTTTGTTCATATTTGCTCTGAAAGGGTGGGGCACAGCAGATCTTATTTCATTAACAGAATATTTGGCTGGAAGCTCTTTGTCAGTTCAAATCATTGTTCAATGAATTAACAGTGTGAAGTAGCAGATTTTTCATTAGAATTCTGTCTAGAACAAAGGTGCAGATCCACAACTAAGGACTTAGGAAATGTCTCACTTTTCTGTTTTTGAAGGGGTGCAACAGTCATGTGCTAAGTGCATTTAAACCACTTCATTCCTTGGATCCAGATCAAAAAGGAAGATATCTTTTACCAGTGTGTCTAAGACGTAGTAGTCTAAGAAGAGCACAACTGTTGCTGCATCTCATCCCTTCTCAAAAGACAAATATTTTCTTACTTAAAATGTGAAGATTTATCATTCCTCTTGTACTGACATTGCTTGCACAAGATCTGCTTGCTTTTCTGAATCAAATAAACAGCAATTGTTCCAGGAATCAGTACTGAAAAGATTAAGAAAATAATGTTTGTGTGAGGGAGATAAACATGGAAAGCCTTCATGTTCATAGCTTCAAAATAATAAGGTATTCAAGAAATCAGCTTGCTTCACTTCAGACAGTAACACAGAAATCTTAATCTTTGACTGCTACGACAATCCTTAAAATATTATTTTGGATACCTTTTGACCTTTTACAGGGCATTACATACTAGCTTATTTTAATAGTCTCTATCATTGTAGGCAGCATTTTGATGTGAGTGAAAAACAGCCCAGATTTGCTGTTCCTCATAACTAGAGAATATAGTATATTTGCTGCTCCAGCATAACTCTGTAGTGTCTGACTGCAAAAATCAGTTATTAGTCTTATTAGAGTTCTCTTACATCTTTTTAGGATTATTATTTAGCCTCCTGTTACTTAGCATTATAATTTTGCAGGGACATATAGCTTTATTGGAAAGGTTTGACATTTAAAAATTTATCTTTTTAAAGTTTGCAGAGTTTTGAAATGTATAAAGGAAACATTTCATAGAATCATAGAATCTTTAGTAAGAGGGTGGTCAAACACCAGAATAGATAGGTGGTCAATGCCTGAGACCTGACAATGTTCAGGAGGCATTTGGACAATGTCCTTACCAACATGCTTTAACTTTTAGTCAGCCCTGACATGGTCAGACAGTTGGACTAGATGATCATTGTAGATCCTTTCCAACCAAATTATTCTAGTTTAGTTTATATAATTATTTCATTTGATGTAAAGTATTTTTAAGTTATTTTATAAAATCTTCATATTTAATATGGAAGTGTTGAAGTCAGAGTACCTTAAGACATCAAAATGTGTAAATGTTTATGTGTGCTTAACTCATAACATGACCTAACATGCAAGGAAGTGTGCTTTTCTTTGGAGATGTGGGCTCACATGCAGGGGCAAATCATTTTGCTTTTGATTCTGAGTTCTTCATGGTGCTTAGTGTACAGTTTAGAAGAGCAATGCATGGTGAGTGTAGCTTTTTCTGACTTGATTGGTAGTGAGTATATTTTGAAGTTTATCACTGCTACTTTCTTCCTTGACATTAAGTGGTAAGTATGCTACAGGGAGGAAAGGAAGATCAGTGAAATTTTATGGAAGAGCCTATGATTTTCAATTAAGTACAGGCAGCCATTAGACAGGTGCCCTAGTTTTTGCTGTCATAATTTTGCACTCAGAAATAGCTGGGTTTCCTTTTTTTGTCCTATCTTCATACAAAAATGAAAGCTGAAATTCTCATTTATAATTTAAGTCTCCCATGCCAAGGACTCCTGTGGCCATGTGCTTCACTTAATCACACTCGAATTCTGCTTTCCTTCAGCTAGCCCTGCTGAAGACACCGTAAATAAAGGAAGTACCTGACCTTGAATGTCAACTTTTACTCTTGTATAGACATGCACAATCTCACTTGACATCTGCTGGAATTATCTAGTTCATATGAATAGTTCATATGGATCTTCTGATGAACAATTTTTTGGTTCTGTATTCTATAAAGAATGCATAGCTTAATGCATTTAGTATCTCTGAAATATGTATCTCAAATATTCTCTCAATTCTTTATTGTTTTCAGCAAACACACATGTAATATTTTTGCTCTTTAACAAGTCCTAATAAAAGAGTTTTCTCTAAGAAAAGGTAGATTTTCCAGCCTATATTGGGATTATATTAAATTAATTTATTGCGTTTTTACTTGGTGAAACTTGTGATTTTCACAATCTGTTAAGCAAAAATACTTTTATCAATAGTTAAGGATTACAATTGAAAAGATGCTCCATCTGATCTGCCATGCTTAATTGCTTTAAGTTCACCTGATAATAGTTTCCTCTCTCCCAGTTAGCATTCAGTCCTCAGGGAAGGCCGTGATACTGCCCAGGTCTTCCATCAATCTCACACTTGGAGTCTGAGTGAATAGAATAAGTTACTACACATCATTTCTTCCACAGTAATTGTCCATGTGCCCTCTTATGCCTTAAAAAGTGCAAAGTAATTTAAAACAGCTTATCTTTTTATAAACATAATGGCAATTCCCATTCATTTGAGAGAAGCAAACAATTCTAGAGAGAATTGCTGCAAAGCCACCGATGTCCAGTCGCTGCTGATCTGTTGGTTGACCTTGGAGCCATCTTCCTGATAGGAAGACCCATGACCAAATGTCTAATCTGGAACACACTGAAGTACTGGTCACATTTTAGAAAATTTTGTAAAACTCAGTATTTTGTACCATTTTTATGCACTCAAGATCATGATTAGATTTTAAATCTCTATAGACATAAGGTAAATAAAGTATCTGTGTATAAGCATAAATTATTCTCAGCCTTCAAAAAGAAAAGGTCAAATTTAATACATAGTGTCTAAAGTGTCTTAATTTATCTAAGGAAAATACAAACAAAACACTTCATAATAAAAGTCAACTGACATCTGCGGACTGAAACAAGTTATCAAGTTTATCAGCTGAATTAAAGGTATATGTATGTAATTCATCACTATAGCTCAATTAATGCAACATAACTTGCTACATTATAGTCACTATATGCCCAAGCTCTTTCTTTTATTAGGATCATTTTAGGACTCTTTTAAAGCATCTTTAAGTATCAGTTCTGACAGTAAGATGATACTACACACTGTTTCTTGACCTATGCTGCCTGTGGGAAAGAACAAGATGTCAGGGTGTGAAATTATAACTTTCCCTTGCATATGGCAGGGTCTTAGAAAATGTGCCTGGAACAAAACCACAGTTTCTTCATTGCAGTCAGTATTTTGCACTTGTACAAGTAAATATAGCATCAGGGTTGGGGTTATTGGAGTTTTTCAGAAATACGCTCATTTCAGAAATGTCCACAAGCAAAGATATTAACCTGTGATAATAACAAATGATAAGTGATGCAAAAAAACCTGTTAAGTGTCTCATACTGTGAGATATATTTTCAATGACTTCATTAGAGTTTTTAGATTGCAAAAATAAATGAATTGTATTTGTCACATAAACCATGTAAGGGCACAGAGGAGAAATTTACTGTGAACTTAATTAAATTGCTATGCATATTTCCAAGAAAGATCACTGGCAGCATAATATATCCTCTTGGAGCAAAGGTGTTTAAGGAGATAAATCACCTGATGATAATGGGCTTTGAGACTATAATTGTTGGTTATTTGCTTCAGAGCTAGCTATTTCTCATGGAATTATCACACTAAAGATGTTACTTTTATGAAATAATTAATTATAATTGATTTTCTCTAAGATGTGCTGAATACATTTAAAGATGAGCAATTAAAAAATACCACATTGTGTCATTTGTGTATGCCGTGGATTTAGAAAATTACAAAACAAATTGTTTTCCTTTCATTTGCATCTGTGAAAACTTTGAGTATTCTCAATGAATACAGCAAAATTGCATCAATAAAAAATTATCTTAAAAGAAGAAAATTCACTCAGACTGGGCTAACTATCCATTAGCAGATCCTAAATGCCTCTGTTAAAAGCTGTATCTCTAGATAATGTGACAAATTTCTTCAGTTCTATGTTCATGGAAACAATCTGACTTAATTTTTAGTCTTCTTCAAGAAAACAAATACTTTGGAAAACAATTTTGGAAATTAATCTCTGTATGTTTAGACAGGGGCATTTATTCCATTTGCAACTGATTTCTTACTGAAAATTTCAGAATATTTGGGAGAGAGAGCAGGTAGTTGGGGAGCTGAAGAACCAGAGTTTTGGCCATCTCTCCCGAACAGGCAACCGATTACCCAAGATGTCCACTGTGTAGTTGTAAGGAATACAGATGTGTGAGAGAATTTAAATGTGAAGACAAAGAACCAGGAGATGCCATATTTTTACATCCATGTGTCATTTTCTGTATTTGCATTGTCCCTCCATTCATACATGCAAATCAAAAGGCTAGCCAGTAACTCTCACTAGATACTGAAGAAGCATTCATTCAGACAGATGGATGTGAACTCTATTTCTTTCATCAGATTCCTTCTTCCTAAAGTAAATAATCTCAAACATTTTGGATCAGAATGTTCCTTGTATTTTTTTATAAATACTGCATGATTAGAAATTGAAATTATGAAGTCCACATCTAACCCATCAATTTAATTTTTAGCAGAGCACCACCCCAAGAAAATATACATCAAGGCCTGCATATTGTACTTCCCTCAGAAAGCAGTAAGTTTCTCTGTATGGATTTCAAATGTTTCATGGCTCATGTTGCCTTCTTCTTTGCCTAGAAGCAAAGCCAGTGAACTGTAAACTCTTCTAAATTCTTTAAAATTATCTATAAATTTAGAAGAATACATCATGCTGAAAAGACTTTGTAGGTTTTTACTGCAGTTCTGCAGAATACTATGATTTGGAAAATAATTTATCATTTCATCTCAATAAGAATAGAATTGACAATATTATTCTTGAGATTGACTTCAAGTCTACAAGATAACAGTTAACTCAAGTCACATAAGCTACAGTGGTACTATGGTGACTGGGTCACTAAAATAGTGCTACTTCAGTGAATTTATTTCAAAGTTGATAGTTTGGAAACTGCTATAAAACCATTAAATTATGTAAAATTGAGAGTACTGCTGCATTTTTTCCTGACCTACATTTCTGTAGTATTTCTGACAGGCATTAGGGCAATTGGTTTGAATGCAGATGTGGGATTTAGAAGCAAGGTGTAACAGACCTGATTATTATTTCAAAAAAAACCCCAACAACTAGAACTTGATGACTAATGCTTTATATTAATTCAATGATATCACTACAATTTTCTTTTAAATGTTGAACAGGATGAAACTAATTACCCTCTATCTCAATACTGGAGGCTTTGCCAAAGGTATATTAACTACAGCAGGAATTTTTGTAGCACTCTAGAACATTAGGTTAATTGTCTCTAACCATACTAATTTCTTCATGTAGACTCATTAAACTTATCTTGATCAGCAAAGATTTCTAGCAGAACTGATAGGAAATTTCCAAGTCTATTAAAAAAATTAGCAGTGCTTTTGCCCACCAAGAGTCATTGGCTCAGATAGGTCAAGATCTCTGAGGAAGCCCAGGAAGGAAGATATGATGGGAACCTCTTTTCAGAGCATTTGTCCTCCTAACATCTGAATAAGTAAGTCTTTAAGAGATTTTCTCTTCCCTTGCATAAGTCACAAAAATGTGACTTTTCTAAAAACCTAAAAATAGCTGGTAAAATGAAAAAAAAATGATAAATGAGTTACAAGGAATTTTTATTCCTATTCACATAGTAACAGTTTCTCTAAAGGTTGAAAAGGTGTGCTTTAGGAAATAGCTATTTCCCTATTTTCATATAGATCAGGGGTATGATTTGATGTCAAATCAATGTGTCTGGAGACATTGGTGTGTGACTATAATTACTTTGAGTGAAGAACTGATGTAATGAATCTGAAAAAAGTTCATTTTCCTGCACCAGCATGAATTACCTTTGAATTTGTATATGCATACAGAGAGAGCTTTACATATACATATATGTAATAATATATGTGTTTACAGGTATTTCTACTAAGATCTCACAAGTTATACAAACCACTAAAGAATATAGGCATACAGATATTTTTACTTCAGTTTCAGAAGTTTCTGTTCAGCAATTGTAACCAAAGTTAATTCATCTGTTTCAAGAAAAAAATGACTACAATACTGCCAAATAAAATTATAAAACTGCAATTGCAGTTTGCACACTGCTCATTTAAAAAACTGTTTCTCAGAAAGATCAATTTTAGGAGTCTAATCTGCTCCTCATCTCCTATAGCACCTAAAGAGTTTATTCAAATTAAATTCTATATGTCAAGAGACGTATAAAGAGATGGAAGAGTTCTGTTTACAAAAGAGTCAACTAAATTAATTTTCAGTGGCAGACAATTTGGAGACTTCAGTAGCTAAGAGCTATGAGAAGTCAGAGGAGAAGCTACAGGTACAACCACAGGAATCCCCCACTCACTGCAAACATCACTGAGACATCTCTCCACTTGGATGGTAACATGGATTCATTACCCTGGTTGCCATTATCCTCTCCCTGAAGTTGAGCAGGGCTAGACTGTCTCCAAACATTTTACTTTTCTAAGCACAAAGGCTATTTTCCCAGAAACACCCCTATGAAATTGGAGTGTGGTTCCTCCTGGTGCAGCCATTCCTGTCCCTGTTGCCTAATTAATGTCACTGGGCTCTAGGACAAACATAATCATCATTATATGAAGTCAGCTGGGAAATGAATAACATGCAATACCTGGCTGAGATCACTGAGGTGTCATTTCTGTAAGAAAAATACTTCTATTGTTTATGTGTAATTCTTCAGACCAATATTCTGAGGATTTTAAATACCATCTGATTAAAAATAGCAAATTTCTGATAAACTAAATCCTTACATCAGGCTTATTCTTCCTGTTATTTGAAAATAGCTCTCAAAAGCCATGAAAATTCCTCTTCTTCATATTCATTTAAATGTATACTTGTTCTTTTAGATATGAACTTTTAAAATGTATTTATTTACCTGTATGTTTATTCAATACGACTCATTTAATCTTATATATTATATGCATCTATAAGTGTAAACATCGGTAGAAAATGCCTTCAAGTCATGAAAAGCCTTTGATTTTCATTTATCTGATACATTTTTTACAATGTAGAATTTGTCAACATTTTAAAGCAGCCTGTTCTTAAGAGCCTTGTCTTTCATTTCATAGTATCTTAGCATTCATACACACAAAATGAAAAGAAAGACTAACATAATTATTGTGTTTTCAGAGAACATGTGGAAGTGAAGTCAGTGGTCACCTATTAGGATGTGTTATTTCTCCATCATGCATATTTTGTAGAAATTACTCATGTTAGGCATGAGACTGGTTTTGGCAATACACAGGTTTTGTTTTAGCACTGTCCTTCAAGAATTACAGCTAAAAACCTATATTGTGTCCCCTGGGAAACATTGTGGTTAGTGACTGGAAGGTATGGATGCACTGGTGGAGAAGACCCAAGTGTTTATATCTACCAGATTGTTTTCTCCTCTGCAGTACCAGCACTGTGGCTTCATAACATGCTGCAGATGGCTGTTTTGGGTCTGGTTTTGAGCATGTGAAAATGTAATTGTATGCTTTCATTTCCCACACGGCCTTATCAACTGGCCACAAATAATAAATTCTGACAAATTTAACCCTTCTCCAATCCTGTAGGGTTGCTGGGAAATAGGAAAATAGTTTTGTTTCTCTTATTCATTTCATTCCCACTTTGACTTTTCATTCAAAATGTAGGTGTATTCTGTCCTCCTCACCTCCCCTAAAAGAGCTGAAACTTTTCAAGGCTGTACTGTCACTCTCGAGCCAGCCAGGAGTGGGTGCTGTAGAACACAGTCTGTCTTAGAGATCCCTAGGTTTCTGTAGAAAATCATGGAACCAGAGGATAATGAATGCTTTCCATTGGAAGGGACCTTTAAAGATCAACTCTCCTGCCTTGGTCAGGGGCATCTTTCACTAGATGAAATTGCTCAAAGTCCTATCCAGCCTAGCCTTGAACATTTTGAAGGATGGGGAATCAACAACTTTTCAGGGCAACATGTTCCATTATTTCAACACCCTCATCATAAGAATTTTTTTCCTCATGTCTAATCTAAATCTACCCTCTTTCAGTTTAAAACTATTGTCCCTCATTCTATAACTATGAATCTTGGCAAAAAGTCTTATTCTGTCTTTCTTTACTGAAATGCCACAATATCGTCTCCCTGGAACCTCCTTTTCTCCAGGCTGAACAATCCCAACTCTCTTAGGCTTTCTTCACAGGGCCGATGTTCCAGCCTTCTGATCTTTCTGTGTCCTTACTCTAACAGGTCTGCGTCTTTTTTGTACTGAGAATCCCACAGCTGGACACACAGTACTCCAGGTAAGGTCTGACAAGAGCAGAGTAGAGGGAGAGAATCACTTCCCTCAGCCTGCTGGCCATGCTTCTTTCTATGCAGCCCAGAATACGTTTGGCTTTCTGGGCTGCAAGCATACTTTGCCAGCTCATGCACAATTTTTCATCCACCAATATGCCCAAGTCCCTCCCTGCAGGGCTGCTCTTAATCAATTTATTCCTCAGGCTGTATTGATGCTGAGGATTGTCCCAAGGCCAGGTGAAGGACCTTGCACTTCTCCTTGAACTTCATAGGCCAAATTCTCAAGCCTGCCAAGGTCCATCTGGGTGCCACAACTTTCCCCTACCAACTCCCTGAGGTTGCATTCAATCCAACTGTTTATGTATGTAATTAATAAAGGTATTGAACAGTACCTGTTCCAACATGGACCCCTCATTGACAAGACTTGTTACTGTTCTCTATTTGGACATTAAGCCATTGACTGCAAGACTTCGAATGTGGCCATCCAGCAAATTCTTTACCCATCAAAGAGTCCATCCATTAAATCTCTGTTTCTCCAATCTAGCAACAGGGATGTAGTGTAGGACCATGTCAAAGTTATTACAAACGTCAAGATAGATGACACCAGACTGAGAGCAGCTTCGAGGAACAGAACAATATTTATTTATTTTTCTTGCTGTTTTGCTTTTTAAAATTGTTGAGGAAGATTGTAGACCAGTGCTATGCTATACTTTTGGCTTGCAGGACAGTCCCAATAGACCACAGCATCTCTGTACTTGGGGCAGCTCAGCTCTGACAGATCCCTGCTCTGAGTCATATTGAAAGTAGACTTAAAAGGAGCCAGAGGTGGTCCACAAGGTCTGTGTCTGGGGGCACAGCAGCTGCTTTTTGATTCCCTGTCACAGCTGAACCAATCTCACAGCATGGTCTACCCTGCTACTGCACCAAAGTTTGCTCTATAAAAGTGATTTTCTTGACTAATTCACTTCATTTTCTCTGTCTACCAAATTAGATAGTTTGGACAACTGTGATCTGTTGACAACCAAATTGTGACATCCCCACTTATTTCATGACAGATACTGCTAAAGAGACATAAAATTGCTATTTATCATTAGTTAAGAAAATTATTAAAATATTTAATTTAACTTGAACTTCAATCTTAATCTTCAGCTTAGAGATGGAAGGTTCTGTTCTCAAACCTTTTAGCCATCTAGGTTCCAAATAACAAATCTATTAACTTTCTTGGCTTGCAGTGTGGAATTATGAAAAATAAGTCTTCTGGAATGTTAAATATTTAGATTAAGAAGTGCCCCATCTCAATTCTTAAATTAGAATGTCTGATAATTTTTAGATGCATGAAAAAAATACTAGGTGTTGTTACCTCTATATATGCTGCTGATACCCTGACTTCAGAAAATGACGGACAGTAGTAAGAATACATAAAGAATGATACAGGAAAGATGGCATTGCATTCAGGCAGACAAAACATCTATGCTCACAAGTATTTATGACAACAAACATTGAGAGTATAACTCAGTGTTTATGAGCTCCCTTCTCCCATGCTTTCATTATTTCCATGAACTTCCACACATAGTGTCACCCATGTTCTCCAGTCTTACTAGCAGAAGCGCCTTTGTGTGACCTATCAAAGAAAACAAGGGAGTTCTTTGCACGTTGTCAAAATGAACTCAGCAAATTCATGGATCAAAATCCAGCTAGATCTATAAAATACGTCTTCACTTCTGCTGTGGAAAGTCCTTGATCTACAGATAGCCACAGGCTGAGAAAACATTTTGCAAACATATCATTGCATGCCTAATTCTGCCCTTCTATGCTTTCTCATGCACAGTGTGTTAGCCAGTGGCAGACAAGACACTGTAACACAACCACTTAGCCCCAGCTCCTGTGGCCTTTCTTAGGTTTTCATTATCTTAAGTGTTTGCATTGTAATAAATAACAATTTGGAAACCAAAGGGGAAAAAACATTTACTTTCAAACTTTCTAAGTACTGTTTGAGAGCACAGCATCACTTTAATGCCTGTTTAATTTGGAAAGTCTCCCTTCAGTATAGGATTTTAGCTTACACCTTCTTCCCTTATATTCAAAAAATGTATTCAACTTTAGCCTTCTTTACTCACCTTTGATTTATTTACTGCATTTCTCATATAGGATGAGTATCTGTCAGAAGACATCCCTTCTAAAGAGAGTATACTTACTGTTTTTC
Organism: Clamator glandarius; assembly: GCA_033459285.1. Classification (NCBI taxonomy): domain Eukaryota; kingdom Metazoa; phylum Chordata; class Aves; order Cuculiformes; family Cuculidae; genus Clamator; species Clamator glandarius. Next base: position 764,410 of record JAUNZM010000198.1, read on the forward strand.
ACACAGAGAAAGTATTTCTAATCACTTCATAGAAAGTTCTGTTTAGCTGGAATATTATTAGTGGATATGATCTGTAATACTATGCAGGGAGAACATATATATGAATTACTTTTTCATTTCTAATACTGCTATACATTTAATGCTTAACACTAAAAATAATTTTATTTCTTTTAAGGGGTAAAATAAAGTATTTAATTGAATAGCCTCATTAAATTGATTTTGATGAATCTATTATTTTAAAAAGTTCACATACATATTTTATTCCTAGATAAATACACTTATTATGCATACATATATGCATTCAAATATTTATAGGTTTATAGCATTTGTTCTCATCTTTGAGATGTCCACTTTCTGAAAAAAAAGTCAGACAATATGTTTTAAAGTGTAATGACATAAATATACAGATTAAACTATCATATATTTTAGTGAAAATAAACACTTCAGCCAACACTGCAATGGAAATTTTCTCTAAAGGAACTATCAGACAACAGATTTTAATTGCAAGACAAATCTATTACTCTCATGCAAGTAAATAAAAGAAGCGATGCAAGAAGAAAGGGACATTTAGAGGGCTTCAATAATAGCAGAAAAAACCAAACTCTTAGTCTACCACTCAGCGGTTACGAACAAATGATGCTGCCAAGTTTCATTTCAACAAAAAAATCACTTGCCAATCAACGGTTACCACTGGAGACAACTGTGAAAGAACTCAGTTTTGAAAAGGAATGCAAGAAGTAAAGAAGACTGAAGCTACATCCCAAGGAGTCATTCAAACATGCCAGGAACCTGTCCTTGGCACAAGGGCTGACTGGCACAGACACAGCCCTGTTATTAATTTCCCAGGCAGTAACAATCCCTGTGCAGTCTGAAGGGCAACTGGGGTAAAGAGACTAGAGAGTTAGATTTTGTTCTGGTAATATTATAATAATAGTAATAATAATAAGCATCGGAACAGGTTGGGCAGGGAAGTTGTGGCTGTCCCATCCCTGGAGGTGCTCAAGGCCAGGTCAGATGGGACCTTGGGCAGCCTGACCTATTGGGATGTGTCCCAGCCCATGGCAGGGGTGTTGGAACTAGATGATCTTTAAGGTCCCTTCCAACCCAAACTATTCTATGATTCTATGATTCTACAATTCTGATATCCACCACCATTCATCTGGGAGCACGCCACCGTGCTGATCACCTCAAGTTCTCCAGTCCTAAACAAAATGATCATTTTTGTTAAAACTGTCTGTAAACATTCAAAAGAATAGGAGATGACTAAGAGCCAGTGTGAATTGTTTAAGAACAAGTTGTGTCAAGTTCTTTTGTGACAGGTGACAGGTCTGTGGGTAAGAGAGAAACGGTTTAAGTCACATATTTTAATTTTAGTACTTTTGGTGCTGTACTGACAGTGCATTCTCAAAGCAAACTAGGGACACAAGAGAGATGTAAATATCATTGACTGGCTGTGAAGTCAGTTACAAAATCATACTAGGAGGACAGTTATGAATGGCTCACTGTAAAAACGGCAGCATATGTTTCAATAGGATCCTCAGGGATCTGCCCTGGGTCTGGCAAGCAGTTCCATTAACAGCCTGCATGATGAAGTAAGTAATATAATATTAATGTGCAGACAGCTCCAAGCTGAATGGACTGTCAGTGCTTTGAAGAAAGCTTAGAATTCAAAATCATTGCAGGATGATTTTCTAAAAAGGATACATGGAAATTCATGAAGGCTGTACAAGATGAGAAAAATCTTGTTAAAAAGCAGTTCTGCAGTAAAGGATCAGGACTGCTATGAAACAGAAAAAACACATATATACTAAGTGCACAGTACTTATTCAGCTCTCAGGGGCTCAGCTGAAATAACATGTCCTGGATGCCACATAGAGCTGTTCTAGGTGTAATGGGAACCATAAAGCCAGACCTTCAAATGAAAGTATGAATAAAATACATGTTATACATACATAAGAAATAAGAAGAGGGAAATATTTTAATTGAGCATTAAAAGTTGCTACAAAGCTGAAAAGAGTACTTTGTTCTTCATATCTCTGATGGACAGGGCAATAACACTTTAGCACAGTTCACACCAAACACCCAGAGTGGAGAAGAGAAGGCTGAGAGGAGATCTTACTGCTCTCTACAACTACTTAAGAGGAGGTTGCAACAAGGTGGATGTTGGTTTCTCTTCCCAAGTGACAGGTGATGAGATGAGAGAAAATGGCTTCGAGTTACATGAGGGGAGATTCAGATTAGACATCAGGAAGAATTTCCTCACTGGAAGGGTTATCGGACACTGGAACAGGTGCTGCCCAGGGAGGCGGTTGAGTCACCATCGCTGGAGGCGTTTAAAAGGTGGGTAGATGAGGTGCCTGGGGATATGATTTAGTAGTGGACAGGTACAGTTGGAGGTGATGATCTCAAAAGTCTTTTCCTACCTAGTGATTCTATGATTCTATGAATTATTTAGTTTGGGAGACTATGGAAACCATCACTGGAGACTTCCAAGAGCAACTTAGACACATTTCCACCAGAAACAACAAAGGTATCATTGAAACTCTTAGTACTAGTATAATTTTAATTGCCACTTACAGAGAATAATATTTATTATTTGATAAATTTGACAAAGAAGAAAACTAAAACACACAAACTGACATTAGGAAGGAACCTGATTTGTTACATGCAACGGCAGAAAATCTGAGCATCTCCAGATAATGCCTGTGCCATTACACAGCCCTGGGGAATGAACATGCACACCACTGCCTGAACAATCATGGCTTCTCTCACACTTCTCCAACATTCCTACTAGAAGCAACAGGATAAGATGCCAGGTGTATCACTTAAAACATTTCAAATGCATTTATAATAATTATTACAAAGATGATGTTTTTTGCCAAAATCCAGGATAAAAAAGTCCTGGTATTAAAAACACTAAATCAACTCCCATGCAAGCTTTGTGATTACAGAATAAGGTGTCACTTAATGTCTTCATTCCATAGAACAAAGTGAATTGACATTTATTTAATACTGCCATTATTTCGAATATCAGAAGATGTCAGATTCTTTACTCCAAAAGCATTTAATGAATAGGAAAACTTCCATGTATGAATTCATACTGTTCATATTCTTTTCCTAGTCTTTGGGAAATAAACAGCTGCCTGTCACTGTACGTAGACCTTGTCAGTGGATGCTTCCACCCTATGAAGCACCAAGGAATTACTGTCTTTTAAAATCCCTAAATGTTTGTATCTTAGATTTAAACAACCTAAAACTGCCATGAGGAGGAAAAGGTGAGTAATAGTTGCAGAAGACTCTCTGCTGAGGGGAACAAAGGATCCGATATGTTGAGCAGACCCTACTCACAGGGAATTCTGCTGTCTCCCAGGAGAGCAGGTAAGGGGTATTGCTAGGAAACTCCCTAATCTGGTAAGGCCATCAGACTACTATCCATTACTACTGTTCCATGTGGGATGTGACAAAGTTCAAGTACATAGCCCAAGGGTGAATAAAAGAGATTTTAGGGCCTTGGGATGGCTAGTCAGGGAACCTGGGGCCCAGGTGATTTTTTCCTCCCTCCTTCCAGTTATGGATGGTGACACAGCAAGGATCAGACGGATTCAGTTTATTCATACATGGCTCCATGGCTGGTGTCACTGTAATAACTTCGAGGTTTTTGACAATGGGATGGCCTACATGGCACCAGGTTTACAAGTATCGGATGGGAGCCATCTTTCTCAAAGGGGGAGGCAGGTCTTTGCCCTGCAGCTTGCAGGGCTCATTGATAGGGCTTTAAACTAGATATAAAGGGGGAGTGGGATAATATCAGGTTTGCCTATGACAAGCTGCTAGGTACGTCAATCAGAAAGGAAGGTTAATGTGTACCTTCACTGATGGTGACCTCATATAAACAGACGAGGAGAAGGCTGAAGTACTCAAAAATGTTTTTGCTCAGTCTACACTGACAACCACTCTCCTCACCCTTCCTGGGTCAATGGACAACAAGATGGAGACCAGGGAGTAAAGCCCCTCCCAATGTAGGGGAGGATAACATTTGTGACCACCTGAAGAACCTGAACATATGGGACCTGATTAGGTGCATCCCAGTGTCCTGAAGGAATTGGCTGATGTGGTTGTCAGGCCACACTCCATGGTATTTGAAAAGTCAAAGCAATCAGGAGAAGTCTCTAGTGACTAGAAGAAGGGCAACATTGTGCCCATTTTTATAAAGGGTAGAAAAGGTGACCCTGGAAACCAATGACCTGTCAGCCTCAACTCAGTGCCTGAGAGGATCATGGAACAGATCCTCCTAGAATCTATGATAAAGGATATGGAGGGCAGGTGATTACTGGCAGGCAGCAAGGCTTCACCAAGGGGAAGTCCTGTATGATCAACGTAGTAGCCTTCTATGATGGGCTAATCACAGCACTGGACATGGGAAAACCAATGGATGTGACCTATGTGATCTCCTGTAAAGCACAGTCCCCCGCAACATCCTTCTCTCTAAATTGGAGAGATATGGATTTGATGGGTGTACTGTTTGATGGATAAGAAATTGGGTGGATGGTTGTATTCAGAGAGTAGTGGTCAATGGCTCAATGTCCACACAGAGGTCCATGACAAGTGGTGCCCCTCAGACGTCCATACTGGGACCAATGCTGTTTAATATCTTCATCAATGATATTGACAGCAAGATTGAGATGTCATCAAGCTGAGTGGTGCAGTTGCCACACCTGAGGGATGGGATGGCACCCAGAGGGACCTGGACAGACTGGAGAAGTGGACCTGTGAGAATATCATGAGGTTCAACAAGGCCAAGTGCAAGATCCTACACCTGGGTCAGGGCAATCCCTATTTTCAGTACATGATGGGGTATGATGTGACTGAGAGCTGCCCTGCAGAGAAGGACTTGTGGATGCTGGTTAATGAGAAGTTTGACATGAGCTGGCAATGTGCACTCACAGCCCAGAAGGCCAACCATATCCTGAGCTGCATCAAAGAAGCATGGCCAGCAGATCAAGGGAGGTGATTCTGCCAATCTATTTCTCTCTTTAAAGCTCTAAATCTGCATTGGTTACCACCTGAATCAGTCAGAAGGCCCACTGATCATTTGAAGTCTAGATTAATACAGCAAATCACAAGGAAGTGATTCTGCCCCTCTATTCCTCTCTTGTGAGACCTCACCTGGAGTACTGTGTCCAGTTCTGGAATCCTCAACATAAGAAGGATATGGAGCTGTTGGAACGGGTCCAGAGGAGAACTACAAAGATGATCTGAGGGCTGGAGCACCTTCCCTGTGAGGACAGGCTGGGAGAGTTGGGCTTGTTCAGCCTGGAGAAGAGAAGGTTCTGAGGAGACCTTATAGTGACCTTGCAGTGCCTTAAGGGGGTCTACAAGAAAGCTGTAGAGGAATTTTTTACAAAGGCATGTAGTGATAAGACATGGGGCAATGGATGTAAACCGGTGGGGCAGATGTAGACTAGACATAAGGAGGAAATTCTTCACAATGAGGGTGGTGAGGCACTGGCACAGGTTGCCCAGGGAAGTTGTGGCTGCCCCATCCCTGGAGGCATTCAAGGCCAGGTTGGATGGGACCTTGGGTAACCTGATCTAGTGGGATGTCCCTGTCCATGGCAGAGGGGTTGGAACTAGATGATCTTTAAGGTCCCTTCCAACTAAACCTTTCTATGATTCTAGCATTTCTGAACTAATGTTTCTTGCATATTAAAGTGGACAGGAGATCAAACTGATAGAAGAAATGCAAATACCCAACAAAACTAAAGAAAAGTCTATGATGGCATGAATTTGGATAAACACATATAATCAGGATAAGAAATGCAGAGTTAACTTGTATCATCTGTCAAGCTACCAAACAAGTAATGGTCATTTTCATCCAACAGTTTCTGTATTTTCGGTTCTTACTATTAGCTCATATCTTAATAATTCTAAATTTGAAAAATGTTGCAGCAAACATGTCCCTGAAAATATGCTTCTCAATGACTTCTTGTAATTTGTTGTTCCCTTTAATTAAAAATGTGTAAAATTTATGGGAAATGGTATCAGCATCCCGATACATGATATTTGGAGATACAAATAAACAAAAATACAACCTTTTAAAAAATATAACTATAATGCCCTTGAGATATTTGTATTCTTGTTGAAGTATTGCAAAAATTGAGTATTTTTTAAGATTCCCAGCTGGCAAAAATAAAAGAGTTCCTTAAAGAAAAAGTTGAACTTGGCTCTCAAACCGAAACTGTTGGAAGTGAATTCTGACAAACTGTAAAGATAAAATCCCTCCTTGTTATCAAACTCTGTATTCTCCATTATTCCAGGCATGTCCAATTTCATCTGCTGCAGTGGGGAGGGGAGTTTCTCAGAAGGCTGAGGTCAGGTTAGAGACACAGAGTGTTTGAAAATCACTGGAGTATCTGATGAGAAATTGCATCAAGGGCACTGAGCCAAGAGTATGTAATCTGAGTCCAGCCAACAGACATTTTTTCTTTAGACCAGCACACAAAATTTAGTATCTTTTGGCAAAAGCACACCAGAAGCCGTTGGGTTTGACATATGTATCCCTCACCTGCTGTTTTAAGTATGTTTAATCTCACCACTTCAGCAGCATCAACAGAAATCCATTTATAGAATTACAAATGTTATAAAACCAGGCATGAACTAAACATTTATCCCAATTTTTCTGCTTTGTTGCAAACAGCAGATGCATTACACCATAGCTTGTCTGTATGCATATAGAATCAGAGGAGCCAACCAGTGTTTAAACTGTAATGAAAATTAAATTCTGAAATAATAACATTGTTTCTAAATATTCCTAAATAAAGCAAGGAAGCAGATGTGATATTCAGATCCATTTTTCCTTATAAAAAAACATTAGCCCCTGAAACTTCTGCATGTATTGGACACCCATATAGGCAGATTATGGTTTAAAGACTTTTTAGCCAGATGATTGCTAGCCTTCTTTGTGCGTGTACCATTTACAAACAATGATGACAGGAACATGCAAGTCCCTCCTTTCTCTTTAGGGTTACTTTTATAGTGAAACTAACATAATTGTTTGGCACAGCTTGTGGTATTTGCTTACAGTAGGTTTCAGCAGGCTATATTTCATTTTGTCACAAGTTCTCTCTTGGGTGTAGGCTAGAAGCATGTTTCTTTTAACTCTATTGATACCATAAAAAAAGAATGCAGTGTTATTTGAATATTGTTAAATCAAATTTTATTTTTAAGTTATTTTCCAGCAAAGGTACAATTTTAATATGGGATTGAGGCCAGATCCTACAGACTTGCCAGTGTATAACTGCTGATGAAATGAATGGCAATCCTTCTTGTAATACACTCATGCATTTGTGAGATTTCATGTTGATGTGGGTTATATTTGCATTCCATGACAATTCAAAATCAATGCTTTGAATTAGTTCCTCTTGACTGCTATAAACTCAATTTAGGACCACAGTGGACAGTAATGATAGTCTCTCATACTGACTTATAAAATATCTATTCCAAATTTATCCAGGAAAATAACAAAAAATTAAGAGATATATGGAATAATAAAGGAAATATACCATTTCATATACTTAAATGCATTCAATACCCTTTTACAAAGGAAAAATGAACAATTTTGAAACTAAGAAGTTGAATCATAGAACCACAGAATCACTTGGTTGGAAAAGACCTTTGAGATAATTCAGTGCCACTTTACCTGTCCACTACTAAACCATATCCCTGAACACTTCACCTACCCATCTTTTAAATACCTCCAAGGATGCTGACTCAACCACCTTCCTGGCCAGCCTGTCCCAGTGCCCGATAATCCTTCCAGTGAAGAAATTTTTCCTAATGTCTAATCTTTAAAATTCTAAATCTGCATTGGTTACCACCTGAATCAGTCAGAAGGCCCACTGATCATTTGAGGTATAGATTAATATAGCAAATCACAAGGAAATGATTCTGCCCTTCTATTCCTCTCTTGTGAGACCTCACCTGGAGTACTGTGTCCAGTTCTGGAATCCTCAACATAAGAAGGATATGGAGCTGTTGGAACAGGTCCAGAGGAGGGCTACAAAGATGACCCGAGGGCTGGAGCACCTTCCCTGTGAGGACAGGCTGGGAGAGTTGGGCTTGTTCAGCCTGGAGAAGAGAAGGTTCTGAGGAGTCCTTATAGTGACCTTGCAGTACCTGACAGGGGCCTAAAAGAAAGCTGGAGAGGGATTATTCATAAAGGCTTGTGATGATAGGACAAGGGGAAATGGATATAAGCTGGAGAAGGGCAGATTTAGACTAGACAGTAGGAAGAATTTCTTCACCATGAGAGTGGTGGAACAGGTTGCCCAGGGAAGTTGCGGCTGCACCATCCCTGGAGGTGTTTAAGGCCAGGTTTGATGGAGCCTTGGGTAACCTAATCTAGTGGGATGTCCCAGCTCATGGCAGGGGGGTTGGAACTAGATGATCTTCAAGCCCCTTACAACCCTAACTATTCTATGATTCTGACATGAGGAAAAGAAATGTGCAAAATAGTAATTTTTAGTAACATATTTTTACCAGTGAGGATTTTGCATGTCACCAGTGAGTACACATTAATTGTATTAATTTAAGTTACTCTTAGTATCTAGAAGAATTCCTAAGTAGATGATTTTCAAAGCTTTGCCTTTATTTCACGTAGGAACAGCAGGGTAGGATATAGCCTTTCAGCTATGCTGGTAATTATGGATATAGAAGGACTATGGGTTTTAATCATATTTCAGACATATTTGGGCTTGATCCTATAGTCTTTCCTGGTCTGAAGCTTTCTCAACACCTGCTTTGTGCTGCAGCAGGGATTGGTAAAATCCTGCAGTGCCAGGCAGCACTATACCACAGGCACCTACCGTGGGGAACACGATATGGAATCATTTAACAGTCTTCCTCCATGTTCCCTGCACTTACAGAGATCCCTGTCCTGCCAGTGTGTTACAGTCTTATAAGGTAGCTTTCTTTCTTTCCAGTGAAAGCAAAAAGGGGTCAGTTCCCAGTTCTTACTGCCTATTTTAATATTAAGTGCCTATGCAGGGGGACACTGCCACACTGCTTCCTCCACACTTAAAGTCTAGGAGGCATTTGGTGCAATTAGTGGTTAAACAGTGTGAAGGGACTGGCTGTCAGATGTGTGCAGCTGGGTGCCTCCAGCAAGTTCAGAACAACACCGCGTGAGCCAACACATTTCTCAGCAGGAGTTTTGCCATCGTGCCAGGCCACAGTCAAAGGGCCTCGTCCAGAGAGAATGGCACTGTCTGTGAAACTCTGATGAGTCTGAACAGAGAGGTAAGGGAGGCTGATGTTGTCTCTCATTGTTACTTGTAATGTAAATTCATGGTTCAAACTGACCCATTTCTCTCAGCTAAATAACCAGACAATAAATTAACAGTATATTTGACATGGTTGACAATCCAGGATAGGTAGAAAATACTTTCTTGTTTATCTTGTCTACTTCTAGAGAAAAATTAAATAAAATTACAAATTACAGTGTAAACAAAATTATCAAATCAGATGCAAAATGAAGATTAAAAATCTCATCTCCTCTTTTTACATTTCTAAGCAACAGTAAGGTTCTGCAGCAGACCTACAGACACACCCCTTTTTTTTTGGAGTGCTCTACTTTTGCTCTTTGCATATTTGAGTGTTCTCAGAAACTTCACAAGCCGTTGTATGAAACAAGTATCACTGTTACTTAATGACAGTTGTGGAAAATATGACACTACCAATGTCTGAAGGTAGATGCCTAGATAAAAAAAAAAGAGTTATTTGCCTTTTAGTTGCCCCAGACAGCACAATTATCTTATGCAAAGGGAATGAGAGGATGCTAATGCCGTAACTCATACAATGGGAGATGTTATCAAGAACAAATGTACCTGTCAAGGATCGTATCCATGAACCAGAAAAACACTTCTCCAGAAATCCTTATGCCAGTGATTTAAAAGCCAAGGACTACACAATCTGTTTGGTTACTTTCAGAATTGATAGCACTGAAGGCATTAAGCTTTATCCTTTTCTCCTATTAATATTATTATCTATTGTTTATGTGGATTAGTATTTCAAGGCCCTGTTCAAGACCACATTGCAATAGATACTGAAAAAAATAGACCAAAGGCCTTGTCTGTGTTCTTAGTTCAGGCTTTAAACCTTATAGAATCATAGAATCACCAGGTTGGAAAAGACCCACCAGATCATCAAGTCCAAGAATTCCCATCAATCACTAAACCATATCCCTCAGCACCTCATCCACCCATCTTTTAAACAGCTCCAGGGAAGGTGACTCAACCACCTCCCTGGGCAGCCTGTGCCAGTGAGCAGCCTGTTCCAGTGTAGAGAGTGTCTATGCAGAAGGGAGGGCTGGATAAGTGTCTAGCAAAGAACATCAATAAAAGCAGAAAGGGAAAAGGGCAAGAGGATGAGAGTAACTATGTTATGACCTAGGGCTTATTTGTATTGGTACTGTGAAGTTGATAGAAGCAAGATAAGAAGGATAAGACCAAAACATAAACATTAAATCATCAGTTTAAAAAACAAAAACCATGTTTCTGGTTCCTCTTTGATGCTATTCATGTTTTCATGAAACAATTTATGTATGAATACCCACATACAAATATCTACTTGTTTGAAACAGTACTTCAGTACTGAGAAAAAAATGCATATTCCGAATATCATTACTAAAGCAACCTCTGAAGAACTAATATAGTACTTAATAATATAATCAGGATAAAAGAATTTCTAAGATTCTTACTTTTTACAGTCAACTTTTTTGGGGGGAAATATTATTCACATTTCTGTCATTTAAAAGGAGACTATTGAGGCAAAAAGCCTCTGATTTGACCATTCTTCATTACTGTTACTTGTGAAATATGGTGAAAATTCAATTCAGTTATCCTCAGCTTAAACTGTAATGCTTCACTAACGCAATTTCAGCTCTTGCCTTAAATTGAACAGCTACTGATATTGGCAATTGTATACCATTTGCATTGTTTTTCTTATTTCAGCAGCAGTTCTGATGGATTTGTGCTTCAGATAGCAAGCATGGAAAATCATATTATTTTGTCCAGCAGAGCCTTGGATCACATCTGCACCTTAGATATCCTTTTCCTAATCACTTTGTGTCTGCCCCTCACAGGGAGTTAGCACTGATCATCATCTCCTGTATAATGTCTCACTTGGCTACAGCTCATGCAGCACTTTAAGGCCCATACCATGGAGCCTGTGGGGATTTTCTAGACTTCATCTCCCTCTCCACCATAAAGGTCTCTCATTTTGTCTTTTGTCCCTGTATGAGTGTTCTCTAAATGAATGAAATTTGTCCTAGTTCAAATCATTACATTTTGCCAGAAGCATGTGGTAACTGACAAGACATTACTTTGATTCAGAGGGGAAGCTCCTAAGAACAGCATTAGATTCCAGGTCAGTGAGAGCTTATCCTCTTAACATTAAATGTTATCAACCAATATCAAGCTCACCTGAAGACCTCTGCAAGGGTGCGTTTCAGTTCCTGAGAAGCTTTCGGATATACAGGTATCCCTGCATCCTATGTTGTTCCCACACTGAAGAGCAATTGAAATCAGACTCCACTCTACACCCAGGACAAGAACAGAATATAATTAGCTCAGAAATAGATGTTTACACCTTAGAATAGAGAGATTTAGCTAGGTGTACAAGATAAATGGGCAAATACTTCTCAGACACCCATTTTGGGGTCATAAAACTCCTTTCATAAGTGCTGTATTCATAAAGGCACTTGCCTCCAGATAGAACTAAACACATCAACTATGCCTCTCCAAGTGGCACTTCAGTCCAGATTCCCAATGAAATGCTTCTTCTATCCACTCTGGTACTGAGGAAAATAAGACAAGATACTTAAATTGTTTTTCTTGATAGCTCCAGGAGATGCTGAATTCAGAAATAATCGGCCACTGAATACCATTGCTAACTACTATCTCACCCATTCTGACTTAATGTGAAAAATGTCTTTCTCAGATTGATCATACCCGTATCCTTCATTTTAAATGATGGTTGACTGATACCCACTGAGCCAAGACATAAGTGAAGAACACTTGCTTTCAAGCAAAAAAGCTTTCAAAACTAGGTAGGAGTCATTATGTATGTGGCCATCTCAGAACAATCTGACTTCCTTGAGTATTCATATTTCAGCAATATCACGCCAAATACTGAAACAACAGGGATTATTGATTATATTGGGGCTCATCTAGCAGAAATAGCTGCACAGGGTCTTATTCAGGACCTTACCACTGCCTCATCCCAAGCTGCAAATCTGTATAAAGTTTATGTTACACAAAAAAGGCATATGGTACAGTAAGCTACAATTATTCAGCTCAGATGCTCATGTTTCAAGAGTTATAACAAGGCTGCTCTAAACTTTGACACTGGATCAAGTAATAAATTTCTTAGACATTATCAAAATATGTGTCCTGCTATATATAGACTTTTTATTAATTAGATAAACTGGACCTATGTAGCACTATCAGATTTCATTCTAATAGAGCTCAGGCACAGTTGTAGTCTAGGATACACAGAATATTTCAGGGCCACTTAGACTGCACATTTAGAAAATAATACCCTTCAATGGGAGTGCTTGTTATGGTGAAGCAGTTTAATAATTGTTTCTAGGTGGATTTTTTTAATGTGTTTACACTGTATTTTAAAAGCAGACTGAAACTGCACTTTAACTCAAATGTCTCGTATTTGCCAAACTGGATGCAGAGCTGAGTCATGAGTTTTGGCAGAGCTCTCGGAAACTCTCAGGAGGGAAGCTTAAATCCAGGCAGGCACTGGGCACCAGTCCTTCCTTGCACCTCCATCTCCAGGCACAGGCATGGATGTGCCTGCTTGCCATGACTCTGCCCTCTGTATCTCATAATTTCAAACAGTATCTTCAGATGCTTTAAGTCAGACAAGTCAAGCTAAGGTTTTTCTACTTATATAGGCTTCTACACAAACATCTGAGGGCATGCAGTGATTTAATATGCGTTCTGGCTCATATTTCACTGAATAGTACTGACAGAGATCTTCCCAGTAGACACAGATCACACAATTCTTATCAGAAGTCATATTAAATTAATGTCTTGCAGAAAAAAAAATCTCCCTTGAACTCTTCCCTGCTAGAACTGAACACACTGTTCCAGCACACATCTTACACTGTGTACACAGGCATGATCACTCTCATATTTCAGCTAAATATTCCACTTCTTAAGCATTAGTTCTCTTAACCGCAGTCCTGGTCTCAGAAATTACATCGGTACATTCAGTACTATGGGTCCAAAGTATTTTTCTGATAATTGCTTTCTAAAACAGTTTCCTATCCTGTTGGCAGACCTTTATTATCTGTCCCAGATGTTTTTTAATTTGGCTGTATTTTTTCAAAATGTTACTACTCACTCTATCTAATGAGTCTTTTTTTACGAGGAATGCATCTTATAAAGCCATCCTGATAGCTATTGGTTATACTTTTAACCTCTGATTTGTGTTGCCAGAGTCCCAAATTAATTATTCTCTTATTTTGCCAAAGACTGACATCAAGCAATGTATCTCTTGCTCTTTTCTATGTTTTATAATGATATTCATAGCCTTCTCATCTTTCATTTTCCAGTATTTCTTAAAGATGATGAGAGATTTTTTCAGGTAATTCTCTGAAGACTTCTAATGTACACTATTCCTATGAAAATGGTTAGCTCCAGCTGGTGTTCTTTCTAACAGAAATGTTTGAGTGAGATATGCTGATATGTTATACAACCCATGTGAATAGAAAAACAGGATCAACACATTTGATAAGCAAACTAGTGTGTTATTCTGCTCACGGAATCTGAACTCATTTGAACTAAAGGCAACCAGAATGGAGATCATTGAATGATGGAATTATTTGTGTTGAAAGAGACTTCTAAAGGTTATTTTATCAAATCTCTCTGCCATGGGCAAGGACATCCTTCACTAGAACAGGCTGCTCAAAGCCCTGTCCAACCCAAGTTTGAACACTTCCAGGGATGGGGCATTACAGCTTCTTGGAGCAACCTGGTCCAGCGTCTCATCCCTCTCATTGTAAAAATTTCTTTCTTATGTCCAATTTAAACCTACCCTCTTTCAATTTCAAACTATTTCCCCTTGTCCTGTCACTACAAGCTCTAGTAAAAAGTCTCTCTCTGTCTCTCTCATAAATCTTAGTTATTGAAATGGAAATGCTGCAGTAAGGTCTCCCTGGAGCCCCTCTTTTCCAGGCTGAACAATCCCAAATCTCTCAGCCTTTCTTCAGAGGGGCAGCGTTCCAATTTTTGTGGCCTTCCTTTGTTCTTGCTCCACGGTCCTGTGGTGAGGACTCCAGAGCTGGATGCAGGGGTGGGGGGTCTCACCAGAACAGAGGGGGAGAATCACCTCCCTTAACCTGCTGGCCGTGCTTCTTTTGATGTAGCCCAGGATATGGTCAACTTTCTGGGCTGCAAGTGTACATTGCTGGCTCATGTTAAATTTTTCACCTGCCAACATTACCAAGTTCTTTTCCACAGGTCTGATTCCCAGTCATTCATCCCCTAGTCGCTATTGATACTGGGGATTATCCCAAACCAAGTGCAGGGCCTTGCACTTTGATTTTAATTCTATTCCACACCTGATTTATAAAGCAGACAGTGTAGCAGCCATCAAAAATAAGAAATGTGTAAGTAGCATTCATACATATTAAATACATATATCTGATATTCAATGAATATTTGTTTCATCTTTAACTTTTCTCTATTTTTGCATTCATCTCTTTGTGTTTTACACTGATTTTCCATCTGCAATCTTTATGAAAAGAAGGTTTTGTCTGATGTTTTGAATGCAGGTTTATTTGTAATTGTCTAATTCTCCAAGTTCTCTAATTTCTCCACCATTTCTAACTGTCCTATCCATACTATTATACTGAGATATGTGATTGCAGATGAACAATCTTTCATATTTGGCCATGCTTTTCAGTCTTCTTGCTAACCTACATATCAACCACTTGGTTAGAAAGGAGATGTTTAAAGGTCTCTAAGTCATTTATTTTTAATATACACAATTTCTAATCTTTCGTTCATTTTCCCCAACTTCATGTGCTTTCACAATCTTCCAAATATTTACCCACTTCCAAACTCTGAAAATGTAATTTCAATATCATTTGCGTGTTTTGGGTGAGAAAAAAAATGTCAAAGCATCATAGGCCTCAGCTGGCAAAGTACAGATGCTCTCTAGTTCACAGACAGAAGTGTTAGTAACTATCTGCCTGCATTATTGAAACAATGTGGTATCAGGATAACAGGGCCCAGCTCTGCCCTCTGCCCCA
This sequence comes from Clamator glandarius, assembly GCA_033459285.1. NCBI lineage: Eukaryota > Metazoa > Chordata > Aves > Cuculiformes > Cuculidae > Clamator > Clamator glandarius. The sequence continues at coordinate 779,738 of JAUNZM010000198.1, forward strand.
TTCAGCATTTTCTTTGACCTCAGAAGGAGATACGATTCAAAAATAAAACCTGTCTTATGGTCCTGAAGCAGTATAAGGTTTTGTCTGCACCTTGCTGACCAACACTGAACCTAAAAGAAAATCTCAGCCACTTTAAACTGAATTTAGATTTAGTCATTAAGACTCTCTAATTCAAAATAACTTTGCAAGAAATCCACCTAACCCTAATGAATATAGTTCACAAAATGCGTCTTTGGTTTTCATCTCAAATGTCCACAAGTGCTTTTTGTGCTATAAAAACTTGAAACTGTCCTGGTCTGAGCAATGAGCCAATCTGGTTTTGGACCAGTATACTTCAGATGATGTAATGAGTGCAGAAGCATATTTCCCTATCAAATCAAATTTTGCAAGTATATGGAATGCTAACAAATGACAATAGGATAAAACGCAACAACACACAAAGTGACTGTTTACTGGGAATGCAAATAGTGCAGGAATCATTGTTCAGTCTTTTAAATACTACACCAAAAAAAAAAGAAAAGAAAACAAAAATTATAGGTTCCACTCCTTTTGCCATCTGAGAGACTCCAGCTTCTCAGCTTCTGACTTACTGGAAGCTCAGTTTTCTTCCATTCTGTGAGGGGCTGGTCAGAAGTAAAATGAGGTAGTAGTGGAAGCCTTCTTGCTGAAGCTGAACTACTGCACAGAAAAGAAGGAAAATTCATGGGATCACAAAGGCAGTATGCAAAGTTGTACCATGCAGAAAGTCTCAATTGACTTTGTCTCTAGTGGCAGTATGAATAAACCTCTTGTGATGAGGTATGTTCCTTCACATGTACTGCTGTACAATTCCTCTAAGTAATTCTCTCCTGGGTACAGTATTTTTTTTGCTTGTTCTTCTGAAGTGCCTAAGTCTGGACACAGATACTTCGGTACTTGATTAGGATGATGAGACCTTTACTGGACTTTTCTGCTGCTGTTATTCTTATAGGCCATGAGCAAAAATACTACAAAAAAAGTAAACTGGAAAATTGCATTTGCAGATGTCTAAAAACAATGTACCATTAGGCAGAACAAATAACCTCCAAAACCAAATTTCACAAAAAGCTTTGCAAAAACAACAGGTGAAGCATTTTTTTCCCTAGCAGTTCAGATGTAGAAGTAGCAATACATTAAGTTCCTTGTCTCTGTGCTTAAGGATATGCTTAACTGCTGGCTAACTAACTACTGAATTAGAACCACATTCCCCTTTCAATGTGAAAGTTCAGAAAGAACAGCGAAGCAAGAGCAAAACGTTCTCTATGATGCTCTATAATTCACCCCACCTTCTCTCCCTTGCAACCTTCTCTGGTAGAGCAATCCATCTGAGTGAAGATCTTGGTAGTAAACCCTGGAATAAAAACGGCCTCATGTACTTTGTTCCCCTAGCACAAGGTCTAACCCAAGGGCCTGGCTCATCGCCCAGCTTTCCCTGGCAGCTCCTGGAGAAGAGGTGCTTCTGCTGAATCTGCAGTCCTCTGCAGCTTCCTGGAGAGCACTGATTTTTCAGGAGGGTGTAAAGCAAGAAAAAGCATAAGAAGTTACTGTGTTCTGTAGATTTTCTGAGACCCTTATGAATGTATCATGGTTTTACTTTCCACAAAACTATGGTGTTGTTCAGAGTTACATACAAGTCTTGGAATTTGGTTTTATAGGTAATACCAAAATAGTGCTGGTTTGTAAAAGATGTCAAGGTGAGTGTAAGAGTGATATCACATGACCATGACAAGTATTTGTTCCTCCTAGTACTAACGATTAACTAATGCACACTAAAAATATTTTAATAAGCTGAAAAGTGACTTAATTGCACTACATTTATTACATATGTATGGACTGTAAGAAAAGAAAATGTTTACTTGAAGTTAATGATTGTTTTATGATCTATGATGAGGCTATAAATCTCCATGCAAAAAGGAGAGGAGATCAAAAGCAATCACATCCCATTATGAATCCTGAGGCAACCTAAAGACTTTACTTTTCATGTCTTGTTTCTTAGCAAGGCAAAAAATTTGAGCTCAAAATGGAAAAAGATAAAGCAGGCTCCGATAACTGAATCATCACCAACTCGTGATCTGAGTTACTATGGCAATAGCACTGCTGCTGCTGTACAGCTTCTTCTTACTCTTTCTACCACTACAACAGCTTTGCAAATGTACACGGGAAATTTCCACTGCACATGGGCCACATGCAGCTCATGGAAGAAGCTCAAAGTCTCAGGTGCCTTGGTTTCTACTGAACGGACCAACAAATTTGTGCGATTAAAAAATGTCTGATTTGTAATCATCTGTTTTCCATGGAAATAGTGTTGGAGCAGTAGGGAAACGTTCTTCAGGATTCTTCCTGTTCTTTTGTGCCTCAGGAAGATATATTCCAGTGCTTAGAAGATATCTTGTAAGCACACAGAATTTTTATTAGAGGAATTTTAAGCATTGTTTGCAGCCGTAATTATCTCACTTCTTTGAATTATATATGTTCTTGCCACTGCCAGAAAGGAGGGTATCATCTTTTTGGCAAAGCATAGCCTGGAGCTGTACATAAGTAATGGATTTAATCTTGATGCCAGTTTAATAAATTAGTAATTATAACTTTTTGTATATGTAACAATCAATGTGTCAGTACTCATCGGTGTCCTCTTTCCTCTTCGATGACCAGATCAATGCATCACCTTTCCTATTACTGATGTCATGTTCTCTGTACCACCAAATATACAGTTGCTATTAATTATTTTTGACAATGCACTTCATATTTACAATCTAATAGCAAACAGAAGTTCCCAACAGGAACTGGGGCCCTTTGCAAGAATATAAATGCAAAGGAAATTTTTGCTTAAAAATACTGTTGCTGAAAGTTCAGTTTCTGCAAGCTTATTAAGTCCTATAAGCAGACCTCTATGTGGAACCTCAGATGAACTCCATATTGAGAATTTCATCACACTTTTTGTGGAGAAGAAGGCCTTTTCACTCACTGTGCTAATACATGCATGTCTTCCAACTAGGCCCTCTCTGGGGAGCAGATGAACGAGTTTAACACTTGCACGTTCATCAGTAGGAGGTTCAACAACAATTACCATGATGAAAGGTAAGAGAGACAACACAACAATTAAAAATACTAAGCAATGCGGTTTCTGAGAATCCAGTAAGCTTTTACATCTCTACGTGTTCCATGAAAAGCAGTCATTAAATAATGAGAAGCAGAAAACATCTGACGCATTCTGCTATTTATATAGCTGCACAGCCATCATTTTCGTATGGATCACATCTGCCCTCCCTTACGTGTCTGGTTTGGTGCCTCTGCGTGAAATCTGTAAATCCGGACGTGCATCCTGTGCTCAGCCTGTCTAGATTTTAACACATGCACCTTCCCTGTAGCTTTTCCACCCAGGGAGACGGAAGCTGAGTCCCTGGGGTTTGGGGATGCCAGGGCGATGCCCAGGGATGCCGAACCAAAGCCTGGAATGCTGAAGTGACGCCCGTGGGTGTGAGGCAATGCCCAGGGACACCAGGGTGATGCCCACGAGTGCCAAGGTGATGCCCAGGGATGCCAAGGCAATGCCCAGGGATGCCAAGGCAATGCCCAGGATGCAGAAGCAATGCCTGGGGATGCTGAGGCAATGCTCGCATGTGCTGAGGCAATGTCTGGGGATGCCAGGGCGATGCCTGGGCAGCCGAGGCGATGCCCAGGATACCAAAGTGATGCCTGGGATGCTGAGGTGATGCTCACAGGTGCCAAGGAGATGACCAGGGATGCCAGGGCAATACCTAGGGATGCCTAAACCATGCCTGGGGATGCCAGGGCAATGCCCAGGGGTGCGGAGGCGATACCCAGGGGTGTGGAGGCGATACCCACGGCTGCTACAGCAATGCCCAGGGATGTCAAGGCAAAGCCCAGGGAGCTAAGGCGATGCCCAGGGATGCCTAAGCAATGGCCGGGGATGCCAGGGCAATGCCCAGGGCACCAGGGCGATGACCAAGGTGCCAGGGCAATGCCTGGGGATCCAAAGTGATGCCCAGGGATGACAAGGTGATGCCCAAGGATGCTAGGGCGATGCCCAGGGGTACCAGGTGAGCCGAGGTGGTGCCTGGGAATGGCAGGGCGATGCCCAGTGGTGCTGAGGCAATGCCCAGGAATGTCAGGACAATGCCCAGGATGCCAGGGCGATGTCAGGGTGACACCTGGGATGCCGAAGCAATGCCCGAGATGCAGAGGCAATCCCTGCAGGTGCCAAGGCAATGCCTAGGGATGTCAAGGCAAAGCCCAGGGAGCCGAGGTGATACCCAGGGATGCTGAAGCGATGCCTGTGGATGTCAGGGCAATGCTTAGTGTGCCAGGGCGATGCCCAGGGATGCCAGGGCAATGCTCAGGGTGCCACGGCGATGCCAGGGGATGCGAATCAATGCCCAGGGATGCCAGGGCGATGCCCGGGGATCCGAGGCGATGCACCTGCCCGGCCCCAGGGCGTGCGCACCACGTGCCGGGGCGGGGAGCGGGGGGGGCCGGGCTCCACCACCCCCCGCGCCGCAACGGCTGCCGCGGCTTCGCGCGTCGCTATCGGCCGTGCCGTTACCGGACTGCGGTGACCGGGAGCGATGGGGCCCTCGCGGGAGAGCGGCAAGGTGAGCAGCCGGGGACGGGGAAGGGGCCGAGGCCGGGGAGAGGCCGGAGGCTGGCGGGACGGGGGAAGGAGGGGTCCCTGACGGCGGGGTGTCCCCTCCCGAGCAGGAGCAGAAGGCGCCGCTGGAGAAGGAGCCGTCCCGCAGCCGCATCCCCCGCCTGGTCCTCCGGCCGCAGCAGAAGGCGTCCCCGGCTTCCGAGTCGCCCTTTTCGGAAGAGGAGAGCCGGGAGTTCAACCCGCCCGGCTCCTCCGCGGGCTCCGGCAGGACCGTCAGCAGCAACAGCTTCTGCTCAGGTACCGGGGGCGGACGGACAGACGGACAGGGCCCCGCCGCAGCGCCCCGAGGCGTCGCTGTCACCCCGGCCGCAGCATCCCTGCGAGCATCCCTCCTCTGGCAGATGAGCAAGGGCAACCCTCGGTTTTGTGCAGGGAGATCCGGTATCGTTCCTTTAATACGTGTCTGCAAACGACACCAGATGTTCCCGTTCTGCTATCCACCGCGGAGAAGTTGGTGGTTTTACTGCGGCAGGGTAGTTGCTTTCAGGAAAAAGGTTTGCCTTAAAAACTGCAGCGTGGGTTTGAGGCGTTCTGGAAAGCCTGTAAAATGGAAGTGGCTGTTAAGGGCATCATGCGTGCCTCTTAGTTCTGTGATGATGATCTGCATGCGTGAATCAGAGCAAAATATGTAGGTTAAGTTTTCACTGTCATATGGAAGTGAATTTTGGTTCTTAGAGAATTCAGACTTCTGACAAGCGTCTTTCCAGGCATGAGCTGGACGTGACGTCCTCTCTATAGAAAGGGCAGTGGCTGGGTGATACATCAGAAGTAAATTACTGCTCTCTGACTGCAAACCACAAAACTGCCACTTGCTCTTCAAAATAAGTATGTCCTTCTACATCAGGAACAAATTAAACTGGATTTTTTACGTTAAATATTTACCTTGTGTAGAGCTTGGTACAATTTAATTGCCTCAGCTAGCAGTGAGGGACTCAGATGCCTACTAGTGGTGAGTAATTTTTTAATTCAGTGAAACTCTTCACCATGTATGATATTATGCAGATGTTTAATGGCACTGAGGGTCACATGAACATTTTGGGTGCTACATGTGTATTGTAATTTTAAAGGTAATTTACTGACTAAAAATGTGGCTTTAGTGGCATTTTGGCAAGTGTAACAGTCTCTGTTTAACTAAAAATCCAAATTATAACACATATTTTTGCAGTACTTAATATCAGAGCAAGTTCATGGATTTCCTTTTTGTTTATTTTAGTTTATTTAAATTATCAAAGGTTTTCCTGAGAACAGCCAGAAACACTCGTATTTATGTTTGTCTTCACTACAGTGGATCAGATTTTATTTGTAAATCCCTTTTATGAAAAGCAGTGTGTATTGAACACTGTGTACAAGAACAGCCAATTTTCCTGGATGAGAAATACAATATTCGTGTTTGAGTCTATAATTTCCTTCTTAGCTTGGACCGATTTTGCAGTTCAGGCTCAGTGGAATGATCTATTTGGTTATTGTTTATTGAACAATGCAGAGCGTTAAACAAACACCGTACGTGGTAAGATTGCTGAAGTCTTTTTCCCATGCCTTTGAATCCCTCCACCTTACCTGTTTGAGTTCATCTCTTACAAACAAGTAAAATCCTTTGAAGCTTTCTGCAAATACATTATTTTTATAATCTCTCCAAAATGGCTGCTTTTTATTCTGACTTTTTTTTCCATGTGTGTTGACAAGCCTTTCATCCTGGCTACAGACATTACTTTTTTATGATGCCTTGCTGGTTTGTATCACATTCTTCAGATGTACTCAACACAGAGCTGCCACTGTAATACTCTGGTTGGCCCTCTGCACAACATAGGCCGTCTGGAATCCCAGCAGAGTTTTTTGTTTACTCTGGGTGTGTCTGATCTCATGGCTTGACAGTTTTAAGGTGCCTTTCACAGAGGAGTGAAATGCTGGCCTCTTAACCTGTCTTTTAAGCACAACTGCTCATGTTTTTATTTCCTTTTTTCATCTGTTATTCTTCCATGAATGCTGTGTTGTCCCTCACGCCCCTCTCCATGCTTCTCAAGCTGCCTGCAGCACCCATGCAGGTACGCGCTACCCAGTTTAACTGCTGCGAGTTGTCAAACCTTTCGAAGCCAAGGATCAGCCGAGGCACCGCCCTCTGTCCCAATATGTGGTTTTGGTGTTGATAGCTTTGGTGGGCTTTCATTGCGATAAAGTCGATAAAGTCATGACGATAATCACTGACTTGATTTCCTCATTCTCTGATGTGTCTTCTCTGTCTTCTACTCATGATGCTTTCTTAAATAGAGTGTCTAATTTACATTGAAATCACCCAGCAGCAGTACGTGGCTGCTGGTCCTGTTTCTGGGGAGGGCACGAAGAGTAGCTGTGTGGAGAGGCTGAGTGAATAATAGAATCACAGAGTGGCTTCAGTTGGAAGGGATATTACAAATCATCTAGTTCCAACACCCCTGCCATGGACAGGGACCCCTCACACTAGACCAGGCTGCTCAAGGCTCCACCTAACCTGGCCGTGAACACTTTGCCAGGGATGGGGCATCCACAACTTCCCTGGGCAACCTGTTCCAGCGCCTCACCACCCTCATTATGAAGAATTTCTTCCCAATGTTTAATCTAAATATTCCCCCTTTGAATTTAAAGCTGTTTCCCCCTCATCCTATCACTACATGCCCTTGTAAAAAGTCTCTCCTTAGCTTTTCTGTAGGCCCCCTTCAGGAAATGAAAGGCTGGTAAAGGTCTCCCCGGAGCCTTCTCTTCTCTGGGCTGAACAACCCTAACTCTCTCAGCCTGTCCTCATATGGGACATGCACCAGCTCTCTGATCATCTCTGTAGCCCTCCTCTGGACCCATTGCAACCCATTCCTTGTTATGTTGGGGACTCCAGAACTAGACACACTACTCCAGGTGCGATCTCACAAGAGCACAGTAGAGGGGGAGAATCACCTCCCTCAACCTACTGGCCACAATTCTTTTGATGCAGCTCAGGATATGGTTGGCCTTCTGGGCTGTGAGTGCACATTCCCGGCTCATGTCAACCTTCTCATCAATCAGCACCCACAAGTCCTTCTCTGCAGGGCTGCTCTCAATCTTGTCGTTCCCCCATCCTGTACTGAAACCATGGATTGCCCTGACCCAGGTGTAGGACCTTGCACTTTGCCTTACTGAACCTCATGAGGTTCACACAGGCTCACTTCTTCTAGGTCCCTCTGGATGACATCCTGTCCTCCTAGTGTGACAACTGTATCACTCAGCTAGGTGTTATCTGCAGGCTTTCTGGAGGTGCACTCGATCTCACTGTAATAATGAAAATCTCACAATAATGAAAATATTAAACAACACTTGTTCCAGTACAGACACCTGAGGGATCTCCATCTGGACATTGAGCCATTGACCACTACTCTCTGAGTTCAACTGTACAACCAATTCCATATCCACCAAACAGTCCACCCATCAAATCCATATTGCTGCAATTTAGAGAGAAGAATGTTGTGGGGGGCAGACGTCCATACAGATTACATCCATTGCTTTTCCCCTGTCCACTGATGTGGTCACCAGCCTGCCTCTCCTAGTGCTTTGCTAGGCACTTACCATCTTCACTGAGAAGTGACGTGTGCAGAATGAGTATTTAAAATTAGCAAGTATAAATTTGGAATAAGTGAGCAGATGAGTACTGTGATGAGCGATAGTGTGATGGCAGGATGAAATAGCTCATGAGCATTTCGGAAAATGTATTTTTTGTAATTTCCTTGGGGCATTAAACTCCAAAAGGTTCTTGATAAGCAGCAGATAGTGTGAGTTTTCCTCTGAAATAACTCGTTTCCTCTTTACCCTTCCTTTGACAAGTCACTCTCTACCTTTCTTCCTGTATTATTGACACCAAGTGGTTATGATCAGTAGATCCCCTCCCCCATCCCAGATAAAACTTTTTTTTTCCTATTGTATTTAAATATGTATTTCCTGATTGATTCCATAGAGCTTCTGAGGTTGTCCATTTTCCCTGGGTGCTTACATTGGTCCCTATATGTAAGTAAAGGCTTAGAGTTCTTTCTCTCTAAATGAGACCAGCAGGGTCTTCTAGGTATAATTAATGCTGATTTAGATAGGGTGATCCTTTGGGAACTGTGGCAGTGCTGCAAGCATGATAGCAATAGAAAAAAATACCACTTGGCCACAGACAAGAAATATTTTGGTTTAATGCTTAGTTTCTTTTGAAAAAGTTATTAGTTCTGATTGAGGTAAATTTTAAATTTGCATGATCTGCTCCCTCTTTGTCTTGTGTCACTGGATCAGAGACTCACTTGATGGTATTGGCTAATTATTTGCAATTGACTTTATGTCAGTTTTGCTTTTTAAGTCCACATGAAACACAGTGAGACTGTTAGTCTTACATTTCATCAGGAATATCATAGATATTTTTAATATTTTGTTTCTTCCAAATGAACATGGATGCTCTCTGGATGTTTTGTAGGCAAGCTGAGCCTTTTTTTCAGTATCGCTTTGTGCAAACCTCTCTAAAACCTTAGCACATCTGGGGTTCTGCTTGTCATTTGATATAGGAACACTCCTCTTCCTTTAGCCGTGCTCTCCTTCAGCTTGGGTGTTGGCCGTAGAACTCATGATATGTAATGATGAAAAAAACCTTTCCTAGCAGCCTTGTCTGGATCTGCTGCTACTGAGAACTTGCCCATTTTATGCGCATTTTCCTCATAAGTTGCACCTGGCTTTGAAGCGGCTGCGTGCGCTTACCTTGTCAGTCAGGCTACGAGCATGATTTTAAATGTCATGAAGAAATCATCTGCTCACGGTTGCATTGCTGAGTGGCTGCTGCAGGAAAGAGCGAGATTGCTTTGGTAGCTCCAGTGACAGTATTTGCTTGTAGGAAATAAGATACTTAGGGTGGGGCGTTCCCCTTGATTTTTGCATACACATCCTTTTGATACTAAGCCAGTTGCGCATTGGATCAAAGGCAGCCTGGGTGTGCTGAGCTCAGTAGCAGTCTATTTAGCCTTTCATTTTAAAAGTATGTTAGCTTGGGATATACTGTTTTTCTAGTTTCTGCCTCTGAATAGCTCAGCTTTTAAATTTCTCCTTATGAAGAAGAGTTGTTACATGCTACCTTTATAAAGATGCTCAGGCTTTCCTTCAGCCTTTCTTCAGAAGCCAGCCACCTGAATTTCTGCAGGTAATGCAGCAGTGCTTTGCTAACTGAGATACGGCTTTGCAGGAAGCACCTGTGCATTTAATAATCAGTTACCAGAGGACTTTATGAGCCAGAGAAGCTATTTTATTCCCATAGCAAATGTTTCCTTTTTCCTTGGGCTTACCTGCAGATCGCCTCTTTAACTAGAGTGCATAGTACTATGGAGAAAACAGTAGCATCTCTGAATACGAATGATGGGGACTCTCATCAGTTTTCAAAAATAGTAGTCAAACTTTCTTTTTCGCTTTTTCTTTCAATTTAAAGGCCTGAGCTCAATGTTTATTTCATAAGTTGTTTTCTTCTGATTTACTGTATTTAAACAATGTGATTCTTCACATAAATTGCAGAATAAATGTGCTTCAGTATGATGGCTGCACTGTTAGCCCCAGGGTGTAGTTGTTACCGTTCCCTGTTTTCTTCCTTCTATGCTTGGTCCCATTGAACTAGGAGGTTATTTGCCAACTGATCCAGCTGCTGATGGACACTAGGGCTGAGGTTGCAGTACATATGTCCAAAAAAAGCATGAAGGCTTTAGGCAAGCTTATTAATGTCAACATGAATGTGCTACCCATATTGTTAGCCATAGACCAGAGGAGAATGGAATTTCTGTGAATATTACCGAATGAAGTTCTGTACCTTCTTGCACTCCGGTAAATAACTTCTTTGCTAGAGCATTGAAGTAGGTTGTATTGTAAACCAGCTAGCCTTGGAGGTGCAGTATTAGTGTATGTGTTCTTAAATACGTATTTCTGAATGGAAAAAGATTGGAGAAAGCAATTTTTCAGTATTTTAGCAAAAAAAACAGATTGAGGCTAGAGAGTTATTATGAATTACTGAATATAATTACCTCTATTATTTGTGTGTATATATGTATGTTATTATGGAAACAGTAGGCTTTCCCATTCTTCTTGTTTCTTATAATAAGGAGAAATATTTTGTTTTAATAGTTTCTTACTGTTGATTTGCTGTTCTTTTAGTCTGATTTACTGAATCAGAGATATGCTTAAAAGTGCTCAAGTATGTGATACTGAAAGTTAGCTTCTCTTTCCTGCAATCCTTTATGCTACACTATTCCACAGTCCTTTTGCCATTTTGTCGAATTTCTGAAGTAGAGGTTTTCTTGGGCGCATCTGTTTGCAGCACTCTTTAAAGCAGTTCAGTAATCACTATGATATTAATTTACGAAAACAACAAAACAGAAATCTGCCTTCAAAAATGCACTTATGGCCTTTGCATAAGGGCATCACTGGTGACATGCTTCCTTTCTTACTACTGCTTCCCTGGAGAATTTCCTGCTGGGCCAGCTTACATGTGGTATTTTATTATTGTTTCATATTGTAAACCAGCAGTTCTGTTTCTGTGGCACAGATATCTGTTCCAAACTTGGAAATGAGAAAAGTGCCTAAGAACTAAACAGCAAATCCTGCCTGTTCCTCAGGTTTTGGCTTTTCGTTGCTTGCCTTTCAATTTCATAATTTATTCCCTCTTACTAAGTAATGATCCTTTTGTTCCTGTGCCACACAACAACATCTGGAAGCCAAAATATTTGACCTTTTGAATGTTTATTGTCACCTCTTTATGTATCTGTCGGCACTGTGAACCTTAAAAGCCTCACCCAGAGCCTCTTGAGGTCAGCAGAAGAGTTCCTGTTGTCTCTGGCACATTTTGGCTGGTGCCCTGAGAACAGTCAGTACCTCTTCCTTTTGACTGCTTTATTTGTCTCAGCTTGCTGTGTAGTATGGACTGAATTCTAAATTATACCATGTATTTTATTCACCACTAATGCCTCATCTAATACTTTTATTTTAAAGTGCTTTCCATGCAGTTTTTTGTTGAGTTGAATATTGTCATGCATACTGAAGAACGTAACAACTTGTAGCAGGAATGAAACTTTTATCAGAAGTCTTCGATTTAATTTGTATTAAAAAAAGAATCTTGATGTTTTAAAAGAAATTTTACATGGCATGTTTTAACCCTACATTTACAGGGTTAATATATGTCCTTGAAATTTTGGAACAGTGTTTTGACATGTTTGTATCATCAGATACAGTAAGTGTGTTCTGCAGTAATGCCAAGTGACAGTGTGGGGTTTTTTAGCAATTAAGAAAAAACAAAAAAACACATATAAACCAACAATGGGTAGAATATGTGAGTTTTCCAAACATTATTAGAGGCTAAACAGTGCAACATTGTGAGGTGATGTTAAATCTGTGAGGGTCACAATCATATGCTCTCAGCCATAGAGGCAAAGTGGCATGAAAATGAAGGAATCTAACATGTTACACCATTTGAGAAATAAGTAAAAATTTATGTATGTGGTCTATTGGGGATTTTTTTTCCAAAAATAGTGCCTTCAAAATTAGATACAATATTTATCATTTCTTTATTTGCTGCTTAAGTGAAATAAGCATGTAGAATCACATACACAGATACCCATCTATATATACATACATTTCACATAATGCCAATTCAAAATCAGACTCTTACCTCTCCTGACCTTTAGTTAAAACTTTTCTTTAGAATTTTCAAATGAATTTGCAGTCCTGCATCACCTTAAACCCCTTGTCCAGGTGTTGTCTGTGATGTAATATCAAAACTCTAGGAACTGTGCTATATCCTGATCACAGCACTGTCCTAGTAACAGTGCTATTTTTATTGATATTTATGCCAGTAAACCTTGATGCTTTTGTGCTGTAATACAAATACCATTAGTGGTGCTATAAATGGAATGACAAAGCCAATAAACCGCAATTATATAGTCGTTGTTTCAGATAGTTTCCCAGAACTCACGTCAGTCCTGTTCATTAGTGAAATGTTCAAATAGAAGAAATATTAGGAAATCTACCACCAAAGTCAATTAAAATTTGCTGCTTCGATGTAACTTAGCTATTGTACAGTCAGATGTCAAGATCTGGTACCTTGAAGGTTATGTTTGTGGGAAATAACTGAATGTTAATAGATGTCCAGGCTTTAAGAGTGTGTCAGCCCATCTTCTTTCACCTTCCTCTCTCTTTTCTATGTAATATAGCTTAACAACTTTCATGCCATGCTGTGAGTGAGCAGAGAGGACCTTTTTTGCCACATTCAGTGAGCTGCTGCCATACTAAATTTTCAGTAATGACCATGCGTGGTCACCCTCTGGGTGTGACGGGATCAAAGTTCAAAGGACTGGTGAGAAACAGGTGTAAAAGTTGCCTGTATTTTAATGATAGGAACCTCAGCAACAAGCAAAATGTGTCCATCTGGGTCAAATAAACCTTCAAGGACAAGAGTTTGCACAGCCTCTCTAGGTGACCTCAGGGAGTGGCACAGCTGCTACCCTGCCTTCATTCACAGGCAAAATAGAGCGTAGTTAATTCAAGTTTCACCTGCAGAGGCATAGACGTTAAACGTGGAATTAATTTGCATAGCAGGATTTAGTATAAGTAGGCCTCCTCTCTTTTCCTGACAGGGCTATACTTTTGATTGCTCTTCTGCTTTGCTTTAGTGTGCTTGACTTCTGGTAAGACATTTGCCTCACAAGCATGTGATATTTTGATTAATTTTTTTAGCTATCATAGATCTTAAAAGCAGCTGTAAAATGAGGTTAGAATTCACCAGAAAGACCAAAACTAGTAGCATTTTTAGGACATTACTTTTAGAGAAGTTATTAGATTTTTTTTTTTAATAGGCTATGTGACTTTGTGGTTTGCAGGTAACAGTTTGTAGCAAATAACTAATCCTCTAGAGTACATGAAATCACCTATTGGAATGGCTGCAACAAAAATGAAATCTTTTAGTACAAATAGGAGGTGAAGAGACTATCCACACTTCTTACCTTAAGCTGTGTTCCCTAAATCAATGCTGAGCAGCTGAGGGTGCCTCCAGAAGGCTATTCAGTGTCAAGGCGAGGAAGAGGTTAGACTTCTATCTGTTGAGAGCCTGATGGTGTGCATGTGAATCATAGAATCATAGAATAGTTTGGGTTGGAAGGGACTTTATATATCATCTAGTTCCAACCCCCTGCCATGGGCAGAGACACATTGCACTAGACCAGGCTGCTCAAGGCCCGATCCAACCTGGACTCGAACACCTCGAGAGATGGGGCATCTACATCTTCCCTAGGCAACTTATGATAGTGTCTCACCACTCTCACAGAATCACAGAATCACAGAATAACCAGGTTAGAAGAGACCCACTGGATCGTCCAGTCCAACCATTCCCACCAATCCCTAAATCATGCTCCTAAGCACCTCGTCTACCCTAACCTTAAACACCTCCAGGGCCGGTGACTCAACCACCTCCCTTGGCAGATCATTCCAATGCCTAACCACCCTCTCCATGAAGAACTTTTTCCTAATCTCAAGCCTAAATCTCTCCTGGCGGAGCTTGAGGCCATTCCCTCTCGTCCTGTCCCCTGGCACTTGGGAGAAGAGGCCAGCACCCTCCTCTCCACAACCTCCCTTCAGGTAGTTGTAGAGAGTAATAAGGTCTCCTCTCAGCCTCCTCTTCTCCAGGCTAAACAACACCAGCTCTCTCAGTCGCTCCTCATAAGGCCTGTTCTCCAACCCCTTCACCAGCTTCGTTGCTCTTCTCTGGACTCGCTCCAGAGCCACAACATCCCTCTTGTGGTGAGGGGCCCAGAACTGAACACAGTACTCGAGGTGCGGTCTCACCAGTGCTGAGTACAGGGGGAGAATAACCTCCCTGGACCTGCTGGTCACGCCGTTCCTGATACAAGCCAAGATGCCATTGGCCTTTTTGGCCACCTGGGCACACTGCTGGCTCATGTTCAGTCAGCTCTCAACCAACACCCCCAGGTTCTTCTCCTCCAGGCAGCTTTCCAGCCAGGCTTCTCCTAGTTTGTACCTCTGCTTAGGGTTGTTGTGCCCCAAGTGCAGGACCCGGCATTTGGCCTTGTTAAACCTCATGCCGTTGGTCTCAGCCCAGCAGTCCAGCCTGTTCAGGTCCCTTTGCAGAGCCTCCCGACCCTCCAGCAGATCCACACTTCCACCCAGCTTGGTGTCATCTGCAAACTTGCTAAGGGAGGACTCGATGCCTTCATCCAGGTCATTGATAAAGACATTAAACAGGACTGGACCCAGGACTGAGCCCTGGGGAACCTCACTTGTAACTGGACTCTAGCTGGATTTAACTCCATTTACCACCACCCTCTGGGCCTGGTCATTCAACCAGTCTTTCACCCAGGAGCCTGTGCACCCGTACAGGCCAGAGGCCGACAGTTTCTGAAGCAGAATGCTATGAGAAACTGTATCAAAGGCTTTACTGAGGTCCAGGAAGACCACATCCACAGCCTTTCCCTCGTCCAAGAGTTTAGTCACTTGGTCATAGAAGGTGATCAGATTACTCTGGGGCAAGACCTGCCTTTCATGAACCCGTGTTGACTGGGCCTGATCACCCGGTTCTCTTGCAAGTGCTTCATGATTGCACTCAAGATCACCCGCTCCATGACTTTCCCCGGTACCGAGGTCAGGCTGACAGTCCTATAGTTCCCCGGATCCTCCCTGCGCCCCCTTCTTATAGATGGGCATGACATCAGCCAGCCTCCAGTTCAGCGGAACCTCCCCAGTCATCCAGGACTGCTGTAAGATGATGGAAAGGGGTTTGGCCAGCACATCCGCCAGTTCCCTCAAAACTCTTGGGTGGACTCCATCCGGCCCCATAGACTTGTGGGCATCTAGCTGGGCAAGCAAGTCTCTAACCACCTCCTCTTGGACCTTGGGAATCTCATACTTCTCTTCCAACCCTTGGGGTTGTGCACAGAGGGAACAATTTTCCTTACTGTTAAAGACTGAGGCAAAGTAGGCATTGAGCACTTCAGCCTTGTCTTCGTCCCCTTTTACTCTTGCTCCCTCTGCATCTACTAGGGACTGGAGATTCTCCCTAGCCCTCCTTTTGCTGTTGACGTATTTGTAGAAAGACTTTTTGTTGTCTTTCACAGTCTTGGCCAATCGCATTTCTAGCTGGGCCTTAGCCCTCCTGACTTTTTCCCTGCACATTCTCACTTCCTCCCTATAGTCCACCCAGGATGCCTGCCCCTTCCTCCAGAGGTCGTAGACCCTCCTCTTCCTATTGATGTCTCTTAGGACCTCCCTACTCAACCACGCTGGTTTCTTACCCCGCCGGCTACTTTTCCGGAACTTGGGGACGGCTTTCTCCTGAGCTGCTAGGAGTTCCTTCTTGAAGAGCGCCCAGCCCTCATGGACACCTTTGCCTTCAAGGAGCGCCTCCCATGGGACTTTTCCGACCAGCCTTCTGAACAGCCCAAAGTCTGCTCTCTGAAAGTTGAGGGCGACTGTTCTGCTAACCTCCTTCTTCATTTTACCCCTCACTGAGAACTCTATCATCTCATGATCGCTTTGCCCCATGCGTCCTCCAGCCTTCACATCCCCCACCAGTCCTTCTCTGTTCACCAACAGCAGGTCCAGGAGGGCACCGTCCCTTGTCGGTTCGTTCACCAGCTGTGTGAGGA
Source organism: Clamator glandarius (assembly GCA_033459285.1). NCBI lineage: Eukaryota > Metazoa > Chordata > Aves > Cuculiformes > Cuculidae > Clamator > Clamator glandarius. Next base: position 796,076 of record JAUNZM010000198.1, read on the forward strand.
AGTTGTCTTCCACACACTCCAGGAACCTCCGGGACTGCTTCCTTTCTGCTGTATTATACTCCCAGCCTATATCTGGGAAATTGAAGTCTCCCACAAGGACTAGAGGTAGCGATTTTGAGACTACACTCAGTTGTTTGTAGAAGAGCTCATCAGCTGCTTCTTCTTGGCTGGGCGGTCTATAGCAGACTCCCATCACAATCCCTTCCTGCCCATGGACTCCTCCGATTTTCACCCACAGGCACTCAGTCCCATCTTGACCGTAGTCCAGTTCGAGGGTATCAAAGCCCTCTCTAACATAGAGGGCTACCCCGCCTCCTCTTCTGCCCTTCCTGTCCTTCCTAAAGAGTTTATACCCCTCCAGTCGTACGAGTCATCCCACCACGTCTCTGCAATGGCAACGACATCGTAGTCTCCTTGCCCTACCACAGCTTCCAGCTCCTCCTTCTTATTTCCCATGCTGCGTGCATTGGTGTAAATGCACTTCAGCTGGGCAGGCGTAGCTTCAGCCTTCGCAATAGGGCTTCTCCCCAACTGAGCAGTCCTTGACTTAACTCATAGTGAAAAAATTCTTCCTTATGTCTAGTCTAAATCTGTGACTCTCCAGATTAAAGCCATTCCCTCTGGTCCTATCACTACAAGCCTTTGTAAACTGTCCCTCCCAAAGCAACACACCGGGGTTCAAAAAATGTGGAGCACACAAGCCGATTGGGAGATTGTCCTGAAATACTCTGAAATACCCGTGGTGGTTCACTGCCAACAGCCAGCTTGCAGAGCCACAGCTACCTAAACTAACAGAAAGGTAAGAGTTCATTAGAGCCCATGTTTAATTCCAGAGTCAACATTTCTTAGTGGAAATAAAATCATAGAATCATAGAATAACCAGGTTGGAAGAGACCCACCAGATCATCGAGTCCAACCACTCCTATCAAACACTAAACCATGCCCCTCAGCACCTCATCCACCCGTGCCTTAAACACCTCCAGGGAAGGTGACTCAACCACCTCCCTGGGCAGCCTGTTCCAGTGCCCAATGATCCTTTCTGTGAAAAATCTTTTCCTAATGTCCAGCCTAAATCTCCCCTGGCGGAGTTTGTGGCCATTCCCTCTCATCCTGTCTCCTGTCGCATGGGAGAAGAGGCCAGCTCCCTCCTCTCTACAACCTCCTTTCAGGTAGTTGTAGAGAGCAATGAGGTCTCTTCATTGGGTACGTGCAGCCTGAATGTTGATCAAAGGAATCTTGAGAGAAAATGAAAGTGGGACAGTAGACAAGGGATCAGGTAGGTGGTAGACTGTTCAGACTCATAAAAGTGCATAGCTAGATATGGCAGGTAAGAGTGAGGGTAAAAGTAAGTCAGTGGTTCCTCAGCAAGAGCATCATTAATTATTTGGTTTGATTATATAAGGAGGTTGTAACTTAAGTATTTCTTGAAGCCTTCCTGAAAAGGCAGTATTTGTTCTAAGCACAGCTGTAAGGCGTATTCCAGTGAAACTTCTAAAGTCTCTGTGCCTGGAAAGCCAGAGAAAATTATCAAGTCACAACATATGGCCCTAAAGTCTACAAGAACAATATTTTTGTCAGTTGTTAAGAGTATTATTATATTTAACTGTGTTGTTTATGCTTTGACTTCACTGTTTGAAAGTTAGTCAGTACATGCAAATGTCAGACTGCTCTGGGCAACTTCCCTGATTGTTTGTTTGAGGAGACACTATCCCATGCTTGGCTTTGAAACTTGGCAAGCATGTCTGATCTGGAAGAGGGGTTGGACACAGAGTTTCAGTGATGAAATCCAGCTGATGTACAAAGGGAAAGTCTACTCCCAGAATGCTCTTAGGAGGCCATTGTGAAAAAAAGACACTGTGAATATTGCAATGAAAAGTCATGTGTTATAAATTTGTGTGATTTTCCCTCTTGTGCAAGTAAATTATACAGGCAAGAGCTATGGATTTGCACAACAGTATTTGCCAGTTTTCTCTTTTGTATCATCCTGATGCTGACATCCATGGGAAGGTACATCAAATCCGTCTATATTCCTTGAAAGTCTGGACCTGAAATCCTTACTGCAGCAGAACTCTTGCTGAGTTGTAGGACTGAAACCTTAACTGAACTTGCTGAAAACACCATGTCCTCAGCAGAAAGTGAATACCGTTGCACACTTGCCTGCTCCTGTTACACCATTGCCTACTTCAGGTAGATTCCTTGTCTTGGCCCCTTTCTGGGCAGGTGGAGGTCTTCACGTCCATCTGTCAGATTTATTAGTGGAGTTTTGGAGATACTCATGGGAAATACTGAATTCGTGCTGCTACAGTTGCATCCTTCCTGTTGCAGACAAGGAGCAGAGGTATTCGGTGTAGCCGTGAGCAGGGCAGATGGTCAGACTGTCTGAGGGATGGAGGGTGCATCAGCTTGATGCAGGGTCAGGGTCCAAGGGAGGCTCTGCTGCTTTGCTGCAGGGATTTCATGTGCAATATTAATTACAAATTAAAGACACCTTTAAGGCTTTAGTAGAAGGGAAGAACAAAGGTAAATGCAAGTAATTTGGCTTGCACCAAGCAACTGGACAGCTTTTCAGTGTTCACCAGGATTTTTCCTTGTGCCAGAACCATGAGTTGCAGATTGGCTGAGAGGCACATCCCACCTGTGTATGGTAGAGCTTTGCTTGCCTTTGGTGGTAAACACCAGCATTTTGTATGCAGCTGTTCCTTTCTGTGATAGTAAACATTATGATTCTTCAAGAGACACTGCAAAAAGCTGACACAAAAAAATTTGTCTCTGCAGCTTGCCCTAGATCTGGAAAATTTATCATTTTGTAAACATTTCTGGCTAGTACTAGGTAGAAGAAATAGAAGTTATACATTAAAAAAATACAACTAATCAGTGGAGAGAGAGCACAATAATATAATTCTTTCACTTCACCTGGAGTGGGAAAGCTCACCTGGTAATTGGTGTGTCTGAAGGTCGCAAGGGGAATGAGTAGAGAAGAGCTATTGTTCTTTGTGCCAGGCTCATTTGTTCCCTTAATAAATGCCCCATTGCAGTCACTTGGCATCATGTCTGGAGGTTTGCGGAGGTCTGAGCAGCAACACATGACGCTGCTATTACATGCTCATGCATACAAGCACCCTTTGGACAGTCAGCACTTAGAGGTACCTTGAGCAGTACTGGAGGCTGGATGTGGAGAAATGAGAAGCAGAGGGTAGGATAGCTAGCCAGGCATGAGGAAAAACTGATTCACATTAAAGGATGACGTTGTTTTCCTGTACTGAGGGAGTAATGGTTGACAATAGCAAAAGCTGCTCTTTCCTGCAGAGGGGAGGCGGGGAGGAGAGGGGTGGTTAGATAGTTCTGGAAGTCCATTTTGCCTCATAAATGCACAGTCATATAATAACGATTTAAACAACCTCCCTATGCAAAGCTTATTGCAAGATGAGGCTTGACCTAAATTATGAACAAGGTTGGGAGTTTTAAGTGCAATATGGTCATGCAAATTATTTGGCTCAGTTGCAGGAACTTCTTTGAGTTTCATGTTAGATGAAGATAACGCACAGGCAGTAGAGTGTAATTGCATAATTGAGATGGTAGCTTTTATTTTGACCTGGGCAAGAGGACAATTGCATTTCTTCAGGAGAGTAAATGTTCAAGGCTTCCCAGTGTCAGAGTTGCCTGTTTGTTTTTGTGGTGTATCTCTAAAACCACCATGACTTTTAGAGGAGCTGTGATTACTCAAGATTACAGGAGATGTGATTAGATGAAGGCAGTTGTTTGATATGTGGATTTCAACTGGACTCAGACTTCTTACTTTGCATTTGATTGTTAGGAGCTGGAGTGTTTGTACTCCTGGAGGTCAGGAATGTAGGTCTGTTCCCAAGGTGACTGCTGATGCCATGAAGTGCTGGTTTGCTCTCAGAGGAATTTGGTTTTAAACAAAAGCACTCTGTGTATTATGCACCTTCTTCAGTGCTAGGTAACTCACAGCCACGTGTCAAGAGTGGAAGAGCTCTGTCATTATGGTTGCTTTAAAAAGAAAAACAATTTTGAGAAATCTTCATTAATTCCAGTTAAATGGAGTTGGACCATATGGGCTGTTGATCGTTCTCTTGTTGTTCAGATAGGAACATATCTTTAAGAAGAACATGTGGCCCATGGTTTTTATCTGCTGTGCACTACACAAGCCTTTCCTGTGTCCTACTTGCATTTATTCATGCAGTAGTATTCCCTAACTTAGCTGATTAAAAAGAATTTGTCTTAGATCTGAGTTTTCATTATGTAGCCCCTGATTTTGTATTGTGTCAGTCTTAGTGAAACAAGTAGTTGCCATTTTAGCCTGCCATAAGGTATTCAAGACTTCTTCACAAAATGGGAGAAACTAATAGCTGCTCACCAGTTTTGAGAGCCAAAGTTGTGCTTACCAGGTAACTGACTGTAAACAGTTGTAGTCCAAACACTTGGTTTTTCTTAAATTCTGCTAACATTTGTTTACTTATTAGTGAGAAATTTTGATGTTTTCCCTTTTCTCTTCAGATGACACTGGCTGTCCTAGTAGCCAGTCAGTATCTCCAGTTAAGACTCCTTCTGATGCTGGAAACAGTCCAATCAGTTTTTGTACTGGTAGCGATGGGGACTTCTCCAGGAAGAAATTCAGTCCAGGAACAATAGGTGAAGGGAACCCACAGCTGGCTCGATATAAGAAGGAGACAAAGACAAGCCTTGTAAAACCTGGTGAGTACAGTATAGTTCCTTTCATTTCTTTATTACACTTTCTAATTTACTAGTACATCTACAGGTGTCTACGTACATTGTGTTGTGCTGCCTGTGATACCACTGTATGCTGATAGTAAATATAAAAAACGGTTGAGTTCTTTCCATGGAGCCACCTGCAAAATTTGAAAACTCTATTGGTATTAGCCTTATCATGGAAATAAAATTAATTGACATCTTCACTTTCTTTTATGAGAGTGCCTGGTGATGTCAAATAACAACTGAAAAGGATTTCCTCCTGTTTCATGGTAATTGCACACACATTTCGCTGGCCAAAAATAAATTACTGTTATTATCAAAGCAAAGAATTATAGACTTCTGATGTTATTATATTTATTGTTGGATCCTGCCTAAAGTTTACACTGCCAGGCTGTGATAGCTCTGGGAATACAACATGTCAAACCAAGGCAAGATTATGGGCAGCCTAAGTGTGGGAGTTAGGTAAATGTGGCAGCTGAATCAAGAGCATGTCTCACATTGCCTTAGGCTAATGGGCCACCTCAGGCCACTAACTAAATCAGCACCTGCTTGTCACATATGCAGGACTAAATATCCTGGTGTAATTTTAATTAGTAGAGATAAATTTTTTTGTGATTCATGTACAGGCAGGTCTTGATTGTAAATGGTTGGGATATTTGTGCAGTTATTTGATTAATCATGGCAACAGAGAGGTGGTTGACCCTGTTCAGGCCTAGCTGCAGAACTGACATAATTTATGAGCTCAGGTACCCTCTGGCTATACTGTTTCCAGAGTCATTTTACCTCTGGAAACACCAGGAGCCAGCTCAGATTTACCAGCACCACGTTTAATCCAGAAGCAGTTGAGGATCCGTTGCAAAAACTCTTCACTGGCTTCGTCATTAAAATGGGTGATTAAATCTGACTTGCAAAGTTCCTCAAATAATTTCTTCTGTTATTCTTCATAAGGGGAGATAATATTTTCAAGGTTTATTTTCGGTTTCATTAAAAGCAAGGAATCTAATGTGTTGAATGTGGTATATAACAGACAAATCTGCAGCCATGGGTATCATAATCTTTTTGTTTGTGAATACAGATGCAGCTTAGGACATGTGGATAAAGGATTTTGAAAGGTTATTGTACTGAAGAATCATAAACACATGGAAAAGAATTATGCACTTGTTACAATAAATTACTTAATTGATTTTGATTGTTACACTTAAACTGACCTGCAATATTAAGTTAATAGCCTTTTACAGTAATAGTCAGAAGTTATCATCATTTTAGTTGATGGTATTTTTTCAAGGCTCTGAAATTAACTTTAGGTATAATTTTTAGACTATGTTTCTTTCAAATGTTAGGCTTTTGTAATCATTTGACCTGTATTTGCCTGTGTCTTCTTTTTTTATCTCATCACCACTAAATTATTTTGAATTTCCTGAGCAATTTCAGCAAAATTTGAAAATGAGTACAAGAGTCAGTAAGACTGCAATAATATAAGTGGAGAGGCTGAAAGAGGGAAAGAAAGGGAAGCTAAGTAGAACTGTAATATGCTTCAGGTGGGGAAAAAATCAGCACACGAGTAAAAAGCAACCTACTTTAATGCTCTTATTTGGGCAGACAGATGTGTTGACATCCTCGTCCAATCATTTGAAGCTCTCACTTGTCATCTTTTCAGCTTCCTTTTAACGTGGCTTTGTTCTTGTAGGCCATTTTTTGTCGCTGTTTGTACCTCTGCATTGGTTGATCTCTAAGGTTGGAAAACTTGTCTCTAGAGTTCAAGCATCTCTCTCTTTGGATCCATCAAAACTCTCAAAGCAGGAACTGGGTCTGATTTAAAGTACTTCTAAGTTCCTCCTACCAAATATCTCACAACTCTTCTAGTGGAGAGTTGTTAAAAACCTCATTGTACTCAGTGTGAGAGTTGACACAGCTGGGGAACGTTTTTGAAATGGGAAGCACACCTGGGGACAGATGGGGTTAATTTTCCTCACTGTTGGCAACAGGGATTACTGTAGTTCTCTTCCATTGTTATCACTTCACTTCAGGTGAATCTAGTCCCCAGTGATCTACTCATGCATGAATTTCTGATAGAGGAGGCATTGTCGTGTCGCTAAACACACAGGTGGTAACAAGGGAAGTGAGATGTGGGAGGAGAATGACAGCAATGTCCTTGTCATATGTAACCTAGTTCTGCATACAGCTGAATACCTCAAACTACACTGCAAAAGGAGTTGTGCATAATATCTTTCTGATCAGCTTTTACTGATTTTATGGCGATAATCTCTACTCCATATTCATCTGAAATGTCTTGTGATAATGACTGCATAGCAGGAACCAGACATAAGAGATAAAAGCCCAGCCTACCACTATCTTTTACAGACTCTGTCCTGCACTATGCTTTTGTAGGCGAGTACATCAGTCATTGTGCACCTTCAAAACGCCTGTAATTTAGCTGAAAATTTATCTCTTTCCAAGATTGTTTTTTTGGAACATGCTGAATCTCAGAAGTAACACACAAATATTTAGATAATTCAGGAAGTGTCGGACTGGATAGCACTGAGAATGAACCCAAGGATGTTTTTAGGCTGTTCCCAAGCTTCAGTGCTTTTCTGCTCATCTAGCAACATCACTTCATGTTTCTTTTCTAGACTTCAAAACATGAAATACACCATAGCTTTTTTTTTTCTCTAACAGCCTAAGGCATTGTTATATGGATCCAAGTCATCTTCACTTCTTGAAGTATTAACAAACTAGATTTGGATATCATTCATAATTTATGTTGTTTGCATAGTGAACCTTACTTAATCCTGGGATGTATTATCTCTGCCTCTTGCTAAAGCTCTGAAAGATTTATAACCATGAAGAAGTTATTCCTTTAGGATAGTTGGTAATGGTTTTTATTGTGCATTAAATCCAAATCACAGCAGTGTTATAGACAAATTTGGCTTAAAATTCCCAAGAAAGGATGGAGAGGACAGAAACATTACGAAAGACATGTAGCATCCATCCAGGAGAAAGTTACAAGCCTTTTTATTTCAGAATTTTAGAAGTTGTTTCTGCTTTTGGATGTGATTCATTTATGCAATATTAAGAGCAATGGAAGATGTGTTGCGGAAAATGTGTTGCAGATAATGCTGTGACAAAAAGGCAAAAAAACTTAACGAACACTAGTCTTAGTTTTGTATCAAAATGCTGTGCTGAATCTTAGAGTTTCTGTTAATGAATAAACAGTTCTACATATTCAAATACTCCTCCTGCAAAGATTCATCCTGAATTCCTGCAGCTCAAATCCACATCTTGTTGAGAATACAGGGAAATGTTTGGCTTTCTTTGACAGTCTTTTTTATCTCATTTTTTTTTACTGCCATTAGAATGCCTAGTACAAGGATCCAAAATCTAGCTCTGCAACCTGCAAAGTATTGATAAGCATCCAAACACATGGATAAAGAAAGGGAATCCTGGGTGAGAGTTGTGTCAATAACTCTTTTAAATCTTGCATGGAAAGAGCCTGCAGTTAGGATCAGCTCACAAAACTTGCAAAGACTGACTTTCTGTCATTCACAGTTTGGTTCAGTAATAAACATTTCAGGTAGCAGCACACTATGTAGAAAAGTTCTTCCTTTCCACTGATGATAAAATATCTGGCCATCTATTATTAAATCTGACTAAAAAAGTAGCATTTTGGATTATATGGCAGTTGAACTGCAATGGATTGCATTCAAGAAAGGCAGTCATTGAGAACTTGGGTATTAAAACTTCAGTCTTCTCAAATTAATGGGCATATCTCAGAGGCTTTCACCACACAGAGCACACATTTGTTGGACAATAGGCAATGAGCAGAAATTGCAGACACTGGCACAGGTTACCTACAGAAGTTGTGGGTTGAGTCTCCAGCCATGGAGATACTCAGAACAAAACTAGACACAGTCCTCAGCAGCCTGCTCCAGCTGGACTTGCTTGAGCAAGGAATTGGACTAGGTGATCTCAAGAGGTCCTCACAGCCATTCTGTAAATCAGTGTTGTCTGGACTTTCATTCCTTTAAGTAGTGCATCACCGAGATCTGTAATCAAGTAGTTGCAAGGAACAATTTGTGCTTCTCCTCACTTATCCTTCCTGTCTCTGTACTGCCATTTCACTTACAATGAGTTCATAGACATTAAACAATAGAAAAAATAACTTTTAAGGATCAATATTCTATTAAAAATATTTTTTAACTTTGAGATATAGTAAGTAATGTCGTACTCGGCATGCATTGCCTTCTCTGCTTCTTGATGGTGAATTTGTCAAGTCATGAGTGAATAAGCCTTGGTTTAGAATGTTCCAGTCTGAGCACATTACCCTTTGAAGGCTTTAGGACTATGAGAAGTTGTAGGAGGGACAGGTGGAGCAGACTGTAGTGGCCTTGAGTTGGTTATGAATACTGAGTAGGTGTGGGTGTTGTTTTAATCAGCATTGGAACTGATTGTAGTGAAAAAAGGAGGCAAGGGAAATGACCCTGGGCTTTTGGGAATATTACAGTCAAACAGATTAAATGGGAAATGCAAGTGTTAGCAGCAAATTATCTCTAGCTGTTGAAATGTAATGCTTTTCCTGCTGATTTATTTGTATTGTCTGGTGTGTGGGGATTAGATTCCCAGGATAATAAACGTCCAGAAACTTATTCCAGGGGGCACTCTGTGTAAGCAAAGACTAGTGACTAGTTAAACCATTGGTGTAAAATTAACAGACAAATTTTACCTGTATTGCTGCTCTGCTTCCATAGGTATCTGTATTCTAAAGGCAGAGTTACGTTGGTTGTTTTAAAAACAAAACATAAAGTCTCTGATTTAGGTTATATTACTGGCATCTGGCTGTATGATTTTACAGATTTTTTGTCAACTCACTCCCTCTCTTCAGTATGACAATGTCAGAGTAATAGTGTCTGACTGTGATATACATGTGAATGCTTCACTTAAAAAACAGATTAGTTGAGGTATAAGTTCAGCTAGAGGATTGTCTTAGAGGTAATTCTAGAAATATACTTCACTTTCAGGAATTTCAGGTTTCTATTTGCAGAAAGATGCAATGATAGGACTCTGTTTATCTTGGGAAGGCTGATAAAATATTAGAAATTCATCTTTTACTGGTGCATTTATCCAAGAATGTTGTCTTGTATCTACATGGCTTTTGTTTCTCTGTACCAAATTTCTGCAAGCAGTGAGAAAAATAATAGCACTATTGTCTCTGTTGTTCAGGAACAGAGGCATAGAACACAAGAAACAAGTTATAGAATGTGCTAACTTGAATAGATCTGACGGCATGCAAGTAGACTCATTGTTCTTTATAAATACTAGTTGGTACTTCTACCAACTTCTATGTTAAAACTATATGTTAAAATAATTCTTAAAATGCTGCTGGTGTACTGTATATTCTAAGGCAAAGTAACACTGTTTGTTTAAAAATAAAACAAACAAAAAAAAAAACTATGAGAAAACCTGTATTTGGAGGTAGCAATCTGCCTTGACTGATCCCCAAAGTAACTTGCTATGCTCCATTTCTATGATTTTAAATGCAGAATCACACAAAGGTGAAATAGATGAGAGGACAGATGACCTCAGTGCAATGGATCTCTCTTTCTGCTGTGACTTATTAAGCAGCCCTTTATAACCTGCATTCCAAGACTGCACCTTTTCAGGGGGAGAGGTAATTAAGAACAAGGGTATTTCAAAGAACATTTAACCTAGTTTCAGATGCGCTGTTTTATCAGAATACACTATGTTGCCCTCCTGCAGTCAGTTGTAACTTTACTTCTGTGATGAAGAAGGGAAAATTCGTGATTCTATTCCTGAGAATAGTCAGATAGTTAAATATGTGGCTGGTTTTATGTGCATAAGGATACTGAAATTAGGAAATGAGCTACACCTGATTCACTGTACTTTAAATAGTTGGTCATAGAGCAAAAAAGTGTTCTGAAGATGGACTAAGTGAAATTGATGACAAATGATCAAATGTCTTTCCCGTGACTGTAAGTTCTCCATCTATTTGTTTCTTTTTTACCTCTTAGCTTATTATTAATTCAAATACTTTAATCTCTTGATGTGCCCCTGTTTATTGGTTAAGTGTAAAGCATAAATTCTCTGAGAAGGGCAGAGGACTAAACAAGTGAAAAGAGGAACAGCAAAAAGCCAGATTTCCCAAGTAACATAAACGTGATGAGAATGGCTTTAACTTGAGCGCTAGCTTTTAGATCAGCTCGATATTTGGCAAAGAGCAGATACATGGTGGTCAATTACATGTGCTTCTGGAAGGCTTTCCAAAACATTATCTTGGCAAAAAGAAAGGGAGAAAACACTTGAGTATGTGCCATGTAAGAATACGGTTCAAATGCTTCAGTTCTGTCCCACACCTGAGAACAGGCAACGTAACCAGGGAATAGTTGATTCACCTTCCCTGCAGGTGTTTAAGGCACAGGTGGACGAGGTGCTGGGAGGCATGGTTTAGTGTTTAATAGGAATGGTTGGACTCGATGATCCGGTGGGTCTCTTCCAACCTGGTTATTCTATGATTCTATGATAACCCTCCTGATATTCAGATCCAATGGTGCACAACGCATACTTCCTGTACCGTTACAATCTCCCTCCTCCATTTCTTATATGTGAAACTCAATTTTATTCAGGATAGTAAAGTTTCTAAGATCTTTTCTAAGAGTCTAACAAATACAGTTGTAGCAGTTTTCAACCCTGTTCCTTTTTGCTTTTCTTCTGTCTCTTCACCTTTTGTTTTGAGCCTATGAAAAAACACCAGCTGCTGATTTTCTTAAATAAAACTAATTCTGGATAATAATTCTGTATGCGCTGAGCCTTCTTGCATAATTTACTGATGGGATCTGCATTAATTTCACAGCTGTTGCTATGGAGCTGTGTAGATTTGCTTACGTGACCTACTAACACAGGGAGGTATTAAAGAGTTGGTCATCATGGGTACTGGGAGATGAACATATACACCTCATCCTTCAGGGGCAAGCATGACATACCCAAGCTGAAGCGTGTGCTATCCTCAAAGCTTATGTCTGAGAACTGAGCATGGAGGAGTGTCACCTGGTGAAGGTTTGGTGTGTTGTAGCAGTTGGTGCTATGAGGTGTGGTGGGGTGGTTGCCATGGTTGGGTGTTTTGTCATTTGCATATCCCACCTGCACCCCCTGGAGACAGGTTGCCACTGGCAGTTTTGGATTGTTCCCTCCAGTTGGGTCAAGAGACTCAGTGCAGACAGTAGTTCCTGTTGGAGCTGCTCTGCCTACCATCAATCCCTTGCTATTTGTGATCCAGAAGAGATGAAATTTGAATCTACATGCCTTCTTAGACAACCTGCAGGAGCTGTGGGCTGTGAATGAAGACTAGCTCTTTCTGTGGTATAGTGACTGGGTCCCTTGCTCACAGGAGATGAATCAGCTTTATCAGGTGAATCTGCCTTTTCCTTTTTTTCTGAGGGTTACAGGGGCTGTTTTGGATGTGAGTGCAATGGGAGTTCAGAGTCTTGAGCCAAGCTGAATAAAGATGGCCTGTAATTTATCTGACTTCAATTCTGTATCTGTAACATAGTTACATTTGTCTCTGCCTGCATGAATAAAATCAGTGAATCTAATATGCAGTCATTCTGATCCAATGTATATAAGCATTTATTTCAGGATAAGATAAATAGTACCTTGAGTACAGTGATTATACTGACTAACTCTCCATTGACTGAAAATGGAACCAAGGCTGGCTTGGGTGTGGGTGTCTGCTTTAGAGTCATCCAAGTTTCATTAGACAAATGCCACCCCCGTCTCCTGTTTCCTCACCAGGTCTCCGACAACTCTGCTGACAGACCTTATTGAAACCAAGTGCAGTCCCTTCTCTTTTATTTATCTTTTTTTTAACAGAAAGGAAAGTCAGTCTTAGACATTCAGTTGCAGAAGAAAGTTTGTGTTTGAAAGTCATGCATGGATTTTCAAGTAGATCTAAGTAGATGACTTTTCATTTTCTGCTCATCCTTGATAAGCCTAGGCACTCTTTATTTGTCCTGTTTCTGAGGATCACTGCCCAAGGTGCCTAGAATTGCATGAGAAGATTCTTTATTTCATTTTGCAGTATGAATTCACAGGAATGAAATGAAATTTTTTTAGGATGTAAGCTAATTAAATCGCATTGAAGTGAACAAGTGCTCTGTAACGTCTGAGAGAGAATACTGGACTATAATCATAATATAAATATTTTTGGCAAAAGATGTTTAGAAAGTTAGATTAAAACTATTAGCATAGCACTATTCTTTTTTGTTTGGATTGAGATATATATTAGATTTAAACTTAATTTAAACAAATTTGTTTGAATTGAATATTTTCAAATAGCTAATTATTTCTTTCAAAGAAAATAAGCAAAGTAGCAGCTACAAATAGTGCTTTTGCTTTCAAGTGTTTTGTGGTTTTGAACCCAAATCTACATTAAAGTGGCCTAGAAAAACAATCTTTTAATTCTGTGTCACAAATTTTACAATCTATCCCCTTCTAAAAACCTATTTTAGGTGTTGCTCAGTAGAGGTGTAGGCAACTAGTGGTTGCACTGTGGCCTCTCAAGATGCACATCTCTTTTTGTTCAGAAGGCTCCCAGGCTGCAGCAGGTGCCCAGATCTTAAATGCCAATAAAGAATCCACAAAAGAAGCCAGACAGTTGCAGAGAAGGGATCAGCAAGTAAAAGGTGAAAGGCTAAGTTCCACCTGTCCTAGATAACAACCTGCCCAGCTGTGCCCTGGTGACACAGCCCACCTGCAATCCAAGGTCTTGGGCACAAATCTTCCTCATGAAGAAAATAAATAAAAGGAGATCCCTGTAACTTAGGTCAGTAAAGTGAAAAGAAAATTCTATTTAGATCTGTTTGCCTCTGTTTAGGAGATGGACTTGAGCATAAAGGAGCCCTAATACAGGGCTGCTGGGCAGGCTGAGGAAATGCAGGGAGTCTGCTCCCAGGGAAGCTGTTCCACTTCATATAATTTAGTAACTGATTGGGAGTTTGAAGCTGAGTTCCCAGCAGGCAAACCTGCTTTCTCTCTCTCTCTGGCCTGTTAATTGTCCTGATACCACTCCAGATGTACAGAAATTTGGGGCAGCCACTGGTAAAGGGAGATTCTCACCTGATGATGCCTACAACCTCAAGCTTAGTCCATGAGAGAGCTACGGCTCAAACTGCGTATCAGAGTGAGTAGGGGATCTGGATATGGGGTTTGTGTAAGGAGCACCCAGGGTGCTGGGCAGGGTGAGACCTGTGTGTGCCAATTTATCTTTTTGTTCCAAATGCCCTTTATTAGAAAAGCAGGTCTCCTGGGGTTGTGCTCCTGCATCTGGAAAAGATGGCTGAGTGCCTGGTGTAAGAAGAGCACCGGAGTTTACCGGTCAGAGTTGAGGCAGATGTGAAAGACGGCAGTAGCTGTGATCTTTAGTCAAAAACATTTCTTTCTGTATATTCAAGTGGGGTTTGGTTTTTTTCTCTCCTTTGCTAATCCAGAGTGGAATATAAACCAAGAGAAAATGATGCTATACACACTGCACATTGTTAAGTATTTGTTTTAAAATATGTGTGAGGTCAAGCTAGAACATGCTTTACAATTTGTGTATTTATTGCAGTGAATTTTCTGTTCCTTCTGGTGCTTTTCTGTGGTTTTCAGCCTGATTCACCTCCACAGAAAGAAATACCATGCATATGAAAGAGGCCATTACGAATCTTCCCTTAGGAGATATTTTTTGTGCTCTGCCTTCAAATTGCAAGCTGTATTATTTATGAAAATGTTTAAAATAGCTTTCTGATTCCCTGGTTAAAGTATTCTGAGCCTACTCCAGCTACATTTTACTATGCACAAGTCCCACCATCAGTTTTTATTTCAAGTAATTTTCCATAAAAAAACCACCTATCACAGCCAGAATCCTGTATTACTGTTACTTGGTTTTCTTTACAGTTTTCCAGCTGCATTCTTCTTCCCCATGATAAAATGTCTTGCCAGCATTTATATTTATCTTAGAATACACAAATTGCATTCCCTTAATCTCCCTTCATAAACGGTGACCTGTAATCCTGTTATCATTATTGTTGAGCTTTTTTGGAATTCCTCCAGGTTATTAATGCCTTTTTAATGAGAATCTTGGGATTTAGACTGTTTTCTGAGTAATGTTTACTCAAGAATTGATAGATTGTTTCCTTTTCTATTTTCCTTTACATCCACTATTTCTTTTTTGTCTGACATCTTATTATGTTCAAAGTGGATCCATGCAAATAACTGATTTGGGGGCTTGCTGCCAAAGCAAAACATTAAAGAAATCCTTTGTTTCAGTCTGAACAAAGACAATATTCAATCTAAAATATTTAGAATGTTTGCGGAGACTTTTTTAATGCTTTTATCCTCTTTTTTAAAGAAGAAAGAAATTGTCAGTTTTCAAAATTAAAGCATAATTTCAAACAGAAAGGAGAAAATTTTTCTTTTCCATTTTCTGGCCATGTTTTACTTCAAATCATAAATAGTCTCAACGTTCTCCTGAATTTTGAGGTTTTTTTGAAGACTTGGTTACTACCTAAGGGTTTTTGTTTCCCTCAGTATTTATTACTTCAAATACTTTCTGAGCAGTATTGAGTGGATTTGTCTATACACTCCTTGTGTTTGTATGTCTGTATTTATATGTATGAAAAGCTAAGGGAATATATTTTAGTCATGCAGATCTCACTTATTTGATTTCACTGTAGCATGAAGTCTTGGGGTAACTTGGTGGTTACTGAATAAACAACTGAGAAGATCTATGCAGATAGCTGTGCCATTTTGAACACTTGTCCTGTTTAAGCAGTGGTGTTTTACTTGCTTTGATATAAATCCTGGTGAAGCTGTATTTTAGATGCCTTCACTCTGTTTTCATTCTCACTTGAAATTATAATTCTGAGGTCTTGAAGAGCCTAGGAGAAGGGAGAAATGCATGTCCAGTCCCTGTTCCAATAAATAAACCAAAATTAAAAGACACAAAACTTAGCATCCAGAACAGCAACAGGGCAGAAACTGCCCAATTTTGTTTAGAACTCTAGATTGAGGACTTCAGTTTTCTTAAGCGTGTTGGGTGCAGGTGTTGGGTAGGGTCTCCCAGTGGAGGTGAGAGCTGTGAGAAATTCAGGCCTGTTTGGATTCCCCCATTTAGCAGCTGGTAATGAGTACAGGCAGGCATCCTAAATTGGGTGCATTTATGGAGGATGTGGAGAAGGGCACAACAAGCTGAGAGGATGGGAACCCTATCTCTTCATCCCATTCTCACTGCTGGATGCAGTATGATGGTGACATGTTCTGCAGCCTCCTCCCAGCTCAAAGATAGATCTAGCAGTGCAAATACCTGCTGGATCCTTTCTTTCCCCAGTAAAGCAGGCAGCAAAAGAGAGCTTTCCTTGGGCTGGTTTTATGTAGACTCCAATGTATTTGTTGTAGCGTGAAACACCCACCCCAGTCTTTAGATGAGACCCAGGCAAAGAGCTGTTCAGTGTTTTTAAATGAGCTTTGCTGCCCAAGACTGATGGAGGTATTCCCAAGTGAGGTGGCAGATGGGGAGAGCACCACTTCTAAACATCCCCTGGGAGCTGGGGATCTGGCATCCTTTCATGAATCCAGCCTCCATCCACTGCAGGGTGGACATTGCTTCCCCAAGGAGCTTGCAGTATATTGCCTTTGAAATGGCTTAAAAAAATACTAAAACTACTTTATAATAGCCTATATTAACTATACTGTTATGTAAAATGTATTTAAAGAAAGTGGAAATTCTGCCTTTTTTCATATTTTATTGGTATAACAAGCCTTGTCTTGCTTCTGTGCTGGGGCACTTTCATTACAGGTCTCTGTTCCTCCCTTCTGAAATTCTGTACACAATCACAGAATCACAGAATAACCAGGTTGGAAGAGAACCACTGGATCATCGAGTCCAACCATTCCTATCAAACACTAAACCATGCCCCTCAGCACCTCATCCACCTGTGCCTTAAACACCTCCAGGGAAGGTGAATCAACCACCTGCTTGGGCAGCCTGTGCCAGTGCCCAATGACCCTTTCTGTGAAAAACTTTTTCCTAATGTCCAGCCTAAACCTCCCCTGGCGGAGCTTGAGGCCATTCCCCCTGGTCCTATCCCCTGTCACTTGGGAGAAGAGGCCAGCACCCTCCTCTCTACAACCTCCTTTCAGGTAGTTATAGAGAGCAATGAGGTGTCCTCTCAGCCTCCTCTTCTCCAGGCCAGTTCCCAACCGTTCCAGTTCCCTCAGCCGTTCCTCATAAGGCCTGTTCTCCAGCCCCTTCACCAGCTTCATTGCTCTTCTCTGGACTCGTACGTAATAGGAAAATGTTGGCTTCCGAAATCTGGGCAAGCTGTGACCATTTGCTGGAGTTGCCAGAATACAATTTGACCACAAACCCAAGAGGATTAGTACGCTGAAAAAGCACAAGCTCCTCGTCTGTTATTTGTGCTTCTTTATGATAAGAATGCCATTGGGGAAGAAGAAACCAGCCAGTGGCAGCAGTCATAACTTGAAATGCTTTGCTTTCAGACCTACCTTGGCTTTATTACTGTAAAAAGCATAGATTAGGCAACCAATGAATATACTGGGTAGTGCTTTACTGTTCTTTTCAAACACTTGAACTGTATTAGTTTTTTTGTATTCATTTCAACTTGTGTGTTAGTAAGTATTCGATTAGCTTATAACAAATTTTACTTTTCATCCTGGAACTGCGGGGTTGTTTAGTTAGTTACCTCCCCAGACAAGTTTCTTATTACAATGTTTTTCTCTTCCGTGTTGAAAACATGACAAACTGACTTAAAATGTTTTATGCACATTACAATGAAAACCGTATGCTTTACAGTAAGGGTAATTGTACAGAAGTTTTCAGCTGAATTGGGTTTAGCACGTGATTCCATGCATTTGCATATATGCTGGGAATGCGTGCCTGCACCATGAATTTCTGTGCCTCAGCCAGTCTTTTCCTTCTGCATGGCAACGAGATTTAGGAGATGAGTTGAAGGAGCCCTTTGTTAAACTTCTGCCACCACCGTGACAGAAGGGCTGGGATGTGTTCCCAGTCTGTGATGGAATTCACTCCCTTTCTGTGTACTGCTAAGTCATTCCTGCCAAAGATGACATTTTCCATCTCCTAAAAATACTTCTGATGAGCCTACCCATTTCCCTTCAAGCAGACCAAATAGTACTGCCAGTTATATGAAAAATCTGAGGTGACACTACATGCTTGCTTATAAAAGATAGTTGTCCATAGGTGGATTTACACATGTATTTTATAGAACTGTCATGTGCAAGTTGAAAATCATGTTATACAACTATCAGTGTATTCTTTTAATATGCAGTCTCAATGTTTCTATTGAGGTTAGTGTAGCAAAGTAGCATCTTTGCATCTCTGATCCAAAGAGCCTTTTTGTTTGAACAGGAAGATAAGTTCCCCCGACTGTTCCCTTCTGCTCTGTGAACATATGATCCTTCTGATGAAGGTCATTTCAGGCTGAGAAAAGTAAATTTATGGGAGCCATATTTTAGGTGTTGTTAGAATAGCTCAAACTGCATACAGAAGCACAAAAAAAAATTAGGTCATGCTGACTTCTGTATGAAGAACCTCCTTATGATATATGAAGCAGAAAAAACCCCCAACTTGCAGTGCTG
This sequence comes from Clamator glandarius, assembly GCA_033459285.1. NCBI lineage: Eukaryota > Metazoa > Chordata > Aves > Cuculiformes > Cuculidae > Clamator > Clamator glandarius. Next base: position 814,478 of record JAUNZM010000198.1, read on the forward strand.
TTTGTCTGTTCCAACATCTGCTTGTGGCTGCTTTGCAAATCCATGAATTAAAAACAATTAAAAAAACCACAAGCCCAAATCATATTGATATGCAGAATATAGATGATGGCTCTCAGCCAATATCAGTAATTAGTTGGTAGTGACTGTTTTAGAGAAGAGCTTGATTGATTGTGGTTTTACAACATACACAAGTCACATTCTGTATTAATTCTGAGATCTGCAGTGCTTACAATTTGCATTAATGTAGTTCAGATTACTACCAAAACTATAGTATTGAGATAAGAAAACTGCTTAATGAGATAAATTTTGATTATTTGATAACAAACATTCTTCCAAAGTAAGAAGAGTAAGCAAGCAAAATGAGCCAAAATCAAGATAAAAAATAGTTTAGGTCACACAACCAGCAGTCTGAATTGAGGAAATAATTTATAAAATTGAGATTAAATCAAAATGTGCAGAAGCAGGATCTGCATTGCAGTTCTTCCCCAGAGTTATCCATCTGGTTTTAAGCTGGAATTCTCATCAGGCAGCAGGTTTGAACAATTTATAGAAAGTCATTCTGAAAGTTTTGCTCTGTATCCCCTCTGACTGTGTCTTTAACAGCTTCTCAAGTCACGAGCTGTTACTGGACCATGCAGTTACCTCAAACATGATTAACAGAAATGTCTGATGAGCAAACAGGGGCAAGCAGTGGGATGGATGTCCACTGAAGAGAAGGTAGTGACGGCTTCATTGGCCAGTGTAGTGGGATAGGAGAGGGGATGCCTGTTGGTACCCTTAGGATTGACCATGTGAGTCATTACTGTGCCCAGCTTCTCACCATTGTTCTAGGAGCACAACTTACAGATCTCAGCTCAATGATGAAACTGCACATATAATCAGAAGGGATGGTTCAGTACTAAAAACCAAGATTCACAGCAGAGAACATATCACAGCAGAGAACACATCTCCACCAGCTGACAGAAGATGCCAGTGGGGAGTGCTTGTCTCCCAGACTTAGCCACGTACTTGTCCTGAGTGTGCTCATGCATGTGTGCCTCAGATTGTCTCTGAACCTGCATACTTTAGCTACACCATCTCAGTGAGTGCAGGCAACTAGCATGTTTCATTCCTTTGAAATATGGTGAGTGCTAGTGCTACAATCCTCTTTTGTATTGCAGCAGAGTGATTACAGCTCGGGAAAGGTGCTCTCCTTGGACAAAAGGATTTCAAATTCACACCTCTCAGTGGTTTCTGAACAACTGTGACCTACTGGGGATCCTCAGCTTCCTACACTGACTCCAGACCCCATGGTAGTGGAGAGTGTGAGACATGGGCAGGGAGAGCATGTGGGAGCAGCTTTTGTCCCCCAAAGATTAGAGCAGTCCACATGGAGGAGAGTCCTGTGACTTGTTCCTTGTTTGCAGGATTATATCTGCTTTTACCCAGTTACTGTTTGATATGACGTCTATAGGAAATCCAAGTCAAGAATCTCATGTATAGCAACAGTAAATCAAATAAGTAAGAAGTCAAAGGCCTGTGACCAGAATCAGAACCCACTGTCAGTTATGAGCTTGACAATGAATTGCTTGTGGTGTACCAAACAATCTTGCAGGAATGCATATTAAATAGAAAAGAAGTAGTATTAGTATTTCCTGCGAATATACTGCTTATGCTGTTAAAGATTGGAACAAGAGAAGTAGCTATGAGTTGAGGGCTTGAAGATAAATGAAACCAAATATCTTAAAAACACAAGTCCTTTCAATAGCAGGCATTACAATTGGATTCTCTGTTTTTCCAGTTTCTGTCTCTTGCCCTGGGGTCTCTAAATACAGCTGCATACAGGGACAGCATGCCAGATAACTCCTCTAGTTGCTGCATGGGGTTGGTGGACATGTGTGCATATTTCTGTCTCTTTGCTGTATAAGAGGATGCTTTTGCAGGCAAGGAAGCTTCGCAAATTTAAATGCTTTACATTTTGAAGACAAGCTGTCTCTGTCAGCACTATTTTATTTACAGCTCTGTTTCAATGAGTGACTATATGCAAAACCTAGCATCAAAACTGAGAGATGGATGGATGGATGGATGGATGGATGGATGGATGGATGGATGGATGGATGGATGGAGAGAGATATAGAGTCAGAAGATAGGTAAATAATGTGGATTGTATACTTTGGCAACTATGAAACAGTGGTGAAGGTGCAAATAAGAAAAACTTACACAAGAAGACTAATTTTTAGTAAGCTCGTATGCATCCTGAGTTTTGAGAATCCAGTTCTGCTGCTCAGCTGTCAGTGTTCCTCTCACAGATATTACTTAAACTTTTTCATTTTTTCTGTATTTTATTCTTACTGTTTAGATAGCAAAGGGACAATAAAATACCAACAGGAAAGTTTAAGCTTTATTCTTGTAGAAGGAAAAAAGATTAAATGCCGTAGTGCAAGCCAAATTTTAATACTGAGGCTGGAAGACCATACAACAAGGGATCCAATCATCTGCAATGGGTCGAAATAGCACTCTGGGATGTTATACTCCAGGCATGCATGGGGGGTTATTGTGTGACTGTGTAAGGAATATATATACTTTCTCTATATACATATATCATGTGGCATTTTTGTGCTTGCATACTGTCCTGGTACACCAAATATACCTAATCTGTTCTGCCTGTAAAAGCTCTTAATGTAACTTGCAGCATGGTTGCTGTACTGTGTCATTATCCTTAAAGTGTGGCTGAGGCAGCAAAGAGAGCGGAGTTAAAGGTGGGGCTTTTCTACACCCAAAAATGTAGGCACGACAGCCACCTTGCATCACTGCCAGCTGCAGGTGTCCCAGCCCCTGTGCAGGCAGCTCTTTCTCCCTTTCTTCAATCCCACCCCAAAATCTGTACTTGCATCACATGCCAGATGGGAGATCTGCCCTTGAGTGAACTAGTAGGTTTCCCAGTCGGTGCAGTGCTACAGCAGGACAGTGTTAGCCCCCTGAGCTGTGGTCTCCAGCCTGTAGTGCAGCTGAGCACACGTGTTTGCCAGACCATCAGCCTCCTCTGTGCCTGGGTTGTGGCTCCCACACTGCCTGCACTTTTCATCATAGACAGCACAGCACACAGTCTCAGGGCTGCAGGCTCCCTTCTGCCCTCTGAGTCAGCTGGAGCCAGGTGACTGTTGTGGTGCTGTCAGGGCAGCAAGGAGGCCAAAAGGCAGCGCAAAGCATGATTCTGTCTGCAGCATGCTCTTACCTCAGTGCTGTTACCCATCAAATAGTGAAGTGCAGGGACAGTACTAGATGCTGCATGATTTCATTCCTACTTCTCAGATACCCATTCCAGGCAAGGAGCAGTCCTGGAAGATGTTACAGTACTACGTTGGCCAACCTTGTGTTGTTCTACCCATTGCATGGAGCAGTGCACAGCTCCATTCCTGAGGTGTGGATGTGCTGCTGCTCAGAGTCCACTGCAACACAAAGGAAGGCAGGAGTGACAGGTTTCCCAGCATCAAGTGCCATACGTGCGGCACAAGCATTTCCATTTGAGCATATTTGCAAGCTGACTCGCCTACTGGCAGGCTGTTTACTACTATGACACTGAATGGCTGTAGCATGTAAGAATATGCATGATGAAATTCATATGAGACACCACTGAAGTCAGCAGCTCAACATGTAGCATCTTTTTCAGGAAAGGATGGGTAAGACAGTCCCTTTATAAGAAAGTCTTAGCCCAGAGCCACACAAGTGTTATGGCCAGTTAGGACAAAAGAATAGGATTTTGAGAAATTTCAACCTCTTTCATAGTTAACGTTGAATCAGTGGGCTGTCCTGAGGCTTACATGAGTGAGATCTTGCAATGACATTGTCACAGCGATAAAAATAGTCAACAGGTGTCCTTAGGGAGCTGTCAGCCTGGAGAATGGCATTAGAAGAGATGAGAGGCTGTGTTCAGCTCCTATCCACATTGCTCTCAGACAAGAAGTTTCACCTCTTTGTTAAGACATTTATAAGACATAAGTCACACTTACCCAGGAGAATATGTTGCAACTGATATTTTATGGATCAATGCTATGTTATTTTGCTTGGAGAGGTCTACCAAATGGGGGAAAATGTTTTCTTAAAGTCTCCTAGTAACATTACTGTTGAGCTCTGCTACACACAAAGCTGGCTTGAATATTACTAACATACCTTGAACCATTGCTAGTAGGGACTCCTTTATTTTATAAATGTTCTTGAAGATCCTATAAATAGCTGCATGCCTAATTTTAAACATAAGTCATCTCTGGTGCTCAGTGTTAAGCTTGTGTGTAGCTCTTACCAGGGCCAGAAAGGTTAATTCATGCTTCACAGACAGTTCCTGCTCTCAGATGCAGTTCAGTCTTTCAGAAAGCCCAGCCTTTGAGGTCGTCATGTCTTCAGGTTCTGCTGACTCTTATCAGCAGTGCCTAGCTTGGCAGCCTTTCCCAGTGCTGTACTCCAAGCCAGGCAGGTCAGGGAGAGGATATTATTAAGCCTTGCTTCTTCGAAATGCTTTTGATGGTGAGATCTGATTATGATGTGATCTCCTTAACTAGAGGTGAGCCTTGGCTGGGGCTCCTGCCCTCTGTGCTGCAGCCAGGACTTGCCTTCAGAAAGCTCTTGGAGTCTTGGAACAGCAGAAATGTTTTGGGGACCCGAACACTGGAGGTATGGAATTTGTGTGATGTGTTTACCTGTTCAGGTCTTGCTTATAAAGCAGATTTGGGAGTAATGTGATACCAAGACAGTATTTGCTATCTTAGTCTCATAGATGGGAGTGTTCTGTTTACCAGAAGAATTCTGCTGCAGCTTTGGACATCATGTCCCATGGTCATTTTGCTTCCCCAAGGAGAGGGTCACTGACATCTGCATTTGTAGATATGATATAAATACTCTGTGAAACAAAGCAGCTTTGCTGCTCTCCCTTCCACACCATGCAGATTTGCACTTTGGTTACATCTGTGGTGGCTTGGATCTGATTGTCAAGGGTGTATTACTGGGTATGGAGTTCATTAGAGGGGGATTTTTTTTCAAGAGCTAGACTTTGCATTTCAGCACTTTGAAATTGGGCTGAGGAATATCTGGGCTGGGCTGAACCACAGACACAGAGAAACAGGCTGATTCTGATGCTGGGACTTGGCGAGGCTGGGAAAGTATTGGGTTAAATCACAACATATCTGTTCCTGACAGCGGTTCCTAGGAGCTACTGGATGGTGAGGATAGTTGCTGTATGTCTTGTCCTCTTTAAGGCTGTGAAGACAGACTCTGACAAGGCCTTTCTCTCCATCCCAGATCTGTTATTCAGGGGTGTAAGATGTGCCCCAGAATACTGTAAAGGATTTAAGAGAGGTTGTGCCCCTGAGTGTTTATCTGCTGCAGCAGGGATGATGGTAGCTGCAGCTGCATCTCCCCCTTGTGGAAAAGAGAAAAAATGGGGTTTCCATTAAGTCTGCAGCCGCTGACTGGGGGTGTCTGTGGGCTGGACGGCATCACAGGAATTCTCAGGTGGAAGATGCTCCCCCTGACAGGCAGCTTAAAAGACATTGAAAAGTTACTTCCATTCCCTCAGATAAAGTCATTGTCTGTTACTGTGGCTTTGTAGCTTGGAACCTGTGTCTGGCTTGGGAGATATGCCACTCGAGTGACAGACTGAAAAAAAGTCCTAACTCTAAGGTGGGTTTTTTTCCAGGTGGTAAGGCTTCTTCAGTACATCCACTTGCTACTGGCCTTAGCAAAATGAGAGCAGTTTTCTTTATATATGTCAGCACTTTGGCAAGAAAAGTTGTGATCCATAGAAAGTCAGTGATCAGATAGATGGCTTAGCTCTCAAGAAGCATTTGGGAGCCACACGTGATTATTGGATTATTTTAAGGCTATTAGAACTGCCTTACTATGCTTCTGTGCCACATGAAAACTTGCATACACATGTACATATACATATGTGTATATACCCTGTTAGCTTATATGCACTTATACATTTATACATGTATGGGTATGTCATCTCAGAAACTAAAACAGAAACAGCTTTCCTCCCAGCATGTAGTATTTTCATATAATTTAAAGCAAGAGAAACTACCAGTCACAGTTGTGTGCTCCTAATCATTGTACTCCTGCAGGAGCCACATGAGCAGCCTCATTCGTCTATTGATGGCTATGAGAAAGCAAACAGGTTGTCACAACAACTGTTCCTAGCTGACTCCTAAAATGGCTTCTGTAGCATGAAGGTTTTGTGTCCAAATGTTTTTTCTGCTTTTGTGCCAGTTCTGAAGAAATGTTGAAAATATGGAACAAATCCAGCGCTTGTCCACTGAGATATTTGAAAATTTATGCAACTTCTGAAATTCACACAGGAAGGACAAAGGAAGGATGCTTGTGATTCATTGTTATTTTGAAAACAGTCTTTGAGTTACAATTTCCATCATGTTTTCACTCTTTCCTTTTCCTTTCCAGGGAGTGAAGCCGATTTTAGCTCTTCAAGCAGCTCAGGCAGTATTTCAGCGCCTGAAGTCCATATGTCTGCTGCTGGAAGCAAAAGATCATCTTTTTCTCGCAAGTAAGCAAAGCAATTTTTCCTGAATATTGCAAGTGTTACTAGCGCAAAGATAGATCACTGTGTGAGGTGTTGCAGTTAATACATACAATACCAGCATTATGAGTTTTAAAACAATATGGGAAATATTGTGCTCTCAGATAACACTGAGGACTGTGATATGAGAAAGAAAAAACCACAATATTTGGAGCACAAAAATGGTCTATATACGAGATCAGCTGACTGGTATTTTTTTGTTGTTTATTCGTAACAGCTATGGGAGATACAATCAGATGAGGCAGAAAAGGCATCAGCTGGAGTGGGGAAGGAAACAGCCAACTGTATGTTAGTTAAATGCAGTACTTCTAACAGGTTAACCTTAACCTTTTGATCTTATCACTCGTATTTTTCCCTCTGTAATAAATCATTAGCTTTTCAGAACATGACCTTATTTTTTTGTAGAAAGAAGCAGACAATACTCTCTGATGTTTTTTTCTTAAACATCTTTGTCTAGCCTCTATATAACTAAAATTACATGCAAATTAAAAGAAAAGTTACAGTCATCTATCTAAATGAACCTTTCATAAAAGATTTCTGTAAGATTTCTCCCTGTCATGTGTGAAGTACAAATCCAGACAGCTTGTGGATATGGGGGTGTTTGGGTGGAGCTGTGCACGTTCTGCTCTGCCCATGCAATCCCTGCTGGTTACATTTTTTGGAGTAGGAGGAAAGAGTTCAAATTGACAGGACTGCTATCCTGCCCTTTGTGGAATAGCTGGCAGGCAGGCTGGGACTAGCAGCAGGATACCCATATGCTTGAGTGGAACAGACATCTCCAAGGTCACAGTGTGCCCCAGTGTACAGAGATTGGCAGAATGAGTGGTTTTGTATCATTATCGTGAGACTGCTAGAAAAAAATAAACATAACTTAAGCACCCTCAACATTAAATTTAACAAGTAAAAGTACTGTCTGTACGAAAAGGAAGTGCTAAGTATAATAGGAAGGCCTAAAGTTATCTTTACTTTCACTAATATTATGTATCATTTCATCTATTCGTGTACATTTAAATATAATTTTAAATTTGAGCATACTGACCTATTTAATTGGACAGAAGCACTATATAACAGTGCTCCTTTAAGCGCATTGGTATGTTGTGCAGTCTGTGCAAGTTCTGCCTCATACCAGTGTTGTTGCTGTACTGTTCAAAGTGGAAGGAGACGTCTCCTCTGCAGTATGTTCTTTTTTAACTGTTTCACTTAACTCACTATGAAACATTCCAATGTTGTCACAAACCACAATCCTGTACTTCATTGTAAAATAATAATAAAATCACCCAAACCGCAGCAGTGTGATGAAGGTTTGCAGCAGCCACTCAACCATCTGTTCCTTATAAATTGTTCCATTTCAGAGAAGGGAGGAAACCAAATCAGACAATTTTAAGAAGAGATTTTGCTTCATAATCCTGTGGTATTTAAATTTTTATGTTCAAGCCTTCTCTTTTGCTGGCTGGATTTGCTTTTTTCCGTATTTTTTTGAAACCTGCCCTTTCATTACAGTTTAGAAGAACAATTTCCATGGGAGGATGAAGGTAGCAGTGTAGTAGTGCAGGAAGGCAAACCCAACTGCGCAAGCAAGAAATGCACCTAAAGAAACCACCCTCAGCATGCCCCAGCTCTTGGGCAGTACAGATAGATGCTTTCAAGGACACACAGTTGACAGATTATTTAACAAAGAGTGGGAAAAGAAAGGTAGATATGTATGAGGGAAGAAAGAAAGAAAAGGCAGTGCTTTCCTTTGTCTATTTTAATACCATTTCAGCCTGCTCTCAGTGGGGTTCAAACTATTTGTAAGCAAATGAATAGCTGACAATGACAGCTGAAACAGCCAGTATGCCAAAGGCAGAAAAGAACAGTGGCTCTAACAAAATCTGTTTTCACTGCATGCTGTGATCCCTCGGACTGCTTGCTGAGGAGCATGAAAGCTCTCTTGGAGCAAACCTCCACAGACGGGCATCTCTCCACAGGCCTGGCTGGGGAAAGCTGAAATGTGGTTCTTTTTGCACTAATCCAGGCTATAGTCTCCTCATTACTTAATGGAGTCAGAGGTTCAGGGAACATGGATCATCTGATGGAGTCACTGGGAACTATGCTATCCACAAAGAAATGTGAAAATAGCCAAGGTTCATTTAGACTGAAAGCCTCACAGTCAGTGAAAAAACATGTAGTGGCTCATGACTTAGGATTTTCTTCCTAGCCACTCAATTACCTGTCCGGTTTAGTGTACGGTTTACTGTGTGTAAAAATAAGACACATATAGGGTTGTGTGATGAAGATAATCCAATACGCTTTAACCATTTTCGTTCCCTTCCAGTCGTGGCCCTTATGCTCGGAATAATGGATCATTATCGTACAAGTCCGGAGCCAGCCCACCTGCTTCTCGTGAGAAGGACCCTTTGTCAACACTGTGCAAAAACCAGTTAAGTCCTGCTAACATCTATCAGAGTTACAAGGCTTCTTCAGCCAGTAGCAGCAATTCAGACTCATACAGAGGAAGCGACTGCAGCCCAGTGATGAGGCAAGTCTTTCCGCATCCCAGCGTTCAGCACACTGACTTACCTTCTCAGCACTGTGACGTGGATCAGCTGTATGAGTTGCTGAGCAGGTCCCCTTGCTCCTCAGAATTGGTGTGACTCCTCACATTGGTCACTCAACAGTGAAGAGGGTACACCATCCTTTGTAAAAGCTTTATGATTTCAGCACTGTAAAATTCAAGGTGACTTTTAGTCAAAGCTCTCTGTAGTTGGTTTTCACTCCAAGACAGGCTCCGTCATGTGGCTTCATGCCATCAGTTCTCATGAGAATTTATTGGTTCTTTCATCTAAGGGTCCTTTTGCTTTGGAGAGAGATGGGTGGAGTAGTGTAGAAAATTCACCCTGCCCAGCCTCAGGCACCTCCCTAAGGACTGCAGTTTCCTGTACAGGAGAGAAAACAGAAACCCAGCAGCCACAGCATGTGATGCATACTGCAGAGAAGAAATTGTCACCACACTGCTGCTGTTGCCCTCTTTCTCAGGCAACTCAGAATCCAAGCATGTCAGATACACACCTAAAGCTATACAGGATGAATCTAGGTTTTGGCATGCTCAGTTTCCTGTGTGTGGAGCTGAACTCAGTGCGTGCACTGCCTCAGCTGGCCCTGTCTGTGGCCAAATGTCCTTGCCAGTGGCCCAGCTCTCTGCTTTTGGGCATTCCACCCATTTTGGCTGGGGGAATAGCTGGGTATTTTTAAGTTAAATATCTCATTTGATGTAACAACAATGAAAACAAGTACAATAAACAGTAAATTTTGCACTATAGCCACAAATCAGCCTTTCCTTGAGTACTTCAGTTTGACAGAGGGAGTCATCTGTGCAGACGCTGAGGAGCCCCAATTGAGTTGAGTTTTGTATCAGTCAAGAGGATGTTTTTCTTTTTGCCAGGACAGAACAACTGTAAGATTGATACTGTGTGATGGTTTGTTTTTTTTTCTTTTCAGGCGATCAGGGAGACTAAGTTCTTGTGGTGACAATCACATCCTTAAGCCACAAAGTGCAGAGCAGTATTTGACTCCTCTGCAACAGAAAGAAGTTACAGTACGGCACTTGAAAACAAAACTGAAGGAATCTGAGAACAAACTTCAAGAAAGGTATACTTCACTTAAGAAATCAGAGTTAGAAAGATTTATTCAGGAGCATTTATGGGTGGGAATTGTGAACATTTTTATTCATTTCTTGGCCACATAAACTGTTCAGTAAGAAATCTGAAATATGCTCAGTCTGATTGGGTTGTTTTCAGGTATTTCAGGTGAGCATGCCATTTAGTTATAAATATGGCTGTTTCTTTTCCCTTTTTGGAGTTTTCCCAGGAGCATATTTTTAACAGTCTGATTTAGCATTGAGACCTTTTATACATAAAACACTTCATACCCACCAGCATGTATTACCTTAGTCTCCTGTTCTACCTCACTCACTGAAGTATGACTACTGATGTCCCCCTTCTTCCCTAACGAAAGAAAATCTCTTATACAAACCAGTGTGCCCACTTGTGGTTTTGTCACTTAGATGCTAAATTTTTAACAATAGCCCTTTGTATGAATGCTAAGCAAAGAAGTGACAATATGCATTACTCAGCAACAGATGTCACTTCTTTTACTAAAACCACCCTGAGAGCTGGCTCTTGAGTGTACACAACCCAAGCAGGCACAAAAGGCCATTTGAATGCAGCCCCAAGGCAGGGTCCCAAGAACCCCTTTGTCCAGCCCAGCCTCTGCCTCTGTAAGGCCTGAATCTCCCATAGGTGCCCCCTCTCCCCACTTGTTTGCAACTCAAGGCAGCCACCTCTGGCTCCATGCTGGGCAAAGCAAGCCCGGTGCCTGCAGCCCCAAGCCGTCCTGCAGCTGGTGAAATGTTAAGCACTGTACTGGTTGGACCTAACCTAGAGGTCACTCCATGTGCCTCAAAATGTCCAGGATGCCCACAAGGCTGCTGGCTGTGTGGCGAGTTTGGTGACTCTGGTTAGCAGTCGGTTGGCATATCTTGGGATCCAGCTTACATCTCCACCCGCTCTCTCAGAGGTGGAAGCAAATAGTTTATAGAGGAATTTGCTGCCTCCTTGGAGCATCTCTGCATCAGAGCCATCCCAGGGTCGTGGAGCTTCATGTTGACTCTTTAACTGACCTGTCAGTGGAAGCGTTACAACATTTTTATTTTGCTACAGGGAAACAGAAATAGCAGAGCTCAAAGCTCAGCTGGTAAAGATGAGAGAAGACTGGATTGAAGAAGAGTGCACTCGTGTGGAGGCAGAGCTAGCCTTGCAGGAAGCACAAAGTGAAATTAAACAACTCAAGCAGGTTATTGAAACCATGCAAACGAGCTTGGCCGAGAGAGACAGAAAAATTCAGAAATATTGTATAGACATAAACATTCAAAACAAGAAATTGGAATCTTTGCTGCAGACCATGGAGATGGCCCAGGATGAGCAGTGCCTGGAGTACAGGTGTGACTCAGAGGGGAAGCCATTAGCTTTGTGTGCCACAATGCCAGACAGCGTCGTTACAGGAGACCGAGCTCTGGAGGAGGTGGCAGATAGTGGCCTACTTCCTACTGAGGAAATAACTAACGGGACTGATTTATCTGAAGAGGGTTTGATCACCACAGCCTCTGATTTCAGTGATCCAGCTCCCTTCAGTTCTGCTGCAAAGAGAGAGATGTTTGAAAATTTTCTGGATGAAAACCTAGCTTCTTTCCAGAAGGAGGAGAAAAGCAGAAACAACATGATGGTGGAAAAGGCTGTCCAGACCAATGTGGTGCCATATAGCCTAGATGTAGAGCAGCTCATTCAAAACATCTTCAGAGCTCAAGATGACAGCGCCCTAAGCCAACCTTCTCCATTGAAGGAATCGGATGAGTTTTCTTGTCAAAGCTTCAGCGATTCCAGCATCGTAGTGGACTTAACTTCAAGTGACCCCTATTCTGCCATCCTTTTGTCTACAGTGGAGTCTCCGTGCAAGAAGGTGGAGCACAGAGAACATGAAAATCGTTTCATGAAAGAACTGGATTTTACAGAACCTTGTGATAATGAAACCTTTGGGCATGTCAGTACTGTATCTGAGACAGGAATAGAGAGAAGATATTGGAGCAGCAGTCTCCTCAGAGATGTTCTGGCTGTGGCAGTCCCTGTGGTACCAACTATCATGTGGGCTTTCAGTACCCAGAGAGGAGGAACAAATCCCATTTACAATATTGGAACTCTGCTACGTGGTTGCTGCCTGGTGGCCCTCCATTCTTTGCGCAATACACCCTTCAATATGAAAAGCTAAATGAGACAGATCATAGGAAGTTGTATATTCTGGTAGAGTCCATCATTTGCTTTTAACTATTTGATTTGCACTATAAGTTGGTTCAAAAACATGTTCCTTGTTTCAAAGTTTAAAAAAAACTGTAGTTCCACAAGATGTTTTTAACTGGTATTTTAAAAGTACTACTGCCTACAGAAATAGCCCTCCGGCTCCCAGGCACTGTGACCCTTCCCTGAGCTGATGTCTTTCTGGTGCCAGTGCACCTGCACAGTGAAACGTGACCAAGGAAATCAAGGAGAGTTATAGCTAGCATTCTTTCATGCTTATTTATTTGCTGAGACAGCATTAAGCTTGGTTTCCCTGGCTAGTTCACTGACCAAATGTACAAGCACTTTGCACTGGCTCAAGTGGGAATGGTTGGACTCGACAATCCAGTGGGTCTCTTCCAACCTGGTTATTCTGTGATTCTGTGAAGGGTAGTGCAAGGTGTGCCAGGGAGCAAATGGCCAGAGGAAGTTGGGGTATTTCTTTAGGCAGCACTAACCTAAACCAAAAATTTGTGACACTACAGTGTTAAGTGACACGGAGGCTTGTTCCCACATGTACACCAGAAAGCATGCTAGAGCTTTCCCTTTGTTGTCTGAAGTGTCAATTCAATTTATAGATAAAACCCATATTCCCCAGGCAGCTTCCAGCACATTGTTTATGCCTGTCTTGTGTGGTGCTCTTCTCAATCATACAATTGCTTGAGCGTTTCACTGGTCTTGTGTGCAAATGGGGACTGTAACCAAAAATATACAGTGTGGGGAGTCTTGAAACGTGTTACAATGATAAGTATAGGTGTGGATACAGTTTGAATATGAACATTGTTTTAAAGTCTGATAGTCTTTTGAGGTCTTTGAAATATAATTGTATTGTGTTTTAACTTATTGTTTATTTAATTCTTTTATTTTAATTTACCTTTGTTATCACAAGTTCAGTAAAGCATGTTAGAAATGTTAAACTTGTGAGTGTTTTATTGTGGCAAAGCTATAGAAAATAACCCCACTCAGCTGAGCTGTCGGACACCGGCTGAGCAGGAGAAGGCCCTGTATGAAGCACAAGGAACCATTAGGACCCAGAGAACAGAGTCAGACAGAGAAAACCCAAGTACAGTTCCAAGTGTAAGCACATAGCCAGAGAAAAATGCTCCAGTCTGTCTGTCTGTGGACATGCACGCTGGTGGCTCTGCCATGCCCATGCTGCATTAGCAGGTGCAAATGACCAAGTCTTTAACCCAATACAGTCTTGTAGAACTTCACCTATCATCACTGGCAGGAGAGTATGGTCTTCCTGGCGCTTAACAGAACTCCAGAAAGTCTTGTTTGACCCAGCCAAATGTGATGCAGGCTGGGTATGCACACTGAGATGCCACTACGACCATCAATCCACAAATTCCCTGTGCCCAAACCTTGAGATATGTGCATAGATCAGAGGAGAGCAAAGTGACCCAACAGATGAAACAGCAGGGTTTTTATGGCTCCACACAACCTTTCAAACAACACCTCTGACCATTTAAACCTCATTGGCCTCCTGTTTTCCCCTCTGGCAAAACAAGTACATTTCCCTGTGCAACCGAGAGGGCTAGTGAAGCCAGACAATGCCATGCATTGCTCCGCAGCTTTGGGGAGAAGGGGGTTATTATAGTGAGCCACAGAAATGATTAGCCAGCATGCAGGGAGCATTTGCAGTGCTCGAGGGTAATGCACACCGATGCTTACTGAGCCAACTCGAAGACCTTTTATGTCCCAGTGATGCCTGGGGTTTGAATTACTTGTGTTCACAATAAAGACTCTGGGGGGTTGATTAAGTGGTATATTAAAGAGAAGGAATCTAACAGACAATTTGATGTAACATATTCCCCAGTTCACAAAGATGTCTGCGAGAACATCTTGCTTTCTTTGCTACTAACTGCCTCTTCCATGCTCTCCTGCCTTCCTAGGTTCCTGTAGGCCAGCTGGCTTGCATTACAGTACTACTGCAATACTTAGTGACCAACAGTCACTTTCAAAAGCTTTCTGCTTTAATTGCAAGGACACAAAGGCCAAAATTAATACTTTAAGGGAGTGGGAGTTGGTTGCTAGACCAAATTTTAAACAAAATGGAATTTCATTATTCCTGGAACACTTAACAGAAAATGCCTTATTCCTACTTCAAGTTATGTGTGTTCAAGGCCAGTAGAGCAATATTTTATACCCAATGTTACCAGTTTTATTACAATAATGGATTTGTCTTTTACACCCATTATTGTTTAAGTGGTCTTCACTTTAACTGGTGGCAAAATGGAGCATAATTTAGAGGAAAAAAGTGATCTACAGTTCTAGGATACATTCACCTGCAACTACGCAAGTTTCTTTTGCAGCAAGCGGGCAACAAAGCAGCAGAAACCTACACTTAACATTTAAAACTTCAATCAGCTGAACTCATTTCACACAGTGTTTCAGGCTGGCTCCATTTAACAGCAGTGTTTTAAAACATGCTGTTCAATACAGATGGCACTAACATCAGAATAACATCAAAGTTGTCCCTACCCTTACAAATCTTTCTGTCCACTCAGCACTTTTAAGGCATTTTACTGTGGTCAGCAAGAGGGGACAAAATTCCAAACCTCCACTTGTTTTCCTCTATATTGCATGAATGGACACAGCTCAAGGTGGCCTTTGTAAGACGAGGCCTGAAGTCCCACAACAAATTCTCCAGTCCCAGAATCTGGGGACTGGCCTTTGTTCCCTGATCCATAGCAGACACGCCAGCTCTTGCTGCAGACATACCTTCTTACTTTTTTCCCCCTTTAATATTTTGGCTTTCGTGTTAGTTAAATCTTACCTGGAACCCACGGGTGCTGTATGGAGTAGCTAGGGGAGGACGACCACCAGCCTCCAAACAGTTCAATAAAAACTCCAGTCCTTTATTTCCCGAGTTCAAAAAATGTTCTCGTCCACATCCATACCACACTGCAAAGCTTTGTCTCAAAGCATGCAGGTGGGGAGGGCTCACAGCTCATAGGCTAAGGAAGAAATAGCAGGTGTCTGATTGAATTCAGGCTTACAGGATAGCACAGGAATCAAGGTAGCTTCTTCCTGGACCCAAGCAATGCCTGTTGAGAATTCCCTAAGCATCGTCCTTTCTAACCCAGGATCAAAAAATTCTGTCTTTAATATTCAGCCTAGAGGTACCTGACATACAAGTGCTGCAAACGTTGAGGTGAAGGCATCCCCCCCAGATTGACCTGCACCCTTACTTATGTCCACCTTCTCACAAGGCTTACCATGGGAGGACAGGCTGAGAGAGTTGAGATTGTTTAGCCTAGAGAAGCGAAGGTTCCAGGGGGACCATATGCCTTCCAGTACTTAAAGGGGCTCCACAGGAAAGCTGGGTAGGGGCTCCTTATCAGGCAGCAACAGGATGAGGAGCAACGGTTTTAAGCTGAAAGACAACAGATGTAGGTTAGATAGTAGGAAGAATATTTTTATTGTGAGGGTGGTGAGGCATTGGAACAGGTTGCCCAGAGAAGCTGTGGATGCCCCATCCCTGGAGGCATTCAAGGTGTGGTTGGATGGGGCTTCGAGTAATTTGATTTAGTGGAAGGTGTCCCTGCCCATTGCAGGGGGGTGGATCTAGATGATCTTCAATGACCCTTCCAACCCAAACCATTTTGATTCTACGAGTGTTCTCAACTTCTGATTACCTACTCATTTTTCCTTTCTTTTCTCCTCCAATCAACTACTACTAAATCCTAAACTCTAGAAACATATTAAAATGAAAGCAGTGTTTTATATATGTCCTATACAAGAAGATAAAAAAAAGAACATTTTTCTCCAAAACCCTTCAGACAAATGAACATGGGACACGTGAACAACTATAGCATGATCAAGGAAAGGATGATTTTTTTACTCCTCCTGGCAAATTAATGCGCCCTATTCAAAAACAGTAGTGAAGGCAATTATTGGCCATATCTTTTTGTGGTTGTTTTTCTTTACTGAAAGCTATGAAGCTGCACACAGAGAAGAAAAAGGAAGAATGGCAGCAGGAGGGAAAGCAGCAAAACCAGTGGGTGTACAAGATCCCTCCAGGAACACAAACTGATGGAAGATAATGACAGAGGAGCAGCTAAACAAAAGGTTTATTAAATGTTTTTTACAGTTCTTGAGGATAAAAATCAAGATATAAATAGGAGGAAAGAAGATATAGCACAGTAAAAAGATGAAACAGATATCAGTGGATTTTTAACATGCAAGATACTACACATAAGAGCACAGAATTCTTGCTGGCATTAGCTCAGCACTTGGTAGAAGAGATGGGATTAATTCCTAAAGCAGCCATGCTCAAGTACAGGCAGATAGATGGAAGAAAGACCAACAAAACTGTGTCAGTTTATAGAAGAGGGAAAAGCAATGCAGGTGGGGCTGACATGCAAGGAAGTGGCAGCACCTAACAGCTTGTAAAATGGCTGAACATTAAAAAAGTTGCACTTTCAGGGGCTTTGTTTCTAACTTTTAATCAACTACCCCATGTTTTGTTATCTTTAATAAATAATTTTTATTTGCACCTATTTTACAGTCTCAGAAATGGCAATAGTAAGCACTAAACTCATGTTCTAGAAAGATAAGTTTAGCCTACATCATGTTTTACCTTAAGTTGGCAATAGATATTAGCTTCCCCTGATCTGTGTCAGCAATAGTGAAAGAACTATGACTTCCATCTCCTTGCTTCATCAGTGTGGCTGAAAGGACAGACAGATTGTTACTAAAGCTTATAATCAGACTTTTTTTCTTGCCTCCTACCCACCATCAGATACTTCAGAGATGCATATTAGGGGCAGATTTGTTTACCCGGCCGCTGTCTAGTCTGCATAGATTGTACTTGTTAGTCTAGCCAGAACACGTGCAAAAAATATGCTCAGAAGTGCATATTGTTGCCTTCTAAAATCTATTTAAAAACTGAGCATTCCTCAAGAACTTTTTACATCTGGGAAGTGCTGTCCCATCAGTTGACTTGTGCAAGATTTTAAGCAACATGACAAATATAATAAACATTTGTAAAAACTCTTCTCCATGACTAAGGTCATTAAACGTAATTGTTACTGTCTTGCTTTCTCAACTACTTATTTCAAGCAAAACTTGTGTCAGAACCTACTTACCCACTTAGTTAAAAATTAAGGTTTTGATGATATAGTCAGACACCCCAAACTCCTTCCTATTCTTTTACAGCTTCACTATGTCCTGTATGTAAATGGAACATGTCTCAGGCACAGAATTTGCTACCATCACTCACCTGTCACAAGACAAGAAATCCATACAACCTCTGAATTCATGGCTAAGAGCATCCACATAACTGAACATGGAGAAGAATATGTCCTGCTCAGAGCTTCAGTGACTAAGAACCACATGGGCTCTTTTTCTTCCAGTAGACATGAAGTTTTCTTCATTAAAGCACTGTTATCTTCCATTGCATATTTACCTGGTACTTCCTCCCAGAGAAATTCCAATGTAAATACATATGATAAGTGTACAAAACCAGAATTTGAAGAGCGCTCTTAACTGAACTGGGAATTATCACACTAGCTTTATTGACAGGACACTTTTTCAATTATACCACCTATGCAACGAGAATAAGGTGCAAGGATTTTTTTTTTCCTAACTGTAGGAAGTAAAATAATTTCTGCTAGACATACAAATTTACCAATACCAGTAAGTGTTTAAATCACTCCCCTAAGATCACAATGACACCCTTCGAAAAGACCAGTGTGCACCAGTCCTGTGCGTGATGCCACTGCTGGTAGCCATTGCAGTGTCGCATATAAATAGAGCATTGGTAGCACAGGAAGCTGTAAGTGACAAGAAATCCACCTGAGTGTTGAGCTGTAACTCGTGGTCTACCGTAGCATACTCTACCAGGAGTACACTGAGAGTTGGAGGTCATCCGTAAGAAGTTGTTTTCTTCTGTACAGGTCAGTATGATCTCCCATAGAAAGCTGTGATGTATTTAGAAATACTTCTATAAAAAGGCAAAAGCAGACATTCTATATCAGGCAGGAAGCAAATGGTTCTTTAAAACTGTTTAATTACATGTTTCAGGTAAGCACAGACAATACAGTAATTCCCACCACTGAATATTTACATTCTTTTCCTTAGGCTTGAGCTGTTCATTAAGAGTGTCTTTCAATCAATAAACTTGCACAATCATCTTTGCTGCGAAGAAGGGTGCTGGAATAAAACTATTGCAGGAAATATCATTTCATCAAGGCATGATTTTCTGTGGGGCTTTTTTTGTCCTTTAGGAACCACTTACTGGTAGTTCAAGATATTGTGGGAGAATCCTGGTTTCCAAGATGACCTGAAGAATGCATTGGAACCAAGCAGTGTGTTGAAGTCCTAGAAATACTTAAATCAATACCAATACATATGTTGTAGAGCTGAAATACTCTTTTTCACTGGCACTGCCACTGATGCCTGATTTCTGTTAGGACAGTTTAACACCAATTTTGTTTTGCTCCTTTTTCATTAGCCTTTGGGCTTCTTTCTCCATTTTCTTTCGTTGTTGTTCTGCTGCTCTTTTTTCCCTTTCTGCTATCTTCTGTTGTCTGCAATTAAAGAAAACATGAATTGCTAAATAACAGGAATCTGATTTTCAGCATAGGTTATTCTAAATAAAAAAAACAGAGCTTCAGTCTACTGTAGTCAGGCTCAGAACAGTTATTCTTTTATTGTGCTTTTATTGACCTTTTTTCAGATTAATCTAATCTCAGGCAGTAATATTTTTTCAATTATTTTATAACCTAAAAGCCACACAATTCTCAAAGACTCAGAGTAAGTGAATCAGTGAGAGTGTATGACAGTTAAAGCCTCGAGTTACTTAGAAAGGAAAAAAAGAACTATGTAAACTTTGAGTAGCAAGATTACCCATCACTTCAGATTGAGACTAAAACAGTTTCACTAGAACACTGACTTGATGGAAGCATCAGCAATTATCATCTTTATAATGTAATAATAATTCCTCATTATGAGAAGAAATGATAACTATTAATATTCCCTTCAATGCGTTCAGGATCTGTGTTGGACTCTATTGTTCAGTACAAATAAAAACAGTCTTTAAGGAAATAAAAAACAATTAAAAATATTCGGTTGTGTATCCTTTTAACATTATTTCTTATTACTGCTACAAAACCCCAAACATTTCTATTTGATAGCTCAAAGAATCTGTCTACAGGAGTAGGCTTCCAATTTGAACAAATACACAGCTGACTAGGTTGCAGAAAAAACGAAACACAAAAATCCACTTATTTTATTCCATCACGTCACTGAGTGGCACAGAGGCAAAAACAGGATTGATAGCCCAATTGGTACATTGCAGCTCCCTCCTGTACTGCATAAGTAGCAACAGAATGGCACAAGGAGGTCACTTCTGCTTCAATTTATTAGATATGAAAAATTTGCTAAGTTGCTTGCAACACAGGAAGCTCCATTAACTTGAAAATGTGAAATTGAACACAGAGAGGGACCTGGGGGCATTGGTTGACAGCCGACTGAATATGAGACAGCAGTGTGCCCAGGTGGCCAAGAAGGCCAATGGCATCCTGGCTTGTATCAGAAACGGTGTGACCAGCAGCTCCAGGGAGGTTATTCTCCCTCGGTACTCAGCACTGGTGAGATTGCTCTTTGAATACTGTGGTGAGGGTCCCAGAACTGAACACAAGAAGGATATTGAGGCTCTGGAGCGAGTCCAGAGAAGAGCAACAAAGCTGGTGAAGGGGCTGGAGAACAGGCCATATGAGGAATGGCTGAGAGAGCTGGGGTTGTTTAGCCTGGAGAAGAGGAGGCTGAGGGGAGACCTCATTGCTCTCTTTAACTACCTGAAAGGAGGTTGTGGAGAGGAGGGTGCTGGTCTCTTCTCCCAAGTGACAGGGGACAGGACGAGAGGAAATGGCCTCAAGCTCCGCCAGGGGAGATTTAGGCTGGACATTAGGAAATTTTTTTTCACAGAAAGGGTCATTGGGCACTGGAACAGGCTACCCAGGGAGGTGGTTGAGTCACCTTCCCTGGAGGTGTTTAAGGCACGGGTGGACGAAGTGCTAAGGGGCATGGTTTAGTGTTTGATGGGAATGGTTTGACTTGATGATCCGGTGGGTCTCTTCCAACCTGGTTATTCTATGATTCTATGAATAAAGAACTGCTTATTAAAAGAGAATACAGAATTCCAGCTGACAAAGCAATAGGGTGTTAACTGCCAAAGTATCTAAATGACTTACGTGCATCCACTTCAGTGTGTAAAACATACAGTATCAAAAACTATCATCATCTCAAACCACTTTCTCTGGTAGCTTCTTACTATAGACAACCTCTGCACACAAAATTTAGAAATATTTGACTACATGTTATTTTTGTATTTGACAGGAGAAGCATTGCACTTATTCAACACCTTCATGGTTTCCTTGATTGATTATTAATGGCTAGAAGTTTTCCTATACTCTATTAAACTGTTCTCCTGTCTGTCTTGAATGAATTAAATTAGTCATTCATATTAGGACCTACTTTCCAGGCTAATGGAAGCTCAGACTTTTTTGAGATCATGACCTGCTATTCCACATTCTACCAGAAGGCCAGATAGTTGCCAGTGCTGCCAGTCTAACATATGCAGGGTAATATTTGCTGCTTTACAGTAGCAGTTTTTCTTATATTACCCACATATCTGAGCTGATGCAGAAGCAAGCAGAGATGGCAGAGTTCGAAAAATCCACAAAAGGCATTAAGCAATGCTGCTATTGATTTGCATTTCTTAAGTGAGAAAAGTCATAGCAGATGTTTCTTCCCCCCACCCCCCAATAAACTGCAACACAGAATTCCCCTACACAGAGAAATGGTTTCCAAGCCCTCTACTGACTGACCAACTTTATTGGACTTCAGTTATGCCCAAATGAGAAGAGACTTTCACATCACTTCAGACAGAGGAACTGAATTCACAAAAATATAAGCAAGTAGCTTACCACAAAGTTATTACCTTTCCACTGCTCTTTTACTTGGTCATTATTCAAAATATTGATCTCCATTTCAAGTTTCCCGCATGTTTTCAACATTAAATTACTACCTTGCAGCTCAGAAAGGTTTCATTTCTCAACAAAAAGCCTGCGACAAACTGCAGCCTTATTTGATTTACTTCTTCTGGGTTCCAAAGCAAGGAGTTCAGCAGAGTTTGGATGGAGTGATATAAGTTTTTTTTAAACTAGAAATATATTTTTTCTTGATTTCAACCCTGCTTGGCATTCCTAACAATTTATGTAAAAGAAAGAAACCAAAAATCCTAAACCTCTCTCATTGGTTATCAGAACACTAAAATCAGAACACTATCAGCATGTTTTTATTTACTGTATACATACTGAATAACTACAATATCTGGTCTTTGGCTGACAAATAAAAATGCACCAGCACCTAGCTTAACTGTTTCCATTAGGAAAAAGATTTCATTGATATAAGAAAGTCCAAAGGTACAAATTGGTATCTACAGTCTGCAGAAGAAACCAAGTTCTAACTAACTTCAATTAACTGAAAATCCAGCTTAACATCCACCAAGCTGATTCATCACTGACTGGAAAAATTCAGTGCATCCCAGTCCAGAACCTGCTGGGAAATAGGAAAAAAAAACAAAAACCAGATCATAGGAACTTCTCAGGCACTACTAGGTCACTCCTCAGCACTATCTTTCAGCATGCTTTGATTCCAGGAAGCATCTGGCTTAAAATACATGCTTATTTCAACTGCTACACATATGCATTAAGTCATCAGAGCAAAGGCCACAGGATATAGTCTTCCCTGCTATTTAGCAGGCCACAGCCCATTTTTGCATGACTGATCAGTGCTCTATTACTACACAAAAGTTATTCCAGTCTTAAGACACTTCTGAATAACTGAGCACCAACAAGTACCCAGACACAGGTAGCTAAGGGAGATTTTTTTTTCTTCTGCACACTCATTTCACTCCAAATATGCTCTGCTGCAGTACAGTCAGCATTAACAACAACCTAAAGGGTAAGGGGGACTTTGTGCCTCATTTAGCAGTCTGAAATCTTAAGATCATTTTGTAGACCAAGATGCACTCTTCCAGCATTAAGAGCAGACTCCAGATCACTTCCTTACTACAATTTCCTAAAAACAGAGCCCCACCTGTCAAGTACTATACTTCAGTTTTACATTAAAAGTCAAATGCAATTACACCACAGATGTCTACTGCAAAGGGAAACTGTAAACCCAGAGGGTATGTCCCATCAATCTTGATAAAAATCAACCAGTACTTTCCTCAATTACAGAAAAGCATTATAATTTGACGTGCCATTAATAAAACAAAGGTTTTACTTCACGTAGCTGGGATACAGCTTATGCAATGATCAGTTATACTGAGGTGGCCATTCATAGCTGGCCAAGCAGTATGCAATACAGTTACCATTCTGATCACATTTTATTTACTTGCAATATTTGGACATATCTCTTCTAAAACAAGTATAATTTGAAACTTTTTAGTGAGGTCAGGGGGGAATTCTATGGAAAGTAACCACCAGAGTTGAAATCTTTTAATGGTAAAGATGCCAGGCTGAAATATTTAGAATAGCTTCAAGCAAATAAGCTGACACTTTGAAAAATGCGAGTTTGTGGGGAAAAGCCCCGTGCTAGTCCCATGTCTCTCTCATTAAATATCCGAGAGTATGAAATTCACAATTGTCAGACAATATCCTTTTGACCATCCTGGCAATATCCGCTAACCAAATTTCACACTCCTGAAATAAGATGGCACATGCACACACCAGATTATTTTTAGAAGCTAATTTGTATTAGAAAAGTTCCTGCTTCAGAAAATTCGAGTACTTCTTTTAGTAGTCCTAAACACACCTGTAATGGACTGTGCTAAGGGTTAAATAAAGTACAATGCAGTCTCTGCAGTCAGCAGAATAGCTGTTTCATTTCTCAGTTCCAAAAAAGTGGTATTTCTCATTGCCTTTATTTTCTTTGTCTGCTGCATCACAGATTAAGTCTCAATAGATGTGCTTTAGAGATGAATGATCTTACTGAGCCTACTGACATTCTTTACGGAAAAGGCACTATCCTTAGAACAAAAACAGCTCAAAGGCACACCTTTCATATCACAAAGCTTGTACTTCTGTGATACATTAGTGGAAGACAAGACTTCAGGACTTGAAACAGTTTTAGAATTCAACTTAAAAAAAAAAATAAATAGACCCCAAGACATTGACCAGAACATACACACAGACATATCTGATTAAGTTTACAAAAACTTTTGCAGTACAACTCTATTCTCACATCTTAAGCTGCTGCAGAGCAAGACTGACAATTAAAAGTGGTTGAATTTATTATCTATCATTAATGCATCAAAAAATGTACTGCTGACTTACCTCTTGTCTTGCTCCACTAGTTAGAAAAAATATTTGGAAAAAAATTACTTACAATAAATAGTTCACCACAACATTTACAGAAAAAATAACTTTTTCCTTTAAAGATTCACAGCTCTGTATCATGTCCTTATTTCTGTCACTATTGTCCCACTGACGTCATGTATTTGTGATTTTGTGAGAAAACTGAAAGCAGTTTAGAAAGCTGAAGCTTTCTAAGTATGAGGCAGGTTGTCTGGTGATGTAGCAAGCAATTAAGGTTTGATAAATCCTTGAAATGAAACAGGCTGATGTAAGCCACTGTCAATTCAAATCACTGCGATTAGCTTAAACTCAGTCTGCATCTCTTTACCCTTCATACCCCTTCCTGTGTTCTTAAGAGGAAAAAAAACCAGAACACAAATGAAACAAAGTACCTACATTACCTTCGTGTAAGACTGATTCTACATTCAAGCCTTATAAGCTATCTTAGATAAATTACCTAGAAAAGCAAAGCTCCTACAGGGATTCCAAGAACATTCATAACTTTACTTTTTATCCTGAACTATTTTTACTTAAGAATATGTGATTATGATCCTTCTTATAAGGACATTCAGGGGTATTTACTTAATAAAGTTGAAACATGTTATTCATACACGTTGGGTTGGGTTTCAGTGGGAGAGAAGAGTTGGTTTTTTGGAAGGGGGTTAACATTGTTCCAATGTTCCAGTGTTTCTCAGATTTCCCTCACTACCTCATCTCCTGAACTGATCAGATCCAAAACGTATTCTGCCAAGTACAAGTTACCAAGAGATTAGATACATAAAAATAACTTGTTGTAAGTGCTAAGAACTGTTTAACAATTCTTATCAGGAAGGTGTTACAACAAACTAAACTGTATTTGATTATTTTACATGTAAAAGTTTACATGGTTTTACGTTATTTTCAATTACCTAAGAACTTCTTCTGCCTGCCAGGCAGCGTCTTCCTCTTCTTCCCAGGCATTAGTATTTTCTTGCCAAGTGTCCAAGTCTCCGAGTTCAGGCTGAAACAAAAGAAGAGAAGCTCTTAGCACATGGAAAAAAAGATAAAACATTTTTATCCTCAATGCTTCAGACTTCCAGAAATATATGATATATGACAGTACTTCTCAACTTATTGCCTATACACTTCCCGCTGCTCTAACACTGACCTTTCCAGTTAACTATTGGAGGTTTTTTTTGATTCTCTTGGTCAGTAATAAAGGAAGGAAGGGAGTACTGGAGTGCATTTTTAGGAAGGAGAAGATGAGCAGATTGAGTAGATAGCATGAAAGATTTCTGGAAGTTGCACCGAAACTCCAAAAATCATTTGTGTGCTGCTCTTACTCACTAGAAGCCCTTTCCTGAATTATTTTCATTACAGATAGTCTAAAGAAAGTGGTATGCCTATCCTGTACTGCTCTCTGCCTAGGCCCTTCTGTGCACTGCATTAATCAAAGTAGATGCACTATTGATGAAGGCAAAGAAGAAGAGAGAATAAGAGCATCTCCCCCTAAACAGCCAGGCTATTAGGTAACTAGACTTTTTTTTTTTTTTTTCAAAGGCTAAGAGCAAAAGTTAGGATACTGTTAGAATACAATCCCTAAAGAAAGGAAGGAAAAAAGTGTAAGTTAAAAATTATCAAAAGATAATAAAGCAAAGGTAACCCAGAGGCTTTCAAGAAAAAACAAAACAAAAAAAACCCCAACAAAAGCCTATCTTTTTCTTAGGAACTCACTGTGCAGAATCCCAAAAAAAAAAAACCAAACCCAAAACAAACACAACAAAAACCACCACAATCTGTTGCTTTAGAAGACTAGCAAGTATACAAGTGCTTGCAAGCTTCTTACCTTTTTATCACTGATCTGTTAAGTTTCTAAGTATAGTATGTTAGATGTACTACTTCTTTGCTTTGAACTGAATACTCAATTTTAAAGCAATTCACACTACTCCACCACCACTCCTCTTCCTCCTTACAATGCATACCTTAGGCAGACAACCCTTTTTGTACAGAACGGTTATTTAACTGTTGTAAATATGAGATCAAGAGCATACTCACAGATTGGTGAATAAAAGGAATATCTTGTGTAGCAGCTAATCTGCTAGAGAATCCCGTGTTTCCCTCTGGAATCCCAAAATTTAAAGGCTCTCGTTTTTTAATAACTATCTGAAAATATTAAAAAAAAAAAAAAAGTGGTAAGTTAATGCATGGTAGAGATTCCTTGGTGATCATATAAACGTGCCTGTGAAGATGCAGCTACTGAACAATGCACTGCTTCTCAAACCTGCTCAGGTTCTGGAAGCCGTACAGTCAAATGTACTGATAAGTGAGAGAAGCTAAACTGCAAAAGACAAGAACTCCCTCCACCCCCATTAGCTTTTCTAAGTCACATGGAAACGTATGATTGCATCAAAACAGAGAAAGGGCACAAAGAATTACAGATCAACTAGCCACATCTCCCAGTACTCACATAAGCTCACATGACACAGTCCTTGGAGAAATCCTGCTTCCATGATAGGTCACTGTAAGATACTGTACTTAAGGACAGTGCTGTCTGCACAGCTTTACTGCTTCAGAGCATGATCTCTCCTAGCTACTTCAACAGCATATCTGAGCACACAATTTAAGTTTCAGTAGCTGAAATGTAATACACTATCACATCAATTGAGAAAGCTCTGTATGGTTTTGGCTGAAAATCACGCACTAATGGTTCTCTTAAAAGGCTTGTTACCAAATTTAACATGGCTGCTAAGATCTCTTTCTCATCTTGAACTCAAGATATGAACTTCCTTTGTTTAGCCTACTTTATGTCTCTGCTACTTCCAGAAGAGGTGAATTGACAGTTTCACTGATTCTACAAACCCTAGTACCAACACAACAAAGGAAACAGGACTGCCTATGTCAATGACAGAGTCTGACTGAAAATCCATCTCCAAACGCTGCACATAGGAGTAGCAACACAACCAGATGCCACCTCAGACACTGGGGTTCACATTGAGCCCAGATTTGATGGAAATACAAAAGAAAATTCAGGCAAAGCTAAGTTAGCAGAATGTTCTTTACAGTGCCTGCAGTGGTCTCTAGAGATACATTTAAACTACATAGTATTTTAGTACAAATACTCAAACAGCATGGATCCTTTGCAAATTTTGCTCTGCACCTGAAGCTCAAACTATTAGGCAAAAAATGGCATTAGATACAAGGGCTCTAGCTCTTCCCCAGTCTCCTCTACCACCCTCAGATTTTGGAAGATCAAAATCCTTAAAAGAATTTAGTCCACAGCATAATGCAGATCCTGAATATACAAAAAACTGACCCCAGCATCATGTCCAGTTCATAGGACCCTATGAGATTCAGGTTGGAAGTGGCCTCAGGAGGTCTGTAATCCAATCTCCTTCTCAAAGCACTGTCAGCTCTAAGGCTGATAAAGGTACTCGGGACTTATCTGTTTGAGTCTTCAAAACTTCCACAGATGGAGCCTGCGCAACTGCACTGATAACCTACTCTAGTGTTTTACTGCTGTCACTGTGAAAAGGGTTTCCCAGTTGACTCAAAGCCCTCCAAGGACCCAGGTGAGAGATTTCCATGCAGAAACAAGACTTGCAATTACCACAAATTTAGCTGGCATTTATTAACAGTGTTGATGCTTTTGTGGATATGTTATCTCCATAATAAAAATGGAAATTTGAAGAGTAAGTTACTTGGAAATATCAGTTCCCCAATTCCAGCCTCCCCAGTATAACTTGGTGAAACGAGGAATGATTGTTTTCTGAAAGAGCAGTGCTACAACCTCAGGATTCAGTCAAATAGGACATGGAATATCTTCGTTCAAATAATGGAAGGGTATGAGCATAAGTATCCTAGTGCAGTGGTTACACTTTCAGAATTATAGCAACTTGAGGGTTCTCACATTATACTTCCCAGAGCCTTCAGACTATGAAATTCTTTGTAAGTTTCCAATAATATTAAACCCTAAGATGTAAACATGAACTAGCATCACATTTGGTAAAACCTCAAAAAGCCAGTATTTTTAGTTGGGTATGTTAGACTAGTCATCAACACCTATTCTCATTTCAACAGGACATCTTAATTCTAGCAGAAGCGCCTTCTATAACTTGCCAATCTACTCATAGCCTATTTTAAAGCTATAAGTATAGGTGAAGGTACAATACTTACTTTTTGAGTTTTTCTTATAGTTGGTGTCATGTCTTTGAAATAGTCAGGTTCCATTTGTTCCAAAGGATTTTGCTGAGCAGCCACATTACCATTCCCACCTTCAATCTTCACACTGGTAGGTGCATCTTCATCCCAAGAAGACCAGTCTTCTACTTCTGCCTGAAGAGAAGTACATATTACAAGTTAACATTATGTACAAGTAAAAACCTGTCACCTTGCATCTTGCTAAGTTATATACTCATTATATAGCATATGTAATAATATAGTATCTTTCTAAGATACATACCAATCCTGGTATAGGACTGGTGTAATCACTCTGTTAAAGGCTTATCTATTAAGTCATCTACCACTTAAGCAATTACCTGTTTAGGAACAGATGAATAATCCACTGTGGTTGGCAAAGTTATCTGGTCTCCACTTAACTTTCGCCCTCTTCCAGACCTGAAAGAAAAATGTAGGATTCCTCCAAGCTCTGAAAACATGAGCACTAAGTTTAAAAAAAACAAAAAGGAAGTCTGAGAATAGCACTACTGAAAACAGTCATGGATAAAACATTAAGTGCTACCCTAGTATTAGCTACTGCCAGTAAAAGTCTGCTGAATAAAGAAATTTCATTATGCACTTAAAGCAGTCTTCACAAGAATTTCAAAGTAAAATTTACTTTTAAAACTACAATAAAGGAGAAGCAAATCTAATAAACATGAAATTGACAAACGAATTGAGCTATTTGCATAGTCAGCTACTTGCACAGTCACTTACAACTTTTAGATTGTCAGTGCTTACAAAAGGAAACAACACTGATCTACATTTTATTCAAAGATAACCATTTCTACCGTAAACTGAGAAATCTTTCTGCCTAGCCACATCTAACAAACCACTTCTGAGCTGCTAAAGCACTTTTTCCTTCAAAGTCTGAGCAGAGTAGAGGAGCAGAAGTACTTCCCTCAGCCTGGTCACACTTTTTTAAGACAGACTTGCATATAGTTGGCTTCCTGGGCTGCAATCACACACTGAAAGCTCATGTTGAGCTTCTCATCCACCACCACCACCCCCATGTCTTTCTCTTCAAGGCTACTCTCAATCTATTCTCTGTTCAGCCTGTATTTGTGATTGGGATTGCCCTGACCCAGGTGTAAAACCTTGCACTTGGACTTGCTGAACTTCATACGGTTGGCATAGGCCCACCTCTCAAGTCTGTCAGGGTGCCTCAGGATGGCATTCCTTCCCTCCAGCGTGCACATAAACCACTTAGATATTTGAACACTGTCATTAAGTAAAGATCACAATAATACTTTAAATATTCTTAGCTCACATTCGCTATACTTTAAAACCTTACAACATAAGACAAAGTAATTCAGGCTCACTCACATTTTCCCCAAGGACCGTAAGCTCCCATAACAAGACAGTCATGTAATTGACCTTATGCAGCTTGGAACAGTTAACTTTCATTTATTCCTACTGATGAGAATACAACTGGAAATATGCTATTTGGAGCTAGCACCTATTAGTCTTACTATCAGAGAACATTCCATCACCAACTCAGAACAGCTGAATCTGCTGCATGCTGGTGAGTGTTTAGATATATTTTTCCTACTTTAAGCCAAATAGATTTTTTTCTTAAGATCAGGCACTATCATCAAATTTTAAAGCCTTATATAATAAACTCTAGACCCTTTAAAAGCTGGCCCTTTAAGCTGAAAAGCAACACAGTTTAGGGGCAAAGGAAGGTGAAAACACTGTACCCTCAAACACATTTGAGACTTCTGGTTCTGGCTGACTAGAGGCTTAACATCTGGCTGATGTCCCCAAAGGAAACCAAAGCTTGGAAACAACCTCCTTGAGACCTGTACAACATATCTATATTTAACACTATTCTAAACCCTCACTTATAATTACATATATTTTCCTATTTATATGAAGAAGACTCTGGCAAGTGGGCAACAGCAAGCATTCATCTAGCCAAAATGATTACACTGTTAAGGGTGAAGGTGGGAGGAAACAGCTTCTGTCATACAACATAGGAAAGAACGTGCCACACACTGCAGCACTGAGGAAGGCTACATACCTCCACTTTTTCTACAAAGGGAACAAGATACTTATAGCAACAGCTGCTTCACAATCATCCCCAGATATTGACTGCTGCTCTGAATGCCTAATGCCTTGGGTTTGTTTCTCCTTACTTATTATCAACATCCACATTTCTCAGCTGGGGAAGACAACCAAAGTTTTTTAACAAAATTAAGTTTCATCTCTTTAAATATTTGTTCCTGGAAACAGTGGAGTCAGGCAGGCTTTTGCTTACGAAGAACAGTTTTAACTATTTAAAGAGATGACTAGTCCTATATGTAGACTTTACACCAACTAGGAAGATGTATGATCTCTACAGGCACTTGTTTAAAAGCTATTGAAAACTATATAATCTAAATAAGTACTAGATCATACCCATTGAATTAAAATGCACATTTAATTAAATCACATTTGTGATCAGGTTAGTTTGGCAAGACCTGCCTTTTGTGAACCCGTGTTGACTGGGCCTGATCACCCGGTTCTCT
Organism: Clamator glandarius; assembly: GCA_033459285.1. Lineage (NCBI taxonomy): Eukaryota > Metazoa > Chordata > Aves > Cuculiformes > Cuculidae > Clamator > Clamator glandarius. Next base: position 844,983 of record JAUNZM010000198.1, read on the forward strand.
TGCATGTGCTTCATGATAGCACTCAAGATCACCTGTTCCATGACTTTCCCTGGCACTGAGGTCAGACTGACAGGCCTGTAGTTCCCTGGATCCTCCCTGCAACCCTTCTTGTAGATGGGCACAACATCAGCCAGCTTCCAGTCGAGTGGAGCTTCCCCAGTCTTCCAGGACTGTTGGAAGATGATGGAAAGGGGTTTGGCCAGCACACCCGCCAGCGACTTCAATACCCTTGGGCGAATCCCATCCGGCCCCATAGACCTGTGGGTGTCTAGTTGGGCTAGCAAGGCTCTGACCACCTCCTCTTGGACCATGGGAGCCTCATTTTGTTCCTCTAGCTCCTGGGTTTGTACAGGAAGGAAACAACTTTCTTTACAATTAAAGACTAAGACAAAGAAGGCATTAAGTACCTCAGCCTTTTCCTTGTGCCCTGTCACTGTTGTTCCTTCTGCATCCAATAGGGACTGTATGGTCTCCCTAGTCCTCCTTTTATTATTTATATATTTATAGAAAGATTTTTTGTTATCTTTCATCGACTTTGCCAATCTGATTTCTAGTTGAGCCTTTGCCCTTTTGATTTTTTCTCTACACAATCTCACTTCCCTCCTGTAATCCACCCAAGAGGCCTGTCCCCTCTTCCAGAGCCCAGAAACATTCCTCCTCTTCTTGATATCACTCAAGATCTCCCTGTTCAATCAAGCTGGTTTTTGCCCCTGCCAGCTTTTTTTCTGGAACATGGGGATGGCTTTCTCCTGAGCTGCTAGGATTTCCTTTCTGAAGAGCTCCCAGCCCTCATGGGCTCCCTTGCCCTTAAGTACTGTCTCCCATGAGACTTTGCCAACCAGCCTTCTGAAGAGTTCAAAGTCTGCCCTCTGGAAATTACATGCTACTGTCCTGCTAACCACCTTCTTCACATCACCTAGAACAGCAAACCCTGTCATCTCATGATCGCTTAGTCCTAGGTGTCCTCCTACTGCCACATCCCCCACAAGGCCTTCTCTGTTCACAAACAGCAGGTCCAGGAGGGCACCTTCCCTTGTCGGTTCAATCACCAGCTGTGCAAGGAAGTGTCTTCCACACACTCCAGGAACCTCCTAGACTGCTTCCTTTCTGCTCTATTGTACTTCCAGCAGATATCAGGAAGATTGAAGTCTCCCACAAGAATGAGAGGCATTGATCTAGAGATTAACCCCAGCTGTTTATAGAAGAGCTCGTCAGCTGCTTCTCCTTGGCTGGGTGGCCTGTAACAGACTCCCATCACAAAATCTAACTTCTCATGGGCTCCTCTGATTTTAACCCACAGGCCCTCAAGGGTCCGGATAATATAGAAGTTATCATAAATTCAATGTTCTGACTTCTTTTAGAACTTGAACAGCAGTACTCCTAATTTAATTTGGAATTCAAATCACAGAATCAAGGACCTCTATATAGTTGTATGAAGCATTAAAATATATCTTTTTGAAAGTTCAATAGATCTACCCCCTCTGCTCCTGTACTATTGAACTCTAACATTAAACAACCATAACTCGAGGTTTTTGAATGATTGTAGGTACTACATTGCTGCATTCATGGGTCTATAACTCGAACACTAAGCATGGCTTACAATAGTAAGCAAAATAAGTCACGTTCACTAAAAAAATGGCAGTTCCCTTGAACTTCATTCACTGTTCTCCAAATTTTTGAAGGAATATTCAATAGGCAGAAGAATCTGAAGTCTCAGGCAACTGTTTCTTGACAAAGCAGGATAAGAATCATTTACATTTATTATAAAAGCCTACTGACTGATGACTGTGTGGATGCTGCCATTAAGTGAACCTCTTAAAAAACAACATATCACTTGCCAAGTACTTCCAGAAAATGTGGAGAACAATTTTCCTTGAAGTTTGACACAGCATAATTTTAAATGGGAATTTTAAAACCCTGTAAGAGCTGCTTAGAAAACACTGCTTATTAGAGCTATCATATCACAAAATATACTCACAACTGCACTACATAGACATTTTGAACTCTGAAGGAATAAGCAGATTAAGGAATGAAATTGACTTAGTTTTTATCCATCTTGATTGTTTTGTAGTTAGTAAAATCAGAACTGGGAAAAGTGGTGGATGTGTGCTGGGAGAAGGAAAGAAGTGCAAGAATATGTAATTAAAAAGTAATCAAATTAAGTAAGGCATGTTTACCTGCATATTAACTTTTTAATGAAAGATAATACTGCTGCCAGGCAAGTACAGATTTTAAAGAGTCGAAACTGTGTTATGGCCATGGTGAGAAACCCTTCCTGCAAGAGAAAAAAAGTTAAGATGTAGAGGATTATACATCTTTACATAATTCTTGAAGTTAATTTCCTTAGTTGATGATAAGCAAGGAGCATTCTGTGAAACTATTAATGCAAGAAACGAGAGAAGGTACCTGCAGCAAAGATGCTACCTTCCTACTATCAAGACATTTCACTGATATAAATAACACAAATACCTAATGTATATATCCTTTAAAGAAAGAGCAGATAAGCACAGGTAAAGCCACAGTTAAAGATTTTAAAGGGCAAGTGCAGGCAATCAATTGCCATGACTGTACAACTGATCTGTCTTAGACACTAAAAAAGCCACCAGTCATCACAGTGCAAGCAGAACAGTGTAATCATCGATAAAAAGCTCACACTTCCTTGAGTAAGTCTTGTATATGCAAATTACAAATTTAGTTTAATCAAACCCCCAAATCAGCCATTTGAATTTAGTTTCCATTTTGATGGAAATGTATGATGAAATCAAACACTAATTTTAGAACCAGTGCCACTAAAAAATTATGAGCAAAGAAAGACACTGTTCAACCTGTGTACACTGTATCATGACTTAACTACTAGATCTATCAATGTTCCTATCAATCTCTGGCTGTAGCCACTTATGTTGGAAGCTATTTTCAGTTTCAGTTTGATAATCTGGAGAATTTATACTCAGTATAACACATTATTCCAACAGATTCCCTCAAATAAGCACACATTGGCTCAGAATAATCTGCTGTAATTCCAGGAGTCCTTTTCCATCTTCTACAAGTAAAAGTAAAGAAGAGGTTGGGCTTCACAAACAGCTTTTCATTAGATACATCTACACTTGTAGCAAGATTTTATGTTGCAAGTTTAACATACCTCCTGGTGAGAAGAGAAGGCAGCCCTGTGACATTTTCCTCAGGCCATGAGTATTCCATGGAAGGACAGCTTGATTTCAAATATGCTATTGCATTTAAATCACTTATTATATTCCAGGCTTTAAGTTAGGAAGAGTCAGGAAGGTGGATCATTAGGTAGGCTGCTCCAATACTGCCCTGAGGATTTTATTAAAAAGTACATCATGGCATTTGTGAGCTTTATGGAGCTTAGACTTATTTTTTATTGGTGCTCATTTGCTAGATAATGTAACTAATATTAAACACTGTAGTAACACAGTACTGGAAATACTGCTTCACATGTAGTCCAGGTAAGAAATATCTGCTACTGAAAAAACATACAGGGAGCTATTAAACAAATAGGCTGTTTTATGTAATATGGAAGGCTTAAGTCAATAAGTAACCACCAAATTGGAGGCTACAATACCAAGGTGAAGCACAGGAGAAAGGTCTCACAAGACACATTTAACTCCTCCTTTAAACTAGTGGTGTCTTAATTTATTTTCATGGGAGACTTAGAAACGTAGAGAACCTTATACAAGAGTGGGTATTAAAACAGCTCTTCATCTAACAGTAACAGGGAACAGTCAAACTTCCCACAATGAAGCAAGATTAGCAAATACCATCCAACACATTTAGCTTTTAGCTTTAAAGACAGGACTATAATTTTCTATTGTGCTCAAGCTGTTCCTCACCTTCCAAAATAAGCAATTTTGACAATAACTAGGTGACAGGAGAATGCATCAGTCAAGAACTGGAAAAATTAAAAGACCGTGGAAGTTAGTGAAAAAAGAATGGATACCAACTAGATAGATAGTTCTATATTCTAAAGGCAGAAATTATTACAAACCAACAGTGAATTGGTGAAAGAAATTGTTACTTTTAAAAGAGGCAGCTAGAAGCCATCTACCTGGGACTTGAGGTATGAAGAGCAGGTGAACTGCTGAAATGAGAATAAAAGTACGTCTTTTCTGAAAGGAAGCTTGTTTAGAAGCTCACTCCACTCTTCTCTATCAGAATGCACTCTTCTATTGGTGTGGAAGGCGGGAGGGAAGGAGCAGAAAAGTACCCAACATTAGAAAGAGTAAAGCCATTTCCCCTACTATATAACCACCACACTGGACAGTTGACACAGATCCTAAATTAAAAAGCAAACTACTTATTGAAAAGGTTAGGAAGCAACCATTACCCAAAAATTTCTGCAAACTCTATACTATTTGTGCCCAAGTTCAAAGGACTGGGAAGTTTATACGCTAAATGCAAAACTAAAACCAAAACAACATTCAAGTGTGTCACATATACAGATATGTGCACAGATACATGTACACATAACCCCAGATTTTAAATTTATCTCCATTCTTTAATGTATCAAACTGTATACTGTATTGACTTCACAAAATAGAAGTTAAACAACGGAAAAAACATAATCTACACAGTCTGGCTGACAAGCTTGCAAAGTACCCTGCCGACAAGATTAGTAACCAGAAGTTGATCCATTTTTCCTAGGTCATTCCTGTATATGGTTGACTACACTTCCAATATTACCAGTGTGCCTGCTTGGCAGGGTTCAATAGTTACCGTCATTCCCCATGACAATCGGACAACTTGTGCCTCTCCACTTTGTGTATGTCATTTAAAAATTGCAGAGTTAAGTCACACACAGAATCCCATATCATATTTGTGTTAGAGCTTAGCTCCACTTCAACTGTGGCAGCATTAGGCCCCTTCAAGGCAGTAGGTACTGCCTCTTCTCTGAACTTTGATTGTAGTCTTCCCAAATAAGTTAAGCTCTGTACACTACAAATTGTCAGGTGCACAACCAGAGCTTTAGCAAGAATATACTATCAGCTAGTCATAGCAGCATTAGCAATCCTCCACCTTTGAAAAGTACTTTAATCAGTCTATCTGTGCTAATTAAGATATGAAGCAGTATATAGAGACATTAATTTTGGCAATATGCTAAAAGCTGTTTAAAATAGAATATTGAACCAATTATTGGCTCAAGGTTAGGACAAGTCAAACGTTCACCCCAGTGCCTGAAACAGCAACAATGCAAATGCTTCAAGTGCTAAGGACTACACTACCCAAAAAGAAAAGTTAAAGGAAAGCTAAAGGTTTTAAGTTCTGTTTGGTGCCTTTTGCTGCTGTTTTTGTGTGCCCTTAAGGGTTGTTTTCATTAGGTTGGTTTCTTACTTTTTTCTCAAAAGAAAAATTATTTTCTGAAGCAGTTATATGACTATAAATGTATATTAATGGAACCTTAACATTTCTTGAGTTCATTGCAAACTTAATTCACGTGATACCATTATACTAAACTTGTTAATTGAAACATTCTTTTCTTGTCTTCAGTCTTTCTCATACACCAGAAGGAATCATAGGCATATATCTTCCTTATCTCGCAAACTGGAACAAATACTGAACAGTGTAATGCTAGATGGCAGGGCCACAACTTTCTTGTTTTCCTTTTCTCAAGCTTTTCCCTGATAATCAGTCCCAGAAGGAACTACAATTATATCAGTAGCTGACTATGACAAAAGACAGCACAGAGACGTAATACGAAGTGTCAATGCTCCAGCGAGAATTCTAGAACATTTCTTAACCAATGGAGGCAAAGGTGAAACACTGGACCAGAATTCAGAAAACATGGTAGAGTTGTCCTTCAGCCCTTATGCTTATCATGCCTCACTTTTCCACTTGTAAACTGGAACCTTGCTTCTCTCACGCTGACACAGAATCATAAAATGGTTTGGGTTGGAAGTAAGCTTCACAGGTCATCAAACCCAACCCCTCTGCAGTGAGCAGGAACATCTTCGACTACGAGGTTTCTGAGCCACATCCAACCTGACCTTGAACGTTCCCAGAGATGGAGCATCTATCACCTCCGGGCAACCTGTTACATGTTTCACCAACCTCAGTGTAAAAAACTTCTTCGTTCTAGTCTAAACTTTTTCTCTTTTAGATTAAAACCGCTACCCTCATCCTATTGGTATAGGCCCTGATAAAAACTTTCTCCTCATCTTTCTTATAAGCCCCCTTTAAGTACTGAAAGGCCTATAAGTTCTCCTGAGAGTCTTCTCCAAGCTGAACAACCCCAACTCTCTCAGCTTCTCTTTGCAGGAGATGAATTCCAGGCCTTTGATCATTTTTGTGGCCCTCCTCTGGACCCACTGCAACAGGTCCATGTATTTCCTGTGCTAGGGCTTCAGAGCTGGATGAAGTATTCCAGGTGTGGCCTCGCCACAGTATAGTTTCTAATGTATTACATTTATCAGACTTACTGTCAACTGAGCCTTCAAGTTCCATTACAACATATATAGATAAGCAAATAAAGCAGTACATGAATCCTAATTAATTTAATTCTAGCAGTCCCTGCAACTGTTTTGTAACAGACACCAAGTTCTGTTCGAGTTTGACTTGCATAGCTCATACTGCCTTCCACTGGTAAAAAGTTACAGCAATTGCTCACATGAAAATGAACACAGAAGGGATTAAAGTATGGTAGCAAACACCTTGGAGCCAAATCAGAAGAATGAGGCAACTTACTCCCAAAAACATTTTATGGATCCATAAAGGACATACAGAGAAGAGAGGGAAATTTCAGAAGTTTAACTGACACATTTTTACATTGCTTTCAGCTTGCAGCAGTGGCCTGGTTAAAACTCCTGACATCTCTGACTTCACTGATGCTAGCCAGCAAATCATCTGCGCAGCACACAGTCCAGCTGAGTTAGTCAAACAATGGTGTAACAAGCAAGACTCTCACTAGCCTCCACTGTAGTATATTGTCATCTGGAGAAGCACTTCCTCTTTCACAGTTAACTGCACTCACAAACACCACTTAAGCAATATTTCATGAGACAAAGACGATCCTAAAGTAAAGTTGCCTTGCGACATTAAAACTGCTTTACAGACTTGTTTTCTCCTAGCGAAGTCACCTCCTACTGACATTGAAAAACATCAAAACACTTGTAAAGTACTTATCCTGCACTCCTCTGGCCCCTTAAAATGCTGAGTGATTTGTATCATGTAGTTTTCTTTAGATATCGCCATCTTCTGAATGGAATTTCTGCCTTGAACTACCAGTGTTTTGTGAATTGATTACATTTTCTTTCACATCTGCTCATCTGTGACTCTGGAATGAATACATGAAGACATCTTGGAAACAGTGACTTTAACTTATATTAAACACAGCTAGCTAAACAGCCAAATAAAAGCTAAATAAAGACTAAAAATAACTTGTCTGAAACTGAAAGGCTTCTTGCTAACTACATATTTACATATGTAGCCACAAAGAAAGCCTCACCCTCCTAAAGTGAAATGAGAGGTCCACTTCCTAGTACAAAATGACTAACGTGTCCTTAAGTGCTTACACGTGTCAGCACTAAAACTCCACAAAAGCACCACTGAACCACAATGCTTTCATTAGAAAAGCTGACAAAAACCTACCCAGTACCATATGTTTCGTCACGAGTTTCAGTGGCAAGGATAGAATTACTTACAAGTTCATTTTGGGTGGAATTTTACAGCAGAGTGGCCACAACAATTTTAAAATGCCCAAGAGAGTTTATAGGGAAATGGAGTCTTATGAAGATTAGAAGACAGAGTAAAAGAACGGTCTATTTTCAAGCACACAATCCTTCCTCCAAATTGCACACGTTACAAGATGTGCAAAGACATTCTGCATTTTAAAAGTCAAAATAATGATTCAGAACAGCATTCAGTCAGGTACTAAAAGACATGAGCAGCATCTCCTGCATTCTAAAGAGAACAATGACACTCTATAACTAGGAGGTTCCACTCCTCTCTTCCCAACCGATTTATGTGTTCGGTTTTCATTTGGTTAGGGTTTTTTTAACCACTCTATATAGAAACATACATGGATAGATTAAATGGCAGCAAGACTGAACCCTGAAGCCATGCTATTATGGCATTAGAGAGAGGAGTGGAATCCAAGGGAAGATTTAGAGACATCTCCTTTATCTGACTATAGGTAGGTGGTCAGAAACGTTCGTAAGAGGTACTAGAGTTTCAGCACTAATGCTCCAGTGTAAGCAATGTATCTAGGCAGTTGTGAGGTAGCTAGGAGAGCAGACTACTGTGCCTGTGATGTATGGGAGTTGAATCATCCAAGGTGTTCAAACCTAGGAGGATATTTCACAACTATTGGGAGCTGCAGAAGATTCAAGAAGGAATGTTCATCTCTAACTAAAGACAGTAAAAACAGGGGCATGCTGGGGATTCCTAAGTTACTCCTAGACACTCAACACACTGTTATACAACACGTAGAGTTTCAGCTTTTTTTAAAACATGCTCCTCCTAGAATCATAAAACTTCTGTAGTAATAGCACCTCATCTCACTCCTTCCTCCGCATGAAACTGAATACAGTTCCAATCTTGTTAAGTGAACTTGCGAAGTTTTCTGTTCAGAATAAGAGTAAGTTCTGTTTTTCAAGGCAAAGTTAGTTAAAATAGAAAGTTATATCCACGGACTAATCAGTCATTCTTTGACAATACCGTATCTACAAATGCTATTGACTTCCAAAAACCAGCACGGAGAACAAATATTTAAGTCATGCAATCCCATGATACTACAGTACAACGTCGTTCACATTTGCAAGAAGCACTTGAGGTAATGCACTAATTCATGTAACTGATTTTGCACACTGAAGAAGTTGTCAGACACAGAACTGGAATCTAAGAGACCCCAGTTCTGTCCCAGTCCCTACTAGCCACCCTGGACTTAAAGTTACTTGTATCTACACAGATATCCAGAGGAGGTAAATTAACACTCTCACTGTTATGACCACAAAATCATCTTGCAACATCTGCTGTCTCCACAAGCACCAGCTGTTTACAATCAAGACAGACTACAAGACATGCTATGCAAGACAGCTTAAAGAAATCTCTACAGGGCACGTTTGTATTTCTAGACTATTCAGAGGATGATAAAGCAGCAAGCTATACTCTTTTTCAATACATGTGCAACTGAGGCACTTACATTGTGAATTCACAACCATGAAATAGTGCCCCACCATTCTACAAGCACAACCCAGACTCCAGTGTTGTTAGAGACAGCATGGAAGCAAGATGGTAGCACTTAAGTTTTCTGTGACCTGTTAAGGCATTCTCAAATCTCTAAGGATGTACAAATCAACTTTCACGTTAACTCTTACATTATTTGTCAGTCAGTATGAACAAGGAAATATTTCAGACTATATAACCCAAAACAGCAAGGTCCTACAGAGACCTAGAAACACCGAAAAAGAACCTTCACACCTCGCCTACCCTCCTCCACAGGGTGCCAAGCCTCCCACTCCCCTCAGCATTTTTCCAGCCAAGGAGATTCCCCTCACCTCCCCTGCCTCCACCTCAGCAGGAGCTGGGACTGCAGCCTTTGAACAAAAATCACAGAATCTCTAGATACGAAAAGACTTTTGAGATAATTACGACCAACTATACCTGTCCACTACTAAATCAGACCCCTAGCACTTCACCTCCCCATCTTTTAAATCCCTTCAGGGATGGCGACTCCACCACCACCCTGGCCAGCAGTTCCAGTGCCCGATATCCCTTTTGGGTGAAGAAGTTCTTCCTAAAGTCCAACCAGAACGTCCCCTGGCGCAGACTGAGGGCTGAAGGGGGGGGGTGGGGGAGGTGGGGTGGGTGGTGCTAGGCGCAGCGGCAGCCACAGCGCCCGGGGCGTCCGAGCGCGCAGGGGAGTGGGGCAAGGCCGCCACCGAGGGAGAGCCGCGAGGCTCCCGCCGCTCACCTGCCCCGAGGGGAAGGAGGGCCGTCCGGGGGGCGCGGGGCGCCAGGGGCCGAGGCGGCCGCCCCTCATTCAAAGCCGGGCGCGCTCCCCCCCGCCGCCGCCTCCCGCGCCGCCATCTTGGCCGCCTGTCACCCGGGAGACGGGCCCGCCCCTTCCGGCCGCACCGCTTCCCCTCGCGCCGCCAACCCGCGCTCGCGCCCGTGCCCGCCCGCCGAGCCCCGAGCCCCGCCCCTCTAGCCCCGCCTCTAGCGCCAAAGGCCCGGCCCCACGTGACCCTGTCTTTGAGATGGGGGAAGACCGCGGAGGTGATCCTGGAGGAAGATGCGGCTGTTCAGTACTGGTCATACCTAACACAAGACATAAAAATGTCTGGAAGAACACTATTTGAAAAAAATATGCTATAAAAAAATGCTAAGTGACTTTCTAATAGAATATAGTTACTTGGATGAACTTCAGTTTAACCAAAAATATTCCACTTTCTGTAATAGTAACTGCTTTTAGTATCGCATCAATGCCGTTGGGGTCCTGCTTACGTGGTTGTACTGATGTTCCCGTGTGGTTGGCCAGATGCTGAGCTATAAAGTTGGAAGCTAATTAAAAAAAAAAATGTGCTGAAGTGGCTTTTGCCAGGGCGCAGCCTTGGCTGGTGGCTTGGCAGCATCTCTGTTCATCCTGCCAGATGCTTCAAAAAGTGCTTGTGCTGTCAGCTGGCTGGCCTCTGAGTAGATGTATTCATTCGCTGTTGATGGGCAGAAGAGAAGGAGGGAGATGTTAAGTAATGTAACATTTTCCAGAGCTCTGTGTACGCTCCCAGTTGCGTTACATTCCACGAGCTCAGTAGATGGGGTAAAGGGATGCTCTGTCCCCTTCTTGTTGGAAGGCCTAGCCCACTTCTAGGAAGGCACTGACATAAAGTCCCTTCAGCTCCAAACCATACCACCCAGTTCTTTCTGCTCTTTTTTAATATCTTTGCTTAAAGGTGCCCAGTTCTGCCAGCAGAGCTAACCTGTGTTTTTACGTTTCCTGATGACTGACGTGTAGAAGATTTTTTCAGTAATCTATAGTTCAACATCACATCAGGTTATATATCTTCTGCCTAACTTAGTTGACCCTGGTAGACTTCAGGGATTCATCCGTCTCAACGACCAGGATACAGCAATAATCATAGAAGTAGAGACATAAGCCAAACTCCCCATAAATATCCAGCTTACCATATGATAGTGGCTTTCAAATGGAGACTGATGCCCTTATGCCTGCAGGACCTGCATTCAATAAAAGCTACTCAATATATACAACACTGTTTTTTATTTTAAGCACTATTTCAAAACCATTTCTGTAGCAGTTACTTCTTTCAGTATTGTTTACTGTCTAAAGAGGCAGAAACTGGAAAATAATCTTCACCTGCATTCATACATAAAAGCAAAATTGCAAGCATGGCATACAATGGGAGGCCAGGTTAAAATAGCTGGTGACATTTCCTTTGAAAACACACTCAGTTTGGGGCACTACAGTCTATGTATTTAATATGCCACGCTGAAATGTAATGATTATCTCATCACCTGAGAATTTCTAAGTTTGCTAGTGTCACTTCTTTACACCTAGAACAATTTCCATCACTTTATAGTGGATTGTTCCTCAGCCACTGGGTAGATTCCATCCTGACATATTCATGTTTCCATTTAGTAACTTCATTCTATTTCATATAAAAGGGATATAGTCTCTCAATATGAATTCTCTTCCTATGATATATGTGCTTCACTTACTTGTGTGCTCTTTTGCTGTTCAGTCATTTGTTAAAGCTACAAATAGCTTTAAGGATAAAACAAAATGGTACCTTCCCTTTGTTACGGTTCTCCTGAACTGTGCAACAAGTCAAGTTTTACATTTGCAGAAGAGATTTTACTCTTGACAAGTGTTTGATTCAGATCAAAGTAGAGTTCTAATAGTTTCAACCACAGGAAAAATGTAGGTTTTTACTATCAAATTCGGAAGTAAATTTCTATACTACTGCTTCGCGTTCATATTGAAATTTCATCATTAACTCTCTTGAAACTCCAGAGGAGCATGGACAGTTTCATCATTAGATACATTTTCCATTAATTTGTAGTGTTGCTGAGTAAAATCTAAGTATTGTCCAAAGAGTTTGCCTAAGTTGAGGCAACTGTGTCCCCTAGCATGTATGAAAAGCTGTCCCCTTTTCCAAGTGAGCAGGCAAGTAGTCATGAAAGCCTCTTTTCTCTCTACAGCTCTTCCAGGCTGAAGCTCTGGTCTCCGCTGCCTCTGCCAGCATACCTTAAATTCCTTCCCTCATGCCCATAAAGGCTTGATATGCCTTGTAAAGGAAATTTCCAGACCAGTGATCTTGGTGAGAGGCCTTTGTAGGAAAATTCAACAAACTGACTTTTTAAAAACATAGAATACATAAAAAATCATATTTAAAACTCTAAGAAGGCGCATACCCAAAGTAATTTTTTTGGAAGCAATGACCAAAATAGGGCAAAGAGTAGCCCTGACTGCGTAGGTCAGACTGCCTAGGTCTGACTGCCTGTCCATGCCAGGCGAGTGAGCCAATGAAGAAGCTGAAGAGCCAGGCTTCCTTTTGCTCTCTCAGTTATTTTTTTCACAGTAGCACAGCTGAAAAGAAGTATTAGAGTTCTGCTTCCCCTTATTACTTCTGATAGAAAAGGCTGTAGCTTATCAATAAGGCCATTCTCCCGGGAGGCAGAAGATTTACAGTGAAGGCTCACTTACATTTTGAAAGATCAGGAAGGAGGTGACCCACCCATCTTTCTCTTTCCCAGATAAAGAATCTACCAGATACTTAGATTATGAGTGTGTGATTTATTTTGAGGCTTTATATACAAGTTATCCTAATTATTTTCTCTTCATTCAGCTACATCCTAAAGAAAGCAGTGCTTGCTATTGCACTTCAACAGGAAGTAAATTGCATCAATAAGCACAAAGTATGTGTAGGATTCAGATCTCGGGGGGATTAAAACATTCTGTTCTGCCTCCTAGATCCCAGCTTCCTTTAGGTGCCATCTGGATGCCTCTGCCTACCTTTAACTGCAATCTACAGTGTAACGCCAGCATGTACACAGACACAATTGTGAGTAGACTTAAATTTGCATCAATAAATGTATTGACAGTTACAATACTTAAGAACTTCTGTAACCGCCATTTGGTTACAGATGAGCAGGTTTTAGATAGCAAATGTGGATACTGGTGCTTTGAAGTTCGCTTAAAATTATCATAGAAGATTGTGAACCATATTTGCTCTGTTCTTGACTGCTGATTTTAATAGATAAAACAGGTGCATGAACTAAACTAGAAAGTAGTATTAGAATTGTCAGAAAAAAATAATTCCTCATGTTTTTATCAGAAGAAAGGTTATGCTTTGTATTTCTTATAATCCTGATATTCTGCAACTGCAAATTAGGGGCAGGATAATAACACCTATTGTTTATACAACCAATTTATCACTTTGTTACTAAATACAAAATCTTCCTTTCCATCCTGTAGTATTTTACTATGAAATAACCTTGCTTGACCATGCACAGCCTTTCTTCTGTTCCTTAAGTAAAAAAGAATTCTATGCACTAAGTTCAAGTTACTAGAAGATGAACCGTAGGCATAGCGTTAACATTCAAATTCAAATCCTCCAAATAGTTGAGTATCTAGCATGCTGCTTTATAAAAAGAGCTATATATGTGGACACACTTGTGCGTGCATGTATCTGTGCATGATTTACATTTAGGAAAACAGGAGAGTGCATTAGCATGGAAAGATAAAGTGATGAAGTTTTGTTGGGGAAAGCATTTAGGAAAGCAAAGGGATTTCCTTCAGTGGTTTGGGTTTTTTTCCCTTTTGAGGCAGGGAGAATAATGAAGCTGTTCTTTGTTCCTTCATACTTCAGCATTTGTTAGAAGAATTTCTTTCTATCAGTAAAATGTGAGTTTGCCAGATCTGTTAGTCTCATGTCAGGAAATATTATTCTAAAAATGAAAAATGAACTTAGCAGGAAAAAAACCCTCCATAAATTAATCATGAATCCTCCCTTTTTCCATTTTAAAACAAATCAATTCAGAAAAAAAAGACATATATTTATAGCTCAGAAACTTCAAAACTCAAGTTCTTATCTGAGCACCTATGTGCCAAGCTCAAGGGTCTGTTGTAAGTATTGAGAGCTCTGATAATCCATCTAAAATCAATGCCAGCTTCAGACAAACTTTATTGTCTCAATAAAATTTGGTTTGGGACATCTAGATCCAGCTTTACTGCAAGGGGGACACAACTGGTTTTGATAAAATGTAACCTCATACATATATTCTAGAGGAGTCAAAATCAAAGAAGGTAAATGAGGATGTGAAAGAAATAAGTTTTTTCATTCTTTTTTCAATTTTTCCTGTTTACCTCACAATAGTGAGGAAGTATTTTAAGTCATCTTTATCATTGCAGCAGTCAGTAGGCAAGAAAAGGCATAGATAATTCTCTTCCTGATCTTTATTCAACAGAGGAAGAATAGTTCTATTTCAGCTGTCGACTATTGGATGAAATATGCCCTTGCAAAAATTGTGTAAGAAGGTATTTTGAAATCTAATATGACGTACTCAAATGTTAGCAAACTGATCCAGGATTTGGGCAAAGCTTACTTCAGACTGAAATACACTTGAAAAGGTTAAACAGGTCAGCTAGATAGGAGCATTTTTCAATACACAATTTTGTTATGCTTAACTGTTCCTGCCACTTCTGTTGTAGGTTCCGAGGTCATTGCATGACATCCAGTTACACCTGTACTGGGGTTAATAACTTCTGCTTGTGTTCAACTAAAGCAGATTTTTTCTTTATGGAAACTGTAGTCCTTATGATTCATTCACCCTGGAAAGTGTTAGAAAATAGCATTTAAGATGCCGCTTAGCATTTCCAGAACAGAAGAGTTAAAAAACAGAGGACATATACAAGTCAGTGAACAGCTCTGGGCTTTAAACTTTTGGGGATGCCTGTGTTCTTTCTGCACAGGAGCGTAAGTATAAACACAGAGTATTTATTATGGCATTCCTTTCTGTCTGGAAGAAACCGAGCTGCTGCTGCCAACTCCAGGGAATACTCATAGGCAAGTACTGCATTTCTGGAAAGTTTGAGTAGCTCTGAGCTCAGGGAGCTCATCCAGAAAGGAATCTTTTACTTAGAAAAGCATTGAAAAATGAAGGATCCACCATATTTCTTCATAGTTTGTTCCAGTGATTAAGCAGCCATGCTTTTTACATATTCCATTATCTTTAAAATTTGAATTTGTCTGAATTCTGTTTTCATCTATTCTTTATGCTTTTCTCTCTTAGATTAAAGCACCCTTTGTTTCCCGTTTTCTCCTGAGGAGGTTCTCATATACCACAACCATATTTTCTATCTATCAGCTTTCTTTTCAATAAATTAACACTGGGAGATGTTAAAAGCTGAACCAGCATTGCTAGCCCTCAATAACTCCTTTTTCTCTTTTCAGTACTCCGTTTTTTCCTTTCTCCTTTCAAAACTGCAAGGCATACATCATGAGTGTCAGTCTCGCTGATGCAGTATACGGTGCTAAGATCGGAGTTATGCTCATCTCTGTCCATGTACATTTCAAAGGTCCCATGGAAGCAAATGATGAGCCTTTCACTATGCACTCCAGAGTCATTGCTTTCCAGGGAATTATGCATTGCTCTTGCCCTCTGTACTAGATGTAAAAACTCGAACCTGTGCTGACTTTGTTCACAGGCAGTTGGTGGGAGCCAGCCAACAGAAGAGGCCACATTGCTCTGCCCTTGTCAGTAGTCACCCACAGGCTGCCAGCCACAGATTTATCAGCAGTTAACTTGGTAATTTGCCTCTCAAGCAATGATTGAAATAATAGATAACCTCTTTGCTAGTAACACCAAAAACCAGAAATCACCAGAGTTTTTTCTTACAGGGATATTTTTTTATGACCTACTACTAAATAACTTCACTAGTTATAAGTTAAGCATAAAAAACACTTTTAAGAATAATACTGTTGGAATGGAAAGCACTATGGTAAATGCAGAATTCACTAAAGCAAGAAAAGGCCTTTTTGCATTCTAAGCAGCATGCTGATTAACCTATTCATTACACAAAAGAGGTGAAGTATTAATTATTTATGAGAAAAGGATTTTCTCATAAATATAAGAACTATAAAACAATTCTGATTGCAGTTGCAAACATTTAGAAACTTAAAGAAAGCCAGCAGGTAAAAGCAATGGATATTTTTGTTGCTTTCATAAGTTAAGCAAGTTAATCTCTAAGTAAGTTATAGCCAACTATCAAGGTGTCACAATCACCGCAATTAAACATATTTTGTTATATGAAAGAAAAGATGAGGACATGGGCTATGGACTGCGGAGCTGTCACCCCAAAGGACCCTCCAGAGAGTAGAACTGAGAAGCAGCAAGGATACTTCACTAATACTGATGAACTCTTACTGGATTTAAACAGACTTCAGATATACTTGCTTTCCAAGTGATAAAGGTACATACTAACAGATTATGGCAGTAAACAAGAATGAAGAAGAATGGGGTAAAAATAGATTTGGGAAAAAAAGAATAGAAAAAAAAAAAGATTAAAAACCTGTAGTGGCAGGATTATAAGGTTCTATCTAATATGGAAGTATGATATCTCAGCAGAATTTCTTGGTGATCTTATTGTTTTATAACAATTTTTTTACTGGACTACGTCAATGTGGAGGAGTATTCATGGGGAAATAATTATTGAACAAATTAGAATCTAACCAGTTTCAGTTCATTGTGTATTTCAGAGCCCTCAGGGCCTGACTAAGGGGGAGGCTGAGCTTACGTTTCTCTATTGGTCTTTCACTGACAGCAGCAGACTATTCAATTCACTGTCAGATAAAATTTGGATTAGTGTGCATCCAGAGCTATACTGGGTGTTATCTGACCCATTATTTCAATATCAATTTACAAACTCCTTTTATTTTATAGTTTGTGAAACAAAGCCATCCTCTGCATCTGAGAATGAAGCCTGCAGTTAAAATTACGACACCACTAAGGAGACCTATTTATTTCTCAAGAAATCATCTCCCATTGCTGATTTCAAGTCAAACCTAACTTCATTCTTAGAAGGTACATCACAATAACTCTGATTAGTCTGCTCGAGCATAATTTGGATCTGCATATGTTGTCAAACATAATTTTGTCTAAGATACTGAATGGAGGCTGCACTGGCGTGATTAACAGAACTCGCTACAGAAACACATGGCGATCTGCTGTGGACATTGGAGAGCAGCATGTGTTACCCTGATGCGGGAGCTGCTAGTGTGTGTCTGGAAGACAGTCACTCCTCTTCCTGCTGGGCCTCTGGCTGCTCTTGCATTTTAAGCCAGTTTGGGCAGAACCTTACAACTTATTTTCGGAAGCACGTGAAAGAGCTGTTTGTCAAGCCTTTAACTATAGATTGGTCAGAACAACTAGAAGGTAGTTTCATTTTCCTCAAAGAAACATGCTGCTCAGGGGAGTGATTAAGTCTCAGGCTGAAAGCGTTGGGATTGTTCAGCCCGGAGAAGACAAGGCTCTGGGAGGACATTATAGCAACCTTCCAGTACCTGAAGGGGATAAAGAAAAGCTGAGGAGGGACATTTCATAAGGGCACGTAGTGATAGGACAAGGGGGAATGGGTATATACTGGAGAGGAACAGATTTAGGCTAGACCTAAGGAGGAAATTCTTTACGATGAGGGTGGTGAGGCACTGGCACAGGTTGTCCAGGGAAGCAGTGGATGCCCTGACCATGGCGGTGTTCAAGGCCAGGCAGGATGGGGCTTTGGGCAGCCTGATCTAGTGGGATGTGTCCTTGCCCGTGGCAGGGGGGTTGGAACTGATGATCATTAAGACCCCTTCCAACTCGAACCATTGAATGATTCTGTGATCCCTGGAGTTACTTAAAAGATGTGGTGTTTAAGGACATCGTTTGGAGGTGAGCTTAGCAGTTAAAGGTTTACGGTTGGACTCAGTGGTCTGAAAGGTATTTTTGAGGCCAGACAACTCCAGGCTGCTCCCCTGCGCAGTGCAGGCAGACAATGCTGCTGAGCCACCCCCAGCCTGGCAGTGGCCCCAGCAGCCCCAGCTGCCCCAGGAGCCCTCCCCGAGGTAGCAGTGCTGGGGAGCTTGTTAATCACACTTATTTTTTTAAAAGCTGATCAAGTTTGCACAACTGTATAAAATTTGGATTATTAAAAACTAAAAAAAAGGTTACACCATACTACAGTGCAGTGATAGAGAAAGCCTTAGAACCACAAGTCCACAAAAATTTTTATTAAAATAACACCAAGTTTAAGAAATAAATGCAGTGCAAAGAAACTTCAACTCATCATACAAAAGAAAAAAGAAAAGATTTGCCATCCTTAAGTATGCAAACTACATCCCAATCCTGACATGACTATCATAATACAGAAATAGAAACACTGTATGTCAGATGAACATCAAAGTTAAAGACTGGCATGCTGGGCAAGGAAGGTTCTTATTCTTTGCAAGAGTTCTTTCTTTACGCTGTCAGGTACCAAGGCTGAAACACAAATAAGAAAGAAAGAAGTAAAAAAGATAAAATGGGAAATATACCAATACCAACCTTTTATGAGGGCTACTTCTATTCTTTGGATTATTTTATTGCAATTCTGCTAATACTCAAAGTAAATTAAGGTACTTGATCTTCCTATAGCACATCTAAATTTTTCCCATTTCAAATAGGCTAAAACTGAAGTTTACTGATATTGAGAACACTGTTGTTATTGGTAGTTTTTTACCAAGCCATAGTCAAGAAAACTGGAAAGTTTGAGAGAAAGGATTATTCAGCAGTAAACAGGATTGTATCACCAGAAACTACCTTTTTTTTCTTAAAAAATTTAAGACCAAAAAAACCATCTCAGCTATGACTTAAGAGTGAGGGTCTTCAGCAAGTTATTTTGAAGGCTAAATCTTATTAGAAAGTCCAAGAACTTTATAAAGACGACTATGTTTTTTCTTAAGAAATTCCGTTTTTCTGTATCTGTATGCTATGTCCTTTCCTTTTCCCACTTGCCACTACACTAGTAATGTTAGTTCAGATTTTCCATCTTAAAATGAATTAGAATTTTAAAACATCTCTGCTACATGCCTCAAGTGTTCTTGGTACCATTAAGTCAATTATAAAGATTAATACAGACTCATGACCAAATAATGTAAACTGCAAAGACAGTCTACACACAGAGCTCATTACAGATTTTGAATGGCTGTTACACAGTACAAAACCACATTTTATTTATAGTCAATACCAAGCTTTTAACATTTTTCCTTGAATCCAACAGACAAGTCCAAAATATTAATGGAATACAAGTAGGTTATTGACATACTACCACACTGACGTTTGCGTTCTCTTACCTCTGCCCTTGGGTGTGATTTCTGCCACCAAATCATCAACAGTAACATGCTCTAATCCTTTTTCTTTAATGACATCTGGGAAAGACCAAGACAGATATTTTAGGGTTTTTAATCCATTCATCAGAAGACAAAAACCTGTGCCAATGACTAAGAGACAGAACCCCGCGCACACAGGTCATCAGGGAGATTTAGTAGTTTGTGACCTAAATGTAGGTTATTAACTCCCATTCATAGTATAGGCTTAAGGATTGGAACTTGTCACTACCAAGGCATCTTGATCAGCTCCTATTTTAAAAACTAAATTTTAGAATATTTAAGCTTTATCTGAGCATTACTCAATGATTATATTACTGGAGTGTTGTAACAGTTCACAGGTTGGTCCCACTTATCTCTTCAAACACATTATTATTGACATAATTATGAGAAAGAGATGCCATTGGAAAAAATTTTGTAACATACAACAAGGGAGAGCACAGAGACAATAAATACTTACTACTCTTCCTAACTGGTTTAAACAACATTGCTATATATAGTCAGCAAACTAAGAGACATACCTGAAAGAAAGGTATACTTCTACAGCAAAATAAATGCTATTATTAATATATACTGTATAATTAATAAATACCAGTATTTAAAAAATTGTCTACTTAATAGTGCCTTGAAGGCTACTGAAAAATGAAGAAGTTGATGCTAAGAAATGTTAATTCAGTAGCAGAAACCTGAGTATTTTGCCTGAACATGAATGTTTTTAACTGCGTGTCAGTAGATGAGACATATCGTCCCCAAGACACTAAATATGTTTTCTGAACTGACTCCACATGAACTATTTGTAAACTGTTTTTCTTGGCAGAATTTCCTGTAAAAATTAATCCTGGATTGCTCAATTATTGGCCCTAATGTACAATGCCAAGAGGCCCTAGAACAAGCTATGAACCCCAAAATGCACTCATCAAAACCACAGAAACAACAAAACCAACCAGCAAAATGTCCTCTGTCCTTTCTTTTGGAGGTTATTAGGCCATTAACAGGGACAAATGAATCTACATTTTGCATTCACAGCAGCTGCAGCTACAGTTCAAAGTAAATAATTTCACAAAACTTTGCCTTAGCAGAGTAGGAAGTGTATAGTTGAGAAGACAGATAAACATCACTCCTGCTGTTGAAATGGGTGATCTCTGGCTGTAGCATCAGGCAAACAATTACAAGCATGAATCATTTTGGCCTTCTCTGCAAATCCACCCATGAAAAAAATTTAACACACTCAGCCCTAAAAAAAGAAAAACTTTGTCATGTATATCCATTTTCTAGGCACAACGGACCAAATCAGAATTAAAACAAAGCTCAAGAAAGTTACTATTTGCTTCAACGAAATTTCATCACGTTGTAATATTCCTGGATGCTTAAATACTATTTATAATGTTTTGATGTAATTTAAAAGCCAGTAAATTGTAGTTATGCTAAATATTTAACTCAAAACTAAAGATTTGGGGTACTTTGAGGTTCATTTGCTTGTTTTCTCTCATCTAAGTAGATGACCTTATTTTCAGGAATTGTATTCAGAAAGATTACAAATGCACTTCCTTCTCTCCCATAGGTAGACAACAAAGTTCTCAAGCTTTTAAGTTGTGTACCACTGTATTTGTTCCATTTTCCTTTATCTTGGTTTTTATTCTCCTGTGGCAAAGAAGTAATCTCTCTCAAAACAAAAAGCTGTTATCAGCATGAATTGTTAGGCAATCAATTCCAATACTTTTCTCAGAAGCTTAATGAGGTTCAGATCAGAATTTCATGATTTTTTTTTGCCAAAGTAGCAAGATGCTTTCTTGCATGAAAAAACAATTGCCAGGGATACCCTTTTGCCCAAGTCTCATTTAAATTGACTCTGAGGGAGAAAAGCCTTTATTCAAAACTCTTATTGGGCCAGAACCTCAGCTGATTAGAGGATATCAATTATTTGACCACTGTTACCTTTGCAATGTGCCTTCAACTGATCCTTCCAGCCACATTCAATTAATTTGGCTCTCAGCAACTCCTTAAGGCTGTTAAGGCAATAAACAAATTTGTTAGGAACAGTAAACACTCCTGAAAGCTTAAATATGCATCAGTGTGAAAGTTAAACCTACTTGTAGCAGAACTCCCAGATCAGCAGCAGAACTAGCTGAACAGTATGTGAATCGTAACCTAAACAAGTACCGGTTTCAGTTTACCATGTTGGACTATGAGGAGTCAGCAGCTCGTAAGTTCATTCATAGTATTTCTTCAGGGAGCATTGAGGCTACAGCCACAAAGAAAAGGCAGAAGTCCTTGACTCACTAGAATTATCCAAGTCTACTCTGTTTGTAAATGTATACTAACTTTCAAAGTTAGATTATTTCACCTGAAACCAGGCCTTCAAAATAAATAAAACCTCCCACGCTCCTCTCTTAAAGGAAAATTCTGTACTAATGTCTTTAACTTCAGGCTTCTCTCTCCAGTTACACTTTCCCTCATCTTGGGTGAGGACAAAGGGATTGTATATCTTATCTTCCTAAGCGTAGTTAACAATTATAAGCATAAGCCACAAGGATTCAGGCATTAAACAGAGAAGACGCACAACAGCCTGATACATCTACTCGACATAGCAAAAGAGAATATTGAAAGCTAGATAAAAAAGTGGAAATTAATATTGAAAAATGGAAGGGAAACCAAAAGCAAGTTACGATACAATAAGCTTTAACATCTTATATCCTTTATTCCATCAGCTAGCATGCCTACTTATTTTGTACCACCCTACATAACTAGCAAAGTTCTGTTTTCATTCGTGAAAGGACTGCAGCAAAAGGCTGAATTGAGTAGGTCTAATCCTTTTTAATCAGAGAACTGCGTAGAGGGAAGATGAACTGATGGCAAAAAGCAGAGTAACAATACAGGCAAAAATCACTGCTTCTGGATATTTCTTAATTCAAGAATCATAGAATAGTTTGGGCTGGAAGGAACCTTAAAGATCATCTAGACCCAACCCCAAGCCGTGGGCAGGACACCTCCCACTAGATGGGGCCTGAGGCCCCATCCAACCTGGCCTTGAACACCCTCAGGGATGGGTCATCCACAACTTCCCTGGGCAACCTGTGCCAGTGCCTCACCACTCTCACCGTTAAGAAATTCCTCCTTATGTCTCGTCTAAATCTGCCACTCTCTGGTTTATACCCATTGCCCCTTGTCCTATCACTACAAGACTTTGTAAACAGCCCCTCCCCAGCTTTTTTGTAGCCCCTTCAGGTACTGGAAGAAATCAGCGTGCTCTGTTTCTGCTCATAGTACAGCTCTCAAAGATTTTGACATCCTCACAATCTCTTCTTACTCTCAAATTAGAAAAAAAAACAGGTCCCAGTATGATTTCAAGAAACTGCTTTCTCTGCTGAAGGTCTGTGCAGTTTCCAAGGGGATGGTCACAGCCAGAAAAGTAGAGCATAGACACCATTAGTCTACAAAAGGTTACAGTAGGAACAGGGCTATGTGATGGCCTAGGAAGAAGACTCCTTCTCATACTGGCCTTGAATGACGAAGGAAATAGCACTTCTAGTGCATGGTGTTACAAATACAGAACATACCAGAATAAAAAGAAGCTCTGAGGTTCATAAGCCAACCACCTCATCCTTTACTTTCCCAGTTTCTATTTTCCAAAGGGAAAAAAAAAAAAAAAAAAAAAAAAAAAAAGCCCTGGGGGTCTTATATATTTATCTACAGACTCATAGAAAGGTTTGGATTGGAAAGGGCTTTAAAGATCATCTAGTTCCAATTCCCCCGTCACAGACAGTGGTTCCTTCCACTAGATGAGGTTGCTCTTATAGCTTTACAGAACACGTACAAGACTTTCACACAAAGGTTTTCTACGAATTCAGTTACCTTTACCCCATTTTACCTCTCGGTACAGTTCACGTTTGGGAACAGGTAAAGTCTCTCCTCGGCGCGGGGCAGGACGTGCACTCACCGTTCTCGCTCTCCCGTTTCTATCAACTTTTGGTTAATGGTGGCTCTCATCTGGGCATCCTTATTCATTTTGGAAAACTAGGATCTCGGCGCACCTACGAAGGAGAAGAGAGAGTTTCGACGCGTACCGGAGCCCCGACACAACACAAGGAGGAGTCGGGGGCACCAGGACGCGAGGAGCAAGCGGAGGAGCAAGCGGAGGAGCCGCGCCGGGGCCTGCCCGCAACCCAGAAGGGCCGGACCCACCGCCGGGAACCGGAGTCGGCGACGGCACCGCCCACTCGGCGACGGCGGCTGGCGGGGCTCGGGCCCGGACTGCAGCTCCCAGCGCGCCCCGGGGCTTTGCTAGAGCTTAGACTACAGCTCCCAGCGCGCCCCGGGGCTCAGGCCTGTCCTGGGGCCGGAACTGCAGCTCCCAGCGCACCCCAGGGCTTTGCTAGAGCTTAGACTACAGCTCCCAGCGCGCCCCGGGGCTCAGGCCTGTCCTCGGCCCGGAACTGCAGCTCCCAGCAGGCGCCGGGGCTTTTCTAGAGTTTGGACTGCAACTCCCGGCATGCCCCGGGGCTGTACTTGAGTGGGACTGCAACTCTCAGCGTGCTCCGTGGCACAGGCCTGTACTCGGCTTCAGATCGCATGTCCAATGGCATCTTGGCCTGCATCAGGAACAGCGTGACCAGCAGGGCCAGGGAGGTTATTCTCCCCCTGTACTCGGCACTGGTGAGACCGCACCTCGAGTACTGTGTTCAGTTCTGGGCCCCTCACCACAAGAAGGATGTTGTGGCTCTGGAGCGAGTCCAGAGAAGAGCAACAAAGCTGGTGAAGGGGCTGGAGAACAAATCTTATGAGGAGCGGCTGAGAGAGCTGGGGTTGTTCAGCCTGGAGAAGAGGAGGCTGAGGGGAGACCTTATTGCTCTCTACAACTACCTGAAGGGAGGTTGTGGAGAGGAGGGAGCTGGCCTCTTCTCCCAAGTGACAGGGGATAGGACGAGAGGGAATGGCCTCAAGCTCCGCCAGGGGAGATTTAGGCTTGAGATTACGAAAAAGGTCTTTACGGAGAGGGTGGTTAGGCATTGGAACGGTCTGCCCAGGGAGGTGGTTGAGTCGCCGTCCCTGGAGGTGTTTAAGGTTAGGGTGGATGAGGTACTTAGGAGCATGATTTAGGGATTGGTGGGAATGGTTGGACTGGACGATCCAGTGGGTCTCTTCCAACCTGGTTATTCTGTGATTCTGTGATTCCCAGCACGCCCCATGACCATGGCGGCTCCCGGGACTGGACTACAGCTCCCAGCGTACCTCGGGGCTACTGAACTGTAGCTCCCGGCGTGCCCCGGGGCCGTGCTGTGGCCTGGGCTACAGCTCGCGGAGCGCTTCGGAGCCGTTCTCGAGCCTGAACTATAGTTCCCAGCGTGCCCCGAGGCTCAGGCCTGTTCTCTGCTCTGGACTACAGCTCCCGGGGTGCCCCGGGGCTCGGCGCTGGCCTGCCCCTCCTATCGCGCCCCTGTGCCGTCGTTCCCGTGATGCTCCGCGGCACCTCACGCGCGCTTCCCGAGGGGCCGCGTGATGGCGGGCGCTGCCCACTGCTCCCTGCAGGCCAAGCGCCTGCTCTTGGACCCCAAGTTCGAGGGCTACAAGCTGTCCCTGGAGCCGCTGGCCTGCTACCAGCTGGGGCTGGACGCGGGTGAGGAGCCGGGACCGGGGCAGGGTGTGGGACGCCTGCCGGGCCTCCTTTTGCCCTGCGTAGCTGCCGCCCTCCCGCGGGTCCCCACGGCCCGGCGGGCCCTGAGGCGGGCAAGGCCTCGCTGGGGCTGCGATGTTGGGAGCGGAGCCCCCTGGAGCCCGGCGTTTCCTCTCGATATTTTTTGTTCTAAGCGACTGCAGGGCGGCCGTTTGTTCCTTACCCCGGCCTCGGGGAATCACGAGGGACCGAGGCCTGTGGCTGTTGCCAAATTGTTGTCTTAAAGCCATGTGTCCCCGTGGGTATGAACTTAGTTTCTAAATGTTGGTGTCGTGAAAAAGCCACACTCAATAATCGATGCCAATTTGATTATCAAGCGGGTATTCCTTTAATGCGATGTCAGGGACACAGGGAATCGTTTCACCTAATGTGTATCCATTGAGGCTGGTTGCAGGACTTATATACTGATTGAACGTACCTATTCATATAGATTATGGGAAATACAAGTCCAATTCTGGGATATATTGATTAAACATACATATCCATATAGATTCCAGGAAACATGTCACATAATCCTTATATTCTGAAAACTCATTATCGTATCTTATAACCCATTCTCATATGTACATCACAATTTCTTTGCATCTTGAGAATCCTCTGATGTTCTTACCTCCTTCATCATTGTGTCCTCTCGGTGAGCTCAGGTTTGTTCTTTGTTTCCACCTTTTCCTCGGCTTGGAGCATTGGTCAGAGATGAGTTTCTTTAAGAAACACAATGCTTGACTTTTTGCTTGTTTCATCTAGTAAACAATCTAAACTGTTACATCCACATTCTTTCTAATTGCAAGCTGGCCACGATTCACTTAAGTTTATTATTATTTTTACTATTGCTTAAGCTAATTCATTCCCTTAATATAATGATTGATTTCTTCCTTCAATGGGTAAGAAAATCTGTGTGCTAAATGTGGTGTTGGCTTGTGCACATGTGGTGATGCCAGATGATAGCTGAGATAATAGAAAGTGATGGTGTTTTCTTTTTTCTTACTTTGCCCACAGTTCAGAGGTGGGTGTTCAGACTATTCATTCTGTGCTTCGCTTTTTCTGTTAAGTGTTATTAGCATTTGAGGTATTGATCCATTAATGGATGAATTCGCCGAGTTCTCAACTCACTGAGAAGAACGTGAACTCAGAGTTATGTTGGGAGTGTGCCTTCTGCCTTTATTGATTAGTGAAATTTAGACCTTTTGTAAGGTGAATGAATTAGTTTCCTTTTTCTTGTAAAGCTGGGGTGGTAGTAAACAATTTGAGTGGACTGAGCTCTGCCTCTGTGTACTTACAGAACAATATACCTGTCTACAGAGTTATTTGTTATGTGTTAACTTTAGTTTTGTGCTGGATGTACTGTATTAATAGTGAATCAAAAACAGGTTTGCTGTGGTGAATTGTCACCAGTAAGATGGAGTAAATCACAGAATCACTAGGTTGGAAAAGACTTCCAGGAGCATTGAGTCCAACCATTAATGAGTTAGGTGATAGTGTATGTATCTGTGATAGAACTCTGAAAATCTAATAAAAGTAACATATTTGTTTACATAGTTTGACATTTTGATTGACTTAGTGTCACCTTCTTAAAGGCAATCCAAATGTAAGTAAGTGTGTTAGGTGTGTGCTACAGCTGTGACATAGATGGTGATGGCACAGCAAAGGCACAGTCCCTTAGTTTGTCCATTATTTGAAGATCTCTTTATGGTCAAACAAGGCATGCGGATCTTAGATAGTCAATTGTGAAACTATCCTGAATAGATGATGATTACAGATATTCGTTACAATGTTTGAATGATGAAGTTGCTAACAGAGAGATGGATCTGGTCAGTTCTTATACATCCTGGTCTTTTATGTAATAGTTACAGTAACTTGTGTGATAGAACATTGGTGTGTACCTTTGTCCTCTTCCCACAGCATAAAGACCCTGACATTATCATTCCATTTTATTTGCCCTACTAAATCATTATTGCTAAGTCACTCTCCTGCTTTTTGTGTGTGTATATAGAAAGAGATACTAGTCCACTGGAGAGTGGAAAGCCTTATTTTTTGTTGTTGTTGTTTTTTAAAAATCAGTGACCTGAAATATAAACCAAGCCAGGCCCAACATCTGTCTTCTAGATGTTTTGTTTGTCCATATTTCCACCTGCTCTTAAGCCGTACATGTGGCTCACAGCCCTTGCTGCTTTTATTCTGCTTATTTCAAGGCAGTTTACTTGCAGTACAGAGGTGTTCTGTACCTGAACTTTGTATTTCCCAGTGTCAGTGGTCTATCTATGTGTTAGACGGAGGCTTTCTTCCATAACTTGACTTTTATATTGTGCGGGAATAATGGATTGAGCTGTCGAGACCATGGATGGTATTTAGGCCATGGCTTTTTCAAACCACTGGGCAGGAGAAGAAATTTATATTGTGCAAGAAGGCCAAGGGTTTCTGTTTTCTAGAACATTTGTGAGCAGCTTAGAAGTTTTGGGAATGTGATGAACAGCTTGATACTTCGTGGATTATATTTGTCACTGAGTGAAGAGTTTGATTTTTATTTCCTTGAAGTGGCAGTGAGTAAAGTACAATAGCTGAGTCAAATGTTTAGGAATGCTGTCAGCATGAGTAATTTGTCTCTTTTTTTTTGTGGTAGTAGAACCTGGAAGGTTAATGTACAAAGCTGTTGAATTTTTTGTTTGTTTTCCAGGAAGCTATTTAAGGAGTGCTTGTCAAATGACCTGGGATTTGGAGTTCTGCCTGTGTGGCATCCCAAATTTCATGATAGTGAGGTGAACATATGGAGTTTATAGTACTTGGAATACATGACAATAGTAGAAATAGGTACTCATTCCAAAGTAGAACTGAGTTACCTCTGCTGCAGTTGAAGTATTTATGCAGTCCTATTATAACCTTGTGCATTAAGCATTAGAATGTTAATCTTCTTTGTCAGTGTTTTCATCTAGTTTTATATTTATCAATTTTTATGAATTTCATTGCTAGCTGTAAAATGACCAAAAAAAATTGACACATGGAATTGATGCAGGGTTCTACTACTGGTGGATAGCAGCATAGGGTATTGTTGGACATCTTGTGGTGGCTGTCACGCTCGTGTAGCCTACAGTGAGCTTAATTTTCTGACCATCCTGTAAAACCTAATAATCAGTTCTGATTTGCCTTGAACTGTCAAATGGTGGTTACCAAAATTTTTCTGTGGTCTGATGTGCAGCTGAAGCAGAAAGAAATTTAAAGCATTAGATTTGTAGTTGAGAAGTATTTTCTAGTGAATTTCCTAAATGTATGGTCACAGTGAAGAAGAGTGGTGTGAAATTCTGCTATCTTACATTTCCTTTTAAATACTCTGATTTGCATGTTCTTTATTTCTTCCTTATTCCTACCTGTTCTGTCCTGGTTAATTTAAACTTTCACAGTCATTTCTTTTATCTCTTATCCTGGTAACATGTCCCATGCTATTATGTGTTTAATTCCCAAGTCTTCATCCTAAATTTTGTCTATCTTTCTCCTTATTTTCCTTGGTTTATTTTATTAACTTATTTTCAAATGCTTCCTTTGTATTGAACTTGCTAATGCCTTTCTTTTAGATCACTGAAGCTTTGGGAGGGAGGAAAGCATCTCGTTTGCTGTCACCTCTTCTGCCTTGCCCTGATCTGATCTCTGCAGAGCCCAAAGCAGTGCTTGTGGGGCAGGTCCTTGTCTCCAGCAAGGACCACGTCTAAGATACATGACATTTTTAAAGGAATGAGAGCCTTGCTCTTGACTTCCACTGGTCAGATATAACTTCATTCCTTTTCTTTTTTTTTTTTTTTTTTTTCCAGAGGCCTATATGTATTCAAATATGGGTATTCCTCAACATGCCTTTCTTCTCTATCTTACCTGTTTGGCAGAACCATTATAGACGTGATATAATAACATCTCAAAGGCATAATAAACGTTCACTCCAACATGGAAGTCCTGTTGCAAGACAGAAGAATATACAGAAAATGCATTCCTTTGATCACACGCATTTATATTTTTTATCAACTTTCTTGAAAAATGACATTAATAAATAGCTGTTTAGACTAGAAGGCTTGTACTTCAGTGAAAAGCAGTTAAAAATTAGTTGCCTCTTAGTAATGCTGCATGGAAAATGTGCCTTTGTGTCTCTCTATGGAGCCAAAGGCACTGTTATGTTTTGAACATTTATAGAGAATTCCTTTTGCATTTCCCATTTCTATTTGAAAAATTAAATATGGAAAAATATCTTTGAAGTAGTAATGTATGGGAAATACTAAAACAGTGAGCCACAGCTTTTTCAGACATTTACAGCTGTAGCTCGTAAATCTAGGTTTAGGTCTCAGGCACATATGTTTTTGTTCTTGGCTTGTACTTCACTTTCTCGGGAATGAAAATGCTAAGATAGAGGTGAGTTGTGCCCTGTAACTGTTGCTAAAGAAAATAGTTGTTGCAGCTACCTTAAGGCAGCTCATAAATCAAGGCATTGTTTTAGTGATACTTTCACAAATGCCTTGCTAGTTTTTGTATGTTGTTTGTATGATATCTTTCAGGATATGTTTTTAGCAAGCTATGTGTTTATTAAATAGTAAATTTTTGTGTTTGGTCTATTAACATACTTACTTCAGTGAAATAAAAAGGCCTTGTACTTTTACTCAACAACAGTGATGAGATGATGCTGCTATTAACAATAAAAACATATTTGTTAATATTAAAAGAAAATTAATTAATGGAGAGTTATAAGATTCTCTGAATGTTGATTCTAGAAGACAAATTTAATGTAATCTCTTCAACTAGTAGATAAATGTGTATGAAATACTAAATTGCTTCCACTGGGTGGCATTGCATAACAACATATGACATACAAGCATGTAGCATTCTATGCCTCAAAATAATATGTTGATAAAACTATTTTACATATTTTTATGTATTCAGTAAAATATTTAAAAATTATGGGTTTCTCACCCTTTTTTCGCTACCCCTCTCCCCTAGTTTTACTTTATAGTGTCTGATGGCAGAAGTTAAGACTTCACTATTCATTTAAAGTGTAAGTCCCTTGATTGTGCTCTTTATTCAGAGGGTATTTTTCTTTTATGTGCAGAATAATAATTATAATAAGATCCAATTAGGTTAGTGACATTTTACTCCTGTTGTTGCCTTTGAGTTGCTTTGTATTTAGTGGGTTTGCATTTAAGTAAAGGTGGTGTGAGTGAAAAATCTTTGCTTAATTGCCTATGATATGAATCAAATATTTTTTTAAGCATGGAGCTGCAGATAAATACAATTCTGTAAAATAGCATAATTTTCTGTGTACTAGTCTGAAATATCACGCCTAACGAGGGTTGTTGGGAAATAATAATGAAAGCTGAAGTTAAATTTATACATTCTGTATACTTGCTTTTTTTTCTGGTGTGACAGTGTAGAATAAGAGTTCTAGGGTTGTAGTAGTGCATATTTATTTATTATAAACTTGAAGAAGACCATGTATCCTTTTATTGAATATAACTGTCATTAACTGTTGCTTGTTAATCGAGACAAAAAGTTGAAGCTATTGAATTGATCCTAAAAACCCAAACAAATCCAAAACTACCACCCCCAACCACAAATGTAACAACAAGAAGAAATCAGGAAAAAATCCTGACCAAACAACCAAACAAAACCCCCTTAAAATTGTGTGACTAAATGAGGTGATGGTCTGTTGAATTATTTCTTCTTTTCCTCTTTATTTTAACTTTTCTCTCTCTGAATTTATCTTTTTTGAAAGTCTTCATTTCTCCTCTCTTTTTTCCTGCATTTTTTTGCACTCAGCTCTGTTGGTTTTCTCATTTTTCTAAGGACCGCCAAGAAAACTTGAACCTGGAAGGCTGTAGAGAGGAAGGAATGAACTTCATCCTAGTGTAAAATCTTCTGTAAACTATCTGAGCACATGGTATGTGATAGCAGATGGTATTTGCGCACAGATTTCAGTTCATCACATCATGGGTTTCAGTTAATTGAGGATAGAATAGTTTCTCTAATTATTAGTTCTTGTCAAGGAGCTATATATACAGGATACATTCTGCAAGCAGTTGATAACCTTATTTGAAGTGTTTCATGACAGTACAGTACACATTTGTTTGATTTCCTGGTTTAAAATCACCTATAAATTGTGTAGTTGCTGACTTCTGTTTATGAGGAAATAATTGCATGTTGCAATCACGCAAAGGATTTGAATCCTGACACCCCCCTCAGTCTGGATTCCTGACCTCTTATTATTCAGGGTTTGTCAGGACTACAGGCTGAAAAACTCAAAGTCAGAGAATTTATTCATGGTCTTCCAGCCTTTATGAAGCTTATCACCTTACAGTTGGCTAATCAATAGTATATTTTTCCAAGAACTTTCTTGACAGGTTATACATTTGCTTTAGGAAGTGTCTAGTTTTGACTGTTTTCAATATTTGTGTGTGTATGTTACAACTCTGACAGTAGCAACGTGTCTAGGGGACCAGAGGGGAGAAGTGGAGAAAGGAAGCTTTATGAAATAAGGCAGTTCTAGGTTTTCTGTGCTGAAAAAACTCTACATGATTCCACATGTGTATCCTAGTTTCAGAAGATCAGTTAATGTAGGTGTAAAGGAATTAAATGACATTTACTGGGTTTTACGGCAAATAATAATCCTTGATTATATTTGGTTTTGTCTTTAATTGTTTACAGAATATTCACATCATCTTGTCGTGCTGGGAAAAATATCAGTATATTAAAGTTTGATTGTACAAACAGCTTTAAGACACGTTTTCACAACACATCCTTCTAATATTTTTTACAGAGTAATTTACTGTAAAGTATTCTAATTAGTTAAAGTAGAAATTGGAATGGGTAGCAGTCTTTCACTGTTATGACAGGTGTATTTTCCTTTGTTGAGATTCTAGTTTGTTTTGAAGGGCCATGACTGGGGGACAGTAATTTGTTCATTGAAAAGGTGCAGAAAGCCCTCCAATGTGGTGAATATGAGTAATGATTTGAGCTGAGTAGAATTAATGCTGTTGGTTTGCAAATATCAACAGTGATTAGGAGAATAATTGCCAATTATTCTGTAATTTTGCGAGCATTTTGTGTATTTTATTATTAATCCAGCAGCATAATCTTGTGCAGTTTCCTATAGGCACTTTTGGTTAATAGCCAGCATCACTAATGGGGTCAGTTCTGAGCGAGCCATCTCGTGACTTGTCTGATTGATGGTATTGTGATGGCTATGTAGTGGTACTGACTGCACTGTTAAATGAACTACTGTTTGCAGGAATTGGTGTTCTGACTGAGTAGAATAAACTGCTGCTTCTTCAGCAGGTTTTAAGTAGATGGTAAAGAAGAGTGTAAGATATCTGAGGGGACTGCTGCATGGAGTTTTGGATGGTCCCTATCACGGAGGTAGATGGAAGTGAAATATTAGAAATAGCTTTTCTTTGTTTTGGAGCAGAAAAGAAGAAAGCGGAAGCTGAAAAAGCAAGAATTAAAATAACTGTTGCTATGAGAATAATTAACGCTGAGGCGCTTTCCTCATGCTCTAGGTTTGAAGGCTAATCATCACGTGCTGACAGAGTTTACTTGTGACTTTCTAAATGATTTTGCTTCTTGTGTGGTGTTTGAAATAAACCTTCTGGAGGGAAGCTAAGAATCCTGGTATGACTACTGGAGAGTGAACTTGGAATTCTAGACTGAAAGTATTTGCAGAAGAATGGATTAGACCTCTGATGATGTCTTTGCCAAAGCTTATATTTTGAGATGCTGGGACTACAGCTGCTTGATTGCTGTATAGATATGGAATAGAAAGAGCTGTAGCTAGTTTAATAAAAACTTGTTGAGTCTTAGAAAGATAACTCCAGTTGTGATAAGTGGTAGCTGAGGAGATGTTTTTTCTGTAGAAAAATCTTGACGAAGTGGATGACTTGAAGTAGTATGCTTATTGCATTGAAGAAGGTACTGTTTTAACTAACAGCTATTCTTTGCAACCTCTTTCAGTTAGAAGAAGCTTGGTCTGAAATTTCGATGGTGTCTTGGACATTTCTCAAAATTTCAATCTCAGAGGGAGTGCTAGGAACATAGGGTTTTTTTTGGTTTTGGTTTTTTTTTGTAATGTCCATGTATTGATATCTTACTTCAGAATTTAAGGCTATACAATCCACATAGTTAAATGGGATATCTCCTGTGGCTGTTCTCTTGGAGTTACTGTGAAGCAGAATTTTTTTCCCATACTGTAATACTATGTATGTCTTGGGAATGATTCATGCTTTTCTCAGGCAGACTTAAACCTAAGTTTTACTTATTTATTGCATGTCTGTTTCATCTTGTGAGGGTTATTGACAAATTGGATCTCAACACGTGTTGGGCAGAGATAGTATAGGCCACTATAAATGATAATAGTAATTACATGATCATGGTGAATGACTGCGGTGGCCTTCAGTGGAGACGACCTGCTTTCAAGTTTATGGTGAAATTTTAAACTGTTTATACTAATTGTATTTTTTTCTTCAAATAAATCAGACCTAGGACTAAAGATGGAAGAACTATTTTAAATTGTTTGTTTAAACTTTAAATTACTAAATTAGAAATAAATAATTGCTAAAATAGTTTTTTTTTTTTTTTCCCCCAGCTGTAGCAGAAGTGCAACTTCGTGATGATCAGTATACCCTTGATCACATGCGTGCTTTTGGCATGTATAATTATCTTCACCTTGATTCCTGGTACCAGGATAATGTCTACTATGTTGATCAGTTTGGAAGGGTTATGAATCTGGCAGTGACTCTGGTAAGAATAAACGTTTTCTAAAAATGTACTGAATTTGAAAAGGTAGGGAGTAAGAGAGGAAATATGGCAAGGAGGATTCGAATATAAAAACTGGAGGGAGCTATTGACAGAAAGACAGGTAAGTTAACAAAAACACAATTCAGCAGGAAGGATGAAAGAGTTTTAAGTGAGGTTTCTGGCATCTTTTCTTTAATAGTATTGCATTAATATTGAAATAGCATTGCATCTGCTTTCATTTTGGTGAAGATGGTCATGTGGTGACAAGCTGGAGAAAGAAGCAGACGCCTCTTTTTTTATTGCTAGCTGTTTCTTTGCTACTTAATGTTTATTTATTTGCTAATTTGAAAATCATGGTAGATATCAGGAGGGAAAGAAGCTGTTTGCATTAGAATTAGAAATTAAAGCCTTTATATACTAATAGGTTAAGCTGGGCATCACTCATTGGAGGCAAGAAGATGCTAGTAGTGTTGCACAAACTCAAAGCAGAATGTAAATGAGCTAGACCAAATCTGAAAAACATGACCATTCTCTGCTTTTACACTGATGTTCTTAAGTAGTCAAACTTTGCATTTCTTTGGAGACATTTTATTGCGTGACTACACTATTTTCCATTGCAAAGCCATTCATCTTTCTGGAGGGGAAAGGACATGGCTTTATGGACACTATTTCTGATATGTGCACTTGTAGTGCTTGGTCATTATAGACTTGATTTTGGAGCTATCACAGTGTTATCTTAGCTTTAAATGTGTAATTTAGAGTAAGATTCTCTCTCTGACTATTTTGACTTGTACCCTGTTGAGCAATCAATATGCTTATGGTTTTTCACCACAAAGCAGGATTTTTTTTGTTTTTATGACTTTAACTCAACTCTTTTGACTCATCAAGTGTAGCTTCTTAAATGTTCATCTATGTGGAAGGAAGAAAAAAGTCTGTAATTTTATGTAGTTGTTAGCTATTTTAAATAGTGATGCTTTTGTTCATAATAGGTTGTTTGGTTAAGGTTTTATGTTGAAAAAGATAAAAACATGTAGATACTCCGTTCTCATAATAACATTTGTTCTGTCAGGAAATTACTTAGGGCTGCTGTTTGATTTTTATGTAGAACAATGATACATATTAATACTTTTCTTCTTTCTGTTGCTGTTTCTGTCTCATTCGTGTGTTTTCGTGTGACAGCTTCTTCCAGTTAGTGTAATCTGACTTTTGGAATCATGCTGGTTGGCATAAGATTAATTACACCGTGCGAGTGTTAAGTAAAAGGAATCTTTGAGTTGAGTGGAGAAGAAAGTCTTTAACCTGTTGTTTATCAAATTATTTGGAGTGATTACTGTGTGCTATTAGAGATGTTTGCAGTTTATGGAGTCCCTTCATACTGGCTTCTCTAGACTCCACAGAACACTGCTCTGCAGTCCACTGAGTACTGACCTAAATTTATTTAATTGCTATAACTGGCTACATGTAGATTTCAGGTTTGGAAAGGAAAATATGCATTATTATGCTTCCAAGGAATTTGACTTGTAACCCCGTGGAACAAAAGGAGACCCAGGGCAATGAGTGATTAATTGTTGCACAAGGTTCTGGGAGTGGAAATTACTAAGCAAAGGCTAAGGTGGGAGAAATCATGAAATGGTAGTTCTGAGTTTTCCAGGAAGTACAGCATTCCAGAGGATGGAAAGCTAAAAATTGGAGCTGTTCCTTTACTTTTCATGGAAGATATAGGCAGTTGGAGCCTTTGGCAGGCTCTTGCTGAGACAGAATAATTTTCTGGGACTTCTTCCAAATCTTTTGAGCCAGTAAACTAGATAAAGGGTTTTACAACAGGTAGAAATTTGCATTTTTATATGCAGTACATTGAAATAATAAATATTCTTCTCTAGGACTGGTGGGTCCATTAGAATCTTTGTTAATAGTTTGTCACAAGTTTTAGTTTTACAGTACTGTGAAATAAAAACATGCTATCTTGTGTCCTAATACATAGTACAGTGCTGTTTGGCAAAGGAAATATATAAACACATATATAAAAGGAAATGTCTATTCAGAAACATCACCAAGGTGTCTCATTACAAGTGTGCCTGGCCGTGTATTAGTCAAGTGTATATTACAAACAATATTGTTTTCAGCCAGGTATAGCTTAGAGGTTAGCAACGGCCACAATTAAAATTAATGTCGATTATCTTTAAAACAGAAGATGAAGCAGGTTAACGTGCTTATCCTAAATCCAAAGTGAAAGAAAACATAGTTGTGTTGGTTTTTTAACATTTAATTATTTCTAGTTCTGCTTCCTGTTTTTGTTGTAACTTTATTTCTAGTACAGTGGTGTGTTAATTATCCATAAATCACAAATTATCCCTGCAACTGAAGTATTTTGAAAGATGTCATCTGTGGAGGAAAAAAATACAGGTAATATCTTTCCACTTGCTCAAAATCAAACATAATAGAAAAAAGGAGATGTTCAATGTGCACAGTTTTTGTAAGTTGATAAATGTGTATTCAAGTAGGGATTTTTATACCAGGTTGAGAAAGTTGTTAACCTAACTTCAATGGGAATACTGCATAAAAGCTTTAACAGAGTCCTGTTGCAGCTATTGATTTTTTTTTCATTCGCTAAGCCAGCATTGATACTGTGCTTTAAAGACCTAATGGGCAGTGTAGTGACAGAGTTACTGAGTTGGGATTTTTGGGGTTGTGGATTTTTCTTCCATCTGACTTGACTTTTTTAATTGCTTGATGTTTGTAGTGCTGGTATATAGCTGGAAAATAATTCAGTGTTTTCTTCTCCAGCAGTTAAATACTTAGCATAAGGCAAGAAATCAAGTCTTTTTTAGCCAAGATGACTTTTTTTTTTACATACAAATAATGGAATTGAGAAATTATAGCAACTGTAACTCTTGTCACACCTAATTGAAATTCTTAATAATATTTATATTTTCCTCTGAATTGCAGTAAGGATTATCTGTGGAAGGCTGTTTCCATAACTTTCAGTTCACTTAAATTCAGAACAACTGTTAGTTGCACCAGAAACAACGAGAATTCTCCTTGAAACAAGTCAGATTGAGGAAGTGGGTAAAGTGAAGAACAGCAAAATCATTCAGACTTCTGTATCAAGGTTCTAAATAGTGGCTCTTTGTTATTCAGAGTGCTGTATGTGGACATTTTTGCTCAGTTAGAGAGACGTGTCCAATGCTTAGATATTTTGATTTTTTCATGGGATCAAAGTTTTGTAAGTATTATGGCTACTTCATGGAAATTGCTGTATAACTTAAAAGCTTTTATTATTTTCCTTTCTCTTTTGATATGTTTTTTTCATTCCCTGTCTTTTCCTTGGAAAATTCATTCTTCTTTTAAATCCCTTATGAAATATCACTTGTGTATGCAGTAAGACAAACTGTTTGTGACTTTAGAACAAAATAATTTCTTAACACAACTTAAAAAATTTAAATCTTACAGGCATGCCAGAGAACATAAATAAAATTTCACTACTTAACTATGTAAAGTAAGACATGCTTACTTATAGTGTGTCTTGACTCTGTGGAGTCTGGGTACTCAGTAACAGAGGGGTTTTTTTTTAAGCTTGCATCTTACATTTTACCTCTCGTACCTGCATGCTGGCTTCTTATCCTGAGCAACTACGATGCACCCAGGCTCAGTCTGCCTGGCTTTGCCTGTGGAGGAACTATCTACTCGGAATTTCTATGCAGGTCTCAAACCTGGGCTAATTAAATGCTCAAAATCAGGGTTATTGTCAAAGACAGGCGAGGCAAACAAACTGCTGAAAGGAATGGAGTTGTTGTAATAGTGAAGGTGAAATATGGAATAAACAGAGTGATAGAGGCCAAAAGGAAGCAGAGTACACTGTCACTAAGCGTAGAAGTGGTCAGAGTTAGAATTAAAGACCAGTGGAAGAGATAAGAGAGACTTAGGAGTGAAAAATAGTTAAACAAAGAAAGACTCTTTTTTTAGTTACTGGCATTTAAACCTAATTACAGTGAGTAAATCTGACTTTTGTTAAAATGACCATAGCTTTTTTTCCCAGTTCTTACTAGTATAGAACATGTCTTTAGTATCTCAGCATCCCATCATATTTCTGAATTAGAAAGATACTATTAACCCCTGTTAAGCAGCTGGTGAACAGAGAAACAGTAAGTCAGAAAACAGATCTGATTGCAGAAGTTCTGAGGACTTTTTTTTCAGCTTCAAGTAAGTTCATCCTTTTTATTGTCAGACGGCATTAGACTATTGTCTAGTAAATGCCTAAAGTTAGTGAATGGATGAAGTTATGAATAAGACAATCTCCTTTCTTGCCTTCTGAGAGAGAGGCTTTGTAATATATAATGAAGATTATTTTTCAGGAGATGTATTGAGTCCTGACATTCCTTCTCAGTGCTAATAAATCTGATATGAGCCTTAGGAGATTAAATGGTTGATAGTTGATAATATTTTATTTTGTAAGTTACATCCAAAACTCTTTGAAGCTAATTGTTAAGAATCACTTTGAAGGCTGAAAAAAAATGTCATGTTCTGTAATATTACATAGTATAGCCCTGTAAATTACTGTTAACTGAACTGATGTTTCTTCTTTCTATGATAAGATACATGGGAATTTTTCCCATAGGCATGGTAGTCATGCAGCTTGCTAATTACAATGGTACACTTATTGTAGAAATACTGCCTTTCAGTGAAACCTTAAGTAAAAAAAGAGGAAGTCAAAACTCTTTGTATCTAGTATTTGCGGGATTTTCATTTGTTTTGTTGAGGTTAGGGGGTGGTTTAGGTTTTTTTTGTTTTGCTTTTTAGTTCTTTCATTCTCCCCTCCTAAAGGTGTCATAAATTAGTGGAATAGTACAAGGAGCATAGTGATGCAACTGAATGTACAAAATGACCCTGAATGCTTCCAATAATTAAAAATCAAATTTAAATCTTCCATTGCAGATTTCATCATAGACCTTGTGCCCTTCCATAATACACAGTAATCTCTGGTACAGATTCAAGTAGGCCCAAAAGGCAAGCAGGCTATCTGTTTCTCGGCTAATCCTTTTTTCTGTTCCTTATTAAAATGATACTTACCCAAATCCAATTTATCTTGCTTAACTTTGAACTTGTTTTAAATACACATCTGATTTTAATATGTCTGGAGAATATGAAAGATTCAAAATCTGCTCAGACGATTCTTAGCAAATGAGACCACAGTGTGCTTTGCATGCACAAATGTGCTCTTTATGTATTGCAAACACGTGCACAAGTGCGAAGAAGTCTTAAAAATGGTGCTTTCTATGTATATTTTTGACTGACATATTTCATAGACCAGAATGAGTGAGTTTCTTTTACTAGAAATAGGTATGTATATAATTAACCTCACCAAGCTCTCTGTTACTGAGTGAAAATAAAGGGGACTGGAGATGCTTAGAAGATATTATAGTAATTTGTGTCTCAAATTCCAGGGCCTGTAGTGAGACACTTTTAAGCTGTAGTAAGAGAAGTGCACTTTGTAGTAATCCTTGGATATTCAGAGATTATGTCAACTCACAAAGGGAGGTAAATCATAGTCCTCAGCTGGCAACAGTGTTGCTGCCATTCTGCAAGCCAAATAGTGAACAGGGAGTTACAAATTTCTGCTGGTTGTGAGAGTAAAGGCACAAGATAGAGAGTAATACCTAAAAGATATCTTGGAAGATATGCCTTTGCACTTAATGATGAAAATTAAAAATCCAATTTACTGCACAAAAGCAGTTTATTCTATTAGAATTAGCAGGAAATGAAGAAGTAAAGCAGGAGTTCTAGGAACAGTTACTACAAGTATAGATTACATTGTTAATCTAACATTCATTTTGCAATATTAATCAGGCTGATGTATGTAAAGTTTATACAGCAAGAAATACTAGGGGTGAAAAGAATTTATTTTTTTGTAAAATTTAGTGCTCGGTATTGTTTTTTAAAAATCCCTATGTTTACTGTTCACTGGAGAATTGTCATCTGTGCACTTCAACTATAGTGTGTGTTTATTTGTGCTTGTGTTTGTAATTTGGCTTAAAAAAACCCAAAATAAGATTGGAGCATGCATGGTATAATCAGAGTGTGATGGAAAAAGTATTTGCAAACACGATACAAATACATACAGCTTTTCTTTGCTAGCTAGTCACAATTGTTACTTCTCCAACTTACTGAATAAAATAACTGCTGTAGGGAAACTGAGAAATTATATGTCATCTTGGAACATGCCAATTGTGTAAGAGAATAAGCTAAAATTATTTTTAATTTCAAAGTGAGTCTTTATGAACTAGTTTGAGTATAATCCTGTGGCTTTCATTCCTTTTAAAGTCTCCATGTATTTACTGAGACTAGAATTAGTTGAGATAACTGATTAATTATATAGGAATGCCAGGGGGAAAAAAGTGAAAAGCCTTTTTTAAATGCAAAATGTAATTAGTGCAGTAAAATGGAAGGAAAAAAATTGGGCATGGAAATATCAATAATAGAATACTCGTGTTTTCAGTAAATAGAAACCGAGTGATGGAATTCCATCACCTTTTCCACATATGTGGGAACGATGTTTGCTACCCATTTTTTTCCACATATGCTAAGCTGTGCAAAGAAACTGGTGAGTTACCGTCGAGATTTATTATTCTTCATTTATCCGTAATACTGAAATTGATAAGTACTTCATAAAGTCTTAGATTGTGACGGTTTGCTTCTAGGACACTGCTCTACAAAAACCAAGAGAAGTTTTCAGGCTACCTACAGACTTGACGGCTTATGATAATCGCCTTTGTGCTTCAATACACTTCTCGTCTTCCTCATGGGTTACTCTTTCTGATGGTACAGGAAGACTGTATTTAATTAAATCAGGAAAGCGTGGAAACAGTGCATCTGAAAAGTGGGAGGTAAGTCTTGCAGTGAAGATTAAGAATTGTACATCTGTAAAATAATTCTTATTCTTGCATTTCTTGTGAGAATTGCACATATGTAATGTGAAGAATTAAGCTTTAAATCATAACTCTGTGTCACTGATACGAGTTTGTGTTCAAGTATAAAAAAATTGACTGCTATACTAATGACTAAATTAGTGGTTTCTTTATGCGCAAAATATCAAAAATTCAAATGTTTGAAAGGGAAGAGCCTTTTGACTGAAGAAGAGTCTGTCTAAGTAAAAGTGACTGTTTTCTATGTAGGTGGTTAAGTGCTTGTTTTGCTGAACTTCTGAAAACCATTTCCTCTTTCCGTTTGCTATTCATAGATGTCTGTATAGGGCACTTTTTGTCCCCTATCTTTTATTGTTTGCTATTTCAACTGGTCTGTGGAATAATGCATTTTTTTTAAAGTCTGAAATTATTGTCAGCCAAGCTAAAGAGCTACTTTCATTTTTAAGTTAGAAGATTTCTGTTTTATATAATGCTTGTATATTTGTGCTTGAAATATTTCCAATTTATTTTTCCCCATCTTAATACATCCACACAGACTAGAATAAAACTTAAACAAAACTGCTGATTAAAAAGCTTTGATAAGTCACCCTGGGGGTTACCTGCAGAGTGGGTATAATGTAAGCAATATTCTATCTCTGTGGTAGGGAAAATCTTTATACTGCGTGCTTAAGCATCATTAATTTTCCAGAGCTAATATTTTTACTTGAAATTGTTTGTTGTAGCTGAAAGTATGGTTTAAGGTTTCTCATGATTAAATTGTTTACATAATTAATTCTTTTAAAGAGTCCTGACATGGAGCATTTTTCGTATCTCTTTTCTTTACTAGTGAGCAGTTTCCTAAACAAATAAGGAATTTTCAGTATTGGCAGGAACTCAAGTATATGTCCTGAAGAGGAATATTGTAGTGTGGTTGATTGGCAATTTCCTCTATATATTTTGAAAGTTCAGTAACTAGGAAATTGTTCATCCTGTTCTTCAAATGGTACACATAATTTGAATTCACTTTTTGAGTGTTTAGAATACCCAGTGATTAGCAGTGGTGTTAGCATTCCAACCGCATAACTCCTCGAACCTTATCAGGCTTCAGGAGCAACAGTTGGATTGAGACTGTACTTATTCAGCCACTGCAACTTGAATTCCTTGTCATTTATTCTTTTGTTTTCATATATTAACATTCTGGCAAGTAAGGAATGTTTTATTTCTTCTCTGCTGTTCGGATTCATTTTGTTTTTATCTTCTTGGGGTTTTTTGCTGAATGAATACTTTTTTGACAAAAGCTGAAATATATAGTTTCTATAATAAAACTTCCAGCTATAGGTGCCAGCTGCTAAAGCTCAAGCTACAAGATGTGTAGTCTTTCTGCATGAAATTATTTCATGTTTACAGTGGTGCTTATTGACCTTTCAGTATGAAAGTAATATTTATGTACTCTGCCTATCAAGTTTCATCCAAATATGGATGGACCTTTCCAAAAGGTATTCATTGAAAACCTTGTAACCCTTGCTTCTCCTAAATATGAACATTATACTCCTTCATTTATTTTTAGGGTTTTGTTTCTTCCTCCACTTAGTAAAACTTTATAGAGAAAGAGAATTTTTATTTTTATAGATACTAGCCAAGTAATGAGACCTTTCCCTCCCCTCAGTAATGGCTGATGATTAAACACTGGGAGCAATATACTGGAGTTTACCTGCTTGTTGGCCCATGTCAAAGTCTGCAAAGATGTTCAGGATGCTGAAATGCCTACATTTCTTTCTTGAGTGTGAGACACTTCCCCAGCTGGTTTGCTATGTTAATGAATCCTGTTCGGTACATCTGTTGTTGTACCTCTTACTAATTGTAGCAGTAAACAGCCATAACACAGGCAGTTTTATGGTTCTTCATGCCTTGTGTAATGGGCCCTTGCAATGATTTTATAATATAAACAATAATAACTAAAGGCATTTCAGAACAGCAGCTTAATAGCCAACGAATGAGGAACCAGGAATATATGACATTCATGGATTCATATTGATGGAGAGGTTTGTGGGAAGCAAACTTTAGCTGATTTGACGTTTGCTGAAGCCTTTCACTGCTTTCTGAGAAAATGCAAGAATTCCAGTTTTAACTGTCTGGTTTTGTCTTCTAGATTGTGTTTAATGAAGAACTAGGAAGTCCCTTTATTATAGTACACAGTGTTTCATTTTTAAAATGTGATACACATACAGTAGCTGTGTTGCTGCTTAGGGTAGAAAAAGATGAATTGGATACAAAAGGAAGTGGATTTCATATTACCTTGCAATGGATTACGATTGCAGAGATAAGTAAAGAAGGTAAGTGTTTTATAGGTATATTACTGGTGAGTAATACTTG
Source organism: Clamator glandarius (assembly GCA_033459285.1). Taxonomy (NCBI): domain Eukaryota; kingdom Metazoa; phylum Chordata; class Aves; order Cuculiformes; family Cuculidae; genus Clamator; species Clamator glandarius. Next base: position 888,053 of record JAUNZM010000198.1, read on the forward strand.
TTTGATTTTGGTTTGGGTTTTTTTCCATAGGAATTTTTTTCTTACTTTTTGAGATCAAGTTATCAGTTGTAGGCTTAAATTCTGACACATTTGGAAGACAGGAAGAAGTGAAGTTTTATACACATGTAGTTAATGTAGTTAGAAAAAAAAAAAGGTAGAATTTTACTTTGTGATCTTATGAAAATGCAATTCTTACTTAGCGTGATCATTTAAAATTGAGTTTATACCAAAATTATTCATAACTAATATGTTATGCTTTTAAAAATGTTGTACAGCGGGATATTGGTTTTTGTTATGTTTTGGGGTTTTGTTGTTTTTTTAGTCTCCAGTTAACAGTGTCAGGCGATTGGAATTACTATGAGAGAAATACAAGAACTGCAACATAAGAAGTTAAATACTGAGTATTCCATGTTTTTCTCCAATAAAAGAGTATGAAGTTATTCAGTTAATTTTAGCCCAAAGCATTAAAAACATTTTAGTGTATGAATACCTACTAATTAATGTGTTATCCTAATAAAATTTGGCAAAGACTAAATTATCTGTTCAATATGACCATATATGGGTTTAAGTTCTGATTTAAAGGTATATGGATTAAATAAATTTGTTTTGGGGAAGACTGTGATACAGTCTCATCATTATCTTTCAAAAGGTATGATTTTAATACCAACAGAAACAAGACTTTTAACTACTTGAACTAAAGCAGGATATTGCTACCTAGATGTTCCTCAGTCTCCTACACATAAAACGTGGATAAGAGTATGAAGTTGTGAATGCCCCCTCCCAGGAAGTGTTCAAGGCCAGGTTGGATGAGGCTCTGAGCAACCTGATCTAGTGGAAGATGTCCCTGCCCATGGCAAGGGGATTAGAACTACATAATCTTCAAGATCCTTTCCAACCAAATGTTGGCAAAGGGAGAATGCAGACACCAGGTGGTCATCGGCAAGTCTCAGTTTTATTAGAGATCACAGCTAGTTAAATACAGTTGTTAATTAGCCTCATACATATTGCAAAAGCTGAGCTCACTATAGGTTACAGATTACAAGTCAGCTCCTGGGTACGCCTTGTTCCTCTCTTCTATCTCCAACTTTCCCACAGTTGTTTATCTAACTGTCCAAGGTTAGTATGCCCCTGTGCTTCTCCCTTTATCAGCATGATTTACAGTTTATGCTACGGCACAGCTCTTGCACAGAGCCGTGCCCCTGCTCTGCAAGCCATTCTCCAACAACCAAAACCAGTCTATGATGCATGTTGTCTGGTGTTGAAACCTGGATGATGCACATGGTTCTAAGAGAGAGAGTAGACCATGTGAGATTGCCTTATGCTTTTGTGGCCAGCTCAACAAGAGAAAGAAAACTGTGAACACTACTGGTTATATCTTGTAAGAAAAATTAAATCAGTAATATTGCCAGCCTAGAATTTATAGTGTATTATGTAATACTGTATGTTTTTATAAACAATTTCTTTTTTACAGTGTGTTTTTTGTAACTTCAGACAAATGTTCGTGGAATGAAACTTTTTCCACAAGAGTGGATTTAAAAATCTTTCGAAAAGTCTTGCCAGTTCTCCAGGATTTTCAAGGATCAGGCAACATTTTGTAGTTATAGTTGGCAGAGATGTAAATATGAAGATTCAAAGCAGTCTTTAATTATGAAGAGAGTAGTGTTTTGATTTCTTCTAAATAAACATCCCACAAATCAGTGATGTATGAACCAGTCTTGAAGATAAAAGCTGTTTTGAAGAATTACAGTACATTACATCTCCTTTCATCAGTAGGCAATTGCTATGCTTAACTTTTCTTGAAACTCTGCCTGTGGGTGCAGTTTATCAGATAAGATTGTAGTAAAAATAAGTAGTTAAACAACAAGCTACATGTCAAATTACCAAAATCTTGTAAAAAAAGCAAAGCCCTAGAGCAGACTTCGGTTTCTTGACACCAGCAACTGTGAGAGTCTCTCTGATGTCTGGTTGGCTAGACAAAGTGATGACACCTACCACTATTGTATTATCAAACAATGAAGACTGGAAGCATGAAAATACACCTGAATGGAAGCAGTGATAGCAGTGACTATCAAAAAGTTAATAAAGACTTTATTAAAAATTTTAGAAATGTTGATGATTGATTGAAAATGCCCTACAAAAGGTTTGGTTGCACAATGACCGTTTTCCAATTGTGAAGTTGTAGAGCTTTTGAACCAGTGAACAAATGCTGAGAGAGACTTGCAAACAAATGTGATATGTTTCAGTGCACAGTTAACTTTGTTCAGTTAAGTACCAGCTTGTTCAGTGACTAACTACCCATTACAACAAAGCTATGCTCTTTTCATTTGTGTATCTAAGCAACACTTCTAAGTTGTACCCTGTTGCCTAGAGTCTTTTGATTGTATAGATTTCTTATTCTGTTTCTAGTTAAAATAGTTGAATCTCTTCAATTAATACCACTCCCCTAGCCTCAACCAAACTTTTTCCAAAAAGGAGAGGCTTTAATTAACACCAGTGAGTACCAAAATTACATTATAGTCTAGCTATTAATCTTCATTCCACTTCTTGGTTAGGTCTTCTCAGTTGGTTAACTTGTTTGCCAAATTATACGTGGCTTATCCATTATTATCTGCATTGTGCTGTGACTCAGATGTTTCTCTAAGTTTAACATTGAGATCAAAAAGGAACACATTTTGCATTACTGGAGTGGTATAGAGGATTTTTACCATCGTAATCTGGTCTTGTCTAATGTTTCTGCTAATGTGTGGCCAATTTCTTTCAAGTAAAATTGCAGGTACAAGTCCAGTGATTTGTTTTAATGAGGAGGCAAAGCATAAACAGTTCCTGGGGATAATTTTATCACCTGCAAAAAATTTATCAAGTTATTAGTTTTTTTCTAAAAATATATTTGTACAAGCTGTTACTTTTTAGAAGCTGATCAATTACTGAGGACTGTGTGGGCAGTTAGATTCTAATAGCAAAAGAACAAACATTGTGCTAGAACCTGTCACTTTACTGGTGTTTTGAGTCATCAGTACCCATGTGTCTGGGAACACATGGTCTTTAGGGTCAGGAAATAACCTCTGGGACCTCGCTTTTAAGCAGCAATATTTTAGAAAAGGTGAGGAAGATAGTAATTTTCTTAATGAATGAAGTATTGCTTCTGGCTGCTTCATTCCTTGTGAAGTTTTTATAGCAGCTCAAAAAGTATTTGGAAAATGTTTTTGTACAGAGGCTATGAGTGTTTTTGTGAATTGCTGGGCTAGCTGTGATCAACAAAGACGTAAGAAAAAAGGTTACTGTGAGATTAATTTTAGGGTCTACATATTTAACAGAAGATAAATTTCTTTTTAGAAGTGCAGTACTGTGATTTAACTGGTAGGATTGCTTACCATTTTTATGTGTAATGAGACTCTCATATTGTCTTCTAGAAAAATATTACAGCTAAGTTGTTTTTTTTTAATTTTATAGGTGAACATAGATATGAAATCTTTAAGAGGAGAGTTTTACAAGGAAAATCAGTTCCCCACTATGCAGCAATAGAGCCAAGTGGGGATGGTCTAATGATTGTTTCTTATAAACCATTCAAATTTCTGCAAGATGAAGATAACAAATCAGAAGAAAATGATGATGTAAAAGTAACAAATGAAAAGAAAGGTAAGACATCTGGCAGATTGTACTGCTCTCTCTTTTGACTTAGAAAATAGCTTGTCAGCTTAGCATCTGTTTGGAAACTATCAGTAAATATTTGTCTTAATATCTGCCTTCCAGATTTTTTTTTTAATGACAGATTGACTTTTTTGTTTCTTTTCACTGTGGGAAGTTTTATTGTTCATAAACCTATATGAGAAACATTTTTTTGGCTAGGAGACACATGAATAATTTTGTCATCCTAAGGAAAAGAATATTTTGCAAACAGAACTATACAAAGTATTTGCTAGCAGTTGAGTTGCTATCGTAGCACCTAAAGTTAGGCATCTGGCTGAAGTACCCAAATTAAGCAGCCAGTCTTCATAGTGAGAGAGAGGGCAGCATGGCACCCAGTGACCACGCCAAATAGTTGTTCAACAGAAAGCTCTCTGATGTATAATTTAGTTCTGGCTTTCTAAATTAAAAAACCAAAAAAATAAACCAAGCTTCATCTTTTTGAAGAATGAGAGTTTTGTAAAAGATTGTGGGAAGGCAATTCAGAAAAAGTAATAAACTCAACAAAACATATCTATACATCTTTTCTTCGAGATCAAAACAAAATTAAGTAAAAACCTATTAATGAAATTTATTTCATCTTAGATATCACTGAACTCCAATATATGTATGTTTATGTAGTTGTAATGTATGTTTATGTAGTTGTATGGTATTGTTTCAGATTTGATTTTTGCTCCTGAATGAGACATTGATTAAACATCTAGCAGTCTTTGTCAATGGTACAAAAATCTGCTTGGGAAACAATACAAAAAGATCAATTTTCTGGAATATATTAATCTTACAAACTATGACATTTTACATGCAATTGTATTAAGAATAGTCTGTATAAATAATTCTTGCAAAGAAGTTCTTCAGTGCACTGAATACCATAATACAATGTCTGTGTAATTGTTGCTGAATGAGCTAGTTCAGAGTTTTAATGAATTTTAAGAGCTTTTTTGAGTTTTGTGCTGGGTGTGATTAAAGGAACACAGGAAAGAGCACAGTATCACCCTTAGCATAGCCCATTTCATGCATGTGTGTGCATATACCATGTTGCCGAAGTCCAAAAATCTGTAACATGGATTACAGTTTGGAGGAATACCTTTTAGAAAACTTCTCATAATGCAAAAGTCGAATGGTAGAGGAAGTACCGACACCTCAACTCCCAGTTTAGAGGGAATTCTAATACCTCCATAAAAGAGTATTTGTCTTTTGCTAAATGTGATGTAGGCTATAATATTAATTCTATAGTTATAGAAAATTGCAGGCATATAGATGTAAGATAATAAAACACGATGTGCCAGCAACAGAACTTCAATTTTTATAGGAGTTTCCAGCAATAGCTAAAGAAATATTAAGGTAGTTATATTGCACATCAGTATATTGGCTTTTAATCTTTCGTAGTCTCCTCTGCACACTTTTGAGAGCTTATGAGAAGGTCATCTTGAAGACGGAGAGTGGAAGTCTAAGCTACTTCTGTGGTGTCATTAATTTTTCTTCTAAATTAAGAGTTTCAATACCAGATAGAATCTGTGTCAAAGTGTTTAGAATTTGGAAGGCCATCGTATACTAATAGTTTCTGGAAAGTATATTGTAGCAGCTTTGACTGATCTATTGTAAACAGGAAAATAGTGGTAATGGTTTGCAGTGTAAGGCTGCTTCTAGAGTCACAGTTGCTGGCATGAAGCTTAGATCAGCTAAATGCTGTGTTGTGCTGTGACAACTCGAGAGCTTCTAAAGGACCTATCTATACTTCACTTTTCCTCTAAATAGGAAAGTAACATGTACAAGAGTGCTCTTTAGAAAATGAATGTATTTGTATTTGCGTTTTCTGTGACTGACTGTGCACTACCCAGTCATACTGTCATAGCCTTGCTTTTGTATAAACATTTCTTTTAAAAGGCCACTTCTTGCAGCAATCTTAACAGTCAATATAGATGTAAGGCAGATTCTAGACCTAGGAGTAGAAGTCAAGCATTACCTCTGGGCAGGCAGTTTTATTTCACCTCCATCAGCTGAAGCAGTTGAAGGCTACTTGGTTCTCTAAAATAATTTCTTTTCAATAGTCATTGTAGCTTCTGGTAAAATAGGTAAGAAAAAACCTGTTCATATCTCTGAATGGAATATCGGAGTGTGCAGTGGCTTGTCAGTACTGCTGTACCTGATGTCTTCAACCAGGTTCTTAAGCATTACTGTTTGGTTACCATTTTTTTAATGCTGCAGTAAACTTAGAGTAATAGCTTATGCCCCTTGTATAACTCTTTTAGCATATTTGAGTATTGACATGAATATAAATTGCTCTCCAGATGAGGGATACAAATAACCTTGATTGCTAAAAAAATGTTTTTCCATTTTGTAATCACAATATATATAACATAAGTAGTTCAGAGTAAAATTTAATTTCCAGCCTTCCACAAACTTCTATTCCATATCTCCCAGGATTACATGCTGTGGATTCCAGGACAGCATTTGTAATCTAGTTTGTGTTTTTCTGCGTGTTTCCAATTGTAGACCCTCTCTACTACTGGCAGCAGACTGAAGATTATTTGACAATAACAGTTCACATTCCTCAAGACATCACTAAGGATGATATAAAAGTACGCTTTTCCCCTGATAACATATGTGTTACACTGAGAGATCAGCCTCCTTTGATGGAAGGAAAACTTTATTCATCTGTGGACCATGAAAGCTGCACGTGGATAATTAGAGAGGACAAAAGGTGTTGTATATGGTTTTTAGTTTTCCTGTTGATAGGAATTGATTTCTCTAAACGTATACTGTACCTGTAACTTCTGGCCTATCTGGAAATGGACTCATTTAATGCCACACTTTACATCAGATTCCTTTAAGGAATCTATCTTCTGAGAGACATTCACTGGGTCTTGCAACACTATCTCACAATAGTTTTTCTTTAGCTAATTGTGATGGTAATCCCCATCTATTGCAGCTACTTGATTATAAGCTATACGATCAGCCATTTTCTGCAATGTAGAACAGCCTTTGCAAACTAATAAGTTCTTCTATTTCAGAAACAAAAACACTATGTGTAACTGCTATACTCACAATTAAACCTGTAGCAAACCAAGAAATCAGAGTTTCTACTGTAGAGTTGTGAAGCAGAGCACTATGCAAATGAGGATCCATTGATGCCCGTGATTTTAAACTCCTCACACTTTTCACGTCCTTTGTCTGTGTAGCCAGAGTTAATATCCTACTTTAATGTTGTCAGTTGCCTTTCCAGAACAATGTTTGGTGGTATGAACTACTGGAGGTTAACTCATGTGTGTCTGTATGGCTACCTGTTTTTTATGTTGTCTTTGAAAATAATCTTCTCCGTTCACTTCTGGTTGATCAAAGTGGAAAAGATAATAGGTAAACTGTTAAATGATTTTCATAGTGACAATGTATTTTATAGCTATGAAACTTTGGTGATAAATTCAGTATGTAAATTCAGTAATATTTTGAAGTTTGAAAGAAAAATTTTTTTTCAGACAGGCAGAAACCGTTCCCCCAGGTATCACAATGTTAAAAATATATTTGGAAGCAAAGTAAAACTTAATTGGTTCAATGCTTTTTTTTTCCCCTGCTAAATTAGCCCGACTAGATTCATTAGCCTGTCTTTTACCATGCTGTTTTATGTTAATAATTTCTCCAACAAGGAATGGAAAAGGGGGAGGAGAATTCAGAGAATTCCAAATACCAAAATGACTTGTTTTGTTTTGTTTCAGAACTTTATAGTTCTAGAATTTTATTTCACTGGTAAAGAATTGCAACCTAATTTTGCTTTCTACTCAAGCTCTATATCATTAGTCAAGCCTTGGAGGGTCCTTTAGAGTCCTAAGTTGATCTTGGTGACAAGATGTGTTCAACCATTGTTCTAGGGATTTTTGGTGGTATAAATTGTCTGCAATATTTGCAGTTGCATCAATAAAAATGTTTCATACCTGGAAGATGACATGAGTATTTGGATTAATTTCCACATGTGTTCGTACACATGTAAATGGGAGCATGAAATCCCTCTGTATTTGGAAATGTATCCTTCTAAGTTTTCTGCTTGAGACTTGAAGCTAGAAGCTTGTGTTACAAACCACTTACTTTGTTGTAGTTGACAGGTGCAGTGAATGCTTATCTGCACAGTTTTGTCCTACCTTCTAGGACGTGAACTGAGAGAGCTGTTGGATGCTTAGATACTGCGAAGCATATTCCTTCCACTTACGAGAGTGAGTGAAAGTCTTTCCTCATCTTTTGCAGTTGTACCTCCCCTTGTGCTAGCTGGTTAGAACAGCCATAAGTGAGCACCATCTGAATGGTTCCAAGTAAAACTTCAGTTGTGATGAATGAAATGCAGTATGTGCATTATGAAAAACAGGTAGTTGATCCACACTTTATTGATCTTGTTCTTCTTTGTACTGTAGACCCATATTACCTGTAAAAGTACCTTGGAATTTTGAAAGCTTTTTTCATCAGCTGCAGCGGTGGGTTTCTGTTTGCCTGCCTGAGGGAGTTGTGGTAGAAAGTCTGGAACAGACTAAACGTTTTCTGCCCTAATAGGTTTATGATCATGCTCCTGAACTTTGAAAAGTTCATATGCTCTACAGTCTGTAACCTAGCACATCACTTGTTTAACCTGGGGGTGTTTTTCATTATTTGGATGTCTCGTATTAGTCTCCTAAATGTTCAAGTAAGGATTTGTGCATAAGTCCACTGCTATCAGATTTTGAGATATATATGCATATACATATATAATCTTTTTGCAAGGTAGAATTTTCCAGATTCTTCAAGTATTCTCTTTGTAATTTCTGTGAATCTAGGTACCCAATTATTTCATCACAACAGGGAAAGTTTTCAAACCAGTGCTAGTCATCTATACACTTGGTAGATATTGTAGCCTTAGTTAATATCACAGCTATTATAATTAATGCATAATCACAAAAGAAGTTCAGAGTAGTAGAAGTGTCCATACTTAAATAAACATGAACTTAAATCAATTGTTTTTCAGTGTCTGCTACAGTATTAAATTTGTGATGTTTAATATTTTTTTTCCTTAAACTTGTTCAGAGGCTATATTTGCAGTAGTTAGCAAAATATAGCAATTGCAGTACATGGTTTTGTCACAGTACTGATGTAATTACTGTTACCAGTCCCAATAATATGTTCCCCATCACAAAGCTGGGTATCTGCACCTGCCAGGGAGGAATATGTGGGCTGATGCCAGCTCCAGCCTAATGCTCTCTGTTCCAAAGGCTTTTGTTGTCTGAACCACATATGTACTCCTGATATTGGTCTGGTTAACTTAGGGAGATGCTGATACTCTTAATGAACTCAAGGGAAAACATACCACCAGTTGATCCACTCAACTGTTGATATGTGTTTATCTGAAACAAAGGCTGCTCTTCGTGTTGAGACAGGGCTGGCTTCTTTGCATTGTTCCCTGAGCTTCATGGGCACATTGTACAATGCGCATCTCTACCAGAGATCTTCCATTGTACAGATTTGTTCACTGACTCACATTCTGCTTCTTGGGGTTTAGTCTGTCACAAGCTCTATGGCATGTAACAGACTGGAAGAACCTTGTGTTGACTGTTCTGTTAATGCTGAACTATAGGTTTAGTCCTGAACCAAAAAAATTACTTATCCATAATATAAATAGTAGGGAAAGATGATACAGGCTGAGGGAGGATGGGAAATGCAAGGTAATGAGTCAGTAAATAAAACTGTGTTTCAGGTTTCATTATTCATATGCAATTCATGATGGAATTTGTCTTGGATCTTCCAGCAACTAGAAAAAAAGCAACAAGGTCTGTCAGTATGTAATAGGTATTTGCACATTTACTGCTATTAATCTCTGTTTCTTGAAACAAGCAGGTTTGTTTAAATGGCTGCTTAAAGAGTAATTTCCTTACATGGTGTCATCATATGAAAAAACTGTGAGCAGGAGTTGTTTCTGTGGAAATAGAAGTATTTCCTTTAAATAAGATAAAACCAACTTTTGTCACTAGGAAAGTTTTGTAAGTACTCTGTGATAAAATATAAAATATAAACTTTCCTATGCACTAAGCATATTTGTCTTTTATCCAATCAAACCCAAATCCAAAACATGGAATCACACAAGCTACCATGAGGAAAATTAACTCTCTCCCAGCCAAAGGTGGTACATGAGTGCAACAAAAATACTTAAGTCTTTTTACTGGAGTTAGGGATCAAGAATTTCTTTGGTGAAGAAAAACTGTCATCAAGTTCCTAATATATTAATGGCAGCAGTATCCCTCCTGGACATGGTACAAGGGTGGGGAGAATTAGTTGTGTCTGCTTACAAGGGCTTTTGAAATATCTTTGTGCAGGACCCGGCATTTGGCCTTGTTAAACCTCATGCCGTTGGTCTCAGCCCAACAGTCCAGCCTTTTCAGGTCCCTTTGCAGAGCCTCCCGACCCTCCAGCAGATCCACACTTCCACCCAGCTTGGTGTCATCTGCAAACTTGCTAAGGGAGCACTCGATGCCTTCATCCAGGTCGTTGATAAAGACATTAAACAGGACTGGACCCAGCACTGAGCCCTGGGGAACCCCACTTGTCACTGGCCTCCAGCTGGATTTAACACCATTTACCACCACCCTCTGGACCTGGTCATTCAACCTGTTTTTCACCCAGGAGAGTGTGCGCCCGTCCAGGCCAGAGGCCGACAGTTTCTGAAGCAGAATGCTATGAGAAACTGTATCAAAGGCTTTACTGAAGTCCAGGAAGACCACATCCACAGCCTTTCCCTCGTCCAAGAGTTTAGTCGCTTGGTCATAGAAGGTGATCAGATTACTCTGGCAAGACCTGCCTTTCATGAACCCGTGTTGACTGGGCCTGATCACCCGGTTCTCTTGCAAGTGCTTCTTGATCGCACTCAAGATCACCCGCTCCATGACTTTCCCCGGTACCGAGGTCAGACTGACAGGCCTGTAGTTTCCCAGATCCTCCCTGCGCCCCTTCTTATAGATGGGCACGACATCAGCCAGCCTCCAGTCCAGCGGAACCTCCCCAGTCATCCAGGACTGTTGGAAGAAAGGACCTGGGGGTGTTGGTTGACAACCGACTGAACATGAGCCAGCAGTGTGCCCAGGTGGGCAAGAAGGCCAATGGTATCTTGGCTTGTATCAGAAACGGCATGACCAGCAGGTCCAGGGAGGTTATTCTCCCCCTGTACTCGGCACTGGTGAGACCGCACCTCGAGTACTGTGTTCAGTTCTGGGCCCCTCACCACAAGAGGGATGTTGTGGCTCTGGAGCGAGTCCAGAGAAGAGCAACAAAGCTGGTGAAGGGGCTGGAGAACAAATCTTATGAGGAGCGGCTGAGAGAGCTGGGGTTGTTCAGCCTGGAGAAGAGGAAGCTGAGGGGAGACCTCATTGCTCTCTACAACTACCTGAAGGGAGGTTGTGGAGAGGAGGGAGCTGGCCTCTTCTCCCAAGTGCCAGGGGACAGGACGAGAGGGAATGGCCTCAAGCTCCGCCAGGGGAGATTTAGGCTTGAGATTAGGAAAAAGTTCTTCACGGAGAGGGTGGTTAGGCATTGGAATGGTCTGCCAAGGGAGGTGGTTGAGTCACCGTCCCTGGAGGTGTTTAAGGTTAGGGTGGATGAGGTGCTTAGGAGCATGATTTAGGGATTGGTGGGAATGGTTGGACTCGACGATCCAGTGGGTCTCTTCCAACCTGGTTATTCCGTGATTCTGTGATCTTCTTTTGTTCTCTGCTTGGTCTCTTGTTTTCTAATGCCAATCATTAATATTCAATGTAGTTTTATTTTGAAGAAATAAATGCCAGATAACTGTATTTGCTGCTTGCATTACATGTTTTTGCATTTATATAAACTAAACTTATGGAAAAATTTGAGTTCTTTGTTACTTACTTTTTTACTTTTTGAGTTTTCTTTGATTAATAATCACCAAGGTTTTTCCCTTTTTACTGTAGATTTATTACTGTTTTTACAGTTCAGTTGTTCTGAATGCAATATAATGTAATAAAAATGATCATAGATTAGCAAAATTGCACTTTTTTTTTTTACCAGGTAGATCATTAGAGCAGGTCAGGTGATTTTGTGGATCCCATTCACTTTTCAATAACACCTATTTTATGAGAGCGTGCGTGCATTTCTGTTTTCTGTCTCACTCTCAGTTCAAGAAGTTATTTCTACACATGTGAAGCTTACTGATATGAAAAATAAAAACCAACATGTAACTACTTGCGTAGTTCAGATCTGTCTTTGGGTTCCCATTAGACATTTTTGGCCCACAGTTTCCTGCAGGGTTTCTCCTGCAGTTTCCAATTAAATTTCCTCTAAGAGTTTTGAGGTGCGCAAACTTTAATCCTGTAAACTTGATTCAGCATGCAGTAAGTAGGCAGAAGACATATTTGTTTCAATGACAGAGTAATGTTCCCAAACACAATGTTATGGAAAATAGGGCCATTTAAGGAAGGATTTTGAGAAGACTCAGAGAAAAATAGGCTTTATATTAACCATAGCTTTCTGACACCATGAAAATATGTTTCAAGTAGAAAAAAAGGAAAAGGAAGTTATTACGGTTTCAAGTTACAATTTTTAAATACATGCATCTTTACTACCATTTCCCAAGTGTTATACGTTTGAGATATTGTATCTTATGCTAGTGTTACATGTTGCTTTGTACCTGACAGTAGTTACATTTGCCATTGTAATAGTTCAAAATACAAAGTGAAAAATTACATGGTAGAGATAATACAGTCCTCTGGATACTTGGGCAAGCTTGATATCAGTATTTTTATTATGACATTTTCTGAATTTCTGTGTGAAATGTATAGGTGTGTATACCATGTGAGATTTGGTTATAATAAAACTATTGTGACATTTCCTGAAGGGCATTCGCAGTTAAAATTTTTGTCAAATTTCATTTGATAGTCAAATGGTTTGGTTTTAGGCAATCCTGTGAGGAGCAAGGAGTTGGACTTTGATGATCCTTAGGGATTCTTTCTAACGAGATATTCTCTGATCTTCCTTCAATTTCCCTTACCAAAATCTTGGCATTTCCCCAAATGGTAAACTGCAAAAAAATAGTTAATCTGCAGAAAATTTAAATAAAGGGACTAATATTTGTCTATAGATGCCACTAATACTATATACTAAAATGTGAGGTTTCAGTTTTTGATTATTAACTATCATAGTGAAAAGTAGCTCAGCAGAGTAACTACTACTTATTATTCAAGTGAGCAATGCTTCATGAGTCTCAGGTTTCTATTTTAATGGGAAATACTAATTGTTTACTTAAGTGTAATAAGTTGCACTCAGTTCTTAATGTTGGTGCTGCAGTACCAGTTTAAATCTGTTGATTAAAAGTCTAAAACTTGCTCCAAATGTCTTCTGTATATTATTTCCAATACCAATGTAATTTCTTCTGAAACTAATTCAGAATTCTCTCAGTAGTTATTGGTATTATGCAGGAGTTAGTTTAGTAGCAGAAAGTTTTCCTATTTTTTCAGGTGAAAAACTGTCATTGTAAACTGTATCTAAAAACACGAATATAATAAAACTAACTCTGGATTTATTATTAAATCCATATGTTGGTCTAATTTAATGGAATTGCTCTGTTGGTGCATCAGGCTGTCTCTTATTTTCTCATTATTTAGTTGGCTATTCATAATGGTTATACCAGGTTCTCTTAAGTTTGTTTTTCTTTTTTACAGGTTATAGGAATCAATATATTAACTCCTATTAGGGTTCAAGTAAACCTCTGTAGTAAAATTCTGTCACTCCTCAAATAGATTTCTTTGCAGGTGATCTATGGTATTTAAAAGATTTTAATAAGTCTACTTCAGGGGAAACTGCGTTTAGAGTGAAAACTCCGAGGACACTTACATGAATATGTGCTCTTTGTTCTTACGCTTTTAGAAATTACTTGTCCTTGGTCTGTATTTCTTCAGCATATTTTCCGTTAGAATAGTTTATTTTGTAAATTAAGTGCTAATGATTTCTGTTACGTGATTTTCATTATGAATTCAATTTCAAGAGGAGAAGTGCTCAAATCTACATTTAGAGCTAAATGTAGATGACTAATCAGAGAAATGTATGCAGTGTTTTCATGTAGTACTCTGTCTTCTATTTGCATTTTAGCTTGGAAATTTCTCTAATTAAGAAAAATGAGGGACCCCAGTGGCCAGAGCTAATAATTGGTGACACTAGAGGGGAATTCATTATGGACTCTTCCCAGTGCTCTGAAATAAGTGAAAGCCTGATGCACCTTACCTCTGAAGTAATGGTAAGGAGTTGAAAAATAAAATAATTTATAACTCTTTTACACTTGCATGTTGTCTTTTCTTGGTATCCTAATTTGCTCTTCATTGACATAGGTCATCAGTTCATTTACTATTTCAAATCCTATCTCTACATTCATTTTTAACTGAAACTGTTAAACTATTCACAACTTCAGTGCCATTATACTTTGAACAGTAGTATTATCTTCAGGGGGAACTGAGTTTAGCTTACAGAATAATGTCTGTGCACCAAAAGAGAAATCTGATTTAACATTGACATAAATTTTGTTCCCACCACTTGTTACATGGCAGTTTGTTTTGAAGCAGTTGATTTAAGTGATTTTTGCAGAATGTCTTTTTGTGTTTATCAGTAGATTAGCAGCACTTTTATACTGTCTTCCTAGAGGTACTATACTTGGCTTATATTGACTGTGGGTTTAAGTAGTACTTTTAAAAGGAAAATTTAGGAAAGTAAAAGCATGACTCATGAACTTTCTGACATTGTTTTTATACTGAGAGTCTATTGAAAACCAAATGAAGTGTAATTTTTAACTGCTGCTTGCTTGATACTTCCCCTTTTATTTAATTAGAAAGTGGCATCTCATCTAAAACTTATGAAGTATGACTCCCAATGGATCTCGATATATTAGTTTTGGAATATTTTGGTTTTTATTAAGGCTGAGAAGTGTTATTAAAATAAATTCTATAGAGTGCTTAAATTGATTTCTCTCCTCTCCCCCACACTATCTATGGGAAGAATATTGTAGTCCATTTGACCATAGTTTTACTGGGAATTTCAAATTTCTTTTCTTTTGTAACTCATGCTGACCTTGAAGTGATGAATTTCTTTTCTTTCATCACAACTTTTCAGCTTATGTGAAATAATGATTGTGTGAAAAATAAAAATCTTTCCTTAGGTAACTTGAATTGCATAAATGCTAAGTGTATTGGGGTTTTTTTGTTTGTTAGGTTTTGGTTTGTTTATTTTTTGTTTTCCTGTAGAGGAGAGGTGAACCCCAAAGTCTAGCCTCTGAAGAGGTAGATGGCCCTGTTCTAAGTCTTGTGTATTAGTTTGCAGTTTATGATAATTAATAGTTCTGGTTTCTGTCATATAAGTACAATTCTTTGCTATCTCTTCTCATTTGATTTCTTGGAACTTAAAGTGTCTTAGCAATTACAAAAATTGCATTGGTCTCCTTCGCTTTATGGACTGAAAAAAAATGACATTCTTAATCAGATGAAATGGATGAAGAAACATGCAGAAGAGCTCCTCCCTGTCAGATGAATTGAGTCTCAGTGCCCTGTCTGATCTTTCCTTACACATTATGTTTGATCACGACTGACATTATATTGGCTGTAAAGATGGTGTCTTTGCTGTGCAAGAAGCAACATTAATTCATACTTAACATGAAGTGTATATATTTGCCTTCTGTTTAGTAAAGGTACTTTTCTGTTACCGTGAAGTTAGTTTTTTAAATATATTACAAAAGTAGTTTAGATTGATTGTTTTAAAAATGATCCAAGGAAGATGCCACTAGCTGAAGCAAGCTGTTTCTTTATGCAGTAGGGTTATATCTTGCTGTTGAATTACTAGTAAAAGTAATGGATTTTCCTTTCTTCGACTTGTGGGATGTCAAAAAATACATGTGCTTTTCCCTTGTTTTGAGTGCATTGAAAAATATACATAACAGCATTAATTTTAAATAATTATTAGCAAAGCTAAAAGGGGGCATGTACTTCAAGCTACTTACAAAATCAATTAATTGACTTTATAACAGAATTTCCAATGGCAATTGGAAAAAATCTTACACTAATGTAAATTTACTAAACCTGTGTATGTTACATACCTTCTGCATACTTAGAGAAGGGAGTTTATTGTTCATGTTTTAGTGTCTTATGTAATCTTTCCTTAAACTGAAATGGATTTTTTGCACCTGCCACCAGTGCTGTCCTCCACAACAGAAATGGTTTTGTTCATTTTGCATATATCTTGATCTTAAGCCTGTAAGGATATTCAAATAATTCTTCCTGTTCTATTGAAATTTTTTGTTATGAAATAGTGTGTGTGTGTGTGTATATATACATTAGCACGTATTTTCAGTGTAGTTCATTGTCTTTTTATTTCAGAATCCAAACCCTGAAAAGGAAAAACCACCTTGTAACGCACAAGAATTGGAAGAATGTGATGCTTTTCTTGAAGATAGTGCTAGCTTGTGCAGATTTGATGGTGATACCTTGAAAGTCACTCATGTTGTAAGTGCTGCAATCTATAACGGAAGTATTTTTAAATATCATGTATGATGTCAAGTTGAGTTCTGTTATCGGAACAGAAATCTGTGCAAAGTCTTAAAACCACATGAATTTCTTCTGTAATGTAAAATCACAGTAGCAACAGAAATTAACTAATATGTGTTCTTTATTGTCATTTTAATATAAAAACAAGGCTTTTATTCTGATTTAAAAATAGATATGCTTTCACAAGTGAGCCAGTTGAACAAATAAAATTGTCAGAATAAATATAAGAAAAAGTTTCTTTTCAGTGGCACAGACTTCTTTTAGATTCTTTAGCTTGCTTTTTTCTTGGTAACTTTTTAGACAGCATGGTAGAAAGTTGACTCTTTTTACTACCATGCTGGAACATAGATCACTTGATGATACTTATTTGTCAATCACACTGGAAATAACAGATTGTAAGCAAAATACTTCAGTAGGAGATGTGATTGTTGTAAGTTACCTTGACTGACAGCAAGTCGGAACTTGATCTGGTCCATTAGGTAAAGCGGGAAACAAAATAATCATGTGAAAGAGTTACAGATTAAATTGTCATCTTGGGTTTTTTTTTTCAAAATGTCTCTACTAAACTTGTAATAAGCATTCGTGTTGCATCTCAACTCTACCTTGTGTCATGCAAAGCACCTAGAATATACCACTTTGTACAGAAAATGTCATAGTTGCAAGATGATATTTTGAATCAGTTCATTGCTTTCCATTACCCGAGAAAAGCTCTAGAAGTTTTAAGTCCATGGCTTGCAGATCTTGGTGTCTTGGGGTTTTTTGTTCATTTTTTTTTTGGTTGTTTGTTTGGTTTTTTGTTTATTTTGATGTTATTTTTATTAAGTGTTTCTTTGCCTCTTAGTTGGTTAGTAAATTAGTAACTCTCATTTTATAATTCTAATGGAGACTGAGGATTCTTTCAACTCTCTCGTAGTTTAAACAGAACCGAAGAATTTGTATGCCTGTTGAAATGCACAGTAATAGAAGGCACTTTTGCAGTTGAGCCATTAGACTTGAACTTAATCAGCTGAAACACTTATATTAGGTCTTCCCTAGTCTGTATAACCTCAAATAAACAAGTTTCTGGGTCTCAATAGCTGTTGTTTCTGTCCACTGGATCTTAGGTTAAGATTAAATTAAGGTCTTAAAGGCAGAGACCTCATCCTGTGACATTTGTATAATGATAGCATAAAAAGCTTGCTGTTCACAGCTATTGCCACAATAAATGTAACAGTGCTGTGGCAACGGTTTCAGAGCAATTAGTCAACAAATGTCAGCATCTGAAATGCTCATTTAGGGATAACGTACTATGTGTTAAGGTATAATCTTGCATTTTGATGTTGCAGACATAGGTTTTGGATATAAAAAATACTTCTTATGTATTTGTTCATCTTGTAACATGAACAATGTAGATTAGCTGTTGAGTACAAACAGAAATTCTAGAGAATTCCTTTCTTGATAGACCTTTAAGGGAACAGATTGTTCTTTCTTCTTTGAGCATTTGCTAGTCATAGTGCTACATTAAAAGTATTGCTGTTGACTTCCTTTAGAAGGCTTTACATAGAAAATATGTGCTGTTTTATTGTTTATTCTTCATATTGTTCATTCAGGTAGCAGGGTATGCCGGTCTTGTCTGTCTTATATAATTGGTCATTCCTGGTGAATAGAAGTGGTTACTGAATGTCTTTGGTTATCTAGACATATTTGATGAAGAGTGTACTAACCTGGAATTCAGTAATTATTTGATTTTGAGTAAATTAATTGTGGACATTCCATGATTTTAGTATTCTAACTAATCTTTCTTCCAGTCCTTACCAACTTCTATTGCAAAGGGGCAATGTTTTCTTCCCCCTTGGCACTGCAGAAAACCAGATGTGATTCTCTTTAAGTAATCTTTTCTAAACATCAGAAGTTGTAGATTAGGATCCTCTGTAGTAGAAAACCATTTCTACACAAAATGTATGCCTCTTTGTTTGTGTACTGGACATAATGTTTCACTAAATACTGTCCCAAGAAACTTAATTGCATCTGCTTGAAATAAACTAACTACCTGTGGCTGTTGATCAGTGAGAGGCAGCATAATGTGTTGAAACATTTTGTCAGCTACTAAAAACGAAGCTGTGATCATGTAACTTTGACAGTACCTGTGACAGAATCTGCTATTTATGCTTTTAATCAATATGTTGTATTTCTTTTTGTGTTGTTTTCAGATTAATCTTGGAAGCAACCAATATCTTTTCTCAGTTGTTGTGGATCCCAGAGAAATGCCATGCTTCTGCCTGAGGCATGATGTTGATGCTCTTCTCTGGCAGCCTCACTGTGATCAACCAGAGAACATGTGGGAACATATTGCAACTTTTAATGCTTTAGGTAGGAAATTACCTTCTGTGTCACACTCATCTATCTGAGACATTTCTGTTTGAATACTCTTAGTATGGATTCAGTTGATATTTCATTTAATTAAATTTGAATTGAAAGATATTATAATTCTCTTAATAGCAACATGTTAGCTTAGTTTTAGAAATATTCAAGTGTAAGAAAGAAAATATTTATGCCTTGGAAGGGAAATAAGCCTTTTCAGACCACATGCAGGATGCAGGCTCAATACCACACCGAAAAAAGGAGAGTTCCCTGCATAAATGAACTTGATGTAAAGACTTAAAAGGACAATCAGCACCTTAACACTTACACAGAAACCATCAGGGAAATAGCTGCAGTTCATTAATGGTGTATCTAGGTATATATGCTTATAGTAAGATGTTTCAATAAGTGACCTTTAGATTTTTCCTATCTCGTTGTAACTGATAGACAGGTCTGAAGAATTGGACATGATTGCTCACTGTTTCTTTTGTTATAACAGGTAGGAGCATCAAATGATGCTGATACACAGTAGGTTCAAAAGACACTAAAAGAAATATTTCACATATGGCATTTAAGATATGGAACCCTCTGCCGCAAAACTTTATGGACATGGAAAGTTTTAATTAATTTGGAAAAAAAATAAAATTCATCATGTCTGGAAAAAAATCATTTGACAGTATAACAGTGCCAGCTCGGGCTCAAGAAGGCCCACACTATTCTGAAATTACAGGCTACCAGAAAAGCAGAAAAATTGTGAAGAGTAGTTATTGCTGTCAGGACTAAGAATTTTTTTACCCACTGTTGTGACCGGAATCCTAGATCTTAGAAGCAGAAAGTACTTAGAAAAATATGCATGCAAGAATAAGAAGTGCCATATCTGGTCAAATAGGATGGTCCTCATAGCCCAGTATTGTACCTTTCAAGTAAGAAACAGGTAAATGAGTTTTCATGAAAATTAATATGGTCTAGAATTTAATTCTTCTGTAACAACTATAGTTTTCCTATTCTGTAAGTGTTCTCTAAACTCATACCTTCAATAATGCCTTGAGTATGACAATTTATTCCCTCCCCCAAATTAATTTTTTGACCACACCATTCTCAGTCTGGGCCCAAAGTGAAAGGAAAGATATTAACTCTTGTATGAAATTCACATAGGTTACCATAACACAACTGTTTTTAATGAGTTTTTCCAATTAGTTTAGTTTTTTAATATTACTGATTTTTTAATAGACTGTTATTTTTACTTAAGGTCAAATTAAGCTATAAGCATCTTAGCAAATCATCTAACAGAAGAGAATAATTTCACAATTTGTTCTTTGCTCATTTCAAGTTTCATTATGCTTGGAAAAAAAGCGGATGATAAAGATAAAGATGCTTTTTCAAATTACTGTTAGTTTCAAGTTTCTATGCTGATTTTGTAGTACTGTTTTAAAAACATGTTTCTATTGTTTTGAAAATAACAATAAGGAAATTCAAATAGCGGTGTGCTTTTTGTACCTATGGTCATAAAAAACATTGTTCCACTACTTCTTTCTCTTTATTGTACTACCATTACAGTATTGTATTGAAGTTTACACTTTGTACTAATATAGTTCACATTAATGTGCCAGTGGTGATGTAAATCATCAGCTTATTTATCTACAACCAAATTTAGAAATACTTTGCAAGAGCTAGTAATAAAAATTAGTATTTTCTGGATTAAAAGGCTGGTTTTCCAAAACTTAGTGTTCATATAAGCAATAATCTTTCCTTCTTCCTCTGTTTGAACCTTTGGAATTAGTTTTTAACAAGATGACAATGGAAAAATAAATATTTGGAATGAAACCTAAGGAAGGAACCAAAGGGAAAATGAAGGAACCAGCTTTTTGTTATATGTACCTATCCTAACAACTTTATGTTGGAAGAAAGCATTTGGTTTTGAACTGACCTTTGGCTGCTAATTTCTAATGATTTGCTGCTGGTTGAAGGAGCAGTTGCATGATCTTGACTCCTCTTACCACAATTTACTGAAGAAGCCTGCTTATTTCACTGATTACTCATTAGTCTTGCTGTAGAAATCCTCTGCTACTAGCTGGGTTGTATCTGTAAACCAGAAAAATAAGACGACAGTGACATTTTCTAGATTTGTGTTTTTAAAAAAATAGAGCCTACCATTTTCTTTTTGTGAAATCCCATTTAAATACAAGCCACTTAGCTCAAACGCTTCTTTTACATGCAAGCCTACAGTTAAATCCTGCTTTTATTTTTAGTGCCAGTGTTTAAAGATACGGATAGAAGTTATACTTGTAAAGGTTTTCTGGCTGTCCTAGTATTTCCCAGTACAGCAATCCTGTTGATAGTCAACACTTATATTTACTAATGGTTTTGTGATGAAATCTGTCAAGTTTGATTTGAACAGAGATCATGTGTTGAGGACGGAAGGAAGCATTTGTAAATTTAAAAGTCATAGGGCTAACATTTCAAAAATCCCCAAACAACCAAAACACCCTCAGGGGATGAAAATACCTTGTTGTAGTGTGACTGTACTGCTGTGTGTTAGCCCTGGTGGACGTGTAAGCACCCCACAGCTGCTTGCTCCCTTCCCATTCCCCATCCCGCTCCCAGTGGGACAGGGGTGAGAACAGGAAGAGCAAAAGCAAGAAAGCTCATGGGTAGAGCTCTTGGTCAGTTTGGGTCTGCTGTCCTGGTTGTGTCCCCTGTCAACTTCTTGTGCATCCAGCTTACTAGGGGGCAGGCAGAGTTAGAATAAAAAAGCCATGACATTGTGCAAGCATTGCTGAGCAATAGCCAGAACAGTGTGTGTTACTAATACTGGTTTAGTCACAAATTCAAAACACAGCACCTTATGGTCTGCTGTGAAGAAATTTACCCCCATGTACTTTGACGTCAATCCTATTATAATAAGAAAAGAGAGAGAGCCAAAAAAAAGGGTAAACTCTAGGATGCTTGCTCTTCTTCGAGCTACTGTTTTTCAGTGATAACCATTGTCAGGCATTGTGAACAGAAATAAAGCAAATAACCTTTCAGAAACACTTAAGATTACTTCGTGGAGATTATGTCTCAAGTCTCTTTACAAAAGTGTGGAAGGAAATCAACCTGAAATAGGGGTTTGTTTGTTTTTTTTTACTAATAGAGTTTTATAAAGGAAAAGGTAAATCTTTCTCAGTGAATATTAACAAAGATTACAGAGTGTTGAAACTAACTTGTTTTTTTCGGTCAGTTCTAAAGAGAAGGCAAGTTTTAAGTATCTGTTCAAGATTAGGCTCAGAAATCTTAAATTGTAGATGTAACTGCGAGCTGGGGGAAGAGAGAAGATATGAGGGTTATTCTGCTTAGATAGCTAATATTGGGCCAAAATGCGTGTCCATGTCTTGTGATCCTGCTGAGAAAGTAGAAGACCTTGTGTAGCGGAGAGGGGGATTGATGTGGGAACAGTATCTAGCTATACATAACACATGCATCCAAAACACCAGTAAGGAATATGTACAGAATTGTATATTGTTATTAAATTGGTTATGCATACCTACAGAAACTATAAGCTTATTTAACAACAATGTATATCTCTCTCTGTCTCTTCCTTTTTTGTTACTGGTTGCATATTACTTTTAAGGTTAATTTTATCTTAGAGTGCTGTCAAGACCAACACTTCTCCCTTCTGCTTCTTTTTGGGCTATGCAGGTTATGTCCAAGCATCAAAGCAAGACAAGAAGTTCATGGCTTGTGCTCCTGATTACTCCTATGCTGCTCTTTGTGAGTGCTTGCGAAGAGTTTTCATCTATCGTCAGCCTGCTCCTCTGTCCACAGTTCTTTACAACAGGAAGGAAGGAAGACAAGTAGGACAGGTTGCTAAGCAGCTAGTAGCAACCCTGGAGTCCAATGATCCTATCTTAGGCTTTCAAGCTACAAGTGAGAGATTATTTGTTCTCACAACAAAAACCTTGTTTTTAATAAAGGTGAACTCTGGAAATTAATTATTCAGTATATTCTGCTGTTACTTGTGTTACCAATTTGTTAAAAAACTGGCTGGGTGAACTGAGAAGTTCAGTACATTTTTGCTGGAGTTTAGAAAGATTTTACAGGGGGATCAAAATTTTTCAGTAGAATTTGTCTGTAAGATAGTGAGATAGTTTTTCGACTTTGCTGTCACTGAAGTAAGCTTCTTCAGAGCAATGGGAAAATGTCTTCTGCACTAACAGCTTTCTCAAAGCAATTGTCAGAGCCTACTATTGCAGAGTAAATAGATTTATGCATTGTTTGTTCTAAGCCACTGTTTGCTATACTTCTGAGTCTTGGGAGTTGACTTCTGGTTTTAAATGCCACTGTTTACTTATGAAAGAAGTAGTCAGATAAAGAAAATAAAGCCTGGAGTTATAAACGTATGATGTTCAAAGTAAAGAAGTGTGTATCATAAAGAAAAAAAACAATCCCAGATTCATAACCTATTGGCCAAAAAATGATTTTAATATTTTGATATTCAGTAGTATTGAATGACATGTGAATGGAATGAATGGTGTATTATGTTCCTTATGCAGCTAATTAGTTCAAGTGGAGTGATTTCATTGTAGATGCAGATTCTACATTATTGATTTAGGGCTTATGCTTCCAGTGAAATTTGTTCACATTTTAAGAGACACTAGAATACCTTTTAGTAGGCTTTCCTTGAAGCCAAGTAAGGATGCATTAGTCAAGGTCTAGTTATACTCTAATTTACAATTAGAAAGTGGCTACCAGTAAAAGGACCTGTATTGTAACCTGAGATGGGAAATTCAGAAGTGCTGCTTCAGCCTCAGATATCACTGTAATACTGTGTTATCAGATAACCATTTTGTCTGTAGTGCACAAGTCTTTCTGAAGATTGTTGTTTGTTATTTTAAATCAACATTGTCCATACAGTTAAACCAAAAAAAAGGGTCAATTGTGACAGCTTGGGTTGATTGGTTGGGGTTTTTTTCCATAGTTTCTTACAACTCCATAGCAAAGAGTGCCTAAAAAGTGTGTTATGTACTGGCAGGAAATCTGCTATGGTCTGTGGTTTCGAAGTACTGAGACAGGCACAAACACAACAAGTGGCCTAATAGTTTGTGTGTCTTTCAGTATTATTTCAGACCTCTGTAAGAATCTGTTGAGAGGAAATAATTGTTCCCTTTTTATGGACAGTTTCCTAGTTGGATTTGTTTTGACTTTCTTGTAAATTCTCTAGACATGTATCGGTGAAATGATTAAATAATATACTAAAAAATTTAAGAGGGAAGTAAGCAGTTGTGGCTTGAAAAAAACCCTCTACATTCAGTAGCTTTTCAAGGAACCTGATTTTCCTCCTCCTTACAGCAGTATTGTGTTGCATATCCAATATTGAAAAGTTTTTTCTTGCCTTTACCCAGGTAAGTTAAAACAGACTTTAATTGCAAGCCTTCTCTCTTAATTCTGTTTTTCTAAAACTGTCTTGAAAATGTTTTGGTGTTTTGTTGTTTTCTTTTTTTTTTGTTTTTTTTTTAAAGGCTCAGTGAATGTATTACTGTTTTGTGGCTCTTTTGTTGTAAATTTTTGTTGGGTAATAATGTCAAACAAGCTGGTAGAATTCATGCAGAAGTCCTTTAGAAAAGACTTTATGTAGTTGATTACAGCATAAAGGAAGTGCTTTCAGATTTATTTGAATATTGAATAGTGATATGAATATTACTTAGTAACCTGAGATTTAATCACTGGGAACACATAGTTAAGAACATGTTGTGATGTTTAGGGAATGGAGGAATAAAGAGAGTTAAGGATTCATAGGCAACATGCTTTTGTCCCCTCAGGTCTATTGCAGGAAGCTTCTCTCTTCTCTATAGATAAGAATTTCAGCTTTTCTTTGTCAAATCCTCCTTGCTGTGGGTTAAATATCTGGGATCAAATTTCTGCTGTTTCCTGCAACAGAGGAAGCAAAGTCAAGAAAAATGGTTACCTCTTCAGGGGCTGCATTATAAAATGTAACGACTAAAACTATGTGTCTGTTGCAAGGGAGTTCTTGGGAACAACCGAACAGGGAGAAGAGGTTCATCCTTTCTTCCATGTTACTCGTCTGTTTGCAGTCATGGTGACAAAGGATTTGTCAGACAGTCTCTCTTTTGCTTTGCTTTCTATGAGAGTTAAGGACACAGTGTTGTTTAAAAGATATGTTGCCTTGAGGAACTTTTCATGCTGTTGCACAGCAAGCTACTGTAATTAAATGGCTGCAAGCCGCAGGCAGGCATGTATAATCAGCATTTCTGTTTCTGTGTTCACTTAATTTTCAGGCTTATTTGTTTAGCATATTTTAATGTAGGCCTATGCAAAGTACAGAACGTGGATCTTTTAAAGAGATGGTTTTCTGAAAACTGTACTGCAATTTTTCTAGGATTTTAATTCTTGAAATCTTGCATGTGAGGATGCAGTACTTTCTGAGAGGTTCCAATCACAGTCTGTTTACAGAATTTCTGAGAAAATATTTGGCTGTTATGGACTTGGATTATTTATTTCTTATATTCTTTTTCAGTGTTTTCCTTAGCTGCATATTTGGAATGTATCATGTATTCTTCTACAAGCTTAAATTAATGGAAAAAATGTTAAATTTATTAATAAAGAGTTTTAGAAATTATTTTAAAGGATTTCTTTTCATTTCAAATTTGCATCATTCCTCTGCTTCTGAAACGAATTAGAAAAATAGAAACAAAATCCTTAAAATAGGACTTGTTAAGGAATTTCTGTTAAGATGAAGTTCCAGTGTGTATCTGCACTGCGAGGTCTATGTCTGTTGCCAAGGCCTGCACTATTGCACAGGAAGGATTTTGTCTGTATGTATGACCTGTGTCAAAAAGTGGTTCTTCATTAGTGAAACAGCAGATCCTGTGAGAGTAACAGATAAGGTTGAAGCTTATATTTTATTTGTTTGCTATGCTTTCTTTCATTACTACAGATTATTACCACTATAACTTTTGAATCTCCTTGCCTTTTGTCAATTTGTTTTCTATTCTTATTCCTCAGATTAGATGATCTTGAAGCCTGCAATCAATCATACATTAGCATATAATAACAATTTTTACTTGAATTATTGCTCTCTGATTCTGCCACATAAAATACTTCAGATAGGTTTGGGTTTTTTGAGTTAAAACTGTGTTATAATATCTCAAGCTTACATGCTTGCTTATGAATTCAATTGCTATGAACACAGTGGCAATTGTCAGCTTCTGATTCACATTTCAAGATTTTCCTCATTCTGTGGGAGAATAAAATGTGCACAGTCACCTCTGTGATAATGGAATCAGTGGTCCAAAATTTTTTGTGTGTCATTGCACCTTCCTACTCGGTAGGGCAGATATTGAAGTAAGAACTTGTTCCTCTTGTCCCAAAAGCAGTGTGATCTTGTATACCAAAATGTGAGCTGCGTCAGACAGAACATGAAGGACCTGCCTGTGCTTCCACAGTCAAGGGCTTTTCTGCCTCTCACGCTGCCCCACCAGTAAGTAAGCTGGGGGTGTACAAGAAGCTGAGAGAGGACACAGCTAGGACAGCTGATCCCTACTGACCAAAGGGATATTCCATACCATATGTCATCATGCTCAGCAGTAAAAAGCTGAGCATGGGAAGAAGGAGGAGGGCTTGACATTTGGAGTGACAGTGTTTGTCTTCCCAAGTAAACATTATAAGTGATGGAGCCCTGCTTTTGTGGAGATGGCTGAACACTGCCTACTGATAGGAAGTAGTGAATGAATTCCTTCTTTTGCTTTGTTTTGTTCACGCCTTTTGCTTTATCTATACAAGTTCATGTTCACTAAGGAAAATCCTGTTACTTGAGGTCCTGTCTAGTACCTCTGGTAGCCTGCAGATCTGAAAAGTGTGTCATTGCACCTTCCTACTCGGTAGGGCAGATATTGAAGTAAGAACTTGTTCCTCTTGTCCCAAAAGCAGTGTGATCTTGTATACCAAAATGTGAGCTGCGTCAGACACTGACAACTGCACTTAGACAAGCAGGATTGCTTTTGCAACCTGCTGCTGCAGTTTGGTTTAGAATTTTGTGCAGTCATTCCCATGTGCCATTGATAAGAGCTTTCTGGAAATCTGGTGAGATTTGTTTACCTTCTTCCCATGCAAGTCATCTGCATTTGTGCTATGGTTAAAGCTCAGCAAGGTCATAAGCGAACTTAGTTGCTGTTTTGAAGTAGAAAAAAACATCAACCAAGTCTTTTGGTCAGTTTCAAAATCAAGGTTTAGTACTATTTTGCTTGGGGAGGTGTCTACTGGTGTACATTTTTTCCCCCCTGTAAAAAGGTTAATCTACTGTTGGAAAAATGACTTTATTTTAACAAAGTTGTTCACTATGATGAGGTAGCTGGGTATCAATTAAAATCTGACTATTCTGATTATGGTTGTAATTAACAAGATCAGATGTAGAGCTGGAAAATATTTATCATAATTTTTACTCATCTAGGCAAAATATCCTTTATAAACCATTCCAGTGTGGTTTTGCAATAAAATTAATTTGGCTTCTGCAAGGAATTGTCAAGGACAATACAAGAAACTCAAATTTAATAAATGGGTGATTTGAGTGTCGGTTACATTGTGCTAATGTGAACATAGGTTATCCACTATCTTTTATTAATGCATTACTTGCGTTCTGGATGTGCAAAAGTTGTGTGTGTGTAACTTTTATATTTTCAGCTATGCCTTCATATGCACTCACATGTATTCATACTGCTCTGAAGTATTGGGGAAGATGCAGTGGGTTCTGGGGAGGGTTGTCTTTTTTTAACATTACTGACAGCAAGGTGTGGATTCTCCATGAATCTGAAGCTTTTCCAAGAATGGAATGGAGTCACTCCATGAGTCTGTTGTGAAGCCAGTAGTCTGACCTGGAATAGAAATATTTTACCATATGCTGAAACATGGATTTACACTTGGGGATAAGTTATTGAATGTTACAAAGTCTTGATTAATTCAAAGACCCCTCTTAATAAGTATTATACTTTTGGTTTTCCTTTTCTACTGGTTATGTGACAAGTTTTTCTGTGAATGTGGTCCCACCTCAAAATGTAAGCACCTCTAAGTCTGATGCAAATGCGTTGTAATGTCATGACAAAGGCTTTATTTGAAAACATCAGTTATGAATCTAAGCAGATGCCTCAAGTTGGAAAGATGATGCAGGAGTAATAAGCATTTTTTTTGTCAAAACAAGTAGGGTTTACTTGCAAAAGAAATAAGATGCATTGAATACCAATTCAGTCACTTTGTCACTGAAATTGCTGCTGATTGGCCTTTAATGACTTTTTATCTTCAAAGCTCAATTCTCCCTGTTTCACGCGCTCCCTCTAATAAATATAGAGTACCTAGTGGTAATTTAAGATTGAATGATTCACATGAATTTCCTGAATAACTGAATTAGATTTGCACATGGAGTATCTAAAATACAGGCTCGAGGTACAAGATGGATACATCTTGTTGTAAAGAGACCAGGAACACTGGCTCTTGATTTGATCAGGAGCCAATGACCATTTAAACAGAAGAAAACCCTGATGCTGTGAAGACATTTCCTTCAGTTGCGTTGCCATTCTATAAAGAATCAAAACATGGGAACGTACAGAATCAGCTTGCTTCGGCAAGTTAAATATATACAGGTGAACTTTTAAAGTCTCCTAGAAATAGATGCAATACTCCCTTCAAAGCAGTTGGATCTATCGGAAAGAGAATGTGTGTGATCCTCTGTTCCCATTTTCTGTGCATTTGACAAGGGTGAGTCATCAGCAAAACTGCCCAGATGCTGGTGTGATTGACATTACTCCTTTTGTGCTGTTTCTTGCCTGATAGAACTCCAGTTGCTCATTGCTGTCTGAAAAATTCAGAAGTATAGTATCTAACAAGATATTTAAATTAAGTCTTGGCTGCTGTTAGCAGTGCAGTTCTGAACCTCTTTGGATCCAATGTGACATTTGTAATAAAATGTACCTTTTGCTTGAAAGCAAAACCCCTAGAACTCAGGCTGCTTTATTGTTGTTTTACTTTTTTTCTGGGAAGCACATCAGTAACCTTTTTCTCTCTGTCCTTAGAAATCTTTGTGTGTGCCTTAAAAAACAGATGCAAGAGCCTTAGAGTTTGAACCTGGTGTGTCTTAATGCCATGGGGACATCAATATATCTGTCACTAACTCACTCTATGTTTCAGATAAAATTTAGCCTGTAAGTTGCTTGAACCACTGGCTCTACCACTGGGAAGAACCCAGCCCATACTGCCCTACCGCTCTGGAGAGATCCACACTACGTGAAATCAGGAGAGTAACATATTTTGAGCTTCAGAGTACAAGTGATGTCCAGCTGTGCCCATATGCACAGGACTTTCCTCTGAAATGCAAGTTATGTGTGTGGTTGGGTTTAAAATAAAAAATGTATGATAAAGTGGTCAGGCCAAAGATCAAGCTGTCCAATTCTTCGTTCCTTAAGCAGCTGCTTTTAGCTGCATGTGGTGAGTGAACAGGCAACAGCACTCTGCATGTAGCCTCTGTTGTCTGCAGCCTGAGGCTCCTTATCTTTGGGATGCTGGATTTGCAGTCAGCACAGGTATGAAATGGCACAGCTCTGGTTTCCCTTCTTATTTGCCAAGTCATGTTCAGCTCATGGTGTCTTGGCCATCCAATTCGAGGATCTCACATGCTGGATGAAAACTGCATTCCTCAACCACCAGTCCCCTGTGCCTCCTCTTGCAGTGCTTGCTGAGGTCCTCTGCTTTGTGTGGTTTATGGCAAAACTGAGCCCTCCTGGGTTTCAAGAAATAGATGTCCCTCTCAAAGCTCCAACAGCCTGGAGCAGGTTTTGGAATTGCCAGCTGGAGGATTTCTCCACCTACATACACAGGTAAACTCTAAACATGTTTCCAGGGGCAGAGAATACAGACTGGGTGATATTGAAAATGGATTGAGGAGTTGTCAGAAGCTGAGCTTAAGGGTAGTGTGATCTGTTATGAGTAGCTCCTAAGTACTAACGGCTCCTGGGAGACAGTACATGCTTCTGAACCATGACCAAACCACGTTGCTTTTGTGTTCTTCCTAGACCAGTTCTGTCTTCCTTCTCTATTATAGCAGAGGAACCTTATATGCCTTTAGCTGCACTGTAGGTTAGACTACCTGTGATGACAGCACAGAGCCAAAATTCAAAGCAACTCTTCAAAAGCCAGGCCAAAGATGATGTGTTGCTTTTTAAGCCGTTTTGAATTTTTCCCATTAAAATACTTGAGAGGACACAGGTTACAGGATGGCTGAGAAAAACATTCCAAGAAAGCTGAGGGTGTATTTTAAATAAATAGAGTGTCATATGTGTTTTATAAGCATGAAAATGCGCACAGAAGATGAGAAGTGAGCCATATGGCAGTTGATTACAAATGGCTGTACTGCTTAGGGAAATTAATAACCCTAAGCACTGATATATATGAGCCTGCTGGTGCTCAGATGCTCACATGCTAGTGCTTCAAGAAACTAGCTGAATAAATAAAAAGAGAAAAAAAACAAGCCAGTATCCAGCTAAAAAATTCAGAGAAGCACCTAAAAAGAACTTAAAAAGAAGAAAAAAAGTCGGGACTTTTACTAAGACTGAAATACAGACAAGATATTAAAGAAGCTTATTTATTTTTATATATTGTTGCTGGCCTGTAGCTACTGTTTCCTGATGTTTATAGGTTTGGTTTTTTTTTCTTAGACTCTATAAATATTCTATTAGCATCAAAATTAACTTCTTTAATTACCAGTCCAGAGTCATCTGAAGACTCCTTTTAGAGCCGTTAGTCTTGTTCATGGACTTCAAAATATGTGCTTTCTCCCTTCATTAAAGAGGGAAAGGTTTTTATACAAGATTCCTTCCTTTCCCCTTTGTCTTTTCTTTGGCAGAAATAAACATTTTTTTTCATAAAAGAAACACACAGGAAACAATGCACAAAGGTAAGTTCAAAGCAAATACTTTTGGAGCTGTCTCTTCAGGGCACACATCCATAACAACAAGGGCATGTCAAAAGGCCACTGAGGTGGGATTTGGGCATTCTTCTAGCAACATTTGTTTTCAATTTGAGTGAGAAAAAAACAGGTTGAAATCTTCTTCCTTCTGGCTGACGTGTTCTGTGATAGCTGCTTTCCCTCAAATTCCGTGACCAGTTATTGACTGCTGTTGGGGCTAATGTTCTCCCTGGGAAAACAGTTGAGATTGTTACACCACCAGGATGGGAGTTGTATGGACAATATTCCAGCTGTCTATGTTAACAGAACATGAAGGACCTGCCTGTGCTTCCACAGCCAAGGGCTTTTCTGCCTCTCACGCTGCCCCACCAGTAAGTAAGCTGGGGGTGTACAAGAAGCTGAGAGAGGACACAGCTAGGACAGCTGATCCCTACTGACCAAAGGGATATTCCATACCATATGTCATCATGCTCAGCAGTAAAAAGCTGAGCATGGGAAGAAGGAGGAGGGCTTGACATTTGGAGTGACAGTGTTTGTCTTCCCAAGTAAACATTATAAGTGATGGAGCCCTGCTTTTGTGGAGATGGCTGAACACTGCCTACTGATAGGAAGTAGTGAATGAATTCCTTCTTTTGCTTTGTTTTGTTCACGCCTTTTGCTTTATCTATACAAGTTCATGTTCACTAAGGAAAATCCTGTTACTTGAGGTCCTGTCTAGTACCTCTGGTAGCCTGCAGATCTGAAAAAGCCAAAGACATCCATGTGAAGCTACTACTCTTTGAGGATTAATATGTAGGATGAATTACAGATTTACACTGTATTCCAGTTTTGCCAATTGGCTGTTTAAATGAGATAGATTGTTTCCTGTTTTTGTAGAGCCACTTATTTATGGTGCTTGCTGCTAAAAAACAAATTGATGTCTCACTTGGCAGAGATGGGGATTTTTCTTCTCTTGTTTATAGGTTTTAAATTCAGGTATGTGAAATTGTAAAAAGCTTTATCTGGTGGTACGGATGGAGAGATGGGAGAAAAGGAGGCATATACTTGTTTGGTCATCTCAGTAAATCACATTTTAAGAGACATTCGATTTACAATATTAAACATTTCTTAGTGAAGCAACTATTCTGGTGGAGAATACTCAACTCCCCCATAACTGAACAAATACTAAAGTTTATGCCGTGAATGGAAGCTGGAGACCTCCGTCCCACCTGGCTCTCCTTTTGGGGTTTAGATTTAGGTATTTCTTTCCGATTACTCCTCGATTCAGTAGCTGAAAATAGATAGTGGTGTTCTAGAAAGACTTGGAAGCTCACGGCTAAGGTCTGCTGTGAGATGAGTTGAACAGTGCTTTGAAAACATTTTTTTTGCATTCTGTTAGAAAGCTGCAAATGCATTTCTTCTGGAAAGTTACCTTTTTCAACATATTGGGCTCCATGCATGGGCCTGACCCATCCTTTCTGCCATTCAGTGGAGCCAGCAACGTCCCTGCCAGCTCTGTCTTGCCCTCTGACTCCCTCACCCAGAGCCAAGCAGGTGTGAGTTTATTCAGAAGTGTAATTCTTCAGCAGGACAGAATTTTTTCCTTTTCTGCTGCCAAAGCAGAATAAAATATTGAAGGCAGTCAATACTGAGAAGTAATTTTGGTATTTTTCTTGTGTCTTCACTGACAGCAAACCAGCTCATGAGAACTAAATTTCAGCTCATTATTCATCCAAATAGCTTTGTCTACGTGGGGAGGTTCGCACCTGTAGCAGGGTACAAAAAAGACCTGAGGGGAGAAGGAAAAACAGATCAATCCACACCAAAGGGGGAGCACAAAAGAGAGGAAATCTTTTACATCCTAGAAGTATCACAACTGTAGGAATAAAACCTATTGCCTCTCTTTCTGTGACTCTTGTAAAGGCTCAAGTTGACAGTTTTTTCCTCTTGTTCCATCAAAAAAGATGGATCTCAGCCACCCAGTTTATTCTCTGTCTCCTTTTTTTTATCTTTTTATCCCAAAAAGAAAACTGACATGTTTTCTGTAGTACGCTCAGTGACAGAAAGACTAAACCTAGCATCTTGCACACTAACCATTCAATCTCCATGAGTTAAATCTTTGATCCTTTGGTATACGATGGCTTTCCAGTGCTATTTGCAATTGTTCCTCATTGAATTTTCAGGAGATAAATATTTTTCAAGAAATGTTAAGGATGCTCTCACCTTGATTATGCTTTCAGCTAAATCTAGAATTGTACATTCTTACTAAATGAAAAGTCATTTTATTTTTGACTGATTTTCTATATTGACAGAGTTCTACACAGTTCAACAGAGAAATAAGAACTCTGCAAAATGAGATTTCTATGAACATCATTAAAATAATCTGTTGGGAACAGGAAAGAAACTACAGAAATAACACAACTGAGACAAAGGCATCAGTCAGAGCTTTTTTTTTTTTTTTTTACAGCAGTATCAGGAATTCCTGCAAACAAATTGCTAGAAAAGAAGACTGATTTTCTTTTTCTTAATATTGGTGGAAGAATTTGTTTCCACAACTGTGCATATCATTAACTAAATCCTTAAAAACAAAGAGGCACAGTCTGTGTCCAGTCCTGAGTGTGACTGCCTTGCAGAGACAGCATGAAAATGCATGAGGTGCTGAATAGTATGTGTTTATACTGGAGGAGAGTTTTAAAAAAGGTGATGGTGCAGATTACTTATAACAGCCTTTGAATATCAGCCTGTAATCTTAAAAACTCAACATCTGATAAGAGACCCTGAGGACCTGTCTGACCTGGGAGGTGGATCTGCCTGCATTAGATGCACCATTTGTACCCATATATTGGTGTGTGTATAGGAGTGAATACAGCCACCTGGACAGGGATGCACACATGCTCTGTAACACTGAGTATGAAAAGGAGACTGATGCCGTTATATAGATGTAACTCTGTCTCCACTTCGTGTATGCTGGCACATCTGAAATGCAGGAGGATTTTCAGATGAGGTAAGGACTAGAGAACAAGAGTGTGTCTGCTTTGATTAGTGCTTGGCTAAACCTAATGAAGTGAAAAAGCACACCAAAGTGCCCAAGCACTCTTTGTTAATTTAGATGACTTGCTTTTATTTACTGTGTGAGAGAGACCAGTTTTATTCAGGCTCACTTTCAGCAGTGTTGACAGGACGACATCACAAATAACTCTCTAAATTATCATGGCTATAAACCTAGCTAATTATCTAAAGCTGAAATGAATGAAACCTCTGCCTTTTCAGGTCCTGACCCAGTTTTCTGTTCCCTGCTGCTTGTATCTGTTTTCTGTCACTTCAGTTCTGGATATTGTCTGCTTTCCCTGCAGATCTTGGATGATGCACCGAACTACCTTAAACCTGGCCTTTCCTGGAGTTCCCATTGCCCATGCATCTCTGTCCTCCCTGGTGACCCTATTTTGGCTTTGAAGTGCATAAGAGTCACAGGCCAATTGCAAATCACAGAAATGTCTTAATGCATCCAGAGATGGCAGGAGATTTTTCAGGACTATTTCCCCAGCGTCCCGCACAAGGTTGGGCATCATGAAAAACAAAAACCTGCACTGCAGCTTGAAATGCTGACCTCATGTCACTCCTTTGTGTTTGTTCTCACCAGTGAAGTAATGCAGTGATGAAATCACTACAGACGTGATTTTAGTGCTGCTGTCTGTAAGTCAACACTCAGGGGCAGGAGAAATTTGGGGATCCCAGGCTGGCCACCCTAGTCCTCTGCCTCCCCTGCCTCCCAGGCCAGTGGACCCCAAGAAGCCAGCACCCGGCTGGTGCCTGAGGATGCATGTCAGTGGGGTGGCTCCTGACAGCTACCCAAAAAGTAGGGTCCAACATCTTGGGGACACTTGTGAGCATCAGTTTCATACTGAAACAGCAATGTCACGGCCGCCACCAAGGGACTTAGGCTTCAGTGGTGGATGAAGCAACTGATGTGCAACATGACATAGCATTTTCTGTTTGTAGGGAGGAATTTTGTGTTTAAGAGTAGTTGTGTAAGGTCAGTTCTAAAACTGAGCTTCCTGTTTTTATTAGATGTTCCCTCCCTTTTTCACGGAATCATGGAATAATTTGGATTGGAAGGGACCTAAACTATTCTATGATTCTATATTATAAATGATATAAATAAATGATATATTATAAATTATATAAATTCTCTTATTGTATTATTGTAAAGAGAAGAAAGACATCTCTTAATTGATTTTGTTTTCTGAGTGTTGTAGTGCGAAGGAAAGGATGAGAAATCCCTTCAAAGTAAGAACAGAATTTATTTAGTAATAAGAATTCCAGCTTAAAAGAAAGCTGCCAGGGAAGTGATTGTCCTAAATAATAGTGCCAGATAACAGAGTATATTTTAAATCAAAAGTTATCAAAAATCTCTTGTTTTCTTCTTCCAGGTTTTCCCTCAGACTAGATATTGCAACTTCAACACCACTCATTCCAGGTAGTGTCAAATGCCCTTCTGAATTTTAGATACAAATGTATCTCTCTCTGTTGATTATTATCTTTAAAAAAAAAACCTTTTGGCTCCTATTTTGTTAGCTGTTTAGATCTATAACTTCCAGTGCTGCCTTCTTCCCTTCTGGTAACAGATTGGCATTGTATCTAGTTTTCACTGTTTCTTCTAGACCTTCTTACCAGAGTTCTTAAAGATAATCAACAAAGAGAAAGCAGTGAAGAATCTACCTTTTGAAAGTGCTGAACTGTTGCAAAGTAACTGACCACAGTTCTCTATGGAGGGATCCTTATAACTACTCTTGTTTTAAATTTGCATTCCTAGTTGTAAATTCTGCTACCTTGATAATCATTCATCAACCCATAAGGCCAGTCACTCTCCGTCCAATGAAAGTCAAATGATAACGCCATGGGAAAAATCCTTGTCCCGTCAACATCTGTGGTGATTCTGCCATATATGTGAGTGATTTACTCCCTCTGTTTAATGAAGATAAATCCAGCGCCTCTTTTTCTTCTTGTTCCTGAAGCTCCATATATTTAACTTTGGAAATGCTTGGTCTGAAGTCAGCTTTTCTTGTCTTTCAGAAATACTAATCAGTAGGACGCTTTTCTCTCAGGGATGGGAATTTGAAGAGGAAGTGTTTTAATTTAGCTTGGTTCACCAAGCTGACTTGGAAAATTTTTGAACATCAGCATGCTGCACTCAACAAAGGGATAAGGGATTAGTACTGCATTAGAGTAAGAATACACAGTTCACCTCCTAAAATTCTGAGAGCAAGGGGCTTTTATTTAAAATACCCAGCTCTAGAACTGAAGGTACCATAGGTGTGTCTGTGGTGTGTCATCCATGTGGCCCTATAGGCAGGATCTACCTAAAATTACTCTATCTGAATGACATTTGACACCAATTTGTATATTTTAGCACTGTATCCTAATATGATCTGAGTCCATACATCCTATGAGGTTGCTTAGATTATATAGAAATGTTAAATGGTATGTGTATATAGGATCTAGGTATATAGATCCTGTGTATATATTTTCCTGTTCAGTCCTGGGAGTCAGACATTTTGGATATCGAGTTTTGAGTTTGAATTTCACTTGATTTTTGTATCTGACTATGTCACTTAAAATTCTTGTATTTAAAGCTACATGATCAGAGGAAGATTGCTCTGGAGTTACATACATGCTAAAAGGAAGACACGTTTAGAGCCCTGCCTATAGCACAATCTAAATGCCCGACTCCCAAGAGTATTCTGATGATAAATTAGTACTTGCAAAAGGCTCAAATTGAAAAGTACTTAATAAGTACCAGGCTATAATGATAAAAATTAACAAGTCCTTCATTACTTTGCTATTTACTATGACTGGAGCACCTGATCAATTTTGATTACTATGAAAAAGCTAAACTTCTGATGGGGGAAAGGAAAACTGAATTCAAGGTATAGATACTTTTGGGGTTCTTCAATTCTTCCTCTCAACCTCTACAGAGTCTTCAAGCTGCTAATAATTAAATATTTTGTGAATTGGGCCCCAAGTATCTCATTTTCCACAGAAAAAGATTTAATTTTAATTATTCAGCTGAACATGAAAGCATGTCTAGCTCTAAGCAACCAGACAGTCTGCAGGTCTGATTAGCCACTGAAGCATAAGCATTTTGGAGCTTTGATTACTCATCCAGTTAGGAATAGTTTCTAGTTCTTAACACAGTAAGGTGATATTTTGCAGTAAAATTAAGGCAAACCTTTGATTTGTAAATGACAGAGTTTAAGGGTTATTTCATCTTCTGAAGAGACCTGATATGCTCTGATACATCATGGAGAATTAAATACATTGACTATATTGTAAAGAAATCTACAGCAGTGTTTGCTGTAGGAAATTCATCTGTCAAGGCTGAATTTGTTACATGCAGCCTCATAATAATTCTAGGAGTTTTAGAAACGACACCAGAAATTCTAGCTGGCACTCGGAGCTGCTGAGACATGCATACATCAAGGGCCTTCAAAATTCCAGATATGAAGAGATTTTTGTTTCAAATACAGGCTGGGCTCTCCCTAATGAAGATTCTTCTGTCCTGTGGGGGATCTGAAGG
This sequence comes from Clamator glandarius, assembly GCA_033459285.1. NCBI lineage: Eukaryota > Metazoa > Chordata > Aves > Cuculiformes > Cuculidae > Clamator > Clamator glandarius. Next base: position 925,119 of record JAUNZM010000198.1, read on the forward strand.
GTGATCTCTTGAGCTCCATTACTGCTCAGGGATGGTCAGGGATCCCTCATGTCGTCTTGTGTTTGTAAATCTAGTTAATGAAGCCAGTACCTTACGTGCTTTGTGCTAGTTATTTTTCTATGATACCCTTCTCTTCTACTTACAGTAACATACAACAAGCCTTATTGCTCAGGGAGTTCAATGTCTTTTCTTGGGATTAGTGAGACCTTTTTGATTTTTAATCTGCACTTCCATCCACAGTGAGGCTGCTAAGGGGATAACAGATTGAGGATGCTGCAGGTTATATTTATACTGAATGAAATACCATAATATTATATAGCTTAATAACATTTTACTCTAGGACAAGAAAATTATAAAGATAAAGAAAACTGTGATCATAAGAAAAATGAGAGGACAGGAAAGTGAACAAACAAATAATTGATAACTAGCTAGAACTTGGGGGTGAATTCTTCAGCCTATTGATATTAATTTTCAGAACACTACTTTGAACATTGCCTTCACTGAGAAAATGGTTGTTACACCTGTCTAATTACTTTTACTCTGTCATTGTTTAGCCCTGACCCAGCTAATTTTGGCAGCTAAAAATGTGCAGTCGGGCTCCTAGATCCTAGAAAAAGGATCCTAGATCCTAGAAAAAGACCTGCAGGTTGAAAATAAAACTATAAGTTTAATGAAATAACAATAACAATAATAATATGTAATAAAATATATACAAATATATGAGATCATGCATCCACCCCACCCCTTGATGTCTATATGTCATCACAAATACTGTGAAGCAGACACAAGGGAATGAGTTCACAGCTAGGAGGGAGCTGGGCTCAGGAACTGGATTTAGGAACGCGTGGATCAGGAGCAACCAGACAGATGAGATCGTCACTGGATGTTGGACATTGCGGAAGAGGGTGAGACCTTTGTGATCTCTCAGTTTCATACTGAGTATGACATATATGGGATGGCATACTCTGTTGGTCAATTTAGGGTCAGCTTCTCTGCCACTCCTTGCAGGAGTGGCACTTCTTCACCAGCTTGAGAGTGGTTTTGTTTACTACAGGAATAAGTATAAGCACTGGCTTTTCTGCATACCAATGTCCTGCATTATCAGTTCTAGAGAGAAACTGAAAAGCATGCAGATAGCTTTCAGAAAATGAAGTTACTTAAGTGAGACTGAGTTAGAGTCACAAAACTGACTCTAATTTAACTCAAACCACAACACACTCCTAGACGGCATGTTACAAGTAGCTCTGTTTATTAAATCTTAGGATTTGCCTTTGACCATTCTTTTGAATTATTTAATGCTTCCCACAGTCAAATGATTCCACTCATGTGTTTTTCTTCTTATTTTATTACTCACTGCAAGTTATTCTCTAGTAATGAGTAATGATTTAAGTCCTGAGGCTAAAACCACCTACTATCAGGTGTAATGCTCACTCCGTATGTCCATTTAGTTGTCTGGAAGAATCCACCACTGCACTGCAATTGAAGGCAATCTGGCATTGCAGATGGTAAGTTCTGAACCATGTTCCTGATACAAAATTCAAATTAAAAAATATTTCTTATCAAGATTTTTCCTCTTATTTCATGTGACCTTGTTAAAGGAGGCATAGTATAGTGCAGTCTTGTTTACCTTGCTCCAACCCTTTGCATTTCTGAAACTACTCATACTGAAAGATGAATGCTGTGACACACAAACCTTTCACTGCTTTCTTTCATTCCTACTCCTAGCTGGATCAGCTGTAGGAATAGTTGGTCTCTGCCTATGTAATTAATGCTGTATCTTTCAACCAAGTTCTGAAACTCAGAAAATCTCAAACCAATTTTTGCTCTATTTATTAATGGAATTGATTGTAACAGATGCAGAAGCAGGTGTTTTTGCCTTGTCCTTCCATTCCTGATCAGTAAAACATACTTATATTTTCCAATTAATTTTCAGTTAATATTCAGTTAATTTCATCAAACGAGGAATTGTGAAAAATGGCATTCTGAGGGTGGTAGCACTGATGGATTAGATTAATACAGTTTCTAGTCATGCTGGCAGGAAACGATTCACATGACATTCTCTCTTCATGTCACAAAAATTTCATTTTAAATCTCTTAGTCATTCTGTAAAAGGCAACACAGATTCCCATAAAGACTCTCTGACTCTTACAACTGTATTGGTAGAGAGCACAGACGGCAGGATAGTGCCCTTGCAATGTCCTTAGTAATGCTGAAATCAAGAAGGTAAAATACTTCATGAAAATGAGGTGTATTGTGTATCTACCCACAAAATGGAAGCCTTGTACAAAGTTAGTCTCTTAATAGAGCAGTTTCACAAAGGAGTGATGTTCTGGAGAGCAGAAGGGACATGTGGCTTGTACAATTTTTTATGTGCTCTGAGATTTTCAGTATTTTGTCGTAATGATTAAAGAAAAAAAACAAACTTAAAAATCCAACTCTTTGCCATCCCTAAACCATCTAACTGACTTTTCAACTTGAACAGAACAGTTAGGAGATAAACAGCCTGGAGCAAAAGTGTATGGCTGTGTTGGAAAGCCTAATTTGGGGGTGAAAGAAATAAAGAAAAAATTCCTTCTGACAGCAGACTGAAGAAAAAAATCCATCTTCACTCAGATGTCTGGAAACTGAATCCCTGCTGCAGAGCTCAGAAGTTACTTATTCTTCTCTCTTATGGATGTCAATGTATGCAGATTACACCCACTGTCAATAAACATAGGTTACAGTGCTTAGCCTTACAAAATATACTTTATAAATTTACATCTAGCTGCCCCGCTGATAGCAGTTTTCCTACATAGCAGTTTATTCACTTGGATTTGCTGAGAGATATCACTTCAAAGACTGTCTTCTGAGTACTGAAACAGAAGGAATTAAAATGACTTATTTCCCATTTGAGATATTTTTGATGTAGTCTTTTATTTCCCACTGTGTATCTAATACATTCATGAAATTTTCTGCTTCTGGCACAGTCTTAGAGATTAGATTTCTGAAATACTGACAGTAGCCCAGCTTTTTTTGCAAAAACCATAGTGAGAAAAATCTGACTTCTGACAGCTCTCATTTAGTGGGCAGAGAGAATTCAATCCAGTATCTTCTCTTATTGTGACAGGTGCCCCCAGAAGGAGTTTAGTAGTTAGGACCAAGGCTTTAAAAGTCTACTGTGTTCTGTTAACAAGGAAAGAGCGGAAAAGGACCCCCTATTCTAGACTTAGGATTACATTTTAACATAAAATGGACTTTTCTCTCTCTTAACTATTGTTTCTTGGGTTGGAACTAGATGATCTTTAAGGTCCCTTCCAACCTAAACTAATTTATGACTCTACTATTCTATATCTCACAAGCTGTGCTACCGTTTCTAGTAGGTCACAACTCCTCTTTTATCCAGGTATTCTGCAGCGTACTGATACCAACTGGCATGGGGGAGTGGGAATAAGAGGGACATGTTGTCTGCAAAGGGTCTGTTTTGCTGTAGGCAGCCGTGGTGCCTTGAATGAAGTGAGGGGTCTCAGGCAGAGGTCATGGTCTCGAGAGCTGATATGCCTGGTCGGGGTGGAGTTTCCTCTGCAGAAAATGGGATACTAACAGTAGGCTTTTTGTGCCAGAGACAGCAACTGGAGTTGTGAGTTTCACCTCTGGGCTTCAAAGGGAAGGGGGTTAATCTTACTGAAATGGTAGTCCACAGAGTTGTTGCTATACTTCCTAGTCAAAAAAAAATAAAGTAGCTAATCCATAGCTAATGCTGTTTTGGAAAGTTTTTAAGCATTCAGAGGTCACTAAGCATATGCTTGTGTTTCATGAATTTGATGTTGCAAAAAATTTTGATGGCATTTCAGCATAAACTCAGAATCTTTGAGAAAGGCACTTATAAACAGTAATTAGTTATTGGCATAATTAGATGGTATTTACCCTGTACATAATATTTTTTAGCTATGTTCAGTTTCTTCTTTCTTTGCATTGTACTGCTCATTTCCCTTGTTCCTTTATGAGCTTGAACTGTACAATCTGCATACAGTATAAAACATATATTCTATGAAAAATATAATACCTTACTATAGTGAAGTTTATTTTGTTTTTCTTATTTCTAATAGCAGAATGATTTTTTTCTAGGGAGAAGAAAAACCTGTGTTTAGACCATCTACTGTCATTCCAGGTAGTAGGCAAGCTTTCTACTACTCAAGTCCACTTTCGGATCTGGATGCAAAAGACCAATAGGCAGACAGAGAACAACTGCTACGAGTACGAGCTTGACTTCATTATGATGATTAGGTATAAACGTAAATTGCTGCCTTCTGAGGAGATGAGTGTATCAATAAAGAAAAGGTAGTAAAGGCATTTGGTTCCCATAGGCTGTGCCTAAGATGACATTTGAATTAGATCGCCATTGTATTGCTAGTGTCAGACCCAACAGGCTCTATGTGGTCTGTGATCATACTGTATAAATTCCTTTCCCCTCACAAAGAAAATGGCAACGTCCAAAGTGCTTATTAGAAAGATTGTCAGGCTAGGCTCACTCCTGCCCTTTGCCTGTGAGAGTATTGCTTGCTATGAGGCTGGGCAGGCTCCAGAGACTGTACAACAACTTAACAGCATCAGTGCTGGCAGAGCAGTGCGTGTGCAGAGCTGCCACTTAATTCACCACTGTTCACTGCATGCAATTATCACCTGCAGAACAGCTTTCCTTGAGACCAAAATATTTAATGTAAGAAGACAAAGTAAGAAGCAGCCTATTGAACTTCAGTCTGACACTCCAGAATGTCATATCACTGGAGAAATTAAACAAGAGCTTTTAATTTATAAAAATACGATCTTATTATCTGAGCTTACTTTGTGCTTCCTTATTCTTTTTTAGTACATTAGACTGAACAGTCTATTTCAAGTACCTTGTTGCATCCTATTTTAGCTTGACAGCAACAGCTTTTGAAGTTTCTTTGATGTGCAACTTGTTATTAGACATGACCTCTAAAAAATTACACTAACCTATTCTCAGTGCAGTGGAGAAAATTACACCTGCCTCTTCCACAATTCCATTGTATCCTCTAGCTGTGTTGCTCGCTCTCTTAATTGGATAGGCTCCAGTGTTAAAAATTTAATGTTTACCCTATAAAGTGTCTATTTTTTAAGAGGCTGCCACACAACGGAGCCATCTTTGTCCATTTAAACTCTAAACATGTATCTTAGGCACTGAGTAACTCACTGACTCCTTGTAATTTCTGCTCATTGTCCTCCTGAATGACAATCTCTGTCCAAACACAGTATAGCCTGCCTTTCATGAAATCATAAATCTTTCCATAATTTCCTTGTAAAAGTGCTTTGCTATATTACAAATATAAATCAATGGCTTATGAAACTGAATTGCTGCATGTAGTTCCTCCAGAGACTGTGAGATGTCTCTTGTTATCATTTACTCTCTTTCACGTATTTTTTGTCCAGAACTTGTGGACAAAAGAGATTTGTTTCATTATTACAGGACATCTTTCTGCTGTGTAGCTGACAGGATGCCTGCATCATTACATTCTGAAACTGATGTAAACTCAGATGAGCATGTATGCTCATCATATACAGGGAGATCTCTTGCCACTTATTTTAGAATCTACTAATTATTTATCCTTTTTTATTGGAAGCTATGAGTCAAGTGAAGCTTTTGAGTGAATATCTCCTAATCTTATTTTCAAGATTCCTTATTTGAATACATGCAAGATATAGGATAGAAGTAGTTGTTAAAAATTAGAAGGAGCATTTATCTACTCTACACTCAACAGAAATTTATATTATGATATTGTTATTATTTTCTGTCTATGGAAAAAGCAATGCACTGCTGTTCTGCTGTGTTCCTCAGAATGTACCACAAAACTTGCAATGGACTATTAACTCCAGTTTTCCTGGTAGTCTGAGACAAGTTTTAAGAGGTTTTCTCAGGGTAAGGGAGCAAATCTGTGGCAGAACTCATCATGATAAGGGGATCAGAGCTTCTTTTTACATCAATTTAATTTCATAGAATCACAGAATCATAGAATTGTTTGGTTGGAAAAGACCTTTGAGATCATTGAGTTTAACCATACCTGTCTACTACTAAACCATATTTCTGAGCACATTATATACTCATCTTTTAAATACCTCCAGGGACTGTGACTCAACCACTTCCCTGGACAGTCTGTTCCAGTGCTTTATAATCCTTTCAATGAAGAAATTTTTCCTGATATCCAGTCTAAACCTCCCCTGGCACAACTTTAGGCCTTTTCCTCTCATCTTATCACTTGTTACTTAGGAGAAGAGACCAGCAACCACTTCACTACAACCTTCTTTCATGCAGTTGTTGACAGTGATAAGGCCTCCTCTCAGCCTCCTCTTCTCTAGGCGAAACAATCCCAGTTCTCTCAGCCTCTCCTCATAAGACTTGGTCTCCAGACCATTCACCAGCTTTGTTCCCCTTCTCTGGACACACCCTCCAGAACCTCAATGTTCTTGTAGTGAGGGGCCCAAAACTGAACATGTTATTTCCAGCCTAGTGGACTTGCCCATCAGCACGACTACAAGAAACAGCATTACTGTGTTCATGCCTATAAAAGTCTCTGCAGGTAAAATGTCCTTCCCAAAGCTTCTTGAAACCCAGGCACATTGAATGCCTTTTTTTCCCAGGCCCCTCAAGGCTAAAAGTTCAAGCAATCAACTCTGTCCTCAGGACTGGAGGCTGCAAAACTTGCTTCTGTTGGAGCGCTAGAGTGAGCTCTGGGCAGGTGCTCATGGGGAAAGATAAAGTGAGAGAGCTAGGAAGGTGGACAGAGCTCTTGGAGGATTGCAGCCTTCTATCTTCCCCCTATATTCCATCCATTTCACAATGTAGCATGCCCTTATTTGGCTTTATTTTTACCTTGGAGTAGCTCATGTCCTGCATGTCTTCTCAAATAGGGATGATGCTCTCAGAGTATCTATTGGAACAGCCCTGGGCCATGTTTGCTCCTGAAGCTCACCAAGGGATGGTTTGGGATGATACTAGCCTTCCAGATGGCTCTAACAATTCAGTGATATTGATAATGGAGCTCTAGTATCTCTTGCTGACACTCTGGTACTAGTATAGAAAAGCCTTTTTCTCCCAGCTCCCTAACCTCTACTCCACTCTGATCTTCATGGTCAGGTCCTGCTCTGCACATTGCCCTGTCCTTGAGATTTTCTCTCCTCAGCCTGCCCTCTTATAGGACTCCTTCCTCCAGCACTTCTGTTCTAGGGCTGCTCTACAGATCTCCTCTCTTTCTGGGCCCCACAGCAGTGCTCTCCCTCTTGCACCATGCATGCCTTACCGCTTCCTTCTGACTGCTCACCTCTGCCTCCTGACAGGGGGGGAATTGGTTGGGAAGAGCACGGGCAAGTGGACTGTTTCTGTGTCTGTCTCCCAGCCCAAGTATCTCTCCCCTCTACCACCCACCACATGTCTACTGGCAATGACAGGGGGCTGGGGTAGGACAACACCTGAGGTCTCATTGGTGAGACACAGCTTGGGCAAGGAAGAGATACTGCAGCTGTGGCATGCAACTAATATTTATTTGCTTTTACTTAGTAATTGATGATTTGGCATGATCCATACTTGGTAAAAAAAAAAAAAAATTCCTCTAGAAGTATTTCCAGAGATGCAAAAGCAAACATTTATCTCAAACCATTTTGGATGCTCTCTTGTTCCCTGGATGTTTTCTGTGCTCAGAGTTTGCAATTCTGTCACAGTGCACTGTTATACTGCTACACTTTACATGTCCCTGAAAATATTATGTGGAAGACAAAAGATGACATGCCCTATGTGCTTGGAAAGGCTGACTGAAAATGAGCTGTGTGCCCAGCAAAGTGGTAGTAGTTCAGAGAAAGTGAATGCAGTGAGATCAAGAGGGAGTTTGAGCTGGATCACAGAGCATATCTCAGCAGAGATACTCTCCAGCAGGTCCACTCCCACTGTGTAGTAATATATGTGGTTATTCATCTCCTTGTAGACAACCTGCGTCAGATACCTAGTTTTTCACTCAGCGCATGAAAGGATTAAAGAACCTACTACCTGGGACTCACAGAAGTCAGCGAGGTCTTATGGGAGAATGAGCCATCTACTTTTAACGCTAGTGACAGAGCATTTACCCAAGAAATGAGAGCCCTGCATCTGGCTTTCCTCTAGCCTATAGGAAGTTTGCCCAGAAGAGTGAATTTCCTATGCATTATGTGGCAGAAGACCAGAGCAGAACAAGTAGGGCTAGGGAGAATCTCCAGTCCCTAGTAGATGCAGAGGGAACAAGAGTAACAGGGGACGAAGACAAGGCTGAAGTGCTCAATGCCTACTTTGCCTCAGTCTTTAACAGTAAGGAAAGTTGTTCCCTCTGTGCACAACCCCAAGGGTTGGAAGAGAAGTATGAGATTCCCAAGGTCCAAGAGGAGGTGGTTAGAGACTTGCTTGCCCAGCTAGTTGCCCACAAGTCTATGGGGCCGGATGGAGTCCACCCAAGAGTTTTGAGGGAACTGGCGGATGTGCTGTCCAAACCCCTTTCCATCATCTTCCAACAGTCCTGGATGACTGGGGAGGTTCCGCTGGACTGGAGGCTGGCTGATGTCGTGCCCATCTATAAGAAGGGGCGAAGGGAGGATCCGGGAAACTACAGGCCTGTCAGCCTGACCTCAGTACCGGGGAAAGTCATGGAAAAGGTGATCTTGAGTGCGATCATGAAGCACTTGCAAGAGAACCGGGTGATCAGGCCCAGTCAACACGGGTTCATGAAAGGCAGGTTTTGCCAGAGTAATCTAATCACCTTCTATGACCAAGTGACTAAACTCTTGGACGAGGGAAAGGCTGTGGATGTGGTCTTCCTGGACTTTAGTAAAGCCTTTGATACAGTTTCTCACAGCATTCTGCTTTGGAAACTGTCAGCCTCTGGCCTGGACAGGCACACACTCTCCTGGGTGAAAAACTGGTTGAATGACTGGGCCCAGAGGGTGGTGGTAAATGGAGTTAAATCCAGCTGGAGGCCAGTGACAAGTGGGGTTCCCCAGGGCTCAGTGCTGGGTCCAGTCCCGTTTTATGTCTTTATCAACGACCTGGATGAAGGCATCGAGTGCTCCCTTAGCAAGTTTGCAGATGACACCAAGCTGGGTGGAAGTGTGGATCTGCTGGAGGGTCGGGAGGCTCTGCAAAGGGATCTGAACAGGCTGGACCACTGGGCTGAGAGCAACGGCATGAGGTTTAACAAGGCCAAATGCTGGGTCCTGCACTTGGGGCACAACAACCCTAAGCAGAGGTACAGACTAGGAGAAGCCTGGCTGGAAAGCTGCCAGGAGGAGAAGGACCTGGGGGTGTTGATTGAGAGCAACTGAACATGAGCCAGCAGTGTGCCCAGGTGGCCAAGAAGGCCAATGGCATCTTGGCTTGTATCAGGGACGGCGTTACCAGCAGGTGCAGGGAGGTTATTCTCCCCCTGTACTTGGCACTGGTGAGACCGCACCTCGAATCCTGTGTTCAGTTCTGGGCCCCTCACCACAAGAAGGATGTTGAGGCTCTGGAGCGAGTCCAGAGAAGAGCAACAAAGCTGGTGAAGGGGCTGGAGAACAAATCTTATGAGGAGCGACTGAGAGAGCTGGGGTTGTTTAGCCTGGAGAAGAGGAGGCTGAGGGGAGACCTTATTACTCTCTACAACTACCTGAAGGGAGGTTGTGGAGAGGAGGGAGCTGGCCTCTTCTCCCAAGTGACAGGGGACAGGACGAGAGGGAATGGCCTCAAGCTCCGCCAGGGGAGATTTAGGCTTGAGATTAGGAAAAAGTTCTTCACGGAGAGGGTGGTTAGGCATTGGAACAGTCTGCCAAGGGAGGTGGTTGAGTCACCGTCCCTGGAGGTGTTTAAGGTTAGGGTGGATGAGGTACTTAGGAGCATGATTTAGGGATTGGTGGGAATGGTTGGACTCGACGATCCAGTGGGTCTCTTCCAACCTGGTTATTCCGTGATTCTGTGATTCTGTGATTCTGTGAAGTACTTGCTCTCATGCTCTTGAGGCTGGGTCCAAGTGCAAACGACTGTCGTCACCAGAAAAGCAAGTAGGGGACTGAGTCAGTAGTGGAGGTCACTATTCAAGGAGTGCTGCTGTTAGATTACTGGCAAACTGCTCTAAACTGCTGTTCCTTCAGGAAACAAAGTTTCCTTTTTCAGGATACTCATTCCCCTAGAGATAGTGTAGGATTTTGTTACATTATTTGTACATTGCCAAGGAGAGTAAAGCAAAAGGTAGGTAGTCAGGTACTTGTTAAAAAATTAAAGTTGTATATAATTACCTTGATACACATTTTATTAGCGATGCAACAAAGATCCATCACAATCTCCATAAGTGCCAAAGAATTACAAAATACTTATTTTAAAGATAAATTGTTCTTAATTTTTAGAAGGACTATATTTACCAGCAGTTTCGCAATAATATTAATTAACAAATCTATAAGCATGCAGTTACAAAATGAAATCAAAATTACTCTGGGTAACTGAACAAATGGTTCATTCTAAACCAGCTGCTCTTGAATAGTTTGTATGAATTCAGATTTACAGAATTTAGTCCGCAAATTAAGGGACTCTGGAGTTCGAGCCTCTTCAGCTGGCATTTGCTGTAACACTATATCCCAGTAGTACTGAAAGAATCAGGAAAAACCAGTTTCTTATTGAAAAGAACAAAACAGCAAAGAAACAATTCTGTCTAAAGAAGAGATAACAAAATACCAGAAGATTGTCTTGAAATTTCACTGCACTTTGTAACAAACTTTGTAACAACTATATACAATGGAATCCAGAGAAATAAATAAGCATATGCAGCATTGTTGAAAGAACAATTTAGTTTTGTGCAGCGTATTTTTTAGGAAAAGCTTTGTAAAGAAACCAAACAAGAAATACTTCTTTACTTGCTAAGACCAGGTGGCTAATCCAATCACTCATCTTGTATGTGCTGTGGCAACTCCTGATCCATTCTTTAGTCACTTGTATAGGATCATAAACCCCTTCACAATATGCTGGAGCTGCTTTGATATACCCTGAAATCTGACTTCCAAGAGTTCATGCATTAATCTGAACAAAGGTGTGTTTTAAAGACACCTAACATTTCTCAGCTGCAGATTTTACCGACACTGAAGGATTTCACATTGGAAGTATAGCTCCAGAAGTCAGATGCCACAGTAGTATCTCTTCTCTTATATGCTGGGTAATGCTCCAGATAAAAATGCAATAAGAATGCAATCTCTTCCATTAAAGTCATTAAATGAGGAGACAGACATGAATCTCAATATTACTACCATAGAGACAATATTTTAAATGTTGCAGAGAAGTTTGTTATTCACAAAATAAATATACCAAGATGAATAGTTATGTTACTGCAGTCAGTAGGTGACATCCAGTCACTTCTACTTCAAGCTAAAGGGTTTGTTATATTATTAATAAACCTAAAATCACACAAATATTTAAATAAATACATGCCAATATATCTAACTACACAATCTAGGTACCAGAAAAAAGGTTAACTGCTGTTATAAACAGAAAGGAAAACACAGAAATAGATCTAAAATCACATTAACATGATATTTAGTAAAGTTCCATGGTATTAGCTGTAGGAATCAGTATAAAATTACCATGGATTTAATAAATCCTATAAAGACATAGTCACAGCAAATTAAGAGTTAAAATCACACCTTAGCTAAGATATGCAATTTTGTACATTGCATTCGTGCACTCAACTTTGCAGGCATAATCATCACAGTTTGCACAAATAAATATCAGCCAAAGTGATACACTGAGTTTATACGGCAGCTGGAATTGTGGGAGACAGTGGCCTCAGGTTGCTTGCTGCCAGTTGTGCAGGAAGAGCTGCAAGCAGCTGTGTTGGCAAATGGGAAGCCATGGTGACTTCTCACAGGAACAGGGATGAGCCATGGAGATTGGTAACCTCAGCTGCAGCCAGAGCAAGCAGGGTGACTACAGACTAGAAACTGCCTTTTTATAACTTTTTTTGGGTTTTTTTGTCTCTGGCTCCAGATTATCAAAACCAGTGCCGAAGGTTATGATGTAAAGGAAACATTACAATGAGCTAGAAAAATTAAGAAGTAGCAATGCTTTCACAGTGTATTCTCTTTTCAGTCAAATATACAGCCAATCAATCTTTCAAAACACTTTGTAATGTCCTGAAGTATTCTAATGGATGTCTTTTGCAGCAAAAACTGAAAAAAGTTACATTTTTCACTGAATATTCTACTTTGACCTAGACATTATGTATAATAAAGCTATATAAACTCCTTGTAGTTGTCTGAGACACAATTACCATTGAACTAACATAAAATAACATAACTGCTAAAATCCTGTCCAATACTGTTCAATACCTGTCAAGTCCAGATAGGATTCAGTATTAGCTGAGACTTACATATAAAGTGCTACATCTATAAACTAGCTTGCTGTGAGAACTAAGATTTTTATAAAGTTTCCTATTGACTTTTAAATTTGTTTATTCCCTGCTGTGAATTCATTGACTGGTCTTCTTATTTCATGCAAAAATATGAAAAAAAAAAAAAAGATGTCATGCTCTTTGCCATCAGATACCTGCTTATTGAAGGGTGCTAAGATGCCTGCAATTAGATTTGCACTGCATTGGGCTGAGGGAGTCAATAACAGGTAACTACTGTGATCAGCAGTGGTTCTGGCTGCTGTCTTACAGGCTCTGCTGGCATGGCCCAGTGCATTGCGAGTGTTCTTGGGACACAAAGCAGCCATGCAGGAGGGCAGCTTCTCTTCTTGCCTCCCACCTTTACTGGGAGCATCATCTGCTGCCCTGCTTTGCATCCATGGAGACGTCCTGGGCAGCCTTGCTCTTTCAAAGAAAGTGGACCATTCTTTGGCCAATGCATGAGAAAGAGGATTTGGGTATTCCGCTGCACCTAACTCACCTGCTTAAAGTTATGTTGTATTAAGTGCTTCATTCAGTTAGACTCAGTAGTATGTTCTTTTCACTCACAAAGGGGCTGCTTTTTCTTGTACGATGCAGGCAGGTGTGTGGAGATACATGGTAACACCTGCAATTCTGTGAGCAGACGTGACTTTTCATTTCAAACAGCTTGGTGGGAACAGAGCATCCAAAGGTTTTATATGACTTCATACTCACAGCAAGGTGGGCTTCAGGCCTGAAATAAGGAGAGAAGCAAAGGAAAAAAAAATGTCTCCCAGATTGTAAGGTCTAAGATACACAAGCTTATGAACAGTATTTAGGTAGTATTATGTAGAAAAAACATTTTGAAAAGAGTAACATGCATCATCATGTAGAAGACAGCTGAATTAGAAAGTTGAGCTACATACAAGGATGATGCAGACAGAGTGGAAATGAATGTGGCTTTTAGAACTCTAAGAATGGAGTGCTGGTGTCGGGGAGACTCGTGTTTTCTATTCACTCCAGCCACCTGGTGACACTGGGCCAACTAACCTCAAGCTGGAGCTGGGGTCTGAGGCATAAGGAAATGTCCCATTGCATTCCCACAGGCAGCCAGAGCATGGCCCAGGAGAAATAATTGAGTTCAGACATCAGTGCCCACCCTCCTGCTAAACATGTATGTGAAGCACTGTGACCGAGTGCCACTCTGTGATTGTCCAGCATTGCCTTCTACTCCTCAGGAAGTAAGGCTTACCCTGCAAGTTTCTCCTTATCCTTCTCCATACCCAAGATCCTCCCAGTCATGTCATGCTCGGCACAAGGTGCTTTGAGAGCACCACTTTCTAGAGCCAGGCAGTACTCCCTTCCTGCCATATCATGACACTGCTCTTCTTGGTGATGCATCATCTGTCACCTCCAGCCTTTCCTAGTCCTTCATTGCATTGCCCCAGCTGAAAGCTACCCCATCACAAGCCCGTGCAAGTCAACATGCTCTGGTTCATGAGGACTATGCACCAAACTTTAAAATGTGTTAACTGTTACCTCAGATGATAAACAGGTATCACCAAGTGACAATTTTGCAGAGGCCAGGTAAGAGTCGGTGACAGTAATATCTTCTAGTTCAGTGCTGAAGTGATCAGACTCTTTGATGACGTTATAATTCAGGGCCATGCTGTAATTTGTTGGTTTCTTGTCCTCTTTCTGCTGGCAGTTGCAGAGTTTCCTAAAGGATGCTCTGAATTTCTGAGACATGAGATTGTAAATTACAGGATTGATGGCACTGTTTAAATAAATACAGATTCTGCAAAACAGCAGGAACCAGTTTTCTTGGAAGGGACTGGAGAGAAAGGAATTCACCACCACGAGTGTGCGATAGGGCATCCACAGAAACGCAAATAGGATTACCACCACAGCCAGCATCTTGGTAACCTAGGGGGACATAGAGGTAGACGAAAGAGGGGCAGGTGGTTAGTACTCATCTTGGAAGGAACATGTACATTCCTACATGTGTAGGGCCAAAGCTAAACTACAGAAAGACTCTTGAGCTGGGAATTTCTGATCAATATTAATTTCAGAAAAGTTATCTACAATAAGAAGAACAAAATCAAACAAACAAAAAAACCCCAACTGGCTACAAACTCCTAGTTTTTGCTAAATGATTTTTCCTTAATGATATTCTAGTAAGCTAATTGTTACAGACCTGAGAATTTGCAGCTTCTCAAGCTGAAAAGAGGTGTTGAGTGAAATGGGAAAATAAGGTGTTTAAAGCCCCTCAGGGCTTCTGACCCAAAGATGCTGCAAGTATGTTTTTGAATATTTTTGCACCTGGTTTCGCATTTCTAGATGAACCCAACTGTCTAAACACATGATTTAGACAAAGGTTCTTTCTTATTCACACCAAAAATCTTCATTGAAGAAAATTTGGGATCTGTTGGCTGAGTTATGTGGGATAAAATGGAAGTGTGGGAGATACCAACACATTCACAACCATGGTCTGATCTGGAGTAGCATATGGCAAAAATCAAAGAAAGCACCTAGCCCAGGCTGTGATTCTACAAGCACATTGACCAAACAATGTATGGGCTCTTAGCTGCTATAAAAGGAGACTTAGGTTGCTTCCTTTTCTTCCCAACTGCTTCTCCTGACCTCTTGCTTTTTCTTAAAAAGTAATGAGCTGCTTGCCAAGATAGGTCATAGAACAAGCACTCTTGGAAAAAATAGATTTTATTTTCCTCACATTTTCAAAGTTTCCTGTGCAACAGGCAAGGGCCTTTCTATCCTTCCTTTTTAATTTCTCTCACTCTCTTCTTCCTTTCTGCAATGCCTGGGTCTTCAGGACATTTTCTTGCTTTTGAGCAGAACAAAACCATTCAAATCTTCAGAAGAAAAAACATTAACGTTTTAGAAATGCTGAGAGTTCCTAGTACCTGTGCTACTAGAGAAAAAGAAGCACTGGTAGCAAAATGAAGCATCTATAGGAAAAAAATATGGTAGAAATAACTTTTCTCTCTCATACTGTATGCTATAAAGAAATATTGAATGTTGTTTGGTGTTACTTGTTAGAAGATCTCCATTTTATTGCAAGATAAATGCCTGTAACTGCAGCTAATGTTTGCTCAATTGATTTTTGATTCATTTTGATTAGGATACAGTCAGTAAATATCTTTTCTGGAAGGTTAACAATATGGATGATTTGCAAGTACTAGTAACAGGCCATTTTGGAACAGGAAAGACACAAATTGGTAAATTAACACAATCATATGCACACTTGGAAAGTCAAAGATCTAACTGTTGCATCTACCTTTACAACTACAATGAAGGAGCTAAACCAAAGTGTTGGAAGAACAGCTGTCTAGTAGGTTAACAAGACTTCAGCCCACCAGAGTATCACTGAAACTAGTGCTACCACTGGGATTGACTAGGTGATCTCCAGAGGCACCCGTCAGCCTCAGAGATTCCATGAAATTATGTCAAAGTATTGGAGAGAAATTTCTTAATCTAAGGTCATGAGGGATGTGGGACAAAGTCCCTTGTTGGTTCATGATCACATTCAGGCTTTATTGCCACTACATGCAGTTTTCATCCTAATTCATTGACAACAATTGCAGTTCCCCAGTGCTTCATGATGTCCTCACACATTCAGATTGTGGTTTTAATTGGACAGCTCTAAATTCACAGTCTGTATTTGCTGGTGAGTAAGCAGAAATCAACTTTAATTGACTTCCTCGGGAACTGTGATCATCTGTCCAAATGATTATACAGTTGTTAAATACATCTTAACAGTGAATTTACACTGAAGCTCCTTCTTTGGCTCCATCTTATAATGAATTGGTTTGGAAAGGACCTTAAAGATCATCTAGTTCCAGTCCCTCTTCCATGGCTCATTGTACTTGCAGTAACACTTTAATTTTCTCCTTATCTTCTGTTTTAAAAAAACATTACATCACTGTTTATCTCTGACATCCCCTATTATCAGTCAAACTCTTTCCAACAGTATCGTTCAGCAATATATGAACTTCAGTCTAGCAAGGTTATTTTCTTTGCAAACCATAGCTGAAAGCGCGTTTGACACAGTTATCAACAGTGCCGTCAGACCTAATAGATGTTTAAGATTTTTCTTTAGTCACAAATTAAACTCATACTTGAAGGCTTACCTGCATGTTTCAATACTAAAACCAAGTGTAACATTAGTTAATTCCTTAGGGCTTAACAGCACAAAGCCTTGAGCACAAATTGATTACTCTGAACATGGAGTGTACCGAAATCCTGCCGCTTTCTGGAAGAGATCGTTCTTCTGGAGAAAGTCAGGTGTTGTCTGCTGACTTGTAGTGGCTGATCTAAAGCTCTGCAGTTAGCTTCTGACAAAGAAGAAGCAGAATGAACTGGTTTCTGTTCCTTCTGGGAAACCAATAGCATGATGGAAATCAGAAAGTGAGCTGGAAATATATCCCCATTTATGAAGGAGTGCCTGACTGTCAAATAAAACTAGTTTTCTTTTTGAAAACTGTTAAAATGCACCTGTTTCAGCCTGTTCTCCAATACTGTTCTGTAAAGCAGAATAAACAGTGCACAAGTGGGGTGGATTTAGCTCTTCAGAAGTGGATGCAAGAAAGCAATTTGACACATCCTATGGGTATGTGTTGGTGCTTCTTTCCTTGGTAAAACTTTTTTACAATGTAAACAAACAACTTACAATTTCAGTAGTTGTCCAATATCAGTGGTAACAGAAAAATGTTGGAAATGCAGATACAGTATGAGAAAAGGAAGCTTATTTTGTTTCTTTGCCTCTCTTTTGACATTTGAAAAAAAGGAATCATTTTTACATCTGGTTTTTTTTTTTGCTTGTCTTCCCTCTCCAATTTTGTCTCACAGTGCTTTGAATGAAAACTTCAGGGAGCCCTGAAGAGTAATTTGAAGGCTTTGTCTGTTGGTGGTTGTTGATATGAGGGGTATTGATCCCTTAGTAAACGGATTTTGTTCCTATAGCTTTCCAAACATTGGAATAAAAAAAAATTCCTAGAACTAACATAGTTCAGTGACTTTTAAATTGTGTGGGTGGGAGGATAAAGGCAGAGAATAGAATGAGTAAGCAGGGGACTTTCTCTTAGAAGCCCTAATTTTTGTTCATTAGAGATGTACTGTAACTCATCCCTAGGCATCTCACACACAAAAATATTTTAAATAGGCTGAACTGACCATTCTAAAATATATCCCAGGCCTTCTTTCTAAATCACTGAATTGCTCTGAATTGCTCTTTTGTTTTGTAAACAAAACAGGAGTCCTCTGACCACCTGACCACTTTTTCCCATTCACTGCTGATGTTATGCCTGTTTACACCAGAGACTGAAAATATCTGTTCAAATGAAACTGAACATGGTTCATCCCTGTTCTTTCAGCAGTAGCTACCTCCCTCCCTCCTGTTTATCTCACTGCTGAGCTTCCCCCCAGCTACATTTTCTCTGCTTAAGTATCTATCTTCCATAGTTGTAAGGAAACTGTAATTTCACTCTATATTCCCTTCCTGCCTGAGCACAGAGTTATTCTAGATGCTGTATTAGGGTTGACCCCCCTCCTGCCCTGCTCTTTCCATTGGTGCCAGGTGTGAGGAAGCATCCTAGATTTTGAGTCCCATATAGTTTCCAAGTTGGTCTTTGTTTTTAGCCTGCCAGCCTCTAATTCTGTGCTGACTCATCAGAAACCTATGGCACGTATTGCCATTTTTTGAAGAAAACAATTGAAATTGCATAACTGTATAACTTGCAATATAAATTATTGATCGTATATAGATGACTAATTCTTGGAAGCAGACATAGAAACACAGAGCTGACATTAAATACACAGCTATATGCTAACACAATGATATAGATTAAAAAAAAACTCTGAAAACCAAATAGATAATATAGTCTATTTCTGGCATGAATTTGAAACTGCTTTAAATAGTGCTTTTCAACTAAAACATGACCACTGTATGACAAGGCAGAGGAGAAATTGCTTTCTTACTCAGGTAAAAAGTAAGTTTTGAACCTTTTTTTAAGAATGGAAGGCTCTCTAAACATAGATGAGGTAATGGAAAGTCCCACAAAAATTAAAGACCTAGCAGTCTGGGTCAAGCTAAATACAGATTAGTAAAGCAGTTCAGGTCAGACTAAGTGGGGAAATGGATTCACATACTGCTATGTTGGATTAATCATAGTCAAAATGGTTATGAAATTCCTGAGTTAAACCTTCATAAAGGTTAAAGAAACCTATCTAACTTACTGTTTCATTCTGGTGTATTATACAAATGTGAGAAGAGTCCTGGAGCTGCTCTGTGCTGGAAACAAACAGTTCCATACAGCTCAAAAAAATCCACCACAGTGTGGGAATACAACAGAACGTTGGTGAAGAGGATTCTAAACACATTCCCATCTGAATCTCATATATAATACTCATCATTGATAAGTCGCATGTGCTTGACATATAGAACCTTTGTGTTTAGCTAACATATGCCTATGATAAACTCAGAGGCACCCCTATCAAACATCCTTGAGGTTCTTGTCCTGCTCTGGGAAAGATCAGAGCACAGTAGAGAAATACACCTGTGTGAATCCTTGATATACAAGCAAAAACAGCAGGTTCAAAACCACACTCTCTAGCAAGGACTGAGTTCTGCAATGTCCGTGTCCCCACTTCCATGCTTCTGCTCTAGTGTTTTTTTTCAGAAATCCTTCAGTTTGGGAAGTAATGAAAATAAATTCACTTTTTGCATTTCATCTGTGCTTTGTGGTTGTTCTGCCTGTGTTGGCTCATAAAACAAGACATAGCTGAGTCCATCAGCCAAGCTGGTGGTGCCTTTGTGAAAATATGTTTAAGATATGCCAAAAGCACTGGAAAGAGAGAGAGAAAGGGAAGAAGAGAACAAAAGAATGAGCAACAGCACAGGGAACACCAAAGCTAGAGAAAGAGTTGCTACTTGGCAAAGCAGCACTACCCGAAGGGACTGCAGCTCATGGAGGACCCACTCTAAAACAGGGGAAAAGAATAAGATGGAAAGAGTGACAGAGACTAAACTCTACAACCTAACTGCAACTGTTCTTGGCCCTACTCTGCCAGTTTTCTCACAGAAAGGACTGAGCTTAACTTGTGCCTATAACAAGGGGCAAGATATTGGCAATAAATGAAGTTAATTTTCCCCAAGTCAAGTCTGCATTGCCCATGACAATAACTGATGTTACCTTCCTGATCTTGACCCATAAGCTTTCTTGCACCTGTTCTTCCTGTTTTCCACTCTGTCATGCTGTGAGGTACAATAAGCAATGAGCTAGGTGGGTGTTCGGCTGCCAGCATGAACCAATCCACCATAGGAACATGCACAACTTTTATTTTGCAGAAATGTTCCTGGATAACCACAGCAGTAGGAAGTGTACACCACATTTGCAGTCACTTTTTCTGTAGATCACATGTTGGACATAGTATGCAACACTTTCATTGTAGTGCAGGCACAGTTCTGTGAAGTTATACAGACAGTTTTACATGATAGCAGAACTCACTATGGGGACAAACTGTACTTTGAGCTATACATACCTTTGCCAGCACTGCAGGGAATTCTCACTAGTATGTCTTTCTAACTGTTGAGATTTTAGTTTTTTTTTTAAACATGGACTTGTGTTTTCACATTTTACACCACTGGCTATATTTTGCATGTTGCTATTATATAAAAAATATTACTAGTAATGCCACACTATCCTTTCTTTCCTTCCTATATTTTACTATAAGCAAATGCTAGTTTAACTTATAATGATGCTACTTTAAGCAATCAGGTTACCTAGGCTCTTAGAAAAAGCCTTGCTGTCATTACAAGATGTAAAAGACATCACATTATAATCCTTACTTTTTGGTTTTACAATATAATAGAATTCACATTCAGCAATGCTCAGTGTAAAGGATCTGTATTATTTCCAAGTGATTCTGTGCACAAATAAGCATATATTCTGAAGTGATATTGAGAACTTGAAAACCAGATTATATTCTTCTACTAATTCATGGACAAAGAAAAACAAAAATAAACATTTTAATCTGGCTATTAATTATAATTGGAGTCACATAACTAAATATAACCTAGTCCACCTGTTTCAGTCATGCATTTCAAAGTATGGTTCTAGTGTTCTGTGAGCACTCGGCAATTAAGTTTTGCAGTCAGAGCTATCTCTGTAATAAGGGAAAACAGTCCCTCTCATTAAAATTGTAGCAATCTACAAAAAATGGAAGAATATAGAGCTCAACTCATCATCCAAGAAGGAACCATGCAGTGCAGGGAGATAGAAGCATCCCACTTGGCAAAGTGACCCTCCAGGGTGCCATACAGTGGCTGCCAAGGGGTGTGAGCAGAGTTGTTTAATATGGAGCATTGCTTCCCAACACTCGCATCCAGCTGCCTGACCCAACTGGACCCTGCTCCCGAGAGCCAGCTCAGAAGCAATGCACACTGCATTTCTCAGCCCTGCACCTCCCTGTGCTACCTCCTGCATGCTGTGTGAGTATGAGACAGTATCATTCATTGCAAACAGCCATAATTTAATCTACTAACCGTATTCAAAGACACTTAGCATATACAAAACGCTTTTATATACTGACTTTCTTAAGTAGGCTTTTCACAGGAGCATTAGAGACAGGAAAAGTAACAGCTTGACTGCATTTGCAAAGTGCCACAGTGCCTTAGCTGGGACAGAACTTCAAGTCTTCTAAAGCTGCAGGATAGTTCTTTCTCTTCAGATCTCAAAAAAGAACTCCAGTCATTTGTATGTTTGGAATGATTACTAATAGGCTGTAAAATAAAGGAACTATAGCTAAAAATGTTTCATTCTTTATTGAAACTTCCTATTTTTTTTTTATATAGGAAATAAAATACTATTTTATCGCAGTAGGTAAAAAAGAATAGGCAAGAAAAAAAACATTTATATCTATATGTATATGTCAGAATTTCAGATTGACTTCTTAGCAAAAAGCAAATATATTTTACCTTCTTCTACAGATTTAGACAAATGATCTCTAAAACAAGTGGCTTTTATGTTTCCAAAATCTGTTTCAAACTGCTGTTCCTACCTGCCTTCGAGACGCAACAGTGCTATGGAAACTCCTGTTAGTCATCTTGGAATTCACAGGCTTGCTTTGGTGAGGCACATCGTTCCTCCATGTCTTAGAGTTTTCTTTTGGGTCCGAAGGGATGGGATTCAGGAACAGTATTCTAGCAATCAGGCCATAGAGGACTGTTGCCAATACCATTGGCACAACGTAAAATATACCGAAGTCCATCATGTAGATAGGAGAGTAGTAGCTCCTGGACACCTTGTAGCCACAGGACACTACAGTAGTGTCTTTGTAGACTACAGTATTAAGGTCTAGCAAGAAAAACCAGAGCATACAATATATAGAGGTGAAAGCCCAGACAAAGATAATGATCTTTTTGGCTCTTGAAAAAGTGCATAGGAATTGAGCTTTGATTGGGTGGCAGATGGCTATGTATCTTTCAATGGTGAAGGCAGTGATGGAAAAAGAGGAAGCATTGATCCCTAGGTACTGGAGATAGGTGATGCAGAGACACCCTACATAGCCATACACCCAGGATCTATACAGACTTTCCGTGATATTGGGTAGTCCTGCAGCAACAAGCACCATGAGGTCTGCTACAGCCAGACTCACCAGATAGCAGTTCGTGGGAGTTCTCATGTGTTTGGTTCTGAGGACCACCAAAACCACCATGATGTTGCCCACGATGCCCAGTCCGCAGATGAGGATGACCAGGAGGATGGTAACCACTTGGTATTCAACTGTAACAATCTCCTGGCTTGATACTGGCAGCCCAGTTTGGTTCTGCTGGTCCCCTGTGCTATTCTCCATCTTCACCAGCCCACTGTTTCTTCTGCCCAGCACTCAGTCTCAGCACAGGTTTTTCATGGTCCCTTGCAAAAGAGTGAGTGGAGCAGAGCGAGGGTGAGCTGTAGCTTGAGAACACATTCTCCGTGCAGTCACAGTCCCAGTCCTGAACCGTTCTCCACTCCCCTGAAAGCACTTCTTTGTAAATTCAGTTACCAGACAGGTTAATCCCTCTAAGACTCCAGCTCATTTGCACAGGCTAAAAGGCTGTTTCCTCAAAGCTGGTTTGAGGCATTCATGGAAACATAGCATGTGGGACAGGAGCTTCCCCCTCCTACAGAGAAGGAGGAGGCGCAGCGGCAGGGAAAGCAAAGCTCTCTTTCACTGCCAGCCGGCTAAATCACTTCATGGGACCACGCTGATCTAATCCAGGCAGATTTCAGCATCACTGCTTTCCAGGAGGAGTTACAATGTGTCGAGGGTGGAGACAGCGGTGGGAGGTGAAAGAGGGATTTGCAAAGCCCCACAGGTTTTTCTACTTCACGCTGCTTTCCCTCTGTGCTCTCAGACAGCTCTCTCATGTATCGATCGCATTGACTCACTCTGGTAAATGCAGGGGGGATTGAATGGCAACAAAAATACACCGATTTCTAAAATTCTGCCTGCTCCCTTGTTGCTGTCCCTGTGTAAGGGATGGTAATTTACATTTGCCTCCAGCTTTGCAGGGAGCCATAAGAGTCCCTTCAGAGTTTACAGAAAGAAACGTATCACCGCTTCTGAAAACAGCAGGAAAGACTGTTTCTTTACTTTATAGACAATTCTGTTGAAAACCTCTGTTGCTATTGCCGTCATCGTTATTAAGACCTTTAAGCTCTTTTCTGACTTGTAGCACAGCAATAAAAACATCAGAGCACAAATTGCTTCTTAAAGAGATCAGTCACACACAGATGCAAGCACACACGGTGTGTAACTAATCCACCACCATTTCCTCAATGAAGTGTCTGCTCTGCTTGAAGAAACTCCTCCTTGTTCAATCAATTGTTTCCTTGTGTAAAACCACAGAAGAATCAAAGACTGGTGGAAATAACTGCTTTGAGATGTGCTGACCAAAGCCCTATAGATGCAATAACTGCTTTGAGATGTGCTGACCAAAGCCCTATAGATGCAATAGCAGGATTCACGAGCCCACCTGGAGATGGATACAAAGCTTCACTGTCTCACTAGCAGACAATCTTAATGCCTCAGTGAGAGAAATGATAGAAAACTCTTCTGCAGTGGTCTGTGAAGAGCCCTTGTGAACTCCCCACCACAGTCCTTCAACCCATTGTTTCTCATTGTACTACTGTGTTAAAAGGTTGAAGATTGAATTTGCTTTAAAAATCTCCTTTTTTTCTTCATTTAGGGCAATTGGGTTTGCTCTTTGCTCAGGAAGGGTTAAAACAAATAAAATGTTTCACAACTGGGGAAAAGCACCTTGGATTTTGAAACAAATTTTAGTTTTAAGTGAGAAGGATTAGCATAGGCACAAGGTGTAATGTTTGCAAAACTTGAATTTTAAATATGCTGAAACAACAAGTGGTGACAAAAAGAGAATGCCACCTGACACAAAATATTTCAGAGGTTTGAAGCCACTCAGTTAAGTTTTCCAGTGATTTTTTTCCATTTGCCTGTTCATACCTCAGTTGTGATCAGATGCTTTTCATCTGTAGACCCCGAAATACTTAATTAAGTAAAGCAAATGGCTTTATTCCTGTTTATCAGATGAAGAAACAGGGGTGAAAAGAATTGGGTTTGTTGCAGTGGTCTAGCACCAGCCTCTGGGAAAATTCACGTTACTGGTTACCTGAACAACAATTGATGGATAGAATTGTATAATCGGTCTCATTGAGATTCTGCTTTTGATCTGATCCTGTTATTGTGGACACAGCTGAAAGGAAAAGGCATCCAGAGCTAGTATAATGCGTGGATTTCATAAAAAGGATTCCTTCCAGCCTCCCTCGCCCTCCACATCATTTTATCTTTCATACTGGACAGATCCTCCCTTAGCAATCTATGCTTTTAAAGCTATGTGGCTATAGTGGAAATAGCCTCAGATGCTCAACCCCAGTGCCTAAAACGCACCAGGAACACAGAAATGAACTATCACAGATTTAGTGTCAGTGATCAGGGACCCAGCAGGGATCAAATCCAGCAGGCATTGAACTAGAGTTCAAACCAAGTAACTAAGTCAGTTGATAGTCTGGATAAACCCTTCAGTCTCTTGAGCTGAATCAGAAGTTTTCAGCATCTATACAGACTGATTTCTCTTTTGGGGTGACTGATGCTTTTCAGTAACACCATCCCGCCATGAAGTCACGTTCCTCATGTTTCCACATATTCTGCTAGCTTATGTAGGTGGTATTCTAGGTCTGAATTAGGGCTGAGGAATTCTTGCATCTGAGAGTGTGTAAGTATTTGCAGTGTCAGGAGTAAAGGGTGGGGATATAGGATGATGAGAAGCTGGAGAATATTGATAAGCTTGCATAACTTTGGAGTTAAGATGGGAAGTCAGGAAGATGTGCAAGAAAAGTTTTATTTGATGTTTGCCTCATTCATCTGTACCTGCTACTGGTCTCTGCAATAGATCATCTTGTCTCAACCAGTAGTTTACTTTTTATGGCTTTTTGCCAAGAATTGCGTTCTAATAAAGAAGAAAGTATAGAGTTGTCTCTGTATGGCTATAGGGAAGTATATCTACAGGACTCATTCAGAGGATTTTGATAGTATTCATTAACATCCTCCATCAAACACTTCCCTCTTATTTCCATACAATACTTCCCCAACCTACAATGATTTTGTAAATTCTGCAGTAATTGTAGAAGAGATTTCAAGACTGTAAACATATGTTGTAAGCAATTAAAGCATCTGGTGTCATGGATTTGGCTTAAACATTATATGATGTACATTGCCTGATACATTCAAATTATCATTGTAATGTGATCATCAGTCAGAGATGAGACGTTGAATCCAGGAATCAGTGAAAAGACCAGCTTTTTCTCCCAGTTAATGATGTGTTAATGCAGCCATCAAAATACACTGGCTAGTTTCAAAAGCAGTTCAGCATTAATACATGCAAGTCTAGGAGCTGTGCCAGAGAAATTTTCAGAGCAGATGGACCACAGATTACTGTGAAACTTTTACTGCATATCTGTTACTCCATTTTATACACATACCTGTTGGTCTAGGCATCAATTGACATTACATGTACAAATGAGGGCAGCTGCAGTTAGCAAGTCAACAACAATAGATAGAAAAACAAGCCCCTGAAATGTGCTGACTTTTGCTAATACATTTCTGTCGGTACAGCCATTGGGTAGGAGGGAGAGGGGGAGGCATCATGTTGATATACCCTGTGCTGTATACTGCTTAGCAAACAATATCCTTGTCCAATTTTTTCCCATTTGTCTCAATTAAAATGCATCTCTGCTCACTTGAGCCACAACAAATCTATTAAAAAACTGTCACATAATGTTAGCACATACTGAGATGGAACAATGAATCATTATAAACACTTTACCCAACCAGCTATAAATTATTATTACTTCTGCTTCCCTAACTCTGATTGGTTCCCTAGCTGGCTGTTTCTGTTCTGAAAAACAGCTCTGCAGAAATGGCAATTTCATACTCTATTACCTGTTTGTACTCAGGGTTCATAAGAAGTCATTAGTGACTCACATTCTTTACTCTGTGTCCACCTCCAAGGAAGCACTGAGCACCATACAAATGTCTCTAAGGCTGCAGTACAGAACAAAAGTCACCTTTAGTTATGTAACTTCAGTACCATCCAAGGGTGGCTTTTGAAGTTTGTAACTATAATAGCTACTGGCACGATCAGCTCCAAATTTGTTTTGGGTTCACACTCGACATAGTTAAATGTTGTAGGGACTGTAGTCAACTATAATTTATTCTCCTGCATCTGCTGTATTACATAGCTGTGGTTTTGTGCTAATATAGTGAGCTTGTGGTAAAGCATTTGGTTTGTGGGACAAATCTGCACTTGGAAAAGTCTTTTATGAGTAAAGATTGTGAGAGGATCAACCACATTTTCTGTGAGAGAAGTCTCATTATGCAAGGAAAAGATCCTTCTTTCCACCGAAGTTTTGGCCACCTGACACTGAGGAATACCTCCACCGAAGTACTGCTAAAATCCTGGGGGGCTTTTCTACAACTACATTAGGAATTTAAGACATATGATGACTTGGGGATTCCTATGTGTAACTAAAAAAATCTATTTATTTTAGGGGATTTTAATCTGCAAGAGAGTGCAAATCCTGTTTCAGAGGTGAGGGGTTTTGTATAATCTTTGTTTTCTTTTAATCTTTGTGTTGGACTGAGGTTGGCTGTTAACTCAAGGCAAGTGATATGGAAATTCTAACTTAATTGTTCGCAAATGACAACTGTCACAAAAAGTAAGACAAATGGATTTAAGCAATCAGTTGGTTCACATGGGAAATTTGGTTTATCTATTGTCTCTCAACAAGTTCACTGGATAATATGATGTGTTGAGACAAATATGGTATCATATGGCAAAAGATACTGGAAGGATTTTAAAGAGGTCTACTCTTTTTCACTGATCTCTATCAACTCGGGCAGAGAGAAATTGCTACAAGAACTTGATGAAGCAAAAGGAACTTTTCCAGAATGAATATAAAGATTACATAAAAGAATGGGTGAGGAAGACTGTTTTCATGAAGATTTTTGATTTACTGAATGATTTGCATTAACTTGGACTTTACCTTTTAAGACACTATCAGCTAAGACAAAATCATCACAGAAAAGTGATCTAAAGAGAGAAGATATGCAATTCAAGAGGGAAAAATTTGGCAAGTATAGAAAATCAATGTGGAATGACTGGCAGAATAATTCTGTAGAAGCAGTTCACCTGATCTCAAGCTATACATCCGTCACCAGAAATGTCTAATAAGAATCTGTAGTGAGATCAAAATTTCATCTGGGGTGTATCAGCAGGAGCATATCCAACATGCTATACGAACATTTGTGCCACATTGTTCAAATCAAGGATAGATGCCTAAATTCTGCTAATCATGGGAAATTAAGAGTATGTTACTAAAAAACCAAGGTTCCCTGGGACACAAGTTTCAGTCTTGAGAAATTCAATCCCTTTCCCAGCCAGCTGGAAAGCATCCAAAAAGGGAAGTTCAGGCAGATCTCTGCAGTTACCACAGGATCTCTGCTGAGCTCTCTGCTCCACCATGACACCATGGGATGGGCATCTCTGCAAGTTATATGTGAAGTTTATAATAAAGACTAAGTAATATTTTGTAGATCATGTTTGTTATCCCATCTCTTCCAGACCAAGTGTGTTGTCTCAATATGGACATCAAAAGACTTGTGCTCTAAGAGTGCAGGCATCAAAATATACAAACTGCTTCTAACATTCGCCTGATCACCGGCCTCTCAGCTGCAGGAGAATATTTAAAGCAGAGAGACTATTCATCAGTTGATCTTAATAGGACTATGTTAATTTGAACAGTGTTTCTAATCTGCAAAAGGAAAAAAGAGACAGTGGGTATCAAAATGATATTGTGATTCCCAATAACAAGTACATTAGTGTAGCGATTAAGGCACAGACCTCGTCAATGGAGGTGACAATTGAGATCCATTTTATTTAGAGAATGTAAACCTTATATAGTGCAGGAACAGCTATTCCAGTGAATTTCCATCCATGAAATCCAGTACAGTGACAGAGTGCAACCCCCCTGTTTTCCGCAGATGTGCCCCTTACCTTCATATTTTTTGCCTAGTACATTCCTTTCATATTAACCCATGGGTCTTAATAAAGATTCCAAGGCCTCAGCAGGCTAGCAAGCATGAGAACATCAGCCATTTGTTCTGTACTTGCTGCTAATATTGCAGGTACACCAAGGCATCGGCTGTTTGCCCCAGCATACATGCAATACTGGGATCTTTATGCCCACACATTAGAAATAAAAAGAAACAGTCATTTTATGACTGTGGAAAAAAATTAAACAAGAATACCTGCCCAGGACATCAATTACATAAAGAAGTACTTTAAAATTTAAGAGAAAATATTTACTTTGAATATCTTTAATGTACTGAGTACTATATAGATTTTTTTTTTTCACCAGAAAAAACAGCTAATTGATAACCTTTCTATAAATGTGTTCAGTTGTGCTTTATGTGGAAATAAATGCTGTAAGCTCTTATGGTCATTTAACACTATTTTAGACTAAAGAAGGCACCTGGAATTTTGCTATTATACTCATATTTGCCAGATGCAGTTAAAAGAGCTATTATCTATGTAATGCTACCATAATGAATGCTTAAAAAAGAGGGTTCTAGCACTACTAAATGATGCCCACACCTTTGACTTTAGCATTCAGTTGACCTCCGTATTACATAGTAGTATTGAGCACTAAAATAAAGGGAGGATATTTTTGCAGGTATGATACAAGCATTTTATGTACAGATGATCATAATCTTTAATACTCTAATGATGTATAAAGAGAGCATGAAAGTTGCTTGTTTATTTGGATTTTACTGTTTTTACACTGAAAGGATTGTCTCACACTACATTTCAGCAAATGCTTTCACAGCTGTCAAGACAAGCATCTTCATGCAAGAAAAATATTTTAGTCTGGAGTAATTTGTTGAAGGGATTAATTGGATAATAACGAGCCATGCTAAGAACAAGGCATGTTCAATGTCTAAAATGTGCGCAACATCAAATATTGCGGACAAAGCACTCTATTTATGCAATTTTATGCTCTTTGGGGTCTTCTTTCTTTTATTATAACTGAGATGAGGATAGCAGCCATCAATGAAATTTAAACTTTATTCAACATGTATTTAAAGCTCATTGTTATACAGATAAGAAGATGCTCTTCCTTTTTTAGTAGTTCCTTCAGAAATCGGTAAACTCTGTACATACATGTCATAGTAAGATCATCTTTTTAAGACCCAAGCAGGTATGTGGTAAAGGTTATGTTTTGAATAACGTCTTATCTGCTTGTAAAATTAAGTTCCATTTTCCTTCATATGTACTCATATGTACCTGAAAATCAGGATACAGAGCAGGAAAGCAACAGTGTAGTTTTAAATTTTAACTCACACCTTTCAAGAAAATGGGAGAAAAGACAAAATAGAAACTAAAGACATACATTTGAGAACAGAAAGTCACAGAAGGAAAAATAAAGAAGAAAGCACTTGTTGGTTTTGAAGCAAAGAAAAAAAACTTGTGGCATCTTTCTTTATGTTATTTTTTCTGCAGTGCATCAGAAGGACCTGTGGTAGAAGAAAACCACCAAAGGATTTGAAGGAGAAAACCAGTGATAAGGTGGTGACAGAAGGAACTTCATTAAAGAAAACCAAAAGTCTGAATATCTGAATTTTAAAAGCATAACTAGGAGAGAACCTGGAAATCATTTTTAGGCACATCTAAAGGGGATTTTAAAAAACAACCAAGAATTAAGTATCTATTTATGTGTCTCTCATCTCTCACTGTATGTCTGCCAGTAGAGCATTTTTGGGGCATTGGAGGCATCACACTAAAGTTACCTATTTGGAGATGAGCTCAAAGGATTTTGTCCCAGTATGTCCCTCTTGTCTTCATGTTCTGCCCAAGCTCAAAATCCAGTGGCACTTCTCATAGTAACAGCACAGTAACAATGTGACAAATGCCTTCTGAAGGATTATATCTTCGCAAAGTTTTGCAAGTGATATTTCGTCTTTACACCTCCCTGCAGAGAGGAATAAGGAGATTATATGTCCAAACACAGCACACAGTGGGAATATCTATGTTTAGGATGAAGGATTTACTGATCCTCAAACCACTGCTTTAACCAAGGGAGAATACCAATGATTCTTGGGATGATTTATTCCAAGTGTATATTATTGTAATAATTTCTTGGGTGAGTCCTAATTGCTTTATGGGCATACAGCACATGCATAGTTGGCCTAGGGGCATAAGCGATGTGGTAGGGGTGGAAGTATAGAGAGAAATTGTGGCTGGGCTGCAAGTTAATTATTGCTATACTTGATTAGGTAAATGTTTCAAATCATTATGGCAAGCACTGAATGGAAAAGAATGAGTGAGTCAATTTGCTAAAATTATGCTTGAACACAGAGAGTAGCTAGGCAATTAGGTTAGAATCATCCAATGTTAGTCAAACATTGGAGATTCCTCATCAAAAGCAAGTGAGCCCAGAATTTCTAGGTATGTCATGATCCTCTTGTCTTAAACACATACACCTAACAGATGGAGGCCCACTAACTTTGACAGGTGAATCTGGAGGAAAAGTCCTGTACATTTATGCACAATTTGCAAAACATGTGTGAAAAAATTATTCTATTTTACTATTTCTCTCTGGTCTCTGTAAATCTTGTGGATGAAAATGGTGAAGGAAGGAAAAAGAGAAACAAATGGGAGCAGAGGAGCAGTACTTTAGCCCTATGTTCCCCTACAGGAGAGTTCTGAGTGCTGAGCTGGGTACCAACAAGATCATAGGTACCAGCTGAAGGCAGTTATTTCCTTCTCTTCAACACACACGTACTCATATGAATCATAGAATCACAGAATCGTAGAATCACCAGGTTGCACGAGACCCACCGGATCATCGAGTCCAACCATTCCCACCAATCTCTAAACCATGCCCCTCAGTACCTCATCCACCCGCTCCTTAAACACCTCCAGGGAAGGCGAGTCAACCACCTCCCTGGGCAGACTGTTCCAGTGCCCAATGACCCTTTCTGTGAAAAATTTTTTCCTTATGTTCAGCTTAAATATCCCCTGGCAGAGCTTGAGGCCATTTCCTCTTGTCCTGTGCCCTGTCACTTGGGAGAAGAGGCCAGCACCCTCCTCTCTAAAACCTCCCCTCAGGTAGTTATAGAGAGCAATGAGGTCTCCTCTCAAACTCCTCTTCTCCAGGCTAAACAACCCCAGATCTCTCAGCCATTCCTCATAAGGCCTGTTCTCCAGCCCCTTCACCAGCTTCGTTGCTCTTCTCTGGACTCGCTCCAGAGCCTCAACATCCTTCTTGTGGTGAGGGGCCCAGAACTGAACACAGTATTCCAGGTGCGGTCTCACCAGTGCTGAGTACAGAGGGAGAATAACCTCGCTGGACTCGCTGGTCACGCCATTTCTGATACAAGCCAGGATGAAATTGGCCTCCTTGGCCATCTGGGAACACTGCTGGCTCATGTTTAGTCAGCTGTCAACCAAGACCCTTGGTCCCTCTCCTCCAGGCAGCTTTCCAGCCAGGCTTCTCCTAGTCTGTAGCTGCACAGGGTTGTTGTGCCCCAAGTGCAGGACTCGGCATTTGGCCTTGTTAAACCTCATGCCGTTGGTCTCAGCCCAGCAGTCCAGCCTGTTCAGATCCCTTTGCAGAGCCTCCCTGCCCTCCAGCAGATCCACACTTCCTCCCAGCTTGGTGTCATCTGCAAACTTGCTTCGGGAGGACTCGATGCCTTCATCCAGGTCATTGATAAAGACATTGAACAGGGTTGGACCCAGCACTGAGCCCTGGGGAACCTCACTTGTCACTGACCTCCAGCTGGATTTAACTCCATTTACCACCACCCTCTGGGCCTGGTAATTCAACCAGTTTTCCACCCAGGAGAGTGTGTCCTGGTTTGAGCCTCCACTACAAGAGAGGTTCTGATAAACTGAAGGATGTCCAGCAGAAATTTACCAAGATGGTTTGCAGATGGGTGCACGTGGGCTATGAGGAGAGGCTAAAGGAATGCTCAGAGTGGAGGAGAAGGCTCATGGGGGGGGGCGAGCTGGAGCCTCCAGTTACCCAGTAAGAGAGGTGCTATGGAGAGGTAGAGGGAGGCAGCTGTCACAGGTGTGCACTACAAGAACAGAAAGCAAAAGTCACAGTTTGCAGCTTGGGAAAATCCAGCTGAACATAGGAAACAACTGCTTACCCTGGGAGAGGCTGAGGATGGGGACAGAGAATGGAGAAAGCCTGGGACCTCCATCCTTGGAGGGGTGAAAAACTCATCTGGGCCCCTGAGCATCTAGATCCAATTTTGAAAGCAGACTGCTTTTCAGAAGGAGCTTGTATTAGGTGACCTCTAAAGTTTCCTTCCACCTAAATTTTGCATAGTAACACAGAGACATTTGAAACTACTTTCCATGAAAAACTGTGTTGAAAGAGCACTGTCTACTGTGTCCTGTCTCAGACAATGTGTCCTTAGGAAGAGGCTGGATTATAGAAAGCTCCCATTGCACTTCAGTCAGCTTGGATAAGAACCTCCCAACACTGGGCTTCCATCAGACACAACTTAATGGTGTTAGAATCAAAAAAGTGACATGAATTAAAAAGCCTATTAATGATAGCCATGCTGAGCCAGTTACACACACAGTTTGTGCTCCTTGTGACTATCCAAATGGAGTCATGCACCATTGTTTCTGCATCCTAACTGACCAACCTAACCTTTCAAAAGCACTCATAGCAAAATTTAGTTTGTCATATGAAAGTCATAGAGATTTTGCCATGAAAAAAGTACAA
Organism: Clamator glandarius; assembly: GCA_033459285.1. Lineage (NCBI taxonomy): Eukaryota > Metazoa > Chordata > Aves > Cuculiformes > Cuculidae > Clamator > Clamator glandarius. Next base: position 957,901 of record JAUNZM010000198.1, read on the forward strand.
AATTCTGCATTTTGACATAACAAAATATAATCAAACCCCTAATCTGTAGGATTTCAAGACTACTAAAGTAACTATAATATACAGTTAAGGCTGTAATATAAATGAGTATTGTTTATTTGCATTTCTTTCTTTAGACATTCCTATAGCACAAAACCTCCCCTTAATACTAGACAGCATTGCATGGCAGAGAGGATGGACCAGTGGAAGGAAAAGCCAGATCACAGGAAGAAAACTATACTAACTGTTCTCTAGGATATGCAAATGAAATTATTATTATATGAATTTTACAATTTTAGTTATGTTGTATCTCTCCAATGTCAATCATACTGATTACTAATGATGCATCTTTTTTTCCCCTCTTGTATTCCCTGGAAGTAAATGTCTTCTATACAGCATCTCAATATGTGTAGGTTTTTCTCCGACACTATCAGTTCTTGCAGGCAGAAAAGTGAATAAACTAACAGTTTTACAAGGTGGTAGGTATGTAATAGAGAAAACTTTGGCTTTTGTTTCAGCCTTTAAAAACAATCACTGCTGGTCCTTCCCTGAAGTGCTGAGATTTTACAATAAAGTTAATTCAATTCTGCCCTGAATATAGGCCACTTCACTTTTAAAAGTAGAAAGGTTTGTAAAATGGTATTTAGAAATTTATCCCACATCTGAGATAAATGGGAAAATACTGCAGTGGTGGGAGGAAAGAATGAGAATATCTAGGATCAGAGTCTGCTGCTGGACACTCTTTTCTGCTAAGGAAGTTGTTAGCATCACAGAAAGGAAAAGAAAACCCTGTTCTCCCATATAGGCTTTCTTGAGGTTTCTTCCCAAAATAACAGTGCAGAAGCTTGACCTTCTGCTGGCTTATATTATGTCTTCTCATCCTTTAAAAACATTTATTAATGACATTTCATAGTATACAATTTTGAAATCTGTTTTATTTCACATATGTGTTTAGGATTAAAATTGTTGCTTATATTTGAAAAAAATTAAAAGACTCTTATGAGTACAGAACATACTCCCCAATTCATAGTAAAAGTAAAATTATTTTAAAATTATGTTGGATTCTCATTCTACAAAGTTTAGATTCTTTGATCAACAATGTCTGTTATAGGCATTAATATTAATTGCCTATAAAATAAACCAAATATTTGAAACAAATAATAAGAACTACCTGAAAGATGAAAGCAAAAATTTTGTCTTTGGAGTTTTAGATCTCACAGATCCCATCATTTTAGTTCAAAGCCATAACTTCCTATTTTCTATCATCTAATTTGTGTCTCTGCAGAACCTCAACTCAGAAGAATAAATACTAATTCTACTCTCCATAGAGCTTTGTCATAAAGAATATAGTTGCTTGTCTATTATTCTAAAGGATAAAATAATGAACGATCAGAGAGGATTTCGGGACATTCATTTAACTTTGTAGTAGAAACACTCGTCATAATTCAGCATGCTACCGGCTCCTTTTTTCAAAAGAAATGCAGCACAAGGGTGTTAAATCATTCATTAAGATACTAAATTTTGACAAAATTTAATGCAAATTCATCCTTGGGGTGAAAATTATTCTCCTCATGATTACCAACAGGCAGTTTGGCACATCCATACTGAATTGCTCAGCAGGTTCAAAATGCTAATCTGGGTAGTTGGGAAGGAGGCTGCACTGGGTTTGCATGGCAAATTTTTGGTGTGTGGTGGCTACAGAGTGACTTCTGCAAGAAGAAGCTAGAAGCTTCCTCGGTGTCCAATAGAATCAATGCCAGATGGCTCCAAGACCAACTGGTAGCCAAGGCTGAGCCCATCAGCAGTGGTGGTTGCGCCTTTGAGATAGCGTATTTAAGAAGGAAGAAAATTTGCTGCACAGCTGAAACAGTAGTTAGAACAGAGATGTGAGAGAAAACTCTGCAGACACCAGTATTGCTGAAGGAGGAGGGAGAGAAAGAGCTCCAGGCACTGGAGAAGGGCTTCCCCTGTGGCCCATAGAGAAGACCGAGCTGAGGTAGGCTTTGATGGGTGTCTGGACTCTAGCCAGGGTCAATACATCATCGAGGTTTACTCACTACGTTTTGCAAAGCAGTTGGCAGTCAAATGCTTTATTCCTTGCTGAATAAGTAGCTGAACAACACCTTAGAAAAAGGACTAGAAAAAAAGTGTCTGAGAAGGCAGCTCTGTGCTGGTGTGGCAGCAAGCTGGATCCAATGAAGTACAGATCATCGGCTGCCCCAGTATGGAGGGAGATCATCAGCTTGGCTTGAGGCTTAGGGGACTATATCTCTAATGGATGTAAATCTTGGTAACTTCTTCCTAACCAGCAATGAAAAACTGAGTTATGTAAAAAATTTGTAAGCATCTGGTGTTTGACTAACCAGCTGTTTGAATAGCTCAGCTGTTTGATGTTGATTGCTGTGAACATTATAGAAGAGACTTATGTGGAAGCTGGGAGTTTGTGATCCCAGTGATGTATTTACTAGAATATGATAAAAATAAGCTGAAAAGACTTCTGACAGTCACCTGAGGTGGTCAGTTGCGGTTGGCTGGTTTTGTAGCTACAAATTGGAGTGGAACAAAAGCTATTATCATGAGCATATGAAAACAATATGCTGTTCTGCGTCATTGGCTTCATGCTTTATGTTCTATTATGCAAAGACAGGGGAAAAATGGTTTATAAAATGACCCAGAGAGATTGTAGAATCTCCTTCTTTAGAGTATTCAAAGCCTACCTGGCATGCTCCTATACAACATACTCTGGGTGAACCTGGTTTAGCAGGCAGATTGGACTAGATGTTCTCTAGAGGTTCCTTCCAAATTCCATGATTCCATGATTCTGTGATTCTTGTACATGACACTGGATGATGATGGGGGCATTGCTGGAAGAACACAGAGCTACTGCCATAGCTGAGTGAAGACATATTTTAAAATGTTGGTTTTTTGTAGAAGTAAATGCAGCGAGAATGAGTAAAACAACTTTCAAATTAATTTCAATCCTAGTAAAATACTTTTGTTGGGAAGAAAAAAAATACTGTTGTATTTTGTTATTTCAAAATGTGAAAGTATTACTAATAATTCCAAGAAGAGTAATGTTCCATAGTTGAAAATGTAAATCTATTTCATCATCACTTCTGAGTTTCACGAAAATTTTGAAAACAGCTTTTAATTTCACTCCAGTTAATCTCTCTGTGCACATATGATCTTCAATGCAACAGTAATCAGAAAATCTCTTACTCTTCTATATTCTGCTTCTATATAAGCAGAACAAACAGCAGATTTGGAAACACAGGAGAGCAGTGCCAGAGAGCAGTTGTTTGTAGAACCAGGGGGAGTCCATGACAAAAGAAGCAAGAAGTGACAGTATGATGCTTTCTTTTACCTCCTTTTGGGCCTGTACTAAAGTAGAACAGTTCAGAATCTGACCCACTGATTTTCATTCTGGTATGAGAAAGGAGTGGAGCTTGTGCCTTTTCAACTCTTTGCTTATTCAACCTGAGTACCTATTAGAAGGTTTAATGAACTTCAAATAAATTTGACAGAAATATTAGCAGTCTCAGCCATGTCAAGGCTGACAAATACTAAAAAAAGAGGGTGCATAATAGACAAGGGTTTTGGAAAGCCCACAAAGGAGAGAACCGTTATATATACCATAACACAGGAGAGAAACCTCGATGAGAATTTGTGCCTTGTTGCACACCAGAGAATTTAACTAAAAGATGCATTTCTGCAAAGAACAAACTTCTCTGTTTCTGCAGTTTCAGAGAACTGCTTACTTGATTTCATAAGTGTAGATCTGGTAAATGTACTGAAACATGCAGTCTTAAGGACAATGCAGTAAATTATCCATGTGAAACAGCTAATTAAAACCCCCCACAATAACAGACAATCAGAGGAACAAATCACTTTTGTTATTAACTAGAGATAAGCAAATAGGTCTGAATCAAATAAAATCTGCTTAGAGTAATCCTGTGAGATAAAGCTGAACAAATGTTGTTTCCTTCCTGGAGACTCAATTTGATTTTCTTTTATTCTTCTGTTGCTTAGAATGCAAAGGTGCAAAAAAATAGTAAGTTTGCTCCTTTTGAGCTTCATTCATTTCTGATTTATTTGTATTGTGACTGAGCAGTGAGAATGTAGCTTACATCTGAAAATAGCTTTAATTCACTGTATAACATCACAGCTATATTCTTATCTTTAACCAAAGGAAAAACTCCACTGAGAGATATGCAGGACTACATTTTTCTTATGTATTAGATGTATTTCTAAATATCTTAATTATGGAATTAATAATTAAGAGTTGAAGCATTATTTTAAAAGAATTTAAACCCACATTTTTTTAAAGCATAGCATGGTTTTAGCATTCCTTCCCACCATTTTCCCTGCTCATCTTTCTTCATCTGTAAACTAAGACTGTAGTATAATACTCACCCTTCCCCATGTTTTTCCTTTGCCCTTAGCCTTAAAGACTTGTTACATTTTGTGGACGTCTTTCATAACCATCTTAACAGGGGAGATCACAGCCTTCATTGTCAAAGCCAGATTCACGGCATTGTGCATCAAGCCAGAGACGTGCTTCCACTGCTCCAGCTGCTCTCAGCACCACAGGACGGATCAGGAAAGGGAAAGGTCTGTCATGTTCCATCCCCCCTGAGATATGACATGATCTAGATACATGGAGTTGTTACCTATTCCGTTACAAAACTTAAGAGGGTGAAAACAGTGGGAAGAAAAGACCTGCTGGGTTGACTTCAGCATAATATCATCCCCTGTGGAGTTTTAGCTGATTATAGTGCTCTACCTTATTTTTTTTCAAAGGGATCTGTAGCACAGTGGGGTAGCAGTGGCTCAGATGCAGCTTCCTCTTAACCTGTCAGCAGAGAAGATAAGTACAAGGCAACAAAACATTTTAAATTGGACTGGAAGTGAAGTAGGGCTGTATGATTCAGTGCTCTGTCACTGAAATGAAAGAGTGGCACTACAGTCTCTAGCCGCTGTTCCAGTAATTTTATAGTGTATGTAGATTTAAGAATATGGTGGAGCTACTCTTCTTTTGTCTCTTGTAATCTTTTGATTTTATTTTCCAGGTGAACTGCTGGTCTCAGTTGTCGTGTGATAGTACTGAGTTGTTACCAGAAAAATTTATGTTGGCACCACAGGCTAAAATCAACTCCCCATAAATACCAACCGAGCTGTAACAAGGAACCATTAACTCTGTCTCCCTGATGCTGCTTCATATTTGCATAGTGAGTATGTACAATGAACTAAGTCATGAGGGATTATAAACAACCATTTCTGTTACTGGCCAATAATATGGGAGAATAAATGGCTTTACTGGGAAACAAGCAACCATCAAATATCAGTTTGGAATGCGTGACATAGCACAGAACTGATGCTTCTTACTTCACATATGGAGTCTAACAGGCTTAATATTCTTCCTGAGGACAGGGAGAAAAATGGAAGTGGAATAAACCAAGAAAGCAGGAAACAAGAAACAACGAGCAAGGACATGGGTATCTGTGGGAAAGGCCGTTACAGTTTGATATAAATGTTAATCATATGCCTATAGTCTGGGCTGACCAGTGGCATCCATAAAACTCTGGCTGAGCATCTGTACAGGCATGGCTAGCAGCGTGCAGCCCCAGGAGTTCACTAGGCATGGTATCCAGCTGTTCCAGAGGTGTAGCCCAGCAGCACCCACCCCTGTGACCTTGCTCACCCACAGACATTGTCATTCTGACATCAGCCACTAAGATGGCTTTAAGAGGCAGCCTGGCTATTCAGGGAGATCCTTGTTGCCTCCTGTGAAAGCCTTTGAACTGCAGCAGAAGAGGATGATAACCACAAAGGAAACCTGAGAGGAAAAGATGTGGAGGACAAGCAACAAGGAAGGATATATGGTCAATGGGCATATTTTAGAGAACTGGGAGGATTAAGAAAGCTACATAAGGCAGAAGGTAAAGAAACAAGGCTGGAGGGGTTGAGGCAAGGAAGCCAACTTGAACATGAGAGTGAGGCTTGACAGCAGCCCTGGGAGGACAAGATGAGGTTGTGGATGAATCAAAGAAGAGAGCATCTGCTGAACAGTCTGCTGTGCAGAACAAAGCCAACAAGATCTTCCAGATCAAGTGTCTGGTGCTATTTCTTTCTCCTCACATGCGTGTGAAGACCCAGTCCCATCACAGCTGGTTATGGAGAAGGACCTGCGAGGCTGCCCACCCTCAAGAATGACAGCCTGCTGCTACATAGTTGTTGCTGTACAGTCTTCTGCTACCAGTGGGATGCAGGGAAGGATGGTCCAGATCCTGCTACATGTTTCAGGTTCAGAGGTAAGCAGAAAGCAATACAAAGATCTCAGACACCAGGCCTTCCATTCCAGAAGCTGAGACTTGCAGACACCATTGAGGGAAAAGTTCTTGGGAACCACTGCAGGAAAAGAAATAGAGAATGAATTCCATGTACTGTACCCCCATACCTAATGTGAGAGTGCAGAGGGTACACATCCATGCTCCTCTCAGAGGTGCAAAGTGACGAGACGAGAGGTAACATATACAATCAGAACATGGGAAACTGATTGGATATAAGGAAAAATCCTTTCTGCCATGAGTGGTCAAACAGAAGAGGAACCAGAGAGATTTTGGAGGCTCCATCCTTAAAAATATTCAGAACTTTCCTAGGCAGGGCCACAAGCAGCCTGATCCACTCTTCCCCAAGCCTGTAATGCTGCACAGGGTTTTTGTGCCCCAAGTGCAGGACTCCGCACTTGGCTTTGTTAAACCTCATCCCACTGGTCTCAGCCCAGTGATCCAGCCTATTCAGATCCCTCTGTAGAGCCCCTCTACCCTCCAGCAGCTTGACACTTTCTCCCAGCTTAGTGTCATCTTCAGACTTGCTAAGGGTGCACTTGATCCCCTCATCCAGGTTGCTGATAAAGATATTGATAATAAGATTCAATGGTCATGGAAAATGACATTCAACTTGCCAGAGAAAATCTGCCTTTACCTAATATGGCATAAAATGTGAAACGTAGTTCATACAAATGAGCATTCGCAATCCCAGGACTTAAAGTAAACAAACACAAAGTATCATCTCAGATTAATCACTGCTATGAGAAAGTGAGAATTTGTGGCTCCATTACTTGCTCAGGCAGCACATGAGATGAAGCAGTAGCAAAAACGCAGAGGTGGAGAATGAGTTGGGCATATTTTTCTACATTTAACACTCAAAGAAGAAAAGCTATTTAGCCAATTTCAAAGAGCTCTCTCAAACCTTTTTTAGTCACTTCACACCCACAAAGCTGGACAGCACAAAGGCACAAAACCATAATAAATTAAAATAGCTTTTATTTTTCACCTTTCAGGTGTTCAGTTTTTCAGTCAATCTGTGGCCATTTGTAGCCACAGAAGGTGCTTGTCCAATTTGGTCACTAAGGAAAGATATATGGTCCTTTGTCACTCTACTGTGTTCAGTTCTGGGCCCCTCACCACAAGAAGGATGTTGTGGCTCTGGAGCGAGTCCAGAGAAGAGCAACAAAGCTGGTGAAGGGGCTGGAGAACAAATCTTATGAGGAGCGGCTGAGAGAGCTGGGATTGTTTAGCCTGGAGAAGAGGAGGCTGAGGGGAGACCTTATTACTCTCTACAACTACCTGAAGGGAGGTTGTGGAGAGGAGGGAGCTGGCCTCTTCTCCCAAGTGACAGGGGACAAGACGAGAGGGAATGGCCTCAAGCTCCGCCAGGGGAGATTTAGGCTTGAGATTAGGAAAAAGTTCTTCACGGAGAGGGTGGTTAGGCATTGGAACAGTCTGCCCAGGGAGGTGGTTGAGTCACCATCCCTGGAGGTGTTTAAGGTTAGGGTAGATGAGGTGCTTAGGAGCATGATTTAGGGATTGGTGGGAATGGTTGGACTGGACGATCCAGTGGGTCTCTTCCAACCTGGTTATTCTGTGATTCTGTGATTCTTAACTTTTTTGATGAAATTGGCTTATCAGAATTGTAGGAAGCCTTGGAAAGCTGCCACGAGACCTAGCACTGCATGTGAATTTGAGGAGGTATGGCATATACAACTTTTGTTAAAGTGGTAGCCAGGAAAAGGGTCATACAGCTGTGAAGAGGGAAGAGCAGGAAAGCACGTTGGCCTCAACAATGTAAAATACAGAATGAGAGTAAAAGAAATATCAAATGAATAACTAATGTCCCAAAGCCACATATATTTAAAATTGACTTTAAAAATTGGGTTGGTTGAATATATACCTTGATGCTTGTTGCAACAAAGATATACAAAGTCAGACTTAAAAACACATTAAAGCATATTTATGATTCTTTAATTAAATGCCAGGCAGATACCTTTGTAAGCTCTGGAGGTGAGTCCTCGTTTTTAAACTGATTATGAAGAACCAAAGACAGGAAGCTTCTGTCCTTGCAAATCTAGCTGAAATGGTAGTTACCCGAGCAACAGGCATTTTATAAAATCTTTCAATACAAATAAGCTATTTGGATGTGATATATGTATCAGAAAATGTGTGTAAACCTGAATTCAGAACAGAAGGGTGGGTATTCACAATATGCAGTGAACAGAGCACGTCTTCATGTCTGTTTGTCTGTGTGAGTGCACACTGGGTACCATTTGGGAATCATTATTATTTTATGTCTTAATATTAAGAATAGGTGTGTGACCTATTCATAAATTCAAAAAAGCATGCACTCCATCAGATCACATTTTACATTCCTCAAAGATTCCAGGGGCAATAACAGCAAGTCCAAGTCCCGTACAAAGCATTTTTAGTTGAAAAGATTAGCATTAGATATTATTAACTGTAATATATAATAGGAAACAAACACTCAAAAATAAAGCTCTGCATTTAAAATAAGTTTTCTGCTTTATTGTCTTGCCAAAAGAAGGGTGGGAAATGAATTCTGTTATTTAACCTGAAACATGAATCCTAGGTATAGTCTGTAGATGGAAACAACCATCTGAAGATGACAGCTGATCTCAGTGAGTGTTCCTAGTGCAGCAAGCTGTACAGGTACATTTCTGTTTGATCACCTGAGCTCTGAAACCACATGTTTCAGTATAATCTTTTCTAGGATGGTAACTATTATGTGTACTGAGTAACCGTAGAAATGTTTTTTGAATTACAGATAATTTCAGAGCTTCATTACACAGTTGACATGACAAGAAGTGGACGTGCAGCCACAGCCCTTTGTGTTGACAAGCACCTATGAAGGCCAACTTTGTGGTGATTACTCTTGGTAAAGTAACAAAATAATGGCTTTTCTGAAAAGTGAGACTGCTGGATGACATTTGCTGGTTGGAGAGCTCTAATCTGCTTTTCTATTTCAATTAGTTTTATATCATTCCAGTGGAATACTTGTCTCTCAAAATGAATGCCTGCTTCTGATTTAGAGTCCATGGCTTGTGTCTTTAAGCCTTTTGTGCCTGTTTCACCTGCCTGCAAGTAGGTGTTTACTACCTTGGTATGACAATCCACAATTTTGGTGGAAAGAGCAATCTGTATCTCAGAATCATTTTCTCATCTCCTTATGCATCAGCTGAAACAAGCAGTAGATAACTGTGCCAAAAAGGTGGCTGTCATGGGGCAAAACTGAGATACTTCCAGCCCAGCTTTACATGAGAGGGCTCACAATCTCCAGCCCTCTATCTGTGGCAGCTCAAAGTTTGGAGGGGGCCCATATGTCCCACAGGGAAGGCAGGGCAGATACAGGCACCTCTACAAACTCTTTCTCTGCTGGAGGGTGCAAACTCTCACCAAGACCAGATGAGGACACTTTGCTTGTGGGTGGCTGTCCACCTTGCTTCTCCTCTCCCTTTTCTCGCCTCTCAGGGTCACACAGTCTATCAGACTCTTGAAACATTACTGAAATAAATTAAATGGATTGTCATTTCTATCACAGCTATATTTTTAGTTTTGCTTCTACAGTAACTGTTGAGTGTGCTTTTAAGAGATTTTACTCTGAATGAAGGTAGGTCATCACCATGAATAGACTGACATATGCCAGTGCAGTGGTTATGTGAGACTAAAAAGACAAAAAGACAGAAAGGAAAGTATGAAATCCCCTGACATAGGTGATAAATGATAATATTTCACAGTAGGGCCATGAAGCTGCATCTTTTTTCATATGAACAGATCTCCAGTGTGAAGCACACAGTTGTAGTTAGCCAGCTCAGTATACAGGGATCCAGCCAGTGGACCAGAATATATAGAAACTGGGAAAGTTTACTTTTGCCAGGACTATCACACCTTTTTTTTCAACTTCTCTCCAAAATTATTCCAGTTATCAAAAACCACTCCAGTTGATATTCCTTTTTTTTTTTTCTGTCAGTCCATGCGAAAACTACAAAATGGACAAGTTGTACTGAGACTATGCACAGCCTGTTGTTTTTACAGACTTTAATGACATTCCTTCATGACTGGCTCTTTTTTATTTCTCTTTTTGGTCATGATCTTGTTTCTATGCAAACTGGACCCAAAATGCAAAGTAAAAGAGAGTTTTCCCCACTGAACCAACAGACACTGGGTCAGACTCTGACTTTGCAAGGAGATATAAAAAATAATTCCTATCCTGTTATTCATAGGCATCAGAAATATTTTTTTCTAGCTGACCTGCACTCACAACAAATCATTCTCATAAACTGGTCTCTGCTATTGTCACTGCAGTAATATACAGTTAGAATTTTCTTCCCCATCTTTTATACCTGACAGCCATAAATAATCTTGAACATTTTGTCAGAGTTCAAACTCCATCTGGTTTGAGTACTGGAAAACATACTGACTAGGATAACTGATTTTCATGAAGGTAGAAACAAAGACTTAATGTATGCTGATCTTTGTACAGTATCAATGATTATGTGTGTGCTCTCTTTTAGAATGAATTGTTATCCCCAGTTTTTTGCTTTCCACACAGTGAACTCCCTCCAAGAAAGGGCAAATAGTCTCCTTGGCAACACAGTATTAATGATCAGATCATTTTATCACAATTGAAATTATTTTAAACAGTGGAATACATACAGCTAAGGCTCATGAAGGCTGTGCACATTTTCTAAGTACCTGTAGCCTATTGAAACATGCATCCTCTGCAAATTGTATGGGCATGAAACGCAGGAGGTTCCTGAAGGTTTAATCTTGCTTCACAAGACAGCTTCATAGAGGCAAACCCATTAAATCCAGGGAGCTCTGAGGCAGCTTATTCAAGGCTGAGACAAAAATGAGTGTGAATGGAGATATGGTAGTTAGGCATCACATCTCTCATCTTTCAAAAATAAAAGTGCAGTAGGTATCTGTCAGACTTCGCCTCTCCCTGCCAATGGTGGTGCAAATCAAGGATGTCCCGCTTGTCCCTGTAGGGTTGGAAGCTCTCCTCACTCACAATGAATGAGTCAGTTTGGAAAAGGCACTATCTCAGGAAGTGTCAGTTTTCCCAGTCCCTGACAAAAGAAACAGCCATTTTATTTTAAATTGAGATTTTATTATGTTTGAAGTTAGAGCAAAACCTGGAAGCAGACCTATTTATCTGGTGTTTGAACACCAGTCAAACAGTAGACAAAATCTATGGGATCTACCAAAAGGATTAAAAGCCCAGGATTAAAATTTTTAAAATAAAGATACAACTATGTGTGGATGCACAGCTGGGCACAGTACTGCCATGTCATAACTTCTTGAAAAGCTGCACAGAGCAGGAGCAGAGCCAGCAACCTTCACACATACGAATTTCTGTGAATCTTTAGCTTTGCTGGGAGTCTGTGATGATGGAATAGAAAAGGTCTTGGGCTTTTTTTTTATTGTCAAACTTCCCTGCATTTTTTCATTAGAGCTGTCTCAGGGTTGCTTGGGACATGAACTTGTAGTGAATAAGCAGGCTGGCCCTGTGAAGTCTCTGGCAAAAAATGTGTGTGTGTGTGGTCCCTGTCAGCAACTGTGATGTTCCAAGAGTCCTTGTCCTAAACTCACAATGAATTCCCCAAGACCAATCTGTCCATCAGTACAGACAAGGGCCTTGAACAGGCTATCAGTCCTGGCACAAGAGCACATGAATCCTACCTAACTCAGAACTGCAAACACCATTGCTTGCATGGGATAAAGGATAAACAAGGATGAATCTCTCTCAGCAGGTCAGGGCTGCACCAAGAAGTTTCCAGAAAGCTCTAGAAATTGCCCCTTGTATACCTTCATTCTGCTGATGAGAATGAGCACATTAATCATAAGGAACTAAAAACTTAATTAGCGAGCCAGTTACAGCGCACGTATCATTAACTTTACAGAATAAATGATCTGAGAAGAGTAATTTCAAACAGAAGTGATCGATTTCTTTCAGAGTAATTTCAATTGCTACTGAAAAATCCAGCAAGTTTGTTTCATGCTGATTATCATGCAGCAATAAGTGGATTAGGATAATGCTTTGTTTGGATAAAAAAAGGAGGTATTTATATAAATTAAAAGTAACTCCAGAGAAGTCTCCAGAATATAACTTGCTTTTTTCTTCTTGGCCATCTACATCATCTGTTGCTGACAAAATACAGGCATTTGTGAGTCACTCATATCAAATAACGAAAAGACAAAAATCAAGGTTAAGGCAAAGTAAAGGGTCTACAGTGGACATCCTCTATGCTTTTGCAGTCAAGATTTTATTTCAAAAATGCAGGAGAGGAAAGAGACAAAGTTATTGAACAGACAGCAGTTTCCACATCAAGACAAAAAAAAATCTGAAACAACAAATCAGAGATTTAGAGTATTCTACAAATAAAAGTTCTGAAAATGAAGAAAGTCTTAGAGTCAAATTTAAGAGGTCTGGAAATGCAGGAAGGGAAAACGGAAAAGTTTTATTGACCTCAAGTCAACAAAGATATTGCTGTACAGAATGGGTCACAGCTGAGGAGCTGCCCTTCTAAAATGCCTTTTCTTTTATGGAAGAAGCACAGCCTGCCAGAACAATAAGAAACCTGTGAAAACGTAATTGGTAGCTGTTGTGACTTTTTTGCTATGTATTAAGTGTATTTGGAAACACTTCAGTGATGCTTCCATCAGTCAAAAAAAGGGTATTTCTTCTAAACAAAAAAAAAAATATGTGAAAATGCACCAGAAGAGAGCAATCTGGGGTTGTATTTGATATCTGGACTCAGCTATCTCACTGACACTTGAATTACCCCATGTGCCAGGTGACCTACAGCAGTTCTTGCTATAACCATAGCCCTAGGAAGACTGACCCACCAACTTTCCACTTACTGCATCTTCTTAGCTCACTAATTTTAGCACTAGGTTCTGCCATTTCCCTAAAATCCCAAGATTTTAGTTTCTGGGCTGCTTAACTTTGAGGAGAAGGAGGTCTTGCAGTCAGCAGTTTCTTATGTGGGGAAATGGAAGCAACCAGAGGAATCTCTATATTTTTAACAGGAGATAAACAGTATCTTTCATTAAGTTCTATCTTGTATTACTCCCTAAAAAAGGGTAATAACTTCTTATTGCTGTACTGCAAGCTGCCATTTCTGTATCCAAATCTAATGGTATATAGCTGTCACCAGTTATTGATGAAACACACTGATCCTGATCTTGTAACGACCAGAAGACCTTTAAGCAGAGTCACTTGTGACAATTCTTAGTTTGTTATTTTCCTAAAACAGTGTAAAAGTCTTTCTGGCTAAAAGTACAACAATATCAGACTTTCTGTTTGTGCATCCATAAACCTCACGGTTTACCTCAAAGCTGCTGTAGATATTTTTCTACACGATATGTCAGCTTGATGTGAGAAATGAAGCAATTACTTTCTGAATTCTTGTGGAAAACAAAACAGTTTTACACGTAGGTTCTGCACTGAGATTTCCTCCAGGGAGGAAATGCATTGTGGAAAATGAAATTTACTCAGATACTGTAAGCTAGATCTCTTTTGTTGTATTTTGGAAAACAGAACTAAATTATTTTTTTCTAAATAGAACTGTATTAAAAATTACATATAAAACAGGTTTGAAGAAATGTGAAGAACAGTTCAGAGTAGTTCCATTTGCAAAATTCCAGTAATGAAGCAAATCATTCATGACACACGAGCAGAAGTTAGCCAAGGGATTCAGCCTTTATGGTTGTAAAGACATAAATAGCTTTGTAACTTCATATTATCCTGAAAATAACTTTATCAATCTAATGCATTTCAGGAAAAAAATAACTCATTTTTAAAAATAATTTTTTAAAAGAAGTTATTATTTTGATCCATCGTCCCTTCCTACTGTCACATGTTGATGGACATTGCAAGCTGGAAAATTTGAAAATATGCAAGAGACTTCAAAAGGAGCATTTACCAATTTGTTTAACCCTTTAACTGACAGTGTCACAAGGAATAAAAATATATATATCGTCCAACCTGTCAGAATAATTCATGAGCAATGATGCAAGGAAAACCATTGTTATCCATCTTGCTCCACACACAGTAATTAATGAGCAATAGTGCAAGGATAATTAAAATATGATATGACGTGATATGGTGTGACGTGATGATAATATAATATAATATAATCCAGCTTGCTATACATACCATTTCACTATAGGTTCAATAATATCACAAAGAAAATCAATCTAGCCTAGCTTGTTGAATTTTGAATCAGAAAATCCCTTTAAATCTCTCAATAAAATTTCTGAGACTTGTATATAAACAAACAAGTCAATTTTATTAAGAATAACAGCTTGTGAATTAATAAGGTTCAGTAGCGGCTGCAGAGAAGATACTGTTTGTGAAAATACATTTAAAAACTATATATAACAAAATGCTTACAAGAACGCAACAAGCAATGACATGCATGTAGCAATAACAAACAGATGTAAGTAAAGATAACACATAGATAGTATATAAGGTTAAAGTACAGAGAGACATACTAATAAATACCTTGATGTTAATTAGCTTGATGTTGAGATGTATATTTAGCATGCATAACAAAAAGTTCTTACCCTGATAGAATTGGGGGAGAAGGGAAGAAGATCAGGTCCAGCTGGTTGGCTGATCCCAAAAGTTTCAATCACATTTTTCCCCTCACCAACTTTTCTCTTTTTTCTAAGCTATTTATAGTAACTTGCACCTTTGGAGTAGATTTTAGGTGGACCTTGAGTGATGGAAATTGCTTCATCAGGCACTGCTGACTGATGGAGAAAGAATTCTCACTTCACATGCCAAAACTTAACAATGCATACCCAGGAGGCACGATTTTGGGAATGGTTTGCCTCAGAGGTGGGGAGAAGGCAGGTAGCATTAGGTGTGGAGGTGTGTTTTAGTATTACAGTTGTATTACAATGCTGAGTACAGGTCAGCTGTAGGGCTGGCTTGTCAGAGCAGTAGCTGCAGTCCATCTTAGGAAATAATTAGGCTCCTGTCCTTGCAAAGGCCTTGCTGATAAGCAGGAGGTGACTATGCCTACTTCCAGACATCTCATCCCGTACTTCAGATACTGATATGCCCTTGACGCATTCCATTCCATTGAAACCCTTGTACTTAGCCCATGGTAAGGGGTGCAAAGTGAGGGGAAGAAGTGGGGAGAAGTATCCAGTCCCTTTTCTTCCCACGTTCAGCCCCATTCCCATATTTAGCTTTATACCTCATTCAGCCTTATTCTCACACCTACATATATCCTTTTCTCCAAGAATTATAAAACAAGACCAGAGAATCATTTAGGTTGGAAAAGATCTTTAAGATCACAGAATCACAGAATAACCAGGTTGGAAGAGATCCACTGGATCGTCCAGTCCAACCATTCCCACCAATCCCTAAATCATGCTCCTAAGCACCTCGTCTACCCTAACCTTAAACACCTCCAGAGACGGTGACTCAACCACCTCCCTTGGCAGACCGTTCCAGTGCCTAACCACCCTCTCTGTGAAGAACTTTTTCCTAATCTCAAGCCTAAATCTCCCCTGGCGGAGCTTGAGGCCATTCCCTCTCATCCTGTCCCCTGTCACTTGGGAGAAGAGGCCAGCTCCCTCTTCTCCACAACCTCCCTTCAGGTAGTTGTAGAGAGTAATAAGGTCTCCCCTCAGCCTCCTCTTCTCCAGGCTGAACAACCCCAGCTCTCCCAGTCACTCCTCATAAGATTTGTTCTCCAGCTCCTTCACCAGCTTTGTTGCTCTTCTCTGGACTCGCTCCAGAGCCACAACATCCTTCTTGTGGTGAGGGGCCCAGAACTGAACACAGTACTCGAGGTGCGGTCTCACCAGTGCCGAGTACAGGGGGAGAATAACCTCCCTGGACCTGCTGGTCACACTGTTCCTGATACAAGCCAAGATGCCATTGGCCTTCTTGGCCACCTGGGCACACTGCAGGCTCATGTTCAGTCGGCTGTCAACCAACAACCCCAGGTCCTTCTCCTCCTAGCAGCTTTCCAGTCAGGTTTCTCCTAGTCTGTGATAACTAAATACAACATGGCCACTCACTCGATCCTTCTCTCCTGGTAAGATGGGAAGGAGAATCAGAAAGGAAAAGGTAAAACTCATGGATTGGGATAAAGACAGTTTAATAGAATAACAAAGGAAAAGGAAAATATGAGCAATAAAATAGTAACAACAATAAAACAATAATAAAGGAATATAAAAAGCGAGTAATGCGCGATGCAGTTGCTCACCACCCAGAACAAAGCCCAGCCCATTGCTGAGCAACAATCACTCACCCCCTGGCCAGCTCCCCCAGTTTATTCACTGAGCATGGGATTACATGGTACCAAACACCACCTTGACCAGCCTGGGTTAGCTGTCCCAGCTGTGTCCCCTCACAGCTTCCCATGCACTCTCTGCCCTCATGTTGGGAGGCCAGTATGAGAAGCTGAAGAATATTAACTTTATCCCAGATGAACTCAGGGCATATAGATAAACATTTCTTGACGCTTCTCATAAGATTTGTTCTCCAGCCCCTTCACCAGCTTTGTTGCTCTTCTCTGGACTCGCTCCAGAGCCACAACATCACTCTTGTGGTGAGGGGCCCAGAACTGAACACAGTACTCGAGGTGCGGTCTCACCAGTGCCAAGTACAGGGGGAGAATAACCTCCCTGCACCTGCTGGTTACGCCGTCCCTGATACAAGCCAAGATGCCATTGGCCTTTTTGGTCACCTGGGCACACTGCTGGCTCATGTTCAGTCGGTTGTCAACCAGCACCCCCAGGTCCTTCTCCTCCTGGCAGCTTTCCAGCCAGGTTTCTCCTAGTCTGTACCTCTGCTTAGGGTTGTTGTGCCCCAAGTGCAGGACCCAGCATTTGGCCTTGTTAAACCTCATGCCGTTGGTCTCAGCCCAGCGGTCCAGCCTGTTCAGATCCCTTTGCAGAGCCTCCCGGCCCTCCAGCAGATCCACACTTCCACCCAGCTTGGTGTCATCTGCAAACTTGCTAAGGGAGGACTCAATGCCTGCATCCAGGTCGTTGATAAAGACAGTGAACAGGGCTGGACCCAGCACTGAGCCCTGGGGAACCCCACTTGTCACTGGCCTCCAGCTGGATTTAACTCCATTTACCACCACCCTCTGGGCCCGGCCATTCAACCAGTTTTTCACCCAGGAGAGTGTGCGCCCGTCCAGGCCAGAGGCCGACAGTTTCTGAAGCAGAATGTTATGAGAAACTGTATCAAAAACTTTACTAAAGTCCAGGAAGACCACATCCACAGCCTTTCCCTCGTCCAAGAGTTTAGTCACTTGGTCATAGAAGGTGATTAGATTACTCTGGCAAGACCTGCCTTTCATGAACCCGTGTTGACTGGGCCTGATCACCCAGTTCTCTTGCAAGTGCTTCATGATAGCACTCAAGATCACCTTTTCCATGACTTTCCCCGGTACTGAGGTCAAGCTGACAGGTCTGTAGTTCCCCGGATCCTCCCTTCGCCCCTTCTTATAGATGGGCACGACATCAGCCAGCCTCCAGTCCAGCGGAACCTCCCCAGTCATCCAGGACTGCTGGAAGATGATGGAAAGGGGTTTGGCCAGCACATCCGCCAGTTCCCTCAAAACTCTTGGGTGGACTTCATCTGGCCCCATAGACTTGTGGGCATCTAGCTGGGCAAGCTGGTCTCTAACCACCTCCTCTTGGACCTTGGGACTCTCATACTTCTCATCCAACCCTTGGGGCTGTGCACAGAGGGAACAATTTTCCTTACTGTTAAAGACTGAGGCAAAGTAGGCATTGAGCACTTCAGCCTTGTCTTCGTCCCCTGTTACCCTTGTTCCCTCTGCATCTACTAGGGACTGGAGATTCTCCCTAGCCCTCCTTTTGCTGTTGATGTATTTGTAGAAAGACTTTTTGTTTTCTTTCACAGTCTTGGCCAATCGCATTTCTAGTTGGGCCTTAGCCCTCCTGATTTTTTCCCTGCACGTTCTCACTTCCTCCCTATAGTCCACCCAGGGTGCCTGCCCCTTCCTCCAGAGGTCGTTGACCCTCCTCTTCCTATTGATGTCTCTTAGGACCTCCCTACTCAACCACGCTGGTTTCTTACCCCTCCGGCTACTTTTCCGGAACTTGGGGACGGCTTTCTCCTGAGCTGCTAGGAGTTCCTTCTTGAAGAGCGCCCAGCCCTCATGGACACCTTTGCCTTCAAGGAGCGCCTCCCATGGTACTTTTCCGACCAGCCTTCTGAACAGCCCAAAGTCTGCTCTCTGAAAGTTGAGGGCTACTGTTCTGCTAACCTCCTTCTTCATTTTACCCCGCACTGAGAACTCTATCATCTCATGATCACTTTGCCCCAAGCGTCATTCAGTCTCACCCTTAACTTAGTGCTGTTGACTCCACCAATACAACAGAACATTTTGTGTTGAAAGGGACCTCTAAAGGTCATCTAGTTCAACTCCTCTGCAGTAAGCAAGGACATCTTCAACTAGCTCAGGTTGCTCAGAGCCCCATCCAACCTGACCTTGAATGTTTCCAGGGATGAGGCATCTACAAGCTCTCTCAGTAAAATGCTCCAGTGTTTCTCCACAAAATCACAGAATGGGTTAGAAGGGACCTCTGGAGATCACCTAATCCACCCTCCTCCTAAAACAGATTCACCTAGGGAAGGCTGCACAGGAACGTGTCCAGGCAGGTTTTGAATATCTCCAGAAAAGAAGACTCCATCATGACTCTAGGCAGCCTGTTCCAATGCTCCATCACCCTCACAGTAAAAAACTTTTTCTTATGTTAAGGTTGAACTTTCTGTGTTCCAGTTTGTACCTGCTGTCCCTTGTCTTGTTGCTGGGCACTGTTGAGAAGAGTCTGGCCCCATCCTCTTGACATCTGTCCCTTAGATATTTATAAACAGTGATAAAGCCCCCTCTCAGTCTTCTCTTTTCCAGGCTAAACAGACCGAGCTCACTCAACCTCTCATAAAAGAGATGCTCCAATCTCCTGATCATCTTTGTGGCCCTCATGTGGACTCTTTCCAGCAGTTCTTTATCTTTCGTGAGTTAAGGAGCCCAGAACTGAACACAATACTCCAGATACAGACTTGCTAGGGCAGAGTAAAGGGGAAGGCTAACCTCCCTTGACCTCATCCAGGGTGAGGTTCCAGGTTTCATCACCTTTCTGGAGACGGAGGTGAGGCTAACTGGTGTGTGGTGGATTTTCATTTCCAAGCATGAGCGTGAATAATGGAGACTGAAACCTGAACCACTCAAAATGAGAAGTAGAGGAGGAGAAAAGGTCGGAAAGAGTGTTTTCTTGTATGTAGCTTCAGAATCACTGTGTCTCTGGAATTATTCAGGAGTTAAGAGGAGAGTTTTTCAGTTGAACCCCAGGATTCAAAGAGAGTTCATCATGTTTGGGAATTTTGTAAGGAAGTGGCAAATGAATGCTATATTAAGGATGCTTTTGTTTGCAGGTACCCATTAGTTGAAATGACTTTGAGTGATTCACAAATTTACTAAAGATATATTTGCATGAGTTCTCAGTAAAACATTACAACATTGTTGACATAGTAACAAAGATATCCAATTAGAAGAAAAAATTAACCCAAATAACCTTTAACAGACAAGTCTGTCTGAAAAATATGTCTTGTAATCAACACATTTTCAGCACACAAGTGGGTTTTAACCAGATTAAATTGGCATTACTGAGTTGACAAGAATGACACAAACCAAGTTCACAGCCAAAGTGAAGTCATTTTAAAACTCTGAGGAGATTAGTGAAATTCAAATTGTCAACCTTATAGCTCTTAAAAAGAAAATAGTATCACCATTGACATTTAGAAACAGTAGATAATGACTATTTTATTATTCCAGGTAATATTTTTTACTTTCTAACAAAATTTCAACAGTAGGAGTTTGCAAACTACTTCTGTTTGTGTGAAGTCCTGCCATATGCTTCATTAAGCAATATATGAACCTCTTTTCAGGAGTCTGTCTATATTCTGACCATAGATCTCATAAGGTAGAACTTGACAATGTGTGAGCAACATTGATTCTGTAAAGTTTGCCCAGATTTAATTAGAAGTGTAGGGTTTCGGTTTGTTAATCATTATAATATAGGGCACGTGAGCTCCAGTATAAATGTATAGAAGAGCAGTGACATGAAGCCAACATGTTGAATGGAATCAGTGAACTGAATACCACCAAGCTTAGATCTTCTTCCTGATAATTTGCTGTGCATACTTGAAAATGAGAAAGAACCCAGGACTCGTTTTCCTTCATATGACATATCTAAAATACTTGGTCATTTAATGATCTACGGATGAGAACAAGAAATTCATATATGCAGATACAGATGCATAATTTATTTAATTATTAGGGGATAAACATAAGGACAGATCTGAATTTTTTTGTTCTCCTGGTTTACTGCTCAGATGCAAGATGATCAGCTAATTTGCAGTTTCTCAGGCTTGTTCCCACTTTTTTCAAAAATACAAAAATATATACAAAAGCCATGGAGGATACACTAAGTCATCGGAGGGCTTCTAGTTAGCTGAAGCCTTCTATACATACATTCTGAAAGCCTAGTAAAAGCAAAAATCTACCATGGAAGTAAAGAGAACATTTGACATTGAATATGTCAGAACTCATTTATATATTTCACCTGCTCCTAGTTCCACATCATGATTTTACAGGCATTTTTCCCTGCTTTTTTTTGTTGTTTGTTATTTATGTTTTGGGGTTTGGGTTTTTGGTTCGTTTGTTTTTTTTTTTTTCATAGTGAATATGCGAAAGAGTCAGAAAAAGAACAAAAAGCTGATTGACTCATCACAATTTCTTCTCGTGATGGGATGACACATATAACTGGAGTACAGATATGGAGGGTTACAAACTCTTCAGGAGGGATAGGAAGAGAAGGAGAGGAGGCCTCTTTGTAAAGGAGGACTTGGACACTGTTGAAATGTGGCAATGAGGAGATTGAGTGCCTGTGGGTTAAAATCAGAGGAGCCCATAAGAAGGTAGATTTTGTGATGGGAGTCTGTTACAGGCCACCCAGCCAAGGAGAAGCAGCTGATGAGCTGTTCCATAAACAGCTGGGATTAATCTCTCGATCGATGCCTCTTGTTCTTGTGGGAGACTTTGATCTTCCTGATATCTGCTGGAAGTACAATAGAGCAGAAAGGAAGCAGTCTAGGAGGTTCCTGGAGTGTGTGGAAGACAACTTCCTTGCACAGATGGTGAATGAACCAACAAGGGAAGGTGCCCTCCTGGACCTGCTGTTTGTGAACAGAGAAGGCCTTGTGGGGGATGTGGCAGTAGGAGGACGCCTGGGACTAAGCGATCATGAGATGATACAGTTTTCTGTTCTAGGCAAAGTGAAGAGGGTGGTTAGCAGGACAGTAGCATGTAATTTCCAGAGGGCCGACTTTGAACTCGTCTGAAGTCTGGTTGGCAAAGTCTCATGGGAGCCTGTGCTTAAGGGCAAGGGAGCCCATGAGAGCTGGGAGCTGTTCAGAAAGGAGATCCTAGCAGCTCAGGAGAAAGCCATCCCCATGTTCCAGAAAAAAAGGCGGCAGGGCTAAAAACCAGCTTGGTTGAACAGGGAGATCTTGAGTGTTATCAAGAAGAGGAGGAATGTTTCTGGGCTCTGGAAGAGAGGACAGGCCTCTTGGGTGTGTTACAGGAGGGAAGTGGGATTGTGTAGAGAAAAAATCAGAAGGGCAAAGGCTCAACTAGAAATCAGATTGGCAAAGTCAATGAAAGATAACAAAAAATCTTTCTATAAATATATAAATAATAAAAGGAGGACTAGGGAGACCATACAGTCCCTATTGGATGCAGAAGGAACAACAGTGACAGGAGATGAGGAAAAGGTTGATGTACTTAATGCCTTCTTTGCCCCAGTCTTTAATTGTAAAGAAAGTTGTTCCCTCTGTGTACAAACCTCATATCTAGAGGAGCAAAATGAGGCTCCCAAGAGGAGGTGGTCAGAGCCTTGCTAGCCCAGCTAGTCTATGGGGCCAGATGGGATTCACCCAAGATTATTGAAGGAGGTGACGGATGTGCTGGCCAAACCTCTTTCCATCATCTTCCAACAGTCCTAGAAGACTGGGGAAGTTCCATTGGACTGGAGGCTGGCTGATGTTGTGCCCATCTACAAGAAGGGTTGCAGGGAGGATCTAGGGAACTACAGGCCTGTCAGTCTGACCTCAGTGCCAGGGAAAGTCATGGAACAGGTGATCTTGAGTGCTATCATGAAGCACATGCAAGAGAACCGGGTGATCAGGCCCAGTCAACACGGGTTTACAAAAGGCAGGTCTTGCCAAACTAACCTGATCGCCTTCTATGACTCGGCTGCTGGACGAGGGCAAGGCTGTGGATGTGTCTTCCTGGACTTCAGTAAAGCCTTTGACACAGTTTCTCACAGCATTCTGCTTCGGAAACTGTCGGCCTCTGGCCTGGACAGGCGCACACTCTCCTGGGTGGAAAACTGGTTGGATGTCCGGGCCCAGAGAGTGGTGGGAAATGGTGTTAAATCCAGCTGGAGGCCAGTGACAAGTGGGGTTCCCCAGGGCTCAGTGCTGGGTCAAGCCCTGTTCAATGTCTTTATCAATGACCTGGATGAAGGCATCAAGTGCACCCTTAGAAAGATTGCAGATGACACTAAGCTGGGAGGAAGTGTGGATCTGCCGGTGGGTCGGGAGGCTCTGCAAAGGGATCTGAACAGGCTGGACCGCTGGGCAGAGTCCAACGGCATGAGGTTTAACAAGGCCAAATGTCGGGACCTGCACTTGGGGCACAACAACCCTATGCAGAGCTACAGACTAGGAGAAGCCTGGCTGGAAAGCTGCCTGGAGGAGAAGGACCTGGGGGTGTTGGTTGACACCTGACTGAACATGAGTCAGCAGTGTGCCCAGGTGGCCAAGAAGGCCAATTTCATCCTGGCTTGTATCAGAAATGGCGTGACCAGCGAGTCCAGGGAGGTTATTCTCCCTCTGTACTCAGCACTAGTGAGACTGCACCTGGAATACTGTGTTCAGTTCTGGGCCCCTCACCACAAGAGTGATGTTGAGGCTCTGGAGCGAGTCCAGAGAAGAGCAACAAAGCTGGTGAACAGGCCTTATGAGGAACGACTGAGAGAGCTGAGGGTGTTTAGCCTGGAGAAGAGGAGGCTGAGGGGAGACCTTATTACTCTCTACAACCTCCTGAAGGGAGGTTGTGGAGAGGAGGGTGCTGGCCTCTTCTCCCAAGTGACAGGGCACAGGACAAGAGGGAATGGCCTCAAGATCAGCCAGGGGAGATTTAAGGTGGACATAAGGAAAAAATTTTTCACAGAAAGGGTCATTGGGCACTGGAACAGGCTGCCCAGGGAAGTCGTTGATTCACCTTCCCTGGAGGTGTTTAAGGCACGGATGGACAAGGTGCTGAGGGGCATGGTTTAGTGTTTGATAGGAATGGTTGGACTTGATGATCTTGTAGGTCTCTTCCAACCTGGTTATTCTATGATTCTCTTCTGAAGTGGTTGTACAAAGCACACTGAAATGTGAAAAACAGACCTTTAGCAGTTGCCCTTTTCATCTTAGAGTTTGGCTGACAGGAGCAGTGTACCGATTTCTCCACGGAGCAGAGGTCCTTCAGCTTCAGGTGAAATTTCACCAAGTGATAAGTATAACTCCTGAACTGGCCCTTCATTTTTATAATTCATCAAAACTGCATAGGTTCCTAGCTTCCTAAACTTCCTGGCTTTCAACCAGTAAAGTCAGAGGTCTCCTGCGGTGACAAATTTCTAGGCCCTCATACCTATTTGCTTCAAGTATTGGCTCATCAGCATTCAGCTCAGCATCACAGGATGCACTGAGGAAGACATTGGAGAGGGGAAAAGTAGGAGGGGAAAAAAAAAAGCAAAGAGAAGAAATATTTTCTCAAATAAACTGTTTTTCCCTTCCTCTCTTCCTGTGCTCTTTCATATGACTCAAAAGAAAATATGAGCACTAGTTTTGAACCTTTAAATAGCTTTACCCACTTCAATTTTCTTTTGTCTTAGTAAGATACTTCTGAAAATCCAGCAAAGTAATAGTTTCTTTTTTCTATAAAGCATTGCTTTTTTTATGCACACTACAAATCCTTGTTTTATACACTACAGATTTTTCTCAGGAGGGCAAGACAGACAGATTCATTATAATTTTCTACTTCCCACGAAAGAATAGCTATGGCTGAAATAATTTTTCCTTCTTTAAGGGGAGAATGGACTATACACAAAATCAGTATTTATGATAATGTCTGAAAAATGTATGACTGCCCAGGAGTGTATCCCATTATACCATGCCAACAGAAAAAAATTGATCTGATGATAATAACACTTCTGGTCCAAAACGTTATAATTTCATTTTACTCATTCATCAGCCTAAAATATTACTCTAAGAAGAGCTTTTATGGCAATTTGTATATAACACTAATGTATAAGGCACCAGAATAAGAGTTGAACTGCTTCAAGAAATGTTTATCTATATGCCCTGAGTTCATCTGGGATAAAGTTAATATTCTTCAGCTTCTCATACTGGCCTCCCAACATGAGGGCAGAGAGTGCATGGGAAGCTGTGAGGGGACACAGCTGGGACAGCTAACCCAGGCTGGTCAAGGTGGTGTTTGGTACCATGTAATCCCATGCTCAGTGAATAAACTGGGGGAGCTGGCCAGGGGGTGAGTGATTGTTGCTCAGCAATGGGCTGGGCTTTGTTCTGGGTGGTGAGCAACTGCATCGCGCATTACTCGCTTTTTATATTCCTTTATTATTGTTTTATTGTTGTTACTATTTTATTGCTCATATTTTCCTTTTCCTTTGTTATTCTATTAAACTGTCTTTATCCCAATCCATGAGTTTTACCTTTTCCTTTCTGATTCTCCTTCCCATCTTACCAGGAGAGAAGGATCGAGTGAGTGGCCATGTTGTATTTAGTTATCACAGACTAGGAGAAACCTGACTGGAAAGCTGCGAGGAGGAGAAGGACCTGGGGTTGTTGGTTGACAGCCGACTGAACATGAGCCGGCAGTGTGCCCAGGTGGCCAAGAAGGCCAATGGCATCTTGGCTTGTATCAGAAACCCGTGACCAGCAGGTCCAGGGAGGTTATTCTCCCCCTGTACTCGGCACTGTACAGTGATTCTGTGATTCTGTGATCACCTGGAGCTAAACCACAACACCATAATATGCATGATCTGAGCAAATGACTTAGCTGTTCTGTGCTTTGTTCCCCAGATATAACTGAGGATCTTATGTCCTACTTTTGGTCTCTGCTGTCTCTTTAGACTATTGTCTGGTAGGGATTGACTCTTACTGAATGTTTGTGTAGCAACGGGATGGCTCTAATAGTTAATCTAATGAATGAATAATAAAGGTGCAAGAAATTCAAATCTATTACTTAATTTTGTATTTGTTAATTAAAGTAACAATATGTTTTGGGGAGAGGAAAGGACCACATCTTTTTATCCAGCTTAAAAATGCAAAAATGTTGCTTCTCTATTTTCCTCTCTTGAAGAAGAAATCACGTCTTTCTGTCACCAAGACCTGACATTTATTAATGTAAGTAATTTATTAATGTAAGTAATTTGCATAGCAGCTATTGTGATATAGATAGTCTGTTCTAGTGCAGCTCAGTAAAGTTGTTGTCAGCTCTTGGCTTCATTTGCAATGAAAGGATTTTTCCTGAAGGTCAAGTTAGAGACCCATAGCAGGATGCACAGCTTCTGCGGATGGGTACCCCTACCATAGTCGTTGCACTGCCAGTTTTGAATGCTTCAGTGAGATTCCTCTCTTTTAAGCAACAGCTGTGTGCAGCTGATAACAAAGCCTTCTACCACAATTATCTTATGCTGCTGGCTTGTTTAGCAAGCGAATGCATATGCAAAAAACAGAGAGGAAAAAAACTATTTGTGCATTGCAGATGGAGCAAATACTTGTTTGCTGATTTATCTGTGAAATTATTCATGTCTTTGAGCCTCATCTTTGTTTCAGTGGCCCCTTATGGTGCAGCAAACCATACAGGTATGGTGCATACTGGAACATGTCAGGCACAGTCAACTGCAGGTAAAGCAGCCTTCTATTCCCACTGTCTGCAGAGAAGCTGGCTGGGTATTTCTGGAAGCTGCTTTCCCTACTGTTCTTCTACATGAAGAAAGGCACCTGCTGGAGGGCCGGGAGGCTCTGTAAAGGGATCTGAACAGGCTGGACTGCTGGGCTGCGACCAACAGCATGAGGTTTAACAAGGCCAAATGCCGGGTCCTGCACTTGGGACACAGCAACCCTAAGCAGAGCTACAGACTAGGAGAAGCCTGGCTGGAAAGCTGCCTGGAGGAGAGGGACCTTGGGGTGTTGGTTGACAGCCGACTGAACATGAGCCTGCAGTGTGCCCAGGTGGCCAAGAAGGCCAATGGCATCTTGGCTTGTATCAGGAACGGCGTGACCAGCAGGTCCAGGGAGGTTATTCTCCCCCTGTACTCGGCACTGGTGAGACTGCACCTCAAGTACTGTGTTCAGTTCTGGGCCCCTCACCACAAGAAGGATGTTGTGGCTCTGGAGCGAGTCCAGAGAAGAGCAACAAAGCTGGTGAAGGGGCTGGAGAACAGGCCTTATGAGGAGTGACTGGGGGAGCTGGGGTTGTTTAGCCTGGAGAAGAGGAGGCTGAGGGGAGACCTTATTACTCTCTACAACTACCTGAAGGGAGGTTGTGGAGAAGAGGGAGCTGGCCTCTTCTCCCAAGTGACAGGGTACAGGACGAGAGGGAATGGCCTCAAGCTCCACCAGGGGAGATTTAGACTTGAGATTAGGAAAAAATTCTTCACGGAGAGGGTGGTTAGGCATTGGAACAGTCTGCCAAGGGAGGTGGTTGAGTCACCGTCTCTGGAGGTGTTTAAGGTTAGGGTGAATGAGGTACTTAGGAGCATGATTTAGGGATTGGTGGGAATGGTTGGACTCGATGATCCAGTGGGTCTCTTCCAACCTGGTGATTCTGTGATTCTGTGATTCCCATCTTGTTCCCCTCATCGTACCTTTCCCTCTTGGACTGACATGAGCATGGCAAGCAAGGTGCTCAAGTGCCATTCTGCTGTGCAGATGCCTTCCAGTCCTGGATCTACACCCTGGAGGGGATGCTCAGTGGTGCAGTATGAACTCCAAATACCAAGGCTCCTCTCTCCTGCCTTCCAGGGAAGGCAGAAGTCCACTTGCTCTTCCTTTGCAATAGATTGCTAAAGGTGAGGGAGCCTGGGAGCATGAGTAGCCTTATGGTGAAGACCATATTCAGATTTATGGCACACATGTAGACATATTTGACAAGATGCCCTGACCAGTGGGTCTTAATCTTCAGAAAGACAGCTTCCATTCGTTTCTGCTTCCGTTTTCTTGGACTTGTTTCTAACAGATGTCACAGTCAGTAGAGGTGGGTAATTCAGGCCATTTTTCCTACAGATTCTGGTCATTCTCATGGAAGCAAATCCCTGGCTACCTTGCCACCACAGCATGGTGAAACAGCAGTCTCTTCCAGCCCCCAAAATGCACCTCAGTATCCTTGCAGTCAAGATTGAGAAAGAAGATGGGACATCCCTTTTTTCCTGGGGATAAGAAGCAAAAAGAAATGGGCAATATGAACTACCAAAAAGAAAAGAATAGTAAGATGTAGAAGAAGGAGCTAATGAACTGCAAGGTACAGCAAATATCCAGAAGTGGCATGGATGGTTCATAGCACCCAAGTCCTAGATCTCTACAGCATGTGCTCAGTGTTTTTTGTGAGAGGTGAAACACCTTGGGATCTCAGACTTCCCTGTAAATTATCTGAAATGTTGCTTCACCTATGGACAAAAGGAAAAGAGACGGATTTTTCTACCATGCCTCCATGCGCTACTTAAGGAGTCAGTTCAGAAGGAGAAACTGTTCTCTGAGCTGTGCAATGCATATATCTGTAATGGATGCTCTTCTTCCACTGCAAGGAGCAAAGTAGAGTGGGAGGCAAAGACAAATGTGGACAATGTGGAGAGCTAGGTATCCACATGAAGCAAGTGTCTTGTTATTATAGGCACACTTTATTCTTCTTGTCTCTCTGTTTCCCAGTTGTGATAGAAAAAAATTAAAATTAATTTTTTTATATTATAATAATTTTTTAAATGTATTCATCTTTAAATACAAGTAAAAAGGGCAGAGAAGCCTTATAACTTCTTGGATTGCACTGATCAGTTTCAGTTTTGTGTAAGGCCATTCTGGGTTCTCAGTTTATTTGGCATTCCTGTTGACATAGTTTGTTTGACTCAGCTCTTATCTTTTTGGAGAAATGGAGTGGAAATATTTGGTTACATAATTTATCTGAAGTTGGAGGCAAAGAAGATCATGTACTTTACTGGATAGTGCAAGTTTCTAGTCTAGTTGGGAAACAAGGAAAGCCATTACAAAAACATAACTATTGTCTACAGAGGAGCAAACCACTGTATTATGAATTCATAATTATAACATTAATGGGCTACACTTAAATCAATATATCTAGCCATAGAGAACCGAAAGCATCATTTGACCTAGTACTCATATTTCCCCTGAAATACAAAACATAAAATGTCCTCACACCCTTTGCACTGAGTATGATGTGAGAAGCCCTTGGAGGGAGGCAAAGGGCACAGAGAGAATGATGAGCAGTACAGCCTATCTGAATGCCAGACTCCAGTTCTCATCATGGCTGCAGTACAGAAGTAATCACTCATCCAAACAGCCATCGCCACTGAGCAGTTTGATAAGACTCTTACTCACCATTCTCTTGAGCATAGAAGCCATGCAGTACCTAAAAATATGACAGATTACTCTTAATTTATTAAATTTTTCTGTAAAGCTACTAGGCATTAAAATTGTTCTGCCCCTTTCAAAGTACACCTGTAGTGTTTGAAGTAATGTGAAATAACTGGCGAAGTTAGAGGTTAATCATGTGCAACATAAGGAGACATTTCATTTCTCTAAATGCATAGGTCACCAACTTCAAAACACTTTCAGGAGTACAGAGGAGACAAGTAGGAGGAGAGAAACAAATCCATGATTTAGGGCTCAAGAAAAATAAATATTTGACAACTGCTTAGAGATCAAGGAAAAGTCAACGTTCTGTAATCTCGTTGCTTTGGTTTAGAAAATGAAAGAAATACTTAGAGACAAAATGTGGCAATATCAGGTGTTTGTGTGAGCTGGGAGCATCCTTCCAATAATGATGACAGAGACACATATGTCACCTAAGCATGCTATACATACATACATACATAGATGCTGGACATGGAGCTGCCCTGTAAAAATCACAGACTTTCACATTTGCCTGCTAAAGCAAACACTGCTCAAAGCATTTGCCCAAACAGCATCTAAAGAGCATTGCAAAGGGTAGTTGAGAACAGAGAACACAAACAAATACAACTTTTGATCATCTGGCATGACATTTGATCTGACTAAGCAGTCTGACTGGCCTGCTTACAGCCTGGGGACAAATGAAAGTCCTAGCAAAGATAATGACATATTTTATTTGTAGAACTTCAACATGATAAAAAAGTCCTTTCTCTTTGCCCCTACTTTAGCTTTTTAATCAGTGTATTATTCAAGCCTCCACCTGTTTTCAGTATGCTCTGAGTGAGATGCTACACAACTTCTCAAATGGCCCCTTGGTCTAATGCACGCCTGCTCTCCAGGGAGTTATCTTGCAGGTGCTGGAATCTGCTTGCTTTAAAGTAAGGAAAATCTGTTGACAGTGTAAAACCCCAAAATGTTAATATTTCATTTTCCGACGTGCAAGGTTTACCTGTAGCATAAATTTACAATACTTCATTTATTGCATGAAGATTACATAAGGTGAAATACTGGTTATTAACAAAAATCATAAAGCAGATATTTTGGGGGGCTACAATGTCAGTCATGGGTGATGATGGCTCATCAAGCAATTGTTATGTGTTACAGACAAGGTGATGCTGGTGTGGCAGCTCCTGGTAGTGTCAAAAATAGCTCAACTGAGGGTCTATAATCTCTTTCTCTGTCATCAGTTTTTGTGTGTCTTTCATACCACCTCTCAAGGTGACTCCTTTGTGTTGGAAGACACGCATATTTCTCTGATTGCTGTTTAATCTGGCTAATGGTCATCTCCCACTTCAACATCATCAGCTGGAGGCTGATGGCATCATTGTCTTTCCTGTGATCCATTTTGGGGGAAATGCCTTCAAGGCAGTTTTGTGTATTTGCCACACACACGCACACACATGCACACATGCACACACGCACACACGCACGTGCACACACATACACACACAAAGCATGTGTTTACATTCATATCCTAAGAGGTGGTATTAATCAGGTCATTGCTGCAGGGGCCCTGTGGACACAAGGAGCAATACACAGGGGAACCAAACACAGGAATGCTTTAAAAGAAAATGTACTGGAAAGGGCATAATACACAGAAGAATCAAGCGTATAGGAACACTTTAAAAGAAAATGTGCTGGAATAACACTGCAACAAGAGCAAAAGCTAGCAATGAACCCCTGCAAAGAAAGCCGCTCAGAAGTCAGACTGTTATTCTGCAGTGATCTCCAGAGTTAGAAATAAAACGTATACTGCTGTGGGACACTGTGGTTCTGCTGTAGTACTTTGTCTTCTCTTTTCTATTCCAAAATTGGAAAAGATAAATTAAAGTAATCACTGCATTTCACTGGCAAAAGAAGATGTAATGGAAATTAAACCTGTAGGGCCAGTCTCTGAAGATCAGGTTAGCTATAGCAGGTGTTTCAGGCATTCTGCTCCTTGGTGGCCTGCAATTGGGTTCCCAGCAAGACAAGGCAAATGTCAGAGAGATCCTAGCCTCCCTACTATTGAATTCAGACTGCAAGACACAGTAATAATATCCCAGGATTTCCACCAACAAGTTCTCAGTTCTCAGCCAGGAAAGCTTTTAGTGGGAATCCTCAGGTCTGTGCTGGGAATAACTGTGTTTCCAATTAGGCTGAAATCCACGAATGCCTCACCTACATTTCACCAGGAATCTGGTGAAACTGGTATTTCCATAAACCATTTTCCTTCCAACAAAAGCCAGTATTTCACTCCAATACAGATCACCTCCTGACAAGCTTTAGCACTTTGTGTGACAATCTTGCACATAAAAGTAAAAGGCAACAGGAACAAAGTCATAATTAACCCCCCCAATAAACTTCACTTGTTTACTGGATTTGGTTTTGGGGTTTTTTTTGTTATTTTTCATGTTAACTGACTCCTACAATATGTATCCTTCCTGGGAGCAAAAATCAGAATGGTAAGTGGTTTTAATTTGTTCATGAAACACTTAGTCTGAAAGATAAACCTGCTCTAATACAAGGTTCTGCTCTCTCCAGCATCCTGCTTATTTGTGTTGTTAACAGCTGCAGTAGTCCTTTGTTTATAAGTTTCACAGAGACACAGGCTAACAAGTAACCCTCAGGTTTCAGATTTCATGAATGGCTTTTGCACTGTTTATCTATGAGACTAAAGAGAGAAGATATCGAAGGTAAGAGTCCCATCTATTGGCCACAAGAGGAAAATGATAACCAAATCCTTTTCAAATCCTGAGAATACTCTATCCACTATGGCAAAAAAACCCGCCAGAGGCAAAAAAAAATTTCCAGGAATAAGGAACCTTCTGAATGTTATAATGGATATTAATAAAGGCAGAAAATAAGTTGTTCTTTCAGAGAGGAAAGAGACAAAGATAATATATTGCTTGTTAGAACTGAAACTGGAAGAAAAACTAATGAGTTTTCTGTTAGCCCAGAAAAAATTACATAGAGCTTAGTTTGGTTTTTGGTTGTTTTCTTTTCGGAGTTAGGGGAGGGGGGCAGTAAGTGCAGTAGTTAGGTGCCTTTGCTTGCAAATCAACAGGTCAGTTTGGAGTAAAGTCCCCAACTTACTGAGTTAGATTGTTATACTTGCTTTCAAAATATAAGTAGTTTTGCTTTTGAAGCACAGCTGATCTGTCCATAGCCTGTGATTTTTGCATCGGGTAGCACTGATCACTTGCTGAAGGGCTACCCTCATGTTATCCTTTAGTCTTTCCATATATGTGAAGGGGTCCAGATCCTGCCCTGTTAGTGAGAGTCTACACTTTTACTAAAGTGACATAAATAACAAATGTATAATATGTATATATACATATATAACAATATGTATAACATGACTAAACAACATAACACTTGAAGGCACACCTCAGGCTCAAGTAGTTAAGATTTTACTCAGGAAGAACTAGTTGCAAGAGGGATCAACCATTTTTCAGCCTTGTAAGCTTTTAAACACACCTGTGCCTTTTCTTCTGTATTCCCTCCCACAGTCTGCTGCTTGTGGCCCTGCTTTCCCGGTACCCGAAACCGTTTCCGTAGAGACAATTGGCTTATAAGCATCACTAGTACAAAATACGACCTCATCACTGCAAGAATTTAGGACCTCAGGAACTACTTAAATTAAATACTTCATAGTAATAGTACATGAATCTCAAAATGACTTACTTGTGTCCTGTTTCTCTGTTTGTTACTCCAGAGATGAGTTTAATCTCTGACTTGCGGACAGTTATGTGTTTAAATATAGGATGTATGTGTGAGCCAGCCACCTAAACCCCTGTTCTAGTCAGTGGAAAGCAGCCCACATATGAGTCCTTAACGCTGCTTGGGATCTTGCTGAGTATCCCACTGTTGTCCCTGAGGAACATGGGGCTTCCTGCAGGTCCTGCACTGCCCTCCTACCTGACCCATGCTAAAGTCCTGAAGGTATCTCAAATAGCAATAAACATCAATATTTGGGGAATGTCAGTAGCCTTTAGCTCAGAGGTGGGCATTTAAACCCAAAGATTTGGAGCTGGGAGTCCTCAGTCTAGAGTTGAATCCGTCCTAGATGATCCCTAAGGAATGAAGAGCAGCTCTAGGACAGAGCGGCTCCAGTTCCAGTTCAGTAGGTATTAGCAGTGCAGAATTTCATCCTGGGTATTCTTGCTAATATTCCCGCATTGACTCAACTCAAATTCAGAATTCCTCTGTAAGCCCCATTAATGTTAAATTTAGATTGCAGTGTGTATTCCCCGCCAGGAGACACTATCTACAGTAACTTGGGATACAGTCTCCTGAAATGCAGATTTTTCCAGCTGGGCCCTAAGGGCTGTAACAAGGACAGGGTGAAAGGGACACCTGTCTCAGGCAGCTTTTGAGAGTTTCAGGAGCTCCCAATGGGGGTCATACATCTGCACCCCCCTGCCAGCTTCTGCTGTCTTTGCCCATGAAAAGGGGCTGCAGGTCACAGCAACGTCCAAGCAGCCAAGCTTGGTGACAATAGGGATTGATGGGGCCTTACCTGTATGAGGGTCATGGATGAGGGAATACCTCCGGTGGCAAAGTGTATCACTTCATCTTGGTGTCTACCACTGAAATGTCACTTTTTAAGAACAGCAGTAGTGCTGTTCAACCCTGATAGTGCATGACCACTGAGAAATCACACCAGACCTGTGACTAACCCTGCTCCTTTAGTGCATCAAGACCTTTCTCATTCAGAGATCTTAATGGTTACACCCAAGAACAAAGAAGAGAGAGGTATTTTCTTTTTCTATCAAGAGAAGCATTTATATTGATTCAGGATAGCAATTGCTGAGTACAGTCATTTTTCAACGTTGTATTTGCAGGGATTTGAAAGGTCAAAAAGCAAAAGTAAAGCTCACCTACTAAGAAGGAGGGAATCTTTGTTGTCATTTGATTATGTGGGCAGTTGGGATTGTTCCTACAGGAAACTCTTTCTAGAGGAACAGTCACTTTTTAATAACATCTATTGTTTTCTTTGAGCCTCAGTTCAGGAAATTTTATTTTAAGCAGAGCCATGATCTGTTTTTTTATGAGCTCTAACACCATCTCATCTCTCTAATACTTAAGCAAATTGTTTTCAATAGCTTGCTAAATGACACAATAAAAATCTTTTAAGTTTATATTTTCTGAAGCTTACCTCAGTGACAGATGTTCATTTTCCATGTAAATGCCTTAATTTTGGAATGTATATATTTTTTTTTGTTTGAGCAGGCTACTGTTGAGTTTGAATTAGAGCAATAATTCTTACTCATTTTTTTCTTCTTTATGTGTGTGCCAGACACCATGATCAACCACACAAGTGACAGAAGCTTCTTAATTCTGAGCCAAACTACACAGTATCTGGAAGGCTGGATTTCTGCAAAGCATTTGATACTGTCCCGTACAACATCCTTGTCTCCAAAATAGAGACATGGATTTGACATGTGGACCACTTGGTTGATTGCACTCAAAAAGTTTCAATCAACAACTCTGTGTTTTCATGGAGTACAATGATAACCAGCATCCCTCAGGGGCCCATACTGAGATCAGTATTTAACACCTTTGTCAGGGACATGGTCATCTTTTAGTTTAAAACCATCACTCCTTTTCATATTGTGACAGGCCCTGCTAAAATGTTTGTCCTTATCTTTCTTATAGACCTTTAAGGCTGCAATAATGTCTCCCCTGGGCCTTCTCTTCTCCAGGCTGAACAATTTCAGCTCTCTTAACATGTCTTCATAGGAGAGGTGTTGCACCACTTTGATAATTTTCATGACCCTGCCCTGGACCTGCTCCAAAAGGTCTGTTTCTTTATTGTGCTAAGGACTCCAGAACTGGATGCAGTACTGCAGGTGGGATCTCACGAGAGCAGAGTAGAAGGGCAGAATCATCTCCCTTGATCTGCTGGCCATGCTTCCTTTGATGCAGCCCAGGATACAATTGACCACCTGGAATGCAGGTGCACGTTGCTGGCTTATGTCCAGCTTTTCATCCATCAGTACTCCTAAGTCCTTTTCTACAGTGCTCCTCTTTCATTCCCCAGCCTGTGCTAATACAGGAGGTTGCCCTGACCCATGTTCAGGGTGTTGCACTTGGTGTTGTTGAACTTCATGAGGAAGGTGTCATGCCTATGGAGGAGAGGTATAACAAGGCGAAAATTGTGGACAAGCCCACTGCATAAATAGCATGTTGTACTGTAACCTGGCCACCTCTTACAGTTGATGAACATAGCTCTGGTTTGCTGAGAATAGTGCCTGTTCCAGGCACACTTGGGAGGAGCACTTGCTGCTGGCAACCCAGTGGATGCACTCCCACCAGCTGCAGAATGCACATGAAGCTCCTCTTTTACAGAAGTCATCTCTATCACCAAAGACCCCAGACATATGATGTGGAAGAGAATTGAGAAATAATTGTTGTTCTTTTCTTCCCATGAACACTAGAGCAGGAAAAAGCAGACAGTAACATTTACCTGACCAGTAAACCTGGTCAGAAAAAT
Organism: Clamator glandarius; assembly: GCA_033459285.1. NCBI lineage: Eukaryota > Metazoa > Chordata > Aves > Cuculiformes > Cuculidae > Clamator > Clamator glandarius. The sequence goes on from JAUNZM010000198.1 coordinate 993,557, forward strand.
GCAGTTGTAACATTTTCCATCTTAGGAGTTGCTGATTCATGAAAATCTGATCATTCAAACTTTCCACCCCTAAAATAATTTTCAGAAGAATTATAAAACAGGTCTAGCAGCAGTCTGTTTGATATAGTGGTGCTCAAAACAGGAGGTCCTGCATTATGGAACTCTGACATCTTCCTAAGCAGCAAGGAACAAAATGTTTTGAAAGGGATTGTAACAGAAATGCGTATGGAGAAGAATGCTTTTAAAGGGTTTAAATATGTATGTAAACAGAGGGTTGACCCCTAGTTTTCCATGAAAATTACCACAGATGTTTTCTCCAGAAGCCTTATTAAAATTGCATCTTTCTTGGAGAAAGATTATGTTTGCTCTTATCCTGATCATATGATATCAGGTGATGTAAATTGATACAAAATTTGGTGCTTGGATCAATACTGTCACAATAATACTAAGAGAACTGAAAAAAATGGATGAAAGCATCACTCCACAGAAACATTGATTCACTGACCATCTGTCTTACTTCAGTTAAGTGCTTCACCATTTTAGCTTGGCATCAGACAAGGCAGCCCATAAATTAAATAGCTGAAGTCATACTATATTTCTGGGCTATGCTGGTCTATTTTTTTAAGCTGTCAGCATCTAAAATGTCATGTGTATTTCTTTTGGGGTAGATAGTCAGCATGTGCCAAAACCCACCTCCTCATCTTAAGGATGAACACAGAAAAGTAGCAATTGTAGTCTTCGATTCTATTAGTCACACAAACTGAAATAAAAGCTTTTCAGAGTCTAAAATTGTGCATTAATTACCTTCCTGTTTATTTTGTTACCCACTTATATGAACAATATCTGACTAAAGATACCTGCAATATGTATATTGAGATATCAGAATGTGTTACTAAGAAACAAATTCACTTGACATGCTAGAGTATTGTGCCCATATTCTGCATTCAGACAGCAACAGAAGCAAGAGAATGTATTAAGATATTTAAAGTATTACAGTAAAATGTTCGTTTTCATAGGCCTTTAGGATTCCATTAGTCTCATCTATTCATTTCCTGGCTGCCCTCAGACTGAAAAGTGAGTATCTAATTGTATGGTTTCATTAGATTAAAAAACAACAAAACAAAAAACACAAACAAACAAAAGCAATGTCTTTTTAAAAAAGTAACACAGTGGATAGATGCCTATTCAACTGGAAGGCTGAGAAGAAACTCAGAATAATTTTCATACATATTTTGGACAAATTTAAAGTATATACTCCACAGAGTGACTTTTTTGCTAAACATATTTTGCTATTATGTGATCAAGGTTACATGGTTGATTTAAAGTAACAAAGTAATAGCAGCTGTTGACATATTTTACACCCTCATTGTCAGTACAAGGAAGCTATACTGAAATACAGGAGAAAAAAAATTACATTATTTCCCTAGATGATCACATTTCTATGTTGATCACTTGAGTAACACCAGAGAATGGCCCAGATCAGATGCCACAATAAAAGATTAGAATCTTGCTGATGGAGACACCAAAGTGTGAGGCTCCAGTCCAGCAAAGAGCATAAGTACTCAATTAAAAAGAAGGTCAAATTTCAGCCTTCTCATCTTCAGCAAGCCATGCACAGGTGTGTGCATGGTAGGATCTAAGTGTCCTCCTGCAGTTTAGCACGTGCTTAAAGCCCTAATTTGGCAAAGCATGGGATGTCCTTCCCCTAGAGATTTAATGCAGAAGTCCTTGCTGTCAAACCCTCAGTGCTATTCTTAGCTCACACGAGCCAGATTTTAACAAGTCACCAAGCACGGGCAGCATCTTCATGTGCTGTGCAGCAGTATGAGTAGGCTTTAAGGTGAGCTTGTCAATAAGCATGACTGTGGCAGAGACCAAGAACAAGGAAAAAGGCTAAAAGATGTTGGTAATACATATAGTGAACAGCAATACTTGCAGATATATGAGTCAATGCAAAAGATGTTCGGAAAAGGAGTGCTGCTTTAGAGCTGTATCAGTCTCCTGTAAGGTTAGCATGACATCTTTTGGGGGAACGAGTTTCCCTCTCTAGACTATTAAAAGATAATTCTTCTCCTTCTGAGGCACAAGAACTCTGCTGCAGGAGGACAGGAACAGCTCTGATCATGGACTGAGTCTTAAATTCCTCAGCACAGGATAAATGCTGCATGGGAAACACATGAATGAGCGCAGACCGAACTCTGCTCTCACTCTGCAGAAGCTGTACTTGTAGGAACAAGAGATAGAGGCTTTTTAAATAAATAATAGAATATGTCAACAGATATGTAAGAAGTTGTAGGGAAATAAAATTTCAAAACCATATTGCAAGATAGCACTAAAAAACCAACTCAGAAACTAACCAATTTTTTGGAGAAAAATAAAACATATGATTCAGCATCAGGAGTGAAAAGCTTGGTGGCTTCTCAGCAAAAACATTTTAAATCGCACATTAACATGATACAGTTTCTTCATTTAACTCCTAAAGAAATGTTTATTTCTATCTTTAGTATCTGTAATAAGTCGTATACAGTTATTCCCATATAAGGGTTTTCTGTATTTATGGTAGAGCATAAGTGCTTCAGCTATGCCACAGCTGTGTCTAAAGAACAGAAGGTATAAAGAAAAGATTAGAAATAAAAAGCCCGAGATATCCAGAGGAAAGAAGAAAAGGGACGTGTTATTGAAAGCAGTGGTCACTTTTATGAAATCAGCATTTGCTGCTTCTGACATCTCGTGGCACACTTGGGTAACTGCAAACCTCTTAGCTTTTACACAAGTTTTTTTTGTTTTGCTTTGTTTTATATTACTTTTGAGAAGTGCCTGGAAACAACATTGGTGTAAAGAATAATATTTTTATTAGAAGTTCAAAAGTGAAAATCTTCAAATAAACAAGAACTGAAGGTCAACCTAAGAAAGAAATACCATGTAACTACTCCTATGCTTATAGGTGCTGCACAACATATCTTTAATTACACTGAGAATATCTTTAATCTTAGAGATCTGTAAAACATCATGTATGTAGCATTAGTATTTCCCAAGCCCACAGCTTTTGATGGTAAAATCTACAGTCTGCAAGTAGGAATCTGTACGATCTTTTCTATGTTCAGAGTATGGTATTTTGGTTCTGTATATCTCACTGCAAACACCACGTTGTATTTTGGGAGCTTGTAAACCATTTCCTACCCTTGCCCACAGCATCTATGTGGTTGCCAGACTTTTAGGGCAGTCATACCTTCTCGCCATCCACACACACAGTACAAGATATTTGCCCACTAGCTTCCCATATGGCCCAGCGTAGCAGCCACACATGGTGATTATTCGTATAAGACCCAGTATTAGGCTATGTATGGATAAGTCTCTCTCCTCAGATACCAATGCATTATTCTGCCTACTACCACCTACATTTTATCCAATGCTATGTTTTAAGCTTGTGCTTAAATACTGTAGAGAATTGGGACTTTATGTTTCTTGCTCTTGAAAATGTGAAAAGAACATACGTAATTATTTTTCTTAATACAGCATAAACTTATTTGTTCACAGTTCCTTTAATTTCTAAGAGATTTTAAGTTATCATCATTATTAATTGTTTTACTAGTTTTGTCTTTATCAGGCATTCATAAAAAATACTTCATTATCATCCATAAAGCAGAGTTCATTAGCATAGTTGCTCTGTGAAGCCAATTGTTTCTTCATTAGCAACAGCTCTTCAGAAATTCAGGCCTTTGATGCTTGTTTGAATTACTTGTATCTTTTCATTTCCCTCAGTTGTGTTTCTGAAAGATTTCATTTCTTTCTACATCTATTTACATTTATGAATATCCTTGTAAGCTCTGCAGTTCTAATTTGCGATTTATTTTACTGTCAACTACATTAGCTGTTCATACAAATGCAATGGTAGAGAGAGTTTATTTATAGGCTTCATCCTGCACTTGTGAGTGCTAGACTATTAACTCTATCTGTTCCTTTAGGCCAGAATCAAAATGTTTGTCCTCAAACATGCTCCAGTGAAGAAGGTACAATTTTGAAAGCCCCACACTTTCACCACCCCTTAACTTGGATGCCTGGCAAAATCTATACTGAGAATTAAACTCATGTGGGGCTTTACAAGTAACATCAAATGAGTCAAATTAAATGACTGGAGAATGGTTTAAAAATATACATCTATCTTTTCTTTGAGTGTTGCCTTTCACCTTGCTGAATGATGACCCACGTGGTACTCTCCCTTCTAGATCACTGTCCTTCCCACCAGGCTGAGGTGCCCCAGATGTTCCTCCTGCTTCATGGCAGCTGTGAGCAGGAAAGGGCCTCCAGTGTTAGTGAGGACCTGTAGTGCTCTCTGCTGCCTTGGCCCCTACAGGTCTGACCTGCCTTATCCTTGTTCTCCAGTTTGCCTGCCTTAACTAACAGTTTGGATATGGACAAAACAAATATTTTCCTTATTGTAAATCCTTCATCCAACACTGACTAGAAATAGGTTTCCTTCAAGAGCTGTTGACCTAAGCAAAATGGCCTAAAAAGTGGGTTTGAGTGTATTTTTTAAATCCCATCAATCTTTCAGTATTTTTAAATGATCATTTATGGAATGGAGAACATTTCTTATGGGACAGATGGTTCAAAGAATTTAGAATTATAGAAAATGGAGAGGACAGATGTGTTGAACTTTCCCATGATGTAGCTCAGTCTTTACAAAGAACCTAGGCACGCTTACAGCTCCTCACACTTCTGGGTGTGAGATTGTGCCTCTCTTCTGGATACTCTAGCAGTACAGAAAATTCAAATATATGCTTGAAGCCAAAGACAGCCAAGACCAAAAGATGTTACTGTCTCCTCTAATTATTGTGAACATTTAATATAAAGGTAATATGCTCACAGTGTAATCATCCTTCATGCAAACAGTTAAACAGTTTTCTCTGCAAAGAGTTTTCTCTGCAAACTCAGGCCGAGGTGAAAAACCAAAGCCAACTGGCACACTTTCAAGAAGAAGTCACTTGCTTGATAGAAGGGGATCTTTATTGACATGGAAAACTATAATTTCGATACACATTTATAATGAACAGCTAAAACAACAAATGAGAAAGATATCAAAAGCTGTGATCAATTACTGTTGTGAGAGAATTTTTAATATCCACATATTAGGGGCAAAATAATAAAATCAGTGACAAGGGAGGTGTTAAAACAAATTATTGTACCAGGCTGTTGGTAGAGAGCTCAGTGAGAAATGAAACAGCAGTAATTTGATGCCTGAGCATGCTTTTGTATCAGTGCTCTGTTGCTGCTATAAAAAGGATCTTTATGTGGATTTCATCTTTGCATATTCAAATGAAAACTGCTGCCCTGAAAAAGTGCAATCAGAATAGTGTCAATGAGGAAAAGAAGGTAAAATATCTAAAGAGAGGCACAGAGAGACAAATGATACAGCCACAATACAAATGCAGAGGTTTGCAAAACCATATTATATCTGATTACAGAGGAAGCTCTAAAGAGCTCAGATTTGGGATCAATCCTTGGGCCAAGGAAGTGGTAACAACCCTTTAGTCATCAGACAAATCCATTCCAGACATGATCAAGACTAAGCAGAGGGAATGAGACTTTCCAGACATTGCTGTACATAGCAGAGAAAGTTCTTCCATTATGGCATTTCTTTCTTTCTAGGGCATTCATCACAGAATCACAGAATAACCAGGTTGGAAGAGACCCACTGGATCATTGAGTCCAACCATTCCTATCAAACACTAAACCATGGCCCTCAGTACCTCGTCCACCCATGCCTTAAACACCTCCAGGGAAGGTGACTCAACCACCAACCTGGGCAGCCTCTGCCTGTGCCCAATGACCCTTTCTGTGAAAAATGTTTTCCTAATGTCCAGCCTAAATCTCTCCTGGAAGAGCTTGACGCCATTTCCTCTTGTTCTGTGCCCTGTCACTTGGGAGAAGAGGCCAGCACCCTCCTCTCCACAACCTCCCCTCAGGTAGTTATAGAGAGCAATGAGAACTCCTCTACTCCAGGCTAAACAACCCCAGATCTCTCAGTCGTTCCTCATAAGGCCTGTTCTCCAGCCCCTTCACCAGCTTCATTGCTCTTCTCTGGACTCACTCCAGAGCCTCAACATCTTTCTTGTGGTGAGGGGCCCAGAACTGAACACAGGATTCGAGGTGCGGTCTCGCCAGTGCTGAGTACAGAGGGAGAAAACCTCCCTGGACCTGCTGGTAATGCCATTTCTGATACAAGCCAAGATGCCATTGGCCTTTTTAGCCACCTGGGCACACTGCTGGCTCATGTTCAGTCAGCTGTCAACCAACACCCCCAGGTCCCTCTTCTCCAGGCACCTTTTTAGCCAGTCTTCTCCTAGTCTGTAGCACTGCACAGGGTTGTTGTGCCCCAAGTGCAGGACCCGACATTTGGCCGTGTCAAACCTCATTCCATTGGACTCTGCCTAGTGGTCCAGCCTGTTCAGATCCCTTTTCAGAGCCTCCCAACCCTCTGGCAGATCCACACTTCCACCCAGCTTAATGTCGTCTGCAGACTTGCTAAGGGTGCACTCGATGCCTTCATCCAGGTCATTGATAAAGACAGTGAACAGGGCTGAACCCAGGACTGAGCCCTGGGGAACCCCACTTGTAACTGGCCTCCAGCTGGATTTAACACCATTTCCCACCACCCTCTGGGCCCGGACATCCAACCAGTTTTCCACCCAGGAGAGTGCGCGCCTGTCCCCAGGCCAGAGGCTGACAGTTTCCGAAGCAGAATGCTGTGAGAAACTGTGTCAAAAGCTTTACTAAAGTCCAGGAAGACACATCCACAGCCTTTCCCTCGTCCAGCAGCCGAGTCATAGAAGGCGATCAGGTTAGTTTGGCAAGACCTGCCTTTTGTAAACCCGTATTGACTGGGCCTGATCACCCGGTTCTCTTGCAAGTGCTTCATGATAGCACTCAAGATCACCTGTTCCATGACTTTCCCTGGCACTGAGGTCAGACTGACAGGCCTGTAGTTCCCTAGATCCTCCCTGCAACCCTTCTTGTAGATGGGCACAACATCAGCCAGCCTCCAGTCCAGTGGAACTTCCCCAGTCTTCCAGGACTGTTGGAAGATGTGATTCTGTGAAAGGGGTTTGGCCAGCACATCCACCAGCTCCTTCAATACACTCGGGTGAATCCCATCCAGCCCCATAGACTTGTGAGTGTGTAGTTGGGCAAGCAAGGCTCTGACCACCTCCTCTTGGACCATGGGAGCCTCATTTTGCTCCTCTAGATCTGAAGTTTATACTCAGACAGAACAACCTTCTTTACAATTAAAGACTGAGGCAAAGAAGGCATTAAGTACCTCAGCCTTTTCCTCGTCCCCTGTCACTGTTGTTCCTTCTGCATCCAATAGGGACTGTATGGTCTCCCTAGTCCTCCTTTTATTATTTATATATTTATAGAAAGATTTTTTGTTATCTTTCATGGACTTTGCCAATCTGATTTCTAGTTGAGCATTTGCCCTTCTGATTTTTTCTCTACACAATCCCACTTTCCTCCTGTAATCCACCCAAGAGGCCTGTCCTCTCTTCCAGAGCCCAGAAACATTCCTCCTCTTCTTGATATCACTCAAGATCTCCCTGTTCAACCAAGCTGGTTTTTAGCCCTGCCACCCTTTTTTCTGGAACATGGGGATGGCTTTCTCCTGTGCTGCTAGGATCTCCTTTCTGAAGAGCTCCCAGCCCTCATGGGCTCCCTTGCCCTTAAGCACGGGCTCCCTTGCCCTTAAGCACTGTCTCCCATGAGACTTTGCCAACCAGATTTCAGACGAGTCCAAAGTCAACCCTCTGGAAATTACATACTACTGTCCTGCTAACCACCCTCTTCACTTTGCCTAGAACAGAAAACCGTATCATCTCATGATCGCTTAGTCCCAGGCGTCCTCCTACTGCCACATCCCCCACAAGACCTTCTCTGTTCACAAACAGCAGGTCCAGGAGGGCACCTTCCCTTGTTGGTGGGATCTGAACAGGCTGGACTGCTGGGCAGAGTCCAAAGGCATGAGGTTTAACACGGCTAAATGCCGGGTCCTGCACTTGGGGCACAAAAACCCTGTGCAGTGCTACAGACTAGGAGAAGTCTGTCTAGAAAGCTGCCTGGAGGAGAGGGACCTGGGGGTGTTGGTTGACAACCGATTGAACATGAGCCTGCAGTGTGCCCAGGTGGCCAAGAAGGCCAATTTCATCCTGGCTTGGATCAGAAATGGCATTACCAGCAGGTCCAGGGAGGTTATTTTCCTTCTGTACTCAGCACTGGTGAGACCACACCTGGAATACTGTGTTCAGTTCTGGGCCCCTCACCACAAGAAGGATGTTGAGGCTCTGGAGCGAGTCCAGAGAAGAGCAACAAAGCTGGTGAAGTAGCTGGAGAACAGGCCTTATGAGGAACGACTGAGAGATCTGGGGTTGTTTAGCCTGGAGAAGAGGAGTCTGAGAGGAGACCTCATTGCTCTCTATAACTACCTGAGGGGAGGTTGTGGAGAGGAGGGTGCTGGCCTCTTCTCCCAAGTGACAGGGCACAGAACAAGAGGAAATGGCGTCAAGCTCTTCCAGGAGAGATTTAGGCTGGACATTAGGAAAACATTTTTCACAGAAAGGGTCATTGGGCACAGGCAGAGGCTGCCCAGGGAGATGGTTGAGTCACCTTCCCTGGAGGTGTTTAAGGCATGGGTGGACGAGGTACTAAGGGGCATGGTTTAGTGTTTGATAGGAATGGTTGGACTTGATGATCCAGTGGGTCTCTTCTAACCTGGTTATTCTATGATTCTATGATTCACCAGCTGTGCGAGGAAGTTGTCTTCTGTGCACTCCAGGAGCCTTACAATCTGCTTCCTTTCTGCTCTTCCAGCAGATATCAGGAAGATTGAAGTCTCCCACAATAACGAGAGGCATTGATCTAGAGATTAACCCCAGCTGTTCATAGAAGAGCTCGTCAGCTTCTTCTCCTTGCCTGGGTGGTCTGTAACAGACTCCCATCACAAAATCTACCTTCTTATGGGCTCCTCTGATTTTAACCTACAAGCACTCAATCTCCTCATTGCCACAATCCATCTCAACAGTGTCCAGGTCCTCCCTTACAAAAAGAGCTACCCTTCCTATCCCACCTGAAGAGTTTTTACCCCACCATATCTGTACTCCAGTTATATGAGTCTTCCCACCACTTTTCCATGATGGCAACAACATCATAGGCTCCTTGCCCTACAACAGCTTCCAGCTCTTCCTTCTTATTATCCATGCTGCGTGCATTGGTGTAAATGCACTTCAGCTGAGCTGCTGAGCCTTCAGCCCTCTTAGAGGGAACAGAGTTCATTCCCAACTGCCTGGTAACTGGAGTAACTTGTACCACAGTGCCCATATCTCCCTTATAACTCCCAGGTGTGTTCACCCCCACTTTCTGTGTGGTGATGTACTGGTGGTCCTCACGAGCACACCCTCTCTGAATCACTAGTGCTCCACATCCAGGCTTGCTCCTGTCTAGCCTGGTCTCAATCCCCTCCCCCTTCACATCTAGTTTAAAGCTTGATTTATGAGCTTAGCTAGGTTTTTAGCAAGGGCTTTAGCCCCCCTAGGAGACCCACATGTCCCATCCTTAGCAACAATGTCTGGAGGTGCATGAGCCACCCCACGATCAAAGAATCCAAAGCCCCTTTCCTCACACCAGGCTTGGAGCCAGGCATTAAGAGTTCTTCTTCATGACTTCCAGGTCCTCTCTATTTAGCCCTGGGATGGAGCAGAATACTATTTGTGCCCCAGAGCCCTCCATCATTTTCCCAATGGTCCTGAAGTCTTTCTTGATGGCTTTGGTCTTTCTGCTTACTAAATCATCATTACCAGTTTGGACAACTATCAGAGGATAGTAGTCTGCTCGTGGACCAGGGAAGGAAGTTTTCTAGCTACCTCCTTCACTGATGCCCCCGGTAAGCAGCAGACCTCTCTGTGGAGTGGGTCCGGTCTGCAAATGGGTCCCTGCATTCCTTTTAGGAGGGAGTCTCCTACAACAATCACCCTCCACCTCTTCTTAATGGAGGATGTTTTTAGTCTTTTTCTGAGGATGGTGCGGCCTAGGGAAAAATTCTAGACTGTGGGAGCCATCACCCTCAGGACTGGATTCCACCTGCAGCACATGGTACTTGTTCACCAGGGGTGTCTCGGGTTTTGCTGTCTGGTTGAGGGGAGCAGGTTTCGTTCGTCTGGCAGGAACTTTCTGCCATTCCCCATCTCTTGTAACCCCAACCTTGCAGTTTGCAGGTGGATGGTGTTTGGCCATACCAGCTCCAGCAGGCTGCTGAGTGAGTGAGAGGGCACTGCTCCACTGGTCTATCTCCCTCTCACACTCCCTGATGGTCCTCAGCCTCTTCACCTCCTCCCTTAACTTCTCTACCACATGAAGGAGTTCCCCCACTCGAGTGCAGCTTTCACAAGTGGCGCCAGTAGCAGAGGCACAAGCTGGTGGGGGGTGGGGGGTGCACTGTCTGCAGCTCAGGGTCTGGGTAGCTGCCTGTGGCTCTGTCTGGGTGGCAGCTTCCATCCTGCTTGCTGCAGCACACGGAGCAGCTTTAATTTTCTGGGTGGCCACCATGGTTTTTGGTGTGTTCTGTCTAGTCTCTGGGTCCTCTCTGCGCCCTGCCTGCTCGAACTGCCCCGCTCCTCTTTGTCCCGCTCCAGGTCGCGGTGCTCCCAGGGGCAGTTTAAATCCCCTGCAGGAGCCGCCGGGCCGGCCCCTCCCGTCAGGCACCGCGGGACCAGCCTGTGTGAGCCGCTGGCAGGAGCCCCGCCACCGCCTGGGTTTTTCTGGGATTTTCCCGGCTCAGGGAAGCTCGCACCTCCTCAAAATGTCCACCCCACCCCAGAACTCCCCGTCCTGCTGCCGGGTGCCGCTGAAGAAGCCATGGTTACCAAAGTCCAAGTAATTGTGCAGGATGCTTCTACATATTGTGTGGATTACTGGTTTTGGTAACACCTCAGCAATAAACCTTATCTCTTTGGAGAGAAACCTCTGAACAAGTATGTGGCCCTTGCATCAGTCCAAAAATAGAAGGGCACAAACCACTAGACCAAGCTAACATTTTCATGTTTAGAAGGGACAAACACAATCCTCTAAAGAGAAAATGAGAGTTGTTGTTACGCTATTATGTTTGCTTGATATCTAGTGTTAAAATAATTTCTGTTTCAGAATTCAGGTGTTTCACTAAAGGATCTGGGCATGCAACATCCTTCACAGATAGACAAGCACTGTTAACACAGGCAGCAACCCAGATCTAACCAAGTTTTCCATGTTGTACCTGAGCTGAGAACTAATATTATTTGTAATTCAAAGTCTTCTGTATTTCTCCACTTGCCAAGTCTGAGCAGAGCTGGAAACACAGAAATAAATAAATAAACAAAACCCATTAATCTGTATGTAAACAAAGTAAACATAACAAAGATTACCTGGAGTTACCATCTGTTGTATTGTTTTCTCACATAGATACAGTAACTGCATGGAGGTAATGTAACTCATCTCTTGAGTTCGATGGTTATGGGTCTACTCAGTTTTCCAAAAGTCATTGCAAACATGAGGTACTTTAAGAACTGCAGTAATAATTTAATTTTTCTTTTCATTAATGAGAGTTAAGAGAGAGAAACAAAATTTTGAGACCACCCAAAAGTATAATAAAACACAGAAGTTAAATGACCAACTCTCTTTTATTTCCAATCTTTTAATTTCTGTCAGTGCCTTTGTAATATCCTGCCTCTCCTATTTTGTAAAATACAAAAGGCCAGAGGCTCCCTCACCAGAAAAAGAAGTTCATTGTAACTGAAGCACTGATTTCTTCATCATTACGTTTATGGGCCTCAGGAAATTACAAGGAGAAAAAAACTCTGGAAAAATAGAGTAACTGCCTGTCTTCCTCTCTGTGCACCTGCTGATAGTCAGGAAGGAAAGGCACAATTTGCTACATATCTGTTCCTCTTGCCCTACTCACTACAGACCTCCAAGTGTGAATCCCTGGGCAAAAATTAAGACAACTGTCAGGCTTTTAAGTGTGGAGGGTGTTTTTAGTACAAGTCTTACATTAGGAGAAATTAAACATTGAGGTGTAAATGCATCATTCTCTTTCACATCATTTAAGCTAGCTAAATGCTTCTTAGTGCTCAGTAAATACGAATGTATTTTGCTTCAGAGCCAGAACATGCTGCAAAGAGGTATTGTTCTGCTTAGGATAAAAATCAAGGAATGATTTAAAAGTCTTCCTTAGACAAACAGTCTGTTAAATTGGTAGAATTTATGTGAAGCCTAGTTGATTTTCTGCCTTGTCATTCATCATTCATCTCTTATACACAAGTTTTCTAGCTGTCCAGCTTTAGAGGCTGCTGTAACTTCAGCCACAAGGTCTATGTACCACAAAAAAGTTATCCCCATTGAGTTGACCATGGTGATCATGGAATTGGTGATGAGACTAGAAGAAGAAGAGCACTGGTCCTGTACTTCATGCTGGACTTATTGGACTGTCCCTGCATGCCTTCACCCCTCTGCCTAGACACCCCAGACGGCCTGAGTATCAAAAATGGTTAATTTAAGCTAAAGATATCAGAATACGATGAAACACATCCCAGGCCAAAGCCTGAGGTAGTTACAGCTCCCTCAGCTGACATACCTAGAACTAGAGTTAATAAACATTACTTAATCCCTGGCTCTCTAGAAATAGCAGTTGTTTCAAAGCGAATGTGTTTGCTATAAGCAAGCACATACAATATTGCATATCTTCTACAAAGACTTAACAGTACTCGGCATCCTATCACCATTAAAACATCACAGGTACTATGATCAAGTCCTCCAGTCTGTGTCGACTGTCTCCTTTTTCAACTGGCATGACAGAGATTCTTAATTGCACCACCAGTAGTCAACAACAACTGAGATTGGCATGGACAGTGAATATATGTCACTGCCTCCTCTACAGTGCATGGCTCAGGTAATCTCTGTTGGAGGTAAATAAAGTGAAATACTACATCACTTTTCCTTTTTCATGCTAGACAAGCTTTTCCTAATGAAAATGTTGAACTGCACTGTCTTTCAATCAGTATATCTTAACTCACTCTTGATTATATGGGTCTGAAATGGTATTTTGGTAAGTCTGGTGACTTTAGTCAGTGAGTGAAATAGGCTGAAAGCAATTTAAAAAAACCCCAAACTTTCCTGTTCTTCAGGACTTGCCATTCTCTGTGCTTATTTCAATACAATAAATTTATCAGAAAAACATCCTTTATACTTTGCCTCTTACCATCCTTTATACTTTGCCTCTAACCAGAATGATTCCCTTTAGCCCTCCTAGGAAAGAATGCTGGGAAACCTATTCAAAGTCTGATTACCAGTTCTGTCCCTTTTATACTCTTTTAATTAGCAAAAGTGGGATTGTAGCTGACTTAGGAGTCAGATTCTGCTTATTCTCACTAGTTTCCGAGCTGTATTACTGCATCACCTACTGGCCTTGGGGGCATCAAGGCTTCTTTGTACCACGTGCTCACAGACGGATGATGTAGCCCCGCTCCAAAGGGTAGCAATCCCTTCATCTTGGAATCCTACAGGAATTTTGTCACTCACTGTAGCAAGTTACAGATCCTCCCTGTAGCAAGGCAAAGGATACAAAAAAGGACTACACAGCCCAAGTACATTTTGAGTTTAGGCAAAAATGCGATAACATATTTTCCCGATCCATCCAGTGCCACCTTTTTTGCCATATGTTTTTTCACCCACATTTTTAACTGTCAGTTTGAGCGCATATCACCAGCTCCTGATGCACACTTCTTCATCTAGAATCAGACAGAGAATAGTTTTCCCCAAAGGGATTATCTGAGGTGCCTTTTCTCTTAAGTATCTGTCTTAGGAGCTGCTTCCCAGAGGATTTTATTGTAGAGAACTGGAGTCTGATGAGTTAGTCTCTGAGCTAGTCAGCAGAGAGACATTTTTTCCTCACCATTTGGATTATATTCCCCCTTGTGTATTTTTTTTTTCATTTTGCATGCAGCATTTCAGGATAATCAGTTTTATTTGCTTATTTGTTTGGCTTTGTGCTAGTTTATGCTGAATTCTGTAGGCCCCTTTTCTTTGTTGGTGAAATATTGAGCAGGTGCAGATGTAGCCCATCTGTGAAATCTCTAGTTTATATTGGGTAGAGGAAGAGAGGAAAAATAGTACTATTTGCCTTCTTTCAAGGAGGAGGAGATAGAGGGAATAAAGAAGAGGAAAGTTAGTGCTGCAGCTGGGACTGGAAGGCATGGACTTGGGCATGCTTCATCCTGAACATGTGTTTGTTATGTTATGACATCTGATATTAGCAAAAGAATGTCAAAACTTTGCTATTCTAACTGATTCTTCAGAGTGACAAAGAAAGACTGCATAGAAAAAAAAAATATTGAAAACTCAGTTATTTTTAATTGTCAGAAAGAGCAGCCATGCAGAGGCCTATGCTCCCAAATAACCCAGAGTACTGCTTTTCCTATCCTCTGAAAATGTGAAAAGAGGAATATGTATCAAGGGTAGGTAAGGATAAAAGTGTTTGTTAATGGTATGAGGTCAAATGTTCCTGTTGTGGCCCTTTTTTGGAAGTACATAGACGAAATTTGCAGCTTGCTATTCCTAGCAAGCTCCTATACGCATGATTCGCACAGGGATTGATGTGGGTTCAGTGCTTTGCTCATCTGCAATTGATGCATCAGTTTACAGTGTGAAGAAGAACAACAGCACTCTAGCAGATGGGCCTGAACACTCCCATACCAGAAAATCAGCATGTAAAATAAGTTTGAGTAAGACAAGTAGATGACTTGAAGATCAACACAAACCTTGCAGAACACTCTGCTCAATTAGCTTTGGAAGCAAAAGGTGGTGTGTAAGACGTACTCTGTTCTCAGGTATCTAATGCAATGCAGCCATTTCCAATGCTTTCAAGATTTTCTGTAGTACAGAAAGATCCTTTTGATAAACTCCTTAGCTAACCTTTGTCGTTAACTTTAGCGAGTATTTAGTCAGTTCATAGTCACACAACATCCAAGTAACACAGGCAATTCAGAAAACTTCTAGCAAATGCTGGATACCGTTTGGGTTTTTGACTTGGCTTTTTGTATCTATCCCTGGTTAACAGAATAAATTAAACTTGATGCAAAAAAAAATTTCAAAAATTTATCTTTGGAAAGAGTTTAGGGAGTAGGTAGGTAATCTAAAATCTAGGGAGTAGTAGGTAATCTAAAAACATGTGAATGCTGCCACTTCAGAAAGAGTAAACAACCTGCCCAGCTACAGAAAATAATTTTTAGCTGTGGCAAATTTGTCTTGCTGTTTTTTAGAAAAATAAGAAAGTACTTTTCAACAATTTTCTATAATAATGTTTCTCAGCATCGTATCACCATTAAAACATCACAGGTACTATGATCAAGTCCTTACCCTGACTGTAGCTTTTGCCTGAAGAAGCATATATATTTCTGCTTACCATGTACAGATCTTAATTTCATAAAGAAATGTTTTTTAATGCATCAGCACATTAATTTAATTTAGCTGAACAATCTTTTACAGAAGAAATAATTACATAGTCCTCCAAAAACTTTCAGTTTAATCTGGAAGAATAAAAAAGGAATGCTGGAACTATCCTCAATTCCTTTTTGAAACTACAGTAAAGCATGCATTTGGATACCATACCACTGGTCTGAAGATCTCCAAGAGAGATGGTAGGAATATTCTCTTGGCATCAATTGCAATATGTATAAATCATGTCTCATATCTGACTTTGATAAAGGAATTTCATTACCAATTAATTCTATTACAGCATCATTCAAGTTTTTGTCAGTGATTTACGTATTACTCACTTGAAGTCATTACATTTTTCAGAGAAAATCTATTTATAAGTAGACATAAAGCAAACTAATTGAAAACATAATTAAATAGAGACCAGAATCTTAAATAAATGACAGATGCTTACTCACTCAATTAAACACACTGTGCAATGTTTCTCATAACTTTCTCAAACAGTCCTGTGTTACCATTTTACCCTTGACATTGACTACTGAAACTACGCCATCTTCTGATAAAAAAAAAAGCAGCCCAGTCCTGCCTAGGGGCAAGAGGAGAGCCCTCATCTGCTGCGGCTGGATCTGGTCTACTTTGTGGAGAGTTTCTGTGCCCCATCCTGCAGTCGCTTGCGTTCTCAGCCAGGGTCCTGTAGGCAGCAGGCGCATCAACCCTGGCACTGGCTCACATAAGGTGCTTAACAAGTTTAGCATGACCTACCCTGGCCTCTGGTTATCCTCTGCTGTGAGTTCTCTCACATCGCACAAGTCTGAAATTAATGAAAAATTATTTTAAATGGCAGAGCCCCTTGGGTATGACTGGGGAGAACACACCATCTTCTCCAGCCCTGGGAAAGATATCACTGCAGTATCAAAGTTTGCACCAGACTGCATGCAGGAGTTGGTATGGCTCTGCAGGGGGGGCAGTCACTTAAGATGATGGCTGGGATAAGATAATTTAGGTTGAGAACGGTGGATTCAAGGACATCATGTCTGGGAAAGTCAACTCCCCAAGGACTTCCTAGGCTGAGCAGCACCATCCTCCACACTCGCCTCTGCCACGCTGAGCTGGTCAGCCACAGCCTTGTTGGGGTCAGCCCATCCACCTCACAGCTCTGGTAGTGTAAGGACTGGTATTTAGTATTTTCAACCTAATTATTTTATATTTTTCTATATTTTCTTTGCCTCTACACATTGCCTAAACACATAATGAAATAATAAAAGCTATATATAACAGGGTCAGCTTTTTCAAACTAGGTGGTACCAAAGTCCACCATTAGCTCCCTAAATCTGCCGCCCTTCCAAAGTGCTAAACTATAACAGTGCATATTAACTTCAGGCCTAAATGCGGTAGTATTGTCCAAAATGCCATACATAACTCTTAAATGTCTGTTAATAAAGAGTTCTGCATTGATGATTCAGTGATGCTGCCTAACCAGCTACTTACTTCAGAGCTGGGAGTTGAGTCCATGGACACCCCATCTGCTCTTGCTGCAGTGGGACCAGAAGCCATGACCCTGCACAACATTTGTGTGGAGATTACATGGGTTACAGTGCAGAAGCTACAAAGTGACACAGTCATAAGGTCACTTCCCTCCAGTGTATGTGAATTTCTAAATGATACCCCTTCTGATGTGTGGATGTGTGTAATAAGAGGCAGAAATAATTGTAACGTATGTTCAAAATAGGACTATATACAGCAGTCTGTATGTTCAGCTGGTTCCTTATCTTGTGTTCTATATAAACTTGTTAAACAACTATTTTCCTTTCCAGCTAATCTGATACTAATTTCATTCATTGTCTCAGAGTAGCGTTGGACAGTACTATGGCTTTCCTTTCCACCTCAGATTCTCTCCTTAGCACCATCCCCTATACAGAGCTCCTGGGAGAGTGCTATGTGCACTATATCCCCTCTCCAGCACACAGCACAGTGCACTCCTTGCTGCACCCGTTTTTGCTTCTGGCAGAGGCTGTGGCTGTGAGCACGCAGTAAGATCAGATTGAAGCCCACTGTGCACAAAAACTGGAGTCCAGTTGAAGCTCAGATGAAGCCACCTGAAATCCTCCCAAAATAACTGTGCCCATTTCTTATTGATTCTCAACTTTGTGAGACACAAAAAAGGTTTGGGAAAAATGCTTAGAGGCTGAACCTGATCCTGAATGTATTCAGGATCCTCGAGCCTTTAGAAGAAAACATGTCTATAATGTTATCATGTGAGCTCTCGGGAACAGAGAGCTATTTCAGAAACCCTATGGAAACAAAGCTGGAAGTTTCAAAGTAGTCTATTAATTCTCAAATGCTTCAGTACAGAGAAATGAGCAGATAGACCAAATAATTTCTTCATTTTGCCAAAGGAATCTTTACTTTTCCTGTGATAACTTCGGATCGCTTGGCAATGCAGACATTGTCCTTAAAAAAATGCAAGTTGCCCAGAGCCTAGTAGGCATCCTCTTGTTCCAAGAAGACCTTGTTCTGCAATTTGTGGAAGCAAACACATCAGTGGAATAAATGTTCAGACAACTGGGGATTAGAAGCAAGTTTGACTGGTGGTAGAAGTACCAGCATTTAAGCATTTGTATTGCTCAGAGTGAATGTCAGCAGCAAGTGTTTGGCTTCTCACTCTGAGCTCGTTCAGAGTACCCAATAGCTGAAAAATAAATCTTCCACTGTGAAAAATACACACTTGTCATTGCTGAATTAGAAGCTGGCAATAACAATGCCAGCAGATGTTTGGGGGTTTTACATGCCATTCTATCTTTTGCATGACTAATTTGCTACCTGAAAAATTGTCAGCATGAAATTTTCTGGACCAAAAATATTCACTCATTCCAATATCAAACAGTAGTGTTGACATATCTTCTTAAGTGGAATAACATTCTTTTTCAGATCATTGGCATAAATGTAATTCTAAAGGCTTAACAGGGATGAGGGCAAGCACATCAAAACCAAAATGTGCTTGAATCGTTGGTTACTTAACAAACAGAAAATATGTAGATTTAGATGGATATAACTCAATGGCTACAGTGAAATAACTCGGGATTTATATTAATATAGAAATAGTGAATTCTAAATCTTCCATTAGTCATGTATTTTCTTTTTTAATCTTGATTTGTCTTCATTACAATAAACAAATTGCAACTAGAAATCCACACATCATAGCATCACATAAAAATTGCAATTTACTGTATCCAAATTGTTAATTGCATTGAAATGATCACATAACATTAAAATATGCATTTGTACTTAATACTTTTGTTTGTTTGTTTGTTTGTTTGGGGGGCGGTAGGATAGAAAAGGAAAACAAGATGATCTTTTGTGCAATGTGCTTGTGCTATCATATGTTTATAGGTCTGGAAGTCAAATGTAGAGACAAATGATGAAAAGGCCTTTCCCCTTTTCTGTAGACAGCAACTGCTTTTCCTAGCCATGCAAATCCAGAGAAAGACACTTCTCTGCAGCATGTAAAGGTGCTCTTGGCTGTTCGATACATCTTCTCCAAGCGGGGAAGGCTTTTTTACTACTTTTTTTCCGGGCACTTTGCAATCTCAGTGATGCACATGGAGATCTCTACATCTGGCTTCTGCCTGACTTCAGCAATCCATGTTGCGCTGGAAGGTATAAGGTTGCACCTTGTTAGGTATAAAAGATACATTGTTTTTTCCATATGGATTTGTCATCTACGAGAAGATAGGAACAGTTAAGATAGATATTCTGTGGGATATTTTCTTCTTTTAGCACAAGAGGCCAGCAAGACATTTAGCCAGATGACTTATGCTGCTTGTTCCCCCGCTGGAATATCACCTTGCTCCATCAAATAAAGTCATGTTTTCTTATTCTTATTTTAAAATTCCATGCTGCAGGATAGTCAATTAGCCCTTCAAATGTCCTTGACAAGAATTGAAGAGCACAATAAAGAAACACTTCATCCAAACAAAGCAGCAGCAGCAGCAGAAGCAGCAGCAGCAGCACCAGCAGCAGCAGCAGCAGCACTTTTTCATAGTTATTTAAACCTTCAGGATAGATTAATTCCTCTCTCTTTGGTTTTTTTACTACATCAAACCATTAAGTATGTATAAAACAATAATTTCTGAACACAAGTTTTGTTTTCTACCTATCTTATCAAGGAAATAATTTAGGATTTTTTAAGGAAAAAGAGACTCCTTTGTGAGGAGTATATGAGCATGTTCAGTCACTGGATCACAATGTCAGGGAATGGTATCGAGGCCTCAGGCATCTCTCAATCTCTTGCATCACAGGTTAAATGAATCTTTCAGTTTTATAGGCTCTAAATTTCCTCCAGCTATGCAGATAATGATAATTATTTTGACACATGATTACAAGATCTTGTATTTACTTTGAGTAAAAGATGTCTCCAGTATGAATGTGATCTTTCAGTGACTTTCTGATTTCTGAACTCATATTGGAGTATTTTTATTGAATCAAAGTAGGCTTGATGAGTGGGATTCACTTGCCTGAATGTGGATGATATCTAGTGCCATTTTAGATGCTTTAGGGTGTTAAACATGGCTGCTGTTCCAGACAGCAGGAGGTTTGCTGTCATATCTATTATTCAGTACCTAAACCAACAATAGATGTCTGTATTTAGATACCCGAGTGGTCCATTCTTTCTTTTCCCTTAACGTAATTTTAAAATTTATTTAAACATCACTGTAAAGTTATTTTAACTGTTCATCTCTGTACTGCTTTTCTCTTTCTTCTACTCTGTGGAGTATTATTCCATTTTATTTTCATCTTCCCTGTCTGTGAAGAGTAAAACTGTAAGTGTACCTGGAGAATGGTTACAGTTTCCTTCTCCTACAAAATATATACTCCTCATCACAGGTATACCTTCTTGAAAGAAATAATTTATTTTTAAACATATTAAAACAACATAAAAATCCATTTTAAAAGTGTCCAAGAGATTTCAAAGAATTGTAGCTTACCTAAATATATGATGGTCATCGGGTTGAGTCACCCGATGTGTAGACGAGGTGTTCAGGGACATGGTTTAGGGGCAGATAGGAATGGTTGGACTCAATGATCCATGAGGTCTTTTCCAATCTGGTGATTCTATGATTCTATGATCATTCCTGAAAGTTCCCATAGAAAGTTTTTTTCTGAAACCTCAGTTATTTCTCTAAATTCTTGGCATCTCATGTCACAGGTAATTTGTAAAGAAGCAAGAAGAATTCAAGGACAGTAGCTTGATTTTATATTGATTGTTTTTTCCACCTTGCAATTCTAGAAATCCATTTCTGCCATTTATAAAATAGCGACATGTCTTCAGACAATACTCAGATAATCTCATGGGCTTCAATTCAGCTTTACTTAGTAGCATTTTTCCATAACGGCAAATTAATTTATTCTTAGAAGAAGAACAGATAGACATTAAACAGAATGGACTGGCAGACAAGAACAATGCATCCACTTGGCCACCTCTACTTCTTAGTTATTATATTAAGCATTATTTGTAAAGTTAAATTCAACAGCTAAAAGTAAGGCTATTTTCTCCAGTCACTGCTGTTAGAATGGACCCTAGAGACAGAAGTTAAATCAAGCTGCTGCTTTGCTGCAGCCAAAGCTACAAACAGCATTCATTGGAATGAGCAGGCATTTGGCATTATCTCTAGAATAGCAGAAAATGAAGTGTATGCATTTCTAGAAATGCATAAATCATCCTTGCAATACCTGCATGAAAATGCATGGAAGCTTAAAATGAACAGCAATATTTATGATGTAACATTATCTGCAACAAACTACATTCATAATTCATACTTCTCAAGAATAGTTTTCAACATTTTCTTAAATATTCTTTCTCAAAGCAAGATGCTTGCATTGTTTTGAATATATCTAGATTAAATCACCATTTGCCCATATCTGTAGAAAATTTCAGAACAAGTTTCAGTATGACCTGGTTGGTAAGAAATGTTTATGTGGCACTGGCCAATATATATATATAATCACAAGCAGTAATTTTTAGTTTTGATTATAGGAAAAAAATTAGAAGCTAAAGATGTAAGCAGAAAAAATATAATTAAATAGAAATATAATTTAGTAAATGAAATATATTTATTATGAAATTTCATTTCTAGGCCCGTGTTCAAAAGGCACTGTAAACACCTCAGCAGAGTGAGATTTTACATATGCTGGCAGCTATACATGTTTTAACACTTTGTCTAATTGGCAACTTCCATTGTATAATGCTCACATGTTCAAAATTACATCTCTTCATCTCTACCCATCTTTTAGAGTGGGATGTGGATGATGAGCTGCATAAGGAATACAAACCCTACAAGTGTACTGGTGAATTCACAGTCTCAACACATGAACAACAGGCAGTGAGTAAGACACAAGACCTTGGACAATCAAGTATATTTATGACAAAGTTGTGAAACAAGTTTAACGTTACTGTTTTTTATGCATATTGTAAGACTAGAGGAACTGACACATACCCATTTCAACATCTAAGCCAAGTTCAGCAAGAATGTCTGACCTGTAGTAGTGGCTCAGAGAACTAGTGAATGCCCCATCCCTGGAGGTGTTCAAGGCCAGGTTGAATGGGGCATTGAGCAGCCTGATCTAGTGGGAGGTGTCCCAGCCCATGGCAGGGGGGTTGGAACTAGATGATCTTTAAGGTCCCTTCCAACCCAAACCATTCTATGACTCTGTGATTCCTCCTTTGCCACCATAAAGTCATATTCAACATAGAAGGAAAGCATGGAAGGAGCAGAAAGGAGAAGAATAGGGAAAACAAGCTAAATATGAGAAAGAGAAGACTGGATATGAGGAGAGAAACAAAAATATCCTCACTCCAGATCTGGCATAGGGTTTCTGAAGCCTTATTGACAAGAGAGCAGGTAGTTTTTTTCAAACAAGGTTGTTACACAAATTCTATGAAAATCATTGACTACTGCTCACTTTGGGTGGGATTAATCTAAACTCATCTGTCTATGGTGAGAATGACAGTGTGTGACAAAGCCAATGTGAACTACAGTCACAGTCAACAAGAGTTCAGTGCATGATTCACCTCATCCTATGTAAATGCCTGCCTTTGGTTAGATGAATCTCATATTAAACTCTGCTGAGTTGAGTTGATCCTCCAAGCTATAAGATTAGCCAAGACAGCTTGTTCAAAAGTAGACATCTGTGTTGCATAGCTCCACATTTAGACAGATGAATGCCAAACCTGATTCCATCAGATCCACTTGAATAATTGCAATGAAACATATTACTTCTGATGATGAGCATTAGAGCAAATCAGGAAAAATCTAGACTTAGAAATACTTGATCAGAAATTTGGAGTAGGAGAAAGCAGACAGTCTTCACTGCAGTGTTTAGCATAAAATGAACATACCCAAGGAGGGAGAGACATCTGGAGGCCACAGGAACATTTTGTACTAATCCATAGGTTATTTTTCATGACTTTTCAAGTGCTTAATAGACACAGTGTCATTTTTAAACCGAATAGTGTTAGGAATAAAATTAGATTTTCTCATGAACATTCATTGTCTTGATACTTAAAGTAAAATCCCTAAATTTAGAGTTTGGCATAGATGTAGCACTTTGTAAGTTGTTTAACTAATAATGTCAGGGCAGATTAAAGAAGTAACTTCATAATAACCTAAATATTTGAGCCATGATCTTTTTCTTCCCCCTGTCCCAGCTTCTGGACAATTTGGGGAGTTATTCACTCTAAGTCCAGATGTTGCATCATGCAGCAACTTTACTTGCTTTGAATCAGCTCCTGCTCCCAATGGGAGACGTATGTTCTCTCCGCCCTTGGTTTCACACTTGCAGAATTACTGTTTGCTTGTTTCTCCTCCAGCATAAAAAGCATACCATTTCTGTTTAACTTAGAGTTGCCTTTTTGTTCTGAGATTTCAACACCTATTAAATCACTGATGAAAGTTTTACAGTGTTCATGTGAAGAAGGAAAAGGACAAGATAGATTTGTAGTAACAGACAAAAGCACAGATCTTTATCCCAGGATGTAAAAGCACACTCTCAGATCGAAACTTGTGATATAAGTTTTAGCAGACAAGAAGGGTATGTGTATGTATATTGATAGAGAAGGATATATCTGTTCTGAGATAAATCGAATAAAATCCTTCAATTTCACAAGTATCCCTTGATTTCTCCTGTCATCCAAAAATGGGGATGTAAGTGCTGTTGGTTTAAAAATATTACAAGAAAACCACATTAAGAAGCAGATATGTAGTTAAAAAGTGACAATATTTCTCAATGACTGCAAAGAAACAGAGTTCAAATAGTCCTTACCCACTTTCTATTACAACCCTTCACAAGACAGGCAGAAACCCCATTCTCCAGATTTTCTAAACCCAGAGTGATCACATTTTAAAAGTAGTGACCACATTTTAAACAGGTAGCTTAAATCCTATGTTATGCTCACCAAAACAGAGGGACACTCATCTCCTTGTTTCCTCATCAAAAGCTATCATTGTTAATTTGATTGGGTGGAAAGAATTAATCATTCAGAATTTACTTAATCTTTTCTTCATCTGTTGTCATTTTCTCTTCTTACTATCTCTGCTTAAAGAAAATAGTATTATTGTAAATTAATAAAATTAATCAATCAATAACACAAACCATAATTTTTTTAATATTCCTTCCTCTGTCTCATTTTATTTTTATAAATCCATGGTAGATCCTCTTTATTAATCCTTTGGAAGTATAACCCTGGGTACTCTCCCCCCTGCAGGATTATGCCTTTGAACATGAAGAAATTGTTGGTCTCCGTTCATATTTTATTTTCCACATTAATTAAAAACTTGTCCAGATGGCACTGTACAAATGTCTTCCGTGAAGATTTCTGGCTTTGAAATGCAGCTACCCATTTTGAAATACAGCATTTCCGTCTGCTTGGGAAAATAGCTCTCTATGATTCATTTTATGTATAGTATTGTAAGGGGGAGACAGTGTGTCACTTGGAGTAAAAGGAATGGAGATTCATCTCCAAACCTCCCACTTTCCATGAAAAAGCCCATATTAGTATTTCTGTGTGAATATATTTTGTACCTTTTTATGTGTGTGTGTGTATGCATATATGGATGCCTCAGAGGTAAGAAAAAACAAAAGAAATCATATTATCTTAATAATATGATTTAATAATCTTAATAATCTACATATACTCCTCAGCCAGGTGGTTAATGAGAGCAGAAACCAGTATCATCAATGTATTTCACAGCTCTTGAGGCAAATGTTTAAGTCAAGATTAAATCTCCACCTAAGAAGTGCCAGAAAACTACATGCCTTCACTATGTCTGATTTCCCCACTGCTGAGGACTCTCAGAAAATGTACAAGCAAAGAAATCTTTAATTAAGGAAAAACAAAACAGTAATAAATTTAGCACACAATAAGTGTAGGTCCCCCTCCCTTGTTTACACACCTCAAAATGCCAGTCATTCAGGAGAAGCCATCTCTCTGCAGGGATCCCCTGATGCCTGTAAGCTCCCCACATAGCCTCACTAGGCAATGTCTTGCATCCCTCAACTCACAGACTCCTCCTTAGATCACTGCAGTCCTCTCCTGGGCAAGGCAGACTTCCTACTGCCCTCCACACCAATATTCCTGTTTTGATTGCACTTAAGGAGGCTTCATGCTCAGGCATTTCTCACTAAAGAGCCTGATGTGTGTCATTGTCTCTTATGCCGAAACCCCCATCGCAATGAAAAGAGCACTCAGGGCTGTGTAATGGTGACCTGCTTGCCCAGGAACTAGTTCTCTGCCACAAGTTACTTACCAGATGTCACCAGAAGAACTGTTGGTAATTAGTCAATGTAAACTAAAGTCTCCGTGGTCCTGCTTTCTGCTTTTCATCATCAGTGGGATAGAGACCTCTTTGATTTCTTTGATGGATAGACAGGCATGTATATGTAGTTATTAGAAACAAATCTTGTTTTTCCATAAATAATGTATTATAAGCTCTTTAACTGCTCAAGTATTCAACTGCTATTTTTTGTAATCTGCCTGCAGTCCAGTCTGCACATCACAGATTTTACTGCCATTGCAGTTCTGTTGCATGCATAACATAGTAACCAGATAAAAATGTCTCTGATGAGCAGAAAACAGCACATTTTCTTTAGCACTATGTGAGTCTCTCAGACTGCTGTTTGTGAAAGAGCCAACCCAGTGTGCTACCCCTAGCTGAACGCACAGCTTCAAAACACACTGCAATTGCAAACTATAGGAAAGCTAGTTTAACATGGAAGATGACATCATATGTCATTCTGTGCCTTCTAACTAAAGAAAAACAAAATAATCGGACCAGATTTTATTTTCTATATTGATTCCAGGTATCTCCATTAAGCTCAGCCTTAAGAATAAGTGTTCCTCCCACCTCCAAGGCTATAAAAGAAGGACAGCAAATAGAAAGTCCTCTAGAAATATGAACAGTGGCTATGTGACAAGAAAAAGAACGTTAGCAGCCTTAACCATATCAGATGAATTAAATGTTTATTGCTCTGTGGATGTTTGGCCTGCAGCACCCGCCACTGATATCAATAGATGTCTTGTTTAAAAACCTCAAGTTGCATTCTCCAAATTCAGGGGGTAGGCTGGACTTAAAATATTTGACTGTTGAAAAAAATGAAATGTTTTTCCTTCTAGTTTCACTCTGATCAAAACTCCTTGGAAAACAAACAGGATCAAACATTGGACCACAGAGAAGAAAATGGCTAGATAGATGGTCTAGCTCATTTATGTGGCCCCATGAGTGACTACTTCTTGCAGTTTATTTTCTAGTACTTTATTCTAACTTTTTTGCAATATTCAAACAGGAAATGTTGCCTTTGGAAGAGTCTGACAGATCTGTCGGGGCCTGTATTGCTGTAACTAGTCTTACATTTCCCCTTCTGCAGGTTTTAGACCATTTTATCCCACCATTTTTTTTCCCATTCCTTGCAGAAAACGTTCTACAAGTTAAAAAATATTACTGCTAGGACATGGGGAAGGATATTGAGAAATCGTGCTCTGTTTAAAGTTTATTGCAAAAATGCTATAGTTATTGTAATAGAGCCAGGACTAGGCACATGGGCAAGGCTATGCTCCACACATAAATTCAACATGATAATCATCTTAAGGGACTAAGGGAGAGAAGAAGAGGTAAGGAAAACTCTGCTTTTGCCATATGGAATCTGGGCTGTTCTAGTTGCTAATTTAGATACAAATGCCGCCAGTAGCAGTCTGCATGGACCTTAGCGCTGCTTCAAAATCCTGCTGAGATACCTTCCTGGCAAATCTTACACTGATGCTATGACTTATGAGCTTAATATAGCCCCACAGCTCTCTTTCCTCCTGCCAATTGCTCTCCCTCAGTTGGGTATGAAGATATAACTTCCCTCATAAGGCACCACTCACCTATTTCAGTCAGCTAAAAGGAGTGGCATGAGGAACAAGGCTCAAGTTCCTATTCTTTCATATTAATTCTGGTGCCTTGATTTTGATGCTCATGTGTTGTCTAGGTTGTAACAAATTACACAAGCTCCCCATGTTTCAGCTTCTTTGTCTTTAAAATGGGAATAATGATTTCAGCTTTTTAATGTACTTTGAAATATGTGGACATAAAGCACTACCAAGAGAAGGCAGTTCTATTATTTTTTCTCATATTCTGTCTTTTTAATGTAGGCTCATTTCACAAATTATCAGCATTACCGCTCTAATGTGAACACATCTTCATTGCTGTTGAAAATACTCTTACATACTTTGCTGATAATATAGATTCCTTGTCTACTATTCATGAAAATTTCTATAAAACCTCATTCTGTCACCAGTAATATATATTTTACTGAAGGCTCTGTGTCCTTGTCTTGTCAGAAACTGCAGCCTTCACTTCCTTCTTTCACCCATAGTTTTATGTGTACTGCAACAGTCATGAGTAATTTTTGTTTCCAGATCCAGCAGAAAGAAAACTCACTAGTTTATGGGACAAGCTACTATTTCCTCATGTTCTATTGCACTCCTCTTTTTCCTACACTATCCTCTGTCCTTTAAATCCCTTGCTTTATGACTCCTTGGTGTTCTTTATTTCTGCCCTAAGCAGCCTCTGATTGTCAGGTTGGCTTCCCAGCAGGGTAGACTATCAATCATCTCACTTCTCTACATTCTTCTGTTCCATAATCAGTATTTTGCAGTCTATGCTGGACATCTGGTGGACTGCAATGCCCAGATCTAGTATGTGATTACTGGAGGTGAATCACTATCTTTCCATGTAAGGGCACAGAAAAATTATGAGAATATCCATACAGCAAAACACCAGGAAAAGGCAATGACAAGCATGGTCTTGTGCATGACGTCTGGAACTCAGCAGCTACAGAGCACTCAGGGCTGCAGCCTTTAGTTTGTGGGGTGACCTTGGGAGAAACACGTCCTTAATGTCCCAAATGTGGCCATGGTGGAAAATGAATGAAGACTTTGGCTCTTTCAGGTTTCACATACAGCACAGTGCTGGTATTTCCCCATCAGTAGGCAGACACCTGTGGGAATGTTTGTCAGCTCCAGGCCCACAGCAGGCAGGAAATGTTTGGGCTTTGCCATGGCTCCTTCAGAGGATGCCACAGAGTTCAGTGCTAAACCCCACCACAAGCAGGCAAGGAGGCAGGAGTCATCTCCACCACTCCATTGTCCAACAGCTTAGGCACTCGCAGTAGTGTCCATTTGCCTGGTAACAGGCAGTCAGTCTGCTCTGGATGAGCAGAGCCAGCATGGGTATGTTCCACTGTGCAACTTGAGGCCAGACAGCTGAGAAAAAGCTCTGAGAAAGTCAGAGGGATGCTAGAAAAATGAAGGTACAGCCAACAGTGAGGCTGTTGAGATGGGGCAGTCAGTCACTCAAGCACTCAGGAGACTCCTGAAGGAGGAAAGCAGGGAGGCTGGCAAGGACAAATGGCATAGCCTAGGCTCACCAGGGTAAGTCAGACCTCCAGCTCAAGTCACTGCTCTGGGCAAAGCAGGCAAGAGACAGCGGGTCTGTGACACCCAGACATGGCCTTTATCCCAGTGCCTCTGAGGCCAGCAAAGGCTCCATGGGTGCTGCACCAGGAAGCACACCTCCACCTGACAGCCTGTTAAATCCTATCTATCCTTCATGTCTATTAGCCAGTAAGTAATTTATTTACACTTCTGAGCTGAATTTCTCCTACTTGCAGAATATTTTTGTAGATAGCTAAAAATGTCTAAGCAGGCTGACCACAAAAAATGAGCTGTAACAATTTTTCAGGTCATCCACAGCCCACTCTTCCACTGCTGCTCCTCCAGATGACCCTTTACTCTAAGACCAAGGATTGAATTCTTTTGTTCTTGCTCAGGAGCTCTAGTAATACAAACCATGATTTCACTCAGACATTGGAAGCAGAAGACTATAGCAAGGATTTAATCTCCACTTGACAATTCTGGTACAACTTATCACACATCTTCAGTTTCTTCATCTCTCTGTAAATTTATTAACTTATTTTGTCTTTTATTAATGCAGAATGGATGAGCATTGGTGAAGCAAACAAAGTAGAATTAAATTACTTTTCTATCTACTTTTGTTTTATAAATCAATAGATCTGTGACAGTAATGTGTTTTAAATGCACAGAAATAATGGATGCTTATTTTCATAGTGAGTTGTCCAAATATTTGCTTGCTATCCTCAGAATACTTACATTCTCTAAGAAAGAAAAAAATGTATCACTTTTTTCTTTTGCACTTTATATAAAAGCTTAGCTTTTTCTCTTCATTCACATCTATTACCTTTGTTATATTTCACAGACCTCTACACAGGTCCATATATTTCTTTCATAGGTCTTAAATTTTACTGCAGCCCCTTGTTATTGGCTCCCCAGTCAATTTACTTTACTCAGCAATGTGATCTATTCAAGTGGAAATGGGAAGTTTATGTGATAGTCTCCCTAGAATTCTCTTCTGAATATATTATACTCTGAGCCATGAAGGCTGGAATGCAATCTTCATCATAGAAGCTATGCAATCTTGCAATGCGTACGCAGAGACTGCTGGTAATCCAAGGTCCCATGACAATGTGGGTTGAGGAACACAAGATGACTGTGTACATGTTATAAAGCTGAAAGAAATAAAACAAATAAAAATGTTTGGGGCAACGCACCACTGAGTATCCAGTCCAGCACTAGAAAAATTTCTGGACCATTAAGAACTAGCAGAATATTTCTAAACCCATCCTTCATCAGCCTATGGTGGGATGCATCATTCAGAAAACTGGTTCCAGTTTTGTCTCGTTTCTCTGATGACTTCAGGGCTGGTCGGGCCCTCAGAAAGGCTCCAAATGCAAGTATGGTTAGATGGGATGAAACTACTTTTATATCCTCATAAGCCTCCTTCCAGTCTTATACTGAGCATAGCTTACTGAGAACAGAAAAGCTGCATACATCTAGTTCAGATACTCATTTATAGTTGGGTCGACTGGAAGAGGGCTTCCAAGCAGGTCTGAGGCATGTTTTAAATTTAATCACATATATCCAAACTGAGATACCTTTATCAGTCTACTGTCACATCCCATATTATCACTGTGTTTCTACCACAGCCCTGCTCAGTCACTGAAAGGGCTGTATGATGCGGTAGTCTGCAGCAGAGAGAACAAGACCCATCAACCCTGACAGTCTACTCCAGTCTTTTATTCCCGTCCCACTGTGTGACCATCAATCTGTTTCTTAGCTCTACGTAGTCATTTTTTAATATGACAAATGTTCTTGCTTCCTGCCCTTGCTTAATTAATTTTCTCACCAGATGTATTTGTGTTTGCAGAGTATGTGTTGCTATGCATTCATTTCAGGACCTCCAAACCTCAAACCATTGGCAACAATCACTTGCATCCTTTAAACAAAATTGCTGTTAACCCTTTGTGTTCAAAGTAGGAAAAAGAAATGTCAGTATTTATGGGCTCTGGAAGAGAGGAGAGGCCTGTGGGTGGATTACAGGAGGGAAGTGAGATTGTGTAGAGAAAAAATCAGGAGGGCTAAGGCTCAACTAGAAAACAAATTGGCAAAGTCTGTGAAAGATACCAAAAAATCTTTCTATAAATATATAAATAATAAAAGGAGGACTAGGGAGACCATACAATCCCTATTGGACGCAGAAGGAACAACAGTGACAGGGGATGACAAAAAGGCTGAGGTACTTAATGCCTTCTTTGCCTCAGTCTTTAACTGTAAAGAAAGTTGTTCCCTCTGTGTACAAACCCAGGAGCTAGAGGAGCAAAATGAGGCTCCCATGATCCAAGAGGAGGTGGTCAGAGCCTTGCTAGCCCAACTAGACACCCACAGGTCTATGGGGCTGGATGGGATTCACCCAAGGGCATTGAAGGAGCTGGCGGATGTGCTGGCCAAACCCCTTTCCATCATCTTCCAACAGTCCTGGAAGACTGGGGAAGTTCCACTGGACTGGAGGCTGGTGATGTTGTGCCCATCTACAAGAAGGGTCGCAGGGAGGATCCAGGGAACTACAGGCCTGTCAGTCTGACCTCAGTGCCAGGGAAAGTCAGGGTACAGGTGATCTTGAGTGCTGTCATGAAGCACATGCAAGAGAACCAGGTGATCAGGCCCAGTCAACATGGGTTTACAAAAGTCAGGTCTTGCCAAACTAACCTGATCGTCTACCATGATAAAAGCTGTGGATGTATCTTCCTGGACCTCAGTAAAGCCTTTGACATAGTTTCTCACAGCATTCTGCTACGGAAACTGTCAGCCTCTGGCCTGGACAGGCGCACACTCTCCTGGGTGGAAAACTGGTTGGATGGCCGGGCCCAGGGAGTGGTGGGAAATGGTGTTAAATCCAGCTGGAGGCCAGTTACAAGTGGGGTTCCCCAGGGATCAGTCCTGGGTCCAGCCCTGTTCACTGTCTTTATCAATGACCTGGATGAAGGCATCGAGTGCACCCTTAGCAAGTTTGCAGACGACACTAAGCTGGGTGGAAGTGTGGATCTGCTGGAGGGCCGGGAGGCTCTGAAAAGGGATCTGAACAGGCTGGACTGCTGGGCAGAGTCCAACGGCATGAGGTTTAACAAGGCCAAATGCCGGGTCCTGCACTTGGGGCACAACAACCCTATGCAGAGCTACAGACTAGGAGAAACCTGGCTGGAAAGCTGCCTGGAAGAGAGGGACCGAGGGTCTTGGTTGACAGCTGACTGAACATGAGCCAGCAGTGTGCCCAGGTGGCCAAGAAGGTCAATTTCATCCTGGCTTGTATCAGAAATGGCATTACCAGCAGGTTCAGGGAGGTTATTCTCCCCCTGTACTCAGCACTGGTGAGACCACACCTCGAGTACTGTGTTCAGTTCTGGGCCCCTCACCACAAGAAGGATGTTGAGGCTCTGGAGTGAGTCCAGAGAAGAGCAATGAAGCTGGTGAAGGGGCTGGAGAACAGGCCTTATGAGGAGTGACTGGGAGAGCTGGGGTTGTTTAGCCTGGAGAAGAGGAGGCTGAGGGGAGACCTTATTGCTCTCTATAACTACCTGAGGGGAGGTTGTGGAGAGGAGGGTGCTGGCCTCTTCTCCCAAGTGACAGGGGACAGGATGAGAGGGAACGGCCACAAGCTCCACCAAGGGAGGTTTAGGCTGGACATCAGGAAAAAATCTTTCACAGAAAGGGTCATTGGGCACTGGAATAGGCTGTCCAGGGAGGTGGTTGATTCACCTTCCCTGGAGGTGTTTAATGCATGGGTGGACGAGGTACTAAGTGTTAGTGTTTGATAGGAATGGTTGGACTTGATGATCCGGTGGGTCTCTTCCTGCCTGGTTATTCTATGATTCTATGATTCTATTATGTTTTGTGATTAGTCAATGATTTTGCTGTAGAGTCTGTGCACTGTAGAAGTCAAAGAAGGGACAGCATCACCTGTAAGGGATTATAAGAGTATTCAGCTTGACTGAGTAGCAGTTTCCTCTCTGCTCCTAACTTTGTGTATTTGTAATTATTATCAGCGATTTAATATACATGCCCAACACAAGTTAGCACATGGGGGGGGGGAGTAGAGTGGGTGGCAGAGCAGCAAGACATTTGTGTGTGGTTAAATAACAAGTAACTGAGATTTTAGCAAGCACTCGAAATTATATGGCATAGCTCCTAGGTTTTGAAAGATCAATGACACGGCCATTTGTTGTGCACTGAGAACAATTTCCTGCCTTTGGATCAGCTAACGGAACAAAACTGCCCACCCAAGGCCTTGGCAGATTGTGCTAGGGCCCAGGGGAGGTGCTTGCTTTCTTCCAAGCTGCATCACCAGGGCTGAACACAACATTTTGTCCTGTCAGTCACTTAATTAAGACTTGTCTATCAGACGTGGCAGGTGCAGCTTGCGGCCTCAGCAGCCAATATCTGTATGTTCCTGTCCTGCTGCTTCCCAAATGGAAATGTGCAACAGCCTTAAAAAGAGAATGTTTCTGTCTTTGCTTTTGCTTTGAAGTATTGGAACAATTTACAGATAGCTTTTTTGTTTCTTTGATTAGGTTTTATTTGCTTCTTTATACTTCTTTCAAAGGGGGCAATGTAATAAAGAGCTCCAAGGACAGTCTGTGCTGTTTTCTCCACTCCATAATTTTCTCCTTACAATTTTTCTTCAAAGAGTGAATAACACACCATTCAATGTATTGAAACTGCACTATGCTTATGGAAACATTGCCTGGAGCTGGTTTGAAACGGTGATCCAAACCAACCCACAACAGTGATCAGTCTGTGAGATGGGTACTGGGAATCTCCTGGCGTTGCTGTGTCCTGGCAAGAAACTTTAGCATTCACGAGACTTATTGCCACAAAGATTTGAATCTGGGTCTTTTGGGTCTCTGCAGGATATGTCTTCAAAACTTTGACTGCTTTGCCTAAGCAGCGCTTTGGAACCGGCACGGTCCTTACGCAGCATCGCCGCATCCCCTGATGCCAGGACAACTCCTTGAGCCAGTCTGTCCTCTCTTCTGCCTCGTTTGGTTTCTTCCCAGCTCGCTTTCCCCCCTGAGTCCCTGCTCTCCTGCCCGACAGCGTGCAGGCAGCTGCCGCTCGCTCTGATTTCCCATGTGCATCCTCATCCCAGCTCCACGCCAAGGTCCCTCCCTCCACGCTCTTTGCCTCCGCAGACCCCGGTCTCTCCGCACAGCGCAGCATCCCTCTGCGATAAAGCTTCAGTTCTTCCTCCTCCATAATTCATTTTCACATTATACTTTATCACTCCAGAGAAAGCACCAGCAAGAAAAGCCAGCGAAGGTTCGTACCGACCGATCATTCATTTTACTATATTTTTTGGCGAGGGTATTTTTTAACAGCGTTTATGCTTCCAGAGACCGCGAGCGGAGCTGCCGGCGCGGAGCGAGCTACCGAGAGCTTCGCGTGAGTCTTGTGAGTACGTTCCTTAGAGTCTCATACCCGAAGCGCCGTGATCATTGGAGAATCCCATTTTATCGTTCT
This sequence comes from Clamator glandarius, assembly GCA_033459285.1. Taxonomy (NCBI): domain Eukaryota; kingdom Metazoa; phylum Chordata; class Aves; order Cuculiformes; family Cuculidae; genus Clamator; species Clamator glandarius. Next base: position 1,027,533 of record JAUNZM010000198.1, read on the forward strand.
GCGGAGCCGGCGGCGAGATCGCCTGATTCCGTTAAAAAAAAAAAAAAAAATCACCCGGGTGTCCATCGAGGCTGGATCCGGCAGCGGAGCAGCACGGCCGGTTCATCCCGGGGCTGGAGGGAACCAGCGGGTCCATCCCCGGGGCTGAGTGCACCGGCAGGTCCATCCCTGGGGCTGGGGGCACCGGCGGGTCCATCCCCGGGGCTGAGTGCACCGGCGGGTCCATCCCTGGGGCTGGGGGCACCGGCGGGTCCATCCCCGGGGCTGGGGGCACCGGCGGGTCCATCCCTGGGGCTGGGGGCACCGGCGGGTCCATCCCCGGGGCTGAGTGCACCGGCGGGTCCTTCCCTGGGGCTGGGGGCACCGGCGGGTCCTTCCCTGGGGCTGGGGGCACCGGCGGGTCCTTCCCTGGGGCTGGGGGCACCGGCGGGTCCTTCCCTGGGGCTGGGGGCACCGGCGGGTCCTTCCCTGGGGCTGAGTGCACCGGCGGGTCCTTCCCTGGGGCTGGGGGCACCGGCGGGTCCATCCCTGGGGCTGGGGGCACCGGCAGGTCCTTCCCCGGGGCTGGGGGGAACCAGCGGGTCCATCCCCGGGGCTGAGTGCACCGGCGGGTCCATCCCTGGGGCTGGGGGCACCGGCGGGTCCATCCCTGGGGCTGGGGGCACCGGCAGGTCCTTCCCCGGGGCTGAGGGGAACCAGCGGGTCCATCCCCGGGGCTGAGTGCACCGGCGGGTCCATCCCTGGGGCTGGGGGCACCGGCGGGTCCATCCCTGGGGCTGGGGGCACCGGCAGGTCCTTCCCCGGGGCTGGGGGGAACCAGCGGGTCCATCTCGGGGGCTGAGTGCACCGGCGGGTCCTTCCCTGGCATTGGGGGCACCAGCGGGTCCATCCCTGGGGCTGGGGGCACCGGCGGGTCCATCCCTGGGGCTGGGGGCACCGGCGGGTCCTTCCCTGGGGCTGGGGGCACCAGCGGGTCCATCTCGGGGGCTGGGGGCACCGGCGGGTCCATCCCTGGGGCTGGGGGCACCGGCGGGTCCTTCCCTGGGGCTGGGGGCACCAGCGGGTCCATCTCCGGGCTGAGGGGAACGAGCGGGTCAATCTCCGGGGCTGGGGGCACCGGCGGGCCCGCCCCCGCGGCCCCCGGCGCTGCCGCAGCGCCGCCCCTGCCGCGGACTACAGCTCCCGTCGTGCCGCAGCGGCGCCGCCGGCCGGGGGAGCCCCGCGGGCAGAGGGAGGGGCCGAGCCGCCGCCGGCCGGGGCGCGTGGCGCAGGGCGAGCGGTCCGCGGGGCGCGGGGCCGGGCGCGGAGCGCGCTCCCGAGCGCGGGCGCTGCCGCCGGGGTCCCGGGGAGCGCGCGGGTGAGCGCGGGCGCTGCGGGTCGCGGGTTGGCTGCGGGCACACGTGTGCGTGAGCTTGGTGCGCGCCGCGGGATCCTCCCGGGGCACCGCGCGTTCGCCCCGCGGGGGGATGGGGCGCGGAGGGACGGGGGATAACGAATTAATTGCAGATGAGAAGCAGCCCCTGTCTCTGAGCCGGCAGTCTTTGAGGCGCAATTTCATTCTGAAATCTCCTCATCAAACTGGAGATCTGCTATAGGAAAGCACTTGCTTTTCCCGTAGGATTATCAGATTTCCACTAGAGAATACAGATCCCGGATTACTGAGCTACATGGGATTTGCGTGTTTCTTTCTAATTAGTCTGTGAGTCTGATTTTTAAATTCTTTATTTGGAAGGGAGTGGGGGAGTCGCCTCCTTCTAAAAGAACAGATGTCTCTTTTCTCTGACATTTTATGTGGTTATTCTGGTTATCCTGGGCTCCATAAATGACTTACTGCCTTAATTGGATATTGGTGTCAAAGGTTGATTAGACTCCCTAATAGATTTTGGATCTGCAAGCGGATTGCAGTTTTAAGTGCGTGGTTAAAACAATCGCGTTTGCTGTCTCCCCTCAAACAGTTGAGGGGAAGACTGATCTATTACATTTGCATTATCTTCTCATCAGTTTATTAATGTATCGTCGTGAGGTTGTCAGATTTGGTTTTGTTGTTGGTTTTTTTCCCCCTCTGCTGTTTCATTTGCAGACAAAACCGAAATGAATGTCAGAGAGGATTTGTTTAATCATTTAACAGCTGACACAAACCATGTCCCTAACAAAACGTTGGTGAGAGTAGAAGATTTCTGGAATACGGCAGCTCCAGTACCGTGAAGCCGCTTCAGCGGGTCCAGGCAGCGTTTGCTGGAGGATGTGGTAGCCCAGGAGTCAGGACTCTCTGGGACGAGATCAATGGCTTGCATGGAGCTTCTTTACCTAGCTGAGGAGAGCAGGCAGGCACCTCTGGACACCACTGCTGCATGGAGCCTGCCACCCTCTTCCTACGAGCAGCAGCAGTGTGAGGGGGCTGAGGTGGACCCCAGAGCAGCTGCTGCCGTGGCAGCCCTGCACTGTGAAAGGCACTGCAAGCCCTCACAGAGGGGCCTGGTGGCTGAGATCCCTCCAGCACCCAAGCCCTCCCCTTGGGGCACCTCTCCCCAGGAGCACTCTGCACACCCTGGCATCTGCCAGCCCTGCCACCCACCTGAGTGCTTGCCTGGAGAAGAGAGCAAAGGGCAGAAGAAACCCTGCTGCTGTGTCCAGGAACTCGAGACCTCATTCACCTATGTGGATGAAAATGTAAACCTGGAGCATGCAAAACCCCTCCCCAGTCCTACAGGAGGTGTCTGCTGCCAGGATGCCCCCGTGCAGCAGCGTTCTTGCAGGGAGCTGCCACATGAGTGGGTACGTGATTCTCCTTCCCTTGTCTCAGAGGAGGACGATGCTGCCTCAGAGGCAGCGGCGGGGAAATCAGTGGACTATGGGTTCATTAGTGCCATTTTGTTCCTGGTTAGTGGCATTTTGCTGGTGATCATTTCCTACGTGGTACCCAGAGACGTGACTGTGGATCCCAACACTGTGGCTGCCCGGGAGATGGAGAGGCTGGAGAACGAGAGCGCTAGGATCAGTGCTCACTTGGACCGCTGTGTTATCGCTGGGCTGTGTCTCTTAACTCTTGGGGGAGTGGTGCTCTCCAGCCTGCTGCTGATGTCCATGTGGAAAGGGGAGCTGTACCGGAGGAGCAGGTTTGCATCCTCCAAGGAGTCTGCAAAGCTCTATGGGTCTTTCAATTTCAGAATGCAGTCTGGTGCAAATGATAATATGCTTGAGCTGTCGTTAGTTGAAGAAGATGTGCTTGCCATAGATAATTAGTATGATCATGATTTTTAAGGCAGCATTTCTACAGGAAAATATGTTTTATTAAAGAAAACAGATGCGGCTAAAGATAGCTGGTGATGCAGTTTATTTGTGTGACAAGAATGTTTTTTTCTTAAGCTCTATAATCAAATGTTTGCAGTATGTGAGCACTCGTTGTAAAGGGGAAATGTGCCAGAGAAAATGGAAGTGATATAAAATAATGAAAACCACTAAATAAAAAGAGATTTGTGATAAGTAGGTTCCTCAGATACTCCTTTATCTTAATATAAAACATTCCATTGGTGTCTTGCCTATGTAATTTTCTTATTACTCCCATACAGAACAGGAACGACCTTGACACTTTGGAAGCTGTTAATTATTGCAGCCTGCAGGATTATTAACATTCTACTTGGAGCCAATAATCAAATAGCAGGGATAATAATTAATTGAAAGAGGTGCTGTTTTATCCTTTAATTTTAAGCTGACCCCTTCTCTTCTGTTGAGTGAGAGTGAAAGGGAAAAGGCACACCACTTGGTCATGACTTCCTACAACCTTCCCATTTTTTCAAACAATTGTACAATTAGTGATGATTATTTAAAATATAAAGTAAGAGCAAAAGGACAGGGAACCATATGGCTCATGGTATTGGTGTGAGACAAAAGGCTCTTTCAGCTTAAGGTCAGTGGCTCCATTTCTGTTCAGATTAGCAATGATTGATAGTCATTAACTTCTGATAGCCATAGTGGCCAATATAAAAGAAGTTTAGTTCCTGGTGGACAGATGTCTTTTTATGAAAACTGCCATAACTTGAATTTACTGACTTCTTGTTTGGAGTCTCAGAAGAGTAAAAGAGTGAAAAAGCATGAGGATGCTTAGACTGAACACTTCTCCCTCAGTACAGTTGCCAGATAGTCAAGCTCAGCTGCAGTGCTTTGGTTATAGTGGGTCTGTCTGCACCTTACTAGTCTTTTTGAAACTTCAGTTTTATGTCACTGGGCTGTCAGCCTTCTCATAACCAGCAAGGAAAGGTCAGGAAGGAGTTTCTGGGGCTTGTTCAATAAAAACCAATTTATTTGTGAAAAATAAATTGTCAGGAAATACAAAGGTTAAATATCAGGCAGTTGGACTGGTTGACGTGGGACTCAACATAGGGGATGATCGAGTGTTCATGTCGTTAATCACAGCTCTGTGGCGTGGTAGCCAAAACCCTGTACCACTGATGTTATTTATTATCAGACAGTTTCTGTGGAACATTAAAATTGTGTTTTGCAGTGCTGGAAAAACCAGCAAGGACTGTTGTATGCACCACTATCTGTTCTTACTGAATAGTGGTTTATATATATATATATATGTATTGTTAACATATATATGTATGTTTATATGTATATGTATGTGCGTATCCCTGCCAAAGCTAAGCATGAGTGAAAATCTCTGTAGAGCCCATGGCTGCAGAGTTGTAGCAGAAATATGATTCACTGTCACAGCCTTGTCAGTCATGAGCTAAGTGTCAAATATCCAGAATATCAGTATTTTTAAAATGAGACTTTCTTCTTTGCTGTGACATACTTGAGAAGAGTTGTCTTGGAAAGAGAGCAGATCTCCCTTATGCCCGTTTGCCCAGGACTATGTGGCTGCACAAGGTTCAGAATTACAACTGGAAGATGGAAACATTCCTCATTCCCTCCTCTGAGTGTTCATGTCAGGAAATATGTGCAGCACCCGCGTCTGGCCGTCGCCTAGCTCCGTCCCTTCTGCCTACTGGCAGCTGGCACACGTGCCTTCAACCGAGGGCCCAAGGAGCCGCATGGCATTCAGGTTTATGCCTTTGGTCACCGCAAATTGCATGGTGTGGTACCCAGGCTTTAACACTGGCCCTGCAAAAGAGATTCTGCTTCAGATGTTATCTGCTTTAGTCCAGTGTTATTTGGTAATTAAATGAGCAGCCTTAGTTGACAGTGCTGCTGCCTAGTAGATGATTTTCCAGTTTATGTCATGATACAGAGTGTATTTGCGAGCAGGAGCTCAACAGTGGCCAGCATCTCCACAGTCATCTTTGGAGAGCTTATATCCCTCTGGATGTGTCAGCAGGGATTCAGGATTGAATTTCTAGGATAAATAAATGGAATAGCTTTGACGTGAGGAGAAGCCTTCAGCCTGTTCTGATTGATGAGTGTGAGTAAGGAAATAACCCAAGAAGCAGGACATGATGGAGGAAGGCTCCTCCTTATCTGGGTTTTGCCTGCTAGTGGTTGCGAGAACACTGCCTGCAGGGCCTGACACATGGCATGAAGTGGGGTGGTGGGACAGTGCTGCCTCTTGTCCTGCCTGAGGGTGGAAAGGGGCTGGGCATGTCCTCCGGAGGACTGGGGAGAGCTGTGCCAAGCGAGACGGCAGACAGTGCTGAGCCAGCGGCAGTGAGCTTGGTGAGGGGCAAGGCACAGACATCACAGGGGATGAAAACCTTTGGACCAGCCGGAGCCCCTAACGGGAATTGCTGCACTCAGCTATGCAGCAGAAGCTCCAAAACTGAGGCTGGTGGTTTTGGGACCTGTTATTTTTATTTTTTAATGATACATATGCATAAAATTGGAGTACATTCCATTATTACAGAAAGATGACAGCTAAAGCTGTAAGGATCACAGATTTCTTGTAGGAACCGTTGCATGCCTTAATGCTGATTATCAGCACTAGAAAAAGGAACGTTCCCCTGACTGTCAGTATGTTATTATCAAGTGAGAAGTTTTCTGACACTTTGTAAAATGCCTGTCACAGATCATGAACCTGCAATACTTAAATGAATCCTCAAAATTTTCCTGAGCATTTTAAGGAAATGTAAGTCAACCTTATAATCTAAATATGCCCTGCAGAAGCGTGAGGAGTAAGAAAATTTGAATAATGGGACTAACGCAGTTTTGTTATTTTGCTGTTAGTGTGCACTACAAAAGAGATGAAAGAGAGGAGTTTAGCAGATATAATCTCAGGACATTTCTCTGATCACCCAACAAAATACTTTTACAAATTACTGGACTGTATGGGTTTGTGGTGTGATATGAAACCTCTGGACTCTCAGGTTCTCATGTTGTGAGGTGCAAAAGAGACCAAAACACTTGCTGTCTGGTGGCAGGTGGTGGAAGATGAATGTAATTGCCTGCTGCCTGGTGCAAGAGCCTTTGTATCATTCACCTTGCATAGGGCGGTACCAAAGTCTGAGGCCAAGGGAAATTAATTGCCCTCTCATGCACCCTTGCAATTTGATTTCCCCTGCTCAAAATTTAAATGCTTTAAGGGTAAAAGTGTGAAGAAAATTTTTTTTTTTTTTTTTGCCTGTGCTAAAGTTGTCACATGAATCACTTGGAGAGCTTTCTTTGGGGATCTGAATTTTGAGGCATACCAGGTGGGTGTTAGATGTCCCCTGGAGCTCCCCAGGAACGTACCAGGATTTTTATTGTCAATCAGTTTATGTCTGACAAACCCTAACAATGGAACGTGACACTTTTTTCTACCTCACGATGTGTCCACGGGCCGGGCCCTGCCTTGGCCTTTGCCTTCCTGCTGGAGGGAGCTGGAGTCCTGCAGCCTGGACAGAAGTGCCCACACTCCCCCGCGCTGTGGCCGGGTGCCAGCAGCCTGTGCTGGGCTCCCCACTCTTCAGACAGCTTCCCGGTGACTCCGCTTTCTCAGTTTCTCCATTAAACATTTGTGGCTGAGGCTGGCCATTTGGGAACTGCCTGGCACCTGCTCGGGACTCTCAAGGAAAAGGAGGTTCATTGCCAAAAGGTCCCGGTTGCACCAGGCACAGCCAGCCTTGCCCTCTCAGTGCCAGCCCGGAGCCAGCCCTGCAGCAGAAATACCCAGGACTCTTTCTTAGGAAGCTATGTTGGGTTGTTACTGGTTTTGATATGTTTACAGTTTTTACCTTTCTAATTCTTTTAAAAGTCTGTATGTAGTGAATATAAAGTTTATGTACTGGGAAAGCAACTGGTTTAATCTTGTAAAAGCCCTTTTTGACCCGCAACAGGGCAAAGCGTCACAGTCCATTGTGAGCTTTCCAAAAGTGTGTTTGATGCCTTATTATAATTGCAACAGCGTCTGTACAGACTGAAAAATAAAAGTCTATAAAGCTGAGTGCTGCCATCATGGTCGTCTTTTCTCCTCGCTGAATGGCTGGTCAGAGCAATTGACTCTTTCCATCTATGCCGCAAACACAGACCCTTGTCCTCAACCACTGGGAGCTTTGGCAGGACCCACATGGGCAGCCTGGCTCCAGATCCAGCACACCGAGCTCATCCCAAACTGATCCAGTGGCCATGTCCCTGCCAGCTGGGTCTTCCTGGTCAGAAACTGCCAGATAGCGCAGGCTTTAGAACTCCGTTACCCCAGTGTCCCACCTAAGTTTGTATAACCAAGAATCTAAAGCAGAAAAGGAGGAGGGTGGAACCCACCAGGGCTGTGCGAGCAGGCAGACAGGGAGGCGCTGTGGCAGAAGGTGGGTGTTGAGCCCCTGTCCACCATAACCGCGTGCATCACCATTTCACTACCACATATTTACCACCACCTGGCTTGGCTGTGGCCAGGGCAGGGTGGCAGCTGGTGCCAGGCCCAGTGCCAGCTGCAGTGATGATGATGATGTCTGGGCATAGGGTCCTCAGAAAGGACCGGTGGCAGCAGGTGGTGTGGGTAGAGGCAGGAGCAGTGCTTCTGGAGGGCTGTGGGCTGGGCACAGCTTCGATAGTGGCTTCACCTCCCCCTTCCTGAAGGGAAACCAGCATGCTATGGCTGTGCCAGAATGGGGTAGCGGTAGCAGCTGCTGAGCAGAACCTCCTGGGATCCATGGTTTCCTCCTGAGTTGTGTTTTGTGTTTCTCCCAGATCCCCAGTGTGTGTCGGTTAGCCACCTTAACCACCTTTGACAACCTCTGCTCTCCCTCCCAAATGTGATACGAAGGTATGCCATGCAGCTTTTGCCATGTAACATCACTTCTCATTCCAGTGTGACAGGATCAGACCTTTTCCTACCACTGTCACGTGAACTGAAGAGTGAGTGGCAGTACCGCAATGGGTGTGGATCCAGGCTGGAGCAGAGGCTGTCTGCTTTTGTTACCAGTTTCCACAGTACTGGGTACAACAAGGCCCCAATTCACAATCCAGGTTTCAGGCTGTTGCTGCTAGCGCAGTGATAAATGTATCCCTGAGGTGACCAAATTGGCTGCAGTACCATTGCACTGGTGCCAGATGTAGCTTATGGTGTGCAACTGATGGTTAGTAAGAGGTTAAGAGAGAGGTGTATTTATAGATATGACAATCCATCAGCTTAAAGATCTGGGAGGCTTTGTAACTGAAAGCAGACAAATTCATTGTTGTTCTTTTTTTACAGGATTCTTTTTAACCTTATCTTTTTAAATTTTGAAGCATTCATCGTCACGAACTATATTCACAGGAACTTATTTCCTGCATGTTTACAAGTCCTGGCAAGGTCAAGAGTCCCATGGACTGCAGGGAGGTGAGACTTCTCTGATTTTCTTAACAGTTTAAATCAAATTGTGGCTGTTATAAATCTGCATAAAACCAGACAAGACAAGAACCTTTACTTTCAAATGAATCGGGATAATATTTGATTGTGTAAATATAGATGTGGTGCCTGCTATAGGAACTCAGCCAAATAATGCATGTTTTTATTAGATTTTCAATACAAAGCCACAGTCAAAATACTTCTGCAGACTTGCTCTGTTAAAGACTTGTAAAGTTTTCTGCTCATTTATATGTAGAGTTGTCCACCTTCGCATATGGTAAAAATACTGAGGTGTTGTCATTAACTGAGTTGCACTTCACAGACATCTGATTGTTGTGCTGAATAAGGGCATTGCAATCTAACACGTGTATTTTTTATTCACCCACACCCAGCACATAACCTGCAGACCAGCACTGAATGTGCTTCCATCTGCATTGAGAAGTGAGATACCGTGCACCATGATACATAATATTTTCAAAAAGCCTCCAGCACATAGATATCAAAACTCTCCATAGGGTATATACTGCCCCCATTTTACAGATGAAGGGAGCCACCTTCTTTGCCCAGAGAGCCAGTTGGAGAGCTGAGGACAGAAACCAAGGCCTCTTGTGTCACAGTCCAGCACTACAAAAAGAGCTTATTACAGAACACCTAAACCAAATTAATCTGAAAAGGGTGGCCAATATTTTTTTTCTGAAGTATACAAATAACATTTAATTTCAAGTATAAAATAATTCAAAAAATTCTTAGCAAAGTCAACCTGAACTAAATTTTGCTAATATTTGCAGGAATTTGGGGAAACTTTTGCACATTTAAATCATTACTATTATAGTAAGCTTTTTTAAGGTTTCAAAAAATCAATAGGCTTCTGTTGAAGTAATAAAACAGATATTTTTATATCAGCACAAAAGGCTTCTCTTTTCCAATAATAGTCTCTGCTTTGACAGATGTGCATACAGGAAAATTTAGCTATTGTTGAATAAAACATTTCCAGTAGCAAAATTGATTAAGTCCCCTTTGTAGAGGAGAAAAATCAATTCTTCCCATTAGAAGTATCTAAAAGATGTTGATCAGCTAGAAATGTAAAGTCCTTTAGTCGCTGTTCTCCAACTGCAGTGTATCCATCTAAGGAGATTGTCTTTTGTCTCTTTATAGCTTAAAATAAATTTAGTTCAACTGTAATGTAAAGCAGTCCCTGACAAACTAGCCAGAGTATCTGCGCTCAAATGTAAATAAAAACAAGTAGCTCTCCTGACATTTTGGTATTGCTTTTCTCAGGGATTAGCTGTTCAAGAAATGAATGTGTACTTGACAACAATGTATTCAATCTGGGAATAGAAAAAACATTCACTGAAAGATAAAATAGTAGAAAGTATAGGACTATTTTCAGTTTCTATGTATTATCTTCTGATTTCATGTAATAAAGATAGCATTTCAAGATCTCTTTATTAGTAATTGTTGAGGCCTATTAAGGGTCGTGGAGGGCTATCAACAGAAAGATGCAAATTCTCTAGCTCTGTAAGTCCCTAAGCTTCTGATTACTAAGAGCTGAGAGAGTACTGGTGCATGCTTGCCCTGACACTTAGTTTTAGATACAGCAGTATCTGCTGCAGGCTATTATCTGAGACAGTTTTGCTATAGATAGACCTTTGATTTGATGCAGCATGACCCCACCTTCTCAAAACATTGTTTTGCCTGTAGTGAGAATACCAAGCAGTTGCTTTGGCACTGTGGCTTCCCAAAGAAGGAACTATGGATCAATAAGTCACAGTCTTACCTTTGGTTTTTTTCCTCCTTACAGGAATGGTAACCATGGCTGGAAGAGCTTTTGAGAGGTCATTTTTCAGTCTTCTGGAACTTCATTCACCCTCCATCAGTCCTCAAAGATGACTTCTCATGGCTCTGAAATTGCTTTACTCAATTCCCTGAGCACTCTGGGGTGAATTTTGTGGGGCTTGCATGATTTGAAGAAGTATAATATCTGTGTGGCCTCTTTTTCTGTTCTCTACCAGCCTGACTTCTTAATAAGTTCTAAAGTCTATGGATAGTATGAATTGTTTCAGATTGTTTTAATGAGGTAAAGCAAAAATAGTCAGCTGAAGCACTTCAGCCTTCTCAGTGTCATTTTCAATTGTGCTCCTCTCTCCCTCCCCACAAAGAAGAAAGCCCATCATTTCTTTGTCATTTTTCTTTCTAGTATAAATATAGAGCACTCCCTCTAGTTTTTCTCTTCTTGTAGGATTTCACTTGCTGTCCTTGCCTGTTGTCCCCCCCTCAAAAATATATGTCCTAATTTCTCCAAGGAGAAATTTCTTAAACTTTAACTCACCCTCATGATTAGCCAAACCAATGTTTACAATGCTTATTTTTCTTTCACATTTTCACATTTCACATATGCTTATCTTGTTTCTATAATTTTGCTTAAGGGTTAGCTGAATTTTCTGAGTGTCTTTTTCCTTTAAATTTCTGTTTTGTGTGAGCACAACAGTAGTGCTTCGAATTTACTGAAGTTTCTTGTTCCTTGGGATCCCTTGTCTGGAGGCAGAAATAAGCAGCTGTACCAGCTTACCAGCTATATACTGTGTTCTTTTTTTTTTTTTTTTGGTACAGGTTGAGCTTGATGAACAGCCTGTTGACTGGGTTCCACATTCCAACCCACCTTTATTTGTTCCTTACTCAGCCTTTCTTCAATGCAGGCAGCTATGTTCCAGAATGGAGATTTTGTGGCACTCTTGCTCTTTGAGCCAAACCATGTTACTAAAGAAAAATACTACTAGATAATGCACAGCTGTTGAGATGGGAAATCTCTTCACTTAAACTTCCTAGGATATTGAAACCAGTCTTAGCAAAGAGGCAAGTTAGAGGCAAAAAATCAATATTGGATAGTGCTGAAGTGCCTCTGTTCAGCTGCTGTTCTACGTGGCTTGTACAGACCTTTCAAATCACATTGCCAGCAAATGGAGGAAATACAGCTTTTAAAAAGTCAGAGAATTATTAATAGTGTGTTTGACCTCTAGCTCTACACAGTCTACAAAAAGAGCATCATTTGTCACAGGCTACTGCTTCCTGCCTAATTCTGCAGCCTCTGTTGGAAAATGGTTGCACATAGCAGGAGCGCACTGCAGAGAGTGAGGGGCAAAGCTTTAGATCCATGATGGGCTGAGGGAGCGAGGGAGAGAGGGTGCAGCTCATGGGCAAAACCTGAACAAAAAGGGAGGAATACAGACCTCATACACTATTCACGTGCTAATGGTATTCCTTGTCCTAGTGTGTGAGAGAAGAACATTGACTGTACTGAGGTTACACTTTCAGCTCTTCAGCACGGATCAAGAGGTATAGAGTGAAGCAAATGTTAGATATCTTCATGAGAAAATGAATGCTTCAGCCGCCATCCTGGTGTCAGAGGGTTGTTCTGGAGCCTAGCACCTCTGACTGGGCTTCTCAGCATTCTGGTCTGTGATGCAGCATTTACAGCACAAAGAAGCAACCTGAACCTTTGTTAACCTTAACCGCTATTTGAGTAACCTAAAGTGACAATCCATCTCTCTTATTCCTGTTATTAAGTCAGTTTTGGACAATACTTTATCATCTGCAGGAAAAAGAAGAAGAATTGTAATGCAGACAGCAAGTTTCTAGGTAAAATTAGTCTGTCTGAGAAGGGGAGAAAAATGCCAAATATTGGGCTGAACAAATCTTTGCATTGATTTCTGGAACCAGAGTCTTTTTAGGAGCACAACAAATTCATGCCTTTAATTAGGGCTCTGATTCAAACAGCTGTCAATCTTTCTCTGTCCAGACAACTCCCATTTGTGTTCACATCTGGGGTGGTTCCAGGTCATACATTATTTCTGCTCGTGCTGTTCTTGCTTTTTGCTTAGGTGCCAACTTCACAGTTCTTAATGAACTTCAAGTACACGTGCATGCACTCATACAGAACCACTTGAACACTGCTGCCTTGGTGGCAGCAGGCGGTGTCCAGCTGACACATGGCACCACTAGGGCTCCAGGAATGCAAGCATGAGCATGGATAGTGGAATATACTTCTGTTCTCACAGAGAGTCTTAAATACCGTTTTTCAATATTCACAGAGATCTCATTTATACATTTTCTTTTGAGACTCGAAATCTCATCTGTGAATGGGCATGCTTGTCCTTTGTGTTCTATGGCTCTATAAAGAACTAGTTCTTCCTCTTCATCTATCCTACCTATTATCTGGTTCTGGGTCCAGTGTGTAGGAATAAAAAGGGAATTATTTTGTATGTCCTCTCCAATTCAGATGGTTTTAAGCCTACCTTTCAGCTGGGTGGCTGAGGTAGCCTGCGATAAAATTTGAGGCCAGTAATAAGTAACTATTCCTGCACAAAGCAAGATTTAAAGAAAAGCATTATGACTCGGAGAGATAAACAGCTCCTGGGGATGCTCTGCAGCACAGCATTAATAGCTCAAGGCTGTGGCTCAAAATCACAGCCTTGGCCACAGTAAACAGAGCAGATTTTTAGTGGTTTTTTTTTTCAAGGATGAGTACTAGAATCCAGACCATGGAGGACCAACATGGAAAGTTTGTGCAGTATTTAAGAATCCTTCACTGGAAATGCCACACATCCTATTTAAAATTGCTATGACATATTACAACAAGCTTAAGTTAACAAATACACTCATTTATTTATACGCAGAATAAGCCAATGCATTGTAAGGAAGGAGGTCTGCATTCTAAAACCACAGGATGTGAATCTATCACAGCTCCGAAAGAGGGAGCACCTCTCTGCCTTGATCTGAAGCCTCCCTCATGGGATCCCCAAGCTAATTGGCTACGTTCATCCAAGATACTTACTGTCATTTGTATAGGACAATGTTTGGATTAGTTTCCAGTTTAATGAAGGCATTTTAAGCATACATTTACCTTTGTGTCTTACTATCTTGTCTTGGTGAACAAAAGGGGAAAATATAAGAGAAGTATTTGTTATTCTTCTTTTGCCAGACAAAGTGTATGGAAATAAAAGAAGAAAATGGGAAGGTCACTAAATTTCTTGTCAGCAAGCAAGTAGGAATATGGATTTCATAATGGAAATAACAAAAATCAATAATTGTTAGGGAAATAGATTTCACACTTCATACTGAAATGAATTTAGTCAGCTTGATGGATGCTTTTTAAATACAGGAGGACAATCAAGATTGTAGATTTAAAAAAAACCCAACAAGCTAAAGACAGGCAATACAAAACCAGTGACATATGGATATTTTGGTAGTGGTCAACTGTTTCTGAGCCACAATGTATCTATTTACTAACATCACCTATTAGTTGTTTTTTTACGGTAGTAAACCAATTTTTCATCAGTAATAAAAAGTCCTGATTTTGGAGTAGTGGCTCTTTTTCATAAAATATGTCCTGTAGCTATATTCAGTGTGTTCATAGCTCTCTATTCATTTCTGTTTTAATGTATGGGACAGTCAATTACTGGAGTTTTACAGTTACTTTACACTGTATGGGTCCTATTATATTCTAGTGATGGTAGTAGCAAAGACTTCTTTGAATTTAATTGCTTTGAACAGACTTTAAATTCTCTCTCACATCATTCTGTTGTCTTTCAGAATAAAAGTTGATCTTGCAATTAATTTGAGGACACTATGTTCTCCCGGTTTCCCTAAGGGCACAAATTGCCTTAAAGCCTTAGACAGTGACTTCATGAGCAGCTGAACAAATCCAGCAGTTTTCTGAAGTTCCAAAGGTGGATCTTATTTCTCCTCCTTTTTTCTCTCCCCTCCACTCCCTCCCTTGCCTCTCCCAGTCCCTCTCTGTTTTGTGTACCAGCCCTGATGTTTGTGAGTCACCTTTACAAGACAATGCCAGGCTTGGCAGGAGACTATTTAATGATTCTTAGTACTATTTTCATTTTTCCTTTCCATTTTATTATATCCCACTTTCTTGCTGATTTTGGAAGAAAGTAAGATGCTCCTGGGAATTTTCTTCTCAGGACATACCTGTGTGGGTGAGGACAGACAGACGGTTGCTTGAGCTATGCAAGCTTTTGAGCTAACTGGACACAGAGATGACTTTGGTCCCAAGCACTACAGAGCAGCTGTAGCATGGCACAGTGCCGAGGCAATAGACTGTGCCTCTCAGCATATTAACACACCTATGTGGTTTGTGGAGCAGAAGCGTCTTGTGCATGGGTCATCAAAGTTTGGGCAAAGGTAACTTGAGATGAATGTGGCTGCCTCTGTAGCCCTACACCTTGAACTGTCATGTCAATTGTTGTTGCTGCCCTGCAGCTCTGCCTTTGTCCTCACCTCTCTTCTCCTTCAGCATCTCCTCTCCTGTTAATTCTATATCTCCTGTATTACTCACATTTTCTTTGCTCTCATGAGCTGCATGCAGATGCTGGGCTTATTGTTCAAGACAATGCATTTTTGCTATCTCGATGAAATATGTCTATTCCATTCAGTTTATTAGCTAATTAAAATAATCTCTAGAAAACCTTCAAAGTGTCTTCTGCTTTTCTGCAGTGAAGTTAATTTATCTTTTCAGTACTGGCAATAGGATACTGGTCTGTATGTCCTGCAGATAAGTTTGGCTTTCATATGTTTGTATCCAAAGTGCTACAAAATTATAATCTAAAGTCATGTTCAGGTATTCAGGAACTTTTGGCTGGATGATTTGCCGCAAAAGAGACATATGGAAAGTACAGGCACTGTCTGATCTTATCTCTGAAGCTGACAAATAAATAATTTGCCAAACCAGAGATTGCTTAGAAGTTAAGAAATAATTTTCTTTGCTCAGAAACATGTCCTGATGACGATACATTTCCTATGAGTTGATCACTGGATGCTAATCAGTGTTTTAGTTTTCAGAATTCTATAAAAACAGCTGGTAGAGAGGAAGACATTTCATAGAATTGGAGTGGAAGCTGGTAGATACCTCTGAGGCTTGTCTGCTAAATCAAGGAGAGTGAGACAGTTTGTCTGGTTGTACTTTGAATATTCTCACAGATGGAGACCTCACAGCTTTTCTGGGCAACATGTTCCAGTATTTGATCACCAGCACAGTAAAAAAGGTCTTTCTGACCGTTAAACAGAATTTCAGGTGTTTCAGCTTATGCCTCTTGCCTTTTGTCCTGTCACCAGCGGGCACTGCTGGGAAGAGTCCAGCTTCATCTTCTCTATTCTCCTCCTCTGCAGGTATTTCTACACACAGATAAGATCCAAAGAAGCCCTCTCTTCTGCAGGCTCAGCAGTCCCAGCTCTCTCAGCCTCTCCTTGGATGGCATTCGATTATGACAAAGTCAGAGCAGCACACCTTAAAGCCATCATGCATCAAGGAGCACACAATTTCTAGCAATTATAACTGGTAACACCTTCTCACTGGGTCTCAAAAATCTCTGCCTTTAGACAGATGAAAAAAGAAACACTGTTCTGAGTGTTCTAAAGAAACTGTTCTAAAGAAAAAAAAGTATTTTTCCTCAACAGAAGTAAGCACTACAAGGGATTTTCAGTGATGCCCTCCCCAACAAACCCAGAATATTTTGCTTTGCCTATGTCAGTTTGAAATGAACACTAGGAATAAAATGCAGACACTGGGCATTTTAACATTTTTTTCAGCTGCAGACAGCAACTTCTAAATGAACAGTGTCAGGTGTCTGAGGTATATATCTGTTCATGCTACCCATCAGCAAAGGCCTTTCATTATTTTGCTACTTGCTTAGCTCATAAATAATGTCATACACTTTCTTATTTACCTTTTAGAGTGCAGGAGGTGACTGCATGATAAAGTCTCTCTCTCATCTGAAGGTTTAAGTGTCATGAGGGTTTTTTTCCTTTATTGCCAGAGAGACGCTCAGGCTCTTTTTGAACTAATTTTTTTGAACTAGGTTTTCTTGACCTAAGATAAAAAAAAGAAGTAAATAATAAAAACTATATCCTCCAGCTGGATTGTAAGCATGACTTAATGCAAACAGCTTGTAATTAACTACAGCATATGAAGACATTTCTTTGGCCCTGAATCAATGGGAGATTTTCCAATGGCTGTGGCCCACATTCTGCAAAATTCTCTGAAAGAAATAAGTGTTTCTTCTATAGCTGTGAAAACAGATATAGCTCTAATGAAATCTGAGGTTACAATTGCAAATGCAATGATATGGAGACCTAACTTGTGCTTGCTTACTATGACTGCAGTGCAATTTCTGTGAGCACTTGCTGTTTCTAGTCCCTCTGACAAAGTCCTGAGGGGTGCTCTGCACTACACAGTCCTCTGAACACCAGGATGGAGCAAGTGATGCTTCCAGCAGATTTATATCTCATTATTAATTGAGGCTTTTCCAAAGATGTGGTCTCTGTTACTGCTGCTTTGTATGTTTGTTGTATGCATGTATGTATGCTTTGTATGTTTGGTATCTAATAAGGTGTGAGCTGTCTCTATACTCTTCCCTCATCTGGAGCATTTAAAAGGTTCCTGTCTCCTATTCAATTGCTAATTTTCACTGAATGTAACAATATATGTGGCATTTATCACCCCATCCAAATAGATTGGGATTGGATAATGGGATCAAAATTTATGGAAGAAAAGTTGCCAACAGACATGTACATGTGACCTTCTATATATATACATATGTAGATGTAGGATGAGTGCAGGAGCCTAATTTTGCTGTGTAGAACTGGCCTGCTGAAAAGACCCTTTCTATCACTTGTACAAATCAGACTGGGATTTTTGTAATGGTTTTGTGATTTGTTTATATTCACAGTTCTAACCATTCTGGGTTTCAAAACCATTTTAGTAACAATTCTTGGTAGCTGAATGTGATTGTCTGCAAGATATAAGAAGCTGATTTTTTTATGTACATGCTTTCAGCATTTCTCATTCTAATAGGATATTTGATTTGTTAATAAATCTTGCACAGAGGTGAGGCTATTTTTTCCTGTGGTAATTATCCATTAAAGTTATATCAGTGCAGGCATGAAAAAAATATGATTAAACAAGGTTTAAAACAAAGGCACTTTGAAGACCAAGTTTCTTGCATTAGTCCCTCCTGGGAAATCTATAGATACATTAACTATTGACTTTTGCCTCTAAGTTCTTCTGTGGACCGATGGTATATAGCCATGTATAAAGACACAGAGAAGATCTCTACTATCCTATACTGAATATGGAAAACAGAGCATATTGCTATCCACAATTCGATTTAAAATGATACACTGATCTTTGACATGTGAAAGACAGAAGGAGGGTCGTGATTTGTTATTTTCAAGCAGCACTAGTAAAGCAAAACCTTATGAACATCACCATATCAGCCCAAGACTTTTGTCACAACAGAATGAAGACCTTTGCTCTGTATTGCTTAACCACAGGTACACACACAAAAGTACAGGATGTTCTCACCCCAGTCCCTAAATAATAGGCCTGAAGAGAAGGACTTGGGAGTGCTGCTTGATGAGAAGCTCAACATGAGCTGGACTTAGCAGATGGATTTATAGCCTGACCAGCACTGGTAGTTTAAGCAAGTTTAAGTAATGTAGCACATGAATAATACATGGTTGGAGATTTGTGGGAATGGTTGGACTCGATGATCTGGTGGGTCTCTTCCAACCTGGTGATTCTATGGTTCTATGGTTCTATGGAATACTTTACCAAAGATTTTCATACCTGGAAATTCTAAAATCAAGATGGAAGGCTTTCCTGAAATAATAGCAATAATAACCATAACAGTTATCATAATAGATTCCCTGTATGCTGTATAGTACAGGAGTTCAGACAGGTAATTACAGGGTTTTTTTGACCTTAGATGCAGTAATTGATTGTAACTACTTTTCTTTGAAGCTGTAGTGTGCTTTACTGACCTGTATTAGAGCTGCTGGGTCATCTTGTGCAGGTTACGTACCATAACCACTTTGCTTCAATTCTCCACACGTATCACTTTCCTCACTTTATCTCTTTGCCTCGCAGTGCAAGGCTGTGGAAGGAGAAGTCTGAGCTTCTCTTTTCCACTGTCATGCACCAGTCAAAGGAGTCAGTGGGCACAAGTGGTGGAGTAAGACCTTTCCACTGCAGGGAGAAATCCAATATTTATGCTCTTTTTTTCCAGAGAAAAAAGGGAGGAGAGGATATCACCCAAGGAGCTGCCTCTGAATAACAGTGTCCCCAGGTTAACTTGGACCCTGGACTCTGATGTATCATGCTTGCTTGGGCCTATGGCTAATGAGGCAAATTAGCCCTACATGAATAAAATATCTGTCAGACAGAACAGAGCCTCATACATTCCCTTGGAAATGCTCACGTGCGTGTGTGCCAAGAAAGGCAATCTGCTGGTACTGAGTATGCACAGAGAGGTGTCACAAAAGGCCAATTCTTTGTGTGAGCAGGGCAGGAGGGTGCTATGTCCCATAAAACAAATTGTTACTGTTCAACCAGCTGAGAACAGGCATACTCGATGATCCAGTGGGTCTCTTCCAACCTGGTTATTCTGTGATTCTGTGATAAGGAGAGGCTGCTATTGAGTGCTCTGACTACCTTGTACTCTCTCAGGATAAATGGCTGTTATAGAATAGGCTGCTTCAGTATTTCTGGATTTCAGTACTTCAGTACTTCAGTATTTCAGCAACAGTGTGTGGGAACATTTTACAGAGAAGAAGGCCTGGATGCTGTGAGACTGATTGATAATGAACAATTCTAACAAGGCCTTGAAACAGAGAACTGAAAGATAAACAAAGGACATCTGAAAGGAATACAAGAGCTAGTTCAGTGGGAACAAGTACCAACTGAAAGAAAAACAATTAAAGAGAACTATCAACATAGTTAATTTTAGTATAATTTGTTTTTTTTAACATGCACGGTAGTTCAGCCAATAATATGTTAGTAATAGCTTATGGACAGTTAACTTTAGCCAATAATACACTGTAGATACCCTCTATGGCTACCTTATGTAGCTAAAAAGGGTTTATAAAGAAACAGCTAGGCTCAATAAAATGTCTTCAATCCATCAGATTGAAGTCTGTGTGATCAATCCCCTCAAATGGTGACCCCAATTGAGACGCAACTCGCAGCCTGATTCTGGAGAAAGACTGAAGCTAGCCAGAGACGCTTGAGACAATTGGACCTCCTGTGGAGAGCCGGAGATACTGAAGACGACAGAGATACTGTGGTACACTGGGCGATAGAGCACACTTTGTTGTGATGTGTCTGCGGGAGAACTGACCAGTCGCCCAAGTAGGTGCAGAGAAGAAGAAGAAGAAAAAAAGAAAAAGAAGAAAAGAAGAAAAGAAGAAAAGAAGAAGAAGAAGAAGAAGAAGAAGAAGAAAAGTCCCAGGAAAGGTAGGCAGCTGAGGTAGTACCCATAGAGAAATGGGTGTGAATTTGTAAGCAGAAGAAAAGTCAGTGTTGCAGATGTTTAAGCATATTTTAAAGAAACAGTGAGCAGAAGAGAAGTCAATGTTGAAGATATTTAAGCATATTTCTGGGTGGAAAACTGGTTTAAGCATATTTCTAGGTGGAAAACTGGTTGATGGCTGGGTCCAGAGAGTGGTGGTAAATGGTATTAAATCCAGCAGGAGGCCAGTTTCAAGTGAGGTTCCCCAGGGCTCAGTCCTGGGTCCAGCCCTGTTCAATGTCTTTATTGATGACGTGGATGAAGGCATCGAGTGCACCCTTAGCAAGTTTTGATGGAACTCTGGGCAGAGTCCAATGGCATGAGGTTTAACACGGCCAAATGCTGGGTCCTGCACTTGAGGCACAACAACCCTACGCAGTGCTACAGACTAGGAGAAGTCTGGCTGGAAAGCTGCCAGGAGGAGAAGGACCTGGGGGTGTTGGTTGACAGCTGACTGAACATGAGCCAGCAGTGTGCCCAGGTGGCCAAGAAGGCCAATGGCATCTTGGCTTGTATCAGGAACGGCTTGACCAGCAGGTCCAGGGAGGTTATTCTCCCTCTGGACTCAGCACTGGTGAGACTGCACCTCAAATATCGTGTTCAGTTCTGGGCCCCTTACCACAAGAAGAATGTTGAGGCTCTGGAGCGAGTCCAGAGAAGAACAATGAAGCTGGTGAAGGGGCTGGAGAACAGGCCTTATGAGGAGCGACTG
Source organism: Clamator glandarius (assembly GCA_033459285.1). Classification (NCBI taxonomy): domain Eukaryota; kingdom Metazoa; phylum Chordata; class Aves; order Cuculiformes; family Cuculidae; genus Clamator; species Clamator glandarius. The sequence continues at coordinate 1,048,336 of JAUNZM010000198.1, forward strand.
AGAGCGCTGGGGTTGTTCAGCCTTGAGAAGAGGAGGCTGAGGGGAGACCGAATTACTCTCTACAACTACCTGAGGGGAGGTTGTGGAGAGGAGGGAGCTGGCCTCTTCTCCCAAGTGACAGGAGACAGGATGAGAGGGAATGGCCACAAGCTCTGCCAGGAGAGATTTAGGCTTGAGATTAGGAAAAAGTTCTTCACAGAATGGGTCATTGGGCACTGGAACTGGCTACCCAAGGGGGTGGTTGATACACCTTCCCTGGAGGTGTTTAAGGCATGGGTGGACGAGGTGCTAAGGGGCATGGTTTAGTGTTTGATAGGAATGGTTGTACTCGATGATCCAGTGGGTCTCTTCGAACCTGGTTTTTCTATGGTTCTATGATTCTATGATCAATCCTCTCAACAGAGTACATCAGTTTAGTGGGAACAGGTAAATGAACCTTATTTACTTATATCAGAAAGAATCTGTATTGTTAGATCTTGGTTTTCTTCCAGTGGGTGATCAGATTTTTACAAGGTCAAGTGGCATTTGGCTCCAGGCATTCAATCTATTAGGAACAGAATGGAGGGAATTAGCCTAATGTCAGTTCAGGATAAAATGTTTTTAATACAGACATCTTCTACAGACAGAGGTAGTGCGTGGTTTCCTGTGTTGCAGTTTCTTATTAGCTATTTCTTAACTTCTTGGAAAATCCAGAACTTCAAATGACATATGTCTCTTATTTCATTAAGCACAGTTATTATTTAACATAATTTACTTATTGCTTCCTTGTTCACTTCAGTGATTAGTATTTTCTGCAACTTTTGAAACAATGCAATAGAAGTAAGAGCCAAAGGCAGCAGAGAACCTCTTCCAATTTCCTCTGTTCTTTTGCACAAGCATTTGCTTGCAAATGAGAAACACAGACCATGTATTTTCTCCCCATGCTTAGTGTGAAATGCAGAAGGGATGAACAGAAGCTCTTGCTTGATAAATGGATGATTCAGTTTCAAGCCGTGAGTATAAACTTATGCTGGGCTCCTCCAAGCAAGCACAGAAAGGCAGAGGTTTCTGCTGAACATCTTTCAGCTTTTCCTGTGAGTTGTCCTGCTGCATATGAGTTGTCCTGCTATAATCCTTTTCTCCCACGTTGCAAGCTTACCTACATCAAACCTTGACGTAAGCTAACATCCACTGCGCTGTTGGCCTTACCTGCTTCCAAATAACACTGGTTTCTCTGCACAGGGTAACAAACAGACATCAAAAGTGGCCTCTGAGATGCCTTTCTTTGAGCTGTAGGCTGGTTCCTGCCCTTGTGCAGGAGTACATCTCAGGAACTTCCTTGAAGAAATAAAAAGCTGAAAGGTACTGCTTAGAGTAGCCTGGGAGACAAATCGGGAGCTGGGGATGGAAACTAGGGTAAAGGAATTCTCAACAGAATGCTAGAGTCATGAGGTGCAGGTATCTCTTAGGTAAGGAACAGGACTACAAGGTAGCTACCAGAAGCTGCAGTACGTAAGCCAGGTGACATTAGGTAAGAGACTTAAGGGAACTATTTTTCACATGCAGGATGGAGAAACATAATCATATTAATCTTTACCACCCAAGTGGATCTAATGTTATACATCTTCTGCATGTCTAGGGAAATAGTTTTTCTTATTTAGGATACCAAACCGGTCAATTACATGACAAAGCCCTTATAAATCCTAGTACACTGTTTATGAGATGCAAGTAGACAGAGAACCACAGTGTGTCCTAAGATAAACATTGCTAAAAGTGAAAAAAAACCCACACAGTATCACTAAAAAAAAAATACCTGTCTGATGGATGGAGGTAATGTGGGTGATGTACTGAGAAGGGACTTAGGTGTTAAAGCATCTACTATTAAAATATTTATTCTACATCTAACTCATACAGGATCATTAGGGTTTTTTTAATGTTCCAAATTAATTATAATTCAGTCCCAGAACAATCATACATAACAGAATTGACTAAAGAAACATGCTGTTAAAGTGTTAATAGACATGAAAAATTAAAACACATAGCTAGATGTATTACTCCTGCCTTTATATAAAGAAAGGAAGAAGTACATAATGAACTGTGCTCTAGCACTTTGAACATTGAGAATGAAGTGAAATATTTTTTTAAGTGCTACAAAAGAAATCATCAAATTATGTACTCAGAAAGCAGTCATTCTGGCAAGGGGTGGGGAAGGAGGAACAAGAGAGGAAGAAAAAAGTATAAAGTAGTTTGTAAAAGACAATATCCCATGTGAACAGTGTAATTTTCCAAACTTTTCAGTTTCTCTTATAGCATCTATTAATTCACAGAATGCAGTTCATAACTGGTGTGATGCACATATGTGTTCACACATTTCTGAAGTCTGTTACTTAGCTTCTACAATACACTTCTTGCTCCAACAAGAGAGTAAGCATTTTATAACAGATCAACCACTATACTTTCTCAAAAATGTAGGATAAATCTCTTTGTGTCTTTACTTATGACAGTTCATTTTTAGTGATATGCCTTATAAGCCTCACGTTAGAGAGTGTTTCCTGGTCTTCCCTATCATCCAAGTCTTATCTTCATCTTGCTGAGTCTCCAGAAATAATTGAGAATAATTGCCTTTAAAAAATACTTCCATCAACATATGCAGACAGTATCTTCTGTTTGAATCATATGCATAGGTATCACACAATAATTTATGTTCTTTAGCCTGAGGTTTCATTTTGGAAGTATTCTCCTCTGAGATGTTCTGTTTCAGGAACCCCATGTCTTTTGTCTATCCCTCCATAAGGGAAGTCAGTTCCCAGGTTCTTCTATTCTATGAAGTCAGTGAAGGACATTTCAGAGCCCAAGTCATGTCTATGTTGCTTCCTTTATCTTCCACTTCAGTCTGATCTCTTTCCTCCTTACACTCACCTGTAATTTATAGAGCAGGTAAAGGTATTACAGAGTGGATTCCTGGGTTATGTATATATATGAGGGCATAATAGATTTACAGAATGGTTTTTGTTAGCAGGGACCTCTTGAGGTTATTTTGACCAAGGTCTTCCTCAAAGAAGAGTTGACTTCAAACTTAATTTAGGCTGTTCAGGATCATTTAGAGCTAAGTTTTTGTCATGTGTTGAGGGACAACAGAGGCGACAGATGTCATGAGCAGGAAACTTTGAAAATATATGCGAGAGACTTCAAATGGAGAGTTTACCAATCTGTTTAACTCTTCATCTAACAGCGTCACAAGGGCAAAAATATATATATAGCACAGCCTCCTAGACAGGGTACTCCAGCCAGCAGTGTAGCAAGGGTGAAATGCCCAGCCTGTCAGTGTAATTAATGAACAGTAGCACAAAGATAACATAATATATTATTCAGCATGCTACATACACAATAATTAATGAGCAATGATGCAAGGATAATTAATAATTAACCAGCTTGCTCTGTTCGAATTGGAGACTGCATAACACAAAGGGCTTACCCTAGTGGAATCCGTTGGGGTGAGTGGGATGGAGTCCAGCCTGTTGGCAGATCCCAGAAGTTTCAATGTGAATCTCTTACCCTGATGAAGTCCAGGGGTGGGGGAGAAGGAGTAGAGATCAGGTTCAGCCTGTTAGCTGATCCCTAGAGTTTCAGTGACATTTTTCCCTTCTTATGCCAAAGCTTTTCTTTTGTTCTGACTATTAAGAGTAGCCTGCATGTAGGGGTGGTGTTTATGTGAAGTTTGAGTGAATGCAGTCACTACATCAAGCCCTGCTGATTGGTGAAGAAAGAATTCTTGCTACACCTGCCAGAACTGTGCAGTCCCAGTAGGTGTGGCCGTGGGAGTGGTTTGCCTCACAGGTAGGTAGCCTTAGGTGTGGAGGTGTGTTTTAGTATTATAATGATATTACAGTTATAAGCATAGGTCACCTGCAGGCTGAGTTGTCAGAGCAGCAGCTGTAATCCATCTTCTTACACAATAATTAGGCTCCTGTCCTTGCAAAGGACTTGCTGATATTAGGAGATGACTACATCTACTTCTTGGTGTCTCATCATCTCATCTCTCATTTCAGATGCCCTTGATGCATTCCTTTCTGTTGAAAGCCTTGTATTCAGCCCATGGCAAGGAAGGAGGAAGGGAGGGGGAAGAGAGGTGAAAGCACCCAGTCCCATTTCTCCCCACATTCAGCCCCATTCCCATGCTTAGTTTTTATTCCTGCATTCAGCCTCATTCCCACAGTTTTGAGGATGGACATTCCCTAAACTCTTCAGGCAGCTAGTACATGTGGTTCATAAATGAACCATATATGAAGACTGTTCTTTTCTTTATCTGTAACCAGTATTTCCTGTGTTGCAAGTTGTAACAGCTACCTCTGTCCCTTTGTTGGCTGACTCTCTAACCACCTCGCTTGGTAGCTCCAGACAGTAGTTAAAATGCCTTTTTTTCCATAAGCCAGTTCCCTAAGCTTTTGCTCTCCATCAGGTTTTCCAGCCTCCTCAGCATCATGGTAACCTTCTACAATACTCCTTTGAGTCTGCCGATGTCTTTCTAACAGTAGCCGTCTGTCTTGCTGTACCTGGCACCTAACAGTTTGGGTGTTCAGGACAGCATGTAGGCAGACCCTGAATGGCTCATAGCAAGTGCTGGGCACATTATGGTTTAGGAGCCAAAGCATTTTGGAGGCAGCTGAGAGATGTGCAGCTTACATCTCCTCTTTGGAGCTTGGTAGGAGCTTCTGAATCTCACAGGGTAGAGGAGGGTCAAAAGTCAGTATCATCTTGCCCTCTCTAACGGGCATCATCTCCCATCTCCACTTAGAGGCTTACCTTTGAAACAGAAAAATGCAGTCTTATTAATATGTCACTGATTAATAGTTTCTGATATTGGATGATGAGTTCTAACTCTTCGATGGTAGAACATAAAACCTAGCAAAAACACTAATACAGCCATCAGCACAGCCATGTCATCCCATTGTCTCAAATCCTACTAAAACACTACAGTGCTTCAAAAGGCTGTGTCCTATACCACCACGTCTAACCTTTTGATTCTTGAACATTTGGTACTGATTGAAGCTTGTGAATCCTCTCCTCCATGTTGTGAGCATTAGTTCTGGACCCTCGCAATTTACATGCCATCTCAGTGCTCTTCAAAGAAAAAAAACAAACCAAATCCTTTCCCTGCTGCTCTTGGGCTTCTCTTGTGCTTTCCTTGCATTTTTTCATTTTCTTGTGTTTTAAATACCACAGATGAAGCAGAAAATGGTTGCGGCTGAGCGGCATTGATGTCATATCAACCATCTATCAAACATATTTCTCCATAAGGATTTTTTGATAATTTTATCTAAAAATGAGTTCTTAACATTTTACTTGGCATAATATTTTGTGAAATTGATTAAAGCTGTAATTATTCTTCTGTAAAATTTTTAATTAAATGACAAGATAAAAAAAGTAAGAGCAGAATATATCCACACCTTCTTGTCTGTATTCTGTCCACATTTCACTTTGAGTCAGTCAGTAATAGCTTTCTACCCCTCCACCAATAATAAGCGTTTACCTAAAAAATACACTTCTGCACATTAAGAAGGAAGAAGATAAAAATGCTCAGATGACACACTAGGGGTGTTACACTAAAGACAAAACCCCAAATAAAAGCAGAGATAAACATTTAACACACATTTGATAAACATGGCTCCCTCTAATGGAAAGTTAGTGTTAAAGAGTCTGCCTGATATAATCCATGAAGTTTTGTGGATATTGTTCACATCGCTTTCAGGAGGATATCTGGTTTTGTTTACCCTCACCCTTAGAAAAGAATTTACAGAAGTTACACAAGAAGTGAGAAGCCAAATGCCGGGGTGGGAAAGAGCTTAGACAGAGCAGGATTGACTGGACAATGGCTAAGAGAAATTCGCCAAGTTTTGTGACCAGGAGAGACAACTGCAAACAGCACCCACAGGTAATGGGAGCCTAGTGGAGAATATATAGAAGGTGCAGATGTCCACAGAAGTGGTTACAGAGGGGTAAATCTAAGTTTTGGAGAGAATCAAGAGATAGACGGTAAAAGAAGAGAGAAGTGCAACGTACTCGCTTGTTTCATAGTTTCAGTGTAAAATATCATAGTGATGCAGCTACTTCTCTTTATTTTCTGTGTCCGGTTGCAGATCATTTGGGAGCCTGATATATTCATGTGAAGCCCTTGGGTTTTTTTGGACGTCAGGAAAGAACATTAACTGAGGGGTTTTGGTTTTGCTTGTTCCTCTGCTTCTGTTTTTGCTGGGAAAGCTCTTAATGCATCATTGGATCTCACCTCTGATTCATCCTTTCCAATCTGACCTCAGAGGAACCAGGGACTGAGACCCAATTCAGAAACTATAACGCTGGCCTGAAACTAACAACAATTACCACAATTACCATCCGCTTCCTGCAAAACTGGAAAAACAGATCCTCAGCTTTCTCCCATATTGCCTTGGCTGCCTTCCTTTCAACACGGTACGTTTCCTCCAGGTTTTGTTGCGGGAATTCATCAGACAAGGCTCACATTTGGGAACATCTTGGCTTCCACATTGATATTCCATCACTTAAGAAAAGGGTTAAGAAACTAAACTAGTATTGTAATGCACTAAGCAAGTGTGTTCCAAAGTCCTCTGAAGTCAGTGGAATGAATCCTACCAACGTCAACAAGTACTGGCTTAAAGCCTTAGTAAATACAGTATTTATAAAGGATTCATTGTATACAGTGGGTGCGAAAAAAAAGATGTCTTAATAATTCAGTAACCACAACTGAGAAAGGGGAAGAGGCAATGATTGAAGCAATGATTACTAGAGGTGAGGGATGAAAAAACATGGATATTAGACCAAAGTGATGTATGAAAGGGAAGATGAAAGACATGAGAGCTAGACACAAGCTGGTCCAGTATCACCTGCTGCTAGAAAGTGGCAAGTTTGTTGTCACATGCTTGTGTGCCTTTTGTTCTCTGAAACACTTTGCCTCTGCCAATTTCTTTATCCTTACCTGATATTTATTACTTTTCCTGTCTTCAGCTGCATTATGCACACTGTTAAATTAACTCCTTAATTCACACAGTCTGCCCCAAAAGAGTTCTTCCAGTCTTTTCAGTTCTTCACTGGTATAGACACATCTAAGCATGATGACACCACAACCCATGGAAAGATGAGACAGGAGTACTGTGAGTGCTGGGATGTAACCTCCTCACTGATGTGAGAGCTCCTAGACTCAGTTTAATATGGATTTCTCTGTACTTTGTGAAAGCATCTTAATACAATGTTTCTTCTCATGGGGAGATAGAGGGTTCCACTCCTGTTGCCTTATGTGAAGTCCGATCAAGTGGGTTGGAACAGATGTTCAGGATTTGGCCTAATACTGGACAGCATTTGAATGTATTTACTGCTTAAGTTAACCCACATAAAATGGATTTGCATGACAACCTGTCAAGCTAGCTCACCTCTTTTAAATCAGATCTATGATCTCCTTATGGCCAGGTCTTCCCCCAGTGACATCCACCACACGGCCTTCAGATGTCAACGGACACGCTTGAAATGTCATACATTTAGGATCCAAGTTCATAATCGTTGGCAATGTTCATCAATCATAGAAGAAACACTTCCTCTTCGCTTGATTCTCTGCATTCCTGTGCTTGATGTAAGATAGGCAGTCAAGAGTTCATTCATCTGCTAGGTAATGTCGGTCTTTACACACTAAGTCGCTAGGAAGAGCTGTGCATTTGTAGCCATGTAGATGTATTGGATTTCACCTCAGGTACAAGAGCAGCTACCAGGTGGTCTCTGTATGACTTCTCTCATTTCTCCCTTGTGTTGCCAACTACTTGGTAAAAACGATGTCCCTGCATTTGTGGTTACATTTCCAGCATTGCAGAAGAGCAGCCCTGCAGAACAGTATGAGATCTGGCAGCACTGCACTAACGTTGATCCCTGGAGAGTTTATTCCCCGGGGGACTGCACTTGTCTGTTTTTTTTTAATAAATATTTGCACTTTACATCACCTTTTCATAAGAAACTATCAGCAGATTGCAATGTAGTGAGAGTTTCCAGCAGGGAGCAGCATTTATTCATTTGTGAAGAGGCTCCAGCCTGAAAAGATCAGTCACCCGGAGATGAAATATACACTTAGAAATCCCTTGCTGAAGAGAAAATATTTGCAGATAGATGGGCAGCCAGCAGTGTGAGAGGTGTGGGAGGGAGGGCAGGTTAAACAAGTGGCACTAGGCCTCCCTTGTCCTTTTGATCTGCGTGATGCCTCTGTGAGCACAGCTTGGTATTTGGGGCTAGGAAAGGTTGGGTGTTCAGAGGCAGTGCCAGCAGATAAGCTGGATCAAAACATTCCCATTTACGGAAATATTTTCATCAAAAAGTTCACAGTGTTCTCCTTGGTTCGGAATTATTACTTCTGGTGCTGGACATCTACTAATAGTGTGTGCATATCAGTACCACAATCCTAAGAATATAGTGTATTTTGCTCTTAGTAGACTAATAGGTTTCTTCATCCTTGTAGGCTACTGTCTGTTTTTAAAGATTACAATTTAAAAAAATACCTTTCTAAAGAGTTGTTTCTTACCATAAAATCTTCATAGTTTCAAATCTACAGTCTCAAAATGTAACATCCTTGAAATTAGCCTTCCACAGCAGCAGAAATTTTCAGGCTTTGACAAGGCAAAGAAGAATATTTTAATACTTGGAAACTAAAGTGAAAACCCCTTTTCACTACAGAAACATCGTTATATAAAAATCGGTTTTAGAAAAACTCTATACCTCATTAACAGCATTTGTGGTATTGTTGCAATGCCTCCTACCTATCCTTGCACCAGTCAATACACCCTAGGTCTGTACAGCGTCCTCTTGTTCCAGCCCCCTGTTAAGTGGCGGCATCCCAGCAGTGGAGTCTCAGAGCAAGTGAATTAGTCCATACAGAGTTTGGTAATTATATATTAATACAGTCCACATAGACACAGCCAAATTGGCTTTAAACCTTCAGGCTAGATCATAAGAGGAGTGAAGCTAAAACAACTTGTGCTTACGTGATCCTCTATAAGATCCTGGGACTCCCAGTGTGTGCTTAATTGATAAAGCCTGTGCTACTGACACCCCGGGCTTTCAATCTCCACATTAAGCAGTAGAAAGCAAGTGCAGTCCTACTTCTGACTAAAATGTTCTATAACTTTCTAGTGTAGTCAGAAATGTGCACAGTCATAAATTAGATTAAACTGACTTCTACAGTCACATTTCACTTTCATGATATTTTTTCTTTTCATGTTGGGGCTAAAGGTTTGTTTTAGTAAGACTGTTATAATCATTCAGCTGTTTTAAATACGTATTCTCACAACTTCATTTACCTAGATTTATTTTTTAAGTATAAACTTACCTTGTGTAAACTTAACTTTGCATGTCCTGGATTCATAAGGCTTTGTTTTAAGATAACAGCAACATTCCTGTAATATTTTTTTAAGCCTCAAATTACTATATTCCTTTAGCATGAACCTCAGATTAATGTAGCTCTGTTTCCTGGCACCTCTGAAGTGCTTTTAAATAACTGAAATGGCATATAAGTTCTCTGTATGAGAAACCCAAACCCAGTACCAACAGTGTGTTTTCTCTACTTTGAAAACTGCTAGACTTAGTATTAAATTCCTTCTAAAATTTCAACTTCAATGAGTAGAACTGTCAGTAGAATCTCCACAAAACATCAGCCAACAAATGGCAGCAGCTTTGCAATGAGGATGTTACACGACTGATGTACCTTGGTAAATCTTTCTCTTAATTTGCAATGTGGAGATCAAGTAAATGTACCTGAATTAACTAACAGGCTTGTGAACAATAAAGCTATCATGTGGCTTGAAAGTGGGTAGGAGCAAGCAGCATCCATGAAAAATGAGGGAATAGTCATTCTGGGTGGACAGTGAGTCTGGCCCAGTGTCTGTCTCCATAAGTTGATGGAGATTTCACAGATTTCTGGGGAAGACCACAAGAATAGCCAAGGATTTAGTGTGATGTGCCCAAGCACTCTCATAGTCTCCAGCATCTGATATCTTGGGAATGTCCTGTGGAAGAGTCACTGTCTTCATATAGTCAGCAATTTTTTTCTTCAGTGATGGATCCAACTTCAGTTTGAACTCATGGGAACCATATTCTTACAGTCTTCTGTGGCAAGGAATCTCACAACTCCCTCACTACCTGAAAAATGAGTTGCCCCCTTCATGTGTCTGAACCTGTCACACACTAGCTTCATCTGATACCCTCAATTATTGTACCAGATAAGGTGACAAAATGTATTCACCTACTCCATTGCACCCCACTTAATAGCTCTCTACCACCCATCTCAGTGGTCTCTTTGCTGTGCTGAAAACACTTAGCTGTTTCTTCATAGGGGTGACTCCCTGAAGTGACCAGCCACTAAAAAAGGACACCGACTTTACTTAGGGCTACCAAAACCGTCAGGGCTACAATCATGAACAGCCCTTAAGGATCTACCACCTGTGCAAAGTGAAGACAAACCAACCACTCTCCAGGAACCCTTCAAGTCCTGCTGCCCAAGCTGCACAAACCCCCAGATTTCTTTGTCTGCGGCATATGCTGCAGTGTGGTGTGGTACTAGCTGAACTTGATTTAAATTAACCACAGCCTAGCCACAGCAGCACAGAGCTCAGCAGAGGGTTATTTACTTTGCCTCTTAGCAGGGATCCTTAAAGAGTCATGACAGGTCTAAGTAATCTGCCAAAGAGCAGCCTGATGAGCCAGCAGTTTCTGGATGCTAATCCCTTACAAACAATAGGCTCATTATATGCAAATTGACAGGAGAAGTGGTGATTGGGCACTACATCTATATTTAAAAGGAACTTTAAGTACCCAGAAAACTATAAGTTTTAAAAACTGAGTGACCACTTTCTGTATCTTTGTTTAAAAATCAACCTGACTTCCTCAGGCAGCCTGCACACAGATCCCATGAATGCTGCCTACACAGCAGGCTGGAAATTGGGTTTAGCGACTGAAATCTACAGGGGAAATAACAATAACAAATCAATGCAGGCCTGGTTTTAGTTAATTTAAACTCCCAACTGCATTACAGATTTACTTGTTAAATATCAGAAAATCCATGTAAATCCAGGGAATGAGTTGTATATATGGGTAATAGATACACGGGTGGGTTTTGTACATTATTCTTATCTTACAGAGGAGTCAAAACTGAACCTGAGGACCAGGGCAGCAGCTAGACATTGCACGACAAACTGGAGTGGGTTCCCACCTTGGCTCTGAGTTAAACAACATCTATGTAGTCAACTGCTTACTGCTTCTCTAGTTGATATTTGATTGTGGGAAGGTTATGAGCTTTCTGATGCCAGTGTGCAAAGCTGATCTTAATTAAAATATTCCATTGAAAATGTTTCATAAGATAGGAATACAAGACTGACGCCAGTCTGTCACAATTCACTAGACCGCTTGAAATCTGGAACTGGCCTGGCAGGTCAGGAGCTGCTGTTGCAGCACTGCAGCCAAATGGAGTCCCGGACGGAATGTTTGGCTTCTAGATGGGTGGTTTTTCTGTACATATTTTTTTTCTTTCTTTCTTTCTTTCTTTCTTTTTTTTTTTAAAGCACACTATATCACATGTGTTTATGGTGGTTTTAGGTAGGTAGGAAACCTGCAGGGTCTTTATGACCCTGTTTTGCTCATGGTAATAACATGTAGGCTAAGTAGAAGTTAACTTCCACAAACATATAGAGCATTTTTAAAAATTAGACTTATGTGGATGTATCTAGTTCCCAAATGTACACATCTATTTCTGAAAATCTCAGCCAGAGTTTGATAGAGGTTGACTCTCCAACTTTCCTATGCCATTTGATAGTTGAAGCTCATGTGATGCTATAGCTGTTGCAGTAACAGTGTGCTTCAGGACTGATAAAGAGCAGCTATATGGCTGCTTATTTTAGTCCTCTGTCCTATATCAGATGCTTTAATAATCAGTACCTTTTTTATAATATGTCATCAATTTAAATAAACAAACAAAAATATTATAACCCTCTTCCATGTGGAAAGAATCTACATAATGGCAGGCTCAAGACATCTGCAGCCAATGCATGCATTGGTAAACATGGGGTTCATCTGTGTTCTTGAGCTGCTCTCATTTTTGTGTTCTTTTTCATAAGAAAATATTCAGCACACAGGGCCTCAAGCACCAGTGCTGTTACATCGGTGATGGTCATACCATACATCACACAGAACAATTTACAGGCTTTTCCTAATTAAGACTAAGACTGAACAGTTATTTCAATTGCACACATAGGATAGGGGAATATGACAGCCTCCATAAAAAAATACTTTGCACTTACACACTGCTTTTCTTACAAAGATACTGGAATGCTTTTCAAAAGAACTCATTTAGCCTCACAATATCCCTGGGTGCTTATTGAAGGAACAATTTCCCCACACTTCCTGACAGAAACATTGGCAAAGAGGTCATAGGCCTAATTTTCAGCTGTTTTCAGCTCAGAAATATGCATGTAGAATGCAGGCATATCACTGAAAACTATTCGTAATTTCACTAACTACAGGTGCAGATGACCAGAACATGAATGGTCACTTTAATCCACATCCAGCAGCTGTTTGGGCAAAATAAATATAAAAAAGATGTGTGTATATTTCTAAACCCTAAAATCCTGAGCTTCAGGCTTCAAGATCATGGAGGAAATCTGCAGGTTTCTTTGGAGCAGCCTGACAGACAGCTTCAGTGACCCTGCCTGTTTTACTACAAACATATCCTTCTTTTTTTGAAAAAGGTGTGTGATCTTGAATCTCCTGAAGCAAAGCTTTGACAGAGACCTTTGGTGATGCTGCTGCCAATGAGGGCAGTGTGGATGTTTGTGATGAGCAGGAAGTACACACATTGAGAAATCCCACACTCTCTGGCAGATCCACATGAAATTCAGGGAAAAGAATGAGCTGGAAAGACAGATACTTCTTTATTTCACAAAGATTTGCAGATGAAAATATTTTCCCATAATTCAAAAAGCTCTCCTTTTTTCTTTCTGCCCTTCTCATTTTTATGATATTCTGAGTAATTTCCCATTTGAAATACATTTCTTCCCTCCACAGGCCACCATCCCCCAAAGTATCATATTCATCCTTCTTCTGACTGGAATTCTGAATGATTGTTTTGGAGCCTGGCTTTATCTCCCTTGAGTCTCATATCTAGGGATCAGCAAACTGGCTCATATAACTGACAAACTGACCTGAAACATAATTCAGAACTACGGAAATGTTTTGAGGTTAAAAAACACCTGTGTACTTTTCACGTTCATACACCTCGCTGCTTCTACTTCCTAGAATCTGCTGGAATGCCAAATGATGCCGGATTACCTGCTGCCTCAGGAGTTTGGGTACGGTTTTGAAAGCCTCATGGGTTTACAAAGAATCTGATTTCTTGAGTCCTTGTTTCTATAACAAATTGTCAATTGTTAGTGACTGTTGCAGAGTGTTTTTTTTTTTTTTCTTTCATTCAGTTGTGCAATAATGTCTAATTCCTTTTGTGTTTGGAACTATATGGGAGAAGGAGCAGTTACAAGAAGAAGTCCAAAGAAATAAATGAAAAGAAGACCCCTGTATTTGTTCTTAAATTCCAAATACACTCCCAGCAACTCACCGCCTCGGTCCCCCCCTACCCCCAGGTATTCTTGCAGTGTTCACTGTGTCTTTTATCACAGACAGGATTTTGCCATATTGACATTTGTTATGTCTCATTTACCTGGCATCTAATCTACATTGCTCACTTCTTTACAGTAAGACTGTATAGACATGCAGGCTCCTTATCTAAAAGGTGGAGAGAGGTACTGGAGAATCGGCAGAGTAGATTTGTGGGGTTTGTTTGGTCAGAAACAAGAGGTGACCTTTCATTTTCATTAGTCATATTCCAGTCAGCAATGACACCACTGAAAATATCTCCTTGAGCTATGCAGAAGAACTTTTCGTGAGTGTTGTTTCTTAAGCAAAGGCCAATTTCAGGCATAGTTTCATCAAAACAGAAAAGATTTTTTTTAGCTCATATGCACCTGTTTTCATGTCAGACTGTGTACACAAGTTAACAAGGCTTATTTGGAATGCGGGTGGATGTGGTATTATTGAAATAACAGATGTTCTAGTAGTTATCTAGGCATCCAAAGTAATAAAATTAAAACAGAAACTCATTTCAAACAAAGTAGTCTGACAAAACATAACCCTGCTGCCCGTCTTTCTCTGGACCTGACTTTACAACCATATTAAAATGTGAGGGGGAAAAAATAATCAATTGATGTCCAGTGTCTACACACTATTCTTGAAGATATCCCTCCTGTTTTGACTACTCATCTCACTTAACTTGCCTGCTGTTACACCCATTAGCTCTGTTAAAATGCTTTCCTTTCTATACCATCAACCCCTAGAGTAGCTATCCAGAGAAGACACTTAAAACCACTTTAAAATTTACAGACACAGATCAAAACTATTGGGCATGACCTTGCAGAGCATATACGACTATCACTAAGAGACTGCTTGCCTAACTGGAAGTACTCACTTTGGCAACTTTGTTCCAAGGGTTGCAGGGCCAGGATCAGGACCTACTGAATACTCATTTGATGTGACAATTTTAGCATTTTTAGCTTCACCTTTTGTAGGTGAATAACCTTTTTTATATATTAAAATGCACTGTTGTGTATGGGCTTTGATATTTAAGGAAAAATAGAGAACCAGGGAAGCTCACAGATTTAACAGAACAACTGTAAGACCAAAGTGTTTTTCATGAGAACTCACCCACAGATATTCCTACATTTCAGCAGTGTTAATTCAATTAGTTTGAAATTAATTCAAACACAGAACTATTGTCCATGATGATAGAATTCCTAGGATCTTCCTTTGAATATATTTTTATCCACATGAAAAGTGAATGCCAAAAGCTAACTTAAATTTTCCTTCAGCTGTTTACAGAACCCGATCCAATTCCCACTGATGCTAACAGAGCCACTTCAATTATTCTTCCAGTAAGAACAATTTATTATGACAGTGTCTCACACTTCATTGATTCCTGTTCAATTTATCTTCAGCAATAATCCCCCCATTCCCAGTCTCTATACTAAACTTCTACTGAACCAATTTCCATTTCTTCAGCTATTCTTATCTATGTTGTGATTTCTTCTCCTTCATACCACTTCATCTTGGCCTTTTCTGGATCCTGTTGATTGATTTCAGCTTAGTTTGCCAAGATATAATTCTAAAGTTGATTGGATTTTCAGTCCTCCCAGATCATCTTCACCCACAAGCTGAAGTCTGCCATTGTCAGCAAGGCGTATATTAGAAAAATGTATGCAGTCTGGGATTACTGGAACATTGGGAGCTTTTTTCCTTGCAACTTTGCTTTATGGATGTCAGGAATAGTGTAAGAAGAAACTCAGAGCCACTTTGTCATTCACACCTTAGGCAGTTCATTCCTTTAGAAAAGCAGCTGCTACTGCCAAACCTTTTCCTTGCCAGTGAGTATCACTAAAAAAATCACTGGCGGTGTAGGATGTAGGGGAAGAATAGGTACTTATTTCTTTATCCACAAATGGTGTCATTCTGTTTGCAATTAGCTAAGGACTAGCAAAGAAAATACACTGGCATGGTGATTTAGTTATCACTTAAACACTCTGTTGAACTAGAAGTCATGAATTACACTCATCATTACCTCAGCTATAAACTGGAAGGAATTTTAATGCCTAGAAGCCTATTATGACCATGTGTTAAAAGAGTATTTTAGATCCTCAATGTCCTGGGCAAAAAAAATGAATAGTCTTAGAGTTGCCCATGAATCTATTTCAATACAGTTTCATGGATATCACTGTAATGATCTGCTGTGCACAATTATTCTGCTCACTTCGAGACCACTGTAAGTTCACACTTATAATTAAGTTGTTCAGTTGAAGAAGTTTATAGAGGCTGCAGTGACAGTTCTAACAGTGTTGTCATTTTCTGTGTGCTGGTATAAGAGCAGCTGTTGGGAGTCAAAAAAGAGTTCCGGTGGCCAGACTCTCAGCAGCCAGTAACAGAGGCCAAGAGAAGAGTCCAAGGGCAGGTCAAGCATATAGTGATGATTCCCCAGTCTCCCCTTCCAGCCTACAGCAGTCTGCAGCTCAGCAACTTCCTTTCCAGGGCAAGAATCTATGTGTTCAATAGCCCTTGGGGGATTTCTTTCCTTTTCTTTCCCCACAAATTTGGCTACTCACATTAGAAGCTATGTAAACCTTTTGGCAACCATCACTGACCATACAACTGTGTGTTCCACAGCTTTGCTAGCAAGGGATGAAAAAAGCCTCATCTTCTCTTTAATCAAAACTATCACTTGGCCATTTAATCAATGTTCTCTACTTCTAATGAAGAAAGACAGTGAACAGTCATTTCTTCCTTAAATTATTCATTATTTTATCCCATACGTCCCATTTACCCTAATTTGTCTCTTTTCCAAGCTGAGGAGTCCTGGACCTGATGTTAAAGCTGTTACACACATACGTTCTTCTTTGCTCTCCTCCTGTGAATCTTTATTTTTACTTTCACACTCTTTTGAGATGGTACATCTGAACTGTGTAGATGTGCTGTGCACTTACTGTAGAAAAAGAATTATTTTTCATTTTTTCTTTTCCTGAAGTTTCATTTGATTTTGACAGTATTCAGGCTGTGGGTCTCGCTTTTAGTTCAAGACCTGCTGTTCTTACATGTACACTGAAAGATTATGCGTTTTTAATAATTTTATTTGTTTTGAGTAGTTGGCATTAAAATAACAGTGAGAATAAGGTTTTTGTTCCTACTGACGCCTTGAGTTTGCTCTCCAACTTCCTTGCTGTCTCCAAGTCAAGTCTCTAACCTAAACTGCTTTTTATTCATTCTTATTTTAACCTAACATAGCCAGGAGTTTGCAGCTCTAAATAAAGAATATGTATTTCTCACCACGTGTCTTCCAGTAAGTTTTTCTCACTTCAAAAGCTTACAAGAACAATACCTTTTTAAAATAAAGCATTTAAAATCGACATTTGAAATGATGCATTGAAGGCATAAAGATGTTGAACTGCTTATTAAAGCAGTTGATGCATCTAATTAGTCTTGTTTTTTTCTGCTTTATAATGTAAAATGTATTCTACTTCCCCAAGTTTTTTCTAGAAGTAACATTTTTTTCAGCAGGACTTAGCTGGTAGAGACTTTACCATAGCCCATGTTAATCTATTCAGTCTTTGCTATAATTTAATCTTGCTTTGAAATTGTTTGAATAATTTATTCAAAGTAAGCATTTTTTATGCATTCTTGCACACTTACTCTCTGACAGATTTTTTTTCAGCTAAACATTCTCTTCTCTCAGATCAAGAACAAATACAAATTCTATGAATCAAAGAGCACAAGTATAGTGTCCTCTGAATAAGATGTTTCACTAACAAAATTAAAGTAATATCTGACAAGCTATGGATTTTGAATGATGCCCCAGTAAAGTTCAAGCCTGGATATCATCTGTAGGTTAAAGACAGTCTAATTGCCTCTCTGTGTTTCTCACCAACCTGACCATGAGAAGCAACCGAGGGAACAAAGTGTCAATACACAGTAGTGAACCTTTGAACAAAGTGTCAATACACAGTAATGAACCTTTGAAGAGTTTTACAAGAGTACCCTCTGGTCTTCTGGGTAAGGAAAGAATGCAATCATTCTGCTTCTGCCCCACTCACAGAGAAATGCAGGCTTTGATTAGAAAATGTCTGATGACAGGCAGAAAGGTGAGGAGATGCTTAACCATCATCTTTTCTTGGTTCCTTCTGAAAGGGGAATTTCTATATGCAGGCTATGACATTTCTAAGTTTATAGAGGCTATGTTTTCATTTTCAGCTAGTGGTGTGAAGCTCCCAAAGGATACAAGACATCCAAGGGTAGCACAGGCCCACCTCATGTAGAATTCCTCACCTTTGTTATACAGATAGGACTTAGTCAGTGGTTTGAGCTTCTTATCAACCGATTTGAAAGCTGTTTACATTTATTTAAAATTAATACTCCCTTCTGACAACAAATATTCAACTTTTCTTTTAAATATTGAAACATTGTCATAGAATCATAGAATCGTAGAATCATAGAATCACACAACCACAGAAACATTGAATGGGATGGGTTGGGAGGGACCTTAAACGTCATCTAATTCCAACAACGTGGCCATGGGCAGGGCCACTTCCCACCAGACCAGGCTGCTCAAGGCCCCATCCAACCTGGCCTTGAACACTTCCAGAGAGGGGACATCCACAATTTCTCTGAGCAATGTGTTCCAGGGCCTCACCACCCTCATTGGGAGGAATTTTTTCCTAACATCTAATCTAGATCTTCCTGACACCGATTTTAAGCTATTCCCCTTGTCCTATCACTACATGCCCTTGTAAAAAGTCCCTCCCTGACTTTCTTGTAGGCCCCCTTCCAACACTGGAAGGCCACTATAAGGCTTCCTGGAGCCTTCTCTTCTCTAGGCTGAACAGCCTTAACTCTCTCACCTTGTCCTCATAGTAGAGGTGATCCAGTCCTCTGATCATCTTCCAGGCCCTCCTCTGGATCCTTTCCAATAGTTCCATATCCTTTTTAAGCTGGGAATTCCAGTACTGGACAGAGTAGTCCAGGTGGAGTAGAATCAGGTCCCTCAACATGCTGGCCATACTTTTTTTGATGCATCCCAGGATACAGTTGGCCTTCAGGGCTGCAAGTGCACATTGCCATCTCATGTTGAGCTTCTCATCAACCAGCACCCTCAGGTTCTTCTCTGCAGGGCTGTTTTAATCATGTTGTCCCCCAGCCTTTGTTGAAACTGCAGATTGCCCCAATCCAAGGGACTTTGTAGGACCTTGGCCTTGTTGAACCTCATGAGGTTCACACAGACCCATTCTCCAGCTTGTCCAGCACCCTCTAGATGACACTCCACCCTTCTGGCAATGAAGATATAACGTGAAAGTAGAACAGCTATTTAAAAAAGGCTATTACATTTAAATATCTGATCATAAAGCCAAAGTCACAGTAACACAACTACTCTTTCATTGTTTGATATTGGGCAGCTCTGATCAGTTTGCAGTCCTGGTGGCAGCCATCTGCACTGATCAACTAAATGGCCACTGATATTTCAATAAGCTGGAAGAAAAGCCAACATCTTACCAGTGCTGGCTATTTTCTGAAGGGATCTCTTCTTGCTCAGATTTGGCAGTGGCTCTGTTCCTTTACTACAGGAATTACAAGAGTCAAATAGAGTGGAAAAAATCAGCTCATCAAGGTAATGCGATAAATGTGACTATTAGAGCAATTAGGTGAACAGTTACTGAGTTTTGTCTGTCTTACTTAGTAAAATAAAATTTTAAGTAGGCTCATCTATGTCACCATACCTGACAACTCTGAAGGTCAAACTTGCAGAAAACATTTAGAATGATAACAGCATGAAAACTGCACATATGGGCATCAGTTTACTTGTAAAGACATTTTCCCCAGACTATGCAAGAGAGCACTGCAAAAACTTTGCAGAAAGGGTAAGATTTGCTTGGGCTAAGAAAATCTATCAAATCATTAGGAATTTAGTTTAAGCCAACTCTCCATCCAAGTGCTGTAACCAAGGAAAAGAGCCAGATCCCTCCAATAAGACGTCATTCCCTCATAAAATAAGGCTCTAAAATAGGTGAGAAGAATCACTCTCTACAGATTTCTATGTATGTATTCCCCATAGGGTAACCACAGATGTTTAGCTCAGACATGACACCTAACATTTTGATAGCTGAAATTATCCCACTCCCAGTGACTGAGCAAAGGCACATAGCATTTCATGTTGACTCACATCAAGCCGTGCACACTGGAAGACATAACTGGAATTATGTCAAATGAGCTCTTCAGCAACTGCAACCAGCCTCGAAAGGACCCAGACTTAATATTGCACAGCTCTAGGAATGCTTTGCTTAGAGTAAAGCTCCTGCATTCCTGAAAGGCAAGCTCATATGGGGCTGCATTAGCAAAACCA
The DNA here is from genome assembly GCA_033459285.1 of Clamator glandarius. Classification (NCBI taxonomy): domain Eukaryota; kingdom Metazoa; phylum Chordata; class Aves; order Cuculiformes; family Cuculidae; genus Clamator; species Clamator glandarius. The sequence continues at coordinate 1,068,332 of JAUNZM010000198.1, forward strand.
TAGCCAGCAGGTTGAGGAATGTGTTTATTCCCTTTGGTTCTAGAGGGGAAGCTCATCGTAAGTGCTGTGTCCCACTCTGGACACCTCTGTACAAACAGGGCCAGAAAACAGGAAGAAGTCTAGCAGAGGGCTGTGGAGGTGATTAAGGGGCTAGAGCAAGGGCCGACATACAAGAAGAGGTTGAGGGAACTGGAATTTTTCAGTCTTAGGAAAGCTAAGAGAAGGCCTTATTGCTGTTTTCCTCTACCTAATGAAGGAATATAGAGAAGTCGAGCCAGCTTCTTCTCAGTGGTGCACAGTGGAAGAATTAGACATAAGGGACATAAATAACAGCAAGGGAAGTATAAAGTAGTTATAAGGGAAAAATCTTCCTAGTGACAGTGGTCAAGCACTGGAACAGACTACCTAGAGAGTATCAATCCTTGGCGATATTAAAAATTAAAAGCTGAACTGAGCTAGGCTTTGAGCAACCTCACCTAAATTGATTCTGTTTTGAGTAGAATGTTGTGCTTGACGACTTCCAGACATCCCATGTATTCTAACATAACTCTATGACTAATAATTTTATGATTCTATAAAATGGAGGTTTTTTTTAAAAAGAAAATAAGTAAATATTATTTTTTTAAAGAATGGTATGAAATATGATGCTGAGAAGACTGGGTGATGTACAGATTCATGATAGTGAATCAGGTTTGGTCATATGTGTAGGACTGATCTCACCTAACTTTAGCTGTTCAAAAATGTCAGTGTGAAGTCCCATAACAGAAACTACTCTTCCTTCATAACTACAAGATAGACAGAGAGACCTTGAGGGTGGGAATTGCCTGAGCTGTTTCAAGCACTTATCTCCCTGTACTTCAGTCTTCCTATCAGGAGACCCCAGATGACTATCTTGACCAGGTATTACCTTTTCGGTAGTTATTGGAGAAGAATAAAAATAGTTTTTGAGTCAAACAACAGAAATATATATATATGTTCAAAGAAATATAGAAATGAGTGACAAGAGTTATTAAAAGGAAAAGTCATTTTAGGAGACGCCACAGTCAAAATAATAAACACGAAGAGACGCACATATTCCAGGTCCTTTCACAACCTACAGAAGACTTTCAACAAAAACAGAGAGCTAGATTCATACTATTAAGAGATACATCATCTTCCCATAGTGCCTAATACAGTACAACTCACTGCCAACAGGCATAATCAAGCCAAAGAGGAAACAAAAATTAAATATTAACAACATCTTTTCTTTTCTGATATTATATGTTCTCAAAACAATCTCAAGTGAAATTTCTTTGGCAATGCTGAAATTAAGATAAAACCAGCAACCAAATACATACTAATAAAACAAACTACCCAAAGTTACTTTACCAGAGAAGAGCACAAAATAACCAGTTCAAGATAACATGCTTTGGCAAATAAATAAAACTAGAAAAGACACCAGATTAGGCTTAGGAACATACACTCAGTCTCTTCTCAGGAGCCATATAGAATAAACAATAGATTGGCAGTTACGTTAAATTACAAACAAAAAGAAAAAACTTCAGCCATCACAGTTAAAAGTCACTTATTTATGTGAGCTAGGGAATTCCTTGCCTATTATCCCATAGATTGTCTGCTCTCCAATATTACTGACCACTGTGTTGTTAAACATTAATACTATTTTAAATAAACTAAAGTGTAAAGGTGTGACCTAGTTTAGAAATTGTTATTCTTCTGTGTTTAACATATTTTTTAAAAATAACTCAGTATTTTAATCTCTCCCTTTTCACTAAAAATGCCTTTCAGTCACATTAGTTTCTAATTTTTTGAAAAATCTTTTTCATGTATATTTCACATTTTGTATATTTGCTTTGACAGCTCAAACCAGCTAGTCCATTATAATAACCTAATTCTTCCACCATACAAAAACATACACTAATTCTTGAGTGTAGTCAAATGTTGTTCTTGAGAAGGGGTGGTCAACATGGAACTACTTGAGTTTGCTGGATTTTTCTACTCAATGATCTTATTCCTGTTTCCAGCCTTCCTGTAGTCCCTCAGGTGTAGTTAAGAGCCCAGGGCAGCTCACGCTTCACTGTCTGCTGCCTTCTTTTAACACATGTGGGAGTTCATTTTCTGTCATATGGTTTGTCTTCTGTCAAAAGCACATAGAAATTAAATTCAATGAATAGAGTAAGGTACACGAATAGAGTTCTTTGGCTTGATAAATTGGGGGGGAATATTGATTTTTTCAGTGATGTAGCAGATGGAACTTCTCCATAAGGTGAGACATGAGCAGCCTTCACCTGCATGGCGCACACATCCTCCACATGGCTGGATATTCTGACAGCACAGTGGAGGACACCTGGATCTTGTTCATGTGAGCAGTACCAGTCCTCTCACAAAAGGAAAAGTGGCTCATTTACATGCTTCAGGCTGCAAATTTTTTTAAAATAAATCCTCACCATTAATATGACCTTGCTCTCTGTTCACTTCAGTTTCCTGGCACTGGCCTGTTAAAAATCTCCATCTACTACCAACAATTTCTACCAACAAGATTATTTACAAAAAAATCATTTGACTGTCCCTAAACTTTCTTTCTCAGTATGTTAAATACATGTATGCAGCTCTTTATAGATCCAATTTTAATTGTTTGTTGGTTTATTTTAGTCCTGTGTCTTCTTTGCAATTCTTAACCCATTTCCAGTTTTTTATGCCAGTTCTGAAGTGTGAATGCTGAAACAGTGCACAACACATTGGTATTGGAGTGGTGGGCCAGCAGCCTCGAAAGTGTTCAAAAAACATGCAGACCTGGCACTTCAGGACATGGTTTAGTAGATACGGTGGTGTTGGACTGACGGTTCTAATTGATGATCTTAGAGGTCTTTTCCACCCTCAATGATTCCATGATGTGAAAATTTCTGCAGAAATTCAGTAAAAGCAGGCCAGTTCAGTGTTGCTCAGTGGGATGTTGTTGTGCTCTGAAACTTTTCACTGTGAGAAATTATTTAAAAGTTAGAAAAATCAAAACAATGTAAAATTTCAATCTGCTGTATAAATCAAGCTTAAGGGGGTGGAAGAAAACGTTGCTCACCACCTTTTACTATAAACCCTGTGATAAACCCTTCCTGGTTATGAGACAATTACTTTCAATTTTTTTATCTATAGGTAACACTAATAACTGGGTCAGTCTTCTCATTCATCACAATCTTGAAGACACTTTGTAACTTGTCCTTTGTAGTCTGTTATGTCCTCCTGTTTCATGGCAAAATTTGAAGAGCCAGCAGTGACTAAGAAATAAGATATGGCTGGGATAATATCTAGTCTGACATAATGCAGTACTTTTTATCTTCCTCAGCCAAGAGATATGTAAAAGAGTTGTATTTTTAAAAATATTTTGACTAATAAAACATCCATATTCTGTGGAATCATAAAGATTATCCCTGGACAAGAGTCACTGTGATCCAGTTTTTCAATGTTGTGCATTTGGGTGTTGCTGTTCCCCGCTACAGAAAATGCTGCACAAGAATATTCTCCATGTTCATCATATCTGTCAATATTTAATCATTTCAAGTAGTATTGTTGGCCTGATTTTTAAAAAATATAAATTCAAATTAAAATTATTAAAAATAAATTGAAAAAACTGTTGGGAAAAAATGCACAGAACTTCCTGTATTTGAAAGGTTTCCAATAACAACATTGGTATTTCAAAATTTGAAAATGTAGGTGGATTTTTACTACTGTTTGAAAAGAAACAGAAATATAAAAAATAAATTTGTGTAGTGATAATTGACAATGGATGTCTATGACCATTAACCATTTGCAACCCAGAAAACAACAGGTATGAGCAGAATGTATCATATCCAAAAGGAACTGAAAAACATTAATGCCGTTATGCCTAAGTGAGACTTTAGCCAGAGCAATCAGTCATATTCTACCTTCCCTGTTCAGAACAGATCAATGAAAGCTGTAGCAGAGAATGAGTTATCTAGGACATACGGGTTAATCGCATATCAAGGAAAATGTCGTATCTACCTTCCAAGAAAAAAATACAAATTTGCTTTAACAGAATAAATAGAAAAATAATATGGCTTATTTATTAGGATATGATTGTTGTCTAGAAACTATTTAAGAGAGGAGAGGACAGGAAGTGGAAAAAAAATTAGAGACCAGGCAACACTTGCATTAAAACAAGAAAAGTCAAATTGCCATGGATACATTCTGAAGAAAATGAAAAGTATTTTTTTTAACCATCAGGGAAAATAAATTCTGAATCAGTTCCTATTAGGAAGCCTGGGAAAAAAACCTTGCCTGCTTTTAATTTTCAGATTCAGCAGTTCAGAATACATGCTGGTTTTGACATTAAAGGATTGTGCAATTGTGCGTGCAGCCTGAGGATGCAGAGTCCCCTCTAGTCCTATGAAATTGTTTGTATTTGGAGAACTGCGTTGCTGATGAGGTATATTGATAACTACATTTTTCAACCATTTCTTACTGCTTTTGCTACAGAAGACATAATTTAATGGGAAAATTACATAAATAAGACTACCTACATAGCATAGTCAGTCTTGAACAAAATGGGATTGCTGTGATCATTTGTACTGGCACAACTGACCCAGTGTTGCTCAGAAAACTTGCATTTTTCTAAGTTAAGTCTCTGGCTTTCGAGTCTCCACACATAGAAGTTTATTTGCCTATAGGGTAAAAGTGTCATGACTTTGCATCGCTGCAGAAGAGAGAGCAATTAGATACAATCGTAGTTTCAGAGTACAACTACTCAAAATCAGTTAGTAAGATACTGATATTTTTATTAATAATTTTTATTAATAAAATTTCCCTATATATGCATTGAAACTATTGTTCTGTAATTCCCTGTTAGTGCAATGTGCGCATCATTTTTCACTGAATCAAGTACTATAGAATTCCTTATGAGACATTACTAATATGGAAAAGTGAGAAACTGTTACCAGAGAATTCATATAGTTCTCCTGGAACAGGCCAGTATTTCAAATTATGTGCAGGTAGGTCCATTGGGTACAATTAAAGGTCTAGACAGTTCATCTAGGATCCCTGGGCACTAGTACGAACATGTTCAGTTCAAGGTATCTGGGAATACTTTCTGGGCAGTTCCATGGCTGACTTGTGTCTGTGAGTGCAAGAGTTTCAAACTGCAGATGCCACAGCACAGTGTCCCATCTGGGATGGGGAAGCACGTTGACCACACAGCTCTGGACTGATGAGTCCAAAAGGCAAAAGGAGAGATCCAAAAGGCAATAATATCATGTTTATTATAAGTAGAGAAAAAAACCCAAACCAAACAGACCAACACAAATCTTCTGTAACTACTTGAGAAATGATAAAAAAACTCATTAAAGGGCTGGGGCAAGATAACATCTGTGGATAGAGAGAATACCCTCACTAGGCCATGAAACATATCTAGACAAAATGGAGAGTTTTCACCAGATCTGAAACAGAAGAGAAAACTTTTAGTTCAGTATTGGCTGAGGACCTGACAGGACAAGCAGACTCATGTCCACTAATAGTGAGACTTCAAAAACAAAGCACATGCAGACAGTCATATTTCTGGCAAACAAACAAAGGGGCCAGCCTTTCAACAGCAGTATCTAGTGGAGGCTGATTCATCAGGGAATATGTTTTTTAAATCATTTATTTAAACAAGACAAGATTCTGATCTTGTTAGATTGGTGAAAATCCAAAGTAATTCCAAAACCTTCTAGGCTGTGATTCAAAATCCTTAATATAAGGAAAAAAAAGGGAAAGGAGGTCTCCTTTTTCAATAATATTGATGTAAAAATTCTGTTTGATCTTTGTGGGCATATGCTTCAAACATTGTGTCCTTTTATAAAATAGAAAGCTTTTAAATTTCTTCTATTTTTTAAAGGATTGTCTATTATTTCTTCACTTTTGCTGTCTCACTATTTCAAGAATTTTTTTTTTTCTGGTTCCACCCTTGTCAATAGATTTATAACAAATCTTGCTATATATGAAGATTGAAGTGTTCGTCATTAATCAAATCCAAACTATCAGATCCAAAAAACAATGTCGAAGCATCAAATATAAAGATTCCTTAAAAAGCAGAAGGCGGGAGAGGATGGAGAAGATGGAGACCAATTTTGCAGTTTGAATCAGGACACAGACTATCAGCTGCCTTTGCACTAGTGAATACCGGTTACATAAAGCACGTATTCTTCCAGAACCTCTGAAGACACCATGAGAATGTCTCTAGAGGTCCCTCGACCACCCTTAGCCACAACAGCTGTCTCCTTCCACCTCTGCCCTAAAAGACCTGAGCTTGTAATCTTTGTGCCTGGAAGCGATTGCATAGACTTCACTGAAATTTTCCACGTGTGTGTCTGTGAGCGCCCTGCAAATTGTATCTTCAAGGTTGGACCTAATCTTAGTTGCTGCAAGCTCTTTGCCTGCCGTAGACATACGAAATACAATTACACGTACAGAGCCAGGGAACAGTGTCCGCAGCCAGGTCGTGTGCCCTGAGGCATGGTGAGGGGCTCCTGGCACTGAGCTGTCAGCATCCACCAGCTCCTTGCTGTCCTCCCCAGCCTCTCTGCCCAGCCCCTGAAGTGGAGGCCAGACTGCAGGGACTCAATCTGCTCTGCAGGCAGGAGTCCCGCTTGTATCTCTGATGAGCTACTTGAAAATGAGACAGCCGTCTCTACAAACGCGTCTTCAATTTCTAATGAATGATGGATTGTTTTTAAACTAGTGAATTGTATATTTTGGGAAAGAATTTATGATTTACCAAAAAATTTCTTGCTGTAAAAAAGCCAAATGGAGACTTGTCTGGGCCAAGTTGCTCAATGCTCATGAACAAGAACATGTTTTTCTTTTTCTTCCTTTCTTGTTTTATGCATGCTTCTGGACTCATTTCATCAGCTGTCAGTAGTTAAATACCATTTCAGAAAAGGGTTTATTATTGTAATTTCCTCAATTATTCTGTTTGTTTCTGCTATGGTCTCATGCAACAAAATCAGTCAGCTAAAGTACTACTAAAATATTTTCCTCTGCTGCTCCATATGAAGGGCCCAAGCTTTCAAGGTGTTGTATTTCCTGAGCTAGTTTGCACCTTGGAGAAGGTGACTGCAAGCAGGGGCCTTGTCCTGCGTGAGCATCACTGCTTTCCGAGGGATGTCACTAACTTTGGTTCATACTCATCTTGTGTCCCCACATCACACTCAACAGCGTGGCAGTACATGATAACCAGGAAAGGAAACCAATAAAAATAAAAAGGAAAACAAGAGCCTTTTTTCATCACATTAACAAAAAAGAAAAAAACAGAACAGATATGGCAAGTGATGAAGGCAATTCATCTTAAGTATAGAGATGTAAGTATAGTTAGAGGATGGATTAGCTTAGGCAAAGGTAGGTGCTCATCTAACAACTTGTTTCTTTTGAAATGTTAAATTAAATGTACATTAAAATATTTGGAAATTTCTGGTTTTAAAGTTGTATTCTTTATAAAAGAGAAAAACAACTACTTTCCATACAGGGGCTAAACAGAGCATGATCCATCCTCAAGCAAATGTGATGTACTGGGCACACAGGGACTGCTCTGACACCGCAGAAGCTGGTGTAAGGCTCTCACTGGACCTCGCTGGCCATAAATGATGGTGGAAGATGAGAACACACAGCGACTTCAAGCAGCCCTGGTGCTCCCTTGTCGCTCCCTGCAAAGCAAGGCTGGAACACAGCATGTGACAAAGGCACAGAATGAGGCAGCCAAAATATCATGAGCCTCAGATGTTTAGACCATGACATCTGCTTCTGGATGAAGCAATTCTTATGTTGGATTCAGTTGCCTTTTCTCCAAGACACCCAACATGAGATAACCTCAGTTTATCAGTTCCCATTTCCAATACTGTTTATCTTAAATACAAGCAGTGATTATTTGGTGCACAATGGAAATGCAACTATGTAGAAATCAAAACTAAGCAAAATGTATTTTCAGCTTTGTAATTTCCCCGTGAATCATGAATAACTAGGCCAATGCTTCCAGCGTCAGACATTCAAAATCATGAATCAAACCCTGAAAACAAACATTTGACTTTAAGAACTCAGGCTTCTTAAATAATAAAAGCTGGGTTTTTTAAAATTAATTTCTTTATCTTTGGGCATTCATACTTTTACAGTCATTAGAACTGGAAATTCACATCTTTAAAACACATCTGAGGGTCTTCCTTGGCATGAAGGGCTGGGGCTTTAAAGGGGCAACGAGCAGCTCTGGGTCCAGCAATACATTTGCAAGACTGGCTTGTGTTTTCACTATTCCACACAGGCAGGTTAAACATATATTAAGCATAGATTCTCCTATTAGAAACAGGTTGCACTGAAACAACTCACTGTTTTGGTGCTTCAGCATATGTGTTTCACATACATAACTTTACTGTCATCCAGAGATGGGATTATGAAGTGTCTGTTGAAATCATCAGGAATCTTTCACTGTGTCTCAGGGCTTTGCATAATATATACCTTCTGCTTAAATTCAGTATTACAAAATTAATTTAAAAATATATATAATTGCACCTTACTGCAGAAATAGAGAACTGCAGAACTTAAAAAACATTTGTGAATCAACACTCTTCCACTCTGCACAATACAGCCCTCTGTCATTTCCTTTGTATATGGTAAATTCACTGAGGAGGCAATCCCCTCTGTGCCTGTATGTTTGTACAGTGTCTAGCACAGAGGAGGTCTAATGGGGCTATGTTTCGTCCAATATTTTTAATTTGTGCTCACTTTAAGGCTGTAGCAGGCAATATAAGCAGAAGTGCCAACATACTGCAAGCGTGTGTATTCTCACTTCATTTCTAGCCTACCTGGGAGCAGAGGCACCACGGACTTTGTGAACAAAAAGCCTAAGCCACCCAGATTAGATAAACTGCAGATAAACATCTGAACACTGTGGTGTTTATCCACGTGAAATCAAAACTTTTGAAGTTCATCTATCCCTTTAGCTAATTAATATTATCTGTTGCTTTGAGATCCTGCATCCATCCCTATCAAAGTTATGTAAGCTTCCTGTGATGCCCATAAACAGTCCCTCTATCATCTGTAAAGATGCAATCTCTCATTAAATGTATTTATGACTTCAGCACTTGATACATACAGTATTTTATTGGCTTTTTCTGAGAAATACACATTTATATTATCATCTGAATCTTAAAATAACTATTGTAAATAAATAAAAAATGTGTGTACCACAGAAAAAAAATAATACCATACAAAAGCTTTAGCTGCGCCAAGATTGCTTAATTCTGATTAGTAATGACCATTAAGTAATCATTTATGGATTTACTGTGAGTGTTCATAGATACTAATGGGTTTTAGAATTCCATGGGAATCCTCAAAGGTCAAAGGAAGAAAATGAACTATGAAGTGATAAAAAATGTATTAGGTGACTAATGGACAGGTTGTATATAGAACAGTTCCAGCAGAAAACATTGAATTTTACCACTCTGATTTAAGCAAAAGTAAATCTTGGGAGCCGTGGTCCTTGCCTACTGAAGTAACTAATGAAGAGAAAATTAAAATGCTTCATGGAGAGGCATTACGCAGTGTGCTTTTCCCCGTCACTGGTAAGTTCACTGATATGAAGTTAAAACTTGTTAGATTTTTCTTTAGAGGGATAGCTTCTTGCTCTTTATTTAGCTTCATGTTTTTAATCATACATTTATGTTTTTTAATATTTTTGCATTATTGCATTCTGTGCAACTCAAGATTCAAAGTTCTTCCTGATTTAATGAATTTATACCACTTAGAGTAACAGTTTAGTCCCCACAGCTGGAAGGGAGTTAGGAGAGGCTGGGAGAGAATCGCATGCCTCACTGTAGCCATGATCTCAGGATCTAAGTCCATCTACCCCAGCACTATGACCCTGCCTTATGCACTACAAGGGCAGCCCTGCACCTCCATGGCAAACCCAGCTCCTGGGCCCCTCCAATGAGACTAAAACCATTGAGGGCATATGAGTCCAAGTGTTCAACCAATACAGACTCATTTTGCATGGTCAGATACATTAAAAAAATTCTGACAGGGTGAATTCGTCTCAGCAGACCTCATGCCAGATCAGATACTGTGTGCTGGGGCTGCTGGGAGCTGGTGCCAGCTCCAGCACTGCCTTGTCTTCCCATGGTTGGCCGAAAGCCAGAAGCCGGCACGCAGCCCGCATAAACACTATAGCCCCTGCTCTGGCTAATTTGACAGAAATGCAGGCCTGGTCCACAGCAGATTTATATGGGTGGGTGAGTCAGCCGTGCACAGTTATGTTATTAATGATTGTGGAGCCGTGTGCAGAGTGAACATCCAGCTTGCAAGTGGCCTATAGAGTTTACTCAGCCCTCCTCCTGGCTGAAGTCACCCAGACCACGAAGTATTCTTCCCGGTACCATCACTCAAAGAGTGATGACAAATCCAAAGGTTTTTTTTGGAGGCAATTTTAGTGCATTTTTTTGCATAGAGAATGACAGTTTCATTGTGCAGGGAAAGAGATTTGGATTCTTGTTAGAAGTACTTTCATTCAGAGCAGAAGAAAGCAATCAGAATTAAATACTACCTGCGATGTGATATATGCCTGTTACCCACATGAACTCTGAGGACTGATACCACACTACATACCTTTAAAGTTATGTTATTAAAATCAAGAAATTCTATTCCCATTTTTTCAAGAACTAATTAAAGCAGGTGGATAAATACAGGCCTAAGTTTTAGTTTGTCAGTAAAGTTACTGATCTATATAAGATTTTCTACGTGGAAGGACAATTAGTATTTTTTTTCATTCATTGGTAAGTCGCTGACACCCTTCCCCCCACCCCGTTCTGTTGTGTACATATATGTGCATGTACATACAAATCTATATATGTCCATATATTGGGAAAACAGGGCAAGGTAAAGAAAGGGAAGAGGAGGAGAGAAGAGGACCCGTTGACATCAACTTTTCCAAATCAGCTATGTTGATTTCAAAAGCTGAATGCACAGCAGCAGAGGAAACATGAAGTCCTGCCAACTTCTCCATTCCCCCTGTCCTCTCCAGCCTAGTAGTTAACAAGATGCACATGGATTTCAAGAGATCCAAGTTCCTGTCGTCTTGCTGCCTAATTCAGCACAGGAGATTGATGCAAGGTCTTCCACTCTCCATATGGCTGTCCTACCTGTAGACTAGGAGGTCTAGTGGAGACTCTAGACTAGAGGAGGAGCTCTTCTGTTCAACCTTTTCCTACTCTAAAGTGCTTACACATGCCTAAATGAGGAAGAAAAACCTGTAGTGGGTAGTTACTGAGAAGGCAGCCTAGACAACCAGCATACTGAAGAACTACAAAAATGTGGAAAGACAATATCTTCACCAAGAAGGATAAAGACAACCAGTCCATAAATCCTTGTGGTGCACTATCAAGTCCTAGTCCTAGGAAACAGAGAAAGACTCTTAGCTAAGCACAGTAAATGCATGGCATATATGAGAAGAATATTGCCCCTCCCTAACTTTATGAATGCAATCTTTTTAGTTTATTAACTTTATTAAATTATGTGAAAGTATTTACTTAGTGAGCAAAATGAACTGTTTCAATACTATGGAAAAATTGAGTGAATATTGAGTTATTTGATATTTATTTTTAAATTACAATTTATACAAGGAAGCGGGAAAAGAAAAGAAAAACTGGCAAAGTGAATGGATCCATGGATAATATTTTAGGTAAAAGTCTCTTTTGCAGAAGAAAGATCATGCTGGAGGATCCAGATTGCTAGATCACTATATGCAGGATAGAGGAGATCTTTGACCAATTCTATTAGTTAAGAAAGCAGGTAAGGTGTTCATTTTCTTTAATCTCAGTCAAAAGCAATGAATAAAGTATCACGGAAAATGGTACAAGGAGTCAGTGCACTACTGGGTGTTCACATCTGGAAGGAAAATAGAGTGCAACTGATCAATGGTCATCTTCATCAACATGTCTCTAGCTGGGATTTTTCCCTTCCAAATCATCAAGTCTGAAGCTAGTAAAAGTTGAAAGGAGAACAGATATCTGTAAGAATAATCTCTAAGGTGTGTGTATTGTTTTCACAGCTCTTAGATCAAAGCCCTTTACTGAACTATTTTATTATCAGACTTATAAATCAGCCTCAGTTCATTTTACAAACATTAGTACTACCATCAATTACATGCATTTAGGACTAATGGTTTTACAGGAATGTTAATAGTATGACATTATTTCCTGAAAACCATCATTGAACACTATTAAAAGAAAACCATCATTGAACACTATTAAAAGGCTATTAATTGATATGTGTAACATGCAAAATTATTTGTTTATGGTTTAAAACAGTCAATGAGTTGGTATGTAAGTACATTTCTAACCAGTTAAACTTCATGGATATCAAATTTAGTAAAAGCAAAATCATTTATGAGTGATCCTTGTCCATATTTCCTTTATAGGCAAAGTTTTGAGTAGAGCATGGACATTTCTACCACTTTAAAGACCCTACAGTCTTGCTACAACACTCCAGAAACTGCCACTATCCCTACAGGGTGATGGATAGAGCAGACACTGTCCCCAAGCAGAAGACATTTTATCAGGCGGAGACAAGTGTCTGCTTTCAGGCTGCTTGCTCAAGCAGCAGTTCTGGGTGCAGTACTGAGACCTGAACAAAACACAGATTGCACAGGTAGATGCTTGAGGAACAAGGAGAGAATCTGTAGTGTCCCATTGCAGCTACCTTTGAGCTGTGGCTCATCCCATACCTCAGAAATTATGAAGCACCCCTTACGCATAGCCAGACATCCCCCATTTCACTATCCAGTCCCCAGCTAATGAAGCAGCTCTCCTCTCCAATGCATAGATTTAGCCAGAGGAGTACATAATACAAATTACTGAATATAATGTTCCCCTTTTTGTGCTGAAACCAACTGCCTGCCCCATCCAGAACTACGCTTTGCCCATATGAAGTGCTACAGTTCTGTTTGTGATATACCAAACAATAAAAAACCCAAGGATCAAGATATGAATGTTACACGAGTTCATTCTATCTCCTTTCTATTTTTAGCTGTGTCGTGAATGTGAACCTGAGATCTCTGTTCATTAGTTTAAAAGGCTGTTCACACATAAGAGTAGAAAGGAAAGAAGCACGGATTTCCACCAACTGAGGGGAGAGTCCCAAGAGCGCAGTCAGGCAGTCTTTAATGAACTGCTATCTGGAGTGCAACGCAAACTTCAGATCTCAAAGACAGAACACTATTTAGCTTCCATTAGGTCAGATACATATGATCACTTCAAAGGTTTGCAAAGCAGGAGTAGAAAATATCCAAGAAAAATCATAATTACCTTTCACAACCCATCTTTAGGATACAGCCTCTAACCTTGTCAAGTCATGGATTCATAGTTTCATTCACAGCTCTTGGCAAACCATGCTGCTTAAAGGAATTTCAGTAAGTTATAAGTACCATTTTACAGCTGAACCTTGATGTCACTCTTTCATTCCAGTGTGGTTCAACATTGCAGTGATCTTCACAACCCCCTTCAGATTCAATCTATTACCCTCAGTGAGTATAAAGTTTGTAAAGAAGCACCTGATCATAAAATCCACTTGGAATTCTTTCTTAAACCTCTGTTAAAAATTCTACTTTTTACAGGCTTGCTCTCCTAATGAAAACTGAATAATAGTATTTTTTTTTTCTAATTATCTGTGGAAAACCCTTGACAACTTGAAATAATTGTTGAATGATGTGACTAAATAAAATCATCTGTGTACTTCTGTGGATAATAATATTACATGTTGCTTTATAAGCAAGGATCTGATCTAAAAGAAAATACTTGGATGGCCTGACAATTACCTCCCTTGATCAGCCACCAATAAGCCCTGGAAAAGAAACATCATTGATATGATATTGATAAAATATAAAAATGGATTTAATTCAGAGAAAACTGAGATGCATTGGAATCAGGTCTTTGTCAGGAAACCTTTTTAATTTGCAAGGAATTCTTCCAGTGTAAGGAAAACCAGACCAGAAGTAGCTGCAGCAGAGTTTCCAGTGAGTCACCCTACAAAAGCTGAATGTAACCAGGAGCTGAAAGGCTTTGCCAGACTTGAACCCACCCATGGCAGAAAGCTGGACCATGAGGACAAAACAACAGCTCAGGAGGAGATTTGAATGCAGTACTGCAGCCTTCCTTTAGAACAGAGAAAATAGGGATTTTTTTTTTCTTTGTTAATTTCATTTGCTTCTCTCCCATCAAAATAGAGAGCTTAATCTCTCTGCTTTTGAAAAAAGGTCTTGGACTTCACTTGATTGTGGAGTTGTCACTTCCTCAGCCTTTCCTCCCAGAGAGCACCAGCAGCTCTGTTTGCAGCCACTGATGCTTTTTCCCAGTTTTATTGCAAACTGCCTTCAGCACAGCTCTGGCCCTTGCTGACCCCAGGACAGCACTCGCTTGTCTGTAATGACCTGCCTAAGAGAGATCTCTGACCTTACCCTCTTGCTTAATCTTCTTCAGTTTATCTGAAACTCACACCGCTGACCATGATCCTTTTCTCGTAATGTTCACCTCTTTACAAACTCTTTGGTTTAACTTCTCTCTATTGTTTTGCAGAGAGAAAATCTCCAAGGCAGATTTCTTCCTGGCTGTCTGCTCCCAGGTAAAGGAGTGCTTCAGAGCATGCTTCTTGTCTGACTCTAAGTCACCTCCCCTTGTTCATGCCTCATCTGTGGACCTTCGCCTCAAAGTTTGCTTTCAAGTAGCTTCAAATGAGCAACAAAAGTGCTTGTAGCTAACTAATATATGAGGAGCAGCAAGACAAATCACACAACCCTTGGCTACAACATTTTCCCTGGTCCTCTCACACATTTGGCTGTTTCCCTGTGCTTAATGCATTAGTTTATCTACTAATAATTTAATGTGTCATGGAAATTCATGTCACGTCTTGTAAAAGAGATCCCAGTTTAAAAATTACATCACTTCGTAGCATGTGCAGGCCTTTGCACCTCACCCTTTTCAACTGTTAACCAAAAAGGGCAATATTCATGTAAAACACCTCTGTTATTGCAGGCCTAATATCACACTTACATTTGATGGCATACAAAGTTCCTACAGATCAGACAACTCTAGAAGTAGTTATGGTTACTGGTTTCAGAAAAAGAATAAGACAAAAAAAAGTAACTTGAGGGGTTTAAATTGATCTTAAAGAGAATCATACCACAGAGAGAAAAGGACAAATTCTGCTTGAATCCCAAGCTAAATGCCTGAGACCAAAGCTGAAATTCACAACACGTTCCTTCAGCTACCACATGTCCAAGGAGGTACTGACATTTTAGAAGTGCTTCAGTTTTCACAGGGCTAAGAACTTGGTGAGGGGCAGCTGCCCAGTCCTGCTGAGGTGCACCCAGGACACTTGCTCAGGCCAAGGTGCACTAGGATATGCAGACCAGGACAGGACACTCCCTGCTGGTCTCCTCCTGATTGTTTCATTCTCTTGTCCCACCAACGAGAGAACGTGCTCCCTCTTCCAGGATGCAGAAGAACAGAGCACCACTTCTTCCTTTAAACATGAACTGGAGCCAGTGAAAGGATTAGCCATATTTTGAAGGAAGGGAACGGCCCACAGTCTGATTTCCAAATGCCTTGCTGGCACTGAGTTGAAGGCCTTTTGCAGGAAAGAAATTAGTCTTCACACTGCGGGGTGAAGCAAGTGATCTGGGACAGATCCTTGCCCTGAGTGTATTCCACTTGCAGTGAGAGTGGTCTGCTCAAGGCAAAGCTGTCAGCTTCGTGGATGCCTGTCCTCATTCCGTACTTCAGAGGAGAACCTAGAGATTTGTTTTGGGGATGTTATTACGATTTGGAGATTCTATTATAGTCCTGTGCCTATGTGGTCTCCAGTGGAGATTAGAGCAAAAAATAATTAAATTCAAAAGGATTACAGAATCTATGCAGAGCCAAATACCTTCCCTAGCCAGGGGCATCCAAACTGTACTTAGAGTTTGCTTGTCCAAGTCACTATTACAGCTAACAAAAATTGATATATTTTTGGTCTAGGAGCTTTAAAAGGAAAGTTGACAGCTGAGAGACAGAAGATATTAATTCTGAGACTAGTTTTGGCAGGACTGGGAAGACTACTGAGATTGCCTGAAAAGTCTCTGGAAGTTCGGCGCTGTTCTAGCAACCATGAGAATGACATTAAAGAGAGCAGATACAGACCCTGTCCAGACCACAAATCCCACATGTACCAATCCCCAGGTCCACTGGGCTCTTTTAAAACAGCTGATATTATTTTCCAGCTTTTTAAATTATCCCAGCTTTTCTGAGCTGACATAAATCTAGACAACAAGCTAAGCCTGGAGACAGGAGAAACATATCCAGCTTTTCAATTCCCTGCTGAATGCTGTGATGGGACTTGAACTGGCAAGAGGTTTGAAGTGAAGCTGCGCCAGACTGTTTGTGAAGCCAGCATACCAGAAGACCTCCAATCCCTAAAGCATTTTTTATTACAGACCAAAATAATGAACTAAACATTTAATTCAGTAAATAGGAGAAAACTTGGAATGTCTGGATGAGACTGATCAAGTAAAAGGCTTTAAAACAAAGCTCTTTAGTGTCCTTACAGGATGGGGCATGGTCTCAAGTCCTGCACCTAAGAGGTTTCCTGAGCCATGCTGGCTCACATCATCCCCACTGATGCTCACAGATCCTTTTGTTTAGGAACCTCTGGGACCTTACTTTGCTGCAGACGTGCTCATTACCCCTCTCTGAGCCTCTAGTCCCCAGCTGCAGGCCTCCTGTGCACCTTTTCCAGCAGACCTCCGGGTGCAGCCAGGAGCATAGCCTCCTGCCTTGTGTCCTGGTTATCTGCCCCAGTGGGATGGCTGGCATTACAAAACAGTGCCTCACATTTGCTCGCACATCAGGAGACCTCTCACTTTGTTCCCAACTGCTTTAGGGCTGAAGCAGGATGATGTGGATGAGAATTTATCTTGCTCTGCTTCACTAGTTTCTGCTTCTTGTCCAAGCAGCTTGCATACATGTAAAATAGCTTGTAAGGGGGAAATTGGGCATAAGCCCTCATTGGCTGCTCCCATTAACAGATCTTTTGGCAACTACAGATGTAGTGCTGATAAGGAGATGGTAAAACAGAGTCATTGGAACTCCTGTTACCTGCAGCCTCTGATCATTGTTACTGTTCTCCAGGTACCCTGTGCACCCTCACAGCTTCCCTAGCGCAGAGAGCACCAGGGGCAACAGGCACAGAAGGGTTGCTAGTGCAACCTGACACTTACATCCTCTCTCTGGGCTGTAGTTCATGATGCCTTAAGCAGCAAATAGGGAGAATTCAGGTTTCTCAGCACAGAGCCTCAAATTCCAGATTCAACTTGTACTTAATATAACAGAAAAAGCAGTCAAGAAGGGTATAGACTAATATTCATCCCGCAGCAAAATTACTGGGTGACATCCATCTCTTCTGGAGAGCCAAGCATGAAGAAAAGTGATTTTTCAGTGATGTCCTTTCTTCTACCAAGAAAACAGTAAGTAAAGAGAGAATCTCTGTGCCTTTTATATGGAATAGTAGAGCTCTCGTGTTCTCATCTTGAAATCAGGAGACAACATCAAACCCATCTTCTGGTTTTGTTTGTATTAGTCATGGTCAGATGAAGCTGGAGGTGGCAAAGCAGAAAAAAAACAACAGAACTTGCTTTAATCTCAGATGGGAAAATGATAGTGGAATACAAAAGTCATCAAGGTCCAGACTTTATGCTAATAACCATATAGTAAATTGATAGAAAGTGGAACAACAAGGACAGGCAAAACTGGAAAAGAGGAACACCAGAGTACCAGGTGAGATAGGAAGGTCTCAGCAATGTCCAGCCAAGCAGACACAGATTTGTATGCCAGCATCCTGTGCTCCAGGAGATGGAATGTCAATGTTCTGCAGCAGCTGGCACAAGATGGAAAGACTTCATGGGTGGGAGAGAATTAAATGTGCTCAGACAGCACCTGAGTGGGCAACAGGGAAACTTGGAGGGGAAAGGAAATGCCTAGTCTGGGATATGCGAAGTGTCACGCAGCACAACACAGCACGTACCTATTGCAAAACATCAGACACCTACCAGATATTGCTAGCAACATGAGTTCAAATAGCTCCCAAATGGGATTTCAAGGAGGTAGATTTTGGCCTTTGGATCTGAAGCAGCCACTGTGGACTGTACTCTAACTGTGAGGGTGTGCAAAGGTACCATCTCCAGCTGTAGCACCAGTTTATATCCGAAGGGTCTCAGTGAAAAAACGCATAAGAGAAAACCACTCCCTGTCAGCCCAGTTGAGTGTTGCAGTGTCAGTGGAGGCTTACATCCCATATCTCACATTACAACTCTATGCTCTTCTGTCAGGTAGTGGTGACTGAGGAAGATAAATAGTATACATATTCCTCTGGCCCTGAAGTGTCTGTGTGCTGCATTGTGCAGCCTTGGTTCATCTCCTGAGAGGTTTTTAATGCAAAGAGTGAAAAAGCGAGAATTTAATTAAATCCAATGTAACAAGTAAAATCACTTCAAGAATTTGGTCTGGTGACGTTAATGAATGGCTGAAGAGTATGTGTCTTGGAAGACATCCCAGGATTACCTGAAGGAAGATTAGTTCATTACACAGCTCAATCATTTCACTTCTCATGGATCCTTTAGTAAAGTAATTTTCATGACACTTGATTTCTACTGTCTGTACGAATTTATTATTGGAACAGAATATTTAATTCCAGGCATTACTCAGAGCAATCCTCTAAAACAGAGATGCGCTTATTTGCATCTTTTCAGTATTTCAATGAGTTCTGAATGCTTCAGTATGAAAGATTCAGGAAAAATGTACAGTAAGTATTCACCTTGTCATTTGGACTCAGTTTGGTACATTGAGTGTTCACAGCACAACTTAGAGATATCTGAGGCCACCATCCTTCCTGATACAACAAGAATAAAACCATGCTGCTCCACAGGGAAACTCAGTATTGACTGAAGAATCCACCGTCTTTCAGAGAAACAAAACCTATATGTGTCATAATCACAGCAAAGAAATGTAAGATTTATTTCATCCGTACTTCTTACTACATCAAAATCAGCTAGCCCTGTGTGTGATTCAATGGACATAATCCTGCACTCTGGAGATGTGGGGACCACAATCAAACTCTTCAGCTCCAAGGGTAGTAGGAATGATTTCTTCCTCAGGGAGGGTTTGTTCTAGATCTAATAATGACAGTGGGAAAGTCTAGGTTATGAACCGCAGTTTCATCTGCAGAACAGGTCATCATTCTTGATGGCTTACATATGTTATGGGCTAAATGTTACAAAAATACATAGATGCAATTTACATCAGAATGGAGAGCAGAGGCTGAATATTAGATCTTGTTTCTGCCTTTTCCTTGGGAATGTTGATATGAGAAGTATATTGACTAAAATATTTGTAGTTTATGCACTACTAGTACACTACCATTACTGTCACACCAGTGATGAATTAATTAACTTCTGCTATGTGAAGAACTAGAAATCACATCTGTTCAGGATGTTTATGATACAGAGAAAGATTTAAGGAGTTTGGGACCAATTATCACATCCTAAAAACAATATTTAAAAGAGAGGTAACTGAGTCATTTTCCACGAGCTCAGCTGCACACCTCCTGCTTGCACCTGCACAGGGCAGTGAGCAGGCACCACCAGCAAAGGGAACAGCAGAGGCAGACATGAAGGAGCAAGAGGCAGTGGAGCTTTGACTTGGCAACCCCAAAGCTTCAGCCAATTCAGCTGAGAGAGTGAAAGCAAGTAATAAACTGACCCAGAAGAAAAGGTGACAGCAACCTTGTTCCTTCCTCCAAGAGCAATAGGGAGCAGGAACTGAATTGTGACTTTCATTGGCAATTTGATCTTTGCTGCATTCCCGAGGCAGTGAGACCATGCCCTGCCTCTCCTTAGTGTGGATTGCAAAGTTAGTGCTAAAGGAGATAACCAGCTGTAGGTCTTTCAGAAAGCCTGAATATAATCCCCCCAGTGAGAGCATTCAGTTATGTATTTAGAAAGGAAAAAGGTTTCTACACAATATAAATCCTTGCTTGATAATCCCAAAGCTAATGGTGAAGGCATTCGGTAGTAAACTACAGTCTTTGGACAAAGACATCTGTAACCAGACCAGAGCTCTGTGATTAAATTCAAATTCACAGATTGGTTACATGTAGCTAATTTTATTCACTGAGAATATGTGACACCCCTCATCCCCCCAAAGCGGATGTTTAAATTAAATAAGAATATTGATGACAAATGTTCAAAATGTAAGACAGATGCTTGCAACTTTTGGCATGAAATTCGGAACTGCCAGGAGGTTTGGGAGTACTGCTCTGGGGTCATTAGGAATTTGGATATCCAAAATGTTGCCCAGCTGCTGATCTCTTCAGAGGCTGCTGTACTTGGTTCTGGAAAAATATAAAATCAGTGCAGTAAGTGATGCCAGTGCAGTAAGTGATGTATACATTGTTGGGCTGGTAGAATGCATAAGCAATTGAAGAAATGTCACCCCTTTTCTAGGAAAAATGAACTAAAGAGAAGGCTGCTAATCAAAGTCTGGGTTTAAAAAAACTAATTTTTTTAAAAATATATCCATGGTTCCTAAACAAATTGATGTTTGAACTGTATGAATCTGGTCTTTCTTGTTGTTTCTGAGCCCAAGTGTGACTGCTAGGAGTTCAGTTGCATGTTGTGGTGTTGTTTCCCATTCAGACCTTGTCTGTTACAGTCAACGCCACCACTGCATCACTGCCACCTGCCCCTTGAGGCTCACTTGGCACCTACAGAAGGCATTTTCTCGGGTAAATAAACAGAAAGAAAAGAGAAAGAAAGGAGAATGAAGGTTTAGGGTTTAGCTCACAAGAGACAAGAGGGAGATATCCCCAGGCTATGTGTATGTCTAATTTGACACCCAGGAAGTTAAGGGATAGAATCTCATGTTATTTTAATTAGCTTTATACTAGGTTAATTTTGCGATGTTATAAATAAAGTAGAGACACTTTGCATGGATCAGATATCAGACCAAAATTTAGAATAGACCTTATGTTTCCTGACTCTAATCCTAACCACCTGATAATACAGTTTTTCCAGTGCTGAATCCCATAACTCCTTCGCATAGGGATTCGATGGGAGCTCCAGATTTTACTCAGCCATGCCAACATGCCGTAGGTGGGACCTTCCATCACAGCCCAAAATGTACCACTGTTTGCCTAACTGACCTAGGAAAATCTTGCTTCAGTTTATGGAGTTATGTGATTCATCTGTACTAGAAACAGGCAATCTAGAAGAACACTGAGGTGGTTGATGTCTCATTTTCCTGCCAGCAGCAAGAACAATATCTCCACTCATAACTGTTTCATAGCTGGACTGATACCTGGGACTGAAAAAGGTGGGTTTTTTGGTTGTATGACTAAGGCTAGAATTACAGAAAAAAAAATCAATTAATTTAATTTTGGGAAAAAAATAAAAAAGAAAAGGCAAAATGCCTCTTCTTTAAACTACGAGGAAGTTTAGTTTTCCACAATGGCCACTGGCAGCTTTCTCAGCAATTTATTTTAATAGTACACACTTTCTGGCAATAAAAAGGAGATAGCAACTAATATAATTAAGTCTGCAAAGCAACCTCTAAACTGAAATGTGTCTCCCAGCAGTACAAGCATAGGATTGTTCATTACAGTGCTCTCCAGGAATAACAAAAACAATTCCCAAAAATGCATTATTAATGGACATTCCCAGAATTAATGATAAAACAAACCAGATGTTCTCTTACATTTGTCTCATAAATGCAAAGTCAATACGACAAACCAAAATACCATCTTTGGAAAGCTATAGGCTATTTATGAAGGTACTTTTACTGTTTTCCCCTTACTATAATAGGCAGAATTCCTTATCTGTAGTCTAAGACAACCTAAATATGATTTTATGTCTCTTAATAAGAAAAAGGCTCATGCCCTAGAGGAAATGTACGTGAAATGTATGATTTTGTGTAGCCTGTATTTACTATAGAGCTGTCCATTTCAAATTAAACATATACTTTTAAAACAGAAAAGTACAACATTCTTACACTCCGGTCACAGTCATAACTCCCAACTATTACAAATCCACTCAAAATGTGGCTTAAGTCTAAAAAACCCTTCACCAAATAAATTTTATCTACATTAATGGATAATAGTTTGATATTTGTCCTTCACAGTACATAATTAATCATATAGAATGAATTGTATTCCCCTGAGTAAAGGTTGCAAAAGTCCACTGAAGTTGACAAAAACCAAATAATACTGATAAAGAAAAGTATAAAGCAAATTGTACACATGCTAATACCTTAATGTAGTAATATCAAACATGGTGGGCCATCTGGTGCCAATCATCATAGCACCGATGAAGTCAATGTACCTGGAGCAATTTGCTTCAGCTGGGGACTTGATTAGCCCAATGTTTATTAAGAGAATTTATTTTAAGAAAACCATAATTAAGAAAAAAATATTTTGAAAAGTTACAACTGGGTTTAAGGAGTAAAGAGTGAAGAGTAATGAGGCTCATGGGCTGACAGTAAAAATTCAGAATCTATATTTAAAAAATCATGTTAGAAGAATATAAAAGATTTTCAAGCAAATATTAGGTTCCTATTTTATATAAATACTCAAGCCTAACTGCTGTTATTTTTAATTATTGAACAATGAGTGGTTTTTGTTTTCATTGCAAACACTTCTACCTACCAAATGACATCCAGAAGGAAATGGCAGCATTTATGCTGAAGGATGCTGTAATGACAGGCTCCACTGCAATGCTGTGTGCAAAGTTGCAGAGCCAAAGCCAACGAGGAAAGGGTAGAGGTAATTCACTTCATTAACACACCACAGATTGTGGGGTTTTTTTAAGCACTATAATTTTAATCTCTGTAATGATCATCAGATTTTGCCAAGATCTTGTCCAAATATTCAGAGACTTTTAAAATCCTTCCGGCCACTTGCAAAGCGGCAACACTGAGTGGTGTCGTCTGCGCTACTGCTTCATTTGGCTGGGGCAAGGTGCACTCTGCATTGATACCCAGATCCTCAGTCTAAGTAACACTGCAAACTCTCCTTATCATTATTGCTCTTCCACTTGCCTGGCTTATGAGATCAACTGCTAGTTCAAGACTTTCATCAATCTAGGATTCATGCACCCTAGCAAATGTGAGCAGTCTTTCCTGCCCTTGCAGGACCAGACATGACCATTTTCATAAGCTCCACTTTGCAGATCTTGGAGACTGAACAGTCCTGATCTCCAGGACACTCAAACACAAGCTTTCACTGAGGGCTGAACTCTGCACAGCCCACTTAGGGGCCTCAGCACAAGGAGGGTCCAGTATATTTTTGTTGGAGCAAATATACTACAGTCCTAAAATAGCCTCACTGGGTGTTGTAGGTTATTTACACAAATTTGCTAAAATGCATTTAGAAAGGACTCTCACAATTTGGGTAGCACAATCCCAAGAGAATAATTGTCTTACAATGACTTTTGAGCTGATGCTATTGGATTTATTTCTCTTGCTGCACATCTTGAGTACAACTCATACCTTGCCCAGCCCATCCTTTGCAGAGCAGCTGAGGTAAGAAGGAGCTTTCGCAGGTCCCCTGCCCAAGCCCCCTGCTCAAGTCACCCAGACCCACCTAGAGCCAGCTGCCCAGCACTGCCAGCCCCTGGCTGCTCCAGGGGAAGAGCCAGGCAAGGGTATGAACCATCACTGCCAATTTGCTGTCCTGTTTTGAGTTACTCTGTGGCAACCAGAGAAATTACAGTATTTAATGCATCTCACTGGTTTTGTGGCAAAGCTTTCATGACCAGAATTAACGTTTTCTGATTGCAGCATGGTGGATTCCTTTTGATAAACTGTGCTGGGTTTGCATTGCAAGGTTTTGGTAGCCACAGAGCTATAGGAGTAGCTTCTGCGATAAGCTGCTTGATGCTTCCCCCTCATGTCCCATATCACCTCTGGGATAACATATGTAAGAGGAGGAACCACTCGTCCTTGAACAGCCAGAAAAGAGGAGTGAGACTATGTGAGAGAAACACCAGAAACCAAGGTCAGTGAAGAAGGAGGGGAAGGAAGTGCTCCAGACACCAGAGCAGAGATTCCTCTGCAGACTGTGGTGAAGATGATGGTGAGGCATGTTGTACCCCTGCAGTCCATGGAGGTTAATGGTGGAGTAGATATCCACCTGCAGCCTATGGAGGACCCCACATATGAGCAGGTTGCTGTCTGAAGGAGGCTGTGACTGTTGACTCCTGGCAGGACCTCTGAATCCATAGAAAGAGTTGCTCAGGTAGGAACAGATAATATGTGATGACCTGACCACTACCCCTTTCACCTGTGCCACTGGTGGGAGGGAGTTAGAGAAATCAGGACTGAAGTTGAGCCCAGGAAGAAGGGACAAGTAAGGGAAAGATATTATAAGATTTATTTTTATTTCTCACTATCCTACTCTGATTTTATTAGTAATGAATTAAACTAGTGTCCCCAAAATTAGTCTGTTTCATTGGTTACAGTAGTTGGTAAGTTATCTGTCCCTGTCTTTATTTCAATCTGCCAGGCTTTTTGTTACATTTTCTCTCCCTTGTCCAGCTGAAGTGAGGGAATGATAGAGTGGCTTTTGTGGGCATCGGTCATTCAGCCAGGTTCAACTCACCAGATAACCATAAAGGCTGGAAAGATTTCATTTGTGAGGTTGACTGTTGCTGTTCTCCGTAGTGTGCAAATCAGATGCATGATGTTTTCCATCTGCAGCCTCATGACATTTTCTTGCCCTTGGTGTAATCACCTCTGGCTTCTGCTGAGCAGAGCTGGGGTAAGTTGGAAGAATTTTCCCCTCTTTTAAATAGAGACTACACACATATAATTTTTGTATTCCTTAAACAGACTTCCTTATTTTATCACTACTGCACATACTTAAATACATCTCCAGCATAAAATTTGCACTGCCTTGCATATAAGATTTCTTCCACTTGAACGCGTCAGATAATTCCTCCATCTCAAGAGGATGAATATATTACATAGCCTTGGACTTCTCAGCTTGATAAAAATAATATCCATTCTTATACAAATATTTCAGAGCTCTGTCAGCAAACAAAGAGTACATCCTCACAGCCCCCAGCATCCAGCCCTGAGATAGTAACCAAAGCTACATCTCTAGCTAAAGTGGCAGAGAACTAGGATCAATGTATTTATTGGTCTTTCCCTGAATCTTCCTCCAGCTGTTTTCAAACTTCCACCTGAAAGGTTGTCCCCACAGCTAGGACCAAAGGACAGGTAACAGCTCAGGGGAAACCTACACCCCACAGCTTCTGACCCTCATTCCCACCAGCATCAGGCACAGGCAGTGGCTGAGCAGCTGCCAGGCAGATTGTGCACATGGTGCATTCCTGAATGACTTAAAACACCATTTCCAAGCATATGAAAGCGCTTCCACACTATATTCCTGGCTGTTGCTGTATTACCCCAGATGGGCCGCTCAAGGTCTTTCTGCAGGTGTTTGGAGACAAAACATATTAAAAAAAATTCTATGTCTCATTATTATTGCTTCTCTTCCCTTTTTCTCTAATGCCAAAGGGGAAAGAATGCAAAGATACAGGAATTATGTTTATAATATCAAGGCATGTTCATCCAATCATTCTTTCAAGCCTGGGATCTGTTGCTGGTCAGGATTCAATAACGTGTATGTTTGCAAAGCAACACTAGACTTAGAGAAGACATATGATAATCAGTGTAGATGGACCTAAGAAAGCTATCAGGATTAAAGAAAGGTAAAGGTTAAAATTACATGACTGTTTAATGGCTGTAGATGTTATTTACATCTTTGGAGTAAAAATTTTTTTTTTATGCAGTACTCCAGAACTGAAACTAATAACATGCAATATGTTAATCTAAATGAGAAATTTTGCAGTAACCATAATTAAGGAGAGCAACAGCATGCTAAATACTAGCTAACTAACCTCTGACAGAGAAGCCTGCTCCTGGAGCCTGGAGAACCCAGTGGTCATCCATCTCCTATGTATTTTTAAAACAATAACAGAAAGGCTTTAACATTTCCAGATTCTTGTAATGAAATCCCACACTACAAAAATTCTTCCTGCAGCACACCCTGTACTAAAAAAATCGCACTTCTCAGTGCTTTGGAATGGGAACAAGCACTACAGTGACCAGAAGGAAAGTATCTGAGTATGCAAAAAAAATCTATTTGAATAAATCACAAAGAAAAAACCTGATCTTTAGAAGTACCAAAGATTTACCTAACTGTTCTCTTCTAGAAGCAAAAAAAAGTGCTTTGGAAGACTTCATAAAATATGCCAGGTCACTAGCTGGCTTTGACTGTGTGCTCCAAATTCACGCAGAAGAGATTCAATTCTTGTTAAACTAAACTGAGCTTTTGACTGGTCTTGTCGTGCAGGGGGTTGTTGGCTTGTCTGCACAGTGACCTGTTACTGAGGGGGCAGACATCCCAATGCCTTCTGCAAACAGAAGGTGAGCTGGAGTAAAACAGTAGTGGGCTTCTGTCCTGAAACTGCAAGAGGAACCTGAATTTGCTCTGTGGATGACAAATGTGTTCATCAGGCTCAAGCAAGTAATGGATAAATCTCTAAGGTATAAACATGGAGTTTGTTACAGGCTTCTGCTGCCTGTGAAGACTGTATGATGTGATGGCTAATGATGTAACTCTCCCCAGCTGCAGTCTCTGGCACTGAGGCCAGTGGGTGCTGGACAGACCCATCTGCACCATCAAACTCCCACAGCTTCATCCCAAACTACTCAGGCTACATACGGGCTGTGACAACTCCTATGCCAAATAGAGACCCTCCAAAATTTCCTGAGGCAGGGAGAACCCTGGCTACTGCCTAGTTTACTTGCATAGAAGTAAC
Organism: Clamator glandarius; assembly: GCA_033459285.1. Classification (NCBI taxonomy): domain Eukaryota; kingdom Metazoa; phylum Chordata; class Aves; order Cuculiformes; family Cuculidae; genus Clamator; species Clamator glandarius. The sequence goes on from JAUNZM010000198.1 coordinate 1,095,261, forward strand.
TGTACACACGTTCTGGTGCTCCAAAAATATAGTACACCATGCTTTCTCAGGCAATGGTGGAGTGCTCCCTGAGTGCTGGGCAGCTGAACTGTCCTTGCTCACTTGTCAGCTCCTTTTCAGATGTCTCTGAGGTCCAGGAAAATGAAAGCAGGATTTAAGCCAGCACTCATCAGGACTCAGTATCACACAACAGCCTAGGTGTCACCTAACCAGTGAGTGTAATACGAGTAAGGGGTGCAAAATGTCATTTAAAAATGTGAGAACTGGAAATCATGGGGCTAGCCAAGGAGTAGCAGAGGGGAGACACATCACGCACCCACCTCACTGTCCTACCGTCCACTCCTGCTTCCTCCTCAGTTCTGTGCCCTGTTGCTGATGGGACTCAATGCAGCAGCACTCACAACAATTATAAGAGGAAATCAAACCAGGTCAGGCATGTGGTTGTCCATGCTGTTTATTTATCAGGCTGCTCCCACCCCAGGCAGTGCCAGGGCACACCTCAGGAGCAGCTTGGTTCCAAGGACTTTTCCCAGTAGGAAGCAGTCCAGGGGATGAAAGGAGCTGAGCTGTACAAGCACAACCCAGGCCATGGCGCCTGCTCTCAGCCTGTTTAATTTAAAGCAGGGGCGGGGGAAGAGGGTGGGTAGCCAAGGATGCACATCCATCCTGAGAGTGGGAGTGTAATGTGCAGGGCACTGTTAAAGAGAGAGAGAGAGAGAGGGTGTTGCAGCTGCATAACCCTCCTGCTTCTGGGCACATGTCTGGCTTGAAGAAGAGAAAATGCTCAACTCATTATTTACAAGGAAGCAAACAAAATGTCTTCAACTTTTTAAAGCACTTCAGCCTGGCTTTGAGAAGTTGTGTGGTGCTGGCAGGAGGTATGTTTTTACAAAAATAGATTTAAAAAAAAACTAGCAATACCCCATCCTAATTAGTCATCTTACGTTTACTAAAGCCACTTTCTGAATAAATTGCATTTTAAGCATGATAGAATGTCAGACTTCGGGGGGGTGGGTGAGTTTACATGAACCAAATACCTTGCAAAACTTAGTGACGACTTTTATGACTCTTTGGGAATAAAAACTACTAAACCCTTTTTCCCCCTCTGCCATAAGCCAAAGTTCAAAAATTGGGGCAAAGTCACTTTTAAACAGACATTCCACCCAATCATCATTTAGGTGAAACAAAATGTGAAAGTCACCACAGATTTGTGCAGTAGCCATCAATGAAATTCTATTTGATATAAATCAATGAAATTGGATCTATTCAGATTGATGGGGATAGGGGTCAGAGGAGCATGCTCGTTTGTCAGCAGTCAAAGTGACAGATTGTGTAGGTTTTCCACAAATCTGATGTGGTTTCTTAATTAGAAACATAAAGGAAGCGGATATACAAATCCCACTGGTATCCGGTGGAAATGAGAGGAGAATGCCAAATGATAAAGCAATATTTATAGGGGATTGTTTCCAAGAATTTATTACATTGTTTTTTTCATTTAATTACCTTTAACTAGTCCTATAGAAATATTACAAAGAATATAAAGGTATTCTTTTTTTAATAAATAACAAATTCCTGGTTTAAATGAGATAATTAGGCTTACTAAATACATTTGAGATCTGCTGTGAAATCCCAAGGCTTAGTCTGCTTACAGCATAATCACCTTAGCTGACATGTCTCAGTGGAAAAGTCTAACCTTTATGGGGCGCTGGGAAAGACAATCTCATATATTATTCCAACATTTACAAATCTCTAAGGCAGCCGGATCCATTTTTAGAATAAAATCATACATATTGTATGATTTGTGGTTCATTATTTGCATTGAAGGAATTAATTGTGTGCTTGCAAAAGAAGGAAGAAAGCAGCAATAAAACTGTTTGCTGCAGAAAATCACATTGATTTTTTATTTCTTTTCGGGTGAATTTTTCTAGAAGAAACTTTTAGGAAGAGACTGGCTTTAATTTTTTCATTTTTTTCTAGCAACATTCAGAATTAAGCAGGGGAAAATATGTCCCATATCCTCTTGGTCATATTCTGTTGACCAGATAACCAGATTCTGTTTTGATTCTAACGTAAAAAGTCATCTTGGGAAACTGCTGGAATCAACACCTACTTTGAAATCAGAAATAGTAGTCAGGAGCTACTATTTCAGACCTGTAAAAGTGTAGCAGTACATCCGTAAACAGACAAACACTGTGAGGCAGCAAAAGATAGGGTATATTTCCTACAGAAAGAAGTAGGGTCAGGCATTTTTCCAAGTACTATTAATTTAAAAAATATTCTGTACTAGAATAACAGCTAAACCTGTCTCACTTAAAAAATATATGATCCCTCCCTCAGAAGAATTTAAACCCAAATTCATAAAAAATACTGAGCTTCATATGACATATTAAAATTCAAGGTGTGAGGCAAATCCTATTTGCAAAACTTGAGGTTTCAATCAAATTTTAAATAAAAGGTAATGGATAGATACAGATCAAAAAGATATCAGAAATTAATATTCATATTTGCCTTATTTTTCATTGTAAGGTCTGCATACAGCTCTAAGGAGGGAGTGCATGTGGTCAGAATATCCTGCCCATACCATAAACCAGCAAGAGAGCTTGGGAACTTCTATCCAAAAATCTAACAGGTAGGTAATAGAAGATGAAGTCAAGCCTTTATATTAAATGATGGGCAGGATGAAAACACAGTTTAGAAAAGTTGTAAGAACAAAGAAAAATGAACTTGTTTTTTAAATGATAAAGAGGGAGACAGGGAAGGATTGCAAAGAGAAATGTCACGGACAAAGCAACAAGACAGAAAAATTACACATGCAGCAACATGCTTGATAGAAACAAAGGACAAGACTGCATTTATCAAAGCTAGAAAAATTACGTAAAGAAATCAAGATATGACCTGATGAAAGCCACAAGGTAAGCTTTAGTTGTGCAGTTAGATAGGAATCATAGAATCATTGTGTGGTCTGGGTTAGAAGGGACCCTAAAGATCATCTAATACCAACCCCTCTGCCATGGGCAGGGACACGTCCCAGTAGCTCAGGCTTCTCAAGGCCCCATACAACCTGGCCTAGAACACCTCCAGGGAGGGGGCAGCCACAGCTTCCCTGGGCAACCTGTGCCAGGGCCTTACCACACTCAGTGTGAAGAACTTCTTCCTGATGTGTAATCTAAATATCCCCCCCTTCCAATTTAAAGTCATTCCTCCTCATCCTATCACTACATGCCCTTGTAAAAAGTCCCTCTCCAGCTTTCTTGTAGGCCCCCTTCCAACACTGGAAGGTTGCTATAAGGTCTCCCTAGAGCCTTCTTTTCTCAAGGCTGAACAGCCCCAACTCTATCAGCCTGTCCTCATAGCAGAGATTCTCCAGCCCTCTGATCATTTTTGTCACCATCTTCTGTATCCATTCCAACAGGCCCATATCCTTCTTACGCTGGGAATTCCAAGACTGGACATATTATGCCAGGTGGGGTCTCACAAGAGCAGAGAGAGAGGAAAAGCCACATCTTAAAGATACTAGGCAGACTGCAACATTTTTTTCTCCCTGCAACTTCACTCCTCTTTCTAGATGTGAAAACTTTGAAAGTTGTGGCATTTATCAGTTAGATGAGTGACAGACATGTGGCTGCAGGAATCATGACGGAGGGCAGGATTTGAGGCTTGGAAGCTGGTATGCTACTTCGTTGTATAAAGGGAACAAGATATCTCAGCTACATATCGACCCTCAGTGAAAGGAGGTTAAAATGAGAGAACAATTTTTTGTCTCCCTTCGCCAGATGCACACATAGCTGTTTGTATTTTATTACATAAAATGTTCCGGCTTGTGTTCTGGCTTTGCACAGCACAGCTTGCATCCATGCAGCTGTACCCTCCCTCTCTTTCCTTCAAGAGGGTCCTCTCATCTGTATTGGCTTTTAGAGCAGCCCCTTAGCCATCCTCTTCCCCAGACTGCTGGAGATGCCCTTTCCATGTGCATCCTTCTATGAAGAAACAATATGCTAAGAGTCATGCCATACAACTAAGTGCACAGCAGTGCCACGCTTTGTTTAGTTTGCTAGAAGTTGTAAAGACTAATTAAGTTTTCCAGATCAGTGTTACTTTACTAGAGGTGACCTGAAACATCCCTGTTGCTGGGGGAAGCAGAGAGGTGGAGGTAGTTTGCAAAAGAAGCCTCTTGAACAAATCTAAAGCTTAACTAACTCACATCATCTCAAGAAACAGCATTACCAAAAGCCCTCCCCAATGCATATTTAATACTAGTTGGAAAAATTCTGCAGGGGACAATTTTCTGTGTTAAGCTGTGGGCCTGCCCTTCCACACACTGCACAGTGTAGGGCTGATCAGATCCATTGTACTAGTGACATAGCATTTCATGCATATTAATCAATCATTCTGGTACTAGAGAGAAGAAAGCAAGCCCACTGACCCTATTTTAATGGGAAAATAGGGCCAGATTGTCTCATGAAGCTGTAAGCTCATTGCAAAAGTCACACCTTAAAGTTCTCCCAATTATTAGTGTTTATTATCTGCCCAACAGTACAGTCTATGCAGCCCAAGCCTCAGTGTATGAGGTGCTATATACAAAACTAGAACAAAAAGATATTCCCATGCTCCAATGAAATTTTTCAGATCTGGCTGCTTAGCAATATTGACATTTTTTTGTTGAATATTAAGATTGAATAAACAGACAAGGTATGTGGCATGTACTCAAATATTTTTTAATGAAAATTTCTGACCCATATGACCCTTGAAAGGTAGAAGCTGTCATTCTGAAAAATGTATAGGAGAAGGCGTCATCTTTTACGATGTAGAATCTGACACATTTCAAAGTGCTGGCACTAAAAGTAAGACAGACTTGGGGACAATTTTGGCATAAATGTTAAGGAAAACTGCCTAAACACTGGAAGAAACTGAAAAACTTACACCTTTCTGAGAATTTAAACTAATCTGTGGTGCTTTGGGTTGTTTTCTTTCAGAATAAGCATTCTGTCTTCTATGGCACTGTACAGTGCCTGCAGCTTTGAGAAAGAAAATGAGCCTCATGACACAAACCCTGCTCACCACACTTAAGCAAACATTCTTCATATTGAATCCAACAGGGCAACTTACTAAAAGTAGAGAAGAGCATTTGGTCCATTATGTGGCTATCAGATTTTAATTACACCAATAACTGAGATGCATGGGGTATCAGTGACAGGAATACTGGACCCAGAGTGTATGATTACTCAATTACTCCAATGTCTGTTGGATGCTTAAAGGCTAAAACAATTTTGGGTTCCTTCCAGTCAGTGCATATCACTGTCAGCTCTTCAGACAGTTTACCTTTCTCAAGAAGCTTATGCTTACCTTATCACCTTCCCAGATCTGCTGCCTGCACTCTCCAATTACTGCACTTAACTGCAAGCCACAGTACATATACTTTACACTTCATCTTTATCTGTTCCATTTCAGTGATGTGATATTAGGCAAACATCTTAAACTTACAGCACTGGGTTTAAGTCACTGACATCTTAGATTTATTTTACCCCAAAGCTTTCAATTTTAGCACGAGCTCAGATGGAGCACTGAGAAAACAGAGTAGGGAGCTGTAGCCACAAATGAGGAGGCAGTTTGGCAAATGAAAGCGTTCTTAAAATGCTAGGCAAAAAGAGGCAAAAATTTGCAACATTCAGTAGTTCTGACCCATGAAGGAGATCACAAAACTGAAAGTTTAAATGAAAGCAGAAACAGAAGATAATCTATATCAAAAAGGAGAAGCAAAGTGTATAATTAACCCAAGTTAAATGAAATAGATAAAAGAGAATACATTAGCTGGAAATATTTCTTATTACTTTTTTTATTTCTATTTAAAACACTTAAAGGAAAACAGCTATTGACAGAGTGAGCCAGAAATATCTATTTCCTCCATTAAACAGTTTTATCTGATTTAGGGTTATCCCGCAGTACCACTGTTTAAAATATAATGCATCATTCAGAGAAATAACAGCCAACACTTACACTGCTCATAAAAGGAATGTGGTAAGGTTAACATCCAAAATCAAACTTGTTTGTTCACTCTAATTTGTCACATGGGTCTTAAACTTGCTTCTACGTGCTGATAAAAGCCAAGTGGCTTCTGCTTCCATTGATTACACATTTTCAGCATCAGTTATGACTTCTTACAAATACTAACTCATCTTTTCCTTGGTTTGCTGTTTCTCTGAACGCCTTTCTTCTCCAAAACTAAGGGAACAGTTTTGTAATGCAAATTAAAAATTTCATCAAAGACAAGTGAGACAAATTTATCACAGCCAATATATGCAGAAAACTCATACCCCAATAAAGAGAAAAAGTAAGAAAATCAGTAAGGAATAAAAACTAAACAAACTCTTAAACTGTTTTTGTAATATTTTTATACTAAAATACAGAAGTAATATGGGATAATACTGGACACACTGAAAATGCTGTCTAAATAAAGTGCGGGTTTTCACATAATTTCAGAGTATTCCTAATTATGCTTTCAGGATGAGAGCTCAAGCCCACAAGCTATTCAAGGAGCGCTAGAAACCAAAATACCTCTGAAGAGGCTACAGTCAGGAGTGGGTCTATGAGAGAGACTTTACAGGCATCAAATGCATTGATTTGAAACCATCTTTGGGTTACTGACATATTCTTTAGGGAAGCACCTAAGCATTCACTTAACTATAAGCAAGTACCCAAATGCTGTTGATGGAAAAAACGTGTTTTTTTGAGAGGGTATTATCAGCACCACTGGTTGCTTAGCAGCTCTGTAAATCATATTTTTCCTGGAGGTGGCTCTATTTCAAATTAAAGGCATGAAACTGTAAAATATCAAGTCCAAATCACACACATGTACCCCACCCATCTATACATAAAACTAAATAATATAAATTAATGGAATACCTTGCCCAATAAGGCAATATAAACATACTCCATTATTCAGAGTTTAAGGAAAAAAACCCCTCTCTAGATAGCTATGTTATTCATTGATTGGAACTTTGCAGACTTCAGAGCTAGTAATCCAAAATCTACCTCAAATTAAAGAAAAAAAAATCGATGTGGTAGTAGCTAGCATTAAGGTGGAATTCTTCTGAGTGAACTATTTATCTGGTAGTGTTATTTATCAGGTAGGTAATTAAACTGAACTCTGAGTAACATGAAAGGGTATAGTTATGGTCAGTTTTTATCTTCTAGTACTGCAGGGCTGTTGGGACTTGAAAATTATGTGCAGGCAGGTTTGGAATGGGTCCAACGTAGACCACACCAGACTAAGTAACATCTGGTGTATAGGGCTTAGATTTTCTAAAAGTGTGTCTGGACAGCTGTAAAATAGAAATGACATACATCTCTGACTAAAGGCTATACGTAAAGCTGGCAGCAAGATAATTGTGTGTTATTTGGAAAGGCAGTGTCTTCAATGGGTACAGCCATCCTGGAATATGTGTGTAGACATTCTAGTTACGCTGTAAACAATTTATCTTACACCAAGTGAATGAGAAATTCTCGTAAAACTTTCATCTTTGACCAGCGTTTCTCCTCTTGATTCACAAACTGAAAAAAACCCCAAACCAAACCAAACCAGCTCTTAGACCTTGGTTCAGTCCCTGAACAGACGAAATATAGATGACTTCAGAAATTGATAACATGGTATAAAGTGCTGATCTATATCAACATAGTCATGGCTTAATTTAAACAGTGGTATTTTCTTACTTTAAGTTTTCAGATCAGAAAGACTCTTCAGTAAATTATAATGTATAGGCCTTTGCCAGAAGTTGTCTCCCTACTTTTCTCCATACTAGTGTTCACACAAGATTGCATTCCCCTGTGAATCCATAAGATCACCTTCCTGCATATTAGAGCCAAAGCCAGGGGAAAAGACATGCTCTCCCAACCCTTGTGCTGGGTATATACTGTACAGCAGGGGTGGCTGTCAATCCTGGATGGAAGGCAGTGGAGACCGAAGTTTATCACCACCTATTTCTGGCCAGCTCCACTGTTAAAATGCATATTTGCACATTTTCTGAAAAATAAAAGCAAAACACTTGCTAAGCAATTATAACCACTCTCGGTGACAATGGCCAATGCCCACTTGTGCATTTATCTACGTCAACTTGCTCTCCTTTCCTCTCTCCAAATGTCTGTTGCATTCCCTGTTGTACACTGTCTTAATTAGAAACTCCTCTGGGACAGGTCACGTATCACGACATATGAGGTCTGACACAAAAAATGAGACTAATTCTATAGCTCAAGAGTGAACCAAGAGCAGGAGGGAGAGATAAAGAGATGGTTATAGAACATGTTGTAACCTGTCACAGAGAGACAAGGCTTAACTCGATCATTTCACTCAGTATAAGTGGATATAAGTTCAAATAGAGACATTTCTTTACCCTCAGTCAGAAAATGCCAGAGTGCAAGAGTGAACAGCAAGTTAACATCAAGGCACTAGCCCACAGTACTTTGCCTGTGAAGCAGTTTTTAACCAATAACAACGTCGCTGTGTTTGAGCACGCACCCACCTGGCTCTCTGTGATTTCTACCTCTTCCCAAAGATCAAGTCAATGCTCAAAGGAACTAATTTTTTGTTGGTAGAAGTGAAAGCAAAAATGACTGAGATCCTCAACAGCCTTTTAGAAAAATGACCTGCAGAATTGCTTTGAACAGTGGGAACACTGAATGCAGACGTGTGCCAGCTCAGAAGGGAACTATTTTCAAGGTGTTCATAGTTGATCTTCTTAATTTATTAAATAAAAAGAGTCACTTTTTTGTGTGTCCCCAGAGCACCTTTGCAATCTAATGCCTCTGTCCTTTACTGCAATGATACCATGTAGGCAGGAATGAGCATCTCACCTGGTATAATGAAAACTCCCTAAAACCGATTCTTCATTTAGAAAGAAGTAGAGGGGGAAAAAAAAGATGCATCTAAAAAATTAAGGAGATCAATTATATAAGTGCCAGTTAGAACTTTTTTTGAAGAATCTTACATTACATTTTCATGATTTCAGCGACAACATCAACAATAATTTTCTACTATTTGAAATGCAAATTTCTGCAAGAAACAAAAATGTTGAGAAAAAAAGATTTGGCCAGAAAAAAAAAAACGTTTTGAATAAACCCCATCTTGTCTTTTCCTAAAAAAATAACAGAGAGAAAAGCAATCATGTCTTTGAAAGAAGTTATTTACTTGGGTCACATGGATAGCCTAGACCTCAGCTTTCCAAGACAGCTCCCACCTCGCAGCTACATGTTCAGAGCACATGACCAAGTAGTACCTTCTAGGGTTTTTCAACAGAGGAAGTTGAAATGTCTGTTAATCAAATCCAAATCAAATCTGCCTTGTTCATACCCAGAAGGAGTGGAGTGACAGAAAAATCATCAGTTGTGTCTGATGGAGGAAATCTCACTGCACCAAATTTCTGTGTTTCAATCATTTTTAGCGTAGCTCACACTGAGGGGTCTGCCTCTTCATTTGGAGAGAGAGGGAAAGAGAAGGAGGAGTTTACTTTTAATTAGACTTACCATGAAAAGGATGTTTTTTCTTTTCAATGAAGCTCACAGATGACCTAAATGCATCCCTGAGACAGTAGTAACAATATATTGTGTTATATATATAAAAAAATAAAAATGTCTGAGGCAGTAACATTTTTTTTTAGAAAAAATCCTACAACATGTAAAACATTCTCTTGCTCATCACCTGAGAGTCCCATGGGCTCCTGCTGAGAGAAAAATCCTCCTAGCTTAACGTGGGTTCAGGTGCCCAGTTAAGTTCCAGTTGTAGTAATTAAATCCAGTCAATACTTCAGTTACGATTGGGCTGCATATGTGCAACGTGTTGGGTCATTTGTTATTGAGACTGCAAGAGCTGAATCCTTTCCCTTCTGTTTTGCATAAAATACAACACAATCTTTCCAGAGGAACTGCTGCGCGCTGCCAGCTGCTGCAGCCACCCAGCACAGCAAAACACTGGCCTGAGTAGGTTGGTGACTCCCAGCAAGGGCAGCTGCACACACGCACCCCAGCAACTGTGGCTGCTCACACCTTCCTGGCTGGAAGCCACTTTAGGAAGGTTTGTGATCTGTCACTTTCACAAACAGCTGTACTGCAGAACTCCAAGAGACACTCCAGAACAAAACACCTGCAAAATACACTTACTCCAGAAATACTTTTTTTCATTTAACAGCATTTGAAACCATTAAGTCAGCAAATAATAGTGTTCCTGAAAGTGGAAAAAAATAAGCCAAACTATTTTCCTTCCAAAGACTGAAACATAATTCAAGGCTGCAAACATTGCCAGTTTCATGCTGCAATTACATTTTTGCTGGTTTTAAATCTAAATCTGTTGCAAACTGTGATTGAGATTTTACAGTGTTATGAACTCCTTATTTAAAGTCACTAATTCAACTATGTCCTTACAATAGGCAAAATGGAACTCTAACAGCAATGGTTTATATTTTGAAGGGACTTAAAAACGTTAAGGAACTTTTTACAAGAGGAATGCTACATGCAGAGATAAAACAAGGGGAAATTAAAATGCAGTAGTTCGAAACAGTACGATTTTTGATTCAGAGCAGAGGATCACTTGTGGAAACGTGCCAACTTTCCAAGTGACCAGGGTAAAGGCTGAGCAAAAATGTCACTATCAAGAAATGAGACGGGGTAAGAGGTCTGGCAAATGCTGAAAGGGCAGCCCAGCAGCACTGTCTGTCTCGGAGCTGAAGAAATGCAGAGAAGTGAAAGACTGAAAAGGTGAAAAGTTGGTCACACAGAATTGTCAATGCAACAGTGGCGCTACAGAGTTTCTCTTGAAAACGCTGCCTTCCTTACTTGAAGCAATGTTCCTGCTTTATGAAATCATTGCAGCCATTTTGATATTAACACAGATTATTTGCTAACATTATGCTCTTGCTTCACCATCTTGTGCTGCGAACTTATGCTGAATACTCTAAATTCAGCCACAAATTAAACTCTTCCTTAAGAAGATATGGCCATATCTACCATGCTTCAGAGCTGCCCACCTGCCTGTTCCTGAGGTACCAGTGCCATGAGTTGCTTACCTCCAAGCCTCCTCTGCAATGGGATCCTATCTGGGGGGAAAATTCATCCCTCCTTTCAGCTGTCCATATACACCATCTGAAAGGAGGAAGTGTTTCAAAATACTAACAGCTTTTTTCACTTTTAAATGGAAAATACTATTACTTGCAAAATATTTACAGCTTTTCCTATCCATCTGAAAATATTCTTCCTGATTTGAAATATAAGGAGCATGGAAGAGATCTAGCTACAACCTGAAATTCAGATGAGCTTCCAGTTAACACCATGGCCAGGGGTGGCTTCGCACTGACCTGTAATTCAAGAAAAGCCTGATCAATTTTTATAAGGCTCAAATTCATAGAAGGCTAAGAAAAAGGCAAGCACATTTTCTATAATAAATTTTGGAAGGAGTAAAAATAATGACATAAAACCAAATCCTGAGGTGACCTTTAAGCAGATTCACTCTGGAGCTGTGAGCTGCAGCAGTGGGTTACTGGAAGGAAAAACGCAAAACCTGTATGTACAGCACTACGTTCAAGGCATGCCTGAACCCACTCACAAATCAGAACTCATCTGGACACAGGCAAGCCTTTGCTCAAAGACAGAAGGCCGCTTTTTTTGTGACTGAACAGCAGGAACAAAAGCCTGGGCTCTCAGTAGCATGGGTCAACGCATACACCAGCATGTACCTGCCCCACATGGACACAGCGTTACAGACTGCCAGTCATCCCGTGCTTCCAGGATCCCTTCCTTTGTTGTCTGTGGTTAGAGACGCTTTAGATATTAACTCTAACAAGCTTGCATGGAGTAAATGTTTTTATGTCTTCCTAACAGTGTTTCTCACCCCACTGGTGTCTTTGCTTTGTCTGGCCACACATTGGCTCCTCTCGCCTTCCTACAGAGAAGGCCAAATGCACCCCTCCTGGCTGCTTACCTGGCTGGAGCAATACACCATTACAAATTTGCCTCTTCCCAAAAGACAAGAGTGGCCTTTGCTAGTCCCTACAAAGATTGTAACTTTCACCTGTAAGAAGTTATTCTCATATGTAAAAACTTGTCATAGCCAAACCACAGCTACTGCTCCAGTGTTTACATCCAGCCATGGTACACGCTTAACCAAAACCTGTTTCAAGTCAACATAAACTGAACTGAAATCCATGCAATAGCTTGCCCAATGTAATTATAGTGGATTAAGTTTAATTTCCCGTTTAGCTTACTGCGGCGAGCACTCAGCACCACCATGCCAGCCTCCACCTATGAGCGAAGCACCTCACTGCTGGTTCTTTTCCCTGGGTAGTTCTCTGTGCATGCAGCAATGGCTGGTCATTTCCTTGCCTGACCTGGCTACTATATGAACAATTTGAGCAAATTATCAGGTTAGTTAATGTCCTAGCTTCATCTCTCTCAACATGGTTAATAACTACTTCTCCACAGAAGCTTTGCATATGAGTTTTCAAAAACTTTCACACTCTGCAAACATGAATGTCATGTTTTCAAACTAGTCACACAGAAAAACCACACAGCAGGTGACATAATGAGAACCAACAACATCTCTGAATTACTTTTGCAGAAAGACTCTCTTTAGACCTGAAGCCTGCTATTGAATTCTTGCTAAAGCAATATTCCCAATAAAAAAGCATAGGATACGAGGAGGAAGGTAATACAGCACCACAAATAACACATAGTAGAAGTTTATGGTTGCAGCCATAACTCTACAGCCCTCGCAAACAGGTCATGAGATCGAGCCCATCCTTACTCTAAGAAGAGTGAAGCTTTCGCTACATCCCCATTGAACCCTTCCACTTTCCAGTATGCAGGGTACCGAACTCCACACCTTCCAGATACTCTGTACCTCTGGGACATATTCCTCATTGGGTTTGCTTTTAAATATAGCAGAAGATTGGCATTCAAAAGTACGCTGGGCCTCCAAGCTTCAGGAGCACCTGTGGGACTTGTCCCCCTGACAAAAATCTTCTGTACAGCTTGACTCTGGGGAGGGCTCTCTCACAAAGAACAAGCACAGCCAGTTCGGATATACTATACCTCATCAAGTAGATGGTTTATCAGGACTTAAGCCTCACTATACCTCATAAACATGTCCTTTCAAAGAGAACTCATAAACTGGAAACAACACATCCTGCAAAGGGGAAAGTGTGGCCTACAGTTAACGTATTTATTCCTATCTAACATACTACAGACGGCCTGATTTTTTACAGCATTACATGTTTTGAACCTTTCAGTAAAGTGGAGGTTTCTCATTTCAGCCTAACTGCTGTTAATCTGTTCCAAATGTTAACATCGCAAATAAGGTCTGGTTACCATCTCTGCCCCAAGTCGATAATAGGAACAGAGCTGATCAGCATCTGGTTTAGTTCAGAGTACAACTTGCTGCCTAATACTGCAGAATTTGGGTTGGAAGATGGTTGCATTTCATGAACACCACAAAAAAAATTAAACTAACAACACTCACATACAGTCATGTGTCATTATTTATTGCTCTATAGGCTTGCTAAAGATGGAATATCACATTACTAATTTTGGCAAATTCCAGCACACATAAACAGGCCAAAACCTCTCAACATAAATTATACCAGAGCAGCCTAATGATAATTAAAAAAAAAATCAGTCACTTACTTTCCCGACTGGTGATGGAAAAATAGTTTAAAAATAAGAGAAAATTTTAATTTGGTTTCTTATTTTGTCTTGCACTTTGAACACAGTTGAATCATTATGTACCTGATTAATTGCAAGGTTTTTGGAATACAGCACTTTCAATATATAGAAAACTTTGTTTATAAATTAAATTGCTCTAAAGTAGATTGAAAGAATACAAATCAGTATTTTAACAGAATATAATGACTGACAACAACAAGTTCACGTTTAGCTCAAAATAAAACCTCCTCCTGAGTTAAACCAGAGCTGAATCCAACTCCCAGTATACAAAACAATCCATTTCAGGATTATCTGTGACCCTGTAACATTCAGAAACACTTCTTCACTTTTCCTTTAAGACCTTTATATACTTTATTACAAATTCCTTTACTGTGCAATCTATCATTTTGCAGTTGATCAAACTTGCTTGGAACATATTTCAATTACAAATCTTTTTTTATTCTAGGTGGTAAATTATCTTTTATAAACTCAGTGATGACTACACTATCAAAAGCTCTTGACATGTAGAAAAAATAAACCATGAATAATTAATGAAAATTTTGGGTTAGCAAGACATGGTAACTTATATCCATTAACTATTTATAACAAAACTCATCAATATAACACATCCATCAACTATTCATAACAGTTTGAGCAAAAAAATTAATAACTACTTCAAATATTAATATAGCATTTCTTTTAAACAAATGCACAGAACACTTAAAACATCTGGAACCTGTATAAAATATACATGGATTCTGTCAAATCTACCCTACACTTTCCTGCTTTACCCAAAGCACTGACTGGGGTGACCCAGGTGACATAAATTTTTTGTTACCTATGAGAAATGACTGGACACTAAGATTACTTCTTTCCCCAGACAGGTGTAGCTGAATGACCAGCCAACTAGTAATACAATATTTAAGAAATTAAGCAGGATAAAACTGATAAGCACTGTATTTATTTCATGGTGACACCTATGAGCAGTGATTTTCTTGAGGCACAAGAGACTCCACTTATCCTATTTTATATTGGAGAAATCTGAAGCAGAAAATGCCTAAATTACTGAATTGCATCATGATACAGAGCCAAGTCAATAACAGAACTCACAAAACTATACCATAGCCCACATTTTAGCAAGATATCTCTCATTGTAACACGTTGAATATGCGTCCATGTGCCTGAAGGATAGTTCAGTTTATTCAAGCTCATTCCAGTATTTCCTAATATATCAAGTTCTTCATAACAGAAAGGTGAAGTGTCAATACGATGTTTCTTTTCCTTTCAAACTGCCAAGAGAAGGAAGGTTTACTAAGCTGACCCATGCATTCAGCTCCCAGTGACCTGTACAGAAGTAGGGATCTCTCTTCTCACCTTTCTCTTCCTTTATGCTTCTTAGAAGTAATTTTCCATATATTGTTTACAAAATACATAAATTAATTCAAATTACCAGAGGCATCAACATAATTTCTTATTTTTTCTCTCAGTGTTCCTCCTCATAAAGAGAAATCTTTTTCAGGTGAACATATTTCCTGGCTTCTCCCTTTTTTTCATGGATGTTACCGGAGCTGCAGCCTGTCCCTGCAAATATCCACATATGCAGTGACTTTCTTTATCAGTGGATGAAGCTGGGAACCATGCTATGCAGAGACAGCAAGGATTTCAGAAGTTTCTCCACCTGGATGATCTAAACCTGAGGAAACCAGGATGACCTCATTGCTCTCTACAACTACTTGAAAGGCGGTTGTGCAGAGGAGGGTGCTGGCCTCTTCTCCCAAGTGACAGGGGACAGGACGAGAGGAAATGGCCTCAAGCTCCACCAGGGGAGGTTTAGGCTGAATATTAGAAAAAAAATTTTCACAGAAAGGGTCAGTGGGCACTGGAACAGGCTGCCAGGGAGGTGGTTGATTCACCTTCCCTGGAGGTGTTTAAGGCACGGGTGGACATGACGCTGAGGGGCATGGTTTAGTGTTTGATAGGAACAGTTGGACTTGATGATCCGGTGGGTCTCTTTCAACCTGGTGATTCTATGATTCTATGATTTTGGTCCCTATAGATAGTGCAGTCTGTACTGCCTTTCTGCACATTTTCACACAGGGCTCTCTCCTTCTCTCACTCTTCAGGATAGAATCAGTTAAGCGTGAGCTTCCTCTCAGCAGCCACGCTACCTTCTGCCTCCACCTTGACTCCACTCTACAAAAAAACCCCAGATGCTTTCTTTCATGCCTACTCCCAAGAGCAGCCACAACTCAAGAGGTGTCTCTTCCTCCAGAGGGGAAAAGGAGGTGGTCAGGATGAGCAGCCGGGTGCTGCTCTTAGAGTAGGCTATAAGGAAGAGTAGGGAAGGCTACAGAGAATGGAGCTTCCCAAATCCACACTTGAACCCTGACCTTTCCCTTGCTAGACACAGTTTGAATGGAAAGCTGTGAAGGCAGACAGGCTGCTCAGAGTAAAACAGCCCACCTTTGCCTTTTCAGACACAGGCAAAGTTCCATGAAATCACCTACACTGTGCAGCTGCCTGCATTGACTGCTGTCCTGAGCTGCCTCAGATGCATTAGCAAGCAAAGAAAGGGAGCAAGCACTGAGACCAGATTAGTGTTTTCCTTTCCCTGTAAAGTTCCAGATTTGTTACCTAGAAAAGGCAGAAGTTACTTGATTATTTTTAATGCCTCTGAGCCATTGTATATTAAATGCTAAAGTCTAAGTCCTGTTGTGAAAGATCACAATTAATAGTGTAGTCATTAGGACCCATAAAACCCAGAAGAATTCATTTCATTGGAGTATACTCAGGATTAGGTTTATATTACAGAATTTTAGTGAGAGAGAAACCCACTTCATCAAAGCTATTGGCCAGTCTCTCCTATTGGGTTCTCTCATTTTCCAGCCATCCTTAGGCCAGAGACTGACTCAGCAACATGATGGTTAAGTCACTTGCCGGGAATATGAGAAACTCAAGTTCAAAGTTTCTTAATCAGGTAGACAACTCAAACCTCGATCTCCTACAACCCAGGGAAATGACTCAGTCATTAGGTTACTGGTAGTCCAATGTGTATTCAACCTTGTAGGGATGGCTCTTTCAGCAATGAAAAGGTTTCTGGGTTTTTTTCAAATATGGAACAAAACCAGAAGTCAAACCACAAATCTATTGTAAACCAAACTTCTTGCATTCTGGCCAGTCCTCCATACTCTCACTTCCCATTTGAATAGTCTTCTTCATTCAGGGTGTTTGCGCTCCCCTTCCTCCCATCTCAAGTGGCACTGAAAAGTTGGTTCCACAGCTCTCTTCACGCCATTGGGGACATGACAGTGGATGGACATCCTCCTCACACCTTCTGCTCTCATCTTTCATTTACCTAGAGTGATCAGAAATAGGTGAACATAGCCAATATCTGGAGGCTTTTGGAGTTTTTTTGTTCAATGTCAAAGAACATACCCACCTGTTCTCACCCAACACTGAAAAGGAAACAGGAGAAAACAAAAGAAAAACCACCACCCAGGTGTGACCAGATGTCATCCCTCAGTTCCCATGCATGTCATGGTTGGCCACAGCATGTGGACAGAAACCCTGCTCCCAAAAAACACCACAAAAGATGTAACTCGGGGGACTTAACAGGCGAGAGACTGCAGGAATGGATGAAGCATGAAGAAAAAAAGACTATGTGGCTTCAAAGCCCAGCAGAGCACAACTTTTCTTACATCTTCTCTATTTCAAGTAGATCTTTTACTTCACTAAATTTTAATATTTCCAGCCTGTGGAGCCTTTCTTGCATTAATTTAATTTAAAATGTTGTTCTCGATGCACTAGTCAGCAGTCACTCCTGTTGCTTTCTTCTATGTTTTTACATATAGATGGCCATATATGAAAAGTCATTTTTCAGTTGTTTACGAACGTGCAGCCAGGGTGATTTAGACAAGCCTCTATTCTGCTTCCACTTAGGAGTCTGGCAAACAAAACACTAAAAAAAGAAAAAAAATAAAAGGAAAAGATCGGTGCCTAAATTTAAGAATCAAATCCACGTCTAAGCACTCAAGCACTCAAATATGTGGCCTGATTTTTAAAAAGAGTTGGAATCAAAAAAGTGCCAGCAAGGCCAAATGGGAGCCAATGACTTGGAGAACTCCATTCCTTATTTTGTTGCCTAAACAGCAATCCAAGAATAGGGCCCAGCAGTTCATTTTAAACAAAATATTTGTAGGTATGCTGGCTGGAGTTGGAGGGAGTAAATCAGATCATTGATCCCCTCTGAACTGGAAAACCACTGGAATATTTTAAAAAGTGCTATTCATGTTATACAAGAATTCATAAGATAGAATACAACAGTCAGGCACTGAAAGCACATGCGAAAGGTGGATGTCAGAGCAGAGTAAGATCGGCAGAGGCAGCCCAGGTTCTCTCAAGCCGGAACCCACAGATGACACTGCTTCTTGCACCAGCCTCGGACACCCACCAGCCTGTTAGGTTCCTACCCCTAAAAATTCACTTTCTAGTAAGACAGCTGAAGCACAGGCATCAACCAACTTTAATAAACTTTGTTCACAGAGGGCTTTTTCTTCAGCAAACTTTACATAAAAATAGGCCCAATGAGAAACAGACATAAGTCTCTTGCTAGACTTTGTCACCCAATGCTCTCCTAAAGTGATGGTATCATGTATCGATTTGCTCTCAAAGTTCGCTCCCATACGGCAGCCTCTACATCTCTGCTTCACTGAGATGGTTTGTATGTGAAAAAGCCTTGATGTTCCTTGAAACTACTCTGATAATAGGTGTAGCTGTTTCTTCTATACAGCTAATCAGGCTTAAAATTACCTGAATATAGGAGCTTCCCAAGAGAAGCAAATTATCTGTTTAAGCAAAGGCTTCTTTCTCAGTGTGGGCGGTGCCTACACTTAACTAAATCAAAGTTTACTTAAAAGCTTTTGAGAGCTTTTGGCTCCACGCAGACATCACACTTCTGGGAAATTTTGATCCAAAAGCTTGGCATGGCTACAATTACAATATTGTTCATGTCACTAAAAGTTATTGATATGTTTAAAACAGAAATTCTGTGTTCATTTTATATACAATTTATCTCAATTGCAGTCAGAAAGACCAAGATATTTATAGGTTTCTCAGACTTTTTATCCTCCCTTTGAATCTTTCAAATGTGTTTCCTGCTTACAATAAAGCCTATTAATAATGTTCAAGCAGTCCATACAATAAACATTCAATAAAAATATGAAAGGAATAACATTGATTACACAATTAAATGAACGCAGCAGCTATTGAATTTTAACAGACCTATTAATAAATTTTCACGGGTTTAATTCTTGATCCTAAGTTAAACAGAACAAAGTGCAGCAGCTGTCCAGGGAAAGAGATACTGGTTAACTGGGTAGATTTCCTATGCCACTGCCCACATCTTGATCCATCCACATTTATAAGATTTCCAAAGTCTAAACTGAAACAAATGTTCTCAGATGGCCAGTGACAGCTTTGAGTGTCATATCTGCATTTAATGGAATAAACTAACTTGTCAAACACACCAGTGTGTCAAGATAAATTACCTCAATAAACAGAAGTAATGGTTAATTTTACTTGCTGCTCACTTTTGTGGAACTGCTTCAGTGTTGACTTTTGCAGTTTCTTCCCAGGAGGATTACATCTGCTTGGTTTAAAGTTTCACTTCCAAACACCATGTCCAAAACCTAAAAGCTTTCCACAGGAAAACCTGTATAGATTTGGGAAATTATCCTTCATTCTTTGGGGAGAATTAACCTTGATCTTAACAGGAATCTTATTGATGCAATCACCCTCAGTGGGACAAGTAGTGCTTCTATTGCTGATGCAAATAGGTCATGACCTGCCATGATGGAAGCCCATCAGGAATACTTCCCATATGAGCCATCACTCTAAATGTGCCTTTCTCCACTGGTAGCCCTGAGACAGATGCCTACTCCCCAGCCAAATGGCATGAATGAACCCTAATACCAACAGGGTCGCATTGAAAGTAGTTAAATTACACAGGGAAGGGGAAAGAAACATTTTCTTTTTTTGCACAATTTCTATTTTTTATTTCAATACAGTCTTGCACTTCTAGTTATTTATGCAGATTAATTTGTCATCTATTACAGGGAAGAGAACTACTGGACCTATGCTGATTCAGGCAAGCTCAAAAGGTGGCTTTTCCTCCTTCCAGCCATTCCTTTGACCTGTGATAAAGGGCCTCCCACCTGGAAGTGTTTCCCTTATGTTGTTCACTCCATGCTCTTTCCCCCCACACCCCACCAAGAAAGGTCCAGCCACTGCGAGAACTGAACTGCAGTCACCAGGATAACATCAGTAATGGATCTTTCTATATATGTGCCCTCAGCATGGATAAAATCCACTCTCTTACATTCTCGGTCAAGCACCCACAAATGAGATAAGCAGACTGCAGATGTTTAATAGGATAGGCCGGCTCTCTAATGTCCTTTCAGTCCAAGGCAAAGGCTTAAACACTGACCTTCATGTGTGCACTGCTGATTGAGTGCACTTAAGCTAAGAATGTGCAAAACCTTCACAGATCCAGGATCAATAAAGCAAAATGATCCACCTTCACATCTACTGCTTGTGCAACTGGTAGGGTACCACACTGGTAGGGTACCACACATCTTCTGCAAGATTCCTGCCACGCAGAAGCCAAGGGGAGGAAAGGAAAATTGGGACAACAGCTGCTAGCAGGGGCAGAAACCTGCAGGCAGATTCATGTTGATAAGTGGCCCTACCGATGGCTGGGTGGAGACTCTGTGCTGTGTTGGGTCTCTCAGCATACACATCTGAGCATCGACTGCTGTAGACTCCAGGCTGCGCTGGTCCCTTTTCAGTTGCGATGGTGCATCGAGAACACCAGGAACCCTCGCCTGTGGGATCCTAACTGCAGATGAATGGCAGACATCTTCTTCGTGACTTGCTGTAGGAAGTTCTACTATGGCATATGGGTCAAACAGCCCTTTGCACTCCCTCCAGTGTTCCTTCCTTTCAGAGAAGCATTAAAAAGATTGCACTGCTTTATACAGGAGATTCCCTCATCACAGAACAAAATAAATTCCTCCATGGAAAGCACTGATAAAGGTTTTCCATCTCGCATCTGGCACCTGAAAAACAACTTTCTCTACGAGAGGTTTGGGGGGAAGGTTGTTTCTTTGGTTGGGTTGTTTTTGTGGAATGGTGCTTGGGGTTTTTGGGGGTGGGGTTTTTGTTTGTTTGGTTGGCAGTTTTTTGTTGGGTTGGTATTGTTTGGAGGTCTGTCATTCAGGGGCTCTCTTTGTTGTTTCACTGTTTTTTTTTTTAAGAGGCAGGTAGATTAATAACCATTTATTTTTGAAAACTAGTCTTGGGGTTTGTCCAACCTCCAGCCTATTAAGAGGATACAGATCCAAAAGGGTGCAAAGTCATTCTAGATAAGACTGTTCTGCATGTAGACTGTAGTTAAGCAACAGTCCTAAAATTCCTTTCATGCACTAAACAATGCAAGCAATATTTCCTTTCCCTGCACACTGGGGTACATGCAGATTGCATAGCGCTGTTTCACTGGAATATGTAGTTTAGATTTTAATGTAGTGCTGGTTTTAGAGCTGAATATATGGAAGCTCTCAAGTTACAAGAATTATTATTGCAAACCTGACTGCAGCTACAGTTGGTGTTCTTGGAAGATGAGGGTGCAAGTAACAAGAAGCTAATGAATTTGTGCCAGTAAGTCAAGTTTAATTTGCTTTCCTTTTCCCCTCCCTTCCAAAGCTGGCTGAAATGCAAGTTCCACTGTAAATGCAGTGACTAGCAAACATGGATGCCATCACAAATACAGCGCTGCCAAGAGGAAGTCCTCCGTTGACTAATAACAGAGTTTCCAATAGCAACAGCAAGATATTCTGGGCACTGAACTGATGAGATTTAGAGATATATTCTAAACAAGATGTGCTTTTTGCAGCTACAGAATACGAATTGTATAACATTTGGGCAAAAGTTTTTTTAAGAATCCCAGTAACTTGTATGACAAAGGCAGAAGCTGAGGTTTTGCTGGCTCTTCAATGACCTTTACTTCAACAAGCAACACTAAGCTCTTCCCATCAAGACTATTACCAAAGTATGGCTGCAAAATAATGAAGACAAAAGTCATCATGACACAGTCTGGCATTGCAAAAGTCTCATGTCTTTTCTGTCGACTGAAACAACAGGAAAACATAGTCTTTTATTTTGGAAAGAGGAAACTGCATGTTTGCTAATAATATTTTTGTGTAGCATTTGTCACTGTCAGAGCACAATACAGAACATAATACGGTTCATTAGTTAACTAAGTAACCCATTCTTTGAAAACCTATTCTTTAATGCAAGACAGCGTCAGTGACATATTGCAAAATCATTTACTAGAACTGGAAAGTTACTTTACAATGATCACACTATATCACAGCTGGTCTTCTGCACCCTTTGCTTGCTCTGATTGCAGGGCACTTCATAGTTACCTCCCCTGCAGACACAGGATTAGGTTTTTTTTTCATCTGAATACAAAAATAACTATGAATTTCCATTGCTGCAATTCAATAGTTCTGTCAAAGACTACACATGCATCTTGATACAAGTAATTTATTTTATCTTTGAGATAAACATAAATTTATCAGAAATATTTGCTAAATCAATTTGTAAGCTCTACTATGTAGGAATTATGCCAAACTACAAGCATAAATCAAAGTGCTAAACAGTAATCTCAAAAATATGCTGAGCACTAGTGAAAACTAGAAGGTTTGAAGCAGCCAAATGAAGTAAGATTTGTCATCAAATCACTGAAAACAAGAAACAGAACAAACTTCCTTACAGATAAACTAATACACTTGTATGGCCCAGTCTGACCTTGTTAAGTTAAAAGTTGCCCCTGAATAAAATATTACACAGAACATTTTCCAGTGGCACAGATGTAGAAGCCTGCTGCACAAGAATACTGCAATGATAGTTTTTAATACCTTGGAGGTAAATCATTATGCACCACAAAGTACTTTTAGCCTACAGCACAGCCTCCCAACATTTTTAGTTCTAGAATGCAGTCACGTTACTTGAGATAGAGGTAAAATAAAAAAAAAAGACTAATGAAGGTTTAAAACTCTAGATGGCATACTCATACATGCAAATACTACATACCTGAACAGAAATACACAGGTTCACTTACAAGTTTTCCTTGATTTTCCACCTGAAACATATGTAATCTACCTGCAAATAATTTTCTGAGGCCAATTAGTGAATTAATATAATGAAAGGATCTGCACTATTTCCTCAAGTTAGAATTGGGTGATTTAATATAATAATACTATACACTATTTGCAGTTTTTTATTTCAACAGGACTGAACTAAGTTAATTTAAGATTCCAAAATTAACTCTCATGGCAGAGCATCCATCCTGTCACACTATTGTACTCCAAGCTGCTTTCCAGATAGCGAGGATGAGATCTTACATGTTTATTAAAGGCACGGTCTCTTGCAACCACCAGTTAAAAACATCTTAAAGCTTTGAACTCACAGGGGACATTTTTGCTGCTGCTTTGTTTTTAAGCAGGAGCTCTGCTTTGTTTTACTAGATTAAATCTAGGGTCATAAAAAGGACGTTTCAATACAGACAGAGCCTTTAACCTACCCATCTATATAGAGCAGGCAGCATAAAATCCAAAACCTGAATCATCTTGGATAATGGCAACAGAAATGAAAATGATATCGCTATTTTGATTAGAATTTGTCAAAGGGATGTTGTTGCCATTCATGCAATCTTACTGAAGCAGTAACAGATGAAATGACAGGTGTACTAGTGAATTGCCACATATGAACAACATCCAGAATGATCAGAACTGCAAAATTCATTAATTAGGGTGTTTGACTAATTATCTGAGTAAATAAATAAACACCTAAAATCCAAATATTATATAGATTTACAGTATGCAAGTTACTTAATGCTAATGTTATAAAAACACTTCTATCCTCCAGTAAGTACAAGGCAGCTGAACAAGCTTTCTCATCCTTATGGCCCCTTGGTTACTGTGGAGAAGCTGACATACCACAGCGTACAGCACAATGAAGGGGTCCCCATACCATCGTACAAAATTACTGCAGACCAGCACGCAGCCCTGTATTCAGATGGTTTTGAAATTCATTATGTGGAATACACATACAACAAAAGACACAAAGAAGTAATAAAATAGTGCGTATGCATGTATTGATTGGAAAACTACACGGACATAGAAGCATTTGCCCACAAAGCCACACATAAGAATGTCTTTGTCCTTAAGCCAGGACAAGAGCTCCTCTGAAGCAAAGAACACAAATAAGTTTTCTCCATTTCTACAATTCTGGTTATTAACTCATTAATAAAACCATTGACATTAACTTTTTTCTTTAATAAAGTGTATTCATCATCACTTCTTGATGTATGGTAAATATTTATGAGAAAGTCTACATTTGTAACAAACTTTTAAATATGCAAATAAGATAAAAAATTCTAACATACATTATTCATCTACATATATAAACTTGTAATTTCCATTTTCAAGTCCAATAAATCACTGTATTTTTTTAATCATTTAACAAGTTTATTTCTACAAATTATGGCTTAAAAGCAGGTACTGTAGATACAAAAATCTAAAGAGATTGATGTGCAGCATGTTATTTCTTTATGTTGTCTTCATGGATAAGTTATTAATCTCGGTGAGTATCACATTTCTCATAGCAGCAATAAATAGGCATTTTACTTTTCATTTAGAAAGCAGGTTAACCAATACAAAATTAACTTTTATCAGCACTAGAGTAACATAACCGATAGGACGTTACAGATTGATCATGGAACTGGAAAATTTAATATCGGATCTCTGTGCCAACCTAAGACTGAGTGATCTGTAGGGTCTCCAACATGTCTTCCACTGCCTTCAAAGAGTATTTAGTTTCTTTTTTACTGCGACCTGCAAACTAAATAACAAAAAATTATTATTTGTCATATTTCAGAAAATCTATGCATTGACCTTGTGCATGGAATAGTTATAAATAATATGTACCAAAAATTAACTCTAACTACCACGAACTTAAAAGTGCAGTCTCATCATTGACTCACTAAAACCTAGTATTATGTAGTATTACTAGAACACAAGCTATATCACCCTCCCTCTAATAAGTAACAAAAAATACAGCAGAACTCCTTCATTTCACTCATTCGCTCTGAATGTGAATATTTAGTACTAAGAAATGTTTCACTTTGAAATTTACCATTTATCTGAAGAGATCTTCCTGGTTTTTTTGTTTGCTCTGTAAAGTCTAAATTCTAATTTTTATTTCAGATTTGGATTTTTTATGCGATCTGAATTAGATTATATTAGTAATTTAAATAGTATCAAGATTTGGACTTGTTATTCAAGCTAATCTATCATCTACTTTTGTTACAGCAAGACAGAAAATCTACTATAAAATAATCCAGTCACCATGTAATTACATTTTATGGCTCAAAGTAACTCTGAGTAACGTCTGCATTTAATTGTAACCTACAATTACAACAGCGTGTTCAGAGAGCATTTTAAATAAAGTCTGTCTCAATAGCAAAGAAAGATACAGCTTAATAAATACTACTTATGGCTTTAGATACTCTTAAGACACATGCAGTCAAGTTTGCTAAAGGAAGGTGTAGAAGGGTAGGAGATGCTGACTTCAAAAGGGTTTTTCTAACTGTACTGATGAATCCCATCACTCACCAACCATATGTAACACAGTGGATTTATTGTCTAGATTGGTCTTCCGTCAAATTATACTCTCAACCAGTTTAAGTACCCCTGCATTTAAAAAGTTTTGCATTTAGGGCTGGGAGGAGTGGTAACTATAACCTGCTGCTAGTAAAATAGCCTATTCTTTAACTAAATGTTAACATCTAAACACTCAATAAATTTTCGATTTAATGTTTTTTATTTCAAATACCACTGGTGTCTTGCATACTTAGGCCCTGATTTATAATGTGTCCTTTCTCTCTTGTAATTAACTTAATTTAGCAAACTCTTCATGACCTGTTAAGAAAGATTAAGTCATCAAACCCAGGTAATATCACACCAGCAACAAGCTGCAGGACCTGTTAACCTGCTTTTGACCTCCAGGCTACAATCTAACACTGGGATTCCAAATCACTCCTGACTTCCTAAAAAAACAAACCTCCAGTTTCAGTGCAGTAAATAAAAAGCTATTTTAAATTAAATAGTTAGGAGAATGAAATGTTTTTATTGTGACAATGCTTTATAGTTAAGAGACATACTGTAAACACTGTATTTTACTATTTCATATTTCTAGATGATGAACTGATGTGCCATGTTTTGAATCTAGCAGTATGTATGAACCCATTCTTCAGGTTGGGCAGGTTCCACAGTGGCTTGCAACTACTAAAGTTTATTTACAGTCTCCCATGTCCGAGAAGTATTGTTTGCTTGGGTCTGACTTCATACAACATCCTTTTTGTTCACACTAAACAAGAGTAGTCCCAAGCAGATACCCGAAGAGTCTAAATCTTCTCACAGTTGAGCAAATGAAAAAAACAGATCTCAAACCCCTCTTCTGAAAAATTATTTCAAATTCAAAGCTTTCAAAGATTTGAATAAAAAGCACAGAAACCTGAACATATCATGGTCAAAAAGTATGCTTGGCAAGACACACAGAAAGCACACAGAGGAAAGCTTCAAAATTTTACTTATTTTACTTGTCTGCAGGGACACTGAAAGCAAAACTGACAGAAGCCATTAGTTTAAAAAATGTTACTTGCTAATTTCAAGACTGATTGCCTTCATGATATTGACGTCTACTTTAAGCTGACCAAATAAAACCAAACTCTGCGTCATAACAAACAGAAGTATACTTGGAAATGTAATCACTTCAAATTTACCCTGACGTACAATTATTTTGTCTATTCTGCCATTACAAAGCAATTTGACTGATTGAGCTGGAATCCATTTCTTAAAATCATGATTTAATTTTCTGTTTCCCAAATGGTTTGTAACAAAATCACCTCTCTCCAACCATAAATAACGTGTGGATTGCTAACACAGAAGAATTTAGCAATGTACCCAAGAAGCATGTATCTGGAAAATTACTATAAGTAGAATCACATTGAAGATCTTTGTGAGCATTAATCAAACTTGCCTGTCTCTGCTGAAATGCTTCTTCCAGAAAACATGCTAACCCAATTACCTAATTGAGGAGCACTAGGTAGCCATATATTGTTTCGATATTAAAGTAACTGTGACTCACATCGTCAGTCACAACAGATACATGTTCCTCACAGGGTCTGCACACAGAGAATAATCCATTTTCCCAGTGATAAGGCAAAACTAAGTTAATAATAATAAAACTTGTAATACTCATTTGAATAATGAGTACTTCTCTAACATCTGAAATGAAAGACTGAAATTAAATTTTCATTGGTTGTTTGGTGATTTTTTTTCCACCTGGTCAACTATTTTTAAGTGGTGTAAAGAATAATGCCCTTTTATTTTTCAGAGTGTGTGTTCACAGCCAGGAATTCCAGCTCTGTGCAGCAGCTTTAACTACAAAATCTTTCTGTCTTCTCTTGAAAGTTTATGTTTCTCCCAGATTAAGCACAGATAAGAGGCACTAATCAGCATGGAGGGTTACACATTTAACATCAAAATAAGTTTATTAACCAGATGGAACACCAAATAGCTGAACTTTTCAGAAAATTATTTAATTAAACTATTCTTTATCACCATATTTTTCTGTAAAGAAACTGCTGTACAGCCTAATAAACATTCATGAAAGTAAGGTTTTCTTTTTACGCCCAAAGATTGTTTTCTTTAAATGACAATAAACTAAAAAGTTCCTGTGATTTCATACAGGAATGCACAGGAAAAGCAAAAATCAAGTGCCAAAGCAAACTCCCTGTATGAGAGAAAAAAATCGAAAGAAGGGGACCAGTAAAAATATTTCAAGTGACATGCAAATAAAATAAAATAAAATAAAATAAAATAAAATAAAATAAAATAAAATAAAATAAAATAAAATAAAATAAGCAACTACAGCCAGTGCTGAATTTGAAAAAAAAAAGCAGTTTTCCAAAATTACTAAGCAAACTGCTGGTAATTCAAGTTCAAATCCAGACTGAAAATAGGGAAAGAACTCTCTATAGAACAACTGCTCAATAGTAACTGTTTGAATTAATAACTTCATATATTAAAGTCACAAATTCATATGATTTGTCACACCCAAGTCACAATTCTAAATGCATCTTATTCTCTAGATCATGACTACAGGAAAAACTGCATTTAACAGTATAAAAATATACAACTAATAAAACAAGACAATGCCAAATTCAACAAGCTTCTAAGGCTCTCACTACATTTTAGAAACTGCTTTGGATAATGCAAGGAAAATGCGAAGGATTTATAGAGATAACTTAAGCATATAGCTTAAAACCTGGCTGGACAACCATCCACTAACAAAGGAATGCTGTAAGGGCTTCCATTAGCACAAGTGACCAAGGTTTCATCTTTAGGTCCAAAAGATGAAAATTTCCAACAACTCAACATGCTATGGGAGCAACAAATCAATACTGACTCATAGGGGAAACTGCCACCTACTGCATCACCCAACACCATCCAGCTGGATGTGATGTTTTAAGTCTCTGACATACACACTGGAATGGTCAAACCCTTCTGCAGCCATATAACAAGCTCAGCAGGGTTGGGCTGGGGCAGTCTTGTCCAGCTGTAGCCACTAGAGCTTCTTTTGGTACTTCTGTGAAGAGGAAGGGGGTGTTCACGGCTTTTCCTTGCCAAACACCAGCTCAAGCACTTAAACTTTCTGTATAGCTACATTCCCCCTATGATTCCCGTTACAATATGGTGTTTATGCCCCAAACAGCTAAAAAGAGCTGATAGAAGTAGCAACATATCACAAAAAGCATGAAGTCACAAAAAAGTTATGACGTGTTTTAAATTTGTTAATCGTGTTAATGAGACCTGCTTTGGTGAGCATCAACCAAAAATGCTTAAAGCATCCAGAGACTTCACAGACACAGTGAAACTGCACTTTCCAGAAACCAGGCCCCAATCCAGACCCCCTCAACACTACCACTGCTCCCAAAACAATATTTTTTCAGAGAGGTTGTGATGTTAACAAAAAGCCACTTGGAGAGGAAAAAAAAACCAGGCAAGTATATCTGCCTGTGAGTCAAATAACTATGGACTACCATAACTAAACTTTCATTCTATTTAGAAGCAGGATATGCCACTTTATGGTTCATAATCTTGGTTATGTCACCATTCCACAAACAACACTTACTTGCTTAACTACTCAAATAGCTGAAAAGACTCCTAATGACTTTAGTAAATTTTGATTGTGGCCTGCAAAGTCTGTATTTTCACAATTCAATAGGCATTTTTCTAAATAACTACAGAAAATCAACTTCAGTGACAACTACTAAGGTAGGGTAAGGTATTCAGTTAGGTATTATGGAAGGTAGTTATTAAGAACACCGTTAAATATGAGTTTGAAAGTCGACAATAAACTGAAGTAAAATAAAACTCTATAATTTTCATCTGCTTTCTAGTAAAATTGAAGCAGACAACCAAGTCACACTTAAGAATTAAGACATACCAAGATTTGCTAGAATACATAGCTGTAAGACTGAGTCTTGGAGGTCAGCATTACACTAGTGCACATTCAGTTAATGTTAGTAGAAAAAAAATCTGTCTAAGTCTGATAAGTAAATAATACTGACTGATAACTGTAAGATATCAATTTTATAGTAACTAAGGATTCCAGGAAATCAAACAAGTCAAATGCAAAAAATCCAAGCAAAATACGACAATTTACATTTCATATCTAACCTCTTGAATAGAAGTTGATGAAAGTGCAGAAAAGCACTACAGAGCGAGCATGTTAAGAGTATCATAAAACAATGATGTACTAACCTGGTATGCTCTGTTTATTTGGTTTGCTGCCCAGCTAGCATATTTCATATTATCTTTTTTCATTTTTGCACTTGCTTTTGGATTGGAAGCAATATGGCTGGCAGACTAGGAATAAAAAATAAAAACAGTGTAACTATAAAATATACGTGGATGAAATAAACTGATAGCATTCAGCACCTTTGCATTCAGATCACTACTCATCGTGAGAGTGGAAAAAGAGGAAAAATATAACCAGTTACTGGTAAACAGTATCCAATTAAAAATTAGCTAAATTTTTTAAACAACTGTTTTTTTCTAAATTAAGCTGAACTAGAGTTCAGTTCAGTTGTGTATCGATTTAGAAACCAAATCTGGACATGACCACCACTTCATAAAGTAAGAATTATGAGTTAGTTCTCCCCATTCTATTTGTTACAAGAGAAGATACAAAATACATCACTTGTGTGCCAAAATTCCCATTAAAAACATGACATTTTTTCCCTGTGGCATCAGAACAAATTTTAAAAGGAAGTAAGACTCTACATAATCTATGCCGATCTTCACTGGAAAAAATAAAAAAGATTCCTGAAGAATCAAACTCACCTCAGAGACTTTTTCATTTCTATAAATTCACTTTGCAAGCAATCATTGCTACTACCTCCCAGAACATTTTCCTGAGTGCAAAAGTACTTGAATGCCAAGAACTATGGAATCCTACTCTCACCCATCAACGAAGAACCTCCACGGAAGATTTTAATAAGGAGTATGGAGGCAAACACGTCCATTTGGAGGGGTGCAAGGGTAATGACTGCATAAGGTGCGAGCAGGTGGACTACCTCCTCAACCTGGTGGCAGACCTGAAAGAGGAAGTAGAAGGGCTAAGGAGCATCAGAGAGCGTGATCTAGAGATAGACTGGTGGGATCACACCCTGAGCTCCAAAGTACAAGAGAAAGCACAGACACAGATAAAAGCCCAAGATCAAAAGGATCTGGCATCTCCCCCCCTAAGGTTGTAGGCGAGGGCTCAAAAGGAGGTAGTGAGTGGAAGCGTGTCCACTGACAGGGCAAAAAAATCAACCCCCTCCTTGCCCACATCACCTCAGGTGTCGCTCCACAACAGATTCTGAGGACTGACCAGAGGAAAACAAAGAGGAAGCAGGGTCAGGGTCAGGGTCAGAGACCAAAACGGCATAAACGCTGCATTGCCACAACTGCCACAAGGACCGATAAAAGTGTCCTAGTTGTAGGAGAGTCACAGTTGTAGGAGATTCGCTACTAGAATGGGACAGAGGGTCCGATATGTCATGGAGATCTCACTCACAGGGAAGTCGCTGCCTCCCAGGAGCCTGGGTAAGGGATGTGGCCACCAAACTTCCCAGCTTGGTGAGATGGACAGACTATTACCCATTATTACTGCTCCATGTAGGAGGAGATGAAGCAGCAGTAAGAAGCCCAAGGGGGATTAAAAGAGAAGGCTACGAGAAGATCTTACAGTGAACTTCTAGTACCTGAAAGGGGCCTACAAGAAAGCCGGAGAGAGACTACTCATAGGGGCTTGCGCTGACAGGACAAAGGGGAACAGGTATAAACTGAAGAAGGGCAGATTTAGACTAGATATTAGGAAGAATTTCTTCACCATGAGAGTACTGGAATAGGTTGCCAAGGGAAGGTGTGGATGTCCCATCCCTGCAGGTGTTCAAGGCCAGGTTGGATGGGGCCTTGGGGTAGCCTGATCTACTGGGATGTCCCTGCCCATGGCAAGGGGGTTGGAACTATATGATCTTTGAGGTTCCTTCCAACCCTAACTATTTTATGATTCTATGATTTGATTTACTTGAAACTACCTCCAGAAACAGGAGAGGAGTGAGATTCTCAAAGAAACAGTCATGCCTACAAGAAATGAATTGGTGATCTAGTACAGTGTCACAGTCCTGAGATGAGGCATCATTCTCTCTGGTATAGCTGAAAGCCTTTGTGGAAAATTTATCAGGGCTATGGATGCTCTTTGGGGACTACAAATGTTGGGCATGTCTGTCAAGTACAGAGGCAGCAGCCTCAACAAAACTAGATCCTAAAGCCTGGAAATTCCATTACAAAGAAATTAGGAGCCAAAGGGTAGATACAGAAGCAGCAACAGCAAGCTGTGCATGCAAAAACTACTTGGTAAACTGTGACAGCACCCAGATGAAGAAAACTGAAGAACTGAAAAAAGGATACATGTATTTTTTTTGCAGTAATGAACTTGCATTATGCAAATCAGGCTTACGTATAGGACCTTCAGGCAATGCCAAAACAAAAAGCTTCTCAAACGTTTGGGTCATATGCACTCATGATTGCTAGGCAAATCATCATAGAAAACAGGATCTAAGTCTAGTTTACAGACTGAAAACAACAGGACATAAGATCTGACAGAGGACAAGCCAAGAATGGCCATAGCAAGCCCTCAGGACTGTTTCAGAATCAGTGAATAAGTCTGCGTGTATACATACCTCTAAAATCAGTTTAGGTCAATAAGGAGATTTGCTACAAACTCTACTTCTAAAAAGCTAAGTGACCTAAGGAACAGCAAGGAGCCAGTTTCTTCTTGAAAATACAACCACCAATCCAAGAATCTCTGCAGATGGTCTAAGATTAGGTCTACATATTTTTGAGGCTTAAAGGTGATACCTAACAAGTCCCTGAAAGGAAGCTCCTATTGCCTGGTATTCATAGGAAGCCTCAAAGTTATCTGCCTAATGTGTCTCTGTACACTGCCCTCTTCCCAAGAGACAGAAAGGTGGCCTAGAATTTTTCTTTTTCTGGTTTTGTCCAGCTCTAAAGAGATCTTTCAAAAGATCAAAGATCTAAAGGAAGATTTTCAGTAGAGGCCTCACTACCTTCAAAGAAACTGAAGAACTGGTACTAGTATGTGCTACCTGTAGTTACTGTAGTCATGGCTGCACTCAAGCAAATAATGCCGTGTAAGCTAAAGACACATTTCAAAATCATCACACTGTGCTGGTATTCTTCAGCAGTTTTCCATCCTGCAGAAAGGATGTATATTTTCAAGAAGATACTTCCATGTGTCAGTATGATAACATTTTGGAAAACACGGGCAAGACTTAAAGGTTAAGAGCCCTTCAAGTAAGGAGTACTTGCCAGCATAAAATTGCCCATACTCAGTATTTAAAACCACTGTTAACAATCTGAGCTATGAAGTTAAATCAAAATTGAAAAACTAAACTAAAATAGTAAATGGTAAAGTATAATACATGTGCATAAAACCATATTCAAAATGATACCACAGATAATATATAATCATGCTTACCATGTAAAGTCCAAACAAAGCTCTCATGTTTCTGTTGTTAAGCTTCAGTGCTTGTGCAAAATATTTTCTTGATAGTTCAAGGTTTTCAAGCCCCCCTTGAGTGTATTTAACCTGTAAAAAATTATAAGCTTCTGAAATTTGCACATCACTCATACCTCAGGCATTCGCTCTTGAAGCAAAAATATTATGAAATTGCACTTTAAGTTTGTTTTGCATGATATTTCAAAAGAGATGAGTCCTACCAAAAAACAAATGCTGGCTTGACAGAATTCAAGCTCTTTTCAATATAGTGATTTTAAAATACTTAACAACAGGAGAAAAAAAGCTAGTATTTATTTAATTGATTTATTGCTACATGAATAAAAAGTTATTATTTTGTACCTATACAAACTTACAACCTTGGGATTGTCTCTTACGAGAAGTTAACACAAACTTTAAACCTAAAGCTAAATTCTGACTGCTATAAATCCATACTAATTCTGTATTACTTCAGCACAGCATTATAACAGCACATAAAAAAACCACAATGCCTTTTGTGATCTGTCCAACTGCAAAATAATGCACAAAATTTAGATTACAAATTTTTTTAATTAATTTTGCCCACTGTTAGATCAATAAATAGAAGGATAAACACTAGTAAGACATGCTTCACACTCTTTCTACCAGAAAGCTATTTAGACTTTCAAGTTTTAATGTTAACACAATTTTATCCACATTGATAAAACAAATCCATTCTAAGCAGTTAGCAGTATAATTTAGGAAAGAAATAACATATATCTGAAAAAAAAAAT
This sequence comes from Clamator glandarius, assembly GCA_033459285.1. Taxonomy (NCBI): domain Eukaryota; kingdom Metazoa; phylum Chordata; class Aves; order Cuculiformes; family Cuculidae; genus Clamator; species Clamator glandarius. The sequence goes on from JAUNZM010000198.1 coordinate 1,128,962, forward strand.
AGAGCGCAAATGGCTAAAAACCTTGAGAAAAAACTTTTGAGGGCCCTTTTTCTCCTCAGTGCTCCTTAAGCCAATATTTCCTATGTGGATTCCAAGATCTGGCTCCACAACAACAGGCAATACATCAAAACCTCCTAGGCATCTTTGTTGTGGAAAAGCTTAACTTCTCATGCACTTAATTTGAAAAGTGCATAAACACTTCAATAAGAATAGCTAATTTAAAATAAATTTTTATCCTCAGTAATTCTTGCCCTTCCTCTTACATTTAGCTTAGTCATACTGAGTACCAACAAACAGCTTTTTTAACATGTGAAGTTCTATAAGATGATAACACTCTGTGTACTCTCTTAAACCTCCTAGGGAAAAATTACATAAACAATTTTTATTCCATTTTCATCACTTCAGTAACATAAATGATTTTCAAACATAATCGATTTTTCTGAAAATACTTACTTCAGCATATTGCTGACAATATAAGTGGTTGTGTGGATTAGTCATCATAAGCTCCTCTAAGCAGAAGGCTGCCTTTGCATAGCTGAGGGATATAAAAAACAGTGACAAAATGAAACACAATATGTAACTCTGCTTTAGTTTCTTGCAGCACCATATAAGAAGTCTTAAATTTACCCCCGTAACTTCACGATGCACAATTAAGTAAAGTGTTTTATTTTTAAATTATATTTGAATCCTTGTTTTACTATTTTTATATCACAGATAGGTAAAAACATACAATATTTAATGGTCTAGGTATATATGCAACAGCTCGTGGAAAGCATGTGATATTCCCATTTCTTATTAATAAGTGCCATTTCTTACCAATGAAAGTGATTAATTGAAACAGGCATTAGGTATTGCAAGACACTTAACTCAGACTACAGAATAGCTCGGTTTTTCTACAAGACAATTCAGCTACCTGAGGTTTCACAAAACCAGCTAGAGACCAGAGCACTTAAGCTGTTAGTTAAGTTTATCTACTCACAGAAGGCAACAGAAGTGGGATTGAAAAGTCATATTGAGAACAGTTCTAAAAATCAAACAACCCCAAACTACATATGAAACCAGCATCATACTATTCCAAATGGGCAACAACTTCTCACTGCGTAAAGCTTAGCACTTGCTCTTTAAATGAAAGCTTTCAGAAAGAATTAAGAAGTCAAACTCAAAACGTAGGTTTATTTAATTACAGATGTCTTAGTTTCATAACCTTTCAACCAATAATTTCCTGCAGAATTTGCATCTACAGATATGCGATAGCACTGTTGGACAGAGTTTAAATTACCAGATTTCAAATTTCAGAGATGTATTATTTATAACAGTGTGGGTATATATTAAATATCAGAGTAAAAGCAATTTAGCAATCATAAGACAATATTAAACCCTATCTCTGTAAAACCTTATTTCTTGTATACCACATACTGTGGTTTTCTCCTGTGCACATTACAACAGCTGTGTACATATTTCAAATATTAATTTGGAGATAAAAGCATAATCACCTCATTCTCCAAAGCAGAAGCCACAGTCCTCATAACAGAACACCACACACCTGAGGACTATAAAATCTCATAAATCTACATGTGTTTATGAAAAACGGTAACAGCATTTGTGACACTGATAAAATAAATAAGTTGATGAATTGTTTCCTTTTTTAATATTAACTTTTAGTTGCTTTTTAGTCAAGATTCCATTTTTCACCCCATTTAATTATCAAAATAATAATGAGGCTCATAAAAGTATGATTACAATTTTTTTGCAATCAACTGCAGCAACTTTTACATATTATTTTTAATTAAAGAGCAAGACAAATACAAGCAAAAGCAGTTTCTTTCTCAGGTTTTATGGCACAATTTTGTAGTAAAGATTAGAGAGAAAAAAAGAAACCCCAGTAATGGAATACTTATGTTTGCACTACTCCAGAATTCACTCTGGTATCAACACATTTGACAAGCCTAAACATCTTTATAATGATTTTTTTTTGTTAAGTAGCTATTTTCTTATAAAAGTGACCTGTGAATTTCCAAAAAAACCCTAGAAAAATGAATATCAAAACTCTAGATTATTCCTTTAGTCAGCAATTGAAACTGTTAAATATTTACTGTCCTTGAGAATAGGGTGAAAGGAGAGGTGATGGGTGAACAACTTTTTCATCACAGTAAGAATGGTTATTACAATGTGATATAATTCAGGCTGAGCTGAGGAAGTAAATGAAGTGGCAGGGGGAAGAGATACGCCTTTGGGTGGAGGTTAGAATTAATGCTGTGATATTAGAAAACTTGCACTAAGGCTTTGAGCTAATCCTCTTACACTGGGATTTCCTCCTGTCACCACAGCAATAAAAAAAAGCTAACAAAACCATTAAATTTCCAATAAGCAAGTTACTACAACATTCAGCGTTCTTGATTGCAATGGATTTTGTACCCAGGCGACCAGAGGCCTCTAACTCTGGATCTATGTTTTGTTTTGTTTTGTTTTTAAAGGTTACTAAAACTTCTTGCAGAAGTAGCCTAGAAGAAAATCAGCTATCATTTGCTGTGATCAAGTGATTTTAGAAGTAGAAAATTTAAAATCTATAAATAGTAAAAAACAACATTTGAATGAAAAATTATGGGAAATAAGTGTTCTTCCCTGCTACACTCAAACCACTTCTTTTAAAATATCAGATTTTAAAAAAAATGACTGAAATATGTAGGTAGTTAAGTAAATTGTTTCTGTTTAAAAATCAAATGCCTTCTTAAACCATCTGTCTGTCAAATAAAGTTGGTAATTATTTCCTGTTGATGTTTGTTATATTTCAAATGAGACAGCATACTTCCTAACAGTAGTCCTTCAAACAAAAATCACTAAGGTCTTTGACTTACACAAAATAGATTTCAATTTAACAGTTTTTATATGGACTTAGCAAACAACTTACTCATGCTCATTGATGTAAAGTTCTGCAAGTTCATGCCAAGCTTCTTGGTCTCCAACAAATCTGTATAGTGAAGACAAGAGAGAAAAAAACGGAAAAAAAGAAAGAATGTGCAAGGGACTCTGTAAATATTCAGGAAGGAAGCAAAAGCGTAAATCAAATGCAAATTCCATTTTAATTAAAAAGATTTATCAGAATAGCAAAACACAGGTTGCATTCTTGTAAGACACTCACTGTTCCAGATACTCATTCAGCTCTCGGATGGCCTCAAGATTTTTCCCCTGGGCTTTTCGAATGGCAATCTTACGCTTTCTTGCTGCCTATGGGTTGACATTAATAAAGGATTAGGGTCTCATAATTCCCTGGGTTTTTGTAAAGAAAGCAATTTGACTGTGCAAATTATTATCTCAACACCAGTGGAATTCCACTGCGGAGCAACTGCTAGGTTGACGTTTATAAACATACCCTATGACATCCCACTGAGAGGCTGAAAACCTCTTCTTACGATCACATTATGCATGCTTTTCTTTGGAGGCACAAACTGTATGCATTATTGCATTCAAATAAATGACTGTCCAGATTCTGATAATTACAAAACAGCAGGGGACGCTAATCTTCGGCCATTCCAAAGACCCCCACTTTGTCATTCACAAGATCTATGACCACAGAGGAGAGAGGGTGACTGAGTTTTAGAGAATCCCACAGATGTATCTTGGTTGCCACTATATAAATACGGCTTTTAGCCATTTCTAAATATTCTTACTGAAGTGCTGAATGCCAGCTTTAATTAATGTTGAATACGCATCAATTTCATAAACAAGTTTCTCATCATTCTTGGAGCATGAAGTAAGCTCTTCAAAGCAAAGGAAATACAAAATAGCCACTTCAATGGCAAAACTGAATAGTACTTCAGTATGTGGATGGAAAATATATTTCAACATAAACAACATAAAAATTAGATATAAGAAGTATTATGTATTAAAAATTTTGAACACCATAAAAGTTGCTCCACACCACCAAGAGAAAAGACAAACAATATTTTAATGGTTGATTATTCTGCACTTCAATCCAATATTCCAGTTTCTCACGTATGTTGATTACAGTTATCTAAAAGCAGCTTTCAAACCTTTAGGAGCTGTGAATCAAGATACACTTGAGGTGTAACATGAAACAACAGACATTTTCCCAGCAGTCTGACAGAGTTTGGAGTTTACACTTCAGCCAGCCTGAAAGTGATCAAATTGGGAACCTGACAGATTGAAACTAAAGCCGAATTCCAGCATAACATGCCTCAAAGAATGAACATCATCAGTTCCCTGACTTGCCTACAACCCCTGTTATCCTCAGCGATCACAACCACTGTGGCTGGACACAAGAAGACAGATGGACTGGTGTGCGTGATGTGTCTGCACATACTTCTCCATGAGACAATATTAAGGCCGGGGGGGAAGTGGGGGATGTGGCAAAGCACACTGTTCCAGTAGCAAAGTCCCACTGCTCACTCCCCTCATAGATCTTATCTCATTTCATGTCTTACACAACAGTATAAACTCTTTATATCACATTATGGAAGCCTTGACAGCACAGGAATGGACTACTCTTTGAACGAAACCTTATCCAATTCTAATCATTGAATTTAACATAGTCCTGAAATGAATTCTGTCAAAATGTACCTTCCTAAAGGTACCCTGAAAGCGTTCTTGTATTTTTACAATATTTTAAACATAACTATTCTCTTAAATAATTTCTTATCCTTTGATCATCATTTGAACAAATTTATTGCTTCTGAAGAATAGAGTGTAACAATTAAGTAAACAAGCTCAAGCTACCAAAATCACTGGAAGGGCTTTTTACACTAACGGTAGGTTTATTCTTTTCTTTGAGTTCAACCCTTTCACCTCCCCCATAAATAGTGCATTTGCACTGCATTTTCATATAGTCAATGAAAATACAGTGCAAATGTCTCAAGTGAGGAAAAATATCCACTCTTCTGCTTAAACACAAGGCACGGGCAGAGAGAAAATTCATCAGAACAATCAAGAGACAAACTAGGACACAAGCAGCACAGTGGGTTTACCCACAGTCATTTTGTTTTCTACTGCTGCTCTGTCAAACCTCTGAAGTTATGTTCATCATGCTGCTTTTTACCGGGAGATGTCCGGCTAAAAGCCATAACTGACTCTGGAAATTTTAACAGCTGCCTATATTTATCGCTTTAACAATAATACACTCTGTTTATTTTATTTTTGAGTTCTTAAGATAAAGATAATGGTGTAACTACACTTATTTTTTATAAAAAATATAAAATGAAGACACATGCTTATATCATACTGCTACTACGAAAAAATAAATCTTAAAAAAACAAAAACCAAACCCAAAGAAACAATGCTATTGTTGTCTATCATATTTTATGAAGAGGTCTCAAAGCCTTTCATAAAGCAGGTCAGCACCCTTGCTAGGGTGGGAACACCAGGGCAGTGTTACACTCACTAGCCAAGGCTGATATTATACACAGCCAGTGACCTGCTCACTGAGCCTGAAAACTGAAAGAAGGGAAACTGGGATAACAGCATGTATGGCCAAAGAAGCGTATCATGCAATTACGGCTTACGAAGACATAAGTTTTTTTGCAGGTGACAGATTATCTACTTTAAAATCTAGCTTTTGGATTAAAAATTCAGTTGTAATTTTCAAAATTTAAAGAAAAAAAACAGTCAAGAGACTGAACTGATCAAAACTAAACTTTTTTAGAACGAAAATAATGTGTTTAATATATAAAATCAATAAATGCCTCTGACAACTTAATTTGCAAGGACAAACAGGAACATTTTACATAAACCACTCTTCTTTTTAATTTCTAATGCAACTCCTTCAATCACATGCAAATCAGTCCTTCAAAAGAGTCCGGAAACAGATTTTCTCCATGGTTGCTCTATTTCTTAACCACAGGACTTCCAAATAACATAAATCAATGTAACCTCAAGACATAAATTCATGAAAAGCTACAACTATTTCTAGGCACGAATATAAACTGATGTTTACCTATAACTAGCACATCATTTAAATGTAATCAAATAACAACAATAAAAGGATCAAACATAATTAACATGTTTCAAAGGCAATGTTTGGGAGTAAAATGAACTACATATGCATTTGATGATACTTATTTACTTCTAAACTGCACCAAATCTCACAATTTTTCTTCAAAATTACACTTTTCATTTCTTATTTGAGGAAAATAGATTTTAAAGTCTTCTTTTTTTATCCACCTTCCTTATCACTTAAAAATAAGCAGTATCTGGGACTGAAACCTGCACTCTTTTCATCCTCAGCCCTTAAAAAGTGCTGGCAGAAGAGAGTTTGCTTACAGAGAATTCTTAGATTACAAAAGAGGCTCAGACACTCAAAACAGTGCTGACATTAAGGATGAACAAAACGTATAGTAGCATAGAATTTTTGAATGTCTCTTTAAAACCACTGGACAGAAGTTGATGAGGTGGTGTGGGTTAAGTAATTACTAGCGTTTTTTCAACTATATAAATAAAACTATAACAAATAGTCTAAATGCAGTGCCAGAAGACACCACCTAGGTGTTCACTAGATCTGAATTATTCAGATCTGTGATTCCTAGGAGTGATAATACAGACTAAACCCCAAAGAAATTAAAACAAAACACTATTGCTCTTGTCTGTATTCACAGACTATTCTGCCACCTGACTTTCTAGCTTCGCTGTGAATTATGAAGGTTATCAGTTAGGGTTTTTTATAAATAAAAACTGAAATTCAGTATGACTCCAGGAGCTAGTACTTAAAGAAAAGCATATGAAAAGGCCTGCACTAAAAACAGGACATGTGCCATTTTGTGTGCTGTAAACTTATAATTCTTATTCTGATTTTTACAGTCCCCGAGCCGCTACTTAGCTCCCTGTGTGTATCAGCTTCCTGCTCTATGAGCCGGGGCTCACAGACAACATACTTACTGAGCCTCCTGAGGAAAACAGTATAACGAACTACAATTTACACACATAGCATCAATTTTTCTTTACTTCCATCAAATAAAAAAAAAAATGTTTTACTGCACAGGACCAATGCCAACACTAACAATGACTTTACCAGACAAAATCTAGTTATTTTAGAAGGAAAAGCAGACTCCCACCAATTCTACAGAAACTTTAACTAGCATTTATTTAATACGTCCTATTTATTGCCTGCTTTAGTATCAGCTGATGTAAGAAAACCAGGCCACTTAATATGTTTTATTATGTTTCAGGGCTTTGTTTAGTAAAAATCTCACATTTCAAAATATAAGCTCATTTTGAAGGGACCACTTGCAAAATACTAAAAAACTGCCAAGCGCAAACTACAGATCTGTTCAGTCATTAATTTCAAGTTCACTAAGAGTAGTCATGAGAAAACTATTTTTAACTACAAGACTTGAGATTATTTTGAAATCTATGAAGCATGCTAAAATAGCTGTAATCATTCTATTAACAAAGACAGAAAGTAATATTCAAAAGTTACATTTCCACTCTTTGCAACACAACAGTAAGATTTTTGAGAACAAGTCTGATAAAAGTGAACTCAATCTCCTTTCGCCTTCTACCTTAAATCAAAAGGGAAAGATAAAAAATTTCAGTGCTGCAACAAGATCCTTAGTGTTTGACCATGCAGAACCTACAACACCGAATTCCCCTCCATCAATTATCCAGAGTCTAAAAAAACCAAAAAGCTGGAATAGCTACCAGCAGATTCTGTAAATCCAGCATTCTTAACGGAAATACATATGCCATCTTAAAGAAACACTTAAACTGTAATCAGTATCATATGGAATGAGGTACTTCAGCATGTCACATATTTATTAAACAGTGAAACTTTCCAAGCTATTTCTTTTTAAGACTAATACTCCCCCATCTGGCACAAGAACTAATCCTGCATTTGTCATAATTCTTTTTAATTAGCATTAAGTAGACTCAAAGTGAAGTGAGGATTTGAACATCTATCAACTTCTGCACTTGATTACTAAAACAGAGCAAGAGAGAGTCTAAGATTGTTCTGCAAAGAAAGTATTCGTAGGAAAATTTTCAGGGACTCAGAAAGGAAGAGTTTTACATCTGTATAACTGCTGCAGCATTGAACAAATCATATTTTGCATCTTAAAATTAAATTCTTCAACTTTTAAAATTTGTTTTCATCAAGGATTAATATTTAGAAAATGTGCATTTGGACTAAAAGTTTGACACATTAAAATAATTTCCTTCAAACTGCAAGACGAAAATCAAAACAGAAGTTTAAACAACTACAACATAGATAAAGGGATGGAATTACACAGACATCAATAAAATACAGCATAATCTGAATATAACCACAATAATGAATGTACTTTTATCAGACCTAGAGTTTTTTCATAGTCAAACATGGAAGACTTAAATCAGGCCAAATCTTGCAAGTTAATCTATACAGGCACAGAGCTGCTAAGCTGAAGCTGCACCTTTAGGGACAATGTCAAAGCACAAGTATCAGTAGTGAACATAACTTTTTACATGGCTCTAGGGCAAATCTACTAAACAAGAGCCCATAAAGTCTGAGACCAGCATACAGCAAATTGGTAGAAGCTACAGAGGCTAAAAAGCTAAAACTTGGAATCAGAAAACATAAAAATGCTATATATCAAAGAAGAGTAAAAACAGTTTACTCGGAGGAAAGGAAGGTTTCCCAGATCTACTGGAGTTCTTTGAAGGAATCATTGAGACTGTGGATAAATAAATATCCATTTAGAAGTCAACTCCAACTTCAAAAATAATTTCAGAAAGATCTCTCACTCTAAAGCTGAAAGCTCTGAAGGAAACTGAAGTGCTACAGGGTAAAAGGAGGTTTTCTTGTGGATAAGTTAGCCAAAAGATATAAAGGAGAAAAGAATTCTTGTCTTCCAGTGAGTTCTATGCACTGAGAATAGCAGAGTTGCCTGTACTAAAAGCTACTGCTCAGCATCTTCATAACTGATCTAACAAGGGAATTAACAGTGATGTGCTAAAGATAACTGAAGATAACGAGTTATTTAAGCATAAAGAACTTAAGTTAACTGCAAATAATCGCATTCACAACAGTGAATGTCAGTATGATAAAGCAGCCTCTGAAAGTTAAAAGGTTGCATATAGGGTAAAACAATACTAACAATACTAACTTAATGTACACAGCAAAGCTCTCTGAATTTGCCCAGTTGGGAAGGGTAGGCTGCAGTTGCAATAAACAGTTCTATAAAACATCAGTTCAATATTCAGAAGAGGTCTTGAAAAACAAACCCAAACCAACAACACTGTGATGCTGGAATTTCAGTAAAGAATACAGAACACAACACATCAGTGGCATCACTTTGCCATTGTAAAACTCCATAATGCTTTTGTATGCTGTTCTGTCTTCTCCTTCCTCATTCAAATATAGGAAAAAAAAAATCAAACAGGACATTCAGAACAGCAGCAGGTTTTCAGGATATAGAATGGCAACAACAACTGCTAGATAGATTAGGACTTGTCAGCTGAGAGGGAAGAAAAATGTAAGAGACCCCTACATTCTAGAGAATTAATGAAAGGAACAGGAAACAACTGCTGTCTGTAACAGATTAAATAGGGGCATGAAATATAATTGTTAGATTGAAGATTTGGCAAAAAAAAAAGAGGAGAGATTTGCCCAATCCATGAATGATGAAATTCTATTTCTGAAATGTGTTGTAGACATACACAATCAAATTTATATAAGTTCAAAAAGCAGCTAAAAAATCAATGCAGAAATTTCATTAAAAGCTATTAAAAACAGTTACCACTTCTGGCACAGGAAAATGGTAACATGAAGATGAATACAAACTTGCAGAAGAGACCAGAGTATACTCTAAGATAGCCTTGTTCTAATACACTTTTCCCGCTATCTGCTATTGGTCACTGTCAGAAACAGGAAAAGAAAAATGGACTTTTGGCATGACTTCAGGATAGCTGTTCTTACGTTCTCAACATTTAAAAGTGCCACACTCACAGAAGTAAAGCATGGGGAAAATGCTAGAACACCCTTTGCTCTCTCACTTAACCAATCATGATTCAACAAGAAGCAAAAACAACCTATTAAAGGTAAATAATGCTCTAACTGTCAAAAGAAAAAAGTGTTTTTTAGGACCCATGTACTGCATCCCCAGCTTAATCATCCATCCTCCTTGGATCTGAAGCAGCAGCTGCAGCTCTTCATATCACTCACCAGCTCCATACTGTATAAGACACAGTGCCAAGCTCTCTTTTTTCGACTCCCTTTAAAACTACGACCATGCAAATTTAGGTTTAGGACTAGTTGTGTCTTTCCTAGCAGTGCTAGCAACATATTTAATGAAACATAGTCACATAATCTCAGAAAAGTCCCTGTTAGCGAGTACTTAATTTGATGAGAAATTTTCCTTTTAGAAACTGTAGATGTACAAATCTGCAAGAAGTTCAGGCGTCTCTTATCTGTTCAAAATGGATGCACAGCTGCTGCAGGAGTTAAAGAACTATCACTCTTCAGATAACAAATAGATATCCAATGCTCAGACTTAGTCCTTGTTATTCTCATCTTAGTCGACAGCCACAAGGAGCTGAGGAAAAACAAAAAAATTACCTATACACTGATGATGGTAGTAACGCATAGGGACAGACGGAGATACTAGGAACAGCAAAGTCAAGATATTCATGACATATAACTGCTGTCTGTTTACAACATATTAAGTACTATGATTTTGCTCTGAATCTTTCTAGTATCTGGATTCCCATATGTCTTCAACTACCTCCTGTGTCTTCTCTGAAATGCATCCAGCTTGGCAAGAAAAAGAATCTCAAAATAGTACAGTAACGTGTAACTTCATATGAACATGCTGCTGACTATATACTCATTCCTGACCATTCCCATAAACAGAGTTGTTAGTGAAGTATCCTATGAACCCTGAAAAACAACATTTGCCCAGAAAACAAAGAAAGACGTTTTGCTATCTTGTTCTCAAAATTCTATTTTTAATTCTTCCTTCACACGATTATATTACTAGACCCATGAAGTTAATGAGATTATCCACGTGCCTAGAGCCAAGCAAGCATACTCAGTGTCTTATTATATTAAAAGCTTAGTTGAAAAAGTGGCAAGAAAAACAGAAAAATGATCCAAATAAAGACATCATATTTTCTGTGGATTAGAATTAAGGCAGAACGTTGTGCCTTATCTCACTTTCCCCTGGTATTGACCAAGTGGTCTGCAATATTGACTGTTGAGTTGAAGAATCAGGAGAAAACTACAGAGGTACTAGCATGACAGCTGAGTGGGTTAGACACCACCCTAAATATTGAAAACATGAGCTCAATTTCCCTTCTAATCACCAGTCTTATCTGTGCTCCTCGACCGGCCAACTCAAGAAGGGCCTGACTGACAAAATATTTACCTCTCTAATTAAAATAAATAGGTCTACATTCAAATTGCTCCCCAAAACCAGAATCTTTGCATGGGTAAAATAATGCCAAATGGTATTCAACTTAATCTGACACAGATACGTACACACAGTTTAAAAATTGCTCATTTAATAAGATGACACCAAGCTGGGTGGAAGTGTGGATCTGCTGGGGAGTAGGGAGGCTCTGTAAAGGGACCTGAACAGGCTGGACTGCTGGGCTGAGACCAACGGCATGAGGTTTAACACGGCCAAATGTCGGGTCCTGCATTTGGGGCAAAACAACCCTGTGCAGTGCTACAGACTAGGAGAAGCCTGTCTAGAAAGCTGCCAGGAGGAGAAGGACCTGGGGGTGTTGGTTGACAGCTGACTGAACATGAGCCAGCAGTGTGCCCAGGTGGCCAAGAAGGCCAATGGCATCTTGGCTTGTATCAGGAACGGCGTGACCAGCAGGTCCAGGGAGGTTATTCTCCCCCTGTACTTGGCACTGGTGAGACCGCACCTCGAGTACTGTGTTCAGTTCTGGGCCCCTCACCACAAGAGGGATGTTGAGGCTCTGGAGCGAGTCCATAGAAGAGCAACAAAGCTGGTGAAGGGGCTGGAGAACAAATCTTATGAGGAGCGGCTGAGAGAGCTGGGGTTGTTCAGCCTGGAGAAGAGGAGGCTGAGGGGAGACCTTATTACTCTCTACAACTACTTGAAGGGAGGTTGTGGAGAGGAGGGAGCTGGCCTCTTCTCCCAAGTGCCAGGGGACAGGACGAGAGGGAATGGCCTCAAGCTCCACCAGGGGAGATTTAGGCTTGAGATTAGGAAAATGTTCTTCACGGAGAGGGTGGTTAGGCATTGGAACGGTCTGCCATGGGAGGTGGTTGAGTCACCATCCCTGGAGGTGTTTAAGGTTAGGGTAGATGAGGTGCTTAGGAGCATGATTTAGGGATTGGTGGGAATGGTTGGACTCGATGATCCAGTGGGTCTCTTCCAACCTGGTTATTCTGTGATTCTGTGAAATCAATAGCCAAAAAAAAGAGGACTAACTGCTTGCTTAGGAAATGAAACTAAATAATTTTAAAGAGCTGGGCCTTCATCTGCTCCTTATATGTAAAATGTCAATACTGTTTCACCTCACATAGCTGCTATGGGACAAATGAAAGAAAAAAAACATAGAAGATACATAAGAAAATTACAAATAGAAGTAGAAAGAGCCCCATTCCCAGAAATGAGTACTTGTGTAACAAACAAAATATGGATGTATCAACTGCACACAAATTTCCTACTGAATTTTAGCATACACAAGCAATCCATACAAAACAAACCCCAACAAAGTATCCAATCCAGTAATAAAGATACTGAAAATACTGTGAAATCAACTTGCAATTTAAAAGTGACTAGAGTTCGAATGCAGTATTATATTTCATATTACAAAATTATATCACAGTTGAGCCTTTGTATTATCTGAATTTACAAAGGATATCACTAAACAATAATTACTTACTTCAACTACCAGTCATTTTAAGAGCAAGCAGATTCTGGCATTTTTTAAGTAGCATGTTTAAGTGTTCAGCCTTATTTCCAGCAGACATGAAGTGTAGATGAGTTTTCTTTAGTGAAAGAACAGAAATTCCATCTTGCAGAACCACAAGTTTGGTCACTTACAGCATCCAAATTGTACATGCCTTCAGGATCAGAGCTAAAACAGCTATCGACAGAACTAATACACACCACGTACTACATGGAATAAGAGACATTGCACCAGTAGGTCTCAAGGCTGACCGTAGAAAAGAACGTGCCTCACAGAAGAAATGTGATTTTTTATTTTTTAGGAAAGAAAAAAAAAGTGTCCAAGACTTAATTGCTAATACAAATCCCTCTTTTCTAATCTCCTTCCCAGCCTTCAAGCTATCTAATCTGTTCCCCTACATCTGACCTGACCTTTCCTGTTAACTAAATATTTAACCTTCCATTACAGGTCCCTCTCTCTTTTGGTCCTTACAGTTCTGCCTCCTCCTCTTTTGACTCAGTTCCTCCTGGATGATTTTTCCTTCTCCAGATCATTGCTTGGGTGCAGCTCAGAATAGAAAGTAGTCTCCCTACTTTCTTCCCCCTTCCCATAGCCCTAGAGCCATGCAGAGCAACTGCAAGAAGTCCTGATTAGCCTCTGCAGCCTGGAATAGATCATGCTCAATACAAACAGGATTTTAAGATGTATTTAATAAAAATTCCATCACTCTTTACTGAGAACATAAAGTGAAGATTTTCAAATGCCTGCAACATAGCCAGTTTGGGTGTTTTTCTTATAGTATAATAAAAGCTGCATTCTATTAAGAGCTCTTTTCCTGCTGGTATCCAAGGCTTTCCTGCAAAGCAGAGCAGTATGAGGATTTCTCAATGAAATATATTAACAGCAAAACCAAACAAAAATGTCCTTTCTACCAACTCTGCTGAAAAATCAATGCCCCTCTCATTTTGTTCCGAGAAACAGACAAAGCATTTTATCTGAATATCTACAAACAACTGGGACATTGCTCTGGATCAGTATAAACATCTTCAATTGGATACTAGATTAAATTTTAATTAATAAAAAAGTCTTTACGATGGAAAATGTTATGCAACTTTAATAACAGAATAATATGCCAGGTACAGCTCAAATAACCCTTCATTTCAAACAAAATGGATGAGAATGGAAAAGGTTCCCATTCTTATGCTAATAAAATGCACACAAGCTGTGCTTTTTACAGTAGTCACATCTCGTTCATTTATGTTAAAACTCTTTAGAGGAGGAAAAGGCTCTTATTTGACATCTATATGCTTTGAGAAATGAAACACAATCTCTGAAGATTGGCCCCATATCCTGGGCTGCATCAAAAGAAGCATGGCAAACAGGTTGAGGAAGGTGACTTTGCCCCTCTATTCCTCTCTTGTGAGACTCCACCTGGGGTATTGTGCTCAGCTCTGGAATCCTCAGCATAAGAAGGATATGGTACTGTTGGAACACCTCCAGAGGAGGGCTACAAAGATGATCAGAGGGCTGGAGCACCTCTCATACAAGGACAGGCTGAGAGAGTTGGGCTTGTTCAGCCAGGAGAAGAGAAGACTCCGAGGAGATTTCATAGCAACCTTCCAATACCTAAAGGGGGCCTACAGGAAGGCTGAGAAGGGACTGTTTATAAAGGCTTGTAGTGACAAGACCAGGGGGAATGGGTATAAACTGGAGAGGGGTAGATTTAGTCTTGATATAAGGAATAATTTCTTCACTATGAGAGTGGTGAGGCACTGGCATAGATTGCCCAGGGAAGCTGTGGCTGCCCCATCCCAGGAGGTGTTCAAGGCCAGGTTGGATGGGGCCTTGGGCAGCCTGAGCTAGTGGGAGGTGTCCCTGCCTATGGCAACTAGATTATCTTTAAGGTCCCTTCCAATCCAAACTAGTCTATGATTCTAAGTGACAACATTAGCATTGATCCATCATCAAACGAGTCATCTTTTTCAGCACGTAAGCTCAAAGTGAGATAAAACAGAGAGGTGGTCTTTTGAAAACAAGGACTACTTTGAATTCTATCTTAAGAAATGAAATAAAATAATTAGTTACCTTTGTTTCAGTGTTTTTGCATGCAACAAAACCTCATCAAAAAACATAAGTGTCCATTACATAATTTGAGTTCAAAATTCACTTCTCATAACTAAAAAGCATCTAAAATAAATAACTTTTAAAAAAGATTTTCCATGTTTCTGTTTCAATCTGTCAGTTGATACAACATGTGATTTTTACATGGTTCGTGTGAACAAATGTCTATGTTTCACTGAGAGCACTTGCCAAAACGTTTAATGTATATAAGCAACTCCATGTGTCAGCAGACCAGAAGAAACTGCTATGAAGTAAGGTGAGTGCCAAGACAAACTCAGCAACAGTTTGTTTTTTAAAAACTTGAAATATTTATTTTCCTACAGCAGCCACATGTGTGCATGGAAATAATTAACAGGTAAAAGACACAAAGAAATTCACACGTGACAATTTATTCAAAACTTTTCACTCTTCACATGCAAGCCTTAACTAATCTATTCTGTAGCAATACAGCAAGGAATTTTTGCTTTGCATTTAGTAATCTCTACTTCTTTTCTCAGATCTTAAGAAATCCAATAGATCCTGCAGCTATTCTAATATTTATGTCTTATGCTTCTAAACATTATCATTTTATGGGTCTTTATGATGTTGTTAAGGAGGAAATCCAAATTAGGCATATTACTTCTTTAAATATATCATTTAATTTATAAAACCATCCAACAAATCAGTCAGATGATGTTAGTCACGTTGAGACAGCTGAAGAGTAAAACTGCCAAAATACATACTTCAAAGACCTGTGGCCCACAGAAGTCACTGTAATGTGCGGCTCGCTCCATTTTCCACTGCCTTCAGCAAAAGTTCATAAAATGTGCACCTCCATGACCTGCTCTTGTGGTGTCACACTGATAAAACCCATCAACATCTACAGCAGACAGTTATACACCTTGTGATCAAACTTCTACCCTAAACCAAACAGGACTAATCTAAGCAGAGCAAAAAATAAGAGAGAAGAATTGAAATGGTTCTTTTTACCCTTGCACCAAAAAAAGAACAAAAAACACTACTAAAACACACAGACTTTACTATATCACTGATGTCAAAGTGCTTTACTTGTTAGTGTTTTCAGACGTGTTGCCTTGAAAAAAAATATTCTGACTTGGTGGTTTGGGGTGTTTTATGACAGTGTCTGGTGTTTCTTTTAAATTGGTTCCTGGCTTTTTTAGAAGGTTTACTTAGTTGCAATGATGGCACTTCATCTATATCCAGCTCTGCCATACCCTAGTTAACCCCAGTTATCCATGTTCTTGTGGGTTTCCCCTCCTGAATAGCAGACCACATCAAGTCACTGACTAAAGAAAGGCTCAAAATGCATAAAGGAGGTTTAAGAGGAGACTGTCAAAACATCTGCAATAGCACAAGTATTACATTTACATAGAAGTTTACCCAATAAAGACTACTAGTTCCTTAAAACTAAGTAACACAAACATATATCCTCAAACAGACAATGATTAGTAATAATTGGCTTTGCAACATGTGACAAATATTTGAAACTCTATAGTTCCTTCATATTTCTTGTTTTAACCTTGGGGAAAAAATGTTAAAACATATTGCTACAAGTTTCTCTATACTTTCATTTTGGCATCTAATAGCTCAAGGTGGCTTACACATCCAGAATTCAAAAAACACTTAAATAAAAAGTACAGTCTGTCTCAGATTTTGTATTATATGACTGGCAAGCTTTATAGCATTTTTATTCAAAAGCTAGTAAAGTGTCCCAGACCATTAATCAAAATAACTACTGTTCAAGCACTACCTGATTGTATTCATACTTAATATTTAAGTAAGATTAAGCATTTGGAAAACAGAAGACACATGGCAGACTATATTGGTCCATTGAATACTGAATATTCAGGGAAAATGTAAAAGCTTAAAAGGCCCAACCTAAACCCTATTAAGATTGCTGGAAAGGTTGTTAATTACAATCCTGTCTTCTGAATTCAGTGTGTAAGCAGGTATTAAATCGCACCTTCTCAACATGAAAAAAACCCCTCCTTTGTTCTAATGAAACAACATAAGAAATTAGAGTAGGTAACTAAAGGAAACAAATACAGTAATACAGACAGTTTTTCCACAGTGAAACCCACAAAACATAATCACAATTTCAAACAACAAACCGCTGCAGTAAGAAAAATCTTTTAAACTTACTTACTGTGTTAGTTGAATCTTCTTGTAAAATTCTATCATATAACTGGATAGCATCATCATACCTGTTCAAAGAAATGATTCCCATTTATTTCTGATAAGACACAACTCCTGAGTTTTTGACTGTCTTTGCAATAGTTAATAACCTTCCTGCACTTCTTATACTGAATATATTTAAGCAAACTATATTCACACAAAATTCTCAAGTGCTGAATAGGAACAGCAGTATTTTATGTCACCAAGTTAAAAAAATAGATGGCAACTGCTTCATTGAATACTGTTTCAGCAGCAATATATATATTACACCCATTTTCTTACTGTTCTGTCTATTCTCTTCTTTTCTGTACCTAACAGGTCTAATCACCACATCTCAACTCTCCCTTTCACTTCTCCCAAGAAACAAAAACCCCCAAATTTGAAAGGCCATCCAAAATAATGACTTTTCACTTCATTACTGTAATTTTAAGCTTCATGTTAGTTTTTTTCTGGTTAGATTTTATTAAGTATAAGCAGCCACATACAGTAAACCGAGGGGCTTCAAAGAATAGTCATCTTCTAGACTATACCATAAATCTTGAAAGATCTTTTGAAAGAAAATTCTTCCACCATCAATACATAAGTTTAATTAATTAATTAATCAATTCTGCTATTTGAAGTATGCTCAAAACAGGTTACTCCAGCTGCTACAGACTTTCTGGGCAACAGATCCATTTGTTCAGCCAGCTGTGTACACAACTTGAACTGGACAGATGAAATAATTCAATTCAAAAAACATTTGACTACACAGCTGATGTGCTGTCACCACATAACTAGGGCACACTTTGTGTCTTCATGTATAATTTGTATAGAGGTACTGCTCAATGATTTTGATGTTGCACACCCTCTTCTCACCTTGGATACTCACTTACATACATTCACTGCTCCCTAAGCACAGATGACATAAACATAGCTCAGCTGTCCAGTCTAGTTACCATAAGGTATGAACACAAATGTGAATGGAAGCACAAAAGCAGAAACGAGTAGAAAGTGACAGCTACCAACTTGAGCAGATGTGCTGAAAAAAATCTGTATTCATGCTTTTTGTTAATTACTACTTTATTAAATGTAATGTACAAAACTGAACATTATGGCCATATCCCAGCTTTACAGGGTGAAGCTCCAGAATAATATTATTTTGATTAGCAAGAGTTTACAGGGATGTCTCAGTCTACAGGGATGTTCTTCAATGTTTCCTCTTCCTGCTGGGGAAAGCAGGATCCTTCCTAGATGTTAGAACTCAATTAGAATTTAACAAGAAGCTCAAATTAATTGAAAATGTGAACGCTGCAGCTGAAGACTCCCTCAGTTTCATTTACAGCCAGCAGAGAGAGATGGGTCTTTCCAGGGCATGGCGTAGAACACGTGCACATAGGTTCCTGTTCAAGACAACCCTTCTTCTTATCTGACTTCTGGAGAAAAATCTATGAAGATGAAACCTCAGCTTTCATTAATGCCTCTGCTCCCCTGATATTCAAATCTTAAGGATCTAACCCGACAGAGATATTCTATCAAGAATTTTTATGAGAATTTTCAGAAAACTATCGCTCAACAGTTCAATCATTGCTCAATAGCACATCATTGCTGAAACAACACACACTGTTTGCAGAGCAGTCATCTTCCACAGAGATCTGTTCCCATTCAATAACATCTGCAATGTAGTCTCATAAGCCTGAACGCAATTATGATCTTTTGCACTCCTGAAGAGTTTTCGGGAAAGGGGGAAATCTGCTGCCATTCTCTCGCTGTCTTCCTACCCTATGTCAGATGAAGACAGAAAAAGAGCCAAGTGTAATGAAATTCTTCATGAATGTATATTTGACATACAGTGAGTGTGAACATCTAGTTGCTTCAAGACTGCTCTCATGGCTGTGGAGTCCAGTTTTCAACTCTTTTTTGATCCAAGGAATGGCCATTCACTGGTGGCTCATATCAAGTAACATTTTTGAAGTTAATTTTGCAAGAATGTAATGGCTGAAAAACATCTGCTAAATAAAAAAACAAATGCAAGCATTTAGGGTTTACTTTTAAGTTCTAATTCCTTCATATCAAGACGGGCCAAAAGCTTCAAATTTCACCAACTCTGTATGCAAAATGTGGCATGGAACTGATTTGCCATTCAAAGGCAATGGAAGCTGAGAGTCCTCAACATCCAAGACACATGCTTCAGAAGAGAATTTTGACATCAAAGAAGTATTTAAGAAGAAAGGTGGACAATAAAGGTTAATCTCAGGCCCTGAGGTCATTCATCTTGGAAACCCATAAAGTTTTAAGCTGTACATTATTTTAATAATTCCTGTTCAACTTCGTATGTTATAATCCTCCTACAGGATATTTCAAAAAGTTCATTCTGACTCTTAAGTTCTGCCATTCTATTCCATACTTATTTGAGTTGTTTCTATAACAAAGTTTATAGATTCAATCCTTATTATGTTGTACTGGATTTATCCACACTCAGAAAACAAGGGAAAAGAGCTACATCCTGTGGCAATTAGGAACACAGGAGAATAATGAAGGCAAAAAAAGTTCTGGTACTGATTTTCATGTGTTGCTCTAGCTCTGTGAGATGAAATGGGCAACTCCCAGACTTCACCAAAAAAAGCGCCTATTGTTTTAGAGTATAATGACTTACACTGTTAAATAAGAGATCTTTTTAATCTGTGAAGTCGGATGGGAAGATTACAAAAATGTCACATTGCATACTATAGGCAAAAATGGAGTAAAAATGGCTAAACACTATAGTATGATTATGCACACCATTATTTTTGATAAAGAAACTGCCCAGCATTGTTTTGTCATATTTCTACAGTGCCTGAATGCTTTTTTAAGAAACAGCAAGCACCTTTCCAGACAGAGAGTACATTTTTCTAAATTCAAGTTTTACCTTTCCATAGCTTCAAATCGCATTCCAGTTAATCGTTTGACCCGGTGGCTCCCAGGAAACTGCCGCCTTAGTTCCTGAAGACAGAACTATGCAAATAAAACAGAACATACTATTGTAATATAATTATCTACACGGAAGCCAGAACAAAGAAAAAAGATGTCCTTGACTGACAATTCAAAAACCTGAAACAGCACTTCTGAGTAAAAGCAAACATCGGTATTTCAAAGAAGCAATAAAATGTATTGATAATGCTCAGAAATTAAAACTTTTGTCTGTTACTAGATTCATACTAAAAAGTATCTTCCATCCAGGTTGTTAGATTATCAGGTGTTCATGCAAACAGTTATTTGACTAGAAAATTAAACTTAGCCTACTAAATCAGTTCTGATACTATTAAAACTTGAAGTCTACCCAGCTACCTCACAATAACACAAGACAGTAAAAAAAAAAAAGATGGCAAGAGCTTACACGACACTTCTTTAATAAATGGATATCTCGCAATGGAAAAAAACTATGCTAATACTATGCTCTGTGTTTATTTTTAAAATAAAACTTTGAAATCCAAAGAAAATGTTTGTCACTGGCTTGGTTTGAACCTGCTGGCATAAGAGGCACAGCTTCTAACCCCTGAAATCCATGAGGCACCTGGGCTGGATAAAAGGAATTCATCTGATTTTTCTGGATTAGCTAAAAAGGATGTTTGGTAGAGGGACTGAGTCACAACTTCCCCAGAGCAAACTAACTCTGACCATATCATGAATGTGGCTAGATAGCACTGCAAAGTTTGTAGCCGACTCACTGCAGTGGGAGGCATGACAGTCCAAGACTCTCTAAAAGACAATTGGTTTGAATCATATTAAGAGCTTCACACAGACCCTCCTTTTCCAAGCGTCTGTTTATACAACCCAGTTTATAAACTTGTTCTTCAGACCTAAGATACTAGTGGAGGCCTACCTACGTAATCTCCTACATCTCATCACATCCACTGGTCAACGGAAAAATACAAAAGCAAATCAGTAAAAATTCCCTGTTTCTACAGTAAAAATTAGGTTCCTTCTCTGTTTCTAACGCATAGAAAGGAGAAATATTCATATCCCTCCCAGATGCAAAAGAATTGAGAAGGAAGAGAGAAAGGAAACAGAAATCAAAAGAAGTAATGCTTAGCCTCAAGCAAGCACAGACTTATTTTCATCATGATCATCTTAGTTTCCAATGAGTCAAGATCTCAACAATGTAATTTCACATAGCAAGCATCATGTTTAGTACAGAAACAGTTTACTGGCACTTTGAATAATGTCTAGGTGAACAGCTTCAGCTCCAGACAACAAAGTGTCACAAAATTCTACACATACTTAGCAGTCATACCTACGTGACCTAATTGTGAACGTTCTTAAGAGACAGGAAAACTTATATCAAACTCCAGAAAAGTAGTTTCACTCCAGCTTTTACAATCAAAACAACCTTCTAGATTTTAAAAAGAATTTCTGCAGACAATAAATACACTCTGCACCCTAGTGATCTGTGAATCCTGAAAGACAATGATTTTCAGTATAAAAACATTCACTGCTATTCTCCACTAAAATTCTAAAATGTCAAAAACTGTAACATTTGCAGTACTGAACTCTACAATCTGTAGATGGACTTTCACATCTAGACAAACCCTACTGACACGATAAGAAAAAGCTGATGACGTAGTAGTCAAGTGCAGGAGTACTCCAGGAGCAGAATTGTTAGACCTGACTACACAATCATTGTTCAATCGAATGCAGCAGCCACAAGGCCAAAGTAAACTCATGTAGATTGAGACATCAGACAAGATGAAGTGACATGAAAAGTTGTGAGACAGTCACAAACAACTCACTGCAACACTTCTGAAAGCAAAAGTGCATGAATAAACTACACTAGATAGATCTTCAAAATGTTCTGGACTCAGCAGCACTGTATAAATATGGTCTGTTTACAAAAGAAGTAACCTTAATCACTGGTCCCCTTAATCACTGGTGTCACTGAGGACTGGTTCTGCACTATGTCAATCATCTACATTTGAGATTCTCTAAGAAACCTAACAGTTAAAATGTCAAATCTCATTTCTATGTGAAACTTTAATGTGCTTTCTGATTTTTTTAATCATATCAGTTTTTAATTTTAAATGTTTGACAACAACAAAGACACGTAAACCTGGACTTCAGCATGTAAAACATTGGTAGTGCAAGTGCTTGCCAACAGTTGGTCATTTCACCAAAACATGCCCGGGAAAGAACTGCCTAACTGCAGCAGGAGCACACATACGCAGAGCCGTTTTCTGCAGGACACAGATGACAACAGTAATAAAAAGAGGAAAGAAAAAAATAAAACTCAGATAAATGATTCTGAAAAATGTCTCAGCCTCCTCATTTGCAGCAGATGAGACCTATCCCTCTAAACAAAACGCATCACAGCTGTCAAAAGCTCACTGCTAAAAAAACCAGAAGTCCCAAAGCCGTTTGCCTACTTTGGGACTACAGCTACAGCAAAAAGACACATATGTTGACTCGCTTAAATCAATCTTTTAAAAAAAAAAACCAAAAAACAAACAAACCAAAACCAACTAAGTTTCCCTTTAAGCTTTTAACCTCCTTCCTGAGCTGCATATAAAATGTTGCACTCCCTCATCTCAAGCAATACCCCTTAGAAGGCACAGAAACTGAAATTCAAAATCCTGCCAGGGTTAGTAAAAATAAATACTGTTTCACAACTGATTTTCAATACTGGCTCCCTCAACAATTTTGTGAGAGTCTTCCTAAAAAAAACCCTGAAAATAAAGACTAAAACTGTTTTAGATATAAATCAGAACAGAGAAATATATTTATTTAAACAGTAAGTCTATTTAGTTTTGTTTAAATAGACAGCTACACTACGACAGTATTTTCTTCTGAGGAACAAAAGAAAGGGAAGTTCAGTGGGTTCACGACAAGTTCAATGTGTTGTGCTGTATTTCCCAGTGTACTCCATTTTCCCATACACATATGGGATGCAGGACAAACTTGCCTACCTTCAAACTGCCCTTCTCCCAACTACATCCCCTAGTCTGATCTCCAAGCCGTTAAGTTTCTCCTAAATGACATCACATGAAGCTAAACGATTTTATGGGGTATTTTTCCACCTGACAGAAAACAAGGGACTACAAGAATAATATTGACAAAAGGTCCAGACTCCTGAAAATACCTTTCTTTTTACTTAGAATAAGGTCAAGCTTGCTGGCTTTCAGGGCACAAAGCAAACTCATGGGTTTTTTCCCAGCATTTTGTGAAAGACAGATGAAAAGATTATTACCATTTGCCAGTAAAATACACTTTTTGCCTTTTTCAGTTGTCTCCTCTAAAATATTAGCCAAGCTTGGTTGGGCTTTTTGTTTATTTCAGTGTTTTGTTTTTTTTTTTTCATTTTTAATCTAGTAAACAGGTGTTACAGTTCTAAATAAACTCATTTTATCTAAATTGTTATAATTTAAAGAAATCAGTATACAAACTAAGTGAAAAAATATCCATTAAAAACAGTTTTATTGAAAATCACAGAATAATTTGGATTGCAAGGGGCATTTGGAGTTCACCTGCTTCAAATCCTCAACTCAAATAAGAGCCAGCTTCCAAGTGACTGCAGGGACAACCCCCTTCTGAGCATCATTAAGGACATTTCAACAGCTTCTCTGTGCCATTAACCCCTAAGTGTTCATTAACCCCATTGTTAAAAACCTTCTAATATCTGATCAGAATTTCATTTGTTGCAGCATATGTCTCTCATTTGTCTTTTGCAACACATCTACAAAAATCTGTCTCCGCCTTCTTTATGCCTTTCCATTAGTAAATACTCAAAGATAGCAAAAAAAACCCCTTCTTGGCTTTCTGAAGACTTAACCCAGATCTCTCAACCTTTCTTTATAGATTACGCAGTCTAGCTCCTTATTCATCTTGAAGACTCGCTCCAATAAGTCAATGACTTTCTTTGATGATAGCCAACATGACATATAATATGATATGCATGATAGGACATTTTCCCTCAAAACATTCAAAAAACTAATATAATTTGAGAAGTTTTCAATAAACAAACACCCTCTGTACAATATGGTAACTTCAATATTATTCTTGACATTTAGCCCATACCAGAGTAGTTGTAAATATTTTCATGGCTATTGGAAGAGACATGATCTGTCTAAACAGAAGTTACATATTAGAGAAGGTGGGTGGAGGCACTTTCTTCCCAGCGGTGTATTTTTCGATAGATATTCTACAAGTCCAAGCTATGGAGTTCAGAATATCCTGTAAGTGCCCAAAGAACTATCTGGAAGAGACAGCTAGGAAGAAAATTAACATTTGAGGGAAAAGTCAACTTAAAAACTTACCAATGCCAAATCATCTCGACTGCAGTCCAGGGCAGCAATCATCACCTGTTCATATATTATCCAAACTGGACAAAAAAAAATAATTAATTTTTGTAAGATAACGAGGAACACCTAGAATGTAAATAAGATTAATGAATTTTGTCTGGATATTCTT
Organism: Clamator glandarius; assembly: GCA_033459285.1. NCBI lineage: Eukaryota > Metazoa > Chordata > Aves > Cuculiformes > Cuculidae > Clamator > Clamator glandarius. The sequence continues at coordinate 1,153,523 of JAUNZM010000198.1, forward strand.
CCCCTTCTGCTCCCACGGATCACTACTGAAATGGGAGCATTTTAAGAAACTGCTGGAATTAATTAAACGTGCATTTAAGCAATTTTATTGCTTTTTGTAAAAAGTACCTTTTGACATCTTGAAAGGCACAAAAGCTCTAATTCTCTCCTTTTCCTAACATTATAGCTGCCGTCTTGTAAACAGATCCCCATTAGGGCTCGATCTCTGATCAGACCTGGAGAACCACAATTTGCTCTAGAAAGAAAACAAATTTCCCTTAACTGTTTCACTGCTGAAAATCCTACAAATGTTGGAGTTGAACAATTTCTTTAAATCAATGACATATTACATTATTTATGTTCTAGGCCTAACAAGATCTTGAACATAATGAATGCACCTACACAAGCTGCAGAAAAAAGAGGTTTTGGTAGAGGGAAACACAGTGTTAAAGTTACAAAGCATTTCGAACTGATGTATATCCCATCAGCTGCACCCAATATTTCATAGAACTGAAACAGAAGTGAACATCTTCCAATACTATAAAAGAAAAATAAAATATACAATTAAAATAACAAGACCCTCTCATTTTTCAAATTAGTTTCTATGATTCCACTATTGAAAAAAAATGCTCTTTCTTGCCAAGTACACAAATTAAGAGAAACAGGCATTAATTCACTCATAAACCCACTTCCCATTGGAACTATTTGTAAGGGGTGTGTGTATATATATATATATATATATAAGTATTTTGATTTTTATTGTATGGAAAACTAAAATATTGCTAACATATCCACAAAATAAAATATATAATACAATATTTTAAAAATTCTAAACACAAGAATAAGATACTTCTATAGTTTATGGAATGGCTCTCCCCATTCAATCAAACCTCTTCTTTGATACTCTACCCCTACCATAGATTAGTGTCAGATATTAGGGAAAAGAACCCTGTGGTGGGTTGCCCTTGGCTTGACACCAGGAACCCACCAAAGCTGCTGTGTCACTCCCCTCCTCAGCTGGACAAGGGAGAGAAAATACAATAAAATGCTTGTAGGTGAAGATAAAGACGCAGAGATCACTCAGTAATGACTGTCATGAGCAAAACAGTCCTAACTCAGAGAAATTAGTTTTATTTATTACCAACGAAATCAGAGTAGGATAATGAGAAAATAATATCATATCTTAAAAACACCTCCCCCATATCCCTTCCTTCTTCCTTGGCTTAACTTCACTCACAAATTCTCTACTTTTCCCCCCGAGTGGCACAGGAGGATGTAGACCAGGGGCTGTGGTCAGCTCACATTGTCTCTGTTGCTCCTTCCTCCTCAGGAGGAAGACTCATCATACTCCTCCCCTGCTCCAGAATGGAGTCCCTCCCACTGGAGACAGTCCTCCATGAACTTCTCCAATGTGAGTATCTGAGCACAGGCTGCAGTTCTTCACGAGCTACTCCAGCATGGGTCCTTTCCATGGGATAGAGTCCGTCACGAACAGCCTGCTCCACTGTGGGTCCCTCACGTGGTCACAAGTTCTGCCAGTAAACCTGCTCCAGCCCGGACTTCTCTCTCCACAAATACACAGGTCCTGCCAGAAGCCTGCTCCAGCATGGGCTTCCCACAAGGTCACAGCCTCTTTCAGGCATCCACCTGCTCCAGTGTGGGGTCCTCCATGGGCTACAAGTGGATATCTACTCCATCATTAACCTCTAGGGGCTCTAGGTGTGCAGCCTGCCACACCATGGTCTTCACCACAGGCTGCAGGGGAATCTCTCCTCCAGTGCCTGGAGAATCTCCTCCTTCACTCACTGTGGTGTCTGCAGAGTTGTTTCTGTCACATACTCTCACTCCTCTATTCTGGCTGCTGCTGGCAGAGGTGGTGGGGTTCCCCTTAAACATGCTATCCCACCACCACTGACAGGCTCAGCTTTGGCCATCTATGAGGTGGCTGGCGTTGGCTATGTCAGACACGGAGAAGGCTTCTAGCAGCTTCTCTTAGAAGCGACTCCTGTAGCCCTTGTGCTACTAAAACCTTGCCACATAAACCCAAAAAGACCACTTGTAAGAGAATGAAGTAAACAGTCCATTGAGATGTGTTTTTCTAAACTGTAATAGGGCTTTCTTGTTCAAGCTTAAAAAAGAAACCAAAACAAAGCCAAAGATCTTATTCCTTTACTCTGAAGTCCAACCCTATAGCTTTGGACTACTAATTGTCCATAGGTAAATTCCAAATTTTCATTACAATTATGATGTAGATAATAGTATCCCTGCCCTTTAAACTGAATATTCAGTAAGTTATTTTTATTTAAAAAACTCTAATAATGACAAAATCTTTTTTTCCCTCGATTACATTGTATATCTTCTGTCTGAGGAGGGAAGTTACAGAGATACTGAAATAACTTATCCCATTGCATTTATTATTTTCCCTTCTATATGCATTCTGAATTTAGCTGTTGTAATACCCAGGTATTTTCTAAAAATACATGAAGCAACAAAACTTAACATCCATACAGACAACTCATTCACCTTTTGTGGCTACACAAAAAAGAATTCTAGGTCAACTATACATGTTTGGTGGTTTTTTGGTGGTCGTTTTTGTTTGTTTTTCAAACTGCATACAGTTACCTTTCTGATACTATACTTAAACAAAAAATTAAAAAGAATGCCAATATGTAAATACATTTCAGATACTTCTGTGCAATTGCTAAGAATCTGTGTCTTGAAAAGAAGACCAAACACAGCATTGCCCAGAAAGGAATGACTCAGTCTGTATTACTGAGAAGAGTGTTTCAGAAAGGCTTTGGTAAAATCCGAGAGGAGTATCAAGCTCCTCAAAACTTTCTTATCAAAATATAATTCTCATAAATTACTTGGAATACGGTAAAAAGAAAGTAAAACAAACGTTACCTCTCAAGGTTCTTCTAAAGCAGAGGGAACCTATGACAACCCTCTTGCTGGTGGGTTAATAAACTCTCTTGCTGATGGGCTTAATAAAGCCTACCCATGCAGTCTACAAAGAAGCACGTTCCCCACAGTTCAGTGCAAGACTCTCTCACAGTACAGTCCATTCTTCAGGCACTGATTCTCCAAACACACTTCATGACTCACTCCTCTGCATAGAGATGTATTCAGTACATGATACTTTAGGTAAAATATCCATGTACTTACATCCAAAAAAAGTATAGCATTTGCAGTGGCCAAATTCCTTATAATGGAAAGAACCCCAGAACAGAATTAGAGCTTGGAGCGTGCAAGACAGAACCAGAGCTAAGCAGAGATATAAAACAAATCCCATCTGCAGTACCCCACACCCAGTACTGAAAGATTCCTCATCTGACAAGAAAGGGAGGTAAAACGTCTTTCTGAAACGACTATGTGGATTTTAATTCCTGGAACACTAGATGTAGTTAGGTATCTGAAATTAAAGTTAACTTACTAAAGCTGAACAAAGTTAATGACATGGAATACTGTAACTTTTACTAGTAAATAAAATGCACTACTGTGGCTGCTAAAATCCACTTCTTACTCTTTTAATAAGAAATGTTATGTCCAAGCTTCTGGCTACCAAAAATTGTATGAGGTAGTTAAAGTCCCCTGAAAATAATAATTTCATGAATAGTGGAAACTTAGAACTACCTTCAACTATAATATCACAAATGCAATGCTATAACAAAATCAGCCTTAATATTAATTCCTCCAGTATGTATAATCTCATTAAGGAATAGCTTTCTCTGTTATAAAAAGATACCTCTCAATTTTTACCACAGTGCTGAAGAACAGAAAATCAGTCCAATGACAGCGAGATAACAGCTTCATGCTAAATTTTCACATTATGGTCTACCTACAAGTATAGCAAACTTAACAGTTCTAGAAGGTAATTTTTCCGTCTGTTTTCACTGCAGCCTGTATATGTGACAGAAATAAAATTTAGGAATTCTGGCAGTCTATTAGACTAAGAAAGTAATATATATATTTCATCAAGATACAGAAAGGCAACATAAACATACAAAAGAGAAGCTGAAAAGAGAAGCAGTATCCGACAATGGAAGTTTTAAAAACAATGATTATTTACTTACCGTCATCTCCAAGTTTAGATGCATATTCATTAATTAACTCTTCTCCAACATCCACTATCTGTTCACTGTTTCGGTAGTTTTCTTCCCTCCATTTCCTCATTTTATCACGCATATCTTGGGGCAAAGAGGAGAAAAAAAAAAACAAAACCAAAACCACTGAGATTTCCAGATAGTAATGGAATTTGAACTTTATTTCTGGAAAATATTTACATAAAGAATGGGTTTAGCAAGTAATAGTTATAAAAAAGTGACTTCCACTAATTAGAAAACTACTAGATAACAGACAGGTGTACCAGACCTCTGCAATCATACCACACAAAGCGTGCTCAGGCTGTAATATAACCAATTCAACTTCTAAGTTTGTACTTTCTCAGTTGAGTAACATATGCAGTAAAAAAAACCCTTAAACCTAGTTGCCCATTAAATTTTATTATTTTTTGGATATTACTCATGGTTAGGAAAAATAGTCTATGACAGTCTTCTCCCAAGCAGTTTCAAACTTAGACTTACAAACAATACAGAAGTTGCATTTCTGCTCCAGGTGACTAAATTTTCACTTGGAAGTATTAGAAACACTGTAAGAACTCAATCACTGCATTATAAGCAAAACGCTGTGAATTTCCACTCCGAGAAGAATCTACACACTCCTACTGAAAGGAGTGGCAATAAAAGAAGACATGAAAGTAAAGGCTTTCTGTGCCAGGGAAGTGCCTAAAGGTATGAAAATTATCACTCTGCTAAGTAAGACAAAAGATGATTTATTTTAGCAGTAGGATTTTTGTTTGAGGAGTACATTTACTATGGATCAGATTTCCAAGAAAGCAGGCATACTCATGAAGTCAGCTAGAGAACACTACCTAGCCTAACTTTTATTTATTCTCTGGATCAGGATATTGCTAAGAACATGATTTTATATACACACATACATTTATTTACACAGAGATGCTCCACATACAAAACAGATTTTAGGAAGACTAAAGGAAAATAGCTTTTATTACTAGACGGTGGCTTTACAAAGGTACCAGTACAACTGTTGCCAATATTTTTTTTAACTTTACTGCAGCTGGAAAACCAAACACAACCATAGCTCTAAACACTGTCAGTTTTTCTTGCAGTTCAAAACACATAGCTAATGCAACTGACAGCAAAAATTAAGCTTTGAACTTTCTTCCATCTACCTGAGCTGATCACGGATCGTTCACAAGACTGTTATTGTACTACATTTTATATTTTGAAATTGAACCAAAACCACCACCGGGTTGCATTTCATATGCATGGGTAAAGTTAAATCGTTCTAGACACATGATGGTCCCTGGAAATTCAAAGTTAGACAGTCAGAATGTGAAAGAATACAAACACTCACGAAAACTGACAAGCTAAACCCACAAAAATAAACTGTCTGATTTCTACCTACTCATTTCCTTGGAAATTATCAATGCCTCCATTTGAGTGCAATTCCAAATGGAATAGTGTCGGAATTATATATAATAGAATGCACATCCACCATTCATCACTCAAGTACAGCATTTACAAAGATGGAAAAAACTGCAGGACGAAGAACAGTAAATCAGCTGATGGATGGAAAAAAAACAAAGTAAAAATAAACATTCTCATTCATGTGAACCTATCAAGAAGCTCGTTTGTTTTAGAAATACTGAACTGTAAGTTAAAGGTAGAAGAACGAAAATGCTAAAAACTGCTGTAAAAATTACACAAGGCTTTCTATAATGTCAAACTTTATAATGAATATTTCACTAATAAAGCTATCCAAAGAGTCTGCCAACAATACTTTAAGCCTTGTCTACAAACAGCATCTACAGCATCAGGTTAAAACTGCCTTCTTTAGAAAAGAATGAGTATATAAATAACATTTTTCAGGCAAATACCAACCATACACCTGATTTCATAGAAACTAAGCATTTCAAACAAATTCAAGATGAGCCACATTCAATTCCTAGAGCTGTGTTCAAGTTCTTTGCTAGGTCACAACACTCAAGAAAAGCCTCACAGCACCAATGATCTGTTAAAAGTACATATGGAATATAAAGACAAGCTACTTTCTCTGAGAAGAGCCTTGCACGGTCTGCTGCAGGAATCTGTTCATTTTTGATTTACCTTGCATCTCTTAAAAAAGAAGAAAGAAATGCATAGTTTTTCAACTGTGTGCTCCTAAAGCACAGAGAGCTGCTAGCAGCAATGCAGATCTTCAAGATTTTCCCATACACTCCAAGTCCTTTATGTGGACATAAACTGGAAAATATCAACTCAGAATATGGCATTACAAAATTCCCCAGCTAGTCCCTAAAAATTTTCTATGCAGCAAACCCATGTGCAAAACCATGCACCTAGCACCATGTCAATCAAATGTCAATCAACACTCTTGGAAACAGAATACTGAGGTTATTTTCAAGAGTAAGATGCTCGCCTCATGGAGAATTAGCAAAGTCCTAGAGCAGCAAGCTCGAGCATCCCGTACCTGACCTTAACATTAGAGGATAAAGACACCAACTCTGTCTGCGATATTTTCAGCCAAAACAATACAGAGCTAAATGTAGGGAGAACACATCCACAGTGCATGTTACCTATCCTATGTTTACCTATGTTTATAACATTTTATATTCAAGCAAAATAAAAACTAGGAAAGTTCTGAACACAAGCAGTTTTTAGAGCAACTTTTGGGAAAGCTTAACAATAAAACTAGTAACACTTCATTTAAGTTCCCTGCCCATGCAGTGGCCTGCCTGCTTAGCCAAGCTGAGCTTCACAACTGCCATAGCTTCTCACAAGAGATGTAAAAGAACAGGAAATCAATCTTTTCCCAAAGTTCTACATTAGTCTAACAACATCACAGTGATGCAACCAAGCATGAGAGCAAGACTACCTATAAGCCAACAATCAGGCACGCTGGCAAGGATGCGGCTTTTTCACTATTAATCGCTCAATTACAGCACTAGTCTTTTTCAATACCAGCTAAAATATTTTCTGAGATTAGTTCAATCTGAGCTGAAACCAGAAGATTTAAAATTCCACTTTGTTTCCCTTTGGAGTGCTCTAGAAAAAAGTGCAGAGAAGTCAGCACGGGCACTATCTCTGATGGGCAAGTCACTGCTAAAATACATCCCATGCAACATTCCTCCTCTCATCACACCCTGCAAAAACCAAACTATCCAATAACCTGTGCTTAGGGAATTATTCTGTCGTCCGACTATTCCTCTACAGAGTAGCAGTAAATAAATAAAAAACCAAAGATCACATAACTTCTCTCTGCATTATGTTCTCTACTGTACAATGTTTGCAACGTATCGAATCACTAGCCAAACCATGGAGAAGCATGGAATCACAGAATAGACTGGGTTGGAAGGGACCTTAAAGATCATCTAGTTCCAAGCTCCCTGCCATGGGCAGGGACACCTCCCACTAGCTCAGGCTGCCCAAGGCCCCATCCAACCTACCCTTGAACACCTCCTGGGATGGGGCAGCCACAGCTTCCCTGGGCAACCTGTGCCAGGGCCTCACCACTCTCATAATGAAGAAATTCTTCCTTAGTCTAAACCTGTCCAACTCCAGTTTATATCCACTGCGCCAAGCACTGATCTATTCCTGATCGCAGACAGCAATGGGCTCGAGTGCTGTATGGGCTCACATTTGAACTTGTATTGCTTAAAACAGACCCGCTCGGGATGTCAGGTAAGCCTCACAAAGCATCGCTCTAAGGGAAGGCCATAATCACTACGATCACATAAGAAGGGTACAAAGGCCCGGGGAGCCGGATCTCCAAACATCCCCGTGCGATGGGGCGACTCGCGGGCTCCTCGGCCCCGGCCGAGCCCCGGGGCTCTGGCGGCTCGGGCGAACACGGCCCCTGCGGCGGGGCCGCCGCTCCCCGAGGCCCGAGCGCGGCCCGTCCCCGCCCCGCCGCCCGCGTTACCTTCCCAGGTCACGTCGTACATCTCCGACACCTTCGCCATCTTGGCGGCGGCCGCGTCACGCGCGCCGTGACGTCCCCGGCCCTCATTGGCGGCGCCGAGCGGTGACCCGGCCTCTGGGCCCAGGGGGCGGCGCCCCGTGTGCCTGATGTGCCACCCGCCTGCCACTCCGCACCACTGATGCCTGCTGTCCCTGAATGCTATTTGTCTGACACCCGGCACAGCTGATGCCCGGTGTCCCTGATGTGCCACCCGCCCGCCTGACACCCAGTGTCCCTGATGTGCCATTTGCCTGACACCCAGTGTCCCTGACATCCGGCACAGCTGATGCCCAGTGTCCCTGATGTGCCATTTGCCTGACACCCGGTGTCCCTGACATCCGATGTCCTTGATGCCCTGTGTCCCTGATGTGCCACCCCCCTGGAGCCCTGCACCCCTGACCCTGACTCCCGACACCCACTCTGCCTGACACCCGCCCTGACTGACGCCCGGCTCCCAGCACCCCTGATGTGGCACCTGCTTGACACCTGGTCCTATTGACCCTGGGCCCCCAGCACTAGATCCCTGGTCCCCCCAACGGCCAGTGTCCCTGATGCCCGGTGTCCCTGCCGCCTGCCCCATGACATGCGGCACCCCCAACGCACGCACACCTGACGCGCAGCTTCCCTGAAGCAGGATTGGACCACTGATGATATACTATCCATTCCTTGACATTTGCTCCAGACATCCCACGTGAAGTGAATCACCGCATTGTTGAACTTCTGGTGATGAGTCAGAGAAGCCAATAACCCACTGCCAGCCATGCCCACCTCTATTTCCTCTCTGCCAGTTATTTTCTGACACCGTGGCTTCTGCTGGCCACCAGACACAGAGATAAAGGCTTTCTTAATAAAGAAGCCTTCCAATTTCAGTCTTGTGTAGTTGTTAATAAATAAATTTATCTCCACCGTGGATGTTCAAAAATGGTGATAGGTTTTTAACTTCATGTGTGCAAAAGGAAATTTTTTTAGAAAATATTGCCTAAAACTTATTTGTCTGAAATGTAACTCGAACAAGATCTCTCTGGGAAATGCCTTAGACTCCATACTCAAAATTAAACCCCTACCTCAATCAACAAATGTACCCTAGTATCAAGAGAACTGTTTCTGTATTTATTATGTTGCCTCCTCTGAACTAGAATAAAGTACTAATTCTTAGTACGATCTACAGTGTCATTACATGTAATAATTTTGACAGCTTAAAAGCCTCAAGTGGAATTCAGGTGGTGGTCTAGCAAGACTGTCTATGCCTGATTTTTCTAACCTCAAAAGTGAGTTTTGACCTTCTAAGTTGCTGAATTGTTCAGACCTTGTAGGGCACAGCTGCACTTCCTGCTGATTTTACAATGCCAGAGTCTGCGTTGCTTGAAAACTTCCAAAAACATTTATGTGTTTGTTCTCATACTGCTCCTATAAGTAGGGAACTATTACTCCTAGTTTATAAGTAAAGGAATGAATGCAGTTTGGTTATGTGTCAGATCCATAAAGGATTTACCACACACCTGCTCTGCATATTGCAGGGTAACACTGAAACAGCTGAGGTAAAATGAGAAATTAGTTGGTCGAGTTCAGTGCTGCTGGATTACTGCTAGCTGTAATGCCTAACGTGGGATGCAGACAGAACTTTAAGTATATAAATCCAAAATCTGGATCTTTTGAAACCCTGTCAGCTGCCACCTAGTGCTGCAGGAACTGAAATCTGAGAAATGTGCATTTGAAGTGTTTGGGAGGGGTTCAGACTTTCAGTTCCCTGGACATCTAGGTCTGTGCTTCTGCACCTGCCCACAACTTTAGGTCTCTGCAGGCGGCAGGAGACTGTACCTCACAGGCACTCAGTCCAGTTACTGTTCTCAGCAATAACTTTGATCGCTGTCCTAGCTAGATTTAGACAGTTCTCTGGTTATGCTGGCTTGCTTCCTAAGACATACAGCCCTCCACCTGCACTGTAAAAGGAGACTGGATCCTGAAGTTATGCACTGTAAGTGTTGCCTGCTGCCTTTTTTTGGACGTAGTCTTGAACTACTTGCCTAAAATCACATACACTCTGTTCTGCTGAACTCAAAAATGACCCTTCCACTGCATTCCTCCCTCTCACTATGGAGCAAAAAACCATCCACACTCACCCAGAGACTGGTATTATTGTTACAATGTCCCATTATGCCAGATACTCTTATAACTGGAAACAGAAATGGTTTTGATATTAAGCTTTTTCTTCTTGGAAATTAAAACAGTGGGTTTGAAAGTTGTTTTCTAATGCCAGGGAGCTCCATCATTTAATCCAACGTATTAAGTGTTTTGTCAAAAAGCTTAAAATGCTCTAAAAAAAGAATAGTTTTGTGAAATCTCGTTTTGTGGATCTGTCATGTTCTGCTCTGGTGCCACTCTGCAGGAACCAACCACAACAAGGTAGTGATCCAAAGCTCACACAATAATGGTTAATGAAAGTGTTTTGAGGGGACAGTTTAAAAGTGCAAAAAACTCACCATAAGCACAGCTAGTTCTACATATTAACAAATTAAGACAAACAAACAAAAAAAAACCAAAACAAAAAACCCCAAGAAACCAAAACCCCAAACCAAAATATCGTTTGCTCAGTTTTTTATTAAAAGACCTTTCTCTTTTATGATGAAACCAATCAGTCAGTTCAGTAATAATTCAGTCAGAGTTACAGTTCAGAGATGAGATACCTACTAAAGAAGAAGAATGTTCTAATTTAATTTACAACTTGGCAATATAGCAAGGCATGGAGGTCTGTGTCCTGTACATGAGATATTTAGGCTCATCACCAAACAGGATCTAGAACCTGTTTTAGTTCAGTAATGTTGGGGAATTAGTTTAGTGAGGTAACAATGGGGTGGCATCCTTGAAGTACATAGGACATAGGAGAAAACAACTCTAGAGCACAAGGAAGAATATGCATCTGTAGGATCCATGTGCTATGAATTAATAAAGTGATATCTTGTCTTCTACATGAACCAAATGATTCATTTTTTTGTTAAGATACACTTTCCCATTGTGCAAGGGTATGGACAAACTTCATTTTATGTGTGGAGCGTCTACAGATATTGTTAACTTGTGCAGCAATGGTAAAGATTAGTCCCAGAACATAAATCAGTGGATGAAACATACAGGAAATTCAAGAATTTTGAATCATACAACTTAAGGGCTCTGTGTTTTAATGTCACTGCCTTTAAGCTTGATCCTACTCAGCATTCATTTATTAATATTGGAACTTCAGGTATTTTCTTACATCAAGTTTAAAATTCCCCAGCATGAAAGAAATATAGGCAAGAAAACAAATGAATACATTTGCTTTAAGGGAATTAGTATGGCTGTTAATAAGTAGATGAGAACATTTCAACATGTTTTTAAGTTTATCATGACATCACAACAAATAAGAAATTCCAAGTATTTTGTAAAGTAATCTTTAAAAGTCTGGAGGTCTTTTCCTGATCATTTTGACTAGCACAAACTGTTATATATTGGAACACACATAGCAGACCAGTCACATTTTTAATTTCTAATTGAGCATTAGTATTTACAGTCAATTTTAAATGAATTCTCTTTCTGACTCCTAAAGTAAAGGACAAGAAAGGATCATAGCTGGAGGAGGTTTTTGTCCTTAAACTATAAATCTTCCTGGCTATTGACACAAAGGGAGAAAACTGCCAGAATTACATCATTCAGCATGCCATGAAAAAAGACAAAGAGGAGACTCTTTTGGAAAACTGGGGGAAACAATAAAGGTAAATCAACTTGATGAATTGACAATATTAACAATCCTTAAGCAAGCTGAACAGCACTTCTTCTACAACTTGATACTCTAAATTGTATCCTGAGATCCTCCCGAGATCCATTTTAAAATGGCAGTGAAGCGAACAAACACTGCAGATCCAAGTTTCTGAGTTCGTATGAAGAGGTAGTACGTGCTTCTGTTTTAGCATTTACTAGCTGAGTGTATAAAAGCTTAAAATTGCTGCCTCAAAGACAGCTTTCTGCATGTTTAATTAAGAATTTTCATAGAGTCTTAACTAGATCCTGTGGGCATTAATTAAACATGGGAACACGTTAATAGTAATATGTTGTTAGGGTTTAAATTTGGCACTAGAAGCTGTTGTTTCCTACAGCAGAGGTGAGCAGATTCACAGTAGGGAGCCACTGTTGGGGTGCAGGTGGGGACAGCAGGGTGGGCACAGCCTGGGGCTGCCACAGGCACCCCACTCCCTGCTGGCCTCCTTCTCTAGGCAGATGCCAAGAACATGGCCAGCCCTGCTGGGAGATGGGTGGAGGCCTTGAGAGCAATGCTGGGCATGGGAGGGATCCATGTGCGCAAATTACCAGCTGACCTAACGCCACAGTTTTCATCCAGTTTCTCGTCTGCTCCCTGGGCAGCGTGAATGCACTGCTCTCCTTAAGCAAACCTGCAGGGCTTGGCAGTTTTGTGCTTACTCATAGCAAGCAGCAAGACCCTCTAAGGGCAGAGCAGAAGAAATAAAGGTCTTGCCTATGTGCTTCCTGGGACAAGTCGTTCTCTGTTGAACAAGAAATGAGGACAAAAAACAGCAGGACCAGAGAGAGACCCTCTCTGGAGCAGCAGACATGCCAGTGCTGCCAAACCATTGGCTCTAGGGGAAGCAGATGGGGAAGAGCCCAGAGAGGGCTCTGGGCCAATGATGTGCAGCTGAGTAGGTCTCACAGACTTCCTCCAAAGGTGGTGGAGGACATCACAGGCAGCTGCTTGCCTGTAGGCCTGTGTCCAAGAGGGATTCCAGTCTTCCCTTCTGCAATCCCCTCTCCAGCTCCCAGCTCGGTTACTCATCTCCTAATAGCAGCATAGTGTGTCATATACATTTGGGGTCTTTTTTGACTGACTTGAAATAAATTGTACTGAAGCTAAGGGAATTACAACACTCTCCCCAGGCTGAAGTCTGCTCTCACAATGCTTTTCTAACACCCTTCTGACATCCTGATCATTTAAAAATCTTCTCATTTCTAAATCACGTGTCTGTCTCTCAAAGAATTCTCCTGTGCTTTCCCCCAATACTTATTTATTAACTTTGCTCCTTTTTCCAGGTTCATTCTTGTGTTCAGCTACATCTCATTATTTTTTGCGATGTTTCTGAGATGCTTTTGTCAAGACAACCGCTGGACTTGGAGGGGAAATGATCTCCTTATAGGGCAGCGTGTTTTATTCATGGATACAGTGATTCTGTCCTTTAAAAGATGCTAAACTGAAGTGGAAACAGAGGCCGGTTATTGTGACTGCCAGGACTCCTTATTTTCCTTACAAACTGTTCCAGGTGCTTGGTCAGCCTTTATGAGTTTCCACACTGCCAGCTGACTGCTGCTTTACCAGTCCAACCAATTGGTCTCACAGTCCAAGTCACTGGTTAGAAAAGTAGAGTCTGTACCCAAACAACAGGGCATGTCTGGAGTAGCTACAGTGAACACCTCCATAGCATTAGTTACACACATCAGCATTGGCAGCAGCCTCCTCAGCTGTGTTTTTATTTTACCAGAGCCATGAGCACATCAAATATATGAAACAGATAAGAGGAATCAAAAGAAATTAATTAAAGGACCAAGAATGCCTTGACTACATACCCTGCTACAAAAACCTGAATTACACATTTGCTGGTTCTCTGAACCCTAAGCTACTGATTGCTTCATTCAGCTTTTCTTCAGCCTGAGGTTTCTTTTTGGAGGCAGAAGCAGACTGTAGAAGAACAACGGCATAATACGGACATTACAATAGCAAGTGTCCCTCAGCAAGCACAGTGATATGCTCTGAACCTGCCTCACACGGTGACCTGGGGAGGATCTCTGCAGAGGCCTTTGGTGGTGCCGCCTCAGCTGCATCTCAAGTTACCAGGCATTCTCAACTTTTCCTGTCGTTGCTTGATTTTGGAAGAAGAAATTCAAGGAGGGGAGGAAGTTTTCTCATGGATTGTTAATGAAAAAAGAGCTAAAGAGGAATCTGACTTCCCTGGGGTGTCACTACCTTTGATTTGTAGTAGAAAGTTTAGTGGGTGATGTGCACATCTCCCCCTCCCCACCACATCCTTGGCAGTATTGCTGCCAAATGAGAGAAATAACATTTTAAAAGCACAATCCAAGCAGAAAATGCCTTATTATAACCTAAACTGTGATTCTAATTACTATGACATTGTTACACACTAGAGCTGTTATATTGGATTTAAAAAGAATATACAATATATCATTACAATCTGCATGAGTAAGTGCTAATGGACTGCAGCTTTAGAAAAAAAAATTAATCAAAACAAGGCTGTGATTTTGCCTGCAAATAATATGTTTTCTTCCACGGAAGCTGTTCCTGTTAAAAGTCAGCAGCAGAAGGGTTCATCTTACTTCACCTCAAAAGCATACATTCTAGTTGTCTATTTAGAAGCTATTTCTCTCAGGTTCATTTGATAATCAGTGGAACAAACTATGCATTCATACAGTATATCTCATCCTAAAGTAGGTGCCCAATGCACAAGCTAAATCACAAACTAAAAGCAATATTTTCTTTCCATTAACCGTAAAGGACATCTAGAGGACTCAGTCAGCTGCAGATGTCTTCATTGACCGTATCTGTGTTTAGTTAGAGGAATTCTCACTAGAGGAGTATCTCCTGTCCTTGCTTGAGCCTTGCTACAGCCACTGAAAATGGGAAAGAGAAAACAATGCTTTTAGCAAATCTCTCTCTCTCTCTTAGGGAATGAGTGAATAAACTTCTCAGTGCAAAGCTCCTGAGAGTTTTCTTCCTTTGTCTGGGTGATGTTCTTCCTTTCTTTCACCTTTGTAATGAAGTGTCATTTGCAAGTATTTATACGTCTACTAATTGGTGAGCTAAGAAAATAGTCATGCCCCCTTTGTTTGTGTATATGTTTTGCAGCCACCAGACTTATGAAAGAGTGTCTTTGAATAAAGTTCTTCGCTGGTGTGAAGTGCCACCATGCTTTTCCAGCCAGATACCTGTGAAATATTTATGCTCCTGACAAGATGATCAGCTTGAAAGAGAGCAATGGAGCCCTGATGAGTGAAAGAGATCTTCTATATTAGCCATAAGTGTGTACTGTGCACAGGAAAGGTGCTATACACTAAGATAGGACACCAAGGAAAAAAAATGGTGAAGATAATTAGGTGCTGTAAAAGATTGCTGGGGCAGATTATGGAGCAAAATAGGAAAAATAGGAAATCCGCTAAGTGATGGATTTTGTACTTCTTCTTGTGTTATTTGCATGAGAAAGACGAAAACAACTATATGACTGCAGTTGCTTTGCCTTGCAGTGTTCACCTCTGAATTACCTATTGTCTTGGATATGTGTTGGCATGATAAAACCAGAAAATGCAAACCCTAGCTTTGTAATACTCAAGACAGAGTACAAGATGAAAGGAGGAGAAACTGTGTACTTAATTCAAGCCACAATGCTGAATGAAGTATTTTTATTTCACACTGAAAACACATCGGGCTTGGGGGGTGAGCTGCCTGCCTATGAACATCAATATGGCACTGCTGCTGCAGGTGGCCAGAGGATCGACCCTTGTGGGCATTCCAAGGGTGATCAAGAAGCTCAGCCAAGGCTGTCCCCTCTTCTTTCGTATTCATTGACAGGAGAAAAATGTGAAGGGAAAGTAGAAAACAAAGGGAAAAGACGGTAGAGGGCATCACTTCAAGAAAGGGCCATACATAGGAATGGTTGGACTTGATGATCCGGTGGGTCTTTTCCAACCTGGTGATTCTATGATTCTATGATATGCCATATATAAGATCAGGCAGAACGGCTGGTGTGAAGAGTGGCCTGTTTTGACCAGGCCTATTGTCTCGCCTTTGAAAACAGAGTGTGTCCTCTGTGTGTCCAACTGTTTGCTGGTTCTCAACCAGTAAACGTAGGCAGATGAAAATAGACCCCAAAAGAGCTTTAAAATAGCAGCATCATTTGCTCCAGCTCAGGGCCAGGGATCTAGTCTCTCAGTTGAGTTAACCTTATTGAAGGAGAAATACACTGTGGCCAAAGATAGGAAAAAATGGCTAAGGATTTTCGTACATGTAGGATGATGAATTCCTCCTGTGGTGGAACTGCAGTTGGATGATGTGACTGTTCTTCTCTTGAACTTTAATTTTATACACACTTCAGTTTTGGAATTATTCTGCATTTTAGTTTTGCCAAGCCTCATTTGCACATTATTTTAGCATTTAAGAGAAAAGACTTGTTTGCTTTTGGCACAGCTGACTGTGGGCTTGTTTAGCTTTCTTTATCACATATTTTGCCAGTTTAATAAAATTCAGTGTTTGTTGAACAATTTAATGCTGTACATGCAATTGCAATGAAACAGAAAGCCTCAAGACATTACTGAAATATTACAAACCATGAAGAAATATGTACAAGCCTCAGAAGCAGTGTTCCATGATGTTGAAATTGCAGGCAGAAAAAGCTCCAGCTAAACCAGTACTTCATTTGGCAGAAAAGAAATCAATTTTTTATACACTACCAGACTTAGAAATTATCAGGGATAACATCTGCCCTACAGATCAGCATCTTTTTTAGTGCAGTATTGCAACAGTAGGAGCACTCCCA
Source organism: Clamator glandarius (assembly GCA_033459285.1). Classification (NCBI taxonomy): domain Eukaryota; kingdom Metazoa; phylum Chordata; class Aves; order Cuculiformes; family Cuculidae; genus Clamator; species Clamator glandarius. Next base: position 1,170,120 of record JAUNZM010000198.1, read on the forward strand.
GTCTGCAGAATAGCACATGAGTTAGCAGGTGACTTCTTGAAAGGATAACTATGTGTGGCATGAATGTGAACACATACATACTCAGAATGCCATATGGGCTGTATTTATTTGGTGTATATATGCACAGGAGAAAGAAGTATATGTGTTACATTTTGTATAATAAAACAGGTGTTGTTGCTTTTTTGAAAAACACTTTTTGTCCTTCTCATACTTTTCTGTGAGGGCAGAGAAAACAAGCAGGGAAAAAAATTGAAAAATTTCAATAACAAAAGCTGCTATAAAAATGATATTGACCATAAAGTGATCCTGAAAAATCTGTAATTCCTGTACACTAAATTTTGAGTGTGACTTTACTAATTTCCTCAGTCTCTTGAACTAGGGCCTGTATTGCCTTTTGGAGCCTTTTCCAGGATTTCAGATCAGCTAATGAATTTATCACTATTGAGATATTATTCCAGTAACAGACAAAAAAATACCTCCAGTGTCCCCTATATTGCAAAAAGGTAAAACAATTCATCATCATAAGTATATCTATAATATTGGCATTCAAGTGACTGGAAACCATGTCTTCTTGCTTCAAGCCTTCCTAGTGAATAATCTACCACCATTCTGCAACCATTACAGGCTGTAATAGTATGCACTGAGTGGATGCACTTTGTGTATATTTGGCTTCTTAAGAACTGGCAGGAGAAGCTAGATGGAATTCCTCAAAATAACAGGAGGCACCTGCACCCTATTGAGAATGTTATTAGTGGGAGAGAATAAAGATCTCAGCTTGTCCAAGGGTATGTGTGTCTTATCTGCTCAAACACAGATGTTGTATATCTTGCCAATTCCTCCCAGACTGGTGGTTATAAGTTTGCTCTGTGTTCCTCAGGGCTCTTAAATAACCTCTTATGGTTCACTGGCTTCTTCGGAGGAAGGGCAAATAACAAGTTTGTAAGTTCTGCTCTCTGAAAGCCAGACTCCACTGTTTATTACTTAGAGGTTAAAAACTTTTAAAACACCATCACAAATATGTACTAATACATGCAAGGGTTTTTCAGGTACAAACAGTGATCTTGACTGGCTTTCTTCTGCTGCTGTAAGTCTAACTTGTATGCTTCAATAGTAGGGTGATGGATAGACTTTGTAGGTTGACTGAGGGATAGAAGATAATTTGGGGCAATGAACTGCCCAAATCCCTCACATTTTGTCACTGTGTTCCAGATCTTCTGGCCTTGAATATACTGGAATATTCACCAAAGTCATTTGGCTTTTCTCTGACCATCTGCCTGCTTCGCAAACATTTGGTTCACATTCTAGGAAATTCTTCTGATGGATGCGTGGTTGTTGCTTCATACCACATGACTAGTTTTTGTCCTTTGATTTAAAGTACTTCTGTGAATATATTCTTTAAGATGATACAATCATTTCACATCTGTTGTAATGAGAACTTTTCCATGGCACTCCTGAAGTGAAGTACGGGTGATGGACTTTTTCTGGTCCCATAAGGATCCTTTTGCCTGCTGACCTACTCTTACAAGACTAGAAACTAAGACTGCACTCACCTTTAAGTTCTTCGCTTCTGCTCTCTGTTATTGCGAACCTATTAATCTTTAACAAGGGTTCCTCTGTAAGGCAGACTCGCCTTTTCTTAGCATGGATATTAGGCTCCATTTTTTCTTTTCTAACAGCTTTCTGAGTTTCATTCTGCCTTTTGTTCTTTCTGATGATCTTCTAAGTATCATGATGATTTCTGCTTAAGCTGTCACCATTGAGTATGTCCACCATATTTCTTCTCTACTTCTTGTTACAGAATCTCCTTTCTATCTAATCTTTTATTTCTCTCTTTCATTATGCCACAAAAGAATTCTAATAATTCTCCTTTTTATTCTCTGTTGTCCTCTTTGTCATAAGATGGGTTACTGTTACCACTCACAGATCAGTTTTTCAGGTCTTCTCATCAATACATATCTGCAAATCTTGTTTTTCCTCTCCTGTTTTTCATTATATTCCTCTTTGGACTTCACTATGAACTCCAGATACATTTCTGGATCTTCTCTTCCCTGTAGCCTATTACGTGATGTGGCATAAACTCCTGTTGAATGCTCAGTGGCAATGTTCAAACTATAGCTGTTGTGTGCAGATAATCTTCCTTATCCTTGCAATTTTTCCAGCTCTATTCCACTACTTCAGCAGCTACAGCCTTCTCTTCTCTGTATTGCCTGTAAAAAACCCCACTACAACAATCCCAAAAACTGGAGCCCAACCACCTTTTCCCTCCTTCTCTTGCCTGACAGCTGTTGTCCTTAGTTAAAGGGCTAAGGTATTGACACTTTAAGTTTTAAGTGCCCTTGCTTCAAAATAAATGTTTTACTTTGGAAATAAAACATTTGACAATGACAAATCCAAAAGTTGCGGAACTTTTCCTTCCACAAAAGCATTAAGAGTGATAACCATTCCAGTTGAGGATGGAAATGGACCACTGCTTATTCTGTGATGAAGCCCTGTTATTACAAAGAAGAAACTTCTTTCTATGAGGGTCTACTAAGGTGTCCAACAGAGAGTCTGCCTGCAGTAAATCCTGAGGGCAGTTGATGAATCCTCTGTGCACCTTTGGAGGAGATCCTGTATGCTACACAAATGTGGACCGATTAGCTTTTGCATTGCTTAATATGTGTGCACAGCCAGAAATCAGAGGGATATCTGCCCTCTTTATACTTCACACCATGCATAAGTAGCCCCAGCTTCATGACAGCCCAACTGAAATGATAATAAATTGTATGAGGTGCTGATATAATGCACTTGAATATATACTTCTTTACAAGCCACTGTACAATATATATTATTTCATTTTACATACACAGGTTGATAAGCATAAGGAAGTATTTGGAAGTATTTCTTAAATTCCCTAACAAGCTACTTTATCTGCAGGCAACCCTTTGGTCTTCTGTCACATCTCTCTAGTTTTTGGTAAAGATCAGTAGCAACTAGTTGAATTGAATATTATGCCTTTCCAAAGCTGTCAAAAGCAGACATTCAAGAGTATAGCATCTGATCAGATACTTTCTTTTTTATTACTCTTTTGCTGTTCCATGGAACTGCAATTTTTTTGAAAAGGCAGCAGTGAACATAAAAATGCATGATGTGTCTTTAGAGATGGGTAAGTAAAACTTTGGTGCAAGATATGTAAAAAATAGCATCTCTGAAGGACACCAAAATGAATTGCATGTGGTAGTTTTTTAAAATTCTGCTTCACTCATCTCCAGGTCTTAAATCTTAATATCTACAGATGATTGTGAGCAGCTACACATCCAGACTTACCAGGGAATGTAAAAGCTTCTATAACCACATAAAATAATCAACTTCCTTTTGTCTAACTACAACTTTTCTTGAAAGGACCAAAGTATAAGGGAAGTTATAATCTCAAGCTGCACTCCAGACTTTCATCAAACACAGCTATGACGTCAACAGTCCTTCCTTGCAAAACAACTTCTTGTCTTCCAGCTTCTGAAAGTAAGGTGCAGATGGAAACTTTGGCCAGGGAGGAACACAGCTTATGTGCTGAAATTGCTTAATGTGGAAACCCCAAAAATGTGTGCATATGTCTTTAGCCTCATTCCACAGGCAAGAAGAAAAAAAATGGTGAATATATACATTTTAACAGCCCCTTTCAAGCGTGAGAAAACATACTGTGTTGTCTTTTACACTCATAACATCTCTTGAAGAACTGGCATCATAGAAACAGAAGTGAGAGCTGATGGATGATCACCCCTGACTGTAATGACAACCATCTGGAGGTTAGGAGAGAAAATCTTCATGATACTCCTACAACAGAGTTGCTTTTAGTGAATGAATCACAAGATCTGAACTCAGACACAGATACCAGAGTGCAAGAGATCGTACTGAGAATGAAGAGGATTTTTGAAACTTTATGTACTTCTCTGGTAATGCCGAAAAGCTCATGCTTTTGGGTGATGCTGTTTGGACTGTGATATTCTGCATCCTGAAATTCTTTGTGAAAGAACTGAATTTACCATGTGTGAGGTCTCAGAGGCTGTGCTCTGATGTGGTCCTCATTAGTTACGCCTGTGCAAGTAAATCCTTGTGCAGAGGACCATTCATTGGTACTGAAGCAAACTGTCATTGAATGGTCTGCATCTCTACTGTTAAACTCTCTTGTCCTCCAAAACATGACGGCCCCATCTAAAGTGCAATAGTCTCTGGCCTATGCCTCTTCTTGAACTGCACCCAGGAATGAGGTGGAAAATTGCTAGCTGGCCTTGGACACAGCCATCCCAGGGACTACCAGACAATTTAATAGTGCAGGCAGTTGATTTCCTGCTCCTGGGGACACTGAGTTACTAACCTAGTTGTAGTCACTGGATACCATCTAAAAGAGTGAATGAGACCACCAGCACATGTAACTTAAGAGATATGGTGGAGATCAAAGGAATGGCAATCAGTTACTGAGCTCAGATACTGACTATTGAGTGGCAATGGATTTGTGATATCATGGGTTTGGGCTTAATATTTTTTTTCTGTTGGTACAAGCATGTTATAAATCTAAGAGGAAATTTTTCACTTTCAGTAAATGTTTTTTTACTCTGTGACTGATAGTACAAATATTATTTGCAGGGTATGTGCATACTCACCGGGCAGAAAAGTAGAAAAACACATCCTTCAATATTTAGGGTAATGAATTGGCCATGCTTGCAGTCTCAGTACTGCTAGACGCATGAGGAGAGCTTTGATTGCAAAAGACAAGCAAAATTTGGACCAGTACATATGTAATAAATTATTTAGTCATCAGCACTTTGCCTGGCAAATAGATGACTGCTAAAAATAATAGTTGTTACTCTCTTCCCCTCTATTGCACAGTAGTTCTGCAATGAGTACCAGAGATGCATTAGTACAGCAACTGAAAGTTTCAACCACAACATTCTTCTCAAAGGTATCACTGCTAGAAACCCCAGGGTTATTAAATGCAAAGGAACAAGAACTTATTTCACTACATAAACCGCAAACTATTTCTGAACTAAAAATGTGCAAAAGTTGTCAAAAAAGTAGCTACTGTGAACCTCACTGTATGTTAAGTGTTGTCACTGGATTGCTTCTTGGCTGAGCAGTTCAGGCTGTTGCTCAAAAATCAGAATGAAAGAAAAAGTCCTTGCTGATGAAAGGAATTTATCATTAGCTTCAGTATCATCGTTCAGCATTTTTTTAGTTTACACTTACTGACAGTTCAGGTAAAATGCTTTACAATCTGATGACAAACTAGTAAGTATGATCTCGTGAAACAGTTGATGTTCACCAGCTTGTTGAAGAGATCCACGGACAATGCATGGGATTTATTTGGTCTTCAATTTACTGGACTTTGTCTGACGCAATATACTTGATTTCTATTTCTATAAATGTTAAGAGATTACAATATAATGCAATGTATTTTTCCAGTAAATCAGAAGTAATATACACCCAAACTGTTAACGTAAAGTCATCAATTTGTATTCCATATTCTTGTTATGAAGAACATGGTATATCACCAGCACAAATAGTTTCTTAGGTCATTCTATTGGTCACATTTTGTTCTGCTCTGATCCTTATGCTTCAAGCACAGTATATATACCAATAAAATGATGGAATCACATATTTGGGCATTTGTAGGGAGTTCACACCAAATGGTCCAGGACGTATTAGAGCACTTTTAGATAGAATGTGCTTTAAGATATCAATGCTTCCTGCTAATAAACAAGAAAATTAATGTTTTCATAACTGTAATAATCAAGGAATGTTTACATTCATTAGAAATTACACCTTCGGGTGCTAGAGATAGTATAAGAGCTGTTTGTAACTCTTAATTTGTAGTTTATGTGGATTTACTCCTTTTACATACAGTCAATATGAGTTCTTAGCAAATGTAACTGAAACTTTAATAATCTAGGTCAAGCTTAGTATGCATTGATATTTAACCAATGTCTTTTTACTATTGTACCTAAATATCCATAGTAATTCTAAGCAAAGACTTTAGGATTTTTGCCATACTTACTTTAATTCTACATTCTTTGGACTATCATAATACCTTGTTATTTTCCTTCCCAGTCGAGAGACATCATCTTTCAGTTTTCTAAAGGTAAAAAAAAATGTGTTGAAGTAATTTTAAGCAGAGAAAAAGAGCTCTATTGTCCTGTTAGGAAGTTCTATCTGAACTTCTTTAGTCACAGCTATGAGAAAACTTGGCTGAAGTTTGAAAACTGAGATGTCACTGCTAACTTGACTAGACAGCTATAACACTTACATTTAACTGAGAAATCACTTCTGAAAATACTCACTGGACATCTGTCAAGAAGCACCTCCTCACTCATGATCTCACATAGGAAATGGGAAGAACATATATTATTTATCTGCTGAGTTTGATAAAGCTGAGACCAAAAAAGCAATTGTATAAAGAAGACTGCAAATGCCTCATTGCTATGTTGAGAACAATCTTTTCTCCCCCAAATTGTTGCCTTATCCTGAGGGAGTGGGTGGAAAATTCTGCCGGAACTAAATGCAGTTAGTTGGATGTTGTACTACACAGGGAATATTTTAAAAGGTTAGAGTGCATAAGCAGCAGTGTGGTTACAATATCACCTTGGCCTCCTCATTCTGCCTGTGTATTTTGTGAGAACACTGTGTGCAGAACACAAGGGAACGAACACATACCACAAAATCAACACCGCAGTGGAGGGGGAGTGGGAATGATTTGGTTTCAGTTTGAGTGGTTCAATGTTTACAATGCACTTTTGCAGTATTTTACTGTAGGGAGCAGATTTGCTCAGTGTTTTTTGATTTGTAAGATTTTCCATTTAATTTTGAAATCCAAAGGCCACTAACTTACCACAGAGATTCAGTATCTCAATTACTTTGTGCATTTAACAACTTCAGTTTCCAAAATTAACTAGCCAGAGATGCAACCAGTAAGTCTCAGCCCAAGAAGCCACTGTCACAGGTAAAATAGAATTGGTTGACTTTGCTCTCAGCTTTAGATTCCTGTGTTTGTAAATCCTGAAGAGCTGAACCAATCTGTTTTATAATGAATAGTTTGTAAAAAACCTTGGCTGATGAAAAGGGAATGTTTCATACACATTTTATTTTCATAGGGAATTATTATGAATTTGTGACTGCCCTGTACTCGATGTATATGCGCTTCACTGAACACCACAGCCTATCAAAGGAAAAGAGACCACTGTGGTCAGTGGCAGCTTTCATAACTTTATAGAAGGAGACAAAGCTCAGTTGTGGGGAAACCACAAAGGTAATCCTCCATGCGTTCCACAGCTGTAGTTCTGAAGGAAATGAGTACATCTTGTGGGTTCTATGAATTATAAAGGCAAACTTGGACAATCACAGAAAAGCATTAAAAATTAAATGCAGCCTGACTCGTGTTTCATTTTCCTTTCAGAGTTACACAGCTCACTGTCTGTGTCAGTGTTACCTAACCACAAACAGCCTTCTCATGTTCTGCAAGCTGCATTGCTGTCAAATAATAGTGATCATAGAATCATAGAATCATAAAATCACCAGGTTGGAAGAGACACACCAGATCATCAAGTCCAACCATTCCCACCAATCTCTAAACCATGCCCTTCATTACGTCATCCACCTGCACCTTAAACACCTCCAGGGAAGGTGAGTCAACCACCTCCCTGGGCAGACCATTCCATTGCCTAATGACACTTTCAGTGAAGAATTTTTTCCTTATGTCGAGCCTGAACGTCCCCTGGCGGAGCTTGAGGCCATTCCCTCTTGTCCTGTCCCCTGTCACTTGGCAGAAGAGGCCAGCTCCCTCCTCTCCACAACCTCCTTTCAGGTATTTGTAGAGAGCAATAAGGTCTCCCCTCAGCCTCCTCTTCTCCAGGCTGAACAACCCCAGCTCTCTCAGTCGCTCCTCATAAGGCCTGTTCTCCAGCCCCTTCACCAGCTTTGTTGCTCTTCTCTGGACTCGCTCCAGAGCCTCAACATCCTTCTTGTGGTGAGGGGCCCAGAACTGAACACAGTACTCGAGGTGCGGTCTCACTAGTGCCGAGTACAGAGGGAGAATTACCTCCCTGGACTCGCTGGTCACGCTGTTGCTGATCCAAGCCAGGATGCCATTGGCCTTCTTGGCCACCTGGGCACACTGCTGGCTCATGTTCAGTCGCTGTCAACCAACACCCCCAGGTCCTTCTCCTCCAGGCAGCTTTCTAGACAGACTTCTCCTAGTCTGTAGCACTGCATGGGGTTGTTGTGCCCCAAGTGCAGGACCCGGCATTTGGCCTTGTAAAACCTCATGCTGCTGCTCTCAGCCCAGCGGTCCAGCCTGTTCAGATCCCTTTGCAGAGCCTCCCGACCCTCCAGCAGATCCACACTTCCACCCAGCTTAGTGTCATCTGCAAACTTGCTAAGGGTGCACTCGATGGCTTCATCCAGGTTATTGATAAAGACATTGAACAGGGCTGGACCCAGCACTGAGCCCTGGGGAACCCCACTTGTAACTGGCCTCCAGCTGGATTTAACACCATTTCCCACCACTCCCTGGGCCCGGCCATCCAGCCAGTTTTCCACCCAGGAGAGTGTGCGCCTGTCCAGGCCAGAGGCTGACAGTTTCCGAAGCAGAATGCTGTGAGAAACTGTATCAAAGGCTTTACTGAGGTCCAGGAAGATACATCCACAGCCTTTCCCTCATCCAGCAGCCGAGTCACTTTGTCATAGAAGGCGATCAGGTTAGTTTGGCAAGACCTGCCTTTTGTGAACCCGTGTTGACTGGGCCTGATCACCCGGTTCTCTTGCAAGTGCTTCATGATAGCACTCAAGATCACCTGTTCCATGACTTTCCCTGGCACTGAGGTCAGACTGACAGGCCTGTAGTTCCCCAGATCCTCCTTGTGCCCCTTCTTATAGATGGGCACATCAGCCAGCCTCCAGTCCAGTGGTACCTCCCCTGTCATCCAGGACTGCTGGAAGATCATTGAAAGTGGCTGACCCAGCCACTCTGTCTAAAGATGTCAAGGAAAGAGGACAACCAGTCTACTACAAGCGACACAGTGAATACTCCTTTCCTGTTACAAATTCCATGTTAAATCTAAGTAATTACTTGGCTAGAGTGATACTTAGTCTAAAGGACAATGCATTTACAGGCATTTATGAACAGCAGTTTACAATAATCCTTGCATATGGGTTTGATATCTCATGTAGTTAAAACAAATCAGCAAGTCTAGACTGCAATTTGCTGAAGCAATTTATGGTAATTTCATTGCTTTTTTCTCTAAGTAGAGGTGAATATATTTGACTGTCCTAAGAGGAAGGATGGTAGTGCACATTCTTCTCATTTTAATTCCAAGACTGATCTGAAACAGAAGCATTAACATACTGATTTTCATAGCACATAAAAAATGCTCTAAACTCTTAGTGGTTTTTTTACAGCACAATGTTCAAATATTTTGCAAAGTGCTGATTAATCATGAAAAAAGCATGGCAAGTTTGTCAACATTTCTGCAGCCATTTCTTCACAAATTAGTAAATTGAGACTGTCAGTATTGAAAGTCAGCAGCACAGCAGAGAGCGAGAACCCTTCTGGGGAACCCTCAGCTGTCTTATATTGCTACTGAAGGCACTGAAGCATAACAGCTTACAGTAGTTGAGGATTCTCCTTAGCTCTTCGCTCCTGGGCTCCTGCTCCAGCAGCAAAGCAAAGCAAATGCCTTTTGTGTTTCTGGAAGCTTTGCCAATACTATTCTTCTAGGTAAGCACATACTTGCAGGTAACTTTCCCAACCTATTTTCCCATCTGTATTGCAAGTCTCATACAGCATTGAAATCTGGATAATGCAGGAAGACAATGCTTGTTCGATTTAGATGTGATTGCAATTCTGAAGAATGTAACATGAAAACAGCTAAATAAACAAAAAGCAGGCTCTCCAGTGCTAAGAAATACTTTCACAGTGAGAGTTTGATTTCCTTGTAACATTCAGCCAGGAAAATGAGTCTCCAATCCCACACGGCTGGTGTCTGGCACCCTGCTGTGATGCACCCTGATGCCGAGCTCTGAGTGGGTGAAACTCTTTCCAGACCAATGACCAGGAGGGGCTCTGAGATCTGCAGTGAACCTTCACAGAGGTGTCTCCCATTTTGAAGTTACCTGTCCTCCAAAAGGGGAGTATCCTCAAACAACATGGACTATAGCTTCAGGATACTCACCAGCGAATGAGTACACTTGGCACTGGTAGAACAGTGCATAGGGTCATACAAACTCGTCATTAGCTGACTACTAATCAGAAGAGAATTTAGGTTGTATCTTTTTTATAAAGCTTTGAAAAAAAATGCAGCAACTTAGTCAACAGAGGCATTTTCATTTGCATAGACTGCGATGCTTTCCAAAGCTAACCAGTTATTATAATGAAGATCCTCGTGGAACTTGATGGACCCTTGTACTCTTCTGCTTTCTCTTTTTCGTTATTTCCTCAGTGCTCATGTAGATGTATTAAAAAATACATTCTAACAAGATATTGTTTAGATAATTTTTTTGAGTACTGTGATTGTCATATTACTGACAGAAAAACTTGGAAAAACCAAATGCATTTGTTTTTCCTAGCAATCATCACATTTTGAATTTACAAGGAAGTGTCTTTTTGTTAAGAAGATAGGATGGCCATCATCCTCTCTTGATACAAAGTGGCATAACTCAGCTGGTGTTAATGATTTGCTACCATACCTTGTTCTCATTGAAAGTCAAGGTATGTAATGAAAGATGTAATTATACTCTGATTGCTTGTTGACCTTAACTGTAATCCAAGCTCCTAGATGTCCTTCTCACCTTTGCCATTGGCTCCTAGATTCTATGCTTTAGACAAGCATTACGATATCATTTTCTGACAGAAAATATGATAGAGTTGCTGTTTTACGGAGCACTACCTGAGGATCTCACAGCATTGTACAGAGCATAACTAAACGAGCCTCGACACTTCCAGGGCTAAGGAGAAAGACATCGGATACGACTTCTGTTCCACATAGGTTTGCTTTGTAACAAGACACCTCATTTCAAATTATTGCATTTCTGATAGTATTACACTTAGGGCTGTGTTTGTTCTTGCTTACTTTGTGCTGCCGATGTGGACTGCAGATTTTCTGTGACTTAAAATTCTTAAGAAACTGGTTCTGAGAAAGGATCTTCCTTCAGCTAAAAGAGGTGTGCGTGTTTATCAAGGTTATTGAGAATCAGACTGAGCTTCTACAGGCTGGCACTTAGAATTCTCTTAATGGGTTTGTGACCTCAAAAGGCTGTAGAAAGACAAGCATGGAACTATGTGATTGTGTCGGGGTAATCTACAAGCAGTAGCTGAATATCTGTTCCTAATTGTTCAGAGAGATGTGCCAATTTATTAAATTAACAGTCATAAGTGAAAAATGTCCTGGGGCTCACACTGGTGTTTGTAAGAGGCCTCTGCCCATCTAATATGTTTTTGAAAATTCCCTGTGCCATTCCAGGATGTGTGTCATGGCCTCTTCTGAGAAGCATGAAGTCATTGGCCTTGTGACTTCCAATACACCCCAGAAAAGAACTAACTCATCATCAGCCATAGCCTATAGTGTCTTCTTCAGTTATCGTTGTAGCTCTGTCAAACTATATTAACCCTTACTAAATGCATAGGCTGCCATGCTCTCTGAGATGCCTGTGCTCAAGGAATCTTTGAAAAGCCTTACAGCAGTATCTTAATCTGTTCTAACAGGTAATCCCAGCATGAGCATTTTAGTCTCTCCAATAAATAGTTTGTGCACAGAATCTGATTCACTATTTTGCTTTTCAACATCATTTTTATAACACAGAAAGTTTTAAAATAGGATAAAAACCCAACCAAATACAAAGAAATCCCTACAGTCAAATCAGACACGAGCCCCTCATACCTGTTTCCTCCTATGACTTCTGTGAACTGTTTGCTCTTATGCACTGGACTGTGACTGACACCACAACCACTGACAGTGATCAGACCAAAGGTGTTACTGTCACAGACTGGGTAGATTTGGGCTTAGGAGAGAAATGCATTTAACCCTTCTGAGCCCTGTGCCAGATGAGAAGGCTTTCAGCGTCATCACCCTAGTGTCCTTCAAGCAAGCACTCACATTTCCATGTATATGATAGTCATGATACATGGCAAGCACTGTATTTAAACTACTATTTCTAACTCAAAATGTGTGCAGCATTACATTATACTTTAACACTGTTGTAAATGCAGAGCGACTATATTGAAATTAATTTCCTCCTGATTTTCACTAATGTTAAAACATGATTGGCCTGTCCTTTTTTTGGAGCCCTTACCTTTCATCTGGAAGTTCATACATTGTTTCAGATGAAATCACATTTGACTAATGACAGGAAACCAGTGTCAAGGAAAAAGCATATAACATTCCATGTACAATACACTAAACAATCAATCAAGACTAAGGTATTATGGCAATCATGTTATTTATCACTGCTTAAAACCTCTGTAAAGCTTTTCTCAGGGGAAGAACGGAGGAAGAAATCTGAATTTTTCACAGTAGGCCTGAGAAAACAATTCATTGCAGAAGGTGTTTAGGGCCTGGCTTCCCAAATGCTGATCCCAGGGCAACTTTGCCAAATCTCAGCTCCTGGGCTCCAGTCTCTGCCTCGTGGAACATCTGGCTGAAGTGTAGCATGGTAAAATGGTATTGCACAGAGCTGTACAAACTTTACCCTGCGTGATGTTCACACAGCAAATATCCAGCAGGGGAAGGCAAAGGGGAGATGGTTGCGCCATCTCTTAGAGGCTTGGTAGAAAAAAAGTATTATCTCTGGCATATAAAGGGAAGAACTTTTTGTATTTCTTTCTGTGGTTGTAAAATAAGATGTTCTTGGCATTCTTTGGCCAGGCTTTTAAGCCTGACTGGAGGAAGGAAGCCCCGTGGCTTCTTGAAGGGAGTAACATGTTATCCTGGTACTCACCAAAATAACAATGAATTGAAGAAGGATGGACCAGGCAGCTGGATTCTGGTTGGCACCAGAAGAGTGATGAGGGGGAGAGGACAGCAGACTGAAAACACTCTACCCACAACACGTAAGAATTATGAAGCAGGAGGACCAAAGAGCTGTATGAGGCGCTGCTCTCTGAAGCATTTTAAACACTAGCATGATCACCACCGGATTCTTGATTCATGTTTCCATGATCTGAGGCTACCAAGAAATTTTCAATTTACATAATGCAGGACTTGCAGGATATTCAGCAAGATGTCCCGGGGCCCATCCTACTGTATCTGTATAGATATGACCTAAGTGCAGCTCTTTGGTATAGATGCTTGCTGGTAAATTGGGCTACTCAGGTGTGCTTTGGATGAGCTAGTCCATACCCACATGCTTAACAGAAATAACTCTTCCACAGAGACAAATTCTACTCCTACACATATAGGAATAACAACAAAACATAGCAAACACACTTCAAACAAGCCTCCTCTCTCTTTCTGCTGGAAATGACTCTCGTTCAAGGAGCAAAACCTACATTAGACCTGATATGGTTTTTGGCTTCTACTTCTACTGGGACGCTGTTCTGGAACTTCATGTGGTTGATAGTAAATGCCTTCCTCCAAATGTGTAACAAACAAGCTAGGTTATCTCAATGTTTTGACCAATTTGATAAGTTTCTGGGAAGGCAGGAAGAAGCTGATTTTAGTAGATGACTAAAGAAATAATCCTAACATAGATAAGATTTCTGCAACAGGGATTGAAGGAATAAACATAATCTAATACAAGCATTGAGAGAAAAGGAGTATATACAAATACCAAAATTATAAAAAGAAACATTAGTGGGAAAGGTAGTCCTAGACATAAGTGCTCCAGCTGAGTTGGCAAATGGAAAAGAGTGCCACTGAATATGCCTGAAATCTGGTTTACTGTTCCATCAATCCATTAGTTATTTCTGTAGTACTGTGTGCTATTGTTCTTTTAATTTGACGTTGCCACTTTTATGCCATGCGAAATACTATTTGAATGCCGTGCACAACACTAATTGAATTCTGGCACACACTGTTGACAACTGTTTTGAAACTATGAATATGATGTGTGCTACATCTGGTGAGGCTGGAGTGGAAAAGTATGGTGGAAAAGTATGGTGGAAAACTACAACTTCTCTTTCTGGACTGCTGGGAGGGTTTTACAGTATCTAAGGCCCTTATTCAGTAAAGAGACTCTGTAACAACCTGCTGTCATGGTTTAAACCCAGCTGGCAACTGAGCACCATGTGGCCCCTCACTCACTCTGCCCCAGTGGGATGGGGGAGTGAGCAGGGAGATAAAAAGTGAAAAAAATTATGGGCTGAGATAAAAACAGTTTAATAGGTAAAGCAAAAACCACACAAGCAAGAAAAGCAAAACAAGGAATTAATTCAGTTTCCCATTGGCAGGCCAGTGTTCAGCTGGCTCCAGTAAAGCCAGGCTCCATCATGTGTATTGGTTATTTGAGAGGACAGATGCCATAACTCTGAATGTCCTCCCTTCCTTCTTCTCACAGCTCTTTATTGCTGAGCATGATGTCATATGGTATGAAATACCCCACTTGTCCTTTGGGGTCAGCTGTCCCAGTTTTGTCCCCTCCCAACTTGTTGTGCACCCCTAACCTACTTGCTGGTGGGGTAGTGTGATAGGCACAAGAGGCTTTGACTCTGTGAAAGAACTGATCAGCGATAACTAAAACATCTCTGTACTATCTGCACATTTTGAAGCACAAATCCAAGACCTAGACACCTGCTAGCTACTATGAAGAAAATGAACTCTATCCCAAACAAAACTAGCACACCTTTCCATACAGATAATCCTGTAAAATCAGAGCCAAAGATTGACATGAGTATTTCTACAAGGCTGGTTTGTTCTTTGTAACCAGGAAGAATGACATAGAACATGAAAGAAGAGAGATCCTTAAATGAGTGAATGAGTTAAATCAATGAATCAATAAATGACCTAAGTGTATTTTTTCATTTTCATGACACAGATGTGACTATGTCAAGAGAGGCATCATGTGTACTCAATCCTAATAAAGTCTAATACCTATGAGTCAGTGGCAGAAGTGGCAGCTGGACTCCTGGAAGCTGCAATGAATAATCAAAGGACTGTTGGTGTTGTGCTAATGTTAGAGACAGTACCAAGTAAAAAGAGAGTGAAATCAAAAATAATGTGCTTTAGTAAGTTTTGAGTATAACAGCCAGGTGAGCAGCGTTATCTCCGATTACCTCTAGATCTGACTATTTTTCACAGTTGATTTTGGTGTGTGTATGTGTGTAAATGTGGGTGATCTGGACATCTGCACTGATCTGCTTTTCTCCTAATCCCATTGTTTTACCAAGAGAAAAGTTGTCCTTAGGCAGAAAGACTAAACTAGCAACAGAAGAGACTGATATTGAGTCTATGAAAGGATGTTTCCTTTTTCCTTTTATTTTTTTATAAACAGATGGAAGTATCAGACTGTGAAATTGAGTGCCAGAGGCAGTGATGGTACTCTGAGTTAGAATCATAGATCGTTCAGATAGGAGAATTTCACTATAGGTGGGTACTCTCAATCAGAAGATGGTGTCTTCGGACTTAATCTTGAGATATCATCATAGGGCCATCTGTTAATTCAGACACAAATTGTCCTTTCAAATTAAGGTTAAAATGGCAGACTTTTCTAATGGCTTAATTTTGGTACACATAAGAACATGAGAGCTACTGAGAAGGCTGGAAATGCGTCAAATGAGAAATGAGGAATTTTTTTCAATTGTGCTTCAGTCATTTGGTTTCATGAGTAAGCAAATGAGTACATTCACAATAAAAAAATAAATAAATCCAATTAATAGTGATTTTTTTCCCTCCAAAAAAGAAGTCTCAAGACAAAATATATAGAAGATAGTATAGCAGATAGTAACAGCACCTACTGGGAGCAGTATGTTTCAAACCCATCCGTGATCCAGAGGTATGTAATCCTTAGAAAAACATTACCTCTTTCTGCTTTAATTTATCATTTGTCTACCAAATTCTCAGAGCCTTTATTTTGCAATTTGCTGAATGGTAGTCCATCTTTGTCAGGAGAAGAGAAGAAAAGCTTAGACCTTTCAACCCAACCCAGGTAATCCTTGGAGATACGAGATATAGACTCAACATCAATAGATAAAGGATGGACCTGCACTTATGTTTCCTACATTCACAACAGGTATCCCACCCGCCCAACTAGTATATGTAAAAACATCTTTTTTTTGTTGTGCTTTAACAAAGCAAGCTGTTTGTCAGAACATAAGCGTTGCCTTACTAGCTGCATTTAGACTGTGACTCTGCTCTTCAGAGCAGCAATTTAGACAACTAAGTCTAGGATAACAAGAAAAACGTGAGATACATCTTGGCACTGGAGTTTCTCATTGGCTTTTCTGATTGGTATAAATAATTCCATAGGCTCCTAATGCTTCTGTGTATTAAACTCAGGTAAGACAGATGATACGGTTAGGATTGCTAATACTACAGTCAATGTGATCTTTCAAAAGTTTGGCCAACACCAGTGTCTAACCTTGGACAAATGGCTAGGTAAGGTAGTGAGTGAAATGTATCTTGGTCAGATTTACTAACCACAGAAAATTTCATTGCAATTCACTAATTTTGCTACCAGATAATTAAAACTAAAAAGGACTAGAATGCTCTTTCTTTGGCATTGTTTTTCCTGCATAAGAAGAGAAGTAACAGCAAGTTAAAAATTAACAGCATCATGTAGAAAGAAATCTTTGGATGTTTTGAGACTTATACTCTGAGTCCCTGAGACTTTAAAGCCTCTGTATCAGATGGCTTCCACTCTTGGGGCCCTCAAGGCCTCCTGAAACTGCATATTTTCAACCAACGAGAACTGGCAATTTAGCTCAGAATTTAGCATTTAGCTTTTTCTTTGCAATCTGGCTTTGATAATTTTAAATGTTCATATAGATAGATGAATTTAGGCAACATGAAGCTAAGTTGTACAAAAAATAAATCTGTAAAAAAATGCTTAAAAACAGACAAAAAACCACTGAAAGAGCCCATTGATGGAAAACAGTAAAGGGCAAAAGACTTACATTTCTGTGAGGATGCAGGAGGTTCATGTATGCACCCATGATGAATAACTGATCATTTTGAAACCTCCTGATTACCCCAAATGAGTGTATGTATTGATGAATCCATAATATATAAATAATTTAAAATGTACACATTAACATTTTAAATGTTAAAGAAATTATAAATCAGGCTTTCGTTATATTTTTTATATCATGCTGAAGCCACCAGTTTTCCATTACACCCCGAATAGTATGCATTAATGATTTAGTGCACAGAATAAAAAAATGAAACATCCAAATTCAACCACAGAAGTTCTGGAAAACACGTAACATCTAGGTGCTGGGTAAACTTTAGACCTCTCAGCCATCATTTGGTCAGTTGTTCTGCAAGTATAACCTCCCAGCTTCTAGAAGTCTGAAGTACCACATAGTCTTTTAAAGCTATTTTGGACTGGGGAAAGCAGAAAATGAACATTCCATAGAAGAAAAATAGGAACTTGATTTTCCCCTGATATTTATGTGGATTAGAAACAAAGTTTCTTAAAAATAATACATCAGTTGGGAATATACAGATCTCTCATTTAACAAACAGTAGCCTATTTAGGATCAACAAGATTTCCCTTCTTAAAAGACGCAGTCAGTGGAGCTGACTGCATAACTTTGAGATTTCTTCAACTTTCTTTTCCTAACAGCAGCTTTTACTTAATGTAAAAATACTCTGTGGCTGATACTCGAATACTTTAAATATGTAGTTTTCCCAAAACTAAAGTCAAGTTCTTTTCCTATTTCTTCAATACAGATTGATTAGATTGTCAGAACTCAATTAAGACCATCTGGTGATGAAGCTTGCTTGGGGAAAGTAAGCACATCAACAGCGATGCTTATATTTTATTTCAGATGGAGAAGGTCTTTCTGTTGAGGCTGCAGATTTGTGTGTACTGGAATTATTTGGATAAAATTTCATCCGCAAAATCTGACACTTACATACATTTTGTACTTCTATGTGCTACAGGGCCTACAACAAGGAGCTGTTGTGCTGTCAGGCTGTCTTAGACTCTACTGATTTTTTTTTTTTAAATAAGGCCAGAGTAGAAGTTTATTTTGATTATTGCCTAATTCTTAGTTGGCAGATTTTGGCAAGGATTTGGCAAGAGTAAGTACAATACTGTGCTTGAACAAGAACATACTGTGGTGCAGCCACAATGAAGCACTCAGTAGGAATCACGCATTTAAGCACAAGGGTGAAGATAAGTCTATTTTCTGTAATAACGATCACCAAAGTATCTAAATGCACCCCAAGTGCATCCCCAATTGGTTTCATCAAATATTCTGTTCTTGTTTCCAGACCACGTGAAACTTCACTGTCCTGGGCACTGATGTACCTATGCTGGAGAAAAAAAACAGTGTCTCAACACCTTGCCAGCTCCTCTGCTGCAAAGGGGATTGGTGGAACTGGGCAGAGAGGGAAATGCTCCACCCAGACCTCAAAGAATGAGGTACAGTGAGGCCAAACTGTTGTTACATGGCACAACACAGCCTTGAAGAGGCAATTGGTGTGGACAAAAGAGATCCTCAGCTCCCAAGTGACCTCACCTTCTCACCTTTGTTTCAGGGATGTATCCAGTATTCACGGCTGGCCCTCAGTTCATTGGAAGCACTAGTCTCCAAAAGACAAGAGGATGAAAATAATTAGGAAAAAGTCAAGAAAATTCCAGTAACGAAACCAGTCACTGTCCCAGCCAAACCTGTCTTCTTCTTATGCATTATAAAACTCTCAGAATACCTGTCTTTTAGAAGGAACATTCTGGATTGATAAATAGAAATTTGAAATATTTGGAAAATATTTTTATTTGGAATAAAAATGCATTACTCCTTCAATGCTACAGTGTATAGACAGCCTTGGCTGTTTTTTAAACATGCATGTTTATAAAGTGAATTTCTATTTTGCTATGAAATTAAGCAAAATTGATTGCATTTTTATATTGCACTAAAAATTTAATATTTCTTGTAACTTGTCATAGTTTAACTCCAGCCAGCAAGTGCCATGCAGCTGCTTGCTCATTTTCCCACCAGCAGCGAGATGTGGAGGAGAATGACAAAAAACAGTAAAACTTGTGGATTGAGATAAAGATAGTTTAATAGGACAGCAAAAGGGAATGCTGCTGTTGCTGCTACTACTACTACTGCTGCTACTACTACTAGAATACACAAAACAAGAGATGCACAATACAATTGCACACCACCCAATGACCAATGCCTATCCCACCCCCAAACAGTGATCTCTGGCCCACGGCCAACTCCCCAGTTTACATACATACATACATGTTGTATGGTAAGAAATATCCCTTTGGCCAATTGGAGTCAGCTGTCCTGGTTGTGTCCCCACTCAGCTTCCCATGCACCCCTTGCCTTCTCACTGATAGGTCAGGTTGAGAAGCTGGAAAGACCTTGATTGCTTACCAATAACTAAAAGCATCAGTGTAATCAACATTATTTTCATCTCAAATCCAAATCATTGCATTACACTACCTACCAGAAAGAAAATTAACTCTGTATCAGACAAAACCAGAACAAAGTATGAAAATGTACAGCTTTTATGTGACACAAATCTGTGAATTAAGAGTTTTTGACTGGACAGGACATGAAATCATTAATAAAGGATTATCCTTTTTCCAGAACAAAAATGTCAAAAGAACAAGTTTAAAAAAATAAATTGCCAAACTCCTTCCCTTCAACTCCACTTCTTTAAGACACGCTGCATCTTAATTGATTAGGTCTTAATTTCTTGAGATTGATATTATTTCCATTTTAGCAATTCTCCAGTCATCCATAAATTCTACTATGAAGACTAGATTCAATTTTACATTGATATACAATAAGTAAACAAAATGTATCTTAAAAATTAAAAGAAAATCAGACAGAAAACTTATACTTTTTGGCTGCTATTTCATAATAATATAGGCAACATTCATACATTCTGTTCCTGAATATTTAACTTGTTTTTATTTAATGCATACTGTCGTATCACAAAATATGCCATAGATCCTTTGGCTTTGATTTTGCCATAGCATTTGCCTGAGTAGATCCTTATGGAGTCCTTTTCCTGGATGAGAGCTTAGATATTGTAAATTTATCCCAGTCATCCTTAAAGAGAAATTGGACTTTTCCACTGTCTGCACTCAAACCTCAGCACCTCCAGATGCAGCACACATCACAGTCTTCACTTCAAAAAAGCTGTCAGGAATGTGTGCCAGACTTTCAACTGTCATGCCATGCAGGCACATGACATACACATGGCAAGATAGAATTAAATAATGGTACATGATTCAAGAAGAAATGTCAATAGTTACAAAATTGTAGTGGTCATGCTCACTGTCTTTACAAAATTCAAAATTTCTCTGCTAGAGTGACTTAATATTAAATCATGCGGTTAAGATGCAGCTGCATTTGCTGAGAAAAGAGTAACTCTACCTGCCTAATGTATTTTAAGAGAGATGTTCCAAAATCTATCTGGACTGCTAACTTGCTCAAAATACCTGTTTCATATAATTTATCTGCTATTTACTGTGCATATAAAGCTCTTCTGATCATAAGTAATGAGGCATAGCATGTAACTTAGGGCCTTCATATTGTGATGTAAAAAAATCCTCTGAAATTGCCTTTATATAGAATTTGGAATTATTTCATCAATTACTAACACTTTTCCTCACTATAAGAATACTAACACTTTTCCTCACTATAGAATTTTAGTTAGCGGTGTATTTGATGACGGAGATTAAGCTGACAACTGTCATTAGTTAGACTTACAACCATTGTAAAAATCCTCCAAACCAAAATGTTAGTGTTAAGAAACTAGACACTGATGTTCACAAGTTCAGAGATAGTTTTTCAACTTTATACAACTGTATAAAGTATACCATTATAAACTACTCCAGAAGTAACATACTCAAGTACATACTGATGGCTTGACACTGAAAGAGGTCAAAGAATAAGCAAAATTTAGGTGGCCTTGATCGACAGAAGAAGCAACCAGCCTGAACTGAAACTCAGATGAACACTAGGAATTAAGTCTTGTGTTGGATTTTGAAATAAACATCACCATAAAAATGGGTATTCAAGAAATATATTGTGAGAATTATGTCATTATATATCTCTATGACAAAGTGTTTCATTTTGCATAACAGCACTGTATGTTACTAGTTATACAGTATCAAATAAATTGAGGAAAAGCCCTCTCAGAGGACTCTCTTGATGTTGCTTTTATACAAGATAGAGTCAGGCCAGATGATCTAATAGTCCCTCATGGCAATAACATTAATAAATCTATGAAAAAGTTTAAGTAAAATATGAGACCAAAAATGGTCTTGTATTTCTAAGTCTTCCCCGGCCCTCCTATTTTCTGTTTATCTCAAAGTAATTCAGCTTTTTTTTTTTGAGATTTTCTTGCATGTTCAAGCAAAATGCTTGCACTGGTTGTCCATTTTCCTGTTATGCTTGAATTCAGTGACCTACCAGTCAAAATTTGTACTATGGTTGTGGTCTAAATATTTAACCTTCTTATACTTTATTTTCAAACTTATATAGAATGTTTAAAGCAACATATTGCATCACCATAATGCCATGCCATGTCAGCTGTGAGTAATGAGGTAATTTGACTATTATAGTATTTTGGAGATGTCCTGCTAACTGATAAATGTATGTTTAGACACCACAACTCATTATATTCTTTGTTCCCTGTTAACATAGCCTGTCCTTTTATTCCTGCCAATCAGTACTCATCTACTTGTTCAGAGTGAGGACTTTCCATGTGCCAATTAATTACTATTTCTTGACTGTCCCTCAAGAAATATTTCACTCTTTCCATATTTCAGTTTTTATTGAGTATCACCCATGCTTTTCAAGGAATTCTGAACAGATTTTCCTATATATATTGGCAAATTTTTTTATTACAGGCCATCCAAAACTAATAATGTAGTTGCAGGGTGGGTTGGCCTTTTTTTTCTTATTTTTTGAAAGATTGTAGTGACTATGTAAAGCTAATGAAAAGTTTGGGCATTTGTTTAGTTTTTTATAATTAATTCAGGAAACATTCCACAGTAACAAGAACATTTACATTTTCAGATGTTGCTAATGATTATCAGTTTAAGAATCTACGTAAAGACCTGGAGTAAACTAGTCGTCTTCTGCTTTGCATCCACTCAGCAACAGGAAGCTCTCCAAGAAAACTCTACCTACTTGAATCTAGAATCATAAAATCATAGAATCATAGAATCCTTTGGGTCAGAAGGGACCTTTACAGGCCATCTAGTCCTAAGTCCCTACAGAAAACATCTTTAACTAGATCACATTGCTCAGAGCCCTGTCTAACTCGACCTTGAATGTTTCAAGGGATAGGGCCTCCACTACCTCCCTGGGCAACCTGTTCCAGTATTTCACCACCCTTATTGTAAAAAATTTCTTCTTTATATACAGTCCAAATCTACTCTCCCTTAGTTTAAAAGAATTATGCCTTGTCCTGTCACAATAGGCCTTGATAAAAAGTCTGTCCCCACCTTTCTATAGGCCCCCTTTAAGTACTGGAAGGTCACCATAAAGTCTCCCCAGAGCCTTCTCATCTCCAGGCTGAATAACCCCAGGTGTCTCAGCCTATCCTCGTAGGACAGGTGCTCCATCCTTGGGACCACTTTTGTGGTCCTCCTCTGGACCTACTCCAACAGATGCATACCCTCCTTGTGCTGAGGGCTCCAGAGCTGGATGCAGTGAGGTCTCACCACAGCTGAGTACAGTGGCAGAATCATACTGCAGATTGCCACAATCCATGTGTAGGACCTTGCACTTGGTCTTGTTGAACCTCATGAGGTTCTTGTAGGCCCACTTCTCCAGACTGTCAGGTCCCTCTGGATGACATCCTGTCCTTCTGGTGTGGCAACTGCACCACTCAGTGTGGTGTCATCTGCAAACTTGCTGAGGGTGCACTCAACCTCGCTGTCAATATCGTTGATGAACATAGGGAACAGTAGCAGCCCCAGAATTACCTCCCTCAACCTATTTGCCACTCTTATTTTGATGCAGTCCAGGATGCAGTTGGCCTTCTGGCACATTGTTATATCACAGACCCAGAGAATTATGTTTATTGAGCTGCCAAACCTTGGTGTGGTGCCAGCCTAAGCACTCTTAGTTTATTGCCAGCTGACCTGCTGCTGCTATTCTAATACCCACTTTCTTGTTAAGCAGTCATATTTACTTAACATTAAGTTTTCACAGTCCCTACAGTATATCTACCTTTTCCAGAGAGTAAGCCTCAGATAAAACATGCATGGAAAAGACTGTAGCCTACAAAGCACCCTGGTATTCACCTGAGTTTCTACCCATGCTTATAATCTCTATTATGTGTTAGAATCACTAACATTTATGAGTATCTGTATCTAAGCTGACAGCATCCACTGTAGCCTGACACTATCCCAATTGGTTTCTAACAGAATTCATGCCAGTGGGCACAGTCTGGATCTGATTTGGAGGATGGCAATAGAAACAAGGATTGTTCAAAACACCCCATTATCATACGGTCTGGTAGTTGGCTACGGTGCTGTTCTACAAACATGATTTAGTACAGATGTTTCATTTAAACTTTAGGTTTATAAAGGTACACATTTTTTTGGTTTTCTCTGATTATAACCACAGTCTACTCCTCCCCAGTAATCAACTGCTAGAATTTGTCAAATGTTGTCATTTAATATGTGGGTCACTTCCAGTGCTGTGTTTGTTGCATGGAATGCTCCACTTCCATAGAAACAGATGTTTTAACTTAACAGTAAAAAGAGCTAAACAAGTGCATGTGAAGGCACAGTGCAAATAATGTGTTTCATTTCTGTTACTTATAGCTATCTGCAGCTATCATAATTTTTTTATTTGAAAATTATTAAATCAATTACAAGAAGTTTATTTGCAGATACTGCCAAGAATCATGCATGCTAGGCAACTGCTTCTGGGGGAAAGGGTCTTCTTCAGGGCCATTACAGAAGCATTTAAGTGAAGTCAATGCATTTCTGAAAGACTACATTATGACAAGGTTTGTACACTGAGCCTCAGGGTACATGCAGAAAAAAAAAGAAATACCCTTTTTAAATCTCCCAGCCCTTCTGGCAGATATGCCAGGTGGCAAGGGCAGTAGAGCTGATACTTGAATATTCAGCATATTGGAAAAGAGCAAGTCCAGCTGAAGTGGTGGTTAAAAGGAAGACTCCAAGAAGACAGCCCTGGCTGGAAGAAAGCTGGATTGAGAAGATGGTTTCACTCCTTCTTTCAGTTTGAACTGACTGAAATACATCCCACCTAACCTGAAAATTACGGTTGTATAAAAAGCTGGTAATAATGCAAAGGAGAAACACTTTTTTGAAACACAGAACTATTTACACACACCACAATGAAGTAATAAATCAGTCACCTGTGAAATTCTTTGCTCATTTACGTTCTACTGATTGGTTTCATGTCACTGTAGGAGCCACTGATTTTTATAACAAAAATGATGTTTGAAAACAAGCCATGCTGCATGCTTTCCAAAGCAGAGAGACAGAATAATTTGTAACGCCCAGTGCCAAAATACTCCACATCCATGGATGGATCACGTAAAGAGCAAGCTGTATGCAACCAAGGTAAAGGTTCATAGCTCATGTTGCCTAACATCATTTCCCAAACAAATCCCTCAATTTCTGCACTTTGAACCATGGCAAGGCTGAAAGGACAAGCTCAGATTATTCCAAAGTTTTGCTGTGTTCCTCTTCAGGGCCCACCCAAATGCGCTGGATGCATACTCCACCCACCTATACTGCAGTTTCTGTGCAGAAGAAAAAGCCAGGCCAGATGAGAGAAATATCTATTTAGAAAGCCTCTGCAAATGTGGGACACAAAAGCAGTAAACAACTCAAATGCTATGCCAGACCAAATGTGTTCCACATTTGTGAAAATAACAATGTTGAGTTGGGAAGAAAGGTTTATATGTCTTCTCTTCATTCAATCTTTCCCAGGGTACTTTCTTTCAGTCCCTCCAATATTAAACATAGCACGGACAGCAGCAATATTTGTGAGTACACAGCACAGGCCAAATACATTCAAAAGCCACTGACAGCTCCACGTGGCCTGGCACAAAACACAGTTTGAAGGGGTGAGCAGGTGTTTCCTCCCACAATCCTCATCCACGCCCAGGCATGCTCTGGTGGACATGGACATGCAAGGCACTGGTGGAAATAACCATTCGCGCCTCATCTGCCACTTGCAGTGGACACAAGCTCAGGAGCCTGGTTGGCAATATCTTACTATGAAACTCTCAAATGTCTGCCCCCGAATGTTAATTTCTGAGTGTCTAACATCTCCAGATCACTTCTCTAGCCATGAGAAGGACCTAGGGAAGTCTGCTTCTGTTCATGTTGGTGTCTGAAAGCCTCTTCAAACATCTTTTTGACAGAACAAGTGCACCTTTCCTAGACAGGCTACACCGTATCTGGTAGCTCCGCAGTTTGTTGTTCAGTAGATATAGTACAATAGGAAGCAAAATACAACTGACAAGCATTCAGGCAGTATGGGACTGAACTGCTGATCAACATCAAATTTACATTAAACGTAAAATGTAAAAAACATAAATTACTGAAAAGTTTCTCCAAAGTTTCTTCTAATTCATTTTTCTATGAAAATCTTGATGTAACAAAAAAAAAATCACTCAGGGCCATTTGTTAAAAGTGTGCTTTAGCACATCCTTAATGAGAGATGAGAATTTTTAGATAAACTCAGCTCTTTCCCTGACTGCAAGTTTTCTACAGAGCAAGTGCTATAAATTTGGTTTGCATTCACTTTTGTCTTGAGATTAAATAGTAAGTTCGTTGAATGATTTACATAAATGAGGGCAGTCATTTGATACTTGAAATTTAGAATTTCATCATCCACCTGAGTCAGCTATCATTACTTCTAGACTTTGTTGAATAGCTTAACCTTTATAAAGTGGGCAGAAAGTCCTCATTAATTTACTGGGACTTTCATTCATTCAGAAGTGTCATTAAAGAGGAAGATGTATTACAATGGCTCTGGATAAGCAGATTAAAAGAATACTAGGGCAATACATATTTTTCTTGCTTTCTTAACTAATAAAACCATTATTTTCCTATATACATGATCTTAATATTTAATATATGCTCTCTTCCTGAACAAATGAACTGAAAAATCATATTGCAATAAACCCCAAATGATTTAGTAGACCTCAAAATCCAGAATCCTTTTTATGTATCAGATGTACACTGTTTTGCCTGGATGTTATAGTCACATAAATCTTTCTTCCCTTGATATGGCTATTTGCCATAGACTCAAAGTTTGGAATAAAGATTTGATCATCCAACTTTAAATATCAATGAGAAAATCTTACTCTGTGATGTTAGGTGTGGTCTCTCTGTGCTTTAGTTTCCATTACACCTATTTTCTGTTCATTAGCTAACTAAGCCTCAGGACAAACCTAAAAAGTAAGGAAAAAGTCACCACAAACTTACAGTTTGTTTTCTGTACCTAGCACCATAACTGTGCATCTTTTACCAAGCATTTTCATGTCTTCAACTCCTTAACTTGCTGCAAAAAGTAATGGAAGAAATTCACTTTTTTATCTGTAAAAAATTATTAAGTATATGAAAGTGAAAAACTAGATAAAACTGACAGAAATATCTCAACATAGTATAATTTTTTTCCTAAACCTTCAAATCTGGAAGTTCTGGGGTTTATGAGAATTACAGAAATGTGGATAATTTTTGTTATACTTCTTCTGGAGAATTCCTTTTTCCTGTTTGGGGTACAATGACAACCTCAACATTCCACTGAGATGCCAAAATGATGGTTTCCCTGCTGGAAAATTAAAGTTCTAGCTTTCATTTGATGGATCTTTGGTTTCCACCTGAAGTTACAGAACCAGACTGACGGGTCTAAAACAATGTAGGTGACCCACGGATAATGTATCGCATTGCTATGTGTATTGTTTAGTCCATAACTTCTCACGTTCCTGTTATCAGAAGAATTGTGCTATCCTATTCTTAAATATGGGGAGTATGAGAAAATATATCATGATTGGCCTTATCGGCAGAATTGGGCTGTGCTATGTTAGTTGTAACTTCTCCAGCTACAAGACAAGAAAAAGACCATCAACACCCCTGCTGACTGATCAGCATGAGCATGAGCACTGTATGAAAAGAGCTGTGCAGGAGCGCTGCACCTCAGCACCCCGTTAGCTTAAAGATAAGAGAAATCAGCTGCTTCCTTATCTCCTCTCCTGGGACCTTGGCCATGCTCTGAGGTAGGGCGCTGGGGTCGGCAGTGAGCAATTTGGGCCAGAAACTCAGTGTTATTAGAATGATGCAAGTTGTTTATTTAACAATATAAAAGCTGGACCCTTTACAGTGACTGTTGGAGACCCCGCCTACGAGTGGACGCACTGCGTAGGACCCTCAATTGTCCAGGTCTAGCTCTCCGAATCTTCACTGCAACAAGGGCTCCCATGGCAACTACAGATCTGGATGATGCAAATAGGACATCTGGTGATGTATCTTTCTTAATTACTATATTTATTCTCTTGTAATAATTATTAGATGCTTTGCCTTGAAAGTAGTTAATTGTTAACTTGTTGTTAATCACTACTAATAATTTGTTACCTTTCTTGTTGTAGTAAGTCAAGTAAAACTTGATTTCACAGACCATTTGAGAGTTTGGGCTTTTATGCTCATCACACTTTGCACCTAGCACTCTGTGATAAAACACCACCCCACTGAAAAACTGAGATCTCAACGCTGATCGCTCACCTCCTTGTCTCATTTTGCAGAGGTATGATGGAACACTGATTTCTGTATCCATTTTGACTTAGGATGCAAGTGCTCAGGTATTAATATGATCTTTGTTTTCA
Organism: Clamator glandarius; assembly: GCA_033459285.1. Lineage (NCBI taxonomy): Eukaryota > Metazoa > Chordata > Aves > Cuculiformes > Cuculidae > Clamator > Clamator glandarius. The sequence continues at coordinate 1,198,091 of JAUNZM010000198.1, forward strand.
TTTTTATGGCTGCAGAGAATTGTTTTATTCTTTTAAAGAAGGGGACTAAACATTTCTCTCACCCTGTTTTTTGATCTGGCCACTTATGATTACATCTATAATCTTTTCACCTCCTGCAGTCTTCCCAGCACAGTGCAATCCAGGACACGGCAGGTTCTCCTGTCTGGACTATGTAGCTGCAGCCCACAAAACACTTCGGAAGGCTTCTGAGCGAAAGCCACCTTGTGAGACATAAACAACAATAGGCTTGAGTTTCTCTGGAATTATAATGTGGGTGATATTTGAAATGACATTCAGAACTCCATTTTATAGGCAGCTCACATAGAGTAAGTACATGCTTCGTGCAGACTCTGCTCAGGATTTTCCACCCTAAGTACCTTAAGAAATACAATCCATGCAAGATGACTCGTTGCAGTTCCCCATCAACGAAATCAGAACTACAGCTCAGCTGCTGCTGGTTTTCTTCGTATACATTGTCTCCTCTATTTGTAAATCCATACAGTTACATCCTTCTTGCAATGCTGACAAGAGGGCTGGGTTGTCCATCAGCAACAGAAATTGCCTGGACTATAGTCAGTCATAGCCTGCAAAAATCAGGCCAAAAGCAAATCCCTTCTCACAGCCAGAATTAACATGGGAACAAAGCTATGCCCAGGAATGCAAATATTTTCCCACATTGTTCTACCTCCACTGCGTTCATTTCAGTGAGGTTCTGTCTGCTATTGGAAATCAGTTCCCTGAACACACAGTTCCTATCCCATAGGTCTGCTCCTGTATGCTTTGTTCCCTGAGGAAGAATATATCTATACAAGGAGCATTCATATTCTCTGAGCATTCTTTGCAATCGCTGCCTGTGGTTGCTGACATTGCCTAGCAAGCAGTTTCCCCATGAGTAAAAGTATGATCATCTCCTGTCTCACAACTCAAAGCATCCTCTGGAATCAAACAACAAAAAGAATTAAACTGAATTTTGCATTGAATTTTACAAGTTGTATTTTATTGTAATTCCATTTTAATTAATATCTTGCAAAGTTTTCAGACAATTTTTTTCCCTTGGGAAATGTTTTGACTTAGTACTGGTACTAGTTTGAAACAAATTTTCTCAAATGTCTTAAGGTGCAAATCCAAAAGAATAATTTCAATGAAGATAAGTGTTTATCACCCCATGATGATAAACAAAGGATTCAATGAAAATGAATGAAAATGGAAAAGACACAAAGTGCTCGTGGATGCAACACAACTACAGATCCCAAACCATCACTCAGAAGTAAAGCCAAAAGGAATCCAGCAGGATTCTCCTAAGTTCATTAAGTTTTAGATTAGGTCAAATTAAATGAGTCAGAGGTTTATCATGCTCACTGCAGAGCTGATTTCTACTTTGCATTTTCCCAGGATATAAAAATTGGTTTATCTTTGCAGACTCACAGGAAACCTCCTGAAATCAAGCCTTTGGAGGGTGAGAAGATAGCAAATGTGCAAGACAACAGGATCCTAGTGCACCTGTCAACAGTACAGGGGAGAGGGAGAGGGAGGAAAACTGCTCACGCTGTGAAAACAGACATGCTACAATCTCACTTATCATAGAATCATAGAATAACCAGGTTGGAAGAGACCCACCGGATCATCGAGTCCAACCATTCCTATCAAACACTAAACCATGCCCCTTAGCACCTGGTCCACCCGTGCCTTAAACACCTCCAGGAAAGGTGAATCAACCACCTCCCTGGGCAGCCTGTTCCAGTGCCCAATGACCCTTTCTGTTAAAATATTTTTCCTGATGTCCAGCCTAAATCTCCCCTGGCAGAGCTTGTGGCCATTCCCTCTCATCCTGTCCCCTGTCACTTGGGAGAAGAGACCATCACCCTCCTCTCTACAACCTCCTTTCAGGTAGTTGTAGAGAGCAATGAGGTCTCCCCTCAGCCTCCTCTTCTCCAGGCTAAACAACCCCAGCTCTCTCAGCTGCTCCTCATAAGGCCTGTTCTCCAGCCCCTTCACCAGCTTTGTTGCTCTTCTCTGGACTCGCTTATTATGAAAAAACAGCCACTGTATTTTCAACCTTTGAAAAATAAAGAGATTAATAAAAAATGTTGCTGTTTGATCTGATAGTTATAATGCTCTTTAAACCTGAAATCTTGGTTGCTAGGGTATTCTGGCTTAACAGGTCTTCCTAATTACTATTTAAAAATTAATTACATGTGCACTTGGAGAAACTGGGATTATGTCACTGTGCAGCTGCAGGCAAAGGCAATTTCCAACAAGTCGGATCTAATGTCTGACTCCTCATTTTACCTGGTTTGGGGAAGTTAGCCCATCAGCTGGTGGTCCCCATGCAGATCCATGGGGTTTGCTTGCTTTGGTACTTCATTGCACACAGAACACAGTTAAATTCCTTGGCAGGTTCATACCTCTTTTGGAGAAGTCAGCTGGGGAAAGTCACCTTTCCTGCCAGCCAGGCACTGCCTGCTCTACATGGCACTTAATGGCCTTCTGTAAAATTCAGCAGCTGTCTTGAGAGTTCAGAAGAGAAATATGAGGCTTTTATTTAACAAAGTAATTTGATTACCTAGAAATCAATCCCTTACTAGGATTAGAACTGCAACAAAATTTCCTACCAAATTTGACAGAACTTCTACTTAAATCAATCTATAAGCTTGTGCTTAAGCACTTTGTTAAGTGAAGATATTGTCTGTGTGTTCTTTGGGATAATAATCTGAAACACTTCAAATTGGGTTTGCAGGCCCCTAATCTATTGTACCATTGCCTAAATCAGATCTCTCATCTGCAAAAAGAGAAATGATGGAAATCTCTTACGCTGGCAATTGTTTCCAAGCTGGATTTTCTTGAAGAAGATTCTGAAGTTAAAAATTCTAGCATAAAGTTAAGTTTAAACGTTTTAGACTGCAAGGAGTCTAAATGTTGCCACTGTGCTTAGCACACTACTCCTGGAACACATGTAGTCTCCCCATTTGGGTCCAGTCCTGTTTAATGTCTTTATCAACTACCTGGATGAAGGCATTGAGTCCTCCCTTAGCAAGTTTGCAGATGACACCAAGCTGGGTGGAAGTGTGGATCTGCTGGAGGGTCGGGAGGCTCTGCAAAGGGATCTGAACAGGCTGGACTGCTGGGCTGAGACCAACGGCATGAGGTTTAACAAGGCCAAATGGCGGGTCCTGCATCTGGGGCACAACAACCCTAAGCAGAGGTACAGACTAGGAGAAGCCTGGCTGGAAAGCTGCCAGGAGGAGAAGGACCTGGGGGTGCTGGTTGACAACCGACTGAACATGAGCCAGCAGTGTGCCCAGGTGGCCAAAAAGGCCAATGGCATCCTGGCTTGGATCAGCAACGGCATAACCAGCAGGTCCAGGGAGGTTATTCTCCCCCTGTACTCGGCACTGGTGAGACCGCACCTCGAGTACTGTGCTCAGTTCTGGGCCCCTCACCACAAGAAGGATGTTGAGGCTCTGGAGCGAGTCCAGAGAAGGGCAACAAAGCTGGTGAAGGGGCTGGAGAACAAATCTTACGAGGAGCGGCTGAGAGAGCTGGGGTTGTTCAGCCTGGAGAAGAGGAGGCTGAGGGGAGACCTTATTACTCTTTACAACTACCTGAAGGGAGGTTGTGGAGAGGAGGGAGCTGGCCTCTTCTCCCAAGTGACATGGGATAGGATGAGAGGGAATGGCCTCAAGCTCCACCAGGGGAGATTTAGGCTTGAGATTAGGAAAATGTTCTTCACGGAGAGGGTGGTTAGGCATTGGAACAGTCTGCCCAGGGAGGTGGTTGAGTCACCGTCCCTGGAGGTGTTTAAGGTTAGGGTAGATGAGGTGCTTAGGAGCATGATTTAGGGAATGGTGGGAATGGTTGGACTCGACGATCCAGTGGGTCTCTTCCAACCTGGTCATTCTGTGATTCTGTGATTCTGTGATTTGTTTCTCGCAAGTGTGTTTCCTGGAGTTTTGGGGTTTTTTTCCTTCTTTGTTTTTCTTATTTTCTTCTTTTTTTTTCTTTTGTATTATTAACCATATCTATGTATGAAAAACCCTTGTATGTTTATAAGTTTTATCTCTTCTTTAAGAGATCATTGTTATGGTGGAAAAATGGGTTATTTTAAGAATGGGAGATAGGTAATATAAAAGCACAATTTCCTTTCATCCAACTTGTCTCTCCCCCTCATTCTTCTGCTCCTAGCTCTGCATCTAAATCACCTGTTTTTTCCACATCTAGGAATAAATGTTTACGAGACACAACACAGATTTTCCTATGGACATGCAGAGTCAGCCTGGAATTTAAAACTCTATATAGAGTTTGTGCAGAGATGGATAAATTTCACCAGAAATAAAAGACGAGGAAATCCGGTTACCTGTGTTTTCCTGTTTGCACCGTTGGCCTGTGTCACTTCAGCAGGTGTTAGCATGTATATGTAGATTAACACCTGCAATTTAGTGGTGGGTAAAAAACTTGTAAAACATGCCAACTGTGTTAACACTTCATTTGTTCATTTTTTTATTCAAGGTAAGCAACCCTGTTCTGTAACTGCTGATGGAAGGGCTGTGTTCTCAGCCAAGCACTGCATTTCTCAGCATGCCCCCGTATTCCAACAACAATTTTTGTTGATCTGAGCACTTTCTTGGAAAGTCAAAGGTTATCACACTTAGGCCTCCTGTGGTGCAGTTCAGCAGTGATTCCCTCGGCCACCAGCTCACCCACAGTGGAGGGCAGCTTGCAGCAGTGCTGCTGGAGAGCAAATCACACCTCCTTTTAAGCACGGACCATAATAACGTTGTTTTTCGTAAAATTATGAACTATAAAATCTGCGTGACATACAAATGAGAAAAGAAATATCCACAGGCCCACTGTAATTTATGAACATATGGTGCACAGATGTTACATGTGATTTTTCTCCCTTTTACTTTTGAAAATTTGGATTACATTTTCTTTCCTTCTCTCTCATGTTCAAACTCTGTACTTGATGCTTTATTAGATGTCTAAGCAGGGTAAATGGATGATTAATAATTGTCGATGACAGAAATTTGATTTCTATAAGCTGTGGAGTGAAAATAAATGTAATGGGAAGGGTCCCAGCCATGTATGTATGCTTATGACAACTAAGCCTCTTTGAGGCTGTGTTAGGGTTACCCATGATTTATGGGGATGTCACCACTGTCCTTAGAAATGGAAAACTTCTTGCAATTTCTCTTATTGTAATCATCATTTTTTCTTCAGATACCTGGGAGTGAGAGGGGAAAACTCCACTCAAAAAAGGGAAAAGAGAAAGAAGGAAAGAAAGACAAACTTAACTTTTTCAGTGTCAGGGAATATTCCATAAAAATCCCAGCTCCTGATATCATGACCATTAGAGCTTTTTTTTCAGAGCAATACTCACTCTATACTGCTATTTCTCAATTAACTCATGAGAACAAACCATCAAAATGACCCCACATTTTGTGAGTGCTGGGATCCAAGGATGAACTATGGGTTCTCTATTGGTTCCAAGTCCCCGCTTCACTGATGTACTGTGAGCGGAATCAAACACCATTATGAATCCCTCCTGAGTGGACATGAGCCACGCCGTACTGATCTGGATCCTGGAGAGCTGCATACTACAGTAAAGTTTTGCTTTGAGACCATTTCTTTTCTAATGAAAAGTGGCCTGCCACAGCAAATTACTTCCAAATTCCATTGCTTTAAATTAAAGGAAGATATTTTAATGGATTAGTTAGGTCAATTGACAGGAATAACTCATTTGGCAAGCCAAAAGTCTTCTCTCATTTTGAAGCCTATCATATTCTAAAATACAAAATACACATTTGCAGAAATATATCACTTTTCTTTTTTCTGGTCATATTTGTTGGATTAACAACAGAAAACCCCAACAATTTTCTCAGCAGTTCTTTCTAATTTAGGTCTTGTTAAAAATTACATAACTGTTGCCATGTTCATAATTATTTGTTTCTAATATCAAGTATTGATAACTGCAGAACACTGAATCAAACTGGAAATCCTCCATGCAATGGAGTATACCAGACATGAATAGAGATGATGGAGAATAATGACTGAAATGTAACCAAGGACAGTCAGCTGCAACAGCTGAAAAAACAATATTTGCCTTACAAATATACAACAATTTATTTCATAACTATAGTAGTGCCACATGTGATAAACAAATACAATCTAATATTCATTATTCTATAATAAATGATCTTTTTGACATGTAAGCTGCTACTGCTAATCTTATTCAAAACTTGTTTTTCAAAAAAAAGACATTTTCTGGAAACTTTAATTCCTCCTAAAGTTAAACAATATAAAAAACTCTACAATTATTTCAGACTCTTAAGTTACAGGGTCATCCCCCTTCAGGCCTTTAGGAGGGCAGAAACTCCCTCCTTTTCTGCAACTTTCTTTTCATCTCCATGAAATTTTCAGGAGTTAAATTTGCATGTAGAAAAAGAACAACTCCTTCATACATCTAGTAATTAGTCTGGAAAATGTAGTGATAAAAGACATTATCTGCTTAAGAACCACAGTTGAACTATGCTTCTATAAATTATTATTCCTAAATAGCAATTATGCATATTAATAGAAACAATCTGATTTTTGTTTCATGAGATTATGCAGTGTTATGAGGATTTTTTTTAAAAGAATAGGATACGAAATTGACTTATTAGCAAAGGAAATATCTGTCATATTAAGGTTGGGCCCTTCCATTGTTTCTTTGAGTCCCAAGCCCATGTTCACCTAAAAACCTAAAGCAAAACTGACTGAAAGTGCTGTTAATTTTAAGAGACAGGAAGGGACTGTATGCTGTGAGAGGTTTAAATACTAAGCACCAACATGCATGCCTCATCCAAGTCTTCAGAAAAAAACAGCGAATTTATGTTCTCCTATCTGCTGCTTTGATCTGAGCTGCTGGCAAGGCATTCCTCTACAATGATAAGAACTACCAAAATCAATAGAAAACTCCCCTTAATTTTAATTGGCTTTGGAACATCTTATTTTAACATTAACTACATTAGGCTTGATTCAAATAGCAACTTAACTGTGGAAAGAAGAGATGGAAAAGTTAGAAATGGGGATCCTGTGCCAAATGTTCCTATGAACTGTCAGAATCAGTTTCGTTACAAAACCCCACTCCATCCTGCCAAAGTGAAATGATAGCTCTTAATTACTTCAGCAGACAGATGAGCCTGCGGTACCGCTTCACTCAGATTGAGGCTCAGTGGCTGGCAGGAGGCATTCCAGGGACACCCAAACCTGGTGGTTTTCAGTAGAAACTCCAAGAAAAAACTAGTAGGAAAACCTTCCAGGCTAAAAATGTGATACAGAGCTCTTTTAACCCACCTCACCTGCTGTTCAAGGCTCTGAGAAGCCCTGATGCCCTCACAGCGTGTTGCCCTTATGCTGCTTAGGCTGCAGGGAGGGTCCTGGCACTTCTCGTCATCTGTGGCAGCTCCTCTGCAGCCTCTCTCAATGATGATGAACTTCTCCTGGGAGGATGTGTGAGTCACTGTCGTGATCTCAGTTTTGAACCAAGGTCTCCAGAGCTGACAGGACTGTTACTTCCAGCTATGCAGGCGATTTTCTTCAGTGCTGCCTGCAGCAGAGTGTCTTTCATCTCTACCCCCTCCCTCAGTGCAAAGAGGGACTGATCAAGGATTACACAGAGTGTTAGAACAACCTCCATTAGGAAAACCAGATAATTTCTTACAGGTGGTAACAAGTATGTTTATATTCAAAGATGTTCCCCTCCACAGCAAAGCTCTCACTTAACAGTCTGTCGCAGAATGTGACTCTGCATGTTTCCACACCAAAGGAGGGGAGTGACCCGACCCGACTTGACAGTCCTCCAGAGGTTTCCCTGTGCTGGAACACGTGCCTTTCAGGATCAGCTGCAGAGGCAGAAGTAGCAAACTTTCTGAGTACCTCCAGCTTCTAAAAAATGTTCATATCAGCACATTCTCAGACATTTGGAATAGTAAGTAACCTCTTACTGTCCCAGAGCACTGAGTGGATCCTTGGTTAATATATTTTAGGTTTATCAGTTCTCAAGCCAGTGAAAAACAAGAAAGACCACTGTCCCTGTATTTTGGCTATTCTTATGTTTTCATGGCCCCCACAAGGCTGAATGGATGTTCACATTAATTCTTGGTTGGTGAGTTGAAGACAATGAGCAAATAGATTGGATAAATTCTGAATCTTACCACCCATGGTGGCTACTGTGTTAAGTTTTAAAATCACCATCTCCTCTAAATCACGTTACTTTATAGTCTAGTCATAGGCATTACCTGATAGTCTGTAGCTTTATGATCTATCTTATGGTCTAGCTCTACAGGACAAGGATAGCTGGAGAAGCATACTGTAAGGAATTCATGCCACCATGGATGTCCAGGTCAGCGACGCAATGTAGGATATAGATAAGCACAGTAACACACTTTTGCTATTCCACACCTTATTGCTGTAAAATCCATCTCTAAGACCTGACTGTAAATGTGCACATTGATAATACAAAATAATGACATTCCAGTATTACAAGTATTGAGAAATTGTTCAAATTAAAACAAATTTATTTTCTGGTTTGCTTTTCTAGCTGTAGCTGAAACAATATATTTTTCCCAGGTGGACCAAGACAACAGATAGTGAGATTTTTCCACTGAGGCTGACAATGAAGGACAATGATGACTAGCATAAAGTTATAATATCTATAAGAGTTTCTCTGTTTTTTCCCCATTTGGACACTTATTAAGCTACAATTTTACAGAGTTCTTTTTTCCCAATAAGTTTAATAATAAATACTTATTAATGAACAGTAATCCCAAAAGACAGCAATGAATTCTTCCAAATACTTCTGATCATCTCATAGTCCCCACCAATAATGTAAAAGAAATCATAACAAGGAAAGATGTAAGGAAAGAGTAATTGGCAATATTGTGGTTGTTAGTCTTTCTTTCAGAGTCTGGCATGTAGAGCCACTGTAGAGAACTGTCTAGCTGGATCACTCACACTGAGGCAAAATAACTTATGTCCTTATATTCTGTATCCTGGACTGAGACCTACAGGAGGATCTGAAGTAGTATCACATTTGAGTACAAATACCATTCACAGCTTCTGGTTTTGGTCACCTCCAGAATCCTCAGGTTGGCAGCAAACCATGAGATATGCAAGACAGGAGAGCATGCATTTTATAACTGATAAAAATAAACTGAGCTCTTATAACCTTATGGCTAAGGATTCATGCATAAATATGTATTCCAGTATTTTTTCTTTGATGGTTACATTTCAAATATGCTGCCCCGTGCTAATGAGTGGGGAAAAAGAGGACCAGCTTGTTGTTTCCAAAAATGAGCAAAAATGAGCCTCTATAAAGTGTAACTGGTTCCAGTTGGATCCTATGGATCCTATGAAGGGCTAGTTCCTCTTAGGCAGATTAAAGACATGTAAATTCTTAAGTCATGATAGTGACAAGCACTCAAAGCCCCTATCATTGGAAAAAGTAATGGAGGGCAAGACAACAGAGAAATTCTCTTGGGAAAAGGATAATCCACCTAAGAGATTACAATAACTAGATGTACCCAAGAGTGGACATAATCAGGAAAGCATAGAGAATCATATCCCAAGACTTATTAAAAAGTGGGCAGGGCAAAGTAATCAAATTAGGCTGTATTGAACAACCTTTTTGTTAGGAGCAGGAAGGACACATTGAACTATCAAGTAATTTTTCTTTTTAGGCATGTCTTTCATTGTTTTTGAAAATAACCTGGCTTGTCAGACAGATCCTTGCTGTGGGACAGAAAAGCCTCACATGTATAATAATGGTCCATGAAAAATGAGTCAACAGGGAACCCTTTGTAAAGCGCATCTTTGACAAAACTTTGCAGGCTGAAATGTGTTGCTTTTTATTTTATCTTTCACAAGTAAGTACAAATCCAAATTGTAACTTTTAATGGTAGCCACGTTGTGCTTAACTGAAGCAGTTTCTTGTAAATATGTGAAAGTGTTTAATCAATCCAAGGCAGACTTTCCACAGTGAATGACAAAATGAAAATCAATATAATCCTAGTTAAAATAGTGTGTGCTCTTGGAGTATATACCTACTGGGACTTTAAAAGTGTTTTGAAAAATTTCTTTCTCTAATATTTATTTAAATGGAAACTTTCCCAGCTGTTGATAGCAGATCTCATATACTTGTGGTGATAACAAAAAAGGCAAATTTTCTGTTGCTGTGGAATGCCTCATTTTAGCTGTTTGCAACGAAACACCGTATTGGAAAGCTGAACTGGAAGCCTGTCAGTGACATGAAATATGCAAGAAATTTGTTTCCATAATTCTTTATTTGAGTTAAATAAATCTACTCAGACATGTAACCCCTAAAAACGTGAAAAAGCTGCAAATGTTATTAAGTTAAACCATTTGGTGCTCTATTGATGGCATAGCTTATTAAACATGAACCAATAGGATTTATGCAAACATAGAAGTTACAAACTAGTAGGATCTTTTAATCTAACTGGGATAACAGGTTCCAAATATCGTCTGTAAATATTTAAGCAGAGACAAAAGGTACTGTCTTTTACAGGCCTATATACAACATTTCATTAAAAACAAAACCAATAACCTAGTACATTCAATTATAATATAATGCTGGCAATGACTGCTGCACCATCCAATATTTTCTTACAATGTCTGTTACTTTCTCTCATTTTGTGATTGCCCTGAATTTCTCCTCTTATTTTATCAAAAACAGGCCTGAATCAGTTTGGTTTATTTCTTTCTTCAGACCAAGGATGAAAAGGTAGTATAATTCCCAATAAATCTTGGAATACACTTTCTTTTGTACTAGCAAGTATTTTCTTTTTCTAAAAATACAACATTTATCCAGTGTTAAAGTTTGTTGTAAAATAGAAACTGAACCGGCAACACTGAGTAAAACCATATATCCAAACCAGTTGCTTTCCATCTGCTTTTATTTCTTGGACTTCTTGCTCAAATTTCAGCTCCACATATTAAGTAAGCAAGAATTCTGCAAGGGATAAAACTATCTACCTGTAGGAATAGACAGTTCATGAGGAATGCTCCAAAAGTACTAAGTCGTGAAAGTGGACACGACGATCATGCTGTCATGCAAGACGTTTTAGCACTATGCACACATTAAGCCACCGAGTAAAGATAATTATAATTTACTTTCACATTTATTTGACAACTATTGCTGACTAATAGCTAGTCTATTACTAATGGTGTCACAGTATCACAGTGAGATGAAGCATGCTATGGACTCAATGTCTGGATCAGCTATTCTTACGTGTCTCAGGAAAGAAGCATCTTTAGAAAGGAGGTAAAATTGAACAGAAGTATGACCCAGTAATCTGAGCCCATTAGAAAGAGGTATACCCACTTTAAAGCTGACTGCAACAGATCTTTGTACAAATGTCTGTCTGGATAAAGACAGCTGAATAATAGCTCCAAGTTTATCACAAGTGTAGCAGTCCCATGACACTGGACAAGTAAAAAAGGGGTGACCGTGACTGGCACACAGTGCAGATTAGTCCATGAAGCAGTGGGAAGATTAGACCCAGGACAGAGTTCCTCCATATACCAGAAATGCGTGTACTTATCACGATCTACATAACTGGACATAAATCCTTTATTCATCTCATAGAAAACCAGAAAGTTATTTTTCAGAACAACTGCATTTCAGATGTTAGAGTCCCACTTTTCTGCTTTGTTCCCCTTTAGCCACTCAAACACTGAGATGTAGAAGACAGGAGAGAAGAGAAATATGAGCAGTTGAAAAAGAAAAGCGCTGTCATGACTGCACAATAGGTTGCTGGCATTTACAAAATTCCGAGGATTCAGATTCAATATTTTCCATATGAAGATCATCACTTAATATTAATGCTGAAGCTGTATGGAGCATAGGAATCCTCTTCCAATAAATAATTTGCAGATCCAAGGACAAGTACAATCCCTATCCTGAGGAGCCTGGAAATAATATCCTGCTTGCGTAGGTTGAAATAGAAAGGTGTTTATTTTTACTACAATAAGTGCTTAACAAGCAATAACTAAACCAAAACTATTATTTCAAAAGGATTTAGAATAATATTTTAACTATCTCAATGTTTATAGAATTCAAAAAGCAGGAACTTTTAGCTACTAATGATGACAGTCTCAAATACTTTTTTTTCTTTGGAAAATCCAGAGACTGGTATAATGATGTGCACTTGTGAAAAAGAAAGCAGTTGGACAGGCAAGCTCTTCCATAACAGGATTTGGCCTAGAGGAGTGTAAACAAACTAGCATTCTCTTCAGGACAATTTACACCTATTGGCTTCCAGAAATTTATATTGTTGAGGAACTTTGGGAGTTTTACTATGCCAAGTCAAACAACACTGCAAGTTATTTACAAGACCAGCAAAGACACAGGAATGACATGAAAGAAAATACAATACTTTATTCAGGTTATGTAGAAATAAGGAATATAAAAAGTAGCAAGGAAAAGGGTAATACCCAAGAAATAAAAGTGTTGTGGGAACTCATATACTGTTTTCAGATAATTCTTATCAACATGAATGCTGAGAACCACCCATTCTTCATTGTCAGCCAAGTTAGGCTGCCTCAGGCTCATGAGCAATGTTACTGCATTGTCTATTTATCTCATTCACAGAATACCTGGGATATTCACAGAATATCCATGAAGAAGGATCTTACAGGTTGGTTGTTAAGTTACCACCTCCTCTACAGCACACACCAACATGAATAGGAAGAGATTCATGATGAGTAAACATACATGAAAAAACCCAAAGTGTACGCTGTTTGGAACATGCTGTGACATGGGCAGCAAGGAATAGCTAGTGTGAGATGAGTACAAAGCAGAGATGGGATTAGTCCCACAAGCGCCATGTGGGGAACTATTGGGCTCCCCAGAAACGGCCCCCAGTCTCACTCTTTCCTTTGTCCATGCTCTTCTCCCACTGCAAGCAGAATCACAGTCTCAGATGCATGGGATCTGCTCGCATGCCTTTCAACCTGGGCCTTCACAGGATCACTCATCCCACAGAGGAGCTCCAGCACAGACAGTATAAAAGAGCTACAAGAAAAAGAGGAAAAGATCCAGAAGAGAAAGGAGAACAGAAAGGAGAAGAAATCACTACTTTAATCTACACCACATGTACAACACGGCTTAGCTACAAGCTCTAGGGACTCATAACTCTGAATGTCCTGACTTTTATGTGTTTAAAATCTCATCTGTAGCATTACAACATGGGAGTTTTTTTGCATTTAATTTATTTTTTTTCTTTGGGGAAAAAGAAAGTATGCTTTACCGTACAGTCAAAGAGACCACATGATGGACAGTCAAATAAATACCATCTACACATTTATTTGCATGATTAAGCCATCAGACAGTCAAGTAAATGGAATGGAGTGCATTTATTTGAATAACCTCCGAAGTATTTTTGGGGTACATAAATTAAATGCGGACAGCAAGCCATAGCCCTTAATTTTCTCATTGTTTAAAACAGTGCAATTCTAGAGTTACTTCTCTGAAACAAATGTAAAATCAATGGCAGAACAGTGATACACATCTGAAAACCTCTCTGCTTTCCCCATCCTCACTCTACATGAAAAAAGCAGATGATTTTTATTCTTTATGAAGATACATTACAAGTATGCATCTAGACAAAGTTCAGTGCCTCTGTGGTTAACCAGATATCTAACACAAGATGGTATAAGGCCAATACATTCTTGCTCTGTAAGGAAATCAGGAAGCTAAAATAAATTCCAAAGAGGTAAAGAAGAAATGTGGACAAGTCTCTCACACCTCCAAGATATTCTCACCGTCAAGAGCAGGTAGCATCTGCATTGTGGGCTGCTGTTTCTATATCAGTAGAAGACCATAAGAACAAAATCTATAGAGCAGAACACTTGCTTGGAAGACCTGACATCCACAGTACACACATTTTAAGTTTTTATTTTTCTTTCATCTTGTTGGTTTGGGTTTTTTCTTTTGTTTTAGAGAGTTCTAGACTACTCTAAACTGTTCCCATAGACTAAATGCCCTAAATGTTAATACAGGCAGGCACTGTGAAAGACAGGAAAGATGATATAAGCTGATGAACTATACCTTCTACATTTTTCTCAAAGTAAAAGAATAAACCTTAGAAAAAGCACCCAGATCTCACTCCTTCCATGGTGTGAACAGACTAATGCACCTACAGCTGGGAAAGCTTCAAGACAGAATTGTGGCAATGCTTCCAAGGAAGCGCCTATGAACATTACTTATAGTCCTTTAAGACTTGGGCCTTGGTATGATGCTTAGTCATGAGTCCTGTGCTTAGGGAGTGATGACAGAAAACATTTTAGTATCCAAAAGCATTCAAATACCTTATTTTTACGATCTGAAAAAAAACATTTCATTCAACAATGATGAGAAAAATTAATTGCTTTTTTTTTTGTTCTAAATCAATAGTGAAGGCAATTCAGTACAGCAGTACAAATTGCAAAAGAGAAAGTGTGAAAATTATCCAGAGCGACAACTTTGTTATTAAAAAAAAATAAATAGAAAAAAAGAAAGTTGTATTAAGCTAAGGAAAATGTTTTTTTAACTTTTTTGTCCTGCTTTAAACCATATGGCTCAGGATAAGGGCCATGAAAACAGCAAAGGTCATATCTTCCAGATTTGGTGAAATCTAGTGATTTATAGCAGAAGAATTAACCACCCCAGAAATCTGCCCCAGGACCTGTGCGTTCTACTTAATATCATGTGATACTCCAGTATGATATCATATCTTCCAGCAGATGAATTACATCACATGGGACCTCAGTGGTCACTGTGGACCGTGCTTAGGTCCTTGACAAATTCCCAGGTAGTGGTTATCTGTCTACATGGCTCTCCAGTCTTTCTTTAGAGAAAATCAGCTAGCTCTCTTAAAATCAAAACACGAGGGCAGCTCTGCCAAAAGATGGCATGGGCTAGCCTGCACTGTGTTTGTGTCCTGCTTAGTGCAGTCCTCCAACACTATTGCAAATAACCCCCCATTCCTCTCTGCCATACCCTAGAGCCTGTAGCACATACCTTAGGATTCATACAATGAAGTCACCACATTAGCAGACTAGAAGTACAACTCATGTATTATACTTCAACTGGAAAAACAGATTAATAGCCACCTCTTGGGCCAGCATGTGAGGTTCAGGAAAGTCAAACACCATGGACTAGACCACCCTGTTTCAGAGTGCAGCAGCACTGAAAAATACGGATGTCACCATCCTACACCAGGTGGTCTACGTGCCAGGTATTGCATTCTAGAGCACACACACTCAACGGCATAAATGCAATAACAGAATCTTATTTTCTTGACAGAAAACTCCTGCATACCTAAGAAGGTATCTGAAGAGAGCTAGACAGATTAAGCCTCTTCTTGGATCTGTGATCTCCCTGGAGGAAAATGGAAAGTATTTGATGGTTATGTCACCAGGTACAGCAGTGCAGCTGAGTCACTACCAGAAAAGTTAGCACAGTTTCCTAGAGAAGCAGTAGAGGACTGTCAACAGACCATTCAGGTATCCTCTTGAACTTGAGCTACTATAGAGAGGAACTCCTTTAGGGGTCTGCTTTATAGAGGTCTCTGATGGAAAGGAACATCAGCCATACAGGGACAATCCACAGTGTTGCAAGTGAAGCTACACAGCAGGGCAGTGATTCTGGCACCAGGGTACCAGCCTGGAAGCTGTGAATACAGTGTGAGGAATATCACTTTCCCACAGCAGGTGGGGAGCATTCATCCATCATGTTCACTGGCACCTTTTGGGTAAGGATAACTCTAGCAGGACAAATGTTTTAATAAAGGTATTTTTCAAATATTTTTATCTGTATCCCCACTGAGGACTAACTGAGGTTAAAACCATTATAATTAACAATAAAAGTTTGATCCTGAAATGAGTGGATGAGTGGGACTTTTGCCTGAGTAAAGATGGACTCCGAGCTACATAACCATGCACTTTTACAGATAGAAATGGCAGCTGCTGTGAAAATAAGAGCATTCTTTGACAAGAAATGAAATTAAACCCCATTGAAAATATTTAAAGCAATATCTATTACCACAATAACAAACCTTAATTACTCTATCACATTATCAGGAGGTGTTTTGTTAACTCCCTCTGAAATAAATCGTATCAGTCATCCAATGTTCAGTCTAAAATGAACGTGAACCAAGCCATAGCTACTAATAGAACAAGATCTGCTAATTAACCCTGAACTGTAAACTTAACCTATAGGTTGCTACTTTGAAATTGTCTATTCCAGTGCAGTTTTTAAAAGCTATTAGCTATTTGCAGCTTCTGGCTGAAGAAGCAAAACTTAGTTGAAGAAGAAAAGGGCAGGCCATATTCAAAGAGAACAAGAAAAACTTTTTTTGCAAAAACTTTAAAAACCAACATTGTTGTTCCCTACAAAATTAAGCTACAAAATTAAGCTACAAAATTAAGGCTTTAGCTAGCCACTACTTACATTTGTTTGACTTCACTAGTGTGAATTTGCAATCAGTTAAGCAGATTCCCTGTGGCAAGCTGTGACTGAGCTTTACTCAGCAGGACACTGACTTGAGTATCTCCTTTAGTATCAATTTTCACAAAATGTCTAAAACATTAATAGTTCTGAGACCTCTAATCCTCAGTCAAATTTGGTTGAAATTGGCTACCAGGGTCAGAAATTACTAGAGGATTGCTAGACAAACAGCTGGAATGATGGAGGAACAGAAAAGCAATAATAATTTAAGTAATTTGTCTTTCCTTATAAAAACAGTTTAAAAGAAAAGGGACACATTGAAAGTACGCTGTGAATCAAGGAAAAAGTTGCTACTGATGTTCTTATTTGATAATCAAAAATCTTCCAAAGAAAGTAGTAGAAATGTCATCCCTTGACATCTTTCAAATGTCACATGAGAAAGCATTGGGGAATATTTGATAATAAATTACCTTGTTGTCAAAGTATTATAAATTTATACTTACTAATTAGGTATTTTCAGTAGAATTGATAAACTACATACAGAGATGTATCTTTGTTGTATTTCTCTTCATGTGAGCAAATATTCATGTATACATATATACAGAAGTTTATCAAGGTATGAAACAGATTCTAAATGAAAATTCCCCTCAGTGAGTCTTCTTAAGAGATGAAAAAAATGTCACTATATCAGAATGGAAACAATATGGCTTAGAAAGGACACTATAGGTGTTAGACCAAAAATTTTTCCCTGTTGGGCTATTTGCTAAACTACCATTTCAAAGAAGTACAATGAAAATAATAGATTTAACTTTATATTTGTATCTGAATGACTCATCCTCATAGTCAACCTGAGGGTCTGGCGGTATGTCCTCTGTCATTAATCATTTTGAGGAAAAGCAATCTTAACTATCTATTCAAAGAACATATGGATGGCTTTATTGGAAAGAAAACACTCTGGCAGTTAATAAAATCTTCCCTACTTGTGCAGCTCTGCCAATGTTCACTGTGCATATATTTACAAAAAAAGAATATATTTTACTCAATCTCTCTGTCAACATAGAGCAAACTAATTTCAAATTAGTTTCTCCTCAGCATCTTTATTGTTAAACATAATCTTTGCCACAATTCCTCATCTAACATTTGGAGCTGTGTTTCATTTTATTTCACAAACATAACTACAGCAGTCTTCAACTGCTCTGAGGCCCACAGTGCACTTGGATATGGGGTGATGAGATTTTGTAATGTAAATGCAACATTCATTACCGGGTCACTGGCTGGGAGGTGGTGTTAAGATTCTGGGATCACAAAAGATGAAAGCATGATCATGTAGTTTATTGCAGAAAGACTCGGAAATATTCACTGCTATATACACCCACAGAGCCATGATACATACGGGTTATATTAAAAAAATATTGCCTCTCTTTAAAAAGAAGCAAAAAACTCTTGAATACCATATTCACACATCAGTTCTGAATTTCATGAGGTTTTGGTTTTATATTCAGCTTTTTATTAAAAGCGAGGGAATAATACAGCACACAGAAAAGGAAATCCCAGCTAGCTGCTTACCTGTAAGCAAGGGAGAACACTTACATATTTAGGAAACTTTGAGATGGCTATACAGTGGTGTGGGTTTCTACATGCTCACCTTAGTGGTAGCTCCAAGTCAGACAGGTACTACTGCTTTCCTTAAATTAATGGAGTAGCTGAAAGATAAAGTTTAAAAGTCTAATGATATCCTTAAATTCTTATCTAAGCAGATAGAAAGGTTTATGTTTTGAAATGCGAACATCCAGCCAAGGTCCTACAGGTCAATAGGCACAACTTTAATATCTTTAAAAAGAAATGGAAATTTTCAATTGTGAGCTAAGTATAAACCCATAAGGCAAAAGTTTAATACTGCTCAAGTCAGCAGGAACCTCCTGACCTCAAACTTGCCTTTCAATTGCAACATAGTTAAGATTTTACTTGCAGATTTCAAAAGAGGCTTGGTAAGTTACTGGAGCCCTGGGTTGATCAAGATCTCAACTCCAAAAGATGGTTTAATTTCAAAGCTTCATAGAAAGCTGCTAAAACCCACAGAACTGTCACAGAAGAGCTCTACTCAAGCATCTCCATCCCCCTATACGGGCGTACTTCTCCCACGTCTGCCCTTATGGGCCAGGCGCCAGGGCCAACACACTTTAGCACAGAATACAAGTAATTTCCTTCTCTCCTGGCAGCACCTCTTAAGAGCTAGTAACTGATGAGTGGACGACAGAATGAATCCTGCTTGTGAACCAGGCCAGACTTCTGACAACAATGTTTAATTACTCCCATAAAGAAAAGTTTAGGGGATACAGAGAGGTAGTCACAGTACATTGCAATGAATCCTCCCATCCGTGTTGCCTACAGGGCCATTAAAAAGAATTTATTTTGTCAGTGCGGCTGATGAAAATTCACCAAAGTTTTCACTCTTGTTATGTAGATTTGGCAAACTGTTTCATGGGACTTGCAGCCCCATAAAGAACCATTTGATTTTGCCAGCTTTTCCCCTAGGGACAACTCATAGCATTATCATAGATTTTTCTCGTTCTGATCACAATCCTGCACAGATGTACTGACACCAGGAACTTGCAAAAGAATTAAGATCTGCATCCCCAAGCCTCAGGGCACACAGGGATGATAGCAGAGTAACTGGAAAGATTAATGTTGCCTCTTCAGAACAATAAGATGTAAAATGAAAGTTGATTAAAACAAAAGGGAAAATGAGGTTATTTTACTTGCAAAGTGAATTGAAAGCTGCCATTTCACCCAGCTATCCTGCATGTCGTTCTTGGTCTTGGTTATCTGCATTCTCTGCACTTCAGTGAACTAAGGTAGTCAACATACTATTTATTTACAGAAGTTTTACCATTCTGTGCCATGAATAAGTCTAAACAATAAGCTACCAAGAACTGGTTCCATCAGTTTAAAGGTGGAATTCTTACTGATGTTCAGAAAATCTGAAGGACTAGTCAATGGAGGCAGGTGACTGGTCATTTGACTTTTTGTCCTACTGAAACAATTACCAAAACTACAGTGAAAGTTGCTTTAACACAAATACACCTGGAGTGAATTTCTTCTCATGCTTGCTAAATGGTAACATCAGAAAAATCATGCCTAAAAACGTCTCTCTTTTGAGAGAAGTTAGACTCAAGGTATCAAACTTTCAATGCTGTGGCACATTAAACTGGGTTTCAGAGCCAGCCACTACTTCTCAAATTCAGATCCCAAGGCATCCTTGAAATTCAGTCATTTGGTGTTCTCTCACTGCTAAAAACCACCATGGTGATAGTGCCAACAACCTTGATAATGGCTAAGGTGATTAAAGTATGCAAAACTAAGAGAGAATGGGCAAGTTGAAACCTTATCCAGGATTACTCCTATATTTCTTCCCATAAGTTGCATCTCAGTGGTACTTGAAGAACATTAAATCTATTCTGGAATTCGCCCTGAGTTCAAAACCACATTCTCACAGTCACTGAGGACAGTAGAAGTATTAATGCTGCTTTGGAAAAGATTAACCTCTGCCAGGTTATACACTGGCCTGAAAATAAGAAACATGCCACTTCTAAAAATGTGTGACAAGCAAAGATGAAGAGCTTTCAAAATCAGAGAGAAAATGAATTTGCAAGATGCTTCTTTCTAATATCCCACTTTGGGTAGACTCTATAGATGCCTGCTTTAAGTGCTTTGTTGAAGGTCTAGTATCCTCTAGGAGATGAGATGCTCAAAAGATGCAAAGTTTTACAGAGCGTTAGGTCTACTGCATTGTTTCTGAAATCTAGAATACTTTGTGGAATACTGGCAAGTGCTTCCAATTAAAATATTTCTGCTTTTCTATATAAAGAACTTTGAATTTCTAAATCAACAGTTTGGATTGTTGAAATAAATCTACATTCTTCATACATTTCTATTTAGCATGTTTGCTTTCCATGGTAAACTCATATATAAAGAAGACAAAAGTAAAACCTGATACATCAATCACATATGAGATGAAAAATTCTTGCAAAAGTTTGATATAGTTACACCTTCTGGCATTATCAGAGTTTCTTACACATATTTGCAGCTGACATAAAAAAATATAATAGTAAGTAAAAAAGTATTTATTTGAGGATTTCTTTTGTTGTGTGCTCTCTTCTCTCAACCTATCAGACAAATCCCTTTTCATGTGATTTGAAATACATCAGGAACTTTTTAATTCTAAATTAACATACCCTGAAGTTAGTTATTACTGTTTTTGTAACACTGTTATAGAGATCTGCAGAACCAGAAGGATTTTCTTAGGTATATTTTTTTATCAATGAAAAATCTCACACCTGAGCTCTTGGATTTAAGTGCATTATTAATCAGTCTTCTACACACTTGTTTAGTGAGTAGTTCCATTAAAATGAATGAACTAGGTACAGTTTCAGCAATGTCTTGATCCTGCGCCTAATAGTAGTCTCTCTCAATCTCGGTATAACTAGTGTAAAACATGCTGTGATATGACCAGTGAAATCTGAAATACAAACACATTGAACTGTATCCCAAGCCCATTTGGACTCTGTATTATTAAAAACTGGAGAAAGGAATTTCATTTTAGTCAACTGAGGTGGCACGTTGTCATTTACAAGGCAGCATGTTGAATTATCTCTTACTTCCAAGCCATCGGTTTTAGGAGTGGCCTAAGAGCATTTTATTACAGTTCTGTTAGCAAACCTTATAAGTATACTAAATTAAGAAAACAATTCAATAGCTAGTAATATGCGTGTAAATATGATACCTCATAAGATGGCCTTTCTGCGTTTTGCAGTTTGAAAACTAAGGTGTGTTGTAAACACTGGAACCCTACTATCTGCAAAAGTTTCTGCTTTGGGCTATTTCATATGAGCATCTGGTATCAAGACAGACAGACAGTCGTCTTATTTACTGCTCTATAACAAACAGATCCTCCCTCTATTTACATTAACATTGTGAAAATCAGATTGAATGATTTCATTAAGAGATATCATTAAATTTTGTACAGACACACACAGTTCAATGTTTCAAAATCCACATCCCGTTATCCTCAGGCAGGGTAGAGTAACAAATAGATTAAAAAGAAATTTTAACTTCTACAAAAGCAATAGCTAGAGCCAGTCAGTTTTTATTTGAGCTCAGAGTACACAGCCATTGGAGACATTTTCAATATTTGTAGTAACAGCTGTGATTCCTATACATGCTTTGCCAACAGGAGGACAAGCATTTTCCTCTGAGTAACTAGTTATGCCTCCAAGGGGCTGCATTAGCAGCACACACATCCTTTTAAGGGAGTAGAGAATTTTTGCTACAGTCTTGACCTAAGCCTCAAAGAGTAAGGCCCTTAGGGCCGTCATTTCAAGCAGCACTACCCACACCTTTCCCCTCAGTCATGTATTAGATCTTTACTTCACCACTATGGGAAAAGAAGTATGAAAAAATTCATTTTTGCTTCTGCATTTGTCGTGATTTCAGCAGTTCCCAAAGTCTGATACACAGAAATGTCTTGTTACAGACTGATTATAGGCTCCTTGCCAGAAAGATCAAATAAGACATTTTAAGCTTCAACCACCATATGGATGTGCCTTGTCTTTATAGAGGATGTATTTTTCCCTGAGGATTTCCAGCATTTTAAATTTCTACTATATTAAGTATAATTTATAATAATTTCAGATAAATTTAGGATGACTGTAAGACTCAGCACAGAAGTCCACAAAACTGACTGTACACGTCCAAACCCACTAAGTTCTTTGATATTAAGTTTCTCTAACTTGCGTGTTTATATTTTCAACTGTAGATACACAAAATAACAATTACTAATGAAATAGAGTTTAAGGTTTGTTGCACACTTGAATAGCTGCAGTAAAGGAGGAGCAGCTGAGAAGTTCTTCTATAAACAGGTGAGGTTAATCTCTAGATCAATGCCTCTTGTTCTTGTGGAGACTTCAATCTTCCTGATAGCTGCTGGAAGTAGAATGGAGCAGAAAGGAAGCAGTCTAGGAGGTTCCTGGATTGCGTGGAAGACAACTTCATAGAATCATAGAATCATAGAATAACCCAGTTGGAAGACCCACCGGATCGTCCAGTCCAACCGTTCCCACCAATCTCTAAACCATGCCCCTTAGCACCTCGTCCACCAGTGCCTTAAACACCTCCAGGGAAGGTGAATCAACCACGTCCCTGGGCAGCCTCTGCCTGTGCCCAATGACCCTTTCCGTGAAAAATGTTTTCCTAATGTCCAGCCTAAATCTCCCCTGGCAGAGCTTGAGGCCATTCCCTCTTGTCCTGTCCCCTGTCACTTGGCAGAAGAGGCCAGCACCCTCCTCTCCACAACCTCCTTTCAGGTAGTTATAGAGAGCAATGAGGTCTCCCCTCAGCCTCCTCTTCTCCAGGCTAAACAACCCCAGCTCTCTCAGCCGCTCCTCATAAGGCCTGTTCTCCAGCCCCTTCACCAGCTTCTTTGCTCTTCTCTGGACTCGCTACAGAGCCTCAACATCCTTCTTGTGGTGAGGGGCCCAGAACTGAGCACAGGATTCAAGGAGCGGCCTCACGAGTGCCGAGTACAGAGGGAGAATTACCTCCCTGGACCTGCCGGTCACGCCGTTGCTGATCCAAGCCAGGATGCCATTGGCCTTCTTGACCACCTGGGCACACTGCTGGCTCATGTTCAGTCGCTGTCAACCAACACCCCCAGGTCCTTCTCCTCCAGGCAGCTTTCCAGCCAGGCTTCTCCTAGTCTGTAGCTCTGCATAGGGCTGTTGTGCCCCAAGTGCAGGACCCGGCATTTGGTCTTGTTAAACCTCATGCCATTGGACTCTGCCCAGCAGTCCAGCCTGTTCAGATCCCTTTGCAGAGCCTCCCGACCCTCCAGCAGATCCACACTTCCACCCAGTTTAGTGTCGTCTGCAAACTTGCTAAGGGTGCACTCGATGCCTTCATCCAGGTCATTGATAAAGACATTGAACAGGGCTGGACCCAGCACTGAGCCCTGGGGAACCCCACTTGTAACTGGCCTCCAGCTGGATTTAACACCATTTCCCACCACTCTCTGGGCCTGGACATCCAACCAGTTTTCCACCCAGGACAGTGTGCGCCTGTCCAGGCCAGAGGCTGACAGTTTCTAAAGCAGAATGCTGTGAGAAACTGTGTCAAAGGCTTTACTAGAGTCCAGGAAGACCACATCCACAGCCTTTCATTCACTACATCCGCAGCCTTCCTTGCACAGCTGGTGAATGAACCAACAAGGGAAGGTGCCCTCCTGGACCTGCTGTTTGTGAACAGAGAAGGCCTTGTGGGGGATGTGGCAGTAGGAGGATGCCTAGGACTAAACGATCATGAGATGATAGGGTTTTCTGTTCTAGGCAAAGTGAAGAGGGTGCTTAGCAGGACAGTAGCATGTAATTTCCAGAGGGCAGACTTTGAACTCTTCAGAAGGCTGGTTGGCAAAGTCTCATGGGAGACAGTGGTTAAGGGCAAGGGAGCCCATGAGGGCTGGGAGCCCTTCAGAAAGTAGATCCTAGCAGCTCAGGAGAAAGTCATCCCCCATGTTCCAGAAAAAAAAGCCAACAGGGGAAAAAACCAGCTTGGTTGAACAGAGAGATCTTGAATGATATCAAGAAGAAGAGGAATGTTTATGGGCTCTGGAAGAGAGGACAGGCCTCTTGGGTGGATTACAGGAGGGAAGTGAGATTGTGTAGAGAAAAAATCAGAAGGGCAAAGGCTCAACTAGAAATCAGATTGGCAAAGTCCATGAAAGATAACAAAAAATCTTTCTATAAATATATAAATAATAAAAGGAGGACTAGGGAGACCATACAGTCCCTATTGGACGCAGAAGGAACAACAGTGACAGGAGATGAGGAAATGGCTGAGGTACTTAATGTCTTCTTTGCCTCAGTCTTTAATTGTAAAGAAAGTTGTTCCCTCTGTGTACAAACTCAGGAGCTAGAGGAACAAAATGAGGCTCCCATGATCCAAGAGGAGGTGGTCAGAGCCTTGCTAGCCCAACTAGACACCCACAGGTCTATGGGGCTGTATGGGATTCACCCAAGGGCATTGAAGGAGCTGGCGAATGTGCTGGCCAAACTCCTTTCCATCATCTTCCAACAGTCCTGGAAGACTGGGGAAGTACCACTGGACTGGAGGCTGGCTGGTGTTGTGCCCATCTACAAAAAGGGTTGCAGGGAGGATCCGGGGAACTACAGGCCTGTCAGTCTGACCTCAGTGCCAGGGAAAGTCATGGAACAGGTGATCTTGAGTGCGATCATGAAGCACTTGCAAGAGAACCGGGTGATCAGGCCCAGTCAACACGGGTTCACTAGAGGCAGGTCTTGCCAAACTAACCTGAACACCTCCTATGACAAAGTGACTTGGCTACTGGACGAGGGAAAGGCTGTGGATGTGTCTTCCTGGACCTCAGTAAAGCCTTTGACACAGTTTCTCACAGCATTCTGCTTCAGAAAATTTCAGCCTCTGGCCTGGACAGGCAAACACTGTCCTGGGTGGAAAACTGGTTGGATGTCCGGGCCCAGAGAGTGGTGGGAAATGGTGTTAAATCCAGCTGGAGGCCAGTGACAAGTGGGGTTCCCCAGGGCTCAGTGCTGGGTCCAGCCCTGTTCAATATCTTTATCAATGACCTGGATGAAGGCATCGAGTGCACCCTTAGCAAGTTTGCAGACGACACTAAGCTGGGTGGAAGTGTGGATCTGCTGGAGGGTCGGGAGGCTCTGCAAAGGGATCTGAACAGGCTGGACTGCTGGGCAGAGTCCAATGGCATGAGGTTTAACAAGACCAAATGCCGGGTCCTGCACTTGGGGCACAACAGCCCTATGCAGAGCTACAGACTAGGAGAAGCCTGGCTGGAAAGCTGCCTGGAGGAGAAGGACCTGGGGGTGTTGGTTGACAGCGACTGAACATGAGCCAGCAGTGTGCCCAGGTGGCCAAGAAGGCCAATGGCATCCTGGCTTGGATCAGCAACGGCGTGACCGGCAGGTCCAGGGAGGTAATTCTCCCTCTGTACTCGGCACTCGTGAGGCCGCTCCTTGAATCCTGTGCTCAGTTCTGGGCCCCTCACCACAAGAAGGATGTTGAGGCTCTGGGGCGAGTCCAGAGAAGAGCAACGAAGCTGGTGAAGGGGCTGGAGAACAGGCCTTATGAGGAGTGGCTGAGAGAGCTGGGGTTGTTTAGCCTGGAGAAGAGGAGGCTGAGGGGAGACCTCATTGCTCTCTATAACTACCTGAAAGGAGGTTGTGGAGAGGAGGGTGCTGGCCTCTTCTGCCAAGTGACAGGGGACAGGACAAGAGGGAATGGCCTCAAGCTCTGCCAGGGGAGATTTAGGCTGGACATTAGGAAAACATTTTTCACGGAAAGGGTCATTGGGCACAGGCAGAGGCTGCCCAGGGACGTGGTTGATTCACTTTCCCTGGAGGTGTTTAAGGCACTGGTGGACGAGGTGCTAAGGGGCATGGTTTAGAGATTGGTGGGAACGGTTGGACTGGATGATCCGGTGGGTCTTCCAACTGGGTTATTCTATGATTCTATGAAATTATTTCTTGAAAAAGCTGGTTTTGTCTCCCTGCCTCATGGCTGAACCCTAACACCAACAGTCTCCTCTCGCCCATCCACACACACACATACACACAATTGTGATATTTGCAACCCTATCTTCAAGTTCTCCTTATTTACTTGTATTTGTTTCCTGTTGGACAAGAGACATAATGCTCTACATCTTGCAGCTAGATACATGCCTGACAGGCTGGCTAACATGTAAGTGCTGATCCACTTGGCTGCCAGGAAATTCAGCTGAAAATCAAGTCACTCATCCTCTTGCAGATGAAGAAATATGTCTGGAGGCTATATTCAGTCCCTGGTTTTTCCCTTCTGGTGTCTCCGCCTTACTTTTAAACTTGACTGAACTGATCTGCTTGTTAAACTACTGTTACAAAGGGACTAACAGAGGTACCTGTGGCATGGGTGTAGAAGCCTTACTTCCCCAGTGAACTAGGTTGAAAACTGACTCGCACCTGATCTCAGGAATTACTGTAGGTGAAATAATGGCTGTTGAATGCAAAAATAACTGTTCATCTGAACAGTTAAAATAAGGTTTTACAAGATCACACTCACAAGAGGCAAAATGAAGTGGCTCTAAGTTTTAACAGTCCACCTATCTCTCTACCTCATGATTTCCATTATGTCAAAGCTTCTAAAACCAGTGAAGCCTTCAGCAAAGGGCCCCACAATGGGACATCAGATAAAAGCTCTGGCAAGGAATAACCTTATACATTTGAAAATCCTCCTTCAAGTCCTTCCTATTCATACCTGAATGAATAATGGGATGAGCAGAGCAAGATGTTTTTCTGTTATACGGTGTCCCCGAAATGTATAAATTAGGATTTTTTCCTAAAATATAAAATTGTTCTGAAAATGTTCTAAATTTTAGGTAAAAAATGGAAAGTTAAAAATCTATAAAAGCCTATAATAACACATACCACATAATGCAGCCCTTGAAACAAACCTCCTGCAGCCTCTAAGGAAAAATATATATTAAGTGAATGATGACATTCACCAAAATTAATTCTTCAAAATGTGGGAGCTTTGTGGATGTGGAAGATACTAGTGCTACAGAATCTAGAATAACATTTTCCAATAATCTGCAGCTGTTTCTTGTAAAACCAATGCTGTGCTCTTGTTTGTGGGCCATATAAGATATGTGTACAGTAACCATGAATACCACAAATAAATGTTAGGAGAAATCTGCAGCTTCTCATTTTTCATAGCAACTTCAAGGCAAAACCCAGCAGAAGATCAGTCACACTGTCTTTATGTTCCTTAGCAACGTCAGCATTAACAATATCTTCGAAAGAGATGCTGGCCTACCTAATTTCACTTTCATCCCTGAAAAGTCTCCCTACATCATCCAAGAGAGGTGGCACAGTTTTATATTAATTATGTTTTCCTTGTGGACTCATTTGCATTTTATGCCCAAGGAAAATAATACCTAAATCCCTAAGGGACAGAATTTCCTAGAAAGTACGTTCTGCCTTGCCTTTATTCCCCAAATGTAATCCTTAGTAGAGGTACATAATGTCATGAACTAGGTTTTGGCAAGTTTTGCCTATCAGTTAAAGGTTTATCTACTTTTTTTTTTTAAAGTAAAACAAATGTGCTCAAGTAAAACTGAAGCTTGGAAGCATTACCGGGCAGCTAGCTACTAAAAGGTCTACTACAGAAACATCACCAAAAAAAGGGATTTATATCAAGTGGGAGAGAGCAAATGTCCCATTAATTTCCACAATTAATACAGACAGGTCAAAACCAACACTGTAGTGCGTAAGTAATAACTACTGATTTATTGCACATTACAAGCTTTTCTTGGAGGAACACAGAGGACAAAATTTGCAAGCCAGTTCTATTTTTATGAAGAATCAGCAAGACAAAGGGATAACTCACTAGGGCTGCAGGAGAGTTAGTCTCACCCGATGAGCAATACGTGAGGCAGCACATGCACTTCAGGAATGGCCGTACATTTGCAGGGCCTCCCCCATTCCGCCTACTGATGCATTTGGCATCAAGACAATACAAAGGGTGTTGGCAAAGGAAGAAGTTCAACAGGAAACCACAGCCTCTCCAACAGCCCCTAGAAACAAGTGCATAGGCACAGACCATCCACAGCAGTAAACACATGGTACAGAGCCCACATGCATCCAGCAGATGTAAACCTCCTCCCACACGTGAATATGAAATGTTTCCTCACTTGTTCTGTTTTGTTCAGGGAGCTCATCCTTCTCTTAGAAGACAAAACTTCAAACTAAAACTTTACTTATATATGATCACAAAGAATTCTACTGTTAAGAGTAATACCTGAATGGATAAAAGCCCCTAGTTTAATTACAGGAAGAAAACTCTGAACATTATTTGCTCTCTTATATTACTGCACATGCATAAAGTATCTTTAAACTACTCGATGACAGCTGTGACAGTTACATTTTGTTCAGAGTGTATGTTATTGCTTTTATATTTAGATATGCTCAGAGTATTTCAAACGTAATGTAAATATATTATTGCTGCAGTCATGCTGTGCTTCCCGATCAAATTTCCTTAAAATGTGACGCGTACACTGAGAAGACTTTCCCCGCCTCCTCCAAGGATATATTAAATATCTTGGGAACACACTGCCTCAAGCAATAAGTCTTTTCATTATCCATATACAAGTACATATCCCAGAGTCTTCACTATCCGCTGGATTTATTCCCAGAATAATTTCAAGAAATTTCTAGGCCTTCAGAAAAGTATGCTTTTATAAAATACTCTTTGAGAATAGACTCTAGAAGCAGATGGATCACAAATGCTGGAGCCCAGCAGGAAGCAGACTGTTAGCAGTGTCAGCATTTACACACTAGGATTTTTCTTTTTTTAAAGAATTACGAGTTATCGGTGAAAAATAACATCATCCATTTTGGTCTTCTGACCAATCTCTTAGTTATATCTTTGGCATCCAACTACATTTGTCTGATATCTTCATCCTGCTTACCTTCATGATACTTCCTGAAGTTGTGCTGGTGAGACACTGCTGCTTCATTTGGTTATCAAATAAAGAATTAAATTTCATATCACTTTCTTGTCAATGTGAGCACCAAAATGATTCTTGAACAAAAATGTGTTTCTTGCCTTTTTTTAAAGGAATAGCCCTCATAGATGTTGCCAACAAGCTATTCCAGAAAATATCATGGCAAATGAGAGAAGTCAGTGATAAATCTCAAGGCCTATTAATTCAAGATCCCTTTGGAATTGTACTAACTATGTTTTGCTTGATATTCCAACAAATATATAGGTGGGAATTATACTCCACTGAAGGTGAATATGGAAGCATACTAAAAAGGAGTACCAATAATTTCATATTTACATCTGACATAAATATGGATCAAAATTTACATGGAAACCTTTCTTGAAGGTAATTGCACTGCAAGCATTCTCTCCCACTAATACATAAACTTTTATCTCAAAGTACTCCAAGACACATCACTGATGTATAGTTAAAGAACTTGGCAGTAAGGAAAAGCAATATTTCAACAACTCTTCAACCTTATTGTTATCTCAGCACAAAAAAGCCCATGCTTACTTTATGAAAAATATTACAACATCCCTAGGGTGTATAAAACAAATTGCTTTCAATGCAGCAGTTTGGGCTCATATTAAAAGCATGTGGAGCTTCATCTCCCTCTTTTTGAAGGTAAAATGAGTTAACTCTGCCAACACTTAGAGAAAAGTTCTGAAGCTCTTAAGTACTCCATAAAAATATCCATACCCCAAAGTTATCTTTTAGTGACTATGCAGATGTCACATGAAGCACTACACACCTAATATTGAAAATATATGTACTAGATAATTTTTTGCAAATTTTCAGGTGTAAATAAGAAATTTAGTTTTCAATTTATTTCTAACTAGGTCCTGTTAAAAAACTACTTTATTTTCAGGATACAATCAACCAGTTCGATCTGATATTAGAAGCAAAGTGCCAATAAATACATGTATTTTTATACTGTTTTATAAATGAATATTGAATAGAATACTGCCACCTTTTGGCTATGATTCGGACTTAAAAATGAGACTTATCTGTAAAACCTTTAAAAACATTTGACATACAATGAGTATTCTGAAAAATTCAATATGTCAACAGGCTGTTATCATTAACATATTGTTGATGTAAGGGTAAAACTTTTCATCCTTAACCGCATAGTATTAACCTATTATTTCTTGATAATGAGCAAGCACTTTCACAAGGGCTTTTGTCTTTAGCAGAAAAGCAGGCATAGCTTTGACATTAAGCTAATGGAATTGCTATTTACAGTCACAGCAATTCTACTGCTTAGAGTAAAATAATAATACTTCTGTGCAACTCATACACTCAACTTCATAAATACCGATTCACTAACTGGTTCTCAGAAAAATCTTACTGAAGAGTTGTTGAGTTTAATATTAACATACAAGCATTTTAAAACACAGGCGAAAGGCTTATAAGTTTGTCAGCAACCTCCAAAAGAAGAGCTCTGTAAATCTCTTACTGTGAACAAATTATGCCACTAGAAAAGGCAGCACAGAAGAGTACAGGGCCTGGGATTTGGGCTTAATCCCTAGCAAGTGTTCCAAGTCATTGCAGAACGATTCTCCCAACTGTGAGATAATCAGGTTTCAATTTAATTAATTTATGCTGAATAAATTAAAACAAGAGGATTTGATCCACCCCTGGGGAAGAGTTTGCTGAGTAAAAGTTCAGAAAAACAAGCACTCCTTTTTTGCTTCAGTATTTGTTTTATGAATTGGGGTGACTAGCTATAAAGCTATGTGGAAGGACTATCACCTATCCAAGGGCTTCTTTAAATCAGACTCTATCAGCTTACAAGTTATGACTTCAGCTACCTAAACTCTCCATTTTTGCATTTTCAGAAAATAACTAGTAACTTGATGAAAAATAAAACCCTAAACACCCTTAATGTAAATGAAGAAAGGTTCTTAGCAAAATCCCTGTAAAATCCTGATGCTATAGTTAAGTGGAATATGATTTTTAACGATAAGAATTTCCATACAGTCATGCTTTAAAGAACATGTTAAAATGCAACAATCACAACTCATCTTGCTACAGTAAAGGCAGGGATCTCATATCGGACTTTTTTCCTAGCATTAAAAATACTTTATATGAAAACATTATTAAACCATATCAGACTCAAGCAGAGGGAAATTAGACTGGAAGCCTAATTTCCACCTACAAATATAACCATTTGGAATATATACTGCCAAAGATATTTTGGAACTGCAAGACATCATTCGCACTTAAAGAAGAACAAAGAGCTAGACACACAACTCATACACTTTTAGCCACTAATACACTAGTCTGCCCTCTTAAATCCATTCTATTTAAATTACCTGCATTTTTCCAAGTATTGGATATTGGCACAGGAAATTTTTACATGCAGATAATTGTAATTTTCTGACTAAACTTCTGCAGGCTCAGCTTGAAGTTGTTGGTACAGAAGAGTTCTTCATAATTAACCAAGTGTACAAACACTTTCACTTCAGACACTGTTTTCCCCATCTAACCTATCAAAAAATTTTTACCAAAACAATCTGAAAAGGACAATGAGTGCTATTTACAAACACCTAGTATTTTACAAACAAATTGTTTAAACAGCATGTAACTTTGACAAATAGCATTGACTAACCTTTACAAATTTGCCCGTAGAGAGAAAATGACAAATGACTCTCACAGTGGGACTTATTAGACTCCTAATTTGGTCCTTCAGGAAACAGTATTTCAGATTTTATCAGCAATTCCATTTTTTCAGGGCCTAATCACTCCGCTTGAAAAAAAAAAAACTCCAAAAAAGACAAAACAAAAAACTCACGTACACCTTCGTGGGGAGTGAAACTCAACACATAACATCATGAACAGAATTTGCTTCAACAACTTAAAACTAACCACAGTTTCAAAATATTCCATGCCTGTATGTAGCTTGTGATGCCTTTATTTCTGAAATACAGTCTTGTAAAAAACTTGCTTAAACAACTGAAACGTTTTCAGTATTTTGGAAGGTGAAAGGAAAGCTGGACCGTCTACATTTCCTTAAATATCTTAAGGTGATAAGCATAGTGGATAGAATGCTGTGGTGCTGCAGGCAGTAATATTATCTGTTATGCTAATGCACTGGTCCAAATCCTGTATCCTCTAAAAAACCACTGGAATCAACTGATCCTTCCCACTGCCTTCAATAGGTTTGGATCAATCTCCTGAAGATTATATTATGCCACGAGACACTAGTCTACATTAGCATCTACTAGTTAGAAATAGCAGTTTTGTTAGGCGAGGAGGGAACAATTATTGAGATCTAAGACACATTTTGTTGACTGAAAATGCTAATATTTATTGTGTCGGTCAGTATTAGTTGTACAACAGTAAGAAAGGAAAGTAGTCTTTTTGTTCACCTCTCTTGCTGAGGCTGTGTTTAGCATAGGTATTCTGAGCCAGTCCATACTGGGAGAGGCAATCTAAGCAACATAGTAGCTAATCTCTTTTTATTGTCAAAGGAGAGGGCAGCCCAGTCAACAGGGTGAATTTGATAATTTGTCAGAACTGCCTATACTATTCCTCCTTCCACTGCTTGATCCTAAAACAGCCAGCTAGGTCTCCATTTATTACCTGCTATAAACCCTTAGTTAAGTAGTGGACTCAGCAGATGGATGTTAATAATAAATTAATATCTTCACTTCAGCTACTCCTTTAGTAAGAACACATTCTCCTCACTGCAGGCTATGTCTTCTTTTTTTTTTTAATCCACTTCTTTAACATTCTTGTTATAAAATCATTCAAGATGCTGATAATACTAACTTCTCTGAGAGTTCAAACTATATAGGCCACACAGTACAATCGATTAATAGCAAGAAGAGTTGCAAAATGTGAGAACGCTTGTCTCTCAAAAATCTTAGCACAGAGCTGGTAACAAAACTATACAGGGTGTCTCAAAAAAACAAACAAACAAAAAAATCAAATCCCAAATAAACTTTGTCTTCTCACAGTTGTCTGTATCCTACAGCCTTCAGGAGTGTAGCAGGGTACCTTCCACCCACATGTGCTCTGCTTCAAATGCATTGAGTTCGTCTCGCATTTTATAAGGCAGCAATTTCTCTACTATTGCATCTTCCAGACTCTTCATATGTGTCTTACCTGCTCTGCAACCTCTGCAGTGTCTCTCAGGCCACGCCTCCCAAATATCCAGACCCTGACTGTACACCTGGATTTCCTACCCAAGGAGAAAAAGAAAAAAAGCATTTAGACCTACTTCTGACATGGAAAATAGATATTGAGGGGTGTGGAGAGTACAGGGCTCTTCATTTTTTCCCCTTTTCTATGCATAAACAACTTACTGTGTTTTTTCTGCCTTACCTATCTCATACCGTGCTATGTGACTTGTTCCAGCAAATGTTTCAGTTGCTTTTTCTCTTACCCATTTTAATTCCTGTTTGGATCTGCTGCATCATCTCCCACATTGTACCCCACAAAAATTGTCCCAAATTTATTTCTTTGAGCTGCCTTTGCATAATTTATTATCTCCACATGATCTTCTAGTAATATTCTTACACAACTTTATCTCATGTATCAATCATCCATTCTGCATATTGTCCCACAATTATCACAATGAATGGTGGCTACTGCAGCTGTGGAAGAACAATGCCTTCAAAGACAGCTCTCAAACAAAAGAAGAGAAATGAACATCTTCACCACAACCCCCGCCCCCGTGAGAAATACTGCTTTCCACTGTCTAAGACTCATTACCGACTGGAGGCCCCTACAACAATTAAGTACTGCAAGAGACCAGACTGAGGTCAGGTCTTTTCCTCTTTCCTTGGTTCTGCCACCAGCCTATTGTGCTAGCTCTGAGTAAGTCTTTATCATCTCCCTGCTTCAATTTTCCTCCTCAACAAATGCGCCTAAAATGTTATCCTTCCTGGAGAAGTTAATTTGAGATGAGTACAGGGAGAACTGTAAGACTGGAATGTTTTTCTTGTTGTTAGCATGGTGACTCATTCCACTTCCCATGAACAAAGCCTGAGAGCAGTGATGGTTTCTTTTTGTATTTTCAGTCATCTCTGGCCCATTACTGTTGTAGGGAAGAAAAAAAAATAAAGCTTTAAATGCTCACAGGCAGCTGATAACTGGGTCTATACCTGTGTGAGTGCCTGTAACTGAACTTTTGAACTCTCAGGAAGACTGCTGCTTCCTACCGGCAACCAGTGCAGTCTGAAAATAGATTTTGGTAAAAACAAGACTAAAGTATTGCATATCTCATCTCCTCCAATTAATACAGAGATAGAACCCCAAGTAGAATGCTAATAATTTATTGTGTTTCTCCACATAGACCACTTGAGAAAACAAGAGGCTGGGGCCTCAAAGAAGGCCCGAAAAGAAGACAGGGCTTTGTAAAGAAGACAGGGACCTACAAAGAATGTGCTGAAAATCCCATATGGAAGAAAGATCTTTGACATGAGGGGGTATGTATGGAAATGGCTGCCGGGGCTGCTCAGGGACCTCGGCGTGTACACCTGAGGCCAGTAACTGCAAACAGCAGGACATCACAGTCCATCACGGCTTTGTTTCCAGTGTTCCCAGAGCAGCAGTGACCTCCCTTCTGGTCACTGAACACACTGCTGGAGTGGAGTGAGTACATGTGAGATAACTTAGTAGGGTAAAAGCTCTAATCTTGTCATTCTTAAATAAATCCAGGTACCCAGATCCCCTGCAGACTGTCGGCTACTCTTCCTTGCTGGTAAGCTTTACCAGCTGTTATCCTGCAGTCTGGGGCAGTCTCATTCTTTCTGAAAAAACACTGTTTGACAATGATGCAGAAGGCCAAGGATATATTAGACTAATCTGAATATAAGTTTATCATAGGATTTGCCACGGTGACTGTGACCTTTACCACTGCAGCTCTACCTACATTAATTCAGAGGCTAGGTGTAATAAAGGCATCCAAAGGTGAAATGCCCTGTCTATGTGTATACAGGATGTTCATATGATCTCTCCAGATTGCTCATAAATCCGTGCTATATACCCCAGAGGACTACTATAGCAAAGGCATCTAGCACTTCCAGCAAGAATTCGCCACCATCTTTCCCCAAGCTACCCACTTCTGTGCAGCTACTGCAAGCTATGAGGACCAGGCTTGACAGCCCCAGCCCTGCCCCGTAACAGAACGCAGCATGGGAATGGGTACAGGGTTGGGATCTCTGACACACCATCCTCCACATTACTGGGACCAGCCTGGAATCTAATTACAGAGCAGGGTGACAACAGAGTGAATAATGAATGATTATGAGAAATGACAAATTATTTCTTCAGTAAATGCAGACAAACGTGCAGCTGCCAGGAACCATCTATTTGAAGAGTGTTCCTATTTTAATTGTAAACTCTTCCTAAGATACCTGAAACCAATGTCCAGGAAACTTTCTCAGAGCAACATTTACAGTTGGATAGAGGAACATTCTCAACTTATTTGCTACACCTGCCTTGCCCACTTGCCCTGATGACAACTCTAGGTCACTCTTCCCTTTAAATTCTGTCTTGCTGCAAGAGAATAATAATCCATGCTTCTGAGAGGTGAAATGAGATGTTCGGCAACCCAGGCCAGAGTGCACAAAGGGTGGTTTTATGAAAAAAAAAAAATGTAGGTGGGAAAATAATGATAAATGGAGGAGATGCAGCTTCCTTCCACCTGGTACTGATTCTGAACTCTTTTCTGAAGTGTATAACCTTTTGGCCAGACTCACCCACATACCTGCTTACACAGCTATGGATTTTGAACCTAAAGAAGACAGAACATATATCAAGCATTATATATTTATTTTCTCCTGTTTTTCTCACTTGAACTCTTGTGGCAGCTTATTTAAGCATTTATTTATTGTAGGACTGATAAGTCTATTTGTGCTCCAGTGAGTAGGGCTTTTAAGAAAGTTGTGGAGCATTTATGTTAAGAACTGCAGACCTCTGGATCATAGCTGATGGGTTCCTGATGAACCTAGTGAGCAAGCAGGGCATGCACGGTGTTTAAATTTGGGTGCTACTTCTGCTCAGGTATTTTAAAATCTTGTATGTAGGAGTCAGGTTTAGAGTTGTGAATGTTAGACATTTGAAGCCCTTATTGGAGCACCATGGTATCCATAATTTGCTGTAATTACTGAAAGGAAGATGATCAGTTTCATCAAAGAAGGATTTAAATAATGCAGTAACTAAATAAAGAAACTAATGCAGTACTAAATAAAGCAGTAACAAAACATCTACAATATAACAAAAGAAGGAAACACCACAAAAATAAATCCATTGCAGGCTGGTAAAATTCTGCAGGCACTACCTAACATACATTAACATGACAAAGAATCATTTTACCCTCCCTTACTTTGAAAGAGCTCAAAACCACTTCCTTTTCAAGAAATGCACACACTTGCAATGTAACATTTACAGTTTTCAACCCTTAC
Organism: Clamator glandarius; assembly: GCA_033459285.1. Taxonomy (NCBI): domain Eukaryota; kingdom Metazoa; phylum Chordata; class Aves; order Cuculiformes; family Cuculidae; genus Clamator; species Clamator glandarius. The sequence goes on from JAUNZM010000198.1 coordinate 1,234,611, forward strand.
ACTAAGGTCCTCATAACCTCACATGTATTAAAAACATTTTAAAACACTAAAACTTGGAGGTAAACATCTAAAGCCCTATTTCCTGGACAATGAAGAGAGGTGCAAATTTTTAAAGTCACAGCCAGAAAATACTGTCTGAGATTAGAAAAAACTGCATAAAACAGGAATGGAGATCATTAAATTCAAGGCTACAACCAGGTTTGTATCAAATTCAGATGGTTTTCAAATGACGTTAAGAAGCCTGGGGATATAAGCATCCATATCATCTTCAACTCAGATTTTCACGTACCATCATTCCAAACATGTTTAACTTTCCATAAATTAACCTAAACTAATCCAATGTTCAAGGACAAAGAAGGAAGATACAATAAGAGCCACTTGGTGTTCATCAGCTTGTAGAGTCCTTTCCATATATAAACTCATAAAACATTCACTACAAGTTGCTGTACGCTGATTGTATTGGAATGTTATCATAATAACTTATGTTTCCTAAAATACTTCTTGGAGGTGCAACATTTAAAAATATTCCCCAGTGGAAAATTTCCTTTTCCCCTTCCTCCCCCCTTTTTAATAAAAAAATAAAACAAGGGAGCAACAGTCTTCCTAATGACTTTTAGGTTACTTAACCCATGATTTCTTGTATTCCTTAATGTATAATGGTATTCAGAAAAATAACTTTAGAACATGTATATTATTAAAGAACTCATTTGTTTCTCTGATCTCCAGTTCAACAATACTTCAGCTCTTCATAGTTTTTCTCAAAACATCTCTTCTGCAAACAACTTGGGATTGGAAAGCAAAGCTGGTTTCTTTCATGCTCATCCATCATCACCAATAATAAAGATCTGGGGTTAAATTACACTCTTCCTCAGTGATTCCAGTACTTTGGGATACAGAGCTTTACTTACAATTTCCTTTGCCTTGTTTTGTATATTTAAAGTACACTGTGTCATACTTACAGGGCCAATTCATTTATTCCTAAGCAATCCAACTAAGTTCACTAAAGTCTTCTGTAACTCCCAGATCTAGTTCTGCCTTCCAATAGGCCTTTTGAATCTCTCTTGAAAGAACAAATTGGACAACCTGGTAACACTGAAGATGCATTTGTTATTTTCAAATCAAATTATACTTTCTCTTCTTATTAACTTGGGGAACAAAATAAAAATTGTAGCATAAGGGCAGAAAGATAAAGATTATTTCTGTTTAAAAGGCTTTCCCCTCCATTCCTTTGACACACTGCATTCTCTATATAAAGTAAAGCAATAGACTAAGAACAGACTCAAACCCACAAGTCATATGCGTTTCCCCAAAACTATAATTTTAACCATATCAGCTGCCAGTATATTCCAATACATGATGCATCCTTTAAGAGGATGTCAGTAAGCAGAAGACATCTACATTTATAAGAGATTCAACTCTTAAGTCTTTATTCTGACAGGTATCCAATATTTGTAAGCCCTGCGAAAGGGCATATTTTTCCCCACAAGTGGATTATACACATAAAATGCATTTCATTATGAAATAATTGTCTCCCTTTTTCCTTTTTTTTTAACAAAAACCTATGTTGGGTTGAAGCCTTGAGAGAGAATGTATTACAACTAACTGACTTCTATTCAAATGTTCACATGATTCAAATTATCAGTAAACCTTGCAACGTTAGTTCCAAAGATTGTTTGGGTTTTTTGTAAGATTAATATTTCCAAAGACAGAAAATGTCACATTCAAAGCTGACAACAGAGCTTAACACCACTCATTGGTGAAGTACAAACAGGTAGATATTGCTCCCCTCAGCTTTGTAATAAGGCCATCCTTTCAAGTGAGGAAAACCTGCTTATACAAGTTCCACTAATAAAAATGCAGAGTAACTCCATTGATTGAATTATCATTCCATCACACGAGTTCTTCACTAATATCCTTGCACCAGAAAAAGTGCATCAAACTTCCATTTTGGACTCTTGTGTTTCCTCATTTTTTTTTTCCAAATACTTTAAATAGTCTATTTTATGATGATTCAGCTGAATTATGAGATACCCTTAGTGTAAATTTGATTGCTATTCAGAAATAGTTGAAAGCAGTGATTCTTTTAGATGTCACATTCTTGATTTTAGGAATACTTTTATTTTAAGAAGTGTAAAATATTTATGGAATGCAGGAATTAAAGCCTTTTATTCAGATATAAACAAAGCTAAATCAAAAGACAGAAATATCATTTAATTATAAATACCAAAATGAAAAAATAAACAAGTAGTTATATAAGATTTGAATCACACAGTCTATCTTCTGTGTCAAAGGACATGGAAGAAGTCATTAGGTTCAATTTCCCTTTGATAATTTGAGATATAAGAATATTTTACTATGATTTCCTAGTGATTATTCAGTTCTAACAATTCAAAGAATGTTGGATTCCACATTATTTTTCTAGATAATTCCAGCCAAATGGCTTTTATTTCATGACCAAACTAGCAATATTAAGCATACTGGTACTTAACAATCTTAAGAACTGTAATGAATTTCCAGGAGGAAAGCACTCCTGGCTTCAAGTTTGGTCTATCTCAAAAATTACATTTGGACTAGAGATTACTGCACCTCACATAATTCCTCAAGTGTTTGTGCAAGAGTTAAAAACAAACTCATATTTCCAATTATTCATTTAAGACTGCCTGTTTTGCCATGAAAGCTTGAATGTATTCTAGAACAATTTTCACCAAGATGGATACATCTATTTCACTAAATGATATGGACAAAGTAGTTAGAAGTGCTTTTCTTTTCTCAGAACAATAGTGCCCAGCACAGAGTATCTTCCATTTAGGGAATTTACAAGAAACAGTTGTCCTGACAGTTCCTCTTGGCACAGTATTGTTGTAATGGTCTTTCTGCTAAAAGCCTCTCCCCAGCAAGTTCTTTACACCTTTTCACTCATTACTGTACCTGTTTGTTGCAAACAGTCACTCAACAAACAGAATCCAGCACTGCTCAGTGTCCTGGATGCTTCATTTTTTTTGTCCTGCTGAGGGCCTTTCACTGGCAGCTCTGTAATCTAACTGCCTTAAAGAGGAACAACCAAGAGTGAGTCTAAACAGGCCCTGGTTAAACTCATAAAGTTACCATGGGAAAAGTATTATAAAGGGATAGCTTTCATCATTAGAGATGATGCATGTCATCAGTGATACGTAGGTATCATATAGGTGCCATTAAAGGCAAATAGTATCTACAATTACTATGAAAAAAATATAAGGTTGTCTTGCAGATAAAAGGATTATTTTCCAAGGCTGATGTTCTGAGAAGAGTGTTACTATATAGAAAACTACATACACTGCAGGTTTACATTAAAGTGTTAATAACTCAGGGTCAGAACTGACTGGATTTATCCTGCATAAATACATCTGTTCCTTACAGGACACCTTCTACCATTGTAATCATTGAGCTGCTCTGACCTGCCTCCAAGAAGCAGCCTTTCACATCCTGAATTCTGTAGCCTTTACATCATTCCATTAAAGTAGGGAAAACATCACTAGCAGCCTGAAAAATGGCTTAGGAAATGTATTATCTCCTTATTTCTCATTCCCCAATTATACTTCAAACCAACCAACCAACCGTAAAACTAATCTGTACTACAAATACATTAACTGACTATTCAGCATAAACAGCTACTGTAGCTACAGACATAGTCTATAGTTATATGATTCACTAAGCAAATTATTTATGCCTCTGTTCAGAGACGGAAAAGTTTAATTGTGACAAAGGTTTGAGTCATGCTTTATGTGAAGAGCCCAAGCTTGATTCACTAGAGTCAACTGCACGTGCTCACAAAAATCAGCAGTAAACTGATGAGCTATAAAAGCAAAAAGTACCTTTTATATCTATCTGTGTTTTAGTGAGCTAGCATCTTGGTGAACGTGCTATTTTTCTTACTCTGGCTAGTAGAAACATCTCAATATCAAAAGAAGCGTGGCCAGCATGTCGAGGGAGGTGATTCTGCCCCTCTATTCCTCTCTTGTGAGACCTCATCTGGAGTGTTGTGTCCAGTTCTGGAATCCTCAACATAAGAAGGATATGGAAGTGTTGGAACAGGTCCAGAGGAGGGCTACAAGGATGATCTGAGGGCTGGAGCACCTCCCATATGAGGACAGGCTGAGAGAATTTGGCTTGTTCAGCCTGAATAAGAGAAGACTCTAAGGAGACCTTACAGTGACCTGCCAGTACCTGAAGAAGGCCTACAAGAAAGCTGGGGAGGGACTGTTCACAAATGCTTTTAGTGATAGGACTAGGGGTAAAGGCTATAATCTGGAGAGGGACAGATTTAGGCTAGACATAAGGAAGAATTTCTTCACTATGAAAGTGGTGAGGCACTGGCACAGGTTGCTAAGGGAAGTTGTGGATGCCCCATCCCTGGAGGTGTTCAAGTCCAGGTTGGATGGGGTCTTGGGCAGCCTGGTCTGGTGGGAGATGTCCCTGCCCATGGTGGGGACTTGGAACTAGGTGATCTTTAAGGTCCCTTCCAACCCAAACTTTTCTATGATCCTATGATCCTATGATTCAATTATAATATTAGTTATTCCCCTGGTTTTGTTCCTAAACTCAACTGAACAGATGCCCCTTCTTCTGTAATCACCTCTGTTTGCAGTCTTTCCTATCTCAAAGGCAAGGTCCAGCAGGGAGCTGCAAACAGCTCCAAATCAGCAAGAGTTTTGACTGCTGCCAAGTTTCATAATAATATTAAAATTAGTTCTTGGCAAGTACTAGAATATTCATAAGATTTCTCTGAAAACTTATACACATGCCTGGAAGTAGAAATACATTCTGTAACAGCTCTGGTGTTGCTGCACCGGATTTATGGAGAATAACCCCTTGTGTTCACAGAATCACAGAATCACTAGGTTGGAAAAGACCTCCAGGATCATCAAGTTCAACCATTCCTATCAATCACTAAACCATGCTCCTCAGCACCTCATCCACCTGTCCCTTAAACACCTCCTGGGAAGGTGACTCAACCACTTCCCTGGGCAGCCTGTTCCAGTGCCTAACGACCCTTTCTGTGAAAAATTTTTTTCTAATGTCCAGCCTGAACCTCCTCCGGCACAGCTTGAGGCCATTGCCCCTTGTCCTGTCCCCTGACATCTGGGAGAAGAGGCCAGCTCCCTCCTCTCTACAACCTCCTTTCAGGTAGTTATACAGAGCAATGAGGTCTCCCCTCAACCTCCTCTTCTCCAGGCTAAACAACCCCAGCTCTCTCAGCTGTTCCTCATAAGGCCTGTTCTCCAGCCCCTTCACCAGCTTCATTGCTCTTCTCTGGACTCGCTCCAGAGCCTCAACATCCTTCTTGTGGTGAGGGGCCCAGAACTGAACACAGTATTCGAGGCGCCGTTGCTGATACAAGCCAGGATGCCATTGGCCTTCTTGGCCACCTGGGCACACTGCTGGCTCATGTTCAGTCGGCTGTCAACCAACACCCCCAGGTCCTTCTCCTCCTGGCAGCTTTCTAGACAGACTTCTCCTAGTCTGTACCTCTGCACAGGGTTGTTGTGCCCCAAGTGCAGGACCCGGCATTTGGCCGTGTTAAACCTCGTGCCATTGGCCTCAGCCTATCAATCCAGCCTGTTCAGGTCCCTTTGCAGAGCCTCCCGACCCTCCAGCAGATCCACACTTCCACCCAGCTTAGTGTCATCTGCAAACTTGATAAGGGTGTATTCGATCCCCTCATCCAGGTCATTGATAAACACATCGAACAGCCTAGCCCTGATAAAGGGCGCTCGCTTTATAAATCTCCCAAACGAGCCGTAGAAAGTTTTATTTCCCGGCATTTTCGGTGCCCCAACCTACGGATCCCCCACGCCCCGCGGCGCCACCGGCCGCCCCGCCCCACCCCGCCCATCGCCCTCCCGCTCGCGCCGCCTGAAAGAGCCGCCGGGCCCCGCCCTGCCGCGCTCGCGCCCGTGGCCAAGATGGCGGAGTACGACCTGACCACCCGCATCGCGCACTTCTTGGACCGGCACTTGGTCTTCCCGCTGCTGGAATTCCTCTCCGTCAAGGAGGTAAGGGGCTGCCCCGGAGGCTGGCCGAGCCGCCTGTGGGCAGCGGGACAGCGGGCGGCGCTGCTGGCGCCTCGCGCGGGCCTGGGCCTCCTCCTCCCTCGAGCGCCGCGCGGCCTGGCCCGGCCCGTGAGGCGCGGGGAGCCCGCTCCCGCGGCCGAGAAGGAGCCCGTCTTACAGAAAAGGGCGTGTTTCTCGTTTAAGCTATAGTAGAGTTACGTGTTATCTAAGTAATTGTATTTTTGGGAAGCTGTATGTCTCTGTGGTAGCGTGTTTTCTTTCAAACAGTGCCTTTCCAGGCACCGGGGACGGCAGCGCCTTTTGCTCAATGTGGCCTGTGCTGAACAGTTGTCTTTTCTGTAATCATAGAATTGTTTGGGTAGGAAGAGACCTTTAAAGATCATCTAGTTCCAGCTCCCCTGCCATGGGCAGGGACACCTCCTACCAGACCAGGCTGCCCAAGGCCCCATCCAACTTGGCCTTGAACACCTCTAGGGATGGAGCAGCCACACCTTCCCTGTGCACCTCTTCCAGTGTCTCGCCACTCTCACAGTGAAGGAATTCCTCCTTATGTCTAGTTGAAATCTGCCTCTCTCCGGTTTATACCCTTGTCCTGTCACTAAAAGCCTTTGTGAACAGTCCCTCCCCTGCTTTCCTGTAAGTCCCTTTCAGGTACCTGATCACCTCTGTTTGCAGTCTTTTCCTGTCTCACATGCAAGGTCAGACACGGAGCTGACTCCAAACCTCCAGTTTGGCAAGAGTTTTGACTATCGTGAAGTCCATGGTAACATTGCAGTTTGAGCTTGGATAGTACTAGAATGTGCTCAAGATTTGTGGAAAAACTTATACACGTGTGTGTAAGTCGGAAATATATTCTGTAGTTGCTCTGCTGTTGCTGCACACAATTGATGGAGATCATTCCCTGTTGCCCGGTCCTGAAAAAAGATTCTGAAACGCGTGTTAAGATTTTTATATGCCGGCAATTTCGGTATCAGTTGAGAGAGCAGCTCGGGACCTCTGCACCGCGTGGGAAGAGGCTTGTGGGCTTTCTTTGTGAGAAGGGAGGGAGAGCAGGGCAGCCGCTCCTCCCGCAGCTTGCGAGGCCGAGGGGAACTCCTCTTTCCCCTGCCTTGGATTTGGCGTGGCTTCTTTCCCGTCCACGTGCTCGTGGGAGGGACGAGCAAAATCTCCTTCGCAGCCGCGTCGTTTCCTGCCGGCTTCCCGGCGGCGTGACAGGAGCTCACGTCACTCGCGTTGCCCCTCGGCCGTGGAGCTCCGGGGAGTATGGACATTTGTGCCAGTGTGGATAGGCTTGCTAATCAATTTTAACTCTGAACCGTTTTCATCACGAACTTGGGCTTAAACCAAGTGTAAGTTTCTTCAAGTGCTGTACCTTGTTGGTCTTTTTATATGTTTTTCATTATATTACTATGAAGAACCCACTGGTGCTAGAGATACTTTAGACTGAACTCATCAACCTAAACCATTTGAAGCACTCATCTATTTTAAAATGGAAAAAAAAACCCTGTAAAATCACATAAGCTTTGAATTTAAATTGCATACTATTTATGGCTCCAGAAATGAGCCTATTCAGTATGCATACACTGAGTTGAGTTCACCTAACCAGTTTTTATGTCTGGTGTATAGGCTTCATGTTTTATCTGTCTTCTTAGGGTCTCTTTTTAGTATTTTGGCATTATATTATTTAGTAAATTGGCTTAAGTTAATTAAACAATTATTTTTTAGGGTTAAGCTAGAAGAACACAATGTTCAGAGCTAAATACTGCAGTTTCTACATCTGAAATGTCCATAAATGTGGTGGTGTGAATTATTACAATGCAGCTTTCATGCAAATGTATTTTTGAAGCGTATTTAAGTTTGGGCCCTCACCTGAATCTTGAAGACCTAACAGCAGTTCACAACTCGTTGCTTAATTATAGGGTAGGAACTTTATAAAGCAATTTAACAAATGTAAAAGAACACCACCTGGTTACACAAGCTAAACTTATTTTGCTTTTATGTTATAGATCTAAGAAGGTATATTGGATTAATCTGTGTGGCAATTAAATTATAACTTTGATCTCAAGTATGTTTTGAGACCCACTCTAAATTATTTGACTGATCTGCACTGTTCAGTGTGTTTTGTGGAAAGTATTCATTGCTTTGAAAGAAAAATCTGACCAAAGTTTTTATTTTTATGCATATATATAAAATAAGAAAATTGTAAGTTTTGGAAATAGTTGATGTAAGATTTTTTCCCTATGAATTGTGATAGGAATTACTATTCCTGATAAAGGAACAATAATCTAGAATCTTACTTTTGTTCTAACTAGTCTTTGAAGTTCTCACATTCATAAATGGTGGGAAATTACTGATATCTTGCCATGACTGGGAGTGTAGACAGGCTGCATAGTAAGCACTCTAAATGACAGAGCTGTGGGATCTTGCACAGCTATGAGAATTGATGTTTAAAACTATTTATTTGGACAAAAAAAAAAAACCGTAAATAAAGTGTATAATGGTAACTACATGGTACAAATTGGAAGCTAATCATATTCAAAGAAATATGTTAATTCTCGTTTCAGATATACAATGAAAAAGAGCTACTCCAAGGCAAACTGGATCTCCTTAGTGATACCAACATGGTGGATTTTGCTATGGATGTATACAAAAATCTTTATTCTGATGAAATTCCACATGGTAAGGAGCTCATTTGGGAGTAAAACTTGCTTTACGCCCTTTGTAAAGTAGTTAGTAACTAGTGATAATTTGCTTGTTGCACTCAAGCTAGAATAGTGTTTAACTTTGACCTTAATGAAAGGATGTATGGTACTTAAATAGAATCTCCTAATCCTGGCAAGTTTGAGTTTGTTTATCCTTCAGGGGCATAGTCTTTGAGTGATGTCTGAAGTATTTAAATGTTTTTTGGTCATTTCAAGTGCTTTAAAGGCATAGGCTGACAGAGATACCCTTGTTTTTCACCTATCAAATGAAACAATGTTGCAAAACAATTTAGGATTGCTGAACCTTTTCTTCAAAGCATCCTGTATATTAAGGGTAGATTTCCATTTTAAGTAATTCTATTAATCTGTCTGTAGTTGATTTTTAGACTTTGAGGGGATACAAATGTGCCTAAGAATTAATGTTTTCTACACTTGTATGAACATATAAATTGGTGTTTCTCTAGAAAATCAGTGTTAATTAATATAATCATAACGAATATGAAATTTAATCTTACTGGAAGCTTTCCTGTTTACTTTTTAAATCTCTGTTCCTGAAGAGCATCTGGAGAGGGAGAGCAAATTAAAATATCTTGCTTTCTCTGATTTTTGTCCTTCATGGGGTTTAGATGGTTTTTTTTCCCCCCATTGTTGTCTTTTTGTTCCCCTGGATTGATTTTTTTGTTTGGGGTTTTTTCCCTGTGACCCTGTTTTTTTGAATATACACTTTCTTGCTATTCCTCCGTTTTTTTTCATTTTGTGGAAATCCTTACCTTTTTCTAAACTAGTGGGACTACAGTCTGCCTTGTCTGCAGCTTAGGAGGAAGAGACTTTGGTGCTTTTGCATAATTGGTTACAAGATCCATCTGTTGTTCTGCCTGTGGATCTTTCTGGGCTCTCTAAACTGCAGAGTTGGCAGTTAGCCTTTTCAGAAATACCTGAAGGGAACTGATAAACTTAAGTATGTTGCATGTAATGTTTTGACTAAATCTCTGATGTGCTAGCATTAGGTGGTGGTGTTTGTTTGGAATGTGTACAATGATGCATGGGACTGTTAACAAATAATAAAAGCAGGAGGGTTTTGCTTCTGTAATCTTGGCTGCAGTTGTAATCATAGCTTCACCTTTAGGTTACTTATCAGTTCTACTGATTAAAAAGTCAGACTATTACAGGGCTGTGAGTCTTAAAGCTGAACAGGTTTCTTTCCTTGCTCCAGCCTTTCAAAACTGTTGAAGAGGAATATTACTGTTGTTGGTAGTAAAATGCTGAAGTAGTAAACTCTACAAGAAATGGCAATCCTAGCACACTTTCACTAAGAAACTGGTCTAGTGACTTCAGTATTCTGGTTACAGCCACTTATCTAAGCAGGTTAAGTGTATTATTCCTTAATGCCACAGCTGCAAGTCAGTTGAATGAATGTGGTCACTGGGATTTTTCTGCTGTTTTTTCCATATATGTAGTGTTTTGGTTTTTTCTTTTTTTTACAAGTATCACTAAGATTTTCAGTCATCGGTTTGGCAGGCATTTTTTATATGGTGACCTTTTATCCGTGGCTTTAATTCAACAGTACAAAATTAAATTAAGCAGAGGTAATACTTTCATACAGATTCAGTTGTTTTTCAGGGTGCTTGATGGTATAGCTTTCTGTGAAGAGGTTCTAGCTTATTCTGAGATGCGTCTGTGATGTCATCTTCATGCATCAACAGAATGTACATACAGACAGGTTTTTCTGATTTGTGAAATTGCTGACTTCATTAGAATTCTGTGCTGATTCTTTTTTTCATTAAGAACTTGATTTTAAATGCTCAAAGCAAAGTTGACTTGCACTAGTATAATTAGAAGTGTCTGTGCACATTTTGTAGTTGCAAGCTTGTAAGGTGTAACTTACAGTTACACAGCCAGGAGATGTCACATGAAAACATTTTTGTGCTCTGATTAAGTCAGCTGAATGTTTTTTCTTTCATTTGCCTGGTTCCTCTTTTATAATCTCAAGATTCGTCTGAAATTGTAGGTAATTTCTCCGTACTGGAACACTTCCTATCAGGCAAGTCTCTCTTGGTTTTAGGCTGGGTCACCATTATGGTGTCATCCACTTGGACCTCCTTTATGAATATATATGTAGTCAAATCACAAAAGAAATGTTTAATATGTTCTCTGTGCAGTTGAGTGTCCTGGTGTGTGGTTCACTTTCATGGTTTTCTGCATATTATTCTCTTCTGGGATTTGACCTTGGCTTCTCTGATCCCCTGTTTCTTCCCTCAGGTAGCCAGTCTCAGGGTAACAATATTTCTTCTTTAGTTTCTTTTTAAAGCACCAGTAGTACTTGGTGAGGAAGTTTGGGTCTGTGTGAAGTAATAACCCTAAAGCTGTTAGTTCTATTTCCTAACACTTTTTCATTAAACCTTTTGTAGTCTAAATAAGCATGCATAGTGTTCTGAATCATAATTTTGCAGATTGAGCTGCTTCAGATTTCTTCTTTTCATTCAAGTGTGCTAAAAATTTGCTTTCAGAACATGGTCAGCTAAAGGAAAATCTGTCTTACTGGTATCATAGCATGGTGCTTCATTCCAAGCTTATTTGGAATAAGTGAACTTACTTTAAAAGGTTGTTCTCTCTTGGTGTGAGCCTGAAGATGCCCTCTCTAGTACAGAGACTATTCCATCTCTACCAGCTCTTTAGTGGCTTGCTTAGAACCCAACTCAGGAGGAAAGGAATAAGATTGCTAGAAGCTTTTTGTTAATTAAGAAATCATTTGATGCTTCTGGCTTTGTGACTTGACTGAGAGGACAGGTGATGTAGGATTGAGGACGTTCACAGCACTGTGTAATTTAAAGATTGGTGTCTGTAAAAACTTAAGCCTTAACATTAAAATCTCTTTTGTTTGTGTTTTTAGCTTTGCGGGAGAAGAGAACAACTGTTGTTGCACAGCTGAAGCAGCTTCAAGCTGAAACTGAACCTATTGTCAAGATGTTTGAGGATCCGGAGACCACAAGGCAAATGCAGTCCACTAGGTAATTTCTAACAATTTAATTGGAAATTGAGGAGAAAGATGGGCTGAAACAATTCAGATCTTCTTTTCTAGTTGACTATCTGCCCTCTTCGCCTTTTTTGTCTTCCTCAGAGGATTATGGGGTGCGGTCTTACTTAACCTAGGAAGCCTGGTGAATAAGCATGCTTTTGGCTTCATCACATATTTCTTTCAGGAGTTGTGTGCTTCTCCCCTTAACCTCCCTTACCCCCAGAACTGGCCAGCTTGTTGGTATAAGATAGTGTTTGTGGTAACCTTTTTGAGACACATCCAGTTTCCTTTCACTTTGCTATGAGTGCAATCAAAGTTGAATGAGTTTCTCTGCATGTTATATCTAAGGACTGTGGGAGTTTTCTTATGGTTAAGCCTGAACCTGGGCCCTGTAGGAAAGTGTTTGGCTGTAGTCATTGAGGAATTAACTTCAAAAGAGGGATGGGTGGGTGTTTGTTTAGTGTAAATTACTGCTTGTTGTCTTTACATTGGAAGTACTGTTTTTGTATCTAACCAGTTCTGGAAAATTAATCAGATCCCTTCTTTGGCCTCACCTGCTCTAAAATGTCAAATAGAGCATACAACATCAGATACAGTACTTATGGCTCAGCTTGAATTTCCAAGTGAAGCATGTACTTGGATTTATTGTTGGCAAGCTTTATACATCGACTTTGCAGCAAGCTTTGTTTCAAAACTGGTACATCAATTTTGCTTTTAAAAAATCTGGAAACATAACAGCTCAGAAATATTGATTCTGGTTATTGGCTCTATGGAAGACTGTTGAGATTATATAGTAATGGAGAGAATCAGGCTGAAAGTTATCTGTAGTATTGTGCTTTAGAGAATACAGAGCGACTTAATTCTTTGACTTCTCTGAATTTCTGCTGGTGACTTGGAATTTCTATCAAATTTAGAGCTGCATGTTATCAGTGTTTTAGATCACTGCTTTTGATTCATGTCAGTGCTGTTTGGAACAAAGTCTGGGAAATGGTGGATGATATGCAAAGGATATTTTGCATGTGGAGGTTCTTTCAAGAATAAGCCAAAACATTTTGCTTTTTTATTTTTCTGTGCAGTTGTTGGAGGACATTCTCTTTAAAATTGTAGAGAAAGGCTCAGTACTCCTCATCGAAGTACGCTCCACTGGGAAAAAACCATGAGATTGTTTCAGTGACAGTCCCCAGTAATACTTGTAGAAGCATTCTTGGCTACCTTGAAATGTGTCATTTCCTTGTAGAATTCTGTACCCTAAATTCTAATCAATCAAAACTCCCAGCAGTCAGGGTTTTTTTGGTGTGGTTTTTTTTTTGACTAAATGGGGAAATTTTCCCATGCAGACACTACTACTGTATCTTTACCCCTAGAGGAGTTGAATATGGTGTGTAAGAGCTGATTGAGATCCTTTGCAGATACATTATAAAAAATATTAACTAGTATTTAAAAATAACCTTGGGTATCTGAAGTCCTGTGGTCATTAATATGAGACTTAGGAATGATAGATAATCTTATGTTTGCCTACTGGAGGCTTGAATTTTCCGTTGATCTAGATGATATTGCTTATTCTTTTAACAGTGTTAATTAAAAACCTTCAGAAATGTCAGGTGTGAATTAGATGTTTAGAACTTAGTAAGTATGATTATTTATAGTTGGACATTCTGCAGGCATTTCCTATGGTAGGGATATTCCTGCTGATCACTGTGTCTCAGTGCTAACAGTGAGATAAATTTCCTTTGTGACTAGTCTTTACCATTTTTTTCCTGTCTGTTGTTAATTTTAAACTGTTTGGCTAGAGTAACTACTGTGGAACTGGAATATGAGGGTGGGAAGAGCTCTAAGACTTAATCTATCTTTGATACTGAAAGCTGAAGATGCCTTCAAATTTAAAACCTCCCACTGTTTCTTGACGCTAGTATAATTTTTATTTAAAATATGCTACTTGCAACAATAATTTTAAGTTTTTGAGATTTCGTCTAACATGTCAGGAATACCTAGCTCACTAATTCTACAGTTGCTTTAGCAAAAGTGGAGGAGTATGCTATAAATTTATGCTCTGTTAGGTTATTTTACTCTTAACAGCTGACAGTTGTGTTGTGTAGCATGTTGCATGGTGACAATCAGTTTGTTTTGTAAAAACAGTGGATTTTATCTTTTTATTATAGAGACGGTCGGATGCTGTTTGACTATTTAGCTGAGAAGCATGGTGTAAGTGTTTTTAATTCTTACCTCTTTGAATTAATTTCTGAGTTTCTCAGTGCAACCTCCCCCCCCAAAGCCAACAGCTCTGATCAATTATGAACTAGCATTTTGGCCTGGTTTATGTCATTGTAGCTAATAGGTAGAATTCCCAGTGCTAACATTTTGTTGGAATGCCTTTGACCTTTTAGCATTTTTACACAAATTAAAATAGAGCTGAAGCTTAATGTTGGCTGCATCCTTGTAATTAATATGTGCTGTACATCTGAACTTCCACCTTATTTTCACTATTGGTATAATCTTTAATTCAGTAGCATGGATTGAGTATAGTAGTTTTCTGTTGTCTTTACCACGTACTGTGTCTTTCAAAGAACCTTGAGATTTCAAAGCTTACTTTACTATTAAAATTGGCTTGTAACAGCTTTTTTTCTCTTCTAGAGAAGAAAAGCTGATTTATATTTCTTTTCAGTTCAGACAGGAATACCTAGATACGCTCTACAGATATGCAAAGTTCCAGTATGAATGTGGTAATTACTCAGGAGCTGCAGAATATCTCTACTTCTTTAGGGTTCTGGTAAGTTTGTGGTATTTGTTGGTTTTGGGTTTTGTTTTGTGGCTTGTCTGGGTGTTGTGGTTTTGTGGTGGAATTTTTCCAATTAAATACTTTGACCAGTAAGTTGTCTGTATTCTTAAAATATAATAATTTTGACCTTCTCTGAGGCGATTACTGTGCACCAAAGAAAAGTTGAAGAAAATTGTTAATAATCATCACTGACTACTATCCTGCAATTCAGTTGTTGCCAGGCTGAATTCAGAGCTGTACTTTGAAGTTTGTAGGTCTTGTGGTAACATTACAGAGTACTTTCCTCATTGTAAAATTATGCTAGAAAAATACTAAAAAAAAAAATCAGCAAAATGAATACTTGCTTTAGTACACGAGTTATCAACAGTAGTACAAAGCTTGCAGATGGCTGGAATGCAGTTGTCAGTAATGGTGAACTGTAGGCTTCGTATCTGCACTGTCATCTGTCCTTTCTTAAGTTTTGTGATGGATTTAAGAGTATGGGTCATCTGCCTAGGGAATGTCAACAGTTTAAATGAGAATTGTAGAACTTGATCCATTGCCTCTGAAGCAGCCCTTCTGATGTTGTTATAATTCATGTCATTTGTTAATGGCAGGAGTGAATTTTGAGGTTGAAGAAACTTTCTGAAATACAGCTAAATATTTACTGTAATTGACTATAATTAAGGAAGCAAAATTGGGAAATACATCTTTAATCCAAATAGGATTTAAAGTAGGAACGAGTTGAATTCCTAATTTAAATGTTGATGATAAGGTTGAGTTCTGTATGGCTTTCAGTGTTGTATTCCATGTGCTGAGAGGAGAAATAAGTTACTTATGTTGGTTTGTGAGCAGCTGTAATTCATGCTTTTAATTCTGGGCTTAGCATTTTGTTCTTATGTCAAATAACTAATTTCAAAAACAACTGGTTTTTGTGCTGGCAAAGACTTGGCATAGGACTCGTTACTGATTCTAAGGGAAGATTTATTTTAAGTTGTATGAGGTGAAACATAACCTATGAAAGAACTATTGTAGTTGATATGAGAACAGAATTTGACATTATGCATGACATAGTGCAATTCATTCCTGTATAAAACCAACAGAACTTGACCTAAGGACTACCCTCCTAAGAAATAGATGCACTATTGCAAAGTTGCAGTTTTACTTCACATTTCTGTAAGAAGTATGCTTTTTGGCACAACATTGGCAATAAGAACTTTACCACATTTGTTTTTAAGGTGGTTACCTACTCTCATCGTTTCTTTATGAAACTGCTTTCTGATAATGTTGTTTGGGTAATCTAGAAGTATTTTTATATGGCACATAAAATTTGTAATAACGGTCACCTGGTGCTCAGCCGTTTATTTTTTTCCTAACTTGAAATGCATCAGCATGAAGCTTTGTCTTACTTTGACAGGATTTTTTCATTTCTGCTTTAGGAACTTCACTGTTGTTTCTTCTTTTCTACATGAATTGCTGTTTTTCAAAAAGCCCTTAATTTGGAAAGATAGGACCATGCATATTTGTTATTTTGTAAATTAAAAATACTGCTAGGAAATATATTTTATAAGTAAATAACAGTAGCCCCCTCCAAAAGTATGACTTTTTATTGCATTGTTGAAAATAGGTTCCAGCAACAGACAGAAATGCTTTGAGTTCTCTGTGGGGAAAACTGGCATCTGAAATTCTAATGCAAAATTGGGATGCAGCCATGGAAGATCTCACAAGACTAAAGGAGACAATAGATAATAATGTAAGTAAAATCTTGGTTCATTTAGTAAGATGATAGACTAGAGGTATTAGTAGTCAAGTTTTATTAGGAATTACTTGAAGTCTTGTTTAGGGGAAGTTTCACTAGATTCGTAGTAAAAGCTTGTCACAATGAGTGAGGTATCATGAAATTGCTGCTTAAATTTTGGATAGCTGTAGTTCTTAATATTCTGTAAAGAATGGAGTGTGTGTAACTAAACTATACTTGCATTTAAATAACACTTCTAACAGAAAATGCAAGACAGGTTATTTTTTGGAAATGGGGCTTCCACAGCCATATCTGAAATGAAGGAGTTTTACTCTCTTGAACCAGAATCTTGAAAAGATGTTTTGTGTTGTTTAGGGATTTTTTAACTCTAGAATTGTTCATCTGTGTGGCACATAGCTAATTTTAACATTTTTCCTTAATGTTTTCATCTTTATGAAATTAGTTATAATGTGTTATGAAATTTGACTTGCTTATTGAAATCCAAGATTTTTTAGGATACTATCATACTACTTATGCTCTTTGGAGTGGTTATATTTTCCAATATTATCCTGGTTGTAAGTTCCAGCTCATTTTTCTTTAATAGACGACAGGTTACAAAGCTGGAGGACAGATAGCCTGAGTGAGGAAAATTTCTAAAAGGAGCAAGTGGAATATCACAAATTTCTGAACAAATAGGTTTCCGTACATTAGTCGTCATGCAAACTTCCTGTGTTTTACTTGAATTAAACTAATGTTATGTTTTCTCTTAGTCTGTCAGCTCTCCACTGCAGTCTCTTCAACAAAGAACATGGCTCATCCACTGGTCTTTGTTTGTGTTTTTTAATCATCCTAAAGGGAGAGACAATATCATTGACCTTTTCCTCTATCAGCCACAGTAAGTTGTGTTGTGCTCTTTTGGGGATTTACATCATCTGCCATCATTTTGATTTATATGCAAGCCTGTACAACATTTTTCAGCCCAAAGCTGTTTCAGAAGTTCTAAAGATACTAAGAGTCTGAATATTTTTTCCCCAACCTTTTTTTCTGTGTGTATAACCTGCTTTTCTTCATGGTTGTACTTCCCCTTCAAAGATAAGAGGTGGTGAAGTAGGAAGAGCTGGCTCTTTTTTTTGTTTGGAGGGTATGGAGCAAGTGGTTTTGCTAGATTACTGACTCCTACCACATCTTTTGGCATGGAGATGGTATTGTTCTATTTTTGTTATAGAAAACCTATTTAAGAAGGGTTCCTCAAGAAAATCTGAGGAGAATAAAAATGAAAATTGAAATACTATAGTCATTTGTGCAAGGACTGATTTCTTATAAGTAGTCTAGGAGTCCAGAAGAGCTTGACACTAAGAAGTTTTCTTCTAATATCTGATTGGATCTAATGTATTAGAATAAGAAAACAGTTGAATGGTTTTTATGATGATCACAGTAGATTGGTAATTTGTATTTGGGGCTTTTTGCCTCCTTTTTGTTTTGTGTGTGTTGGTTTGGTTTTTAATTTATACTTCTCACTTTTAAAAATGGGTTTACTTGTTGGAGAGTTGAACAGCAGTCTCCTATGCTGATAGGAAAAAGGATTTCGTGTGGATCTGTGTGCCCATACAACCCCTTCTTGTGATATCAGTGTAGGTGATAGCTTAGGCCAGCATTGGCTTGAACTTAACAGACTCTTCTTTTTCAGTGCTAGCCCCTTTTCTTCTCTGCCTTGCATACTGCTGCCTTCTTTTCTATTTGCTTCCCTCCCTCCTCTCCCTGTCCAAAAAAGATGATCACAAGGCTAACAAAACTAAATCAACCTTCTATATTTGAATTAAACGGTCAGTAATAAGCCCTGGTATTTTATTGTGTAAAAGGTGCATAAGCTATTTATCAGGAATACTGTTTTGATGCAAAATTGCGTTATCTGAGCTCTGGTTTTTTTCTTGCTAGATATCTCAATGCAATTCAGACAATGTGCCCACATATCCTCAGATATCTGACTACTGCAGTCATAACAAATAAGGATGTCCGAAAGCGTAGACAAGTGCTGAAAGATTTAGTTAAGGTTATTCAGCAGGTAAGGACCAAAATACCCGTTATTTTCTGTCCTTTTTAGTGAGACTTCATAATAACTTCAATCTAACAATATGCCTGGTTTAGGTCTTCCACTTACATTTTGGTGCTCAGTTTCTCTAAACTAGTTTTTTACTGTCAAGTGAGATGCATGTTAGTCAATGGAAGGGTGGATTTTTTTCCTCCTTTAGTGTCAGCAAGCAACAAGTAAAATGGAATATGCACTCAATTTTTTTTTCTTTGTGTGATTAAGTATAGAACACTCGGTGAGATATGCAAAATGACTTTGGAACAGATTCTTCCTATTCAGCTGGCCCTACAAGGAGTTGTTATATGAATAAAGGATCTTGTTTGTATTTCAAAACCAGTGAACTGTATGCATTATTTGTGTTCATGTGCATTTTCTTGAAAGTGCTTCAACTGTTACAGTTGTATGAGGATGTAGACAGGGACAAAAGCAATAAAAGAATTGTGGTTGATAGCAATCAAGGGGATTATGGCAAAGTTTTGGGTTTTTTTTAATCCAGAATCGGCATGCAACCGGAATACCAGCCATCATGCTTCAAACACTTTTAATAACGTATATGGTGAATAATAAGCTATATATATATGTATCAGTGCAGTTATTACAGGCTAGTGTTGTAGTATCCAATTCAAGCATTGATGTAACTACCTATATAAAGCACGATCAACACAAAGACCAAATTTTAAGCATATCTTAATCTGTTTTTAAGTGTTGTTCACAGAAGAAGTAGCATAAGAAGCTACAGTCTAGGTGAAGTGTTTAGGCTCATCTTCTATTTGTGCTAGAATCTTATTTTAGTATTGAACTTCTAATGTAATAGGAACTTGTAATATTTGAAGTACAAAGTAACATTTTTACAATTTGTTCTGCTTTTGGCTTATGTTGTACAATTAGTATAAATGCAAAAGTATCACTAAGGTATTCTTTTTGAAAATAACAATTCTGACTACTTTGGTTTTGGAACACATAAGAGATATGTTTCTTGGTACTGCTCTACTGTGTATGGCCCTATATTAAATCATGAGTAAGGGGGTTTTATAAATTTGGAAGCAGTTCAGACTGGATAAATAGCAACTTGCCTGCATAGGAAAAACAAAACATTGAATTAAGTGATTTGTCAGATGATGGACTGGTAACTCTAATAGCAGTTAGAGATTGGCAATACTTGTAATGCTTTTGCAAGTATTGAAACAATAAGTAAGCAATTTATTGTTTATCAATTAAATTTAAGAGTCAATAAATCAAAGACTTTTAATTAGTGGATGTTAATTACATGGTTATGAAGTACATTATTCATGTAAAAAAAACCCTTTACCTATAAAAGAGAATTTGAACCCTCAATAATGAGAATGCAAATACAGTTCTTAGGGGAAGGAAAAGTAACTTGGATCTAGAATTAAAAAATCTTAGTAATTCCTCTAATCTGCTGAATTTTTTTGTATACTAAAGCAGATATTGACAGTCTTAAAAGTGCATTAGAGACATTGGAGGATGTTCAATTATGTCTTCATTTACCCAGATGTATATCGATCTAGTGCTGTTCCTATTCCCTCCTTGGAGCTAAAAGTTGAGTGATTCCTGTAATGCCAAAATAAGTTTCAAGCATTTTGTATATAGAAAGTAGCATTGTTTGTGTTAAGTGTGTTGTCAGTGTAAATCAATTGATCCTTCAGTTTGGATTATGAAGGATTTGGTGTTGAACTAGTCCTTGAAATCAGACTTTAGGAGGAATATATGTTCTACCATGTTTTAAGAAATATGGAGGTTTAATACAGAACCAG
This sequence comes from Clamator glandarius, assembly GCA_033459285.1. NCBI lineage: Eukaryota > Metazoa > Chordata > Aves > Cuculiformes > Cuculidae > Clamator > Clamator glandarius. The sequence continues at coordinate 1,254,736 of JAUNZM010000198.1, forward strand.
CTGTAGTCTAAAAGCTGAAGTTGGAACTGGGGAAAAAGGGTGCATTTTTTTCAGCTTTTATAATAAGAATTTGGAGGTTTAAGTTCAGTATTTTACAGATGATGTATGGATTTGTTTACAGTATTAAATTTTGTTTGGCTATTATAAGGAACAGTCAAGTGATTGTGTGGCCTTGATTTCTAATATTGTTCCTAATTTTTTTGGCAGGAGTCCTACACATACAGGGACCCTATCACAGAGTTTGTGGAATGTTTGTATGTTAACTTTGATTTCGATGGTGCACAGAAGAAGCTGAGAGAGTGTGAAACAGTAAGTCTTATAACATTTTTAAGACTTTTCCTTGATGTCTAAAATTCACAGTGGCCTGCTAACTTGTTTGAAGTGGTATTTGATTCCATAGCAAGTGTTTTCTGATCTTTAATTTGGGGGGAGGTGCGGAAGGTTCTGTTTTATTTTTCAACTTATTTTGTAACACTTTATAGCCTTACCAATAAGTCTTGCTGGCTTTAAAATTATATTTAAGTAGTTCTAGAACAAGTGAACAGGCAGTCATACATTTGGCTTAGCTTCAGCTTGTCCATTAGTGTTTGAGAAGTGCTTGAAGAAAAGCTTTAATTTGCTGTTGTTGTGAAAGACACTGCATCCTGGAATTGTAAAAGTGAAAAGTAATGTGAAATAACATTAGGATAGGTCAATAGGTTTTCTTGGAAAACTTAATTAATCTTCTGTGAAGAGTTAAAGATATCCAATACTTGGGTTGACTAGTACAGAAGTATTTTTAATAGCTGAACATCAGTACCAATTCTTATAGCCTCTGCTTTGACTTCCCTTCCATTCTTATTAGTCACCTAACTGGGTGAATCATAAGGCTTACCCTCACTGCATGGGACTGGCAGTCCTGTAAGCTGAATTTTAGAGGCACGCTTGCACCACTCAGTGACCTGGTTTGCATGGTAAGGAAAATGCTGATCAAATTGCAGGGTGAAAGAAGAATCCCCCAGTATAGGGGAGAGGATAAATTTTGTTTGGAGGGATCTTCAGTAGAATGATGACAGCAGTAGACTGTGTTCTCTTCTTGAGTCAGACCCCAGTGATCATGTTGGCATGCAAATTTTAATTTAGCGAACTGCAGAACAATGAAAATTTCTGCTAAATATTTTTTTCCACATCTTGGAGTACACCAAGAAGTGTTTTTAGATGTGCTGTTAATTGATCTTACTTGTTGACTGTAAGTTACTACTTCTGTATTCAGTGTTCCCTTTCTCCTTACGCTTGCAGGTGCTTGTGAATGATTTTTTCCTAGTGGCATGCCTTGAAGACTTCATTGAGAATGCCCGTCTCTTTATATTTGAAACTTTTTGTCGCATTCATCAATGTATCAGCATTGGGTAAGATAACTTCATAATATCATGGTTCAGAAAAATCAGTCATGGATAAGTTTGACAAACAGTGTAAACATCAGTAGTAAAATATTCAATTACCAGATAAGATGGAAACTAGACTAAAATTTATTTGAATAGTTGTCTTTCTAGCCATAATGTGATATATTTAATTTAGAACAAGTATATTTTAAAATTGGATTCTTGTGATTAACTTTAAAACAACTTCTCTACTGTTCCTCACTCCACCCAGACAAACAGTTCTTTCAAGCAAAAATTTTGCATGGTTTCAAGTTGGGTCTATTGGATTTAATGGAAACTTTGATATCTGGTGTTGCTGAATTCCACCTGTCATAATTTGGAGATCTTCTACACAGTGATAGAGTAGTAATATTAAATACAAATGGCAAATAAAGCAGGTGCTTAAATTTATTTATGTTTTATATACACCTGTAAGACAGACATGGTTATCTGTATATTCTTCAAAAATTATTAGACTTATGTTACTTTTTTTTATTAAATAGAAAACAATGGATCTTTATCTCTGGCATGGAGTGAGTGATCCAGCTGTAAGAAAATTATGTTCTTATTAGCAAGGATGTCTCTTGTTTACTCAGATCAATTTTGTAAAAGCAGACTTTTCAGATAGATCGGCTCTGATGCCTCTATTGTAGAAAGTAGACAGGAAGATATTGTTATGCATGCTTGAGATCCCTTTCCACTTGGCCTTTGCCCCCACTCCCCCTATTTCCACATCCTTTAAATTAAAAAGGAAAAAAGTGAAGAACTCTGAATGCTATAAAAATCTTGTTGGTGAGAAGTGCAGAGATCCTTGAGACAGCAGAAACCAAAGCTGTTAAGTTGATCAAGTTCCATGAAGTATTTTTACCAGCTTGCATGCAGTGCAAATATGTGCATCTGGTCCTCTGAGGAAGCAATTTAATGCTGCTTGATTTCAAAAGAAAAACTTGAGAGAAAATTGTCTTCAGTTTTCCAAGCTTCCTAACAGGGTTACTTTTTTCATGGATGAGAAAGAGCAAAGGTTCTTACTACTCATAATCTTTCTCCATGGTGATCTAGAGCATTTTAATGTGCTGTGGTTTATTGTGTTCTAAGCATAGTTATAACAGTAAACTGAAGATGCTGGGGAACAAAAAAACTTATGCTCATTTTAATAAGGAGGCTAATACTTTCTCTGAAATCGCTTTAAGCAGGATACAGCACAATTAGGGATAAAGGATTTTGAATAAGTATTTGGAAGAAAAAATGTAAATAAATTTCCTTTGGGGTGTATTCTGTCGGGGATATAGAACACCATAGTGTCTTGCTATTTCCTATCAATTATTTTTATTGCTGTGAATATTGCACATATTCAAGCACAAGTTTAAGCTAGATATTTAAGTTTTTCAACTGAAAACTAGGTGTCTTTCTAAGAAGTCTCCTCTTACCTGCCTCCAATCAATGAGCAGAGAGTCTGGAGGATGCACTAAGTCTGTGCCAAAAGATAATGAAACTATGGCTAATAACCCAAAGAGCAAGATTTATTTAACAAATCAGGGGCTGTGGTAGGTGATTATCACTTAAGTAGTGTTTACTGCTTGTTTTACAGTTTGTATTTTGTGTATGATTTGTGGTATTTCAGCTTGAAGTGTAAGTGTGTAGTTGTCTCTCCTTGTAAGTGATTCATAAGTATAGGTGGCAGTATCATCATTTCATAAGCAGTGTGGTATGTTCTATGGCAACTTGGAGTTGAGAAATATATATTTCAGATTGACATGGATGTAGGTTGATACTGTGTATCAATTCTGGTGATTGCATATAGAATCGCTTGTCAGTAATGAGATTATTTTCAGTAGGTCAGTCATTTTAGATGATGGACTGAAGCGTTAAATTTCTGTGCAAGCTGTAACAAGCATTAGATTTGGGCTTAAGTAGGGTGCATAAGTATTTCTTAGTGCCTTTCAGACTTGGTTTTGGAGAAATTAGCCTGTCAGTCCTTTTAATTAAACATTGGACAAAGTTATAGTTCTTGCACTTCTCATGTGATTTCCACTGCTATTCCTGGAGTTGAGAACTAGTTGATTGTACCACAGTGCTTGCTAAGTACTGTTCAATTATTCAGAACAAATTTGAAAACAATTAGTGGCAAATCTGCTATTCCTTATGTTAAATAGAAAATAGATGGCTTGTTTAATGTTGCCTTTTAGCTACTCACATCTGTTACGCAGCTGACATTTTTTCCAAAGGATGTACTTGCTTTATCAGTTATAATTAAAATGTATGCATCCCGAATAATCCTGCAGTTCGTTTACTGTTTGAAATGTCATGTTTAATTTGGGAGTGATAGATGAAATTAATTCAGAATGTGTTTTGGTTAGTTTGATATGCCTCTATTTAATTGAAGAGCTGAATATGCTTCATTCTTCTTTTCTGTGTTTTTCTGCTGTGTGCAGCACAACATAGGCATGTGGAATTTGATAAACTTGCCTTTTAAGCAAAGGGAAAATTAAATAACATTTGGTCTAGCATGACCCAAATAAGTGAGGAACAAAACAGAGGAACAGAAACAATCTAAAGAACTATTTTTGAAGCTACCATAGGGAAACTACTCTTCAGAATCACCTGTAACTTGAAATGATTGTCAGTATTCTTTAAATAATAAAAAATTATTTCATTATAATACAGTAATTTTTATTGGCTTATAGTGGGGATCTTTATAGACAATGGTAATCTAAATTGCAGTTTTCTTTACTTCTGTTCCTTTGTTTTAATGGCGTTAATAAGTGTTTGTAAATGTGATTCACTATTACTTGGACTGGTAAACATGTGACAGCTAAGGTGTAGCTTGCATCTCTTTAGAGTATCAGAAAACTGTTTTAGCAATGTGATTAAATAGTGTTTTGTTATGTAATCACAATGAGGATAACTCTTCAGTGCGATTGCCCTGGAAGGATGGGGAGTGGCTTTTTTGAGGTATCTGTTGCTTTACTAGACAAGTACCTCTGCTGTGTTATTTATCTAGGCACTTTGGGTGATGCTGGCTGCTTCAGTGTAGTTTTCAAGGAGACCCTGAAATGGAAACGGATTACTGTGGGTGCTGACATAAGTTCATTATTGTATTAAAGTTGTCATAAAGCTTTAAGTTTTTTGAATTGTGTGTCTTTATTTCACTGAAAGATAGCTGTTAATTGATAACTAGTTATTTAATGTAAAAATTTCAAATCCTTCTAAGCCTCAAAGCTAGAAGTTGAGATAAAATAGGTTTTTATATCCCTTTTTACACTGCAAATTTTATTCTATAACTTCGAGTTTTCTCAAATGCACATACAGAAAAACCTTTTCAGAGGTGTGCTATTTCTGTCATGTAGCTTCATATATGCTATATATTCATTCATAGAGCATGTTTTAAGTTGAAAAAAGTCCACCTCTGAAGAAATTGAGTTAGTAAAATTTAGATGTAATGAAAAATAGAATTACCTGCTAGGTGATATGGAGCACTTCATAGTATCTGGTTTGGAATTACTCTAGAAACCTGTGCCCTCTTCCTATCTAAATAGCTTTTAGGTTAGGGAAGTAAAGTCTAGGTGCTGTAGGTTGGAAGGGACCTCTGGAAGTCACCTGATTTTGTCCTGTGCACCCAATTGGTGGTTCTCTGAGCGGGAACCACAGCAATGTGCCATTCTGTTACTCAAGGCATCATCCAGTTGATTTTTTTTTACTATCTCCAAGAATAAAAGCTCCATGCTTTAATCGCCAAAGTAGGTTGCTTAATCCCCAGTGTAGTGACAGTTGCCATTCTTGTGGTTATCTGGAAGAGTTTTTATCTGAGTCCTTTTGATGCTTCTAGAAGAAAAGTACAAGAATTCCCCTAACACACATACATCCCATCCCATGTTATTTCAGTTTTAAGTTTCTTGTTTCAAAGTCAGATGCTTAACATCATAGATTCAAATGTAGTGAAGCACTTTATAGCTTCTTCCTATTAAAATATCTGTCTTAGTCTACCTTCGTGACCAGTAATTTCATGAAAATTTACATTTTGATATTGTCTGTTCTCTTGGCTTGTCTGCCTGGACTATAAGTGCTAATTCAATCACAGATATAACAGTTCTAGTGGAACAGTAGCAACTATGGTTGGGTTTTTCCCAAAACTCCAGCTACTTAGCGTGTTTTGTGATTTCACTGCAGTGAGTTCAGTGTAAATCTGGTGTTTTAAGTTACTCACTTGTGTTTTAAGTTACTCGCTTGATTTTCATCTCTGACAAAAAATGGAATTTATTTTTGTTTGGTAGAAGGGTGAGAGATGAAGTGTAAGAGAAGATTATTTAAAGGAGACTATATAGTCTAACTAGATAGACGAAGTAGTAATTGATATGCTATAAAGTATCCACTTGACATTAATCATTGTGAGAGGGAAAGCTCTTTTTCAGATAGAGAGAGATGTTTAAGTGAGGTGAAGTAAAATGGTGATAAATTGATCTTTTGTGCAACTGGGCATAGCCAGCTGGCTTTTGGTCATTTCTGTTGCCCTTACCTCATGGTTGTTACTTAGTCTGAAAGCTGATGGAAGAATGAACGTTACAGATGTCCTGTATGAGCCAACTGCCAGCAGGAAGCTGAATGAGTTGGCAGGAAAGCCATAGGAAACAGCATCAGAAGGAATTATTATTCTTGGATAAGAGTGCTTGTTTGATTAAGAATTTTCCTTTCTTTTCCTTTCTCTTCTTCCCTGCCCCCCCCATCCCTCTTGAAATTGCAAGAGGTTTAAGATTTGAGCATTGTGTTTCTGTTGCATCTTCTATACCAAAGTGTCATGGTTCTTGTTCCTGAAACTTCAGGGTGAAGTATATTGCTAAATAAGCTACTGATAGACACTTTTTCCTGGATTAATTTATCTAAATTTTCATGACTTCTGGCTGGATTTAAATAGGAATAAAGGCAATTCGGTTGTTCTCTTTATGATGATGTTGCTGGTTTATGTTGTGGTGAGATTACTTAACTGACAGTTTTCCAAAGAATGCTCATGGTTTAGTAGGAACATAGAAAAATTATGCAGGTGAAGATTTTAGTCCACGATGTAGTTAAGAACAACTTACAATATACTTTCAGGATGTGAATTCCTTATTCACAATGTCCCAGCGTAAAACAGTGGAGGTGGGAGATGTGCTGGGGTGCATGTATGTAAACTTAAAAGTCACTGCAGTCAAATGAAAATATGCTTCCTATATCTGTGGAATTTATTGAATGAGTCTTGGCTTGTGCCAAATATTGTGTTGATTTAACTTGTATCCCATTGTCCCTAGTCACATTTACGAGCATCAGAGATAATCTATTTCACCTTTTGACTAAGTCTGTTATCTTTCAGTATGTTAGCAGACAAACTAAATATGACTCCTGAAGAAGCAGAAAGATGGATTGTCAATCTAATTCGAAATGCACGATTAGATGCAAAATTGGATTCAAAGCTGGTAAGTTTGTATAGATGAATCCAAGTGAACTTGTTGAATTTTTAATTAAATTTATTTTACCTTATTCAGGAACAGTGAATTCCAGTTTCTACTGGCTTGTCTTTTTCTTTGCCCATAAACTGTAGTGGACTTCATTTATTCTTTTTTGATCCTGTGTAATGTGGTTTGTGAAAGCTCTGAAAGCAGAGCATTAAATTAAAGGCATACATTTAGAGTGATCATTAAATTTGCTGTATCTTTCTGTGTTTTAGGGACATGTAGTCATGGGCAACAATGCAATCTCACCTTATCAACAAGTTATTGAGAAGACCAAAAGCCTGTCTTTTCGTAGTCAAATGTTGGCTATGAACATTGAGAAGAAATTGAATCAGAGTGGTAGATCTGAGGTTGGTATAAGTTATTTTTCCTGAATTCCTGTTATCTTTTTTGAGACATCCAAGTGTAATTCTTAACCTGTTTTTTAATTTATCATATGTACCTTCTTCTAATCCTGGCACAAGAAATTGAATTGAAAAGGTCTTTTCTCTTGCAGTGAGCATTAGATAGTGGTTCTTCAGGGTTTTTGGTTTTTTCTCTCATCTCTAGATATCTTTTTTTTATGCATAACTGGATGTGTTGATTGTCTGCATCCTTTGTTGCCTCCTTTACCACCTGAAAAGAGCTGATTTTGAAGGGTGACATTTATAAAAGTAGTTCTATTACTTTTTTTCAAGTGGACTGTACTTGAAAAGTATTTGTAGATGTATGCATAGTAGTGAGAGAAGTCTGGAACATGATGAAGGAATAGTACAAAACTGTTAAATATATTCTCAAGAATTTAATGAAATTTAAGTAGGTTAGCCAGAGATTTAATTAGAACCAATGAAAATAAGGAAGTTGGCAACATTATCTCATTTTGCCTCTGTCCACTTTGCATATGGGAAGCTTTAAGAGAAGAACAATGTAAGGTGGATGACTCTAAGGTCCACTAAGTACCTGGCCATGCAAACTTAAAAAACCAAAGCACATGTTAAAAGAACTTAGAAGATGCTAGAAGCTTTATTGGACTTTGTCACTGCTTGGCTGAAATATTGGTGGAAGTTGTACAGGCAGTGATAGAATAGTTTATTCACAGAATAGTCAGGGTTGGGAGGGACCTCTGGAGATCATCTAATCCAACCCCATATATTCTATTAAAAGGAAGTCATATGAAACTTATGTGATATTTTCTTTAAAAAAATATAGCTGCCAGATTTTTATACTTACTTTAGAATCTTTTAGAATTTTTCATTTTTAAACTGCTACCTTGGGGGACTTGGACTGTACAACTTAATGATTACTGCATGTATTAATGCTTGCTTTAAACTTACAAGGTATCCTTCACTAATTACCAGTATTCCTACTTCTTAGCCATATGTCAGTATTACCATTTTTTTAAACATTTCTCTTAAATATAAGTAGCCAACAGATAATAAAATAGTTTCATTTCTACTGATCCTTATTTATTTATTCTTTAGGCACCGAACTGGGCTACTCAAGACTCTGGCTTCTACTGAAATACTTCTGCAGAGGGGGAAAAAATCAGTTTTCATTTAACTAAAAAGCACATAAATATATAACTTTTTTGGGAAAAGGTAATTATGTGTTCCATCTAACATTATTTGAATAAAATTGGCGAATTTTAAGAGTCTCTGCATCTCTTTTAATATCTAAGAATGTTGTACGGGGTCTTTATAGCATAATGGCATTTTGCAGCATTTTGGGTCACAGTTTGCAAACTTTAATGTCAGTTCTATGAGATTTGTTTGTACCAAAGGATGCTATTGCTCTCAGAGCTGTTGGAGTAGGTCACAAAAACCTAAAAGCAGATGATGTGAATAAATGATTCCCCACTGAACCTTTGGCCAAACCAAAATTGTCTTCTGCACACTCCTGTGTTTGTCACAGAAGAAGCTCAGTAGCATAAAGGCATGTGTAGCCGACACCTTTTATAAAACCTTATATAAATCTACATGCAGAATAAGTCTGGTAGACATATGTTCATGCGTCAGAACTTTTCCTGTTCTAAATCTCACTTTTAATCTTGCCCAGTGATGGAAACTTTGGAGTAGAGATTATTGTTTTGGGGGTAGAGGGAGGGGAGGAGAGGAGCAAGCCTTTCAAAAAGGCTAGGTATGGTTTAAAGCTCTTATTTTGAAATCTGAAGTTCTTAAGATTCATGATGCAAACATGAAGCAACAAACCCCTGTGTTGTTCAGCTACTCTAATTTCAAGGGGTTTTTTTTAAGCTTCTGGTGTTTTTTTTTCAGCCAGTGTTTCACACTTCCCGGAGTTTCCTTAGCATCTTTGAGATTCAGAGTGTGTTGTAGCATCTCTAATCCAGAAAATCCAAGGCCCTTATTGAGGTTCTGTGAAGTGTAGCTGACTGATTGATGAGGTGAATGTGAATATTAGGAAGTCAGAGACTGTATCTCTTCCTGGTTTTTTCCTTAAGATTAAGGAGAAAATTTAGTGATGACTTCACCTTATTCCAACCATGTATTCCCCTCTTTGCTCTAAAAGTTCTGGAACTCATCTACATGTGGAAAGTTTTTTGGTTTTATTTTTTTAACTCTCCAAACCTCCTCCCTACTGTCTGCTGTTACATGTTGGTTAGGAAACAGTTATAGGAACTGATTTGTCCATTAATATGGCAGATCTTTCTTTCAAAATTATTTTCAAAACGGGCTTTTCTTTACTCCTCATGTCTAATCCTGTACTGTACTGAACTGTGGATGACAAGTCCGTATGCTGGAGGCGTTGGTTGATGGGAACATCTTTGAAATTCAGCAAAGTCAGGTGTCAAGTCCTGCACCTGATATGGAATAACTTTGTGTGGCAGTGCAGGTGGGGGTCATGGACTGAACAGAAAGTAGCATTACAGAAAAAGACTTGAGGGTTTGGTGGACAGCAAGGTGAACACAAGTCACCAAGTGTCCTTGTGGTAGGAGACATGCCTATAGCATATCCATAGTGTTCTGTCTGGGCTTTATTAGCAAAGAGCAGAACCAGCTTTATGGAAGTGATTTTTCTCTCTTGTGAGAATGCTGCTGGAATACTGTGACCAACTTAAGGCTTCCTAATGCAAGGCAGATAAATGATATTCTGGTGCGAGTCCATGGGAGGATGTAAAAATGGTGAAGTTCAGAGCATGTGACACTACGGTGAACTTGAGAGGGCAGGCTATGTTCAGCCTTAAGAAAAGAAGGCTAAGGCCCAATTTTATTGCTGTCTTTGGTCCCTTCAATGGGAGGATTGGCAATAAGACTGGCCTTGAAAGTGCATGGGGGTAGGATGAGTCGCAATGGACACAAATTGGAATATGGAGAGATTCTAATTAGATTTAAGGGTAAAAAAAGTATTTTTGTTTTTTTACCACAAAGACAATCAAACACTGAAGCCAGTCACCCAGACTCCACCTTTGGAGATGCTCAACTTAAATCTGTCAGGGTGATCAGGTACTTAAGACCTGCTTTGAGCAGGGAGTTGGACTTGGTGACCACTAGAGATCCTTTTCAGTCTAAATATTTAATGTGTTCTATTTATTAATAAGCATAGTAATAACTTATTCTAAAACATGCTTTAATACAACAGGGTAATGGAAGTGGTTTCCAACAGATGATTTAATGTAACCTCACTGTGCTACAGTCTAATCCTGTAATGCTCATATTTGTAAAAATGGAGGAGAGGGAGGCAGGCAAAAATCCTACCACAGTAACTTGGAAAGTAGTAGGTGTATGAGGCATTTGCAGGGGGAAGTGTTCTACCATTACATGAAGAACTGTAGAAGAATAAAATTAGAACTAGGATACATGTGGGGTAGGGATGTAATTAGCGATGATTTATCTAAACCTTTTACATAGAAAGCATTAGGTTTTGGTTACTAGCACATTCAGTAAGCGCCCTGATTTTGTAGCAGTGCTCTTTGGCCAATTGTGCAACAACCTTTTTGTTCAAACCCCTTGTGTGGCACAACTGTTTGTGCCTTCAAAGAACTGATCTAGCTATAATAAACATAATTGAATATGCTTAAATATTCTTTTGAGTGTCATTATAGATGTGCTGGCCTAGCAGATGGAATTTAAGTGGTGGAAATTAGCAATTGAAATTAGATGGTTTCTGAATATATACATCAGTTCAAAAAGCACAAGGATTCACTTTATGTATGGGATTGATTCCTGTGATGGTGATGGAGTCTGAATCATAGCAGAAGTTAGCAAGTTGCTTCTAGAGCAGTGTCTCCCGAAGCTGAGCATGCTCTTTATGCTAGGTTTTCTATTGGTCCTCAGATTTTCTCTCTCAGAGATTGACTAAATTGCAAACCCTAGGTTCACTCTGTATCACTGCAGCCCCAAAACGCTCATTGCAGACAATCCAGATTGTGAACGAGCCACATTCCCTGTTTGATAAGACAATCATAGAAGTGCTGTTGTGCAATAATTAAAGAATTAAATGAGATAGAACTGGAATGTTTTTTTGTAAAGTAGAAACATGGCCCATATGCAGCTTTCCTTTTGACAGGAAGAATTTACTTAGAATTTTAAAATAGCCTCATCTTGGCAGCACAATGCTGTGTTATAGATTTCTGTTCTGTTTTTTTCTGAGCTTTCATCTATCAGGTGCACAAGCATAGAAAAGTTATGTGCAGACTGTCACACTGCTTAAATTCTTCGTAGTTTCTCTCAGATACTGAGTGAAATGTGAGTTACATGAACAGTTCTTGAGACTTGAAAATTTTTTCCGTGTGTAAACCTTAGAAAAACTTCAGAATTCTTACAATACCTTCTGTAAATGTATTGTGCATCAGAATATTTTTGTGATCCATGCACTTAAATTCCTGCACTAACCAGCTGCTATACATCTTAATGGCTTCAATACGGCTCACAAAATGCTCCTACTTCACATACAGTAAATGATCGTGACTTTTTTTGTCCTGTCCAGGAAGCTCAAAGTGTGAAGTTTATTAAACTTGCTGTAGATGTAAAACTACTGCTTTTGTGGGTTGATTTTCATTTTTTTGGAGAGGAGTGGTGGATGAGGAGCACCACGATTTACAGTAGCATTTAAATCCTGGTGCAGTGATCACTGAAGCCAGTGACTTAAGTACACAGGTAGGTTTCAGAACAGGAGTTCAAAATGAGGATTCATATCACTTTACAGGAGGCTCATTTACTAGTCAGTTCATTAGAATAGAAATCATAAATGATGTAAAACTTGGAGCAAGCTGTATTTACCGATGGTGTATCAGGTACCTGTAAGTACAGTGTAAGTAATGTTTGAATTTTCTGCAATTCTGATTTTGGAGGATTGGGTTTTTTAACAAATCATCTGTCAGTCACCTGATATTGTCTTTGCCTGGAAATTGTCAAAGAGTTCATTTTGATCTTTTTAAAAGAAAAACCAATACACAAATGTGAATATGGTATTGGAGAGGAGTGTGTTCTGAAGCTTATTTGCTGTTACACAGTTAGGATTATGTTGCTAAAATCATTCTCTTACATTGCATAGATCCCACCTGGTTTTGATGGGTGAAAGGAGAATGTCTCACTCCTGTGAGCTACGAAGGGCTTTAGTTCCAGGTGCCTTTGGCAGAGTAAATTTGCGGTGGGCTTTCAGTGGCCCAGTAAGAAGTTAGTTGTCTGATTTTCTTCTATAAGTGCCAGCACTGTTATTCAGGGAGAAGTTTTGTTGAACCGAAATCTCAAAAATATGAACCCTCCCATGGGATGCACATGACAGAGCTGTAACAGTGCTCTGCCCTGCTGATATGTTCTGTACAGCTTTTCCACATAGCTAAATGCGTGCTCAGCAATGCTTGTTGCCATGGAAATCGATAACACACTCTTCCTTGCACAGTGAATTGAGGAGGTCTTCACAGAATAGCTGAGTTATGATTGAAGTACACAGGGAAGGGAGAGCATGCTCTCAGTGGAGTGATGAAGCTGGCTAGAGCAGGAGTTTGCAATAAGTTGGCAGGAGATGAAACTTCAAGTATTACAATTGCAAATTTTTCATAACTCTCCGTTGACTAAGCTTTAGAAGTGTCATTAGTAGCAATATTTTATAAACATCCAATAGTAGCTGTTCTTAAGAAATTACATGAAGATAAGACTCACTTCATGCTGCTTTTTTTTTTTTTGTGGAAGCAAAGCCAAAACATTTGCTGCAAGCGCTAAAAGAAGCCCTTGGAAAGGGGAGGGAAGAACACTTTAAGACTTGCATTTCTTTTTTTGGGGAGGGAAGAAGGGTGGAAGATGGGGAAATTTTGTACTTCTGCAAGGACTCTTTGAACCAAGTTGGTTTATTTTTTTCAGTAAATTGGTTGAGCAGTTACAATGTTATATTGTCAAGTTCTGCTGCTTTTATAGAAAATAAAGATTGTAGTTGTCTCTCTCAACAAATGTAATGTGTAAACCTATGATTCTCTGGGGTTTAAACTGTTTAATTTCTAATGTCATTTAGAGAAGATGTATTGTCATATTTGTAAGCTTTTTAAATAAAATTTTTAATAGTTTCAGTAAATGTCTTCTCAATTCCTACTTCAGACATGCCCTCAGGAATTAGGTCTCCAAAAGCTATTCAAGGACTTTTAATTAAAAGAGGAGGGTAGTGGTAAGGCCAGCAGTGCTGTCCCTGGGTGAGAGGCTCCTTTTGTCGTACGTACAAGTGGGAGAATGGTGAGAGTAACTGCTGTCATCCCTGCAGTTGGCTTAGAATTGTGTAACCTTTAATCTTGAAGAGGAAAGTGAAAGACCTCTGAGGCCAGCAGGTAACAGCCTTACAGGATGTTTAGTGCTGAGAACAGAGTGTGGGTAAACTGTACAGGAGCGGCACATGTGCGCATGTGGAATTACAGTGGTGCGTGGAATCTTTGTCATCCTTTCTCTGCTGTATTTGTAATTGGCAACAGGAGCAGTTGTGAATCCAATTTACTTCCATGACTGAGCAAAAAGCCGACAGGCAGTAAAATAACTTGTCTTTACTTGTGTAATGCAGTTTTAATTAAATAAACAATAAATTAAATATATGAAAGTGCAAAGCTGCAAGCTTCCTAAAGAATATCTTCAGTTTGTATGAGAATGAAAAATGCTTTACAAAGAGTAAAACAATCATTGCATTGTACTTACCTAAAGATTTTTACATTAAGTTGTTTAAGCAGAAGATAGCTCTGGTTTCTTAGCAGCCTGGGCTCATGTGCAAGCTGTGCCTCAGCATCTTCTTCACTCCATGCACATCTTCATAGCTACTATATTTGCTTCTTGCTCAGAGTATTCTCAGTGGTAGGAGGGCATTTTGAATTTAGGCTGTGTACAATCTCTTTTTTCCTTCATCACAGAAGCTGTGTGGTAGCAGACTAGACCTGGCACTGCACAACTCATCTTATCCACACTGTACTCATAGTATGGACTAAACTTGTCCATCCACCATGTCAATAAAATATCTTTGTGAGGGTTTGAATTCATACGTGTATTATGTCTACTGGACTTTAGTGTCAAGTAAAATCATAATGCATTATTAACATATTCCATAACTTAATGGAGTTCAAAGATGTGTGTGAATTAGATTGCAATGTTGGAGCTTTTCTTCCTGGAGTTAACCAGCCCTGAGCATACTAGGTTGGCCATGAAGAGAAATTACAATGCAAACAAAAGTTTAAGCTTTTTTAATAAGTTGAGCAACTTGTTGCAGTTAACAGCCCATGTACATGGAAGTATTTGTTATGGAAAAAAGCAAACGGATGCTTGTGAGAGCTTACATAGGCTGCAATGGAAGTGTGGAGAGGTGCTAGCCGTGCTGCTCAGCTATGGGTGGCATGGCTGAAACAGCCACAGGCTGGAAGCTGTACTGCCTGCATTCTTAGGAGGTGGGAATGTGCAGACAATATCCCTCTAATAATGATTCTGGGCAGGCTATGTGGAAGCAACTATTTAGGACAACTGTCTTGTTATACTTGTGTTGGAAACATGTAATTGTTGTCCCTCAGTGATCAGAGGTTATAATATTAAAGACAAAATTATGCTGTGCCAAAGAGACTTTTATTGTATGTTTAGAGGTATGGACATTGCGATTAAATAAAGAGGCTGGTTGTGGAAGGATTTGGATTCTACACATGGCTTGAACATAAAGTTCTTGAGTAATCTCACAAAAATTAAATATAATCCTTGTATCTGCATTTAGGAGTTAGAAGGTAAAGAACATTTTTGGAGTATTGGGATGTTAATTTAATTATATCAGTATGTTTTCATATTCTTGACCGGTACAGACCACAGAAATGCAGTCTGTTATTCGATAATAGTTGTTCAGATTATACTTTATTTGGGGGGAGGAGGGTTTTTGCTGTTTTGGCTGTTTTAAGGAGCATTTTTCCTCCCATGATACCAGATGAATATTTTTGAAGAGTCGTGGAGGTGACGATGTTTAGACAGTAGGAGTTGATTCTCCATAAAACTGCAGTTTATTGTTCTCACTAATATGAGCCTTGTGTTGTATGATTTTCTTGATGTAAATAAACCTTTTTCCTAATTATTTTTGATCTAACTAGCACTATTTGTTCAGTGCCATGCCTTTCTTATTTTGTATGTAGGAAAAGGCTTATTTCAACTCCTTTTCTTCTCCATTTCTCACTTCATACCACCTTATAAATCTCATCAAAGGATCTGAAACTCTCTCAGGGCAGACAGCTTCCGAAGCTTTGAAAACATTTATTGGAAATTACTAGTATGAAAAAATAGTCTAATGTGCTGTGTGATTTGAATATAAAGCAAGTGGTACGAAGAATGGGAAATGTCAGAGAATTTCTGTGGGGCTCCAGGAGGTTCAAATTAAGTTAGAAAGAAGGACACTCATTTATTTTGGCTTTCAACATGGTAGGTATTAGTTTCTTGTACAAATTCAATCAGTATTTTCAAAGAATATACAGTTTCAGCTAAAATTACTTGCACAGCCTGAAGGTACTAATAATCTGCAGTGTCCCTGCCCTGCCAAGTAAACAGAATTTGTGAGAGGTCAAACACTTATGATTATCGAGTTGTTACTGGTATGTCCAGCTATAGATTGAGGAACCTAATTTGGACACCCTTGTCATTTCAAATCTTGGCTACATTTGTGAAGTGCGAATAAAGCCTTTTCAATCAAAGGTTCTTTATTTTAATAGTCCAGTGAAGCAACACCCCTGATGTGAAATGAGCTTTCCGTTTTGACTTCACTCAATCCTCATCCACCAAAACAACTATCCGGCTGCATCTTGTTATATAATTTATCTGTCAATTCTGTCAAAAAGAAGAGCTTGTGTTACTTGGAGGGCCCTCATGCCAATTCTGAAATGAAAAGCTATGCATGCTGCCAGTACAGCAATTGCCTGCAGGCTTATTGAATTTCTTTCTTCACTCCTCCTCACCACCAAAACCAGCTCAGGAAAAAAAAAAATCTCCAAGTCTTGTTAGAAGTCAGCAGAGCTGAAAGCTGATAAAATACTAAACAAAAATTTCTGTGGGGGGGGAAAAAAGCAAACCAATATATAAACCATTATTAATAGGCTATCATATATGTGCTTTACTCATGAATAGAGCCAGACTCATTGGGACTGTCAAACATCCAAGCAGAGGGAGCCACGAAGTGGTATATGTTGTGTTAGTTTAAGCCCGCATATTCCAGTATCCCATCATGTTCTCTTTTATCTTCACTTGCTCTACAACTTCTGAGTTGATCCCATGGAGAGAACCAACACAGTGCTCCTCTCTCTCACCCCCTCCATGTGTTAACTACACCTGCAAGAAAAGTATATAGGATATAAAAGGATATCTATCAGCTGGTGCGTTCCATATATGTAACTAACATTATCCACTCATTTCTGCAGGATATATCAACTCCAAATCCACTGCTTCCAGAGCAGTGGGGAATAAGAGATGTGGTACTTGGCCCTTGCATGTTTTTCCAGGTGTATCATTCTCAGACTAAGGAATAATTATGGATTCGTATAAGGGAGTAAAAGTAATGGATGTGAAGGGAAGGCATGGGGGAGCCTTAACTCCAGAACAGTTTGAAAACAATATCTGCAGAAACAGGATGTTACAGGTGGAGAAGAAGCCTAAGGCAACCACAAAGACAGTGTGAAACAGCATAAAACACACTCTGAAAAGGAGAAGAAAGAAGCTGTCAGATAAGAAGATAATGTTCTAGGCAGAGGTAGGAGAAAATTTGAGCAGAGATGACTCTTTGAATGCCATGAATATGAGGGAGAAGTGTTAAATTAGCATCAATGTATGGGGATCATCAGCCAATGACATTGATTGAAGCATAATTTCTAAATATCTGTCAGCTGTAATTAGTGGTAATAGTGGGGATGTAAGAGCTGGACAAAGCAGGATGGGAAAAGAAAGAGAATAAAATAGGCTCTCGTGCTTGTGTCTTAATTTTGTCTGTTTTCTGTGTGTTGGCTCATTAAGAATCCTGCCTGCCTGCCAGGAGAGAAACCATTTTGGTTTTGGATAGTTGGGGCCATATGGGGAAAAAGAGATACAGTGTCCTCCCTGAAAAAGTTTGTTTTCTCTCTAATGTAAGATAAGATATTTTGGGCACACCGTGCTGTTTGCATGGAAATATTACAGCTGAGCACTTAAATGGCAGAAACAGAAATGGAATAATAAGCTTGAGGAAAATAGTCTGGTTGGCAGCTGATTGCAGGTTTTGGTTAGTAGTTATAACAATCCAAAGGCTTCTAGTACCACAAGCATCTTTCTTTTCTTTTTGGTTTATTTGTGATGAGAGAAGAATGACAGAAAAGATCCAATTTTAAATTTCCAACATACTTATATTTTTTTCTCTTGTGTTTGGAATGGTGATTTATTAAGTGATACTGAAGCAGGCTTGCCACTAGGGGAATGGCCCACTGCAGCTCGCTCTATCCATCAGACAAAGGCTCCAAGCTATAATTCGCATAGGAGCTCTTATACAAAATTTCACAAACAAATAACATGATATGCGGATGGCAGAAAGTGAGAAGCTGCCACGGTCCAGATCTCCCAGAGCTAGAGAAGTCTGGCTGAAAAGTCCTTCATTTTAACAAGGGAGAGAATACTTCTCATGTTGGGGCAGCCTGCCAGGAACTGTAAGAATCAGTTTATTATTGCTTGATTGATCTAAAATGAGGATAAAAAGTTACAGGGCATAGTTGTTCCAAGCACTATACGCGGCTTGTGTGTCTTGATGCTGTCAAAAGGCCTGGTATATGGAACTAGTAATGTAGCTGTTGTGTTAGTCAGGACCTTTCAACACCAGACCTGCTTTCAGGATCCTTCCGTAAACCCCCTTCTAGATGCATCTGTCAAACTGGTGAACTGGGAACATAAAGTTCACTGAAGAATTAGAGCCATAAGCCTATTCTTTACACCCACCTGATCTGCCTGTAAAAATTTTGGTAACCAGCTGTGTGTGAACAGGGCTTAGACAATCTAAAGTATGCAAAGAGCTAAGGATGTACTCCACAAAACAGAGGTGTGACCATTGCATGAGAGGATGTACCCATGCCAGTCTGAATCTACCTGATAAAGATCATAGAATCATAGAATGGTTTGAGTTAGAAGGGACCTTAAAGATCACCTAGTTCCAACTCCCCTGCCATGGGCAGGGACACCTCCCACTAGATCAGGCTGCCCAAGCCCCATCCAACCTGGTCTTGACCATTTCCATCGATGAGGCATCCACAACTTCCCTGGGCAACCTGTTTCAGTGCCTCACCACCCTCATTGTGAAGAAATTCTTCCTAATGTCTAATCTAATTACTTCCCCCTCCAATTTAAAGCTATTCCCGCTTGTCCTATCACTACAAGCTTTTTTAAAAAGTCTCTCCCCAGTTTTCTTGTAGGCTCCTTTCAGGTACTGGAAGGCTGCTATAAGGTCTCCCTGGAGCCTTCTCCAGGCTAAACAAACCCAACTGTCTCAGTCTGTCCTCATAGCAGAGGTGCTCTAGCCCTCAGATCACCTTCAGGGCCCTTCTCTGGACCTGTTCCCACAGTTCCACATCCTTCTTATGTTGGGAACTATAGAACTGGACACAGCAGGTCTGCCCCAGCAAGTTTGAGAGTCATTCCCTTATCATCGATGTTTAAGTGCTTTATTGAAAGAAAACCAGCTATCTCTAAGAAAAAGAAATGAACTACTCATGGCGAAGCCAGTAACCCAAACACAAATACTTTCTATACCTTGTATTCAAAAGAGTGCAGTTTATGGAAAGACTTTGGTCTAACCAGAACTCCTGAGCAGTGTAAACATTTTAACCTTAGGTAGCAAGGGAATAGTCACCAAATATTTCATAGAACAGCAGCCTCCTTGTCTGACCCAGCAAGCAATCTCTTTGCTGTATCAGTGTATCAAACGATATTAGAGAAGCAGATACCAATACAAAGACTGTTGGTCTGGGCATCCCTCAGCTTGGATGATGAGGTGACTTTCATGCCCTGGCAAGTTACATAGCAGTCTTAGGGCTACCTGAGATGTGTTTGAGGCTCAGTGAACACAGTCAGTACTGGTACCTTTTGACCATTTTCTCATCCCTGACTCATCAAGGACATTTATTAAAACTCATTAAATAGTAGGTATCTGTAAGACAGTGATACAAAAGCCTCTACTTCCCTCACAGGTGCCCCAAAAACAACCCATATTTGTTCCATGGAGTTGATCAGGAAACTGCTGAAGGTGCAGGTTACAGTTGCCTGTGAATGATGTCCTGATCAAAGGTACTAGGGAGGCAGCACAGTGTCCCTACTGCTCTCCAAAGAGATACGATAAAGAAGATACAGCCTCCACCAGCTAAAGGTTTCAAAAAATACAGTCATCACATGCCCTTACCTACAGCAATTCTGTCAAAGAACAGATTGAAGTTCACTTATTTCTTTTAAAAGAAACCTGGGAAGTTCATGTCTTTCTTCTGTGCACTAATTTACTGGCAACTCGGCCAGGGAGTGAGAAGCAGATACTCAAGCCCGTCCTTATCCTCAATGTTCATTCACATTCGCATCTCCTGCCCCCCACATGCTGGTAGCCATGTGTTTTCCTAAATGGAAACCAGCAAGAGATGCATCGCTTCCTTCGCTCACAGCAACTTTATCGTTATTGATCATAGGCAAAGTGTGTCATGTGCCGATTGCTCCAAAGGAAATGTACAGTTATGGACTCCCAGCCTCCCATTCGGAGATGTCTTTGTAGCTTGATGCATGTAACATTTTATGCAGTCACTGATTAATGTATAGCTACATCTTTTGGTGATCAGAAATACACGTATGGTTCTTTCCTGAGCTACAGGTTACTTTCTCTTGAACCTCTCCAGTCTAAAAAATCCTGATTTTGTTCCTGCATAGAGGCCCAGCTGCTATAGGGATTGTATTGATCACCTGCTACCTGCCTTAACTTCCCTTTCTAATTATTTAGGATACAACCAGAGATGCAGGTTTTTGGTATCATCAGGGAAACGAGGGCAAGTGTTGCCGGAGAAGACCATTCCAAGAAATTTCCTCAGACTGTGTCTGATAAATCAGACTGACAGAGATACGAGGATAGACTGAAGACACTAATGCACATTGTGTTCTTGTTTTGCATTTAAGGTTTGTGAATACTTCTGTCAGAAGGTTCTTGGCCTTCCACATTTGCTGATTTGAGGTAGAAGCAAAGCTCTGTTCCTCCAAGACTTTTTAAATCAAGCTAAATAGCGCCACTGAGTTCAATACCTCCGGTGTGAGGAGCAAGCCAAGACAGGGGGGGTTTCTTACTGTCATTTACATTTTGGATTTATATGCATCGATTCAGGTGAAATTTAGTTGCAGACGTTCAAATATAGTCCACTTGATTGATCCTTAAAAATTCTTCAGGGGTTTAGTCCATAGTTTTTACCCCATATATATACATATGCATATGGTATAAATACCTTATCTTTTCCTAATGTTTAAGTTTTGAAAATGGCACTTTGCTAAGGGGACAGCACAAGATGAATTGGCTTTTAAAAATCCTTGCCTGAAACTGTCCCCGCCGCATCCGTCTGTGTCCCTCATGTTAGCAGATAAAATGTGGATTTTAATACTGCAACAATTGCTTACTGAGCAAGATGCTGTTCCCCAGAAGTACTAAACAGTGGGGAGTGGACCTGGGCCCAGTGTTATTATTAGTTGTATTCACCAAGCCAGCTGTCAGAAAATATTCAGCTGCCAGCTGTGGGCCAAACCAAGGCTGGGGTGAAGGAAGGTTTGGGAGTGTCATGAGGGCACTGCAGATGATCAGTAGCTGTTTTTAGACTGAACCACGTGATCTGTAACATTCCCTTTGTTAATTGTCACACTGGCTAAAAACCCAAACTTTGTATTTTCCCCAAGAAGAGAGGCTGGTGTTAAATAATGAAAATCATCATTGAGGTCCAACCAATCTGAAAGTATCCATTGGAGCCATGATAAAAAATTCAGTGTTCAGCTCAGGGAAAGTGAAGTCAAATATCTGCATCTGGCATAGTCTCACATGTTCTTCTCTTTTAAAGGAATTAGTGGAGAAGAAGAAAGACAGTCCAAAAGAAAGTAGAAATTAAAGGCAGACAATGTTTTCTAGATTGTCATATGTATTATTCTGCCAGTGCAGGACTGAGTCTTTTAATACTTATTTGAGCCTTTCAGTCCCTAAGGAACATGATTTGTAGGCTTTCTGCTGATCAACAGAAGATAGGCATAGTTAAGTCTACAGCTACTTACATACTGTGGTTCATACTTTTGGCTCCAACAGTCCCTTTCTCAGCCCCCAGGGTACTATTGAAATGGCAGACATCACAGTTTGTCTGCCCTATTTTCTAATTTAATTTTACTCTGAGGAATGATGACCTTAAATTTTCATTTTTTCCCCCTTATGGTTTAGTTCTATTTTACTGTAAGGGCAGAAAGAAGTCAAATTTTTCTTCCAGAAGAAAGGTGTGATCCACCTTTCCAAAACTTGCAATGAAGCAAAAGCTGGCATTCAGCTCCCATCACAATTGGCAGGATACAGAGCCCAAACAAAACAGGATTCTAGTGTGATTTATGCACTTTTTAAGATTAAAAGCTGTATTTTATGGCTCTCAAATTCTGAAAGTATGTCCTCGGGTACATCTGTGGAATTCCTCTGACAGAACTGAATATAAGCTCTTTCTTTGTCTTTCCCTGAAAACCTTAATTTCTATCGCTCAGATATTTGTCACAACAACATATCAATGGGCAGCATCCTGCATGCAGTGAGATCATACACCCATGGTACCATCTGTTGCACCTTTGGTGTAGAATTATCTACTGATCTGGGCTTTCTTCTGAACTGGGCTAAAGGAGGTGACTGTTTCAAAGAGAATGCTCATGAGTTTCTCTATTAATTTGTTTTCCTGAGCTTTGTTTGTTAAATATAGGACAAGGGATAATCAACGATGTGACAGTGGAGAAGTATAATATTCTGCAGATTATGGAAGTGTCTTGAACATACGATTTTTATGTTAATGGAGGCAATTTTACTTCTGAAACTCACTGTAGATTAACTACACTATGCAAATTGTTAGGATTTTATCTAGGAATTCTTAACTGTCCAAAATTCTTTTCAAACTCCCTTCTTTGTTATCATTTGGCAAAGATATTTCTTGTATATTCCAACAAATATTGCAATCACTTTATTGCTAAACAGATATGCTGGGGAAAGCATGTGCCTAACATCACAACATTTAACACATATCCTTTATTACCATTAAGTAGTAAAGTTCTGTAAATTGTACTTGGAAGACATCTCCAAAGCCAGTTACTAAATTAGAAGGTGATTTGGACAAGACGTTGAATACAAAATATGTCTATGTTGAACAATGCTTGTGTTATAAGAAAATAATGTGCAAATTCTGACATTTCAAGTCAAAGTTTCCATAATATCACTTTCCTCTTAATAAGGAATCATTCTGAGAGCCACTTTTGATTATCGGTGCTCGTAGTAGTAACAATTCTATGTTTACAGGTACCCAGTCTTTCCTTATGTGATCAACTGAAAGAGTGGGAAAACAAGGTAGTTTTACATCTCAAGGACATAATTTCTTAAAAATATCTTATGTACTTTTCCTACCTGATGCACAGGTGAAAAAGAAACAGGGGAAGTTCAAAGTAGAAATAAAAACTACACATACATTTTAAACAAAATATACCAGCAATATATAAATATAACTCCATACATATATGTGTATATATATGTATACAAACATACATATATTTTTATATATTAAGATATAAAAGGGAGCATAAAAAATGGGGTGCACAGAGAAAAGCCAAGGGGCAAGGGTCACAGTTTGCAATTAGGAATATTCTCTCTGGATATATGGAAAAAATTTTCCTTGTGAGGGTGGACAAGCACTGGGAGAGGTCATCCAAAGAGGCTGTGGAATCTTCCATCTTGAACATTTTCAAAACTCAGCTGCACAAGGCCCACAACAGCTTGACCTAACTCTGAACACAATTCTGCTTTGAGCAAGAGGTTAGACAGATGATCTTTCAAGGTCCCTTCCACTTACTCTACGATTTTGTGTGGGTGGGTTTGTATGTGTATGAGTGATAAAGCAGTGATTGCGTAAAGCTTAGGGCAGATGATGTAAAATCTATATAGTAGTATGCAAAAAAACACTGTTTAAAAACCAGTTCATATTTCGTCTTTGCATTCCACAAGTCCTTGTGAAGCCATTTTTCTGAGGCTATATTAGAGCAAATTTAAACTCATATATACATGTTGCAGACCTCTACTCTACAGTTAGAGTGCGATGAAAATTGTGAAACAGAAAGCCTGAACTGGCCTGGCATACATTAATTTTCTGATCTATATGCTGGCAAACTGAAATCACCATTTTCCAAAAGAAGTGGATTATCTGCAGCTGCCAGGCTGGAATTTGAACTGTCGCCTTCAGAATGCAAAATCTACACAGGAGCGCACTGACTCTTGCACACTCCAAGGGAAATATGGTATCCACAGCTGGCAGGCAGGAACTGGCTGTCTTGTGCCAGTCCAAACTGAGAGTGGAGGATGCACACCATTTAAAACGAACTTAATTTTTCTTCTTTTTTCTTCTTAATTTTTTTTCTTTCTGTATCAGGAACAGCGTGACCAGCAGGTCCAGGGAGGTTATTCTCCCCCTGTACTCGGCACTGGTGAGACCGCACCTCGAGTACTGTGCTCAGTTCTGGGCCCCTCACCACAAGAAGGATGTTGTGGCTCTGGAGCGAGTCCAGAGAAGATCAACAAAGCTGGTGAAGGGGCTGGAGAACAAATCTTATGAGGAGCGGCTGAGAGAGCTGGGGTTGTTCAGCCTGGAGAAGAGGAGGCTGAGGGGAGACCTTATTACTCTCTACAACTACCTGAAGGGAGGTTGTGGAGAGGAGGGAGCTGGCCTCTTCTCCCAAGTGACAGGGGACAGGACGAGAGGGAATGGCCTCAAGCTCCGCCAGGGGAGATTTAGGCTTGAGATTAGGAAAAAGTTCTTCACGGAGAGGGTGGTTAGGCATTGGAATGGTCTGCCAAGGGAGGTGGTTGAGTCACCATCCCTGGAGGTGTTTAAGGTGAGGGTAGATGAGGTGCTTAGGAGCATGATTTAGGGATTGGTGGGAATGGTTGGACTCGACGATCCAGTGGGTCTCTTCCAACCTGGTCATTCTGTGATTCTGTGATTCTTTTTCTGGTTTTTTTTTTTCTTGTACAGAAAGATCTGGAAATTAAACTCAAAACAGCTACAACAGTTGTTTTAGAGATGCTACCCCTTCTTTCAGTTTGCTTCCCTGACCCCTTACGAAATCATACAGCTTTAATGAATTTGTTCTTCTTCAGGCAAAATGCCCATTGAATACTTCTGGAATTGTCGCATGAGCGAAGTCTTCACAAACAGGTCAAAACCTGAGAAATTCAGTGTTTTGGAGAGACAGAGGAGAGTCAGAAGGAAGAGAATCTTTGATCTACTTCTCAGTATGGAGAATTTAGTTGATTTTGTTTGTAATCATGGTCTCCTAATAGCTACAATTGCCTTCCATAAGACAGGCTGCTGAGACAACAATTTTATTTTTTTTAAATTAGCCTAGGATTCCCACAGACAATATGGAACATTGAAAACTCTGTAGCCCAACAGAAGACTTTGGGGTAGTTTTGCATTACTGGCTTTGGAAATAATTTTTAAAGACCACTGTAGCTTAAAATTATAAATAGATTTATTTCTTCAACTATTTTACTGCTTCAAACCAGAGACAATCTTATGAGAGTTTGGTCGTTTTGTGCACTGTGGATGTTGCAGAGATACCAAGTGTCCAGACAGGGTTTGAAGGGAAGCTACATGGATGTATAAAATGTGGATAGGACAGTATTCTCATCCTGTGTTAGGAGCTCATGGTTTCGATATGGTTGCCAAATCGTCCAAGTTGACAGGGACTTTAGGAGGTCCCTAGTGCACCCTTCTGCTAAAAGAAGGATCAGCAGAGTTCAAGCCCAGTTGCTCAATGTCTCATCCAAGGAAGGTGAGTCCACACCTTCTCTGGGCAAACCTCTTCCAGTGCTTATTCATCCTAACAGGGAAAACTATTTCCTTTATACCCAGTGTGAACCTCTCCTATTTCAGTATATGACCTCTGTAAGGATCCTAGCTCCACTTGCTGAGTTACCTCCTTGTAGGTATAGTAAGGATCCATGAGGTCTCCCCAAAACTGCCTCTACTGGACAAACAAACCCAGGTCCCTCAGTCTTTCCTCACAAGGGCAATGTTCCACCTCTTAAAGACCTTGGTGGTCCTCCAGTGGTCATGCTCTGGTTTTGGGAGGCCCCAAACAGGGCATAAAATTCCATTTTTGTGATTTATTATTTTAGACCATGTTTTGAAAAATTAATGGATAAAGTATACGTTAAGAATTTAAAGGAGGTAAAGAATGACTCGGAAATAAACACTGGGTTGTGTATAAATTTATTTTTGAAGTTTGGGTATAAATCTCATCAGGATCACTCATTTATTTCTCTGAAAATAAAGACACATCTCCTCTACTTCATTGTAAGGCTATGTAGACTTAACATATTATTGCTGAGGCTCTGATCTTAGGAAAGAGCATGACTTCAGTGTACAGGATATGAATCACTCAACTACAGGAACACAGAGAATTTTCTTTAAAAAAGAACTTTGGTATTGTTCATTTTAAGATCTCTCTCCACTTTATGATGAATTTAGACTACTTACAGATCACATCCTACAGAGCCCAATAAAGAACAGGGAGATTCAACTACTTTATATTGCAAAAGCATCAACATGTTGGTTTTAATGCAACCGAAGTGTAGAAATGTAGATATTTTGCAGTCAGTGAAACCTCTGTGGAGCACAACTCATAAAACTGAATTTTCAGTGAACAGTTCTATAAAATAATATTATTTCAGAACAGTATACAATGAATCATCTCAGCAAAAGTGCACTAATTTGTCTGCTGAGACCTTTGAATAACTTAGTTAAAATATACCCCTTCCTCGCTATTCCCAGAGCTAAAGCTGTTGCCCAGACTGTCATCATCTAGTATATCAATCATTGCCACATCATCTTCTTAGGCTTTGACTAATGCATTATTTCTATGACCACGTTCATTGAACATACAATTGCTTAGATAATTCTCCCAGTTCCTCATTCTTGACAAAGCCCCCTGTTTCTGTTGGACTACAAACACAAAGGTCTACCACATCCTACAGAACCCATCCCAGTGCTTTTCCTTCCCCTGCTCTTCAACCTTTCAAGTCCCCTGACTCTTTTGCCTCTGACTATAAACACATTCTGACCTCTGCAGACTCTGGTTTGGCTTCTAGTCCACTGACACCAGTCTTCCTAGAATCTTTAATGACTTCTTCTTAATAATTTCTCAAAGTTACCTTCATCCTTCTGGATTTATCAACCATCATACACAGCTATCTGTGAGAATTGCCATGCTCCACTAGCTCTGTGGTTCTTGTTCTCCTCTGCCTTTGTTTCCTGTTACTGTTCCTTCAGAAGCTCACCCAAAGGGGATGCTCTGGGGATCCTCATCTACCTTCCAGCTGCCTGACAGGGGCTGACTAGTCTCTTCACTGTATCTCCTTTTCTCCTTCTACCCCCTGTCTCTGGGTATTCTACTCCAAAAACACGAATTCAGATATTATTTCTGTAATGGCAACTATTCATCACCTGAAACTTACTTAGAGATTTGGCAACCAGACTATATCTATTAAGAAGATTCTTTCCATGCCGCCTATTTAAAAACATGAATTTTCCATCCATCATAGTGTCAAAACTGTCATCCAGATTCTTCTTGCCAAATATCTGGCTTTTTGCAACATTATATTGTGTGAATTTAAATCAAATTGGGTCTGCTGTCTACCTAGTATCGTGCTCTTGGCCATTAACTTCAATTGTAATGCTCTTTTTCTTGCATACTTCCACTTATTCTTCCTCACGATAGGAAGTATAAGGTTCTTGACTTCTCTTTGAAAGCATTTCTTGCCTATCATACCTCATGCAACATTGAGAGTTTATTTCCAGTTGCTATTTGATGCAGGATGCAGGTCTCCACCACTCAAATTCAGGAACTTTCATACAAGTGATTTTATACTGTCTCCTTAACAGCCCATAATGCTTAGAAAGAGTTCTTGATAAATACTTAAAAAAAAAAAAGAAAAAACCAAAAGATACGCCTTCAAGGTCACCATAGCTGTGTTTCCTACTAAAGTCTTGAAAATGCCACTCCTGCTCAGCTGCCTGCCTGTTACAGACCAACAGTGTCTCACTGTCTCCACAAGTTCCTCATTGGAGTTCTCTTGAAATAAATCACATCAAGCAACCCCAAGGAAGTAGATTTGTCCTGTACTTAGGTGACATGATGGGATGCTAGCCCAGGGCTAGTGCTGCCAGATATCACCAGAGCTGCCTGCAGGTGATCTAGCCTGCTTGGCTCAGTCTGGGTGTTGAAGTCCCAGCCAGCTCCCGGAACACTGACTGCAGGCCTCTTCCACAGAATTGATTCCCACCTGGACCATGGCTTCCCCCATTACAGGAAAAACTCAGTGCTGAGGCTTACTCCTGCTCTCAAAGGCTAGGAATTTCACTTGGAGGTACTTTCCTCACGTTTATTTTCCAGGTCTGGGAGACCTTCAAAAGAGGCCAGGCTGGAGGAGGGTGACAGGCCGTTCTCCCTTAAGAAGTGAGGAAATGTGCGACACCTGTTCCCCCTGAAACCCAGTTCTACACATTGAGAGACCTCAGTTATCTTCAGTGTCAGCAGGGCACCTTTCTGAAAGTCGTTTGTGCTTTTATATATCTCAGGCACATCCAGAATTTGAGGATATCAGGAAGGTCCTGATATCATGCTTTACACAAAGGACCCCAAGGCTCGTCTCCAGGTAATTGCTGTAAACTCAAAGTCCTGTGACTATGGGTTTGTAGACCTGAAAACAGACAAGGAGGTCAGTTCCTGGAGTCCCCTCAAAGGTGTTGATAACATCTCTCTTTCATTTCCCTTTCCTCTATCAGACTGATCTCTCTGTCCCTTGGGTTGCAGCTTGGAAGGTTCTGTGGGATGGTGGTACAGTTCTATTTCTGCATCAAAAAATTGTAACCATGTACTCTAAAGAGAACGTTAGTACAAAAAGTCTCAGCTGTCTGTGGCACACAATCTGTCACATGGAGTTAGGGTGGATATGGGGGCTACATGCCTTGGAGAACTCCTCTTGCCAGTAAACATCCTCTGCTAAAGTAAATTGTGGCTTCTGTAGCAACAAGCTTATATACCCACATACGCGCGTGCTCAAACACACACACACACACACACACATATATACATAATTTGGCAAGTTTTCTGCATAAGTAGACCTGGGAAAATAAAGCCCACAAAACACATAGACCCATGCCTCATTTTTTGCAGCCTTTTCCACAGCATCAACTCCAAAACCACTTGGAGATCCCTAACACTGAGCTAAAATGACCTTGACTGACTCAGTTCTATGGTCTGTATTAATTAGTTGACGTGTCACATCTCCATAATTCTTAGATTACAACAATACTGATAGGTACCGGTGCTCTGTGTAGCGCTGTGGGACCTCATAAACTGCAACCCTATAATGACCGATACAATAAATAAAGATTTGACATCAAAAGATATTATATACTGTAATGTGACTTCAAAAAAATCTTTATATTTCATACTAGCAGTTAAATTATTATAGCACCACTACTGTACAGTAGATAAGTGTAAAGAATGGCAGCCCAGAGGTTACAGTACTGTCTGAGAACTTGGGAAACTCTGGAACAAGTTTTCACCCTGTTGCATCCTTCCCTTTTGATTTTAGGGAAGTTATTTAGCCTCTTTGTAACTCAGTCTTCCAACTGGAAACTGAGGATGCTGATGTTTCTCTGTTTCAGAGGAACAGTATGCTGATAAATACAGTCAAAAATTCTGAGGTCTCAGGTGGCATGGTAAACACCATACAGTCAGGCTTGATTATCTGTGGACACATTGTCTGGGCCACATTGAGAAGCCAGCTTGGGTCTAACAGGATTGATCAGCTCAGGCACGGTGCCACGTGAATGCAGTTGTGCTCTTTGCAGAGCCAGCTCTGCTCTGGAAGGAGCACATCTGCCTTTGTGAGAATCTAGCTGGCTCCATCCCGAGGCAGCTCAGGTATTTCAGCACCACATCCTCACAACCAGAAGCGTTCGGGGGGTGGAAAGGAGCAGAGTGAGCCTGGATCCAGCCGTGCTTATGAGACCTGGCTTTGTGCCGCCTGTGCCGGACCCCACACTACATCCCGAGCTCTTGCACCTGCCCCATAGTGCCCCGGGTCCCATGGGGCTCATTGCGTCAGGCACAGCAGGTCCAGCGCTGCCACCGAGGAGCCAAGGTGTGTCGATACCATCCTCGCCAGGGCGCAGGCTGTGAGTGAGAAGCAGGGATTCCAATGGCTCTGTGAGATCAGCGTGTGACGCTCTGAGAAACTGACAGTGCCTCCCGCATCAGAGGTAAATTCACTGGAACATCTCGTGTGCTCCCTTGTTCCATCGTCTTATCTGTACTAGCAGGGTTCCCGTGTTATCAGCTCCACAATACCTTTGCCAAGTAGAGATGAAGCTAGAAACAGGTAAAAATCACTTACTAAAGTTATTCTTCAGTACTTAAAGAGCTGCCTTCCCAGGACAATGAAGCGGTGCTTCGAAGAAGAGGTTTGGAAATGTGTGGGATCGGATTTTAGGAAGCTAGAAGAAAAGGAAGGGAAAATAAAGGGTTCAAAGTCTTAAAACCAGGAATGAAAGGAAAAGAGTTAATTGTCAAACGCTGCGGGAAGAAAGGGAAAAGAAAAAAAGGAAGAGGGAAAAAAAGAAAGGTAAGCAGCACAAAGTTTCTCAAGGCTGCGAGCAGCGCAGGGGAAGGACGAGGAGGCTCGGCGGGGAGAGAGTGCAGCCTGCCGAGGAGAAACCTCAGGCGAGAGCCGCGGCGTCTCCCGGGGCGGGGGTCGCGCGGCGGGCGGCGCTAGGGCCCCGCGGCGGGGGACGGGGGTT
Source organism: Clamator glandarius (assembly GCA_033459285.1). Lineage (NCBI taxonomy): Eukaryota > Metazoa > Chordata > Aves > Cuculiformes > Cuculidae > Clamator > Clamator glandarius. The sequence goes on from JAUNZM010000198.1 coordinate 1,285,152, forward strand.
GGCGGGCGGCGCTAGGGCCGCGCGGGGCGGAGGGGGCGCCCCCCCCCCAAGTCCTGCAGCGCCCCCCCCACCCCGCGCGGGGACCGCCCGCCCGCGCCCCGCGGCGCGGAGCCGCTCCTCGCGCCCGACTGGGGCGGGGGGGGGGCTGAGGGGGGTGGGGGGCGGCTCCGCGACCCGCGCGGCCGGGGGCGGGGAGCGCCGCGATAAATAGCGGGGTCGGCCGGCTGACAGCCCGCACCCGGGCGCTGCGGGGCCGCGGCTGCCCGCGCCGCTCCCCTCGCCGCTGCCCGTTTGCGGGTTTTTTTTTGTTTTTGTTTTTTTTTTTTCTTTTCTTTTCTTCTCTTTTTGTTTCTCTGGGACAGCCGGAGAAGGGGGAGGAACGGGAAAGCGGGCAGCCAGGCTTTCCACTTCTCTCCCTCCCTCTCTCCCTCTCTCCCTCTCTCCCCGCGGCGCACGGGAGATGCTGGAAGCGGCGGGCGGTTCGCGGCGCCCGAGCCGGGGAGCGGGAGGCGCCTGAGCCCCTGCCGGTGCTCGCGGCTGCCGCCGTCCCGCCCGGGGCCGCGGGAGGCCGCAGGATGCGGTTTCGCCTCTTCTCCTTTGCCTTGGTCATCCTGAACTTCATGGATTGCGGCCACTGCCAGAGCGGCCGCTGGAGACGCGGCAAGAGAGGTGCGCGGCGCGGGGCGAGAGGGACAGGTGGCGCGGGGAGCGGGGCCGGGGGTGGCAGAAGCGGGTGGCCCCGCTCGCTCCCGAGGGGCCGGGGGCTGCGGCTCCGCCCGGGACCCCGCGAAATCGGCCGGGAAGGCGGCGGCGCCCCGGGGCGGCGCGGAGCCCGCAGCGCTGCCCGGAGCCCCCCGGGGGAGCGGAGGAGCCTGGGGAGGGGGGAGCGGCGCCCCCAGCCCCGGCCGCCTCCCCGCGAGCTGCTGTCGGGCGAGCGGCGTGCGGGAGCGCGAGCCCCGAGGCGGCCCGGTGCGGCTCCCGTGTGGGCGGAAAGCGAAATGCAGCTGCTGCCAGCGGCTCTCGCGGGCTGCTTTCTTCGCTTTTCCCCTTTTTTCTTTTTTTCCCTTTTTAATTTTTTATCTCTCTTTCTTTCCTCCTCTCTCTCTCCTTTCATTCTCTCCTGTCTTTCTATCCCTCCTCTCTTTTTCCCTCCTCTCTTTTTCCACTCCTCTCTTTTTCCCTCCTCTCTTTTCCCTCCTCTCTTTTTCCCTCCTCTCTTTTCCCTCCTCTCTTTTTCCCTCCTCTCTTTTTCCCTCCTCTCTTTTTCCCTCCTCTCTTTTTCCCTCACCTTTTTATTTCCTTCTCCTTTTATTTCCTTCTCTCCTTTTCCCCCTTCTCCTTTTCCCCCCTTCTCCTTTTCCCCCTTCTCCTTTTCCCCCTTCTCCTTTTCCCCCTTCTCCTTTTCCCCCTTCTCCTTTTCCCCCTTCTCCTTTTCCCCCTTCACCTTTTCCCCCTTCACCTTTTCCCCCTTCTCCTTTTCCCCTTTTCCTTTTTTCCCCCCTTTTCCTTTTTTCCCCCTTCTCCTTTTTCCCCTTCTCCTTTTTCCCCCTTCTCCTTTTTCCCCCTTCTCCTTTTTCCCCTTCTCCTTTTTCCCCCTTCTCCTTTTTCCCCTTCTCCTTCTTTTCCCCCTTCTCCTTCTTTTCCCCCTTCTCCTTCTTTTCCCCCTTCTCCTTCTTTTCCCCCTTCTCCTTCTTTTCCCCCTTCTCCTTCTTTTCCCCCTTCTCCTTCTTTTCCCCTCTCCTTCTTTTCCCCCTTCTCCTTCTTTTCCCCCTTCTCCTTTTTCTTCTGTTTTTTCTTATTATTTTGTCCTTCTCCTTTACTCACCTTTTTTCTTTTCCTCTCC